>BSEG01000007.1:32590000-34990000 GCA_036245055.1 Diospyros kaki
CCTTTTTTCGATTTCTTCTCTCCACAAGCCACCTTTACTATTGATCATCGTTCCTTCTTCATGTTCT
Organism: Diospyros kaki; assembly: GCA_036245055.1. NCBI lineage: Eukaryota > Viridiplantae > Streptophyta > Magnoliopsida > Ericales > Ebenaceae > Diospyros > Diospyros kaki. The sequence continues at coordinate 32,590,068 of BSEG01000007.1, forward strand.
CAACCAACCCACAACACCTATCGACCACGTTGACGTTCACACAAGTCTTTGTTTGAGTTTTTCGGAGGTCTTCCTTCTGTTCGTAGTCGTCGATCTATCTGTTCATAGTCGTCGAGCTATTTGTCCATCGTCATCGATAATCTCCCTCATCGGCTAACGATGTCTCATGTGCTTCCCCTTGCATCGCGACCATCGACCTTTCTTCTTGTTCCGTCGCAACCAACCATCACTTTGCACCCGTCATTATTGATCTCGACTGACCTCAGATCCACTTTTAGCCACCTTGCACCACCATAGACCAATAAGCCACGCCATTAACGAACATAGCCTCTAGCATCCACAGTCATCACTTGGATGTTCATGCCCTTTTCTGCCATTAGATAAGCTTCAAGCTTCACTTCCAATTATTTGATGGCTATCTTGAAATATAATATTCTATTATTGGATTGAAATATTTGATTCTCACTATGGCAGGTTAAGATACGTATAATTTTGGATGGATGAATTTAGATGAAGGTAGAGTCATCAAGGGGGATTTATATTGATGAATGTGGAGTCATTAAGATTAATAAAGATATGTTAAGTCTAATCTCATTGGCTATGCTTCAGTGCGATTGAAGATATCCACTATAGTAAACTTTGTGAGGATTTGAGTGGTATTTCCTGTGGTACAGTTTTGATTGGTATTTATCAGGAGATTAATTCTCTATGATTTTGTTAGAAGAAAGAATTTTGAATAATTTCATATTTAAATTTCGTGTCAAGGTAGAGTTTGTCATAATTGTGATCCAGAATTCAAATTTGTTTGTGACTGGAACTCGTAATTTAACCATGATTATGATTTCGAATTTGACGATAATTATAATATTGTCAAATTCAATTTTATGTGGGATTTATTTTATCTAAAGGAATATCCTCATGATTGTGATCAACATATGGTTTCTTATGTATATCTATAGATGATTTTAGATCTATAAATAGGTGCCCAATGGTTTGAAATTAGTTACAACTATATCACTTTTGTTGTAGTAATATTTACTTAGTGATATTTTGATATGACAATATCATTTTGTATTAGTGATTATTTGCTTAGTGATATTTTATTTTTTTTGCCTGTAATTTTTCTTGATTTGAGTTTTTCACATAAAATTATGTGTTCGTGTGTATGATTGATGGTTTGATTGTAATTTGTATTTGATCCAATTTCGCAACATTGAATTTGAAGTTGAAGGGTGAGCACCCAAGGATACTTAGGTTGTTCGTGCCCTTGGGCTCTCCATGATTATTGCTTGAGATTTCAGCAACCTATTTATTTTTTTTGCTTACCAAACACACAAATAACAATTGTAAGGTGGGGGAAAAGCTTGTTGTGTGCATTGAAGCAAATAGAGGTTTGATAGAACAAACACACACAAATAACAATTGTAAGACGGGGGAGAAGTTTGTTGTGTGCATTGAAACAAATAGAGGTTTGATAGAACAAACACACAAATAACAATTGTAAGATGGGGGAGAAGCTTATTGCGTGCATTGAAGCAAATAGAAGTTTGATAGAACAAGAATTTGGAAAAACAAAATGTGGCATCAACAAAAATGAACAAAAAAGGCAAACCAAGACAACAAGGACAATTGTAATAAAAAGAAATGAGATTTAAATTGGAAAATGAATCAATCTAACAAATACTCACCGGAAATACCACTGGAATGAGTTGGATAACATTAGAAAGATCAAGAGGGTCATGGAAACTCAAATAAGAAACATGCAACATGTAACAATAATAAAAACCTTACCTTACAATGTAAATGGCAAGAACCTGTTGAATAACTTCACGGAGAACCCCCCTCCCACCCAAAGTACTTAGACTATCTCCAACGCACCAACCCAAATAGATAGCGAGCCATGTCGATTTGGAGGCCTCCAATGCTACTTGGCAAAGTTTTGGCGAAGCTCAATCCCTTCACCAAATTTGGCAATAAATTTTGGCCAAACCACTCTCGCTATCTCTCCCTCATAACGACCATCTCAATGTTGAAAGAGGCCTGCCATTGAAGCAAATTGAGGATCAGAGGTCCAAGCGATCTAGAAGAGAAAATCAGCCAGAGAAGATAATAAACAAACGTGGCAGAATATACACAAAAGTGGCAGTGATAAGCAACAGACCAAGCTGGGCGACGACCACTAAATCTAGCGGCGGCGATAACAGCTACTAGTAGATCCGTCGGTGGTGATGAGCAGCTTGTTTGGTGGGGAGCATGATGGAACAGATAGATCTGGGTTTGTGATTATAGATTTTGGAGAATCTTTTATTTATTTGTGTATTGGATGAATGATATTGTATATTTAGTTATTGATTTGTGTATTTGATTATTAATTTTGTGTATACGTGTATTTGATTATTTTATATATTAATGGGGCATTTGTTAAAATGAGCAAGATAAGGTGGTATTAAGATAAGATTAGGATGCTTTCCAGACCAAGCTATGGAATGGTCAAAATAAGGCGAGGAAACATTCCAATATTTCTATCAGACTATTTGTTAATTTTTTTAGAATCAACTGTTAATTGTATTTTTTCTTTCCATATATTTGTTAATACATATGATAAATAGGACATACGGTACAAAAAGGATCATCTAAGGATCTTGTCTGGACGGAGATGTGTCTTTCCTAAGCAAGACAGTAAAACAAGAAAGACTTAAAAGAATACATAAGACTCTCTTAGGAAAGTCTCTAACCTTCTCTTACAGTCATTCATTCCTAAAGTGAAGACATTGAAGATAGTAAAAGGGAATCTGCTATCTGATTGCCCTGTAGGCCCCATCTCATTCCTAAAGGCTTGTTAGTTCCCCGTCGGTGTAGCCTTAGGCTTTTGATTCACAAAGGTAGGCTGCTCTTCTTTTGTACATTCATTTATGCTTGTGCATTAGGAGGCGTGCCCCCGGAACAGTTGTCTGTGCTCCCAAGTTAGCTTGGTTCTGAACATGAGTCCTTTTCCTCCCAGTGTTGCCCACATATGTCTGGATAAAGCACCAAGATAAGGGTTTTTTTTACCAAAATATTCTTATTACCAAATTTATGATTAAAATAATATTTTATGATTAATATGAATTGTCAAAAAAATTAAGATTAAAATTAAAAGTAATATTTTATTTTCTAAATTCATGTTCAAAAATAAATTTAAAAAGAGTTGAAAAGTATAAATAATAATTGTTAGAATTACAATAATTCCACCTAGATAATTAAAAATGGCCAAAATATATTTTCATAATAGATAATAAAATATAAAATTAAATAAAATAATTTAAAAATTGATGAAAGGAATTATATTAGTTAATAAAATATATATATAGAGAGAGAGAGAAATTTAAATTTTAAAAATTAATGAAATGAATAATGTCATTTAAATTTTAACAATACATTAAATGGCATTAACTATCTTACAAGGGGCAGATAAGTAATTGAACTTTATCTTGAAAGAGCCAGATAAATTTATCCGATGGGAGGGGTCGGATAAATTTATCTTGAAAGGGGGAGATAAGAGGTCACGTGAAACCTTTCCGAAAATGGTCAAATAAATTTAACAAACACGTTAGAAAGACCAAACATCCTAAATGCTTCCCATATCTGACATTTTCTCCCTCTTATCTTGGTTAACAAATATCCCCTAAGTGTTCAAAGATAATCCTACTACAAGATTAATTAAATTCTTGAACAAAATGTGATCAGTTATCTGAATTAGAGATAATTGTGTTAAATATATTTATAATCTTTTATATAAAATTACACATTAGTGAATTATCTCATTGTGGAATATGATTATTGTTGGAATTTAATTCTAACATATTAAAATTTTAAATTTATTATTATGGAATTATTTCAAACAATTTTGTTAAATAATTATATTTAAAAAATATTAGTAATTTGATTTAAAAATATATTAATTATTATTAAAATTTAATATAATAATTTTTATTATTAAATTATAAATTAATAATAAATTTTTATAGTAATAAAAATTATTAAGTAAAGTCAAACAAATAGAATTGAAGTTTATTAATAAATAAATGAAATAAAAAGTCAAATAGAGACAAAAATAAGAAATGTAGTTTAAACAAATATAATTTTTGAGATAAAATTAAAATAAAGAATAAATTATTTATAATATAATAGAAAAAAATAGAAAACTTAGTTAGGGTCAACCTTAGAAAATAAAAATAATCTTTTCATTTTTCAAGAAAAGATGGTATCTAAATTGGAGATTTATATTCAGTGTAGATAAATAATATTATTCTAACTATTAATTATTAAATGGGTTGCCAGGTGAAGGAATCGAATGGCTGAGGTTTTAAAGGGGGAGATCTACGGTGGAGAGCTCAAGGGCAGCGGTACCCCTGGGCACCATAGTTGCCCCCGAATTCAAGTCCTCGGCGCAATATAACAGAATTTCGCCACAATATGATAAAATAAGCCGTGGGGCGCACGGCGCAGCTCAAGCGTCCACCACCAAAGGATAAGCCCATTTTGCCACTGCGTCACTTCCCAAGCGCTCGCTGCAAAGCTCTCTCAGGCATGGCCTCCAATCTTCTCAATCAGGCACTCACCTCCCCCCTCTCTCTCTCTCTCTCTTTCTCTTTCTCTCTCTCTCTCTCTCTACATATATATCACTGCCATTTGTGTATATATGTACGTGCATTCATTTGTTTTGTCTTTGATTTTTATGGCAAGGAGTTGAACGTGCTGATTGATTGTAGGCGCTGTTTACGATTCCTAGAAACCCTATACAGTCGCGTCCGAGGACGCTAGGGTGTTCCGCCTTCGTCTCTCGTCATCCCTCTCCGGTCAATTTGGCTCGAGCTTCGTTTCCTAGGGTTTCGTCGGATGCGCTTGGATCGAGTTTTGACCCCGTGACGGCGAAATTGGGTGCTTTGTCGTTTGTTGTCAGAGCGGAGTCGAGCTCTGGGGGAGAAGCGGAGGCTACTGAGAGCGTTGAAGAGAGTGAAGCTGCTGATTCTGAAGCCCCTGAAGTGGAGGCTGAGGCTGAAGCAGATGTCCAAGAGGAGGAAAAGCCGCCGAGGGAGCCTCGGGTCAAGCTGGGAGACATAATGGGGGTAAAAAAAATTCACTTCAACTATGCCTGTTATTATAATATAATTGGTCTGTTGCCAAGAAATATATCATCATCTGCACCTTATCCTAACCAAATTATCCTAACCAAATTAGGATTGGTGGCACAGTATTTATAATGTGAATTGAAATCTTGAAATCACGTTTACGATACAAATTCATGATAAAGAACAATGTGGCCAAATTTTATATTGGATGCCCTTCCGAACCCCCCACCCTCTTGCAAGAAATGATGAGATGAAGTTCCAATACCATCTTCAAATAGAAATGTTTCATGAGATGGCAGTGAATGAAAATAATTGACATTGTGTAACCAACCTGTACAATGTGGAAAAACAAAGGTCTATTGCCAAGAAACTAGGGCAATGAAAATGAAATTAGTCCAGTGTTTCAGTAATGTTATGGAAGCCAATAGGAAAATGCCAGCTTACTGAATTTTTCCACAGAAAATGCCACTAAAACCATATGCAAGTTGCATTTTTTGCAATTATTAGCTAATTTTAGAAGTGTTTTCCTTCTGAATGTATGATCACTAGTAAATTAAATCATTCATTGTTAAAATTCTCTATTGAACTCTGTTTGTAAATCAGTGCAGATCCTTTATTGTCGGTCAATGTTACCTAAATATATAAACACGTGTTGGGTTGTCTTGGCCCAGTAAAAATGAGTTATGTAAGATTTGGAATGTTTTCTTGGTTTATCTTCATATATTATATTCAATATCTGGCTTAACTTTTTTTAGAAATTTTTATGTTCTATGAGTAGATCTTAAATAAGAGAGCCATTGAGGCATCTGAGCAGCAAAGGCCTGTTCCTGACCTCAGGACTGGGGACATTGTGGAAATCAAACTGGTATTTGGGACTCAGATTATTTTGGTTTTAGCTTGTTCATTCACTTCATGGGAAGTTTTATGAGTTTGGTTATGCAATTGCAGGAAGTTCCAGAAAATAGGCGTAGATTATCTATATATAAAGGTATAGTCATATCAAAGCAAAATGCTGGTATTCACACGACAATTCGGATTCGGAGGATAATTGCTGGCATTGGGGTTGAGATTGTGTTCCCTGTGTGAGTATTACTTTGTGTGTTACTGCTTGATGTAAAGCTAAATTATCTCAAGAACAGCAAAATCTCACATGTTGGAAGCTTTCAATAATGCCTTTTTAGTTGTCCTAGATGTTTAACTTTGAATTTAAAAAGTGCGGTGGTGCCAGAAAATGAATGCTTAATTGTGTTTCACTTACAAAGTATGTTTACTTTTGACTACATGATGAAAAGGTGAATATCCCATAATGAAATGCAACCTCCTCCTAAAATCAAGGGAAGACTAAGATCAATTTGTCTGGTTGTATAGGTTCTATGTGCCAGGTGTGGATGGGTTCTCAAGAATTCCATATTTTTGCTAAATTTTCAAGTCATCCATAAATCTTTTTCCCTTTATCACTTCAGATTGTTGTCCAACATAAGCTTTAGTATGTCTAGCTTGGCAAGTGAAATGGCTACTTTATGCCGAAACAAACCCTTTTATCTATCCTGGAATTCAGGATTATGGTTCAGCAAAGAAACCCGACAAAAACTTGCAAAAATAAAAAGATTACTAGGGAATACCATCTGAAGTCTTTTCAGGTATAGAGAGTATTCAGGTTTGCTAGAGAAAGTCTTGTAGATACCCCTCCCTCTTTCTCTTACCCCCGCCTCCTTCCCCTATCATGTCATGAGATTGGAAACCTACAAAAAGAGTAAACGGTGTAATAACCCATCTATTTCCTCCTTTCTAAACATTACAAATAAAAGATTTGACAACCCTTATCTGCATCAAGTTTTTCTTTTTCTGGATTGACAGTTACAAGTCTGAGTACAGACCATAGGTCAGAAAATTACTTAATGCCAAAAGACAAGGATAATTCCATTATTGTCATCATCAAAAGCCTTAGTCACTCTAGGTGAGATCTGCCACAGGAATTCTAGAACTTATTTTGAAAGATCCAATGATTTTTATGTTGGTTGTTGACTACTTAGGTAGTGTTTGTTAATCAAGATATAAACTGGAAAAAGTGAGATATGGAAAGCATCCTAGACAAAAGTGCTTTTATCATGACCCAAGGAGCAATAGAGGGGCAAAATTGTAATAGGGATATAAATAGTTGTTAGAGGGTATTTTGCAATTTGTTAGAATTTCAGTTGTTATGCACATGGGTGCATGTTTGAGGCCAAATGGACTGCACATGGGTGCAGGAACAGTGGGCTATAAATAAGCCACTGTTGTAGGAAGAAAGCATGATTGAAATGATAAATGAAATTCTAATTCTCTCTACTATTCTCTCTCAATCTCCCCCCAATTTCCCTCTCGGTCTCTGATTTCCCCTTGAATCTTCTTCTCTATTCTGTTCTCCCATAATTCCCTCCCTCAACTCCTTCCAATTCCTCTTCTAACCTATCACGAACCCTAAGTTCGTGACAAATGGTATCAGAGCAGTCATTCCTCGGCTGTGAGTGCTGAAATTCAGTAGTTGTCCTTGTCCGATCCGATTATGAAGTAATCAAGCCGATTCGAAGTAGAGCAGTACTTCTTCGGCTGTGGTTCATATAATTGTGGGTAAATTGATTCCGATGACTTTTGTCAGAATTGATTGAGCAATGAATTCTGCGAGTGGTGCAAAGAAGTGGTCAGTGATTGGGTAAGAAGAGGACAAGTTGCGAGAGCTCCATCGAAGTGATGACGTGGGTGAGGAAGGCTGTCACAGCTAGGTCAATCAGAGCCACCGATTCTTGGAAGCTCTTAGCCTGCCGTTTGTGCATCGTCTGGCGAAATCAAGTAGTATTGTCGAAGGCGAGTCAAGTTGCTGAAGGCGAAGACAAGACTCACTTCAGAGGCGACTTGAAGGACTGGAAATTGAGATCAGCGATTCTCTTTGTTAACCAAGGCCAATTTCGAGTGATCGTTTTTCCACTAGAACTTGGGCTGCCTTTGGCAATTGACACAAATTAGGAAGTTGACAACGAGAAGCAACTTCCTACGCCACTATTGAACATCAACGAGTTGCTGGTCATAGGCGGTTCTAGCAAATCAGAGGGGAGGCGATTCCGACCCAAACTAACGGTGATTGGGTGAGGTGAGCACGAGCAAGCAAGTCCAATCCAAACAATGAGAAGCGATTCTGGGTGAGGCGAGCGCGAATTCAATTAGGTGCATTGCTGATGCTGTTGTTTTGATCGGTTGGGGATTTTGACCCAGACGGTGAACTGTAGTGGATGTTTTGTGAGGTGAATCTAGAGGCCGAACTAATTCAATCAAGTTCTGGAAGCATTTGCACAATATAAACGTTGAGATTTGGACTTAGGAGTGTGTGTAGCGGTTGAACTAGCAATGAGTTCTGGTGATTTTGGAATTAGAAACGATCGCAGATTGGGTTGGGAGCCTTAGACAGTGATTGGGCAGTAGTTGTTCTTTGGCTGTGATTTTGATTTGAGTTGAAGGCAGAGAAATTAGTTTCCGTAGTTAAGGTCCAGGGTGAGAAGGCTTGAAGGCGACTTGGCTAGGCAGAATTTCCAAGGTAGTAGATACAGGCCGATTTCTAGAAATTGATTCCGATGTCTGGGGTGATAGATGACTGTCGTAGCATTGAGGTTTGGAGTTTCGGAGGTAGATGTCGTTAGCAAGCTAGCCAGGTAAATGTCTATCCATTTAGGCTATTGCCAGCTGACGTGGTTAATTTCCAAGAGAGAGAGCAACCCTTCGTTTGGACGTTTGAATATGGGAGGCGAAGCAGGGTGGACAATGCTCCAAATTCTTGGTTTGTGTCTCGTTTTGCTAGTGAAAGTTCTACTGAGGTTGGTAGTGCGCACATGAGGCCATGGGAGACTCAATTGCAGCAGAATAAGGCTAGATTTTCAGTGGGGTGTCCTACTCGTGAAGCTAGGGGAGGGAGTGCATACATGAAGCAAAATGCTATAATCTCAGTTGGATATAACAAAAACCATGAGGAGTTTGGCCAGAATTGCGGGACATGGGAAAAGAAAATGGGTAATCAGTTCAATCTAAGGCGCAAGGAAACAACCAGTGGGATACATGAGAATTTGGTTGAATGTTCCGCGAGAAACTACAGGACATTGCAATGATACAGACTAAGAAGTATCATTGCAACTTCCTCACAAAAAACTTCGATGATTATCAAGGAAGTTTTAACAAGGAGGAATTCCTTAAAGTGGAGCAGCCGAAGGAGGACAACCTTGCTGAAAGTAAGTCCTTGGTGTACTCTAGCTACCAGCAAGTAAAAGTATTTCCACTTGAGGAGGCCCCTACTGAAGATATGGAAGGATCTAAGCATGCTGCTCTCTTGGTCTTAGCTGTGGAGAGGGCTGAGGAGTACATGGAAGAAGAGATTGGGGAGGAGGAAGTGGAGGATAACACTCAAATCAGTTGGTAGCCTCTCAAGCACTGCCACTAGTGCTGAGACTCCTATTGCCATTAATCTCCTGAAACAGCAGAATAAGAAGTCTAAAGAGAAGGAATAAAGGATTGCACCGGGTACCTTGCTTGGAACATCTCATATGTATGTCATTGACACGACCACACAAAATAAAGCAAAGTTAGCATTGCAGCCAGAAGAGTTGGAGGTAATGTATAGATTTTTACCAGCAGAAAGGTTTGAAATTCTATCCATAATTGAAAAGGATGGGATTGCAGGGTTGACGACACATTTGGAACCATTTTTAACAGCAATAAGGAAGAGGTGGATGGCTGAAATTAGTGTTGCAACAAGTCATAATGATGTTACTGTTGAGGAAAAAGAAAAGAGAAAGTGAGGGACACGGGAAATAAGAGATAAGAACAAGAAAAGGTGAAGAAGAAACTAATGGGTGAAGATGGGCACTGGATAAAGAAGCAATGGCTAGGTGGTAATAAGTTTCTTGGGAATAAGAAACCTTTTAAGGTAGGGGAATTGTCATGACCCTAGAAGCAATAGAGGGGCAAAATTGTAATAGAGATATAAATAGTTGTTATAGGGTATTTTGTAATTTGTTAGAATTTTAGTTGTTATGCACATGGTGTATGTTTGAGGCCAAACAGAATGCACATGGGTGCAGGAGCAGTGGGCTATAAATAAGCCACTCTTGTTGGAAGCAAGCATGATTGAAATGATAAATGAAATTCTAATTCTCTCTACCATTCTCTCTCAATCTCCCTCCAATTTCCCTTCTAACCTATCACGAACCCTAGGTTCGTGACAGCTTTCCATTGTGTTAAATTTATCTGACGACCATTGGAAAAGAAGTCATGTGACTTCTTATTTGGGTTTTTCCTGATAAATTTATCTTTTCTCCCTTCAGATAAATTTATTTTAATCTTTACAGATAAAAAAAAAAGACGCATATGTCCTCCAGTGCATTCTAAAAAATTTAACAAATAGTTTGATAAAATTATTGGAATGCTTCCTACTCTTATTTTGATCATTCCATATTTTAGTCTGGAAAATATTTCAATCTTATCTTGATATAATTTTATCTTATTTATTTTAACAAATACTATCTTAACACGTTATTCTTCCTTATCTAAGCTTGGAACCTGCTGTGATAAAGAAGAATACCCTCAACACTATAAAGTGTTGACGAGATTTTACTCAATCTAGTCAAACTCTCATTTGTATTCTTATATTCAAGACTAAAAGATAAGAATAACTTCACTCAGCTGAAATTTCGTTTTTACTCTCTACCATTCATACTGTTTGTTTAGAAGAATTTCTTGATTGTGGTCTTATTTATTTTGGTGTTATGATGGCTTAGAACTACTGCGAGTGAATGACCCTTTCTTCTCTGATTTTTCCCATATGCAGGTACTCCCCAAATATCAAAGAGATAAAAGTATTGAGCCACAGGAAAGTAAGAAGAGCAAGGTTGTACTATTTGAGAGAGAAGCTTCCCAGGCTCTCCACTTTTAAATGAAAGCCATGGAGGAGGATGGTTCTTTGTCATGTATTTTGCCTTTAATTAGTTGCCTTTCCTCGCTTTCCATGGTAATTCTAGAGGCTAAATTTGTTCTGAATCCTATTCTTGTGATGAAATATAAAATTCCCTATTTTCCCTGAGGTAATCCATGAAATATTCCAAGGATTGACATATATATATATATTGGATTACATCAGTGGCTTATGTGATTATTGATTTAGGCAGATGCTTCAGTTTTTCAACATTTTAATAGCATCTCATGTGTATATATTTTCTTTGTAAATGGATAACAATCTCTGCATTATTATTCAGATGATGCTCATGCCAAAGTTTGTGATTCATAAGAAACATGCTTTTGTAGCTTTGATTCATAGAAAATGGGGGAACTCTTGTTTCCCCTTTCTTGTGGAATCCATTTTCTGTTATTAATCACTGAGATAAGTATGATGAATTAGAGAAACAACCCACTAAAATAACTAAACGATGATAAATGATAGGCATAATCATTTGAAATTACAACTATGTAGGTTTTATTTTAAATCATTTTATTTTTTTTATTCAAATAATAAGTTCAAATGCTCTCTATAAACACAACTTGATTGAAATTAGATCTCTCTCTCTCTCTCACTTAATTTAAAAAAAAATAAAAAGAAATTAGATCTCTCTCCCAGTCTTTCTATTCTCTTTCAAGCTTCACCAAACTTGGACGTGGATCTGTAATGGCTTTCATGTTAGATGCATCCAATAAGTTCACTGTGCAGAATGTTCCATCGTTAATGAGTTTCATAAACTCTCTCTCTCTCTCTCTCTCTCCATGACCAAGTTTTTCCAAATGTCAACCGATTTTTGGTTGACAAATGAATTGATTTGGCAATGAGTTATCGGGTTTTTATTGAATTGACCATTTTAATTCTACTTTTAAAACATTAATTTTAATCACTAAAAATGTTTTCGCCTGGATAACTTAAACAACAGTACACGAATTTTTAAAATTGTTAAAATACTTTTTAGTGTTTATTTAACATAATTTTGAACTTTATTTTTTATATTAAAAACATAATTATCTACGGCTAACAAGTCTTAAATATTTTATTAGTTATGTTTCTCTTAAATAGTATTTGTTAAAATGGATAAGATAAGATTATATCAAGCTAATATTGAAATCCTTTTCGAATCAAAATATAGAATACTTAAGAAATGGCTGAGAAGTATTCTCATATTTTAATCAGACTATTTGTTAAATTTTATAGAATTCACTAAAAATTGTACTTTTATAAGATAAGGAACATATGTGTTATTTTTTCTTATCTATACAATATCAGATAAATTTATCTTTCCTCCTCCTAGATAAATTTATCTATAAAATCTTAAATAAAAAGTCATGTGACGAAGCATACATAGATTATATTTCCCCCCAATGGTGCCAACCCAATCTTATGCACTATGATGTCATGTAGAATGTCACATAAGGGTAGAGATGGTCAATAGTGACTAGACACCAGTTGATTGTCTGTGACTAAGGGCAACCGATTGACAATTGTTCTTGGCCCGGTCAACAATTCACTCCAGCGTCACCAAACGGTCGACACGTCACCTCACCAATCGATAGCTCATACACCTCGCTACCACAACTCACATTTGTGAGAAACCATAATCACAATCAAACCCCATCAATCCTCTAAAAACCTAGCCCCACACTGGTTTAGCATCATTTCAAAGGAATAAGGGCGATACAATACCCTTTAAGAGGTTAGAAATAAAAGTCACAGAGGATCACTTATTTAATTCAAATTCACAACCAAAGCAACCAACTCCATAGATTTATAAAAGAGGGACAACGCACTCCCACAAAATTAAAACTTAGGATCAAAGCAACGTAACAAAAAGAATATAACTCGCAAATCAAGAAGAATTTTTCAAATGGAAAGAGAGGGATAGGAACTTACTTTTTATACAAAAGATTTCAATTCATTTCTGCCAACACGCCGCAAAATAATATTTTCACTAAAAATTAACAAGATCACAGTCAAAAATTAATTAATCTAACCACACCAAATTCTTAACAAATGTTTTCCCCGCATTTTTCCTTAATTTTCCCTTGATTCCCTTATCTTTTCCTATTGTTGTTCGCCTTTTTCTTCTCCAATTTTTTCGTCATTTATTGCTGCTCGATTACACATGATTTACAGCAAAATCGTGGCTTTATAAGGCAAAAGAAATGGGCAGCTGGGGGTTGGCCGCGTGGCAGCTAGCGGTGCCATCGCCTCAGCCCGAAACAACGTTGGCTTTAGCTCAAAAAATCCAGCATTTTCCTTCACAGCACGCGCTTAGCCTCGACCTCGAACCCGCAACCACCTGCAGCCTCCCTCCCTCGCACGTGCTACCTGATCCACGAGTTTCCTCAACCATTATATGCACATTTTTAATTTTAAGGAGACTCCACCATACTTTCGAAAATTACATCTAGATCCACAACTTCCAGAAATTACCACACACCTTGATAATACCCCAATTTTACCAATTACTTGTCCATTTCTTTAAATCAAAATAAATTAATATTTCTCCTTAAATCCATAGACATTCAGTAATCCCCTCAAACATAATAATTCATTTTTTCATTAAATTATTTAAATCCACAAAATTTCAATAAGTCATAGATCACTTCAAATCATTTTAAATACTAGTATTAATATTTATTATTTATTTCTAAAATACCAAGATGTTACAGTCTCCCCCTTATCAGAATTTCGTCCCCAAAATTTGTATTGGATTATTCCATCCACTAAAGGGAGCACATCCCACTTCTTTCCTGACTCCTAGAGTCTAACAATGCCTAACTTGTCGAATTCTTTTTCCACAATAATGTAAATGCTCTCAACTTTCCTTGGCTTCCAAGCCAACCCGTAATCCTCATTACACACTAAGCATAACTAGCTCGACCACTTATCTCACCATTCAAAATCTAATCACACTCATTGTCGATTTTGAGGGAAACAAACCCAAATCCGATGTTACGTTTGCGTCCTAGGTTCCCAACAAGTTCAATCCCATTAGAAGCACTGCTTGACTTTACACTCTAACACCTTCCTTTAATTTATAACCTTATCTGGGTCATGTTACGACCACTAGCACATTGATTAGCTTAGAGGACATCATCAATCACATTAAAAGATGCCAGCAAAGATTCCTCATTATAACATCATAATCTAAATGCCATCCTAAGGCTATCCATTGCTCACATCATACCTTTAATTGATAATACCTCGACCACACCTTAGTCCAGAAACACATTTTGAACACAGGGGTATCTATTCCTAATGATGACCCTATCCAAAACATAATGTTCAATGAACATATTAAATTCACACTTCCTTCCATTCACAATAGCTTAGGAATGTCTCAAGGAACAATTGTGAATAAATTAAACCCTTATTTAACAAATCTTGCATTTGCAATTGAACTCATGTTGCTCAACTTGTTTCTTTTTAGCTTACTTTATTTTTATGTTCCCTCTACATTCCTTTTTCTATGGCTCTACATCATCTGCACTGTGTATCCACAAGCTCCAGTATTCAACACGAATTTGTTTTCTATTATCAATGTAATCTCCAATGCAACCTAGACCTTATCCATCAGGTCTTGTTCACTTAATTGATTGTTTTTCCCCAAAATCTAACTATACTTGTCACTAGAACAATAATTCCCCATAGGTGCTCATGTGTGGTCAATAGAAACATTTGATCCACGCACCACAAAAAACTCACCACATTCTCTCTCTCTCGCACTACTTGCCTCCCATTGCGGAGAACAACTCATGCTCCCAACGATACCAAATTAAGTCTAGTGGCCCCAAATCTGAATCCGACAATTTGGAACTTGGTCCTCCCGAGTCCATACAAAATAACAAGATTTCTCGTGATCTACACACAAAATTGAGTATTGGAACAATTACCAAATATCACTCTTCATCCTAGAACCAAGTCCGGAACTTATGTCCCCTTATTGACACATCCCAATACAAATCTATACCATATTACATACACATGTTTGGGGACACTTCAATTTACTCCTCTCATAATTGCGACTTAAGATTGGAGACTTTTATTCAGACTTATACCCCACTACTAAATGCAACTTGGACACCTCTCAATACCCATATGTGTACAGGAACGACTCATCCCAATCGTGTTCTGATACAACCTGTAACACCTCAACAAAATTTCTCAATTTTTCTTCATACACACTCTGATAGCTCAAATATATGGGCTGAAATTTTTCCCTACAACTATTCAACAATGGAAGCAAGGAAATTATAAATACACATATCAGGGATTTTTCATACACAATAAAGTATCAACCAATTAAATCTAGCAAAATACAACATCGGAGCCCCTGTCTATAATTCACTCTCAAAGATCTTCTCGGTCGAGATTGCCTTGTATACATAACCACCTAAAGAATAACACACCATAAGACCCATCTGCGACATCAATTTCCATACTTGAAATGATGTTAAAACAAGGTGAGCAACATTCATTATTCTTAAAATTATGGATTAATATATTTTTGGAAACATTCATTATTCTGTTGTGGGGGGGGGCGATTCACTAAAAAAAAAAATCACTTTCTCCATTAATTTAGCCTTTTGTTTAAATCAAATTTTTCTTGCACTCCAATAAGATTTGAACTACTTTGAAGCAAGATTTCATTATCTAGCTAGCTAGTAATTAATTACTTTCCTTAATAATTAAGAAGGCTTAATTAAACATTTTCTCTTACATTAATTAATTAGTTGGACTCTACTATTATATATATACATGTGTGTGTGTGTGTGTGTGTCTGAAAAAGATATCTTCTCTTGTTTTAGTTCTTATTTCATTGATTCTCTGAATTAATGGGTTTCTTGAAGCAATTAGAGAATTCTTGCCCTGAAATTATATCATAATTCAGACCCAAAATTAACATTAATATATATGTAGAGAAAGGCAGCAAGAATCAGTCATTCTTATTTATCCGCTGCAGTAAAAAATGCTAAAAAAGAGCTGTGGCATCTGATGATTAATAAAATCCTCAACAATCCTCACAAATCCAAAATGAAGCTCCCAAGAAAAAAAAAAAAGAACTAATATTAAACATGAACCCCAAAAAGAAAATTAATACATAAAATAGATATCCAAATCTACATCAAATTATGGAAGAGAATAATTAAGGATGAAATCAATTACTAGTAGTTGACCAAACTAAACAAGCATCATTGTAGCCCCTCCAATCAATGTTAGCAGCATGGCGATGCTGCTTCCTTGCATGCCGATGCCCGATTCTGGCAGGGGGGAGTTCGATGGAGTGGGAGAGGGCGATGGCGACATGGGGGTGGGAGATGGCAGCGGAGACGTGGGTGTGGGAGATGGCGGCGGCGACGACGTGGGGGTGGGAGATGGTGGCGGCAACGTGGGTGTGGGAGATGGCGGCGACAACGTAGGGGTGGGAGATGGCTGTGGTGACATAGGGGTGGGAGATGGCGGCGACATAGGGGTGGGAGATAATGGCGGTGACGACGACGTGGGGGTGGGAGATGGTGGCGGCAACATGGGGGTGGGAGATGGCGGCGGCGGCAGCAACATGGGGGTGGAAGATGGAGGCAGCGGTGACGTGGTGGTGGTAGATGGCGGTGGGGGCGATTTAGGGGCGGGAGGTGGCGATGACGTGGGGGTGGCAGATGGCAGTGGCGGCGAAGTAGGGGTGGGAGCTGGCGGCGGCAACATGGGGGTGGGAGATAGCGGCAGCGACTTAGGGGTAGGAGATGGAGGCGACGACATGGGTGTGGGAGATGGAGACGACGACATGGGTGTGGGAGATGATGGTGGCGGCGGCGACGTAGGGGTGGTAGATGGCGGTGACATGGGTGTGGGAGATGGTGGCAACAACGGTGACGTGGGGGTGGAAGATGGTGGAAGAGGCGACGACATGGGGGTGGGCGTCGTTGTTGGTGGTGGTGGGGTGGCCGTGGGGGATGGTGTGGTAGGGGTGGACATGGTGATGGGTGATGAAGCTGGAGGATGGGCCATGGCCAGGGCCATCAATGCTAGAAACACAGCCACCGCCGGCATGGTGATTCTCAGAGCCATGAGAGAGAGAGAGAGAGAGAGAGAGAGATTTGGGAGGAACAAGAAAGAATGAGGGCAAGGTTTGATATATAGAGAAGAGAAGAAAAAGAAGAATGTGTAACATTTGGGTGCATGGAGTTTGAGTGAAATAAGGCAGAATAGATGGCACGTGGCAGAAGAGAAATGTCAAGTGTGGTTCATCATAATCATAATTCTACTTCCCTTTTGGAAATATTCTAGGGGAAGTAGAATGTTTTCTCTTGAGAGAGGACCTTAGAGGTGATATCAGTAAGAGGTCAAAGGCCCACCACCCTAGTCACTTGAACACATCCCACGATTTATTTCCTTCCTAGTCACTTGAGCACATCCTGAGATTTATCTCCTTAATGTAATTTTAGGGGTATGACGGCTGAGGATGTCAGTGATGAGGCGTAATTCTAAAAAAAAAAAAAGAGAGAGAGAGAGCATGAACAGTTTGCTTGCCTGCCCCTCCACCTCCAGTCGGTCTAGTCCTAAGATTTTATTTATTTATTTTTTTTGAATTAAAATTTTTCTTGTGACTGATTGTTAGGTCCTTTTCCTTGTGAACTTGACTTTTAGATTACTAGTCGACACACTATTTAATGTAACTATGGATGCTCTCGTGTAATAATAATATTACGTTGATTATTAATGTTATAATTTAACAATATATTCTTAATTTATATATTAATTACTAGTAAGTTATTAAATATAAATACATTTTATGTTAAATTTAAAAAATTAATAATTGTCATCCATTTAAATATATTATTAAATTATAACATAATATTAATTTAATAACAATGGAGACTTTCATTGTCTCATAACCACAACAACCAGTCTTTTTAGGATACCACAGAAATACCCTCTACCCCTCCCTGGTTCCAAAGTTTTGTTAATTTAATTGAATGGATAATAATGCAATTATTCGATTCAAGAATGGGTTAATAATATATAACTACCATTTTTGTATAAGAAATGTCAAAAATATATATGAAAAGAATTTTTCTGATATGGTAGTATTTGTTAACTAAGATATAGAATGAAAAAAGTGAAATATGAAAAATATTTTGAATAAAAATATTTTTTTTATATTTGTTAAATTTATCTGAAAAAAATTATATGACTTCTAATCTTGAACCACATATATATATATATATATCTTGAACTTTCAGATAAATAAATTATTTTAATATAATCTTATCTTATTTATTTAAATAAATATTATCTAAATATATAATATGTCATTAAGATAATATATAATACGAAAGTATAAGCTACCTATATAATTCATTATTAATAACTAAATATTCAGAATCTGCACCATTTTAATTCTCAAACAAACAATCATTCATTCTCCATGTGTCTATATATATATATGGATGTAACTAATTGGAAAAATCTTACGGCAATGGACATGATGATGGAGTGCCAGCTGGCGCATGTGGAGTCAGTTGCCTACAGAACACTCCTAAGGGCAACTAGAACGAAAAGGACTAACGATTCTATTATTTTCATTTTTCATCACACAATTCATACATTTTATTTATTCGTATATATATAACAGCGTTTATAGAATATATGTAAAGTTAATCATCCTTTTTTAGTTTATTAATACCGCGTAAACATCCTTTTTTGTACAAAAAATAAAAAATAAACAAGAAAAATTATTCCCTAGAATGTATCTATTTAATTATTCTTATCATCTTTGGGTTGAGTTGGAGTAACAAATTGAGCGAGTATCTAGGGGTGTATTTGTACTTTAGTCCTCCGGCTATCTCCTCCTCCTTCATGACAACTGGCAAGTAGCAATCATAGCCCTCTTGACATTTGTGGTTGTCGGTGGCAGGGATAAGACAAGGAAAGGCAAAAGGAGAAGGAAAATGCTACCTTACTCGAATTGGTTGATGTATTGGACGACCGAAAGGATATATCGTGATAAATCACGATATTTTGAGAATGTAAATATCGCTATATTTTGTTAAAATTTTGGTGAAAGAAAATACGAACTCTTTGATGTCCGCCCCACATTAAGTCTCTCTCTCCACTGTGCTCTCTATTGACGGTCAATCGCAAAACGATCGTTAAAGTCCATTTGTCGCCAGTTGCTCACAGACATCGCATGGTGTCGTGTCACCTTCTCCAGCAAACGCTCATGCCAGTATAGCCACCAACAACGACAATGTTGGACCCAAGTTAGCTTCTTCCTTTATTTCCTTCGCCTCTGTTTTGTGTATATGGATGCTTGCATTATTTTTTATATTTCGTTTAACATAGCAAACTCCACCCATCTGTTAATGGATGCTGCATTGTTGAAGTTCGCATAGATGAAGTCTGGGCGGATGAAGTCCGCTGGATATCATCTGGCAGACTTCATCCCATATGAAGTGCTTCATATTGGATGAAGTCCGTCTGCCTGTTTGTTTGCCTGAACGAAGCCAAATTTTCAATCTACTTTTTTCCATCCCATTTTGATCTGTGATGTTTTGAAATTTGTTTCAATTCTTCTTGCGTTGAATAGGAGATCAATTTTCGTATTGTAATGAAGAGAATGTAGTTACCGAGGACGATGAGATTGAAGAGAGGACGATGAGATTGAAGGGTGGACAATGAATGCACATCAGAGGCTAGTGAGATCATTGTTCTTACGGTTGGAATGAAGTTTAGAGACCACAATGAGATTTTTGAATTTTAGAAAACATATGCTTATAGTGTGGGTTTCCCTGTTAGGAAAAGATCTTCAAGAAAAGATAATGATGGGTTGTTGAAATATGTGACACTTGCTTGTAGTTGAGAAGGCCGGAGAACTGGGGATAAAAACAGTTCTTTGAGGCCTCAACCAACCATCCAAATAGAGTGTTTTGTTAGGCTGATAGCTACGATAGATTTGAATGAAACATGGCGTGTTACCAAAGTCATCTTAGAGTATAATCACCCTACAAGTCGTTCAAAATCCAGGCTTTATCGATGTAATCGACAATTGACTGAAAATGTGAAACGAAAACTTGAAGTCGATGACATAACTGGTATTCCAATGCACAAGAGTTACAACTTAGTTGTTGTTGATGCGAGTGGATATGAGAATCTTCCATTTATAGAAAAGGATTGTAGAAATTATATTGATCAGATTAGGCGATTAAGACTTGGGAAGGGTGATGCAGCTGCGATACAAGCCTACTTTACAAAAATGCAAGCCCAATGTCCTAGTTTTTTCGTTAGTTTGGATTTAGATGATGATTGTCAACTGAAGAATGTGTTCTGGGCTAATAATAGGGTGTAGACAAGCATACAATGAATTTGGCGATGTTGTCACATTCGGTACGACATACTTGACTAACAAGTATGACATGTCGTTTGCCCCTTTTGTTGGTGTCAATAATTATGGACAGTCGACGTTGTTTGGATGTGGGTTAGTATCCAATGAGGATACTAGGAGTTTTGTTTGGTTGTTTCAGACTTGGTTTGAATGCATAGAGGGTCAGGCCCCCGCTGGTATAATAACTTATCAAGATAGGGTCATGCAAAATGCCATTCAAATTGTTTTTCCGAACAGAAGGCAAAGATGGTGTTTATAGCACATATTGAAGAAGTTGTCTAAAAAATTTGGGGGCCATGCTCACAAGGCTGCAATACTTTCCGCCATCCATGAAGTTGTTTACGAATCACAAACCCCTAAAGAATTTGAATGGGGTTGGATTTCATTCATTAACATGTATACATTGTATGACAATGAGTGGTTGTCTAGGCTATTTAGTGAAATATGTTATTGGGTACCTTGTTATTTGAAAACAAGTTTTTAGGCTGGGATGTCAACGACGCAACGAAGTGAGAGTATGAATGCATTTTTCGATGGATACGTCACCTTAAAGACCTCGTTAAAGCAACTTGTTGAACAGTACGAGCGAGCTTTGAGGTGTAAGGTTGAAAAAGAGGTTCAAGCAGATTTTAAGTCCTATTCACAAATGGTACCATGAGCAACTTGGTATAATATAGAGAAACAATTTCAGGAAGTTTACACAATCTCAAAATTCAAAGAATTTCAAGAAGAGCTCACTGGAAAAATGTATTGTGATATTATCTTGGCCGAAGTTGGGTGTCATGGAACTACATACGAAGTCGAAGAAGACATCATACTCCATGAAACAAGAATGAATAGAAAGAGATTTACAATTATGTTTGAGGGAGATAAGTGTTATATTGATTGCAGCTGTCACTTATTCGAATTTTGAGGGATATTCTGTAGACATGCTCTTTCAATATTGATTCGAAATGGTGTGACATTGCTTCCCGACCATTATATTAGAAGATGGAGGAGAGATGTGCTTAGAGCATATTGAAGGGTGAAGATAAATTACAATGGTTGGGTTACCACTTCTAAGCAGGCACGATATGATCAATTGCATGGTTTATTTGACGAGGTGGTAAATTTGGTGATAGATGATGATGAACGCACTTGTAATTTAATGGAGTTGCTTCAAAATGAACTGAAAGACTTGACCATTTCGAGACCAATAACAAGATGTGGTAGTAATCCCTTATCCCAAGGCAATGTTCAAATCGCCTCTGATTGTCTTGAAGGTGTAAGGACATCATCTGGTTCATTTTGGATCCGTATTGCACGATAACCAAGGGAGCTCCAAGAAAACTTCCTAAGAAGGGGATATTGGAAACGAGGTCCAAGAAAAGCAATGTATGTTTACGACTCTATTTTAGGTATTTTTTATGTACTTGCACTATCAAATGTTCATATATAATGGCTGATGATGTTTTTTGCCTAGGTACCTTCAAATAAAAGTAAAGGAAAGATAACAATACAAAAGGAAACACAACCAATTGAATGCCTAACACAAGCATCAGTCAATCTAGCACAAACCCCACTAACTTACTCACAACAGTTGATGATGCGTGAATTATGGAGTGTACTAGGGGTCGAATTATGGAATGGGTCAACCATTTATACCTACCTATGTGCCACCTTGATGTCTCGAGGAAGACGAGGTGATAGGATCACAGTTTGGAGATAGCAATAACTTATGATTTCATGAGAAATTTGTGTCAAATGTAAATTTCATAACAATAAGCTTGTTGATGTATGACAAATTTGTGTCAAATGTAAATGTCCAAATGATGCATGCGATTGCTTAGTACTTTTCATTTTTTTTTTTGTATGGTGCATTTTTGATTATGCAAATGCTGAATGTGCAATGTGACAATGTAGCAATATAGAATGGGATGTCCTCCCAAAATGTCTGGGCGAACTTGCATTTTGGCGGACTTCATCATTAATGAAGTCCGCCTACTAGTCTGGGCAAAGTTCGCTTGGGATAAAGTCTGCCTTGTGGGGGGACTGCTTGATGGCATCAGGGGTTTCATATGAACACTAAAATCAGTAACAATATTGATTTTAATCTTTATTAAAATTAATTTTAGATATTTTTTGACATTGTATTTATTATAATGAATATTGTTTTAGGTTGACCTTAGCTCGAATCTTAATATTGTGTTGCGAATTTAGGAATTACCAAATGATTTGGAAATTAAAGAAACAAGAAAATGGATTATGAAAACAATTAGCATTTGTCATGAAGTTTGGATTCCTTTTCAACAATTCAAAAACACAATGGATTACAAGAGGGAGAAAAGCTTACGGCCTTATTGTTAAAGCAGACATGAGCAGAAGAAAAAAGACAAACGGTTTAAAATGCTACATTACTTTTTTACAAAAATGTCAATGTCTCAATTTATCAATTAGACATGATTGTAAAACAATACTCACAAAAGTAAATTACAACAGCTAACCAGAAAAAATAATGAAAATTATACGAAACTAATAAAACACAATACAATAATACTTACACCTATCTAATTACAAGAAGTAATTCAGCTATAACACAACCAGCAAACCAGACATCTATGGCTGTGGTGTACTTGATAGCCCGAAATATAAGCTTAGGTGCTCGATAGTATTTGGAGTAGCTATAAGATATAAATACATACACCACAAGAAAAACAATGTCAACTGAGATGCAAATTACAAACTAACACTTCGGCACTCCCAAAGTCGCATAATCCAAAAATAAAAGTTATTTTTCCAAAGGTTTTGACTAACCTGGAATATTTTCTGGAACATTCATGTTATTGGGCGACACCTAAATAACTTTCCATCTCAAACAAATTATTAGTAGGAATTCATGACATGCACAATGAATGAATAAATATGCCTTAACATAAACAATATAGTCAACCACTATGAGAAACAAGCACATAAAACAATAAGACAGTGGGCTCAGTTTTTGGTTTATAAAATAACAAGATAAACCATCCAAACAAGATTCAAATGGGAAGCAAATCAAGGAAAAAAGTAGATATCGTTTGAGTCCATCGGTATCATAATCTTTTGGGATGGATAACCTAGTAATCTCTCCACATGTTTGGAAATGCTCTTCCAATGTAAAAGTAACCTGCCATTCATAAATGCTTCACATTATTTACAACAACCCCCAAATAATCAATCAATAATCCATAACTTACAACAATCAGGAATTAATCATCAATCCCTAATTTACAACAATCAAGAATATATTAACAATCCCTAATTTACACCTAATTATATATTTCCATCAATATTTTTGCTCCAGAAATACAACTCTTTTTGTTTAAATGTATATATGATTTTATTATACCTTAAACAACTTTTTTTAAGTAAGGTTTCTAGGAACATTTAATAAGAGAAGCAGCCCTACCTGATTTTAGCAATAACAGAAAACATGTGATGTTCAAAGAATTTGAATTGCCACCCAACATTTTCATGTGTCATTAGGTCAATTCATAGTCTCTAGTAAGGCCAATGACGAAATGGCAGCCAAGATTACACTTGATTTGTGCAACCCATTTTATGTTCGCTTGACCACAAATTTTTTGAAGTTCGACCAATCCCAAAATCCAATACCCCTAACTATTTTAACTGTCACAAACAATTCCAGGAAATAGACTTTTTTAAAGTGGTGCATTTGGTGAAAAAATAAAAACAAATAAATCTATTAAGAACGGGAGAAGTTAATTTGAGGTGGGAACTCACAGCTTCTGATCATCATCAATTTCAAGCTTCTTCTGGAACCCTTTGATGATGTCAACAAGATGCTCGCAAATGGCCCAAGCCAAGCCTAGTAAACAAACCCCAAGCATATTGTATAATGCAATCTAAACCATGATAGGTTAGAAGGTCAAACCCAAAGCATATAGAAAATTCATCAGGATAAAAATAATAGCAAAAACAGTAAGCATATAGAAAAAGACTTTAAGTTTCATAACTAAAAGCTTTACAAGTATACCTTAAACATGATCAAATGGTATAAAATGCTTGCCCCTCCAAAGTTATGTAATTGCTCAAAGGAAAAGAGAGTTTGTTATATACAACATGATACACGGATTTCATTAAGACCAAAGCCTAAGAATCCTTATCAAACGTCAATTATCTCAATTACTTTACTATATCTATACAGATAATATGCAATTTTCTTTCGAAGGAGCTTGGCATCATCCCTCTTCTGATTGGTGACCCAACGATCCTCTATGTGTCTCAAAGTGTCATCAATGTATTTTATTACATAGCATCCACAACTGCTATTGTAATACAAATAAAAAAATTCAATGTCAAACCATCAGATGAGAACATTTTAATGTATTCAATTAACTTTTGTAAATAGGAGATTTAAAAGTTATAGTACTTGTCGAGTTGTTGTGGAATGTTCACCTTCGCCGGATCAATTCTCTCTACCTCCCATTCTTTACATGGAGGGGCAAGCGTGGAGACATGTTTGTAATATTCATTGCGCCTCAAGATCATAGGTAAGAGGCTCCCGAATGGCTTCATGAACTCGAACCTGGCCCTCCTACTATCTTTAGACCGTGCCAGGGAGTTGTAGATGACTATTTTCATTGCTTTCAAACAAACTTTGGCAAGGATCCAGTGCTCGTTCTTTTGAGTATACGGAACTAAGACCTACATGTAACAAAATACGTCACGTGCAATTAACTAAATCAATCATTAAAACTAAATACAACATACGTAGTCAACTCGCCACCAAGCGACATCCTCACTAGTTTTTCCATGGATATAATCAACCAACTTTGACTGGTTATTCTGGTTATCATTCCCACTCCAAACAGATTGGAACAACCCTTGAAAGACAAAGGTTTGAAATTTATCACGGGTTGACATACAAATGAACAAAAAAATTAATTAAATGAGATGTGTTGAGACTCATAAAAAACGATGTTGGCATCATCGCATAGTTCGTATCATATGGAGGATGCTAGGGCTCCTCATCTCTCCTACGTCAGAGGCAACATAGGTACATGTCAATCAAAGACTCATCCAACCATGACGTCGAATTCTACAAATCTCAGAGGTGGCTCAGTGATAGATTGAACAAGAAACTAGTGTCCCGCCTATAATAACTAACAATTATTATTAGGGTGATAATGCATTACCAATGTAAATAAAAAAAAGTACTAGTTATATATACTTACCCTATTTATTCTTTTGAGCTGATGTACTAAGTGTATCCCTCAGGAGGGGATAATTCATCGTCCAAGCCTGGTACACTATCTAGAGGAGGACCATTCTCTCCTGTCCCTTCTTGCACTTGGGAGGGAAACACAGTCATGTCTATTATTGGATCCACTTTGACCCTCTCTGGGACTTTCTTCTTAGTCCTCTTCCTCTTCCTATTTTGTTCTGTTGAATCGATGGATTGTTTCGTCGGATCGGTGAACGGTGTGCGATAATATTGCGATTTGACTTGTTCATGCCCGGTTCGTCCATCGTCAATAACCACGTCTTCTGCCAACTATTTTTAATTATCCATTATAAGATGATATTACTTCAAAATCATATGTAAATAGGATAAATTTAGGGGCTTACTCTAGAAGGGGATGTTTGGTCCTCCTCATCTAACTGCTGATCTGTGGGGTCAAGGACAGTCAAAATTCGTAACATAGCTAACAATTCTTCCTGATTTCTCTCAACTCGCATCAATCAAGCATCCATGTCTAACAAAGCTTCCTGATTTCTTAGTACTTACCCCAACCGACTATCCATATCTTCTTGATTCCTCTCAACTTGCCTCAACCGAGAGTCCATACTTTGCAACAACTCAAGTGCTTCAGTCAGTATCTTGGTCATCTACAAAAGGCAAAAAACTTAAAATAAAAAACAATTACAAACAAACATCTGCAGACTTCATACAAAAAATAATATGTAGTGAACATACCTCAGACTCATTATGTCTATCATGCGTACTCTTGGGCATTCTTTCATTTGACATCTTATAGCTAGGAACAAACCTGTCACCCTCCTCCTCCACCCCCTGCCCGCCCTCCCTGCCTCCATCTCTTCCCCATATTCCGTGCTTGCATCCTTAACCCTACCCACCCTCTCTAGCTCAAACTCCTCCCTACCCTCCCTGCCTCCAATATCTTTATCATCATCGTCACCCCTTCCACCTCCATCTTTGTACACATTAACACCAACCTAGTGCAGGTGGTGAAATGACCTCCAAACGGCCATGTCCCTCTTTGCCTCAGTGGGCTGAAGCATTCGGCTCAATCCTCATGCCTACAAATGTTATAATAGATAGCTAGATATTATATATTAAAACAATATAGAATAATAGGCTAGGTTAGGTTACACACTTACCTTATTAAGACATTCATCATAATTAATTTGTTTAGGTCTTTTGCTAGATAGCCACTTTTTGTATTTGGGAATCATGGCTATGCTGGGTACTCTTTGAGCCCATGTTCCTTGAACCCAAGGAAATGTCTCAATCAACCACCACTGTAGACAAGAAGAAGTTTTATAATAAAAAATAAAAAAGAAAACAAAACAATCATATGCAATAAATGATTTCGTAAGTAAATAAAGTAATATGTTATTAATTGGGTGAATTTCATCCCCGATGAAGTCCACCTTGGGCGGTATTGGGTGGATTTCATCCCCGATGAAGTCCACCGAGTCCGATATTTTCATCCCCGATGAAGTCCACCGAGTCTGATATTTTCATCCCAGATGAAGTCCGTTGAACCGGGTTGGGTGACCTTCATCCACAATGAAGTCTGCCGAGCCTAGTATTGGGCGGACTTCATCTCTGTTTGGCTGACTTCATCCATGATGAGGTCTACCCAAAGTCTGTTCATCTTCCCACTCCAGACGCAATGCTCAAAAACACCAAAAACACAAAATCACACAAATTGTTCCAACAATGTGCTTCGATGGGTTACAATCAATTCTCAAAAACACAAAATCACACAATGCAATGCTCAAAACACAAATAACACAAATATGAATTGCTAAAAAATACCAAAATAACACATATAAGCTTGTAGATCTTACTTGGTCGATGGTTGCCCGGAGGTCGAATGGACTTATAGATGTCGCATGGTAGCCTTCAGCTGGTCGCACGGTGGCTGGCTGGTAACACGATGGTCAGTTGGTAACACAATGGTTGGTGGGTGATACGGTGACCAAGCTTTTCAAGGGAGATCAATTGAGTCTTTGAGAAAGAGAGAGAGAGAGGCGGGAATATGAGGGATGGCTTTCGTTATATGAGGGCATTTTCGTCTTTCAATTTTGAAATAGGGACAAACCAGTCATTTGCAGCTTTCAGTAAGCCTGTGTGTCAACCATTTGAGCATTGTAGCATGATCCCCCTTCCTTCTACTATTACCATTCTATTAATTATATATATATATATATATTCATCTTTAAACAGATATATACAAACAAATCAATAATATAATTGTGACCAAAAAATTTAAATTTGACTCTTATTCAAAAATTTTTACAATTAAACATTTATCTCTATGGCTTATTTTCAAATTAAAATATAGATTTACATATTTTTTTTATATATATTTATAAATGAGTGTTAGGTCTATAAATAAATACCCAATATTATAAAATTATTCTATCAATACATTATAGTGATTTTTTACTCTCTGGTTTTTTTCAATTTGAGTTTTTTACGTAAATTTTTAATACTTTGTTGTGTGTTTGCTGGTTCGATTATCGTTTTTTTTTTTATAATCTTA
Organism: Diospyros kaki; assembly: GCA_036245055.1. NCBI lineage: Eukaryota > Viridiplantae > Streptophyta > Magnoliopsida > Ericales > Ebenaceae > Diospyros > Diospyros kaki. The sequence continues at coordinate 32,618,358 of BSEG01000007.1, forward strand.
AATTTGTATAAACTAGTATCAAAGTCATTGGATCAAATCATCAGTTTCTTTCAATCTCAGTCGTCAAATTTGTAACCTTTTTTTTTCTTTGCCAACTAGGGTTTCTTGTTGTCGTCAACCGTTTCTTCACTATCGTCAACCGCCATTAGTCTTCTCACAGTCGTTGTCAATTGCATTAGTTTAAGTGACCTTCAAATTGTCATCTCCGATTCTCACAATTGACCATCCATTTTCTTCGGTCGGCGTGACCATTCTTTCGTCTTCTCCAACAGTCATAATCTAACATCAACCTTTTTCGTTTTTTTTTTCCATTGCCAATGATTCTGCCATTGCAATCGAATTGTTTGTTCACCTTCGTCTTATCCAACCGCCTGTTTGTCTTTACTGGTCGATTGTGACTGACTATCAACCTTTGTGTCATTCGTTGTTCCCACTAATGATAACTCTTTCACCTTCCACCATTATCATTGACTACTCTGCCATAATCATTAGCCCTTGAGCTTTTTGCCATTGCCGTTGATGTGCCTTTCACCATCGCTGACGGCCAATCAAACTATCCTTGCCTAAATCTGCTCAAATTCATCCCAGATCCGATAGATCCAAATTAGATCTACCCTAGATCCATTCAATTCGTCTAGATTTTTTGCCTAGATCTGTTATCCTGTTCTGTTTTCTATTGAACATTTCTTTTATTGGCTTTTAACACTAATTGGAGTTATTTAATCTTGACAATGACAATCTTGAAATATGATATTTTATTATTGGACTAGAATATTAGATTTTTCATTATGATAACTTAAGATGCAGACAATTTTGGCACAAATGGATTTAGATGATGCATTGTTGGGATTTGATAAAATGACACAATCTTGGAGTATTGAAGAAAAACAACGTAAGGATCATAAAGTTTTATCTCAGATTCATCTACATTTATCAAATCAAAATTTGTAAGATATTTTGAAAGAAAAAATTGTTACTGCACTATAGTTAAAACTAGAGCAATTGTGTATGACTAAAAGCTTGACTAGAATGTTGTATCTAAAGTAAAGATTATATTCTCATCGAATGGTAGAAGATACGTCTATTAAATGTTATTTAATAGTTTTTAAAGAAATTGTTTATAATTTGGAAAGTATGAAGGTCAAAGAACATGAAGAAGATTTGCGTTTAATTTTGTTATGTTCTCTACTGGTTTCATATTTAATTTTAGAGACACTATACTCTATAGTTGTGACACTCTCATCTTAAAATAAGTTTATGGTGCTTTATTCTCAAAAGAGAAAATTAATAAGTAGTTATTGGACAATTTAGAAACTCAAGGAGAGGAATTCCTTTATGATTAATCATAACTTTAATAGATGCAATTATAGCAGTTGTGTCTATTTTAAAAGGAATAAGAATGACCCTTTTATATTTATGCTTTTATACGTTGATAACATGCTAGTAGCATCAAAAGATAAATATGAGATAAGAAAATTAAAAGATCAGGTTAACAAAGAATTTGTAATGAAAGATTTGAGAGCAACAAAAAAGTTACTTGGAATGCAAATTTCAAGAAACAGGGAAGTAAATAAATTGTATTTAAGTAAAAAATGATACATTGGGAAAGTTTTGATTAAATTCAATATGCAAAAGGCTAAATCTATATGTAACATCTCGTATCGAACGATAGGAATGATCAGAACAACTTACCTTAATGGGCCTACGCGAACTTCCCAGGGGGTCACCCATCCTTGAACTGCTCCCAGCTCAAACACGCTTAACCCCTGATTTTCTTGCCTACATTCAACCCAAAAGATATCAAGCTGGTGTTGTTTCTTTTCTTACACTATCCTCGATATATACTACTCTTCTATGGGCTCTTGGGGTATTACATTCTCCCCCCTTAAGCACATGACGTTCTCATCATGCGACCTTACAACTGGTCCCAAACCTTTTTCCCTTCGGAGGCTGCCATCCTAGAAGCCTGCTAGGAACCGCTCCTTGTACAGGCCCTCGCGCCCCAGGGCCACTCCCCGCCTTCATCAGACCGCATTCTCCAAGGGTCGACTCTGATACCACCTGTAACATCCCGCATCGAGCGATAGGAAGGACGTGAACAACTTACCCTAATAGGCTTACGCGAACTTCTCAGGGAGTCACCCATCCTTGAATTGCTCCCAGCTCAAACACGCTTAACCCCAGAGTTCCTTGCCTACATTCAGCCCAAAAGATATCCAGCTGGTGTTGTTTCCTTTCTTACACTATCCTCGATATATACTACTCTTCTTCGAGCTCTTGGGGTATTACACTATAAGTACTCTATTGGTTACACATTTTAGACTTTCATTTATCTTGTCTCCACAATCAGATGCTAAAATTGATAATATGGCATGAATTTCATACTTTAGTACAGAAAGATGTCTCATGTATGCTATGGTTTATACATATATATATTTGGCTCATGCAGTGAATGTTGTTAATAGATACATGGTTAACTCTAGTAAAGAGCATTAGAAGGCAGTCCAATGAATTTTGTGATATTTATGTGGTACTGTTAATGCTTGTTTATAATTTGGAAAAACTAGAGATGAAGTCATGGGTTTTGTTGATTCTGATTTTTGCAGGATATCTTGATAAGAAAAGATCGTTTACTAAATATGTTTTCACCATTAGTGGTTACATTATCAGTTGAAAGGTTACCTTACAATCTACTGTTACGTTGTCTATTGTTGAAGCTAAATATATGGTAATAATTGATAGTATTGAATAAGTTATTTGGCTATTAGGGTTGACTGGTAAAATTAGTGAAAATCTTTAGGACAATTTAGTTTATGTGATAGTCAAAGTCTCATTTTTCTTAATAAATATCAAATATTTTACGAGAGAATAAAACACATTGATGTAAATTATCATTATATTTGAGGTATTATTTTTTGTGGTGATATTATTATGAGAAAAATCAGAAATTATGATAATCCTGTAGATATGTTAACTAAGTCATTGTCTATTACTAAGTTTGAGCATTGTATGGATTTAGTTGGTATTTACAAAGGAGATTAGTTTTTCGTAATTTTCCTAGAAGAGAGAATAATTATAAATAATTTTATTTTTGAATTTCATGTCAAAGTGAAATTTGTGATAATTGTGATAAGAAATTCAAATTTGATTGTGATTGAGATTTATTTACAAATAAAAATTTATTTTCGTAGTTTATCTTCTAATCAAAAATATAAATTTATATAAGTCTTGAGTGTTAAATCTATAAAAAAAAATACTCAATAAATTAAAATTATTGTATTAATATGATTATCGTGATATTTTGTTTTCTTTGCCAGTGATTTTTTCTAATTTGAAATTTTTACATAAATTTTTTTTTTTTGTTATGTGTTTAATAATTTGATCATTGTTTCTTTTTTATACTAGATTGATAATAATAATAATAATAATGGAAAATTAAAGCATAAATATGTAATGGTAATTGAATACAAATGATAAGCAGTTTGATATGATGGGCTGTGCAATGGTTGGGAAACCAGGACTTACGTACGAGAGAAGCAAGAAATAGTATGATACCACTCATAATAGAGATTGGATCGATGGCATTTGTGGGGTTTTGGAGCTCACACAAAGGAAAGGACATGCACAACACATGTTGGATATATAGTTTAGTTTATTTGACGAGAGAAGCAAGAAATAGTATGATACCACTCATAATAGAGATTGGATCGATGGCATTTGTGGGGTTTTGGAGCTCACACAAAGGAAAGGACATGCACAACACATGTTGGATATATAGTTTAGTTTATTTGACAAATCAATCATGAGGTCCATGCTTGTGGTGATGGCATTGGTGACGTTGAAGAAGAGAATAATGGGAATAATTATAAGTTTGTAACTGACTTTTATTAGAAATTTAATTTAATTTAATTTCGTATTGTATTTGGAGCTTATTATTACGAACAATATATTTGTGATTTGTCATTAAATTTAAAAATTTAAACTAGTACATTTTATGTTTTATTGATGAGATTTGTTAGTTTATCAAGTGTATAATTATATTTTTTTAAATAATAATTTTAAAAATAAAAAAATTCTTACCATTTTATTATCTGGAATTTAAGATTCAAATATATGAATATTTTCTAAATTTAATTTAAAAACTTGAATTAGACCCTTAGACGTCCGAGAAAAAGCAAGACCTATTGAATATACAAATAAAGGTGGGGAAAATGATCGAAATATTGAGTAGCTCAAATGTTATAATTATGATTTGGAATTCAAATTTATATGTAATTGAACCTCTTAATTTGATCGTAATTATGACTTTAAATTTGACTATGATTAAGATGTTATCAAATTCAATTTCGATTGGGATTTATCTCATTTAGAGAAATATCCTCAAGAATCATCTTCTAATCATGATAGAATTTTCTGTATACATCTATAGATGATTTTAGGTCTATAAATAGGTGCTTAATGCTCTGCAATTAGTTACAGTTATATCACTTTTATTGTAACAATATTTATTTAGTGATATTTTAGGTTTAGCAACATCATTTTTATACTAGTAATATTTGCTTAGTGATATTTTGTTTTTTCTGCCTATGGTTTTTCTTGATTTGGGTTTTTCATTTAAATTTTGTATTCGTGTGTGTGATTGTTGGTTTGATTGTGATTTGTTTTTGATCCAATTTTTGTAACAAAGTGGTATCAGAACCGTTGGATCAAACCATCAACATTTAGCATATTTCAATCGCGGATCTACACATCTTTGTCATTTTTCAGCAAGAACACAAGTTGTCCAACTATCGCCATCGCCACCGACCATCATCATCGTTCCGGCATCACCGCCATGATCGACCAACCAGCCGACTCTCATATCTCGTCGTTCCTCTCGTCTACCACTCCCGCTATTGGTTTCTCTATTGATTTTAGTTTTGGGAGCCTCAGCCACCGCTATTCGACCACTGACCATTGTTGTCGCTTTCGACTGCCATCAGACGTCAACCGCTTTGCCATCGCAACCGCTGGCTTTCACACACCTTCACCGACGACTTTCACACCCATTGGTCTATCGTTTCTTCCTTTCCATCATCGTTCATCCCTTCACCATTGATCTGATTTGTTCAGCCGTTGATAGACATTTTGCCACTACCGTCGTACGTCTCTACCTTTGCTGACAACCCTTTTTCTTCTTACCTTGTGTTGGGTCACCGATCTTCTTCGTCACCGTCAAATTCTTCCCCCATAACAACTGATCTTCAAGCTTTGCCCAAATCAATTTCAGCTTGCCCAAATCTAAAATGTAACCTTCTCCTAAAATCAAGGGAAGACTAAGATCAATTTGTCTGGTTGTATAGGTTCTATGTGCCAGTGTGGATGGGTTCTCAAGAATTCCATAACTAGTGCTGTGAATTCCAAAGTTTATAATTTTTTTACTGAATTTTCAAGTCATCCATAAATCTTTTTCCCTTTCTCACTTCAGATTGTTGTCTAACATAAGCTTTAGTATGTCTAGCTTGGCGAGTGAAATGGCTACTCTATGTCGAAACAAACCCTTTTATCTATTCTAGAAAACAAGATTATTGTTCAATAAAGAAACCCAACAAAACACTGCAAAAATAAAAAGCTTACTAGGGAATAGCATCTAAAGTCTTTTTAGGTATAGAGAGTATTCAGGTTTGCTAGAGAAAATCTTGTAGATACCCGTCCCTCTTTCTCTTCCCCCCGCCTCCTTCCCCTATCATGTCATGAGATTGGAAACCTATAAAAAGAGTAAGCAGTGTAATAACCCATCCATTTCCTCCTTTCTAAGCATTACAAATAAAAGAGAAGGCAAACCTTATCTGCATTAAGTTTTTCTTTTTCTGGATTGACAGTTACAAGTCTGAGTACAGACTATATGTCAGAAAATTATTTAATGCCAAAAGACAAGGATAATTCCATTATTGTCATCATCAAAAGCCTTAATCACTCTAGGTGAGATCTACCACAGGAATTCTAGAACTAATTTTGAAAGATCCAATGATTTTTATGTTGGTCGTTGACTACTTAAATAATATTTGTTAATTAAGATATAGACTAAAAAAAAATGGGATATGGAAAGCATTCCAGAAAAAAGTATTTTTCATTGGATTTGTTAAATTTATCTAACAACCCTTGGAAAAGAAATCACGTGACTTCTTATCTGGGTTTTTCCATATACATTTATCTCTCCTCTATAAATTTATTTTTAGTCTTTACAGATAAGAAAAAAAGATGCATGTGTCCTCCAATGCATTGTAAAAAATTTAACAAACAGTTTGATAAAAATCTTAGAATGTTTCATATCCTTATTTTGATCATTCCATATTTTGGTTCAGAAAATATTCAAACCTTATCACTTACAAGAAAAAAAAAACATTCCAACCTTTTATTGATACAGTTTTATCTTACTCATTTTAACAAACGCTACGTTAACATGTTATTCTTCCTTATATGAGTTTGGAACATTGTAAAGTGTTGACTAGATTACTCAATCCAGTCAAAACTCTCATTTTTATTCTTATATTCAAGACTAAAAGATAAGAATAACTTCACTCAGCTGAAATTTCGTTTTTACTCTCTACCATTCATACTGTTTGGTTAGAAGAATTTCTTATTGTGGTCTTATTAATTTATTTTTATTTTGGGAGAAGAATGAAGGGGGGTGTGCGCAGGGGTGTTATGATGGCGTAGAACTATTGTGAGTGAATGAACCTTTCTTCTTTGATTTTTCCCATATGCAGGTACTCCCCAAATATAAAAGAGATAAAAGTATTGAGCCACGGGAAAATAAGAAAAGCAAGGTTGTACTATTTGAGAGAGAAGCTTCCCAGGCTCTCTACTTTTAAATGAAAGCCATGGAGGAGGATGGTTCTTTGTCATGTATTTTGCCTTTAATTAGTTGTGTTTCCTCGCTTTCCATGGTAATTCTAGAGGCTAAATTTGTTCTGAATCCTATTGTTGTGATGAAATATAAACTTCCATCTCTTCCCTGAGGTAATCCATGAAATATTCCAAGGATGATATATATATATATATGCATATATATATATATTGGAGGACTTTTACTTGGATTGTAGTATGTTGCACTATTGTTGGAGGATTATCCCTGGATAGTTGAAGCTTCATGGTGGAGATTGTTGGAATTAAATGAAGCTTCAACGGCACCATTTTGGAGGAGGGTTGGAAGGTCTTTTGGCAACCCTCAGAGCTGCCTAAAATGTTGTTGTTTTGGGAACATGAGCTGAACAGCCAAAATGGCACCTGTCCCCTACCATTTTATCAAGGCATGCCTTCTCTTGTCATTTAGCCTACTTCTTCCTCGATTGTTGAGCTGCCTTTATAAGACTCCATCCTCACCGTTGCTTTCCTCTTTATATCTTCTACAATGGTCTCGAGATTAACAACGCACAGCCTTCGATTTGTATTGCCTCAGTTAGAGTTTGATTTCATTCTCTGCATTTTACATTCTCTCTGTATAGATTTGATACGAAATTTTTCTCTCTAGGGTTTTGCCTCTAATTTGTAGATTTGTGGTTATGGGGCTCATTTGATTAGAGAGTTGTTTTGTACAGTGAGAACTCTAGAATGAGGTTTGTTTATTGAGGCTCTAATCGTTCCTTTCCGATAGTGCAATGAGCTTTCTTTGTTGGAGCTCAATGTGGACATAGCCCTCTAACAGGTGAACCACGGTAAAATTGTTTGTGTTCGGTTTATGCTTTATCTTTGCTATTCTTTTCATATGCATGTTTGAGTTTATCGAATGCTCTGTGTATGTTTTGGCTCTATTTTGGTTTCTATTTTTGAGTAGTGGCAGAGAGTTGTCTTGACCCAACAGTGGTATTAGAGCCATTTCTCTAGTATTCACGGTCTAGGGTCTCAGAGCCTGTGCTATTTCCAACTTCAGAGTCATATTATTTTTTTTCTTGTGCTTGTCTGATTCTCCAGGATTTGCTATGAGTTTCTGTCAGTCGATGATTTACTGTGTGAGTCTCTGTTAGCGTCTAGGGTTTTAGGGTACCTTCGAGTAAAAAGAAGATGACATCAACCTGATTTGAAATCAGTACATTTGACGAAAGAAGTGATTTCAGTAGTTGGAAAAAGAATATGAGAGTTCAGCTCTCTTATCATAAAGTGCTTATTGCACTTGAGCTCGATGACATAAAATGGTTGGCAGATCAGTTAGTCAAAACTGATGAGGTAAGGGAAGAAGCTTATAATCTTATTTTCTTACATCTTGGTGATAATGTTATTTGTAAAGTTGATGGGATGAATACCCCTGAATTGTGGAATAAGCTTGAATCATTATATTCTATTTTGTCTGCCCCTAACTTAGTTTATTTAAAAGGTATGTTATTTAACTTTAAAATGAATGTTTCTAAATCTATGGATGAAAACATAGATGAGTTTACTATGCTTGGCTTTGTTGTTAAGAGGAACAAATCAAGCCCTAGGTGATACTAGTGAGGCTATGATCCTATTAAACTCTTTACCTGATGAATATAATGTAGTTAAGCATGCTCTGCAATATACGGGAATTGTACCTAGCTTAGACTTGGTTATATCTGAAATTAAAGCTAGGGAGCTAGAGTTAAACACATCTAAAAAACCTGGTAATAACTTATTTGTTAAGGGAATGTTTGAAAAGAGAAACAATACAGGTAATGGAGATCAATCTGGGGGTTTTAGGAATAAGGGGTAAAAACAAGGAAAAGAAGGGTAAACAAAAACCTAAGTGGAAGTGTTATCATTGTGGAAAAGAGAGACACATTAAAAAGTATTGCTATGATCTTTTAAAGAAACAGAAACAAGGGAGTAATGTAACCATAGTTGCCAGTAACTCTAACACATTAGCTGAAGTTTTTACTGTTTCTGATGCATCTGTTACTAATGAATGGATAATGGACTCTGAATGTTCATTCCACATGTGTCCTAATATTGCATGGTTTCAAAACTTTAGTAACAAAGAATCTGGCACTGTGTATATGGGTAACAACCAATCATGCAGCGTGTAAGGAATAGGTGACATAACCTTAAAAATGCATGATAACAAAGTAAGAATGCTTACTAATGTTAGATATGTGCTTGGCTTGAAACGAAATTTAATATCTCTCGGTACACTTGATGAGCTAGGCTATTCTTATACTAATGAAAATGGCTTCATGCATGTTTTTAAAAACAATAACCTAATTCTAACTAGTACTAAGAAGCATGGTTTATATGTGTTAAATTGTTGTTCTCTTATCCCTGTTTCTTTTGCATGCACTGTTAAAACTGATAAGATAGAAAGGTCTTATCAGTGAAACTTGGTCACTTGAGCTAGAAAGGTCTGCAGGCACTGACAACTCAAGGTTATCTTGATTCAGAAACTACAGGTTCAATAAACTTCTGTGAGCCTTGTACTCTAGGCAAGCAACACAGGTTGAGTTTTCATAAAAGGAACTCACCTGGCGAAGGCATGCCTAGAATACTTGCATACAGACCTATGGGGTCCCTCTCAAACACCAACCCTTGGTGGCAACAAGTATTTCTTATCCATTGTTGATGACTTCACTGGGAAAGTGTAGGTGTTCCCTCTTAGGACTAAGGACCAGACATTAGAAAAATTTAAAATATGGAAGGCCTTAGTTGAAAACCAAACTGATAAGAGAATTAAAACTTTAAGAACAGACAATAGATTAGAATTCTGCAATAGAGATTTTGATGAATTCTGCAACTCACAAGGCATTATTAGACACAAAACTATTAGGAACACACCTCTACAGAATGGGGTTGTTGAAAGAATGAACATAACTCTCTTAGAAGAGGTTAGATGTCTACTGTTTACAACCAGTATGCCTAAGACTTTTTGGGGAGAAGCCCTCTCTGTTGCTGCTTGCCTGATAAATAGAAGCCCTTCCACTGTCTTAAATTTAATGTGCTCTGAAAAAAAGTGGTTAGACAGAAAAATGAACTTAGATCATTTAAAAGTCTTTGGGTGTCAAGCCTGTGTTCACCAATCTATGGGAAAATTAGACCCTAAGTCCATGAAATGTGTATTTGTGGGGTACCAAGATGGAACTAAAGGCTTTAGATTATGGGATAGGAGTTCAGGAGGAGTTAAAATAATCATAAGCAGGGATGTTATATTTAATGAAAATTTTTTCCCTTACAGATTAGAAAACTTAGAGATAGACCCTAAACCTAATGTCCCAGATGACTTTGTGATAACTGGTAATATTCAGTTTCAGGTGGGGCAGCCAATAGGTATGTTTGACCTGCCAACTGCCCCTATCCCTGATAATCCCAGCCCAGATAATGATTCATCCTCTGACCACGAAAGTGATCATGAGGAGTCAACTGATATCCCTGAGGCTGAGGTGGAGTAGCATGACTCTCCTCAGCAAAACTTAAGGGATTATCGGTTAGCTCGTGATAGAAGTAGGAGGATAGTGAGACCTCCTGCTAGATATGCATATTCAGACCTTTTTTATTGTGCCTTAGTGGCAAGAATGGAAATAAGAAACAGTGAGCCATCTTGCTACGAGAATGTTGTCAGCTCTCAAGATTGCTCAAAATGGCAGTGTACAATGGAGGAAGAAATGGCCTCTTTAATGACCGAAAACACCTGGGAATTTGTCCCTAAGACCTCAAAAACAAAAGCTGGTAAGGTGCAAATGGTTGTTCAAACTTAAAGAAGATATGTTACCCACTGATCTATTAAGATTTAAAGCTAGATTAGTGGCTAAAGAGTTTACTCAAAGGGAGGGTATAGATTATACTGAGATTTTTTCTCCTGTTGTTAAATTTAAAACTATACGTATGATGCTTGCCATAGTTGTTCAATATGACTTAGAATTAGAACAACTAGATGTTAAGACTGCCTTCTTACATGGTGACTTAAATAAACTCATTTATATGGAACAACCTGTTGGCTATGTTAATAAACTTCATCCTGATTATGTTTGTCTATTGAAAAGGTCTTTGTATGGACTAAAGCAATCCCCAAGACAATGGTACAAGAAATTTGATAATTTTATAACTGGGATTGGTTTTGTTATGAGTGAATATGACAACTGCCTTTACTTTATTCTCTTAGAAATTCCTGTTTATTTGTTGTTGTATGTTGATAACATTTTGTTGATTAGCAAATCTAAGTCAAAGATAAGTGAATTAAAATCAATGTTGAACACGAACTTTGACATGAAAGATTTAGATCCTGCTAGGAAGGTTTTAGGGATGGTAATCGAAAGAAATAGAAGTAAAAACTATTTAAAAATTCACCAATATGACTATTTGCTAAAGGCTGTACAAAAATTTAGTTTGTCAAGTTGTAAACTAGTAAATACACCTTTAGGTGGTCATTTTATCTTGTCTAAATCCCAATGCCCATCATTAGATTCTAAAAAACTAAAAATGGAAACAATTCCTTATGCTAATGTAATTGGAACCATCATGTATTCTATGATTAGTACCAGGGCAGACCTTGCATTTTCAATCTCTTTGGTCACCAGATTTATATCTAACCTTGGGAAACATCATTGGGAAGCCTTAAAATTCTTGTTAAGATAAATCAATGGCTTCTTAAATGTTAGTTTAAATTACATGAAAAGATCTGATGCACTTAAACTGATAAGTTTTGTAGATTCTGATTTTGCAAAAGATAGAGACTCTAGAAAATCCACTACTGCATATTTCTTTACCTTAAGTGGTAATTGTATCAGTTGGAAATCACAGTTGCAGCCTCTAGTTGCATTGTCTTCCACTGAGGTAGAGTATGTGGTTGTGACAGATGAATTTAAGGAAGCCATCTGGCTTCAAGGTCTCTTGAAAGAAATTCAGATGCTACAAGGTAAGGTTGTAGTATTTTCTGATAGTCAAAGTACTATTCATTTGTGTAAAAATCCAGTATACCATGAAAAAACAAAACATGTGGATGTGAAATACCATTATGTAAGGGATCAAGTGGCCAAAGATATTGTAAACATTCAAAAAGTCCTTACAGAAAATAATCTAGCAAATATGGGAACAAAAATAGTGATTGCAGCTAAGTCCAAACATTCTTTGGGCTTACTGCATGTCGAAGTTGGTTGAAGGAACAACCAACAAGAGTAATGATGACAAGGATTGTAGCACGCTACACTATTGTTGGAGGGTTGTCCCTGGATAGTTGAAGCTTTAAGGTGGAGATTGTTGGAATTAAATGAAACTTCAATGACACCGTTTTGGAGGAGGGCTGGAAGGTCTTTTGGAAACCCTCATGGCTGCCCAAAACGTTGTCGTTTTGGGCCCATGAGATGGACGGCCAAAACGAAAATCGTCCCCTGTCGTTTTATCAAGGCGTGCCTTCTCTTGTCATTTAGCCTACTTCTTCCCCGATCGTTGATGCTGCCTTTATACAACTCCATCCTCACCGCAACTTTCCTCTTTATATCTTCTACAGTGGCCTCAAGATCAACAACGCACAGCCTCCAATTTGTATTGCCTCAGTTAGGGTTTGATTTCATTCTTTGCATTTTACATTCTCTCTGTATAGATTTGATACGAAAGTTTTCTCTCCAAGGTTTTGCCTTTAATCTGTATATTTGTGGTTATGGGGCTCATTTGATTAGAGAGTTGTTTTGTACAGTGAGTACTTGAGAGTGAGGTTTGTATATTGAGATTGTTATCGTTCCTGTTCGATAGTGTAGTGAGTTCTCTTTGCTGGACCTCAACGTGGACGTAGCCCTCATTAATGGATAAACCATAGTAAAATTGCTTGTGTTCAGTTCATGCTTTATCTTTGTTATTCTGTTCATAGGCATGTTTGAGTTTATCAAATGCTCTGTATATGTTTTGGCTCTATTTTGGTTTCTATTTTTTAGTAGTGACTAAGAGTTATTTTGTAATACCCCGGGAGCCTAGAGGAGGATAGTATATATCGAGGATAAGTAAGGAAGAAAACAACACAAGCTAGATACCTTTTGGATTGAATGTAGGCAAGAAACTCCGGGGTTAAACGTGCTTGAGCTGGGGAAGCTCAAGGATGGGTGACCATTTGGGAAGTTCGTATAGGCCCATTAGGGTAAGTTGTTCCGGTCTTTCCTATCGCTTGATACGGGATGTTACAGGTGGTATCAAATCCGACCCCTGGTGAAAGCGGTCCGATGTGGGCGGGAAGTGGCATCAGGGCTCGAGGGCCTGTACAAGGAGCGACTTCTGGCAGGCTTCTAGGATGGCAGCCTCCAAAAGGGATAAGATTTGAAACCAGTTGTAAGGTCGCATGACAAGAACGTCATATGCTCAAGGGGGGAGAATGTAATATCTCGGGAGCCCAGAGGAGGATAGTATATATCGAGGATAAATAAGGAAGGAAACAACACCAACTAGATACATTTTGGACTAAATGTAGGCAAGGAATTCTGAGGTTAACCGTGCTTGAGCTAGAGAAGCTCAAGGATGGGTGACCTTCTGGGAAGTTCGCGTAGACCCATCAAGGTAAGTTATTCCGATATTTCCTATTGCTCGATGTAGGATGTTACATGTTTCGACCTAACAAGACATAGTTAAAAAAATATATAAAATATGTATAAATTCTGTTACGATTAAAAAAATAAATAAATAAATTATTAATTATGGTTATAATTGTAATTATTTAAATAATTATATCTTTAATTGAACAAATTATTATTAATAATTTATTTAGATAATAATTTATATTAATATTTAAAAAATATAAAATTATATGTACATATGCATGTATGTATGTGGGGATGGGGGTCTGTATATGGGGGTTGGTAAACAGGGGGGTTGTACTTGGGGGGGTGTGAGATGTCCACGTCCGAAAAGATAAGAAATGCCCGAGGAGCAAGAGATCAAGACTGATATATATATATATATACCTAACTAATGGGTGTGAGATGTCTGCGTCCGGAAAGATAAGAAATGCCCGACGGGCAAGAAATCAACTAATGGGTGTGAGATGTCTGCGTCCGGAAAGATAAGAAATGCCCGACGGGCAAGAAATCAAGACTGATATATATATATATATATAGACCTAACTAATGGGAAAAATCTTACGGCCATGGACATGGTGATGGAGGAGTGCCAGCTGGCGCATGTGGAGTCAGTTGCCTACAGAACACTCTTGGATTTGTCTTTTAAGGTTGGCAGGCAGCCTTGTCCAACATTGTTGGTTGCGGTTGACAACGTTGTCTGGCTTGGCTTGGCTTGGCTTGGCGTGTGCCTCCCATTTACGCTCTCAAAGGTTACTATATATATATATATATATATATTAACTACGTACTTGCATTTACGGTCTAATTTTACTCTAAAATCCCACATTTTCTGTAACCTAAACGTGTCTTTAGCGCTCCCAATCATAATTTATTTATTTACTTATAATATGTTATTAAGATAATACGACGTTATTAGCTACCTATATAATTCTTTATTAATAACTAAATATTCAGAATCTGCACCACTTTTTATTCTCAAACAAACAACCACATACATACATTAACATTATTCTATTAATATATATATTTAGAAAGATGATCATTCATTCTATCTATGTACATAGATGTAACTAATTAGAAAAATCTTACAGCCATGGACACCGATGGAGGAGTGCCAGCTGGCGCACGTGGAGTCAGTTGCCTACAGGACACTCCTAAGGGCAACTAGAACGAAAAGGACTAACCCTTGTATAATTTTCATTTTTCATCACACAATTCATACATTTTACTTATTTGTATATATATAACAGCGTTTATACAATATATGTAAAGTTAATCATCATTTTTGTAAAAATAAAAAAAATAAGAAAAATCATTCCCACGAATGTATCTATTTAATTATTCTTATCGTCTTTGGGTTGGGTTGGAACCAATGTTTTCAAAATCGGATCGGATCGACTAGTTCGACTGATTAAATCGAGAATCAATCTGCCATCCAGTCCGGTTATATGTGTAACACCCCACCTTCCAGGGAGTTAAAATATATGCTAGAATTTTTTTTTTTATTATATACATCAACATAAACCAACAATAAATCCTCAACATAACCTTAATAGATTAACACTCTCCAAACATAGTGAAGGAATGATACACTTTAAACATAAGCGGAAACAAGATCAGAATCTATAAGAAATCTCGAAAACATAACATTCATGGATTTATAAACATCATTTAGCCAACATATCATTACAAATATTATTAAAACATAAGCAATACAGCCGAATGAAATAGATGGTCCTAGCCCCACATAGGACCTACAAAATTTTCGTCAAACTCATGCCTCGATCACTTCTTTTCCCTTCCTACCGCTTGTCTCGCCTGAAACGTGGAATATTCTAGGGACATAATCTAGTATTAGAAAATAAAATCTTCTAAGTGAGAGTTAAATAATCATGAATGAATGAATTATACATGAATATGTATAAACAGGTACCCTAGTGTAACTTTCCTAACCCACCAGTACGGCATGGAACCCTAAGCAGAATCCTAAACCTCTGCAGGATAAGTCTAATGTTGTTCTATCAATTGCCCTTGAGAAATTACGGCTATACTATCAAGGTGACATCTCAATCCCATACATGAGTTTCAATATGACAATAATATCGTGCCATGTGAATAGCATAACTTTTCATGCAATAGAATATGAACAAATATGACAAAGATGATCATAATATACATAAATATCATGCATGGAAAGGTAATCATGTCGTATATGGGTTATAGGGACAAAATCGCTCGCCTTACACAAAGTTTGGGTTACCTCGAAATGCATGCACTTGTCTCAATTTTCGTGCCAACTTCGAAATTTACACCAACAGATTCACCTCAAGTCCCAAAGCACCATAGGTAAGATATTTATTTAAATAATCAATAAAAACTATTTTTTCTTAATTTTCTTACCTTTTTCTCTATTTTTGTCCAATTATTCTATCTAATAATTCAAAATAAATACCTACATAGATATTTTCTCAAATCCTTTTCCATGACAAATCCTAAAATATTTTTCTAAGAATTATAAAAAAAAATAAAAAAAATCCAAGGCCGCATGCGTCAGCGCGTGATAGGGTGAGTGAGACTGGCGCGTGAAGCCTACACACCGATCGTCTTCTCTAGCAATGGCACACCGAAAAATTGAGATTTTCACACCTCAACAATCTACAAGCTTAATCGATCCTAATGGTACCTGAATCGGCTTGAAAGGAGGTCGGGAAACCGGTCAACTTGAATCTTGAAGTCTTGGCCAGTCGGTGTGCCTAGGGTTCCGGTGAGGTTTCGGATCTCCTTCGTTCTTGCTCCATTGCTCACCAAACTCTCCAGAAATGATCTACTACTCTTGGGCAACAAAAACCCTATATCCTTAGCTCTCAATTCGTTCAAAAACGCCTTCGATTTGAAGCTCCAAAGTTTAAAAATTCTCAGCCACTCCATCCCTATTTATAGGCAAAGTCGAACCCCAAAATGCCTTTGGCTGCCTTACCCATTGCCTTAGACGATTACCCCTGCCCTAGATCAACTTGAAACCGCCCTCAACCAACCAAAAACTCAAGTTACAGGCTTGGACGTGATCATTAGCCGACAACAGCCATTAGGGTGGCCGAATTTTTGAGAAATCCGACCATTGAGTCCCTTAAGTCTTGATCCTTCCATTTCTCCCTTCAAACTTTCGAAAAAACATCATTTTGACCCCTCTCGAGCAACTTTAGAAAATTACACTTAGGCCTGAATTTATGTTTTGGCTTTAAACCAATTCGTTTCTTCCCGAAACTTCTGAAGGGTTGTTCTACTTGATGAAACGAAGCTTCCTAAGGGTTCCATTATCTTTTCGGGAGTCTCCTACACCAATTCGATTTTTCAGCCCGATCCATAGTTGTATCGAAAATGATTTCTGATTCCATTTACTTCGGTCCTAAAAATCATGCCTCGAGATGTTCGCTAGAGGCATTTCTATTTCTTTGAACATTTAAGCTTCAGGATACTCCCTTCGGCTGATTCGATAAATTTTTTGGACATTTTAGATACCAATTTTTCTCGAATTTTCATTTTTCCTTTAAAATAATAATTCAAAGTTCTTGGGTATTAAAATATGTATATTGTTGACATTCATTTAAATCGGTCAAAACCGGGATAACCTGGTGAACCGGATCAAAATCAAGAATCGGGTTGACCCCAATTTTTATTGAAGGGTATAAAAAGAAACCTGGGAGTGTGGTACGTGCTGGAACTCAACAAGTGACAGCTAAGGGTGTCCTCCAAAATGGCGGCACATTGGGACGAGTTGTTGTGCGAATATGTGATTTTCGCATCTGAGAAGTTCTATTGCCAGTTCAATGACTGTTTCGCGATGTTAGTGAACGATGAGGGGGAAGTGATAAAGCAATTAGAGTGTTCGATTTGCCATAGATTGTTCTGTGCGTAGTGCTACGTGCCTTGGCATGGCAAGATCGCGTGAGAGGAGTTTCAGGGATAGGGACTGAATGAAGATGAAAGGGGGAGAGATGATTTGATGGTGAGAGAATTAGCCAAGAGTAAGAGCCGAAAGAGATGCCCTCACTGTAAATATTCTATGGAGAAAACAAAGGGTTGCCTCCACATGACTTGCAAGGTGTGAATTATCTTTAATAATATATGTATGTTGATAAGTGTCTTTTATACACTTATTTTGGTCTATAAACTTAGCATTTATACATTCAATGAGCATGACTTCTACTTGATTTGGTTCTATATATGGTTATGTAGATGTGAAGCATATGTTGAAGACAATTGGAGCACAAAGTGATGATGATGTCGCATTTTTGGAGCTAAAATGGCATTAAAGGCAAGGTCAAAGGTCCATTCAAGGTCGAGGTTGATGATGTTGCAAAGCACCGGAAGAATGATGTCATTGGTAAAGTGTTGGAAATCAAAGAAAAGCGACTCACGGTGTTGTCACGCAAAGCATTGCATGGTAGGGTTGTGGTAAGCATTATTTTATGTGGCTCACAGCCTTATCAAGGAAAGCATTCCGTGATAAAGCTGTGGTTGAAGAAGTATTCTGTGGCTCACGACCTTACCGCAGAAAGCATTCCGTGGTAAGGCCACAGTAAGGCTCTAAGCTTTGTAAAAAGACCGTTTTGAGCCCGTTTCCTTTCAAATCAAGTGGAGATGGGCTCTCTCAAGGGGCATGACTTTGAAGACCTAAAAAGCATTATAAAAAGGAGGATTCTTGAGAGATTAAGGAGCTTTTGGAAGAGGAGAAGACGGAAAGTCGAGGCAAAATGAGGAGATTTTCTTGAAGATCTTCGATTTTGGTTTTATTTTTCTGTTCTTTCTTCTTTACAACATCATGAACTCCATTTTTATTACTCTTTCATTGGTTGAAACTATGTTAGGCTAAGTACTTTGTGGCTAGGGTGATTGATGAAACCTAGTTCAATGATGGTTTAATTAAAAGTATTTGGGTTTAATTGTATTCTTGTCTTTTGAGTTGATCGTTTATTATGCACTAATTCAGTTTTGATGCTTGGCTGCCATTAGAACGTGTTTGTGATTTATATTGCTTTCGAGAGATTCAATATAGATTAACACATGATAATAAATGACATAAGGTTTGATAATAGGTAAAGATACCGTTATGCCTTGTGAAATCTCATTTTGATGATCATTGTAGATAAATGCATGTTTGTATATTTGCAGATTAATTAGAGATAATTAATCTCATATGTGAGCATAGATTCGATTAACCATCGAGAGAGGCTTTTGATTAACTTAGGATTATCGATTTTCAACTCAAAGCAAGAATTATAAAACCTAATCACTGAGAGATTAAACCAAATATAGAACTACGGTGGATTCATGAACCCTAGTGCATTAGATTTCTATATTTAAAACCTAGAGAATTATTTTGTGTTTTCCTTTTGGTGAGTTAGTTTTAACTTATATAAAACTTCCATTGAGTATTCTTTTAATTGTGTGTGACTTATTAAAGTTAATAGTGGTTAAAGTAGGGACCAAAAGCTAATCCTCGTGGGAACAATACTTGATTCATCATTATATTAATTGTTACAATTCCATTCACTTGCGGAAAAGAATACGCGAACATATGTGTCCATATATATATATATGACATCCTCCAGTCAGACCACTCTGATTCAACCGGTCGAATCAACTAACCTGTGACCCAGTTAACAGACCGGTTCGTTGTCTAGTTCGATTTTTAAAACATTGGTTGGAATAGCAAATTGAGCGAGTATCTGGGGGTATATTTGTACTTTAATCCTCTAGCAGTCTCCTCATCTTTCATAGCAACTGGCAAGTAGCAACTGTAGCCTTCCTGACTTCATTCTTAAACTGGAATATTAGACTTTTTATTATGACAAGTTAAAATGCAAATAATTTTGGTATGTTAGGATGTAGACGATTTTGGCACAGATAAATTTAGATGATGCATTGTTAGGATTTGATAAAATGAGACAATTTTGGAGTATTAAAGAAAAATAATGTAAGGATCATAAAGTTTTATCTCAGATTTATATGCATTTATCAAATCAAATTTTGTAAAATATTTTGAAAGAAAAAATCGTTACTGTACTATGGTTGAGACTAAGGCAACTGTGTATGACTAAAAGCTTGACTAGTAAGTTGCATCTAAAGTAAAGATTATATTCTCATCGAATGGCAGAAGATGCATCTATTAAAGGCTATTTAACAGTTTTTAAAAAATTATTTCTAATTTGGAAAGCATGAAGGTTAAATATCATGAAGAAGATTTGCGTTTAATTTTGTTATGTTCTCTATCGGTCTCATATTCAACTTTTAGAGACACTATACTCTATAGTTGTGACACTCACCTTAAAAGAAATTTATGATGCTTTATTCTCGAAAGAAAAAATTAATAAGTAGTTATTGGACAATTTAGAAACTCAAGAATAAGAATTCCTTTATGATTAATCATAACTTTAATAGATGTAGTTATGACAGTTGTGTCTATTTTAAAAGGAATAAAAATGAGCCTTTTACATTTATGCTTTTATATGTTGATAATATGCTAGTAGCATCAAAAGATAAATATGAAACAAAAAAATTGAAAGGTCAAGTCAACAAAGAATTTGAAATGAAAGATTTGGGAGCAACAAAAAATTTACTTAGAATGCAAATCTCAAGAAACAGAGAGGCAAGTAAATTGTATCTAAGTAAAAAAAGGATACATTGAAAAAGTTTTGACGAAATTTAACATTCAAAAGGCCAATCTGTAAGTACTCTATTAGTTGCACATTTTAACTTTCATTTAACTTATCTCCACAATCAGATGCTAAAATTGACAATATGGCACGAATTTCATGCTTTAGTACAGAAGGATGTCACATGTATGTTATGGTTTGTACATGCCTAGATTTGACTCATGCAATGAATGTTGTTAATAGATACATGGCTAACCCTAATAAAGAATATTAGAAGACAGTCTAATAAATTTTGCAATATTTATGTGGTACTGTTGATGCTTGTTTACAATTTGGAAAAACTAGAAATGGAGTCATGGGTTTTGTTGATTTTGATTTTGGCTTGAGATCTTGATAAAAGTAGATCGCTTACTGGATATGTTTTCACCATTAGTGGTTATGCTATCAGTTGAAAGTCTACCTTACAATTCACTGTTGCGTTGTTTATTGTTGAAGCTAAATATATGGTAATAATTAAGACTATTGAAGAAGTTATTTGGCTACAAGGGTTGATTGGTGAAATTAGTGAAAATCTTCAAGACAATTTAGTTTATTGTGATAGTCAAAGTCTCATTTTTCTTAATAAAGATCAAATGTTTTACGAGAGAATAAAACACATTGATGTGACATATCATTATATTTGAGATATTATTATTTGTGGTGATATTACTATGAGAAAAATCAGAACTCATGATAATCTTGTAAATATGTTAACTAAGTCATTGACTTTTACTAAGTTTGAGCGTTGTGTGGATTTAGTTGGTATTTACTAGGGAGATTAGTTTTTCGTGATTTTTCTAGAAGAGAGAATAATTATGAATAATTTTATATTTGAATTTCATGTCAAAGTGGCAAAACGATAGACATTTTGTCGTTATCGCCATACGTTTATGCCTTTGCTGAAGACCTCTTTTCTTGCCTTGTGTTGGGTCACTGACCTTCTTCGCTGTCGTCAACTATTTCCTCCATAGCAGCTGATCTTCAAGCTTTGCCCAAATTTGTTTCAACTCGCTCAAATCTAACCCCAGATCTGGTTTAACCTATTAGCCCACTCTAAACCCGCTTCAAATTTTCCAGCCCAGTTTTAGATCTGTCTTTGTCCAAATTTATTGCCCAAATCTGGTATTTTGGTTTGTTTTCTATTGAGATTTTGTTTATCGATCATTTTCCATTATTTAGGGTTATTTGATCTTCGTAATGGTTATCTTGAAGTACGATATTCTATTATTGGATCGAAATATGTTGATTCTCACTATGGCAGGTTAAAATGAGTACAATTTTGGATGGATGGATTTAGATGAAGGTGAAATCCTCAAAAGGGATTTACATTGGTGAATGTGGGATTATTAAGATCAGTAAATATTTGTTGAGCCTGATCTCGTTGCCTATGATTCAAGTGCGACTGAAGATATCCACTATAGTAACTGTTGTGTGGATTTGGGTGGTACTTCCTGTGGTGTAGTTTTTGTTGGTATTTATCTAGAGATTAATTCTCTATGATTTTGTTGGAAGAAATAATTTTGGATAATTTCATATTTGAATTGCGTGTTAAGGTGGAGTTTCTTACAATTTTGACCCGAAATTCAAATTTGACTGAGATTGAAACTCTTAATTTGAGTGTGATTATGACTTCGAATTTGACTATAATTAGGATGTAGTCAAATTTGATTTTGATTGGAATTTATCTCATTTAGAAGAATATTCTCATGAATCATCTTCTGATCAGTATAGAATTTTCTGTGTACATTTATAGACGATTTTAAGTCTATAAATAGGTGTACCCAATGCTCTAGAATTAGTTTCAGTTATATCATTTCTATTGTAACAATATTTGTTTAGTGATATTTTCGGTGTGACAATATCACTTTTATACTAGTAATATTTTCTTAGTGATATTTTGTTCTTTCTGCCCGTGAATTTTTTCGATTTGGGTTTTTCACGTAAAATTCTTTATTCGTGTGTGTGATTGTTGGTTTAATCATGGTTTGTTTTCGATTCAATTTTCATAACAAAGTATGCTCTAGAATTAGTTATAGTTATATTATTTTTGTTGTAATAATATTTGCTTAGTGATATTTTGAGTGTGACAATATTACTTTTGTACTAGCAATATTTACTTAGTGATATTTTATTCTTTCTACTTATGATTTTTTCCGATTTGGGTTTGAATGTAAAATTTAATGTTCGTGTGTGATTGTTGGTTTGATAGTAGTTTGTTTTCGATCCAATTTTCAGAACAAAGTGGTATTAGAGCCGTTGGAT
The DNA here is from genome assembly GCA_036245055.1 of Diospyros kaki. Classification (NCBI taxonomy): domain Eukaryota; kingdom Viridiplantae; phylum Streptophyta; class Magnoliopsida; order Ericales; family Ebenaceae; genus Diospyros; species Diospyros kaki. The sequence goes on from BSEG01000007.1 coordinate 32,640,796, forward strand.
CAAACCATCAACGTTTGGCATATTTCAGTCATGGATCTGCAGATCTGTTGGGTTTCTTAGATCCAAACACAGCGAAAATTTAAAAATTATTTGGATTAACCAAACTCTTTGGCTAATCTTGAAACCCAAAATGAACGGATCTAGTTTGCAAATATATAATCACTTCAAGAATATAAATATATAATGAAAAATCAAACCTTTTGATTGTCCAATAAAGAATGGATGAATCTTTGTGCCACGAGATGTTACCCACCTTCTATAAGTGATCCACACCAAAGAGATGCTTCAATCGATGTCTATGAGCACGCCCTTTCAATCTCCTTGCATCAACTGTGCAAGATCTAATCCAACACTTAGAAATCCAACTTTCTCTCTCTAGAAAGCCAAAGGGGTTATGAGGTAAAATGGAGAGCCATTATCAAACCCTAGTCAAACTAGGTATTTATTGAAAGCCTAAGCATGTTATTAGACATGATGGGCCAAGGCCCAACCCAAAACCTAGTCAAACTAGGGATTTAAAGAAAACCCAAACATGTTATAAACATGTTGGACCAAGGCCCAAACCCAATTGTGGGTTTTTAACCTTGTTTTACTTTTTGCTCATTTTGTCGACATCTCATGGACTTTTCTGTGAGTGCTAGCTCACCCCAAAAATCCACGAATTCTTATGGGCCCCAAAAACATTTTTCAGTCCCACTAAAATTTTCATGAAACTCCTCTTTGTTTGTGTGTGACCTTATAGGTTCACTATGAAAATGGCAAAGGGCAATTTATAGAATCCTACTCCTAATAAAACTCTTTGATTATGATTCTTAATTTATTTCATCACATGAGTAAAATTATTATCTTGCCCTTAGACCAAGATTGACGTCTAGCAACGTATCATGGCACCCATATCATAATGAAATGCAAATGGCACTTCTAATGAACCTTTCCGTGACAAGTTTCAATGTTATTCGATCCCTCTATCATAATGCCCCGGTATAGTCTAAGTATGGTAAAATGTCAAACTTCTAATGACCAACACTATGTGTACAAATGTTAAGTCCACAACTCATATAGTCGAATTAATAACTCTTATTAATTCTCAACTATCTGCATTAGTCAACGACTCCTCAAGTTGTGACTTCATCATTCACATAGGGCATATACCTTTTAAATCTTACTAAGATCGATAGATTCCCTCTTGCGTACTCACCTACTTTAGTATGATTCAAATCATACTCAATAACCACCCTATTAAGGACTCATCTTACTGGAGCCCATACAGTGGCATCAAAACATGACACTCCTCGTACAAGATAACTGTGATACCTTAGGAAAAGAGATTACTAACACCTGTCACCACATAGAACTCCCAGTTGACATTTAGTAAGAATTGTCATATATGTGTTCTCAAGTTAGGTCATTCAGTGAACTCATTCACTAATGAGCACCTACACACTTGCATTAGTGTCACCACACAAGTAGTCAATGAGATCAACTACGCTCCTTACGAGCATGCATAGTGTGTACTGGTCTTGACGGTACTATAGAGGCCCCACTCTATAGTCCTATGATCAGGAATAGCTAAAGAATGAAGCATCAGTCATTCGATCTCATTAGTATGATCTCATCATAACTCAATTAGCATTGCTACACTCTTTGGGACTCATCTAAATAGTAAAATATAAAGATGAACGTATTGCCACGTATTATAAGAGAAATACTGATATTAATCAAAATATATCCAAGATTAATTAGAAATGAAGCCAACTCACAACTCTTATGATTGGCTCCCAGGTTACAACTCTATCAAGATCATCATCTTTTTCAGCCATAACACAGGTTGCCCAACTGCTGCCACCACCACTGCACTGTCGTCATTTAACCAACCGCCCTTGCCACTACAGTCACTGCCAAAGAGCTCAGTTCCATTCGCCGATTTCGGCCATTGTCAGTTGTTTCTTCTTTTGTTCAACCATTTTTTAAAGCCACCACCGACAACCTTCGCCTCCCCTACCGTCTATCCTTTCATCCCTGTCGCTGGCCGCCTTTGCTACCCACAGGCCACCTCTGCTGTCGACAACCGTTTCTTCTTCTTGTTCGTGGCCTACCCACAGCCACCGTCAACCACATCGTCATTTGCATAAGTCTTCATTTTAGTTTTTCAAACGTCTTCCTCCTGTTTGCGGTCGCCGATTTACATGTCCATCGTCATCAACGAGCTGCCCCACTGGTTGGCAACGTCTCATGTGTTTCCCCTTGTATCATCGCCATTGGCCTCTCTTCTTGCTCCTTTGCAACTGACCATTGCCTTACACCAATCATTGTCGATCTCGGCCGACCTCAGATCCACTTCTAGCCACCTCGCACCACCGTAGATCAACAAGTCACACCATCGACAAACATAGCCTCGGGCATCCGTGATCATTGCTTGAACATTCCTGCCCCTTTCTACCATTAGAAAAGCTTTAAGCTTCACCTAGATCTCAATCCAAATCTAACCCAAATCTGGTTTAACCCATGGACCCATTCTAAACCCACTTCAAATTTAAGTCAGCCAAATTCAATAGATCTAGATTTGTTTTTTATGTAGATTTGGTATTTTGGTTTGTTTTTAATTGAGTTTCTTATTTATTAATTATTTGGGGTTATTTGATGGCTATCTTAAAGTATGATATTCCATTATTGGATCGAAATATTTGATTCTCACTATGGCAAGTTAAGATACGTGCAATTTTGGATGGATGAATTTAGATGAAGGTGGAGTCATCAAGGGAGATTTATATTGAAGAATGTGAAGTCATTAAGATTCATAGAGATATATTGAGCCTAATCTCATCAGTAAACTTTATCCAGATTTGGGTGGTATTTCCTGTGGTATAATTTTGATTGGTATTTATAAACAGATTAATTTTCTGTGATTTTGTTAGAAGAAAAAAATTTGAATAATTCCTTATTTGAATTTCATGTTAAGGTAGAGCTTGTTATAATTGTGATCCAGAATTCAAATTTGTCTGTGATTGGAACTCCTAATTTGACCGTGATTATGACTTTAAATTTGACTATGATTATAATGTTATCAAATTAAATTTTATATGAGATTTATTTCATTTGGAGTAATATCCTCATGAATGATCTTCTAATCAGGATATGGTTTATTGTGTACATTTATAGATAATTTTAGATCTATAAATAGGTGCCTAATGTGTTAAAATTAATTGCAATTATATCACTTTTGTTGTACCAATATTTGTTTAGTGATATTTTGGTGTGACAATATCACTTTTGTATTAGTAATTATTTGTTTAGTGATATTTTATTCTTTTTACCCATGATTTTTCCTGATATGGGTTTTTCACGTAAAATTCTATGTTCATGTATATGATTGATGGTTTGATCGTGATTTGTATTCGATCTAATTTTGCAACATTGAATTTGAAGTTGAAAGGCGAGCACTCGAAGATACTTAGGTCGTTTGTGCCCTTGGGCTCACCATGATTATTGCTTGAGATTCCGATGACCTGTTTGCTTTTTCTACTTACCAAACACATGAGAACAACAATTGTAAGATAGGGGATAAGCTTGTTGTGTGCATTAAAGCAAATAAAGGTTTGATAGAATAAGAATTTGGAAAAACAAAATGTGCCGTCAACTAAAATGAACACGAAAGGAAAACCAAGACAACAGGGACAACTATAATCAAAAGAAACGAGGTTTAAACTAGAAAATGAATCAATCTAACAAATACTCACCGGAAACATCGCTAGAACAAGTTGGATAATGTTAGAGAGATCGAGAGGGTAAGGGAAACTCAAATAAGAAATAAGCACTAGGCAACAACAATAAAAAACTTACCTCACAATGTAAATGGTAAGAACCCATTGAATAGCTTCGCAAAGAACTCCCCTCCCACCCAAAGTACTTAGACTGTCTCCAACACATCACCAAACTGCTTGCCAAGCCAAATAGATAGCAAGTCGTGTCGATTTGGAGGCCTCCAATGCTGCTCCCCATCGCTAAATTCACTAGCTAAAGTTTTGGCAAAGCCCAATCCCCTCCCTAGATTTGGCGATCAATTTTGGCTAAGCCACTCTCGATATCTCTCCCTCATAACGGTCATCTCAAAGCCAAAAGAGGCCCATCATTGTAGCAAATTGAAGATTGGAGGTCCAAGTAGTTGTCTGGAAGAGGAAATCGGCTAGAGAAGACAACTGACAAACGTGGCAAAATATACGCAAAAGTGGTAGTGATAAGCAGCAAACCAGGCTGGGCGATGACCATTAGATCCGGCGGCAGGGCTACTAGCAGATCCGTCGGTGGTGACAAACAACTTGTTCAGTGGGGAGTATGACGAGAACAAACAGATCTAGATTTGTGATTATTGATTTTGGGCAATTTTTTATTTATTTATGTATTGGATGAGTGATACTATGTATTTGTGTATTTAGTTATTAATTTGTGTATTTGATGTTCGCGTATTTTTTCTCGCAAGTGAACGGAATCGTAACAAGTAATATAATGATGAATAAAGTATCTTTCCCACGAGGATTAGCTTTTGATCCCTACTTTAACCACTATTAACTTTAATAAGCCACACATAATAAAACAATTACTCATTGTAGGTATTATATTAATTAAAACTAAATGACTAACTAAAAACGCAAAACAACTCCTTAAATTTTTAAATGCAGAAATCTAATGCACTAAGATTCATGAATCCACCGTAGTTCTTCAATTGGTTTAATCTTCCAATGATCAGGTTTTATAATTCTTGCTTTGAGCTGAAAATCAATGATCCTAAGTTAATCAAAAGCCTCTCTCAATGGTCAATCGAATCTATGGTTGCATATGAGATTGATTATCTTTAATTAATCCACAAATATACAAACATGCATTTATCCACAATGATAATCTAAATAAGATTTCACAAGGCATAACGGTATCTTTACCTATTATCGAAACTTATGTCGTTTATTACCAAGTGCTAATCTATACTAAATCTCTCGAAAACAATATAAATCACAAACACGTTCTAATGACGGTCAAACATCAAAACGGAATTAGTGCATAACAAATGATCAAGCCGAAAGACAAGAATATGATAAATCCCGAACACTTTTAATTAAACCATCATTGAACTAGGTTTCATCAATCACCCTAGTTAAAAAGTACTTAGCCTAACATAGTTTCAACCAATGAAAGAATAATAAAAATGGAGTTCATTATGTTGGAGAGAAGAAGGAACATAAAAATACAACTAAAACTGAAGTTCTTCAAGAAAATCTCCTTCTTCCTTGACTTGTCTTCTTTTCTCCCTTCAAAAGCTCTCAAATCTTCCAAAAATCATTCTTTATATAGTGATTTTTAGGTTATCAAGTCGTGCACCTTCAAGGAGTTCATCCCCACTTGGTTTGGATTAAAACGAGCTTAAAATGTCCTTTTCGCGAAGCTTTGAGGCTTATTGCGGCCTCGCCACAAAATACTTTCCGCAATAAGGCCATGAGTTGCAGAATACTTTTCCAACCACGGCCTTACCACAGAATGCTTTCCGCAATAAAGCCGTGAGCCACAAAAAGTTATTCTTACCACAATCCTACCACGTAATGCTTTGCGTAACAGCACCGTGAGTCGTTTCTCCTTGCTTTCCAACACTTCACCAATGATGTCCTTCTTCCGATTCTTTGTAACCTCATCAACCTCGACCCCGAGTGGATCTTTGACCTTGCCTTTAATGTCCAATTTAGCTCCAAAAATGCAGCAACATCATCACTTTTTAGCTCCAAATGTCTTCAACACATGTTTCACACCTACATGACCACATCTAAAACCAAATCAAGTAGAAATCATGCTTATTGAATGTATAAATACTAAGTTTATAGACCAAAATAAGTGTATAAAAGACACTTATCATTTGACTATTGATTTTGTGTATGTGTGATCGCCCTAAAATCTACGAGAAGTATATGGGTCAAATAAGTAATATAATAGTGAATAAGAATATCGTTCCCAAGAGAAAAGATTTTAAATACCAAATTTTCAAACTTTCTATATTATTTAGACAATCAGAAATTCCAGATTTAATAAAAAATAGAAAAAAATTAATTAATTAATTAAATTAATAAAATAAATTGATTTAGAAGGCAACTTGAACTAAAGAAATCAGTGGATTTTAATAACTAAGGCATATGTATATGAATCTAGTTATGCAATGCAAATCATATATTTTTAGGCGAATGAATTGGTAAATTGAGTATGTGACGGCAAAATCTCCTAACGTATTCATTCCTATATTTCTAGGTTATAACGAGTCTATTCTTATTTAATAACTTCCTATATTTTTATGAAAATTTAATTAAATGAAAACGCATTATAATTTGTGAAATTCCTAACTTATCGCTAAAAGTCGCACAAAGAAATCGAATTCTATTTCTAGTCAATTTTACTTTATGGTGTATAATACCTATGATGCAATCCCCAACTTATCTCCTCTCGATCTCAAGATTAAGCATCAAATCATATAAATAATGACCAATTATTTACAAGTATTAAATTCAATACCATATAACTCAACATAACCCAAATTATTCAATCACATATAATTATAAAAAAAAATACCATCATAATTTTGGCCAATACATGCTTTTAGTTTAACAAATTAGTTCATGACATAATTAATTAAAATTCAAAGTCACAGCAAATGTATAAAAATTAATTAAATATGAAAAATAAGATAAAAATTTCCTAACCCAAATTTATTTCAAATCTGAGTACTGAATCTGCTGCCGGCACGTGCGTCCTTGGCTGCTGTTGCGTGCGCCTTTCTTCCCTCCAAATCCTTCCATGTGCAGCGTCCGTCTTCAATCCTTCCGTGCACAGCAGCGCGTGCGTCCTTCAAAGTTCATTCCCTGCTTATGTCCGCTGCTTCCTTCAAATGTCCCCTCTCTTTAAGTCCCTCATATATTGTTATATATATACATATAGATGCTGCCCTATCTTTTCAGGTTCACGCCACTTTATATGTATATATAATATATAATCCATATACATAATATAATATATAACATATAATATAATAAAATATAATATAAAACAAAATATTTAATATTTAATATTTAATATACTATTAATTATATTATAATATTAATTATTTATAATATTAATTTTTTATTTATATTATAATATTAATTTTAAAATTAACTTTATAATTTTTTTTTTATTTTCTAACCCAAACACCATGTAATATTTCCATAAAATATCTAATATTTTACTCTTGTGTTTAGTTTTGATGATGAAAATTATCAAATATTTTATACTCTAAATCAAAGTATATGATTTGAAAACAAAAATTAATTTCAAGTGCTTTATCTAAAATTTTCTATAAATAGAGATTTGTACAAACAAGTATTAAGATTTAAAAGAATCTCTTAAATAATTTTTACAAATTAATTTTGAACTATTAGATAAATGAAGCAAAAAAATTTCAAAGGTAAAAGACCATCTTTATGTTCTTAAATTGATATTTTGTCTTTCATATACTTTAGATGATAAAAATCAATTGCATCTTAATGATGAAATTATTTTATCTATGGTTATTATCTTGGTGCTCTAAAACTCTTTTATATGATTCATTAAGTATCAAAATTAATTTCATTATATAACTAAATCTTGATGACAATTGAAATATTATATTTCTATTTGATCAAAATTGTTAAATGAAAATTAAATCAAATGCCAAAATATCTTTTGATAAATTTCTTATGGCATTTTGGAATATTGTGTTTTTAATTTATTCAAAATGAATTTTGATAAAAATTATTCCTTGTAATGCTATGAAACTGTCAACAATTTGACAAACATCTGTCAATAGTTTATATGAAACTGTCAATAGTTTGTCAAGAAACTATCGGCAGACATAATGTTTTGTCATCAAACTGTCGACTCACCTTTATCAGCAACCTGGACCGTTGACTGAACCTAAATCGAGAGACCAGTTTTATGATAATAAGGAATAAAATGATGATTTCAATGATGATTGTAACTGAATATTTATGATTATATTTTATTAATTAAATTAATCAGTTTGAATTTCATATTCATTTTTGTTATTTTATATATTTGTATGAATCTTAATTTTTTTTATCTTTAAATTAATGATTATATAAATAAATTTTTAATTTCTATTCGATTAATTAAAATAAATTTTTAATTATCATAAATTTTATTTATATATATAATTTTATTTTTAAATAAATATAAAATATAAACAAAAATTTTTATATTAAATAAATATAAAAATTTATGTTTAAATTTTTATTTATATAATTATATTTTTAATATATATTTTTTATTTATGTTTAAAAATGTTATTTTTATTTTTTAATTTATTTATTTATTTATTAAAAAATATTATTTATTAATATATTAAAAATAAGTAATATATTTATTTTATTTATAGATTTTTTAAACAATTTATTTTTTATAAATTTACATTTAAATTTATTTATTTTTATTAAAAATAAATATTTTTTTATTTTTATTTTTTATTTAGTGACGAAAAGAGAGTCGTCGCTGAATCAGCGATGGGTATTTTTTTGTCACTAAATTAGAAACGGGTATAACTCTTATCGCTGATTCCATCACTAAAAATATTCGTCGCTAAATTTTAACGACACCCTTTTTAGCGGCAAAAAGGTACCCATCACTAAATTCGTCGCTAAAAAATTTAGCGACGGATTTTGATATTTTAGCAATAAAATTTTTCATCGCTAAAACGTTGATTTTTTGTAGTGGGTGAGGGTAAAATAGAAAAAGTTCTAGATAATAACCCCTACCAACCACATGTCCTAATAAAGGAAGAAACAAAAAATATATGTGATCTAGGTAGTTGTGCATTAGGTAAGGATAAAAGTTGGCAACAACTAGAGAGAACACAACATGAAAAGAAAGGAGAATCAATTCAGGATTTTGAGGATGTGAAAATAAATTTGGAAATTTTGGAAATCAAGACTTTAAAGGGTTAGTGAGGGTGATAATTGGTTTGATTTTGGTGATGTGAAAGAAGAGGGTGAGAGTTATGAACATTAAACTTTTGATGACATTGTATATGATGCAACCGATCTCATAGATGATGAGGATGAAGAGATACAATTTGCTAGGCAAAAAATAAGGGAATATAGGGTGAGAAAGAAAAGAAATCTCAAAAGAAAATCATGGTGGTGAAGTAGATCTAACAAATCTAGTCCTAGCAGATCTAGAAGCTCTAGTAGATCCAGTCCCAACAGAAGCTCTAATAGAATCTGACTCTAAAGAAGATAGTGGCAACAACTAATCATGCTACATAGAAGTGATGAACACAATAGCTTTGAAGACTATGATGATCATTTAAATTTTGAAAAAGAAGATGATTTTGTGGTCAATCCTAACTCAATATTAAGGTAAGATCACCAATCTCATATTCTTGAATTTGTTGTTGGTATGACATTTGCTAATCTTGTTGAGTTTAAAGATGTTGTGATTATGGGGTTATGAAGCATAGGACGTTAAAAATAATGCTGAAAGAATTAGGTTTACATGTGTTAAGGGTTACCTTTTTGTAATCCTTGCATCTGTTGAAAATAATTGTAAATCTTTTGTTGTCATGACTTACCACCCAGACCACAATTGTTCAAGAGGGAATACCAAGAATAAGTTGTCGAGGGCAATCTTTGTTTCGAAGTATTTTAAACATAGGATAATCACAAAGCCTAGGATTAAACTTAGGACACTAAAGGTTTGGTGTAGAGTGAGTTGAAGATTGTGGTCGATATTATTGTGCGCAGGAATGCAAGAAATAAAGTGATTAAGGACATTATGGGTCACTAGGTTGAGAAGTATGCAAGGTTGCAGGATTATGTGAAGGAGATTAAAAAGAGTAATCCATGGACCACTTGTATACTTGAGTCTAATTCTGAAAGCAGGGAATATAAGAACTACTTTGATCAGTTTTATGTATGTTTTGATACTTAGGAAAAAGGGTGCTTGTAGGAAAATATTGGGTGTGGATGGTTGCTTCCTGAAAGGTGTTTGCAAAGGGATTTTATTAGTTGATATAAGTAGAGAGATGAGAATAATCAAATGTTTTTCATTGCATGGGCAGTAGTGAGTAATGAGACAAGTATGCTTTGGACATGGTTTGTGAGGTTGCTTCAATATGATCTCCAACCTGGAGATGGGGCAGATATTGCTATAGTGTCTGACATGCAAAAGGCATAAAAGGCATAACTTCGAAACATTTTTCAATTCTGACATTTTAAACTTGCTAATGATCTAAACATTAATGGAAAAATGTTTTTGTTTTAAGGACTTAAGCATGCAATTACAGAGGAGAACATAGAAAATGTGCAAGACATATATACCATGCCCTTGCAAAGAAATGAAAGGGTGGTGAAAGGAAGATGGCATTTTAGGAGTGTACAATGGCCCAATTTATGGAGGATTTGAAAGAGAAGTTTAATAAGTTGGGCAAGCTGAGTAAGAATATTGTTATTAAACTTCGACAAGTTGGGTAAGAATATTAATGTTGGGGATGTGTTGCAATGGCCTGTTAATATGGTATATGACTTTTTTTTTTTTAGAACTGATATAAAGTGTGACATGGTAAACAATAATATGGCTAAAGCATTCAATGGGTGGATTTTAGATTTTAGGCACAAGTCCATAATTTCAATGCTTGAGAAAATTAGGGTGATGGTCATGAAAATGATAGCAGAAAATTAAAAAAGCAGCTTGCTACAACTTGGATTTGCGACATTCGACATATCTCTAGCTACCATGAAGAAGATAGATAAGAGCAAAGAGAACTCATGTAATTGGGTGATGGACTGAAATGGAGAGTTTGGGTATAAGGTTACAAATCTTTACTGATCTTTTACTCTTGATATTAAAGTTTTAATGATGAAAATATTTCAAGTACGTTTTTTTCATATTTTTCATGTTCTTAGCTTTCAATCAAAAATCAATTTTCAAAGTAATGAATTAAGCATTCAAAACCTTAATGTATGTCATAAGGAGATTGGAAAAATAAAGTGAAACACATGTCAAATCAAATCTATTGGAAGAAATTGAAAAAAAAAATCTTAAGGTAAAACCAACCATTTGCCGACAACATTAGTATTTCTCTTTTGATCTGTCGACTAATCTCAAGCCATCTGTCGACTAACAGAATGGCAGTTTTTTTATCTGTCGATTAACAATGTGATTGTTTCTTTGAAAATTTTTCTAAACCTTATTCTATTGACTAATCTCTAGGCTTTGTTGACTAACGGAATCAATAAAATGATTTTGTCGATAGATAGTATCAATCTGTTGACTAAGTCTTGTATTAATGCTTGAATCTATCGACTAATTTTTTTTTTTTCTCAACAGTTTGTATCGTAGAAACTTGTAATGGCTTGTTTTTGAACTCATTAAATGCGCCCCAACCACCACCAACGATCTAATTTTTGGATGTATTAGTCCAGAACTATAAATACATGGATGGTGGCTTATTTAAAGAGCTTAGATCATTTATTACACAACTACCAAGTGCTCAAAGTTTCAACGTGCTTCAAATTTCTCTTGTTTTCTCTTGTTTCTTTGTAAATGCTTTGTATTCAAGTGTTTATATTTATTCAAGTCTTTTATTCTTTGTTGAGAGTACTTGTAACAAAAAGTGTTAACTCTTAGATTCTTTCTTTCAATTTATATTGTATTTTTCCTAACTTGTAAATTAGAGGGCCTACTTATTTATAAGTATGAGATTTATAATTTTCTAGTCTTGTACTAGAAGGCCTATTTGAGATCAAGTAAGAGGTTTTAGTGAATTGGTTTAAAATCCTTAGTAAGAACTAAGATAATGGATTAAACTTAGTTTAAATCGAACCACTATAAATCTTTTGTGTCATTTATCTTTCTTGTTTTACATTTTTTAACCTTTACATTTATCATTTTATATGTTTTATGTTTTAAATCACTAAAACCTCAATTGAATCAAAAAGATTTCAAGTTCAATCAATAATTTTTAATTACTCAATTCATCCCCTCTCTTGGATATGTGCCATAGTATTTCAAACCTATCATTTATTACAAATATAACACTCATATAGTAGATATGATGGCAATCATGTAACACCTCACCTTTTTAGGGCGTTAGGTAACGTAAGATTTCGGGAGTATATTTTTTTCAACAAAAACTCAACACAAAAATCATTCCCTGAAGATCCCGTTACACCTTCTCAGTATATCAACTTAAAATCATTAATAAACTAAGACATGTAAATCACATCAAATGTGGAAGTTAGATCGAAACCTCAATAGAACATAATTGAAACCACTTTATTCATAACATAAAATCGAACCAACGTTTTACATGACTCATAAAAAAACAACATAATTGAAAATGACATATTATAAACTATCCACTAATCGCCGTCACTCCTCAAAAATCTCTTTTCCTTTCGCACCGCTGCCTTCACTTGGAACGTTTGAATATTCCAAGGACAAAGTCTATATTAGATAATGAATCATCTAAGTGAGAGTTTAAAAACACGTTTTCATAAATGCATGCAAGACATGAAATAAACCAACACAACTTAGCAAGCCCTAACCCAAGAAAATCCCACACAACGCTTAACCCTACCACGGGAAAAGAGCAATCTCTCTAAATGCCACGCCACCACACCGACACATCGACATAATGCGATTCTAGCTTAAGAGGGGCAAGGTCAAGAACAATCGTTATCACTCCTGGCCTAGGAGGGTCACATCAACGCAGGAACCTGACTCACCATAATTACGTCAGGGATTACGTTCCCACTCAAAAGCATCCAGGAACCACTACCCAATCCTAATTCAAATCCCATATGGACCATCTAGTCATCCTAGTGCAATTTTTCTGACCATACGGCCCGGCACGAAAACCTAGGTGGCTATCCCGGCATGCACACCAGCACGAGATACCCCTATATATTATTTCGGTAACACCCTTAGGGAATTACAACTACACTATCCAGACAACATTACAGGCTGACATTCCATATAAACAACAAAATACATGACAATGCCACATTTCACAACTCAATGTATCATATAAATAATATTTTATAAAAACAATGCACAAGTACAAAACATTTAGGGACGAACCTCCCTTATGAAACCAACCGTCACCAGGTACTGTTCGCATACAACAAAACCATTTTGCATGAAATCGTTACATTTAGGTAGAACAAAACCAAGTTTTTGGGTAGAACACTCACAAGTCAAAACCAAGTTTTTAGGATAAAACCACTCACAATAAATCAAGTTTTGGGGGCACCTTAAATGAAACTCAGAACACCTTAAATCTTGTTCCCAACCTTGATTTTCGTGCAATTCCTCAAGTCTTTTGACCATACCACCTCCTTACATGCCCTCACGCGCTGCCCATGTAACACCTTGCCTTACACGGGCGCGCCACTATAAGGGAATCCCCGGGAATCTTTTTTTTTTTTCCAAGTTCGTCACGCACGGTGCCATGAGTACAATCTTCACATACAGATAAAACACCTGACGCATACGATGGCCGGCTCCCGCGGTAATTTCAAGAACAATTTTCACACGCAGGCAAAAATCCCGAGAACCCCAGTCTTGCCCGTTTAACTAACAAGATCAATAGTCTTAAAACTTAAACGAAACATAATATAACGCAGTGGGTTCAATAATATCAAAATATCGTGGCCTACCATGAGTTTCATACAAAGTGTTCCCACACCGAATTACGTATTACATACTACCAAATGATAACAACATTATCATACAACTGTTCATACATATACCAAAATAAATACTAACACCTCCAAAACTATACAACGGCTATTAAACTAAACACCATTAGCCTCAACTGGCCTCGTCCTCGACCTCGCAATAGTCCCTGGATGGAACGTCGAATGTTCCAGGGGCATAACCCAGGTTAGATGATAAAACATCTAAGTGATGGTATGAAACAGTTTACTAAATGCATGAAAGACATACGAGCATGGCATATACAGACCACAACACGTCTAACTTGAGAAATCTCCCTGACGTACTCAACCTCCTCTGGAAAATCCATTCCACACACCGTTGGGGTTGACCTTGTCGCGATATACTTAATCCTTGAGTGCCCTACCGTGTCACTCGTTCACTTGGATTAACCTTGTCCCATTCTCAAGAAGACCCCATCCCATCCCCCAAGGACATAACAACGATACAAAAACCAATGCCCCGATGATATGAAAATCACACACCATGCACTGACTCTCTTATAAGTAAAAATAGTTGATGCAATATACCACATGTTCAATATGCAAATGAAGCCACATGTACATAAGTAAAACGGATATGCATAACATCCCGAGTTCTAGAGGGTATGACCGCTCACTTGAACTGGTTCAATCGCATGCAATCCTAAGCTTGAGAGGGTAAAATTGCTCATTTGAACCCACTACACACACACCAATATACTTCCAAAACAAAGGTAAAACTAGCGTCAAACCACTCACCTCGAATGTATTCGGATTACCCTGATCCTTGTGTACTGTCTCGATTTGCGTGCTAAATCACAAACACTTGAACTTATACTCAACCTCGAGTCACAATATTTCCTAAACATCAAATTTAATTAAGGAAGCATCAAAATCCATTTTCCTCAACTTTTTCATATTTTTCTCCTAATTTTCACCTCGATAATTAAAAAATAATTATCTCCTCAAACATTTTCCCCAATTTTTCAACATGATAAATTCTAAAATAAATCAGGAAAAATACTAGCAAAAAAATTACCAAAATAGCCCTTGTCACACGCTAAACGCGTGGGTGAGAGTGAAGTATGGCGCTTGTAGTCACGCGCCACCTTCTTCCCTAAATTTTCGGCTACCGACAATATCTTCGATGGCAAATCCGAGGGTACCGCCTCGAAGCCCTCAGCAAGTCGATCCCAACCGCACCATTCTCTAGCCGAAACACAGTCGGAATAGCCTCCAAATCGACAGTTGCAAGTCGGCGGAGGCGGTCCGCCACTCGTCTCTGGCCGAGCTTCAAACGGCCACAAAACACACCCCAAACTCCTCCAAATGCTCTAGAAATGATCCTTGAACCCTCGAGACCAAAAGCCCTCTATCAACTCTCTTCGATTCTCCCTCTAACCCATCCGATTTGAAGCTCTAAATTTTGAAAACTCTCGACCACTTTGCTTCTTATTTATACCAGTTTTCTCGACCGAAAATCACCAAATCTTAGTTGATCTTATCCCTTAAGCACCAGATCTAGCCTTTAGCACACTTAAATAGCCCTAAATCATGAAGAAAAACCTTCAAAAATCTCGGCCAGATTTTTGGTCACTTCCACCTTAAATTTCGATCATATCTCAACCATTTTGGGCCAATGGTCACCGCCCAACGCCTCCTCACGCCGTATACCACCTTCCCCAGCTATCCCTCGGTTGTTGCATCGCCAGAGACGACGGCCACGTGTAGTGGAAGGTGACGGCCGACTTCCCTGTGCATTCACACTGCCAACTTTTATTAAATTGCACTTTCACCCCCTGACTTCTTCAAATGTCATTTTGGCCCTTTTCAAAGACACCCCTAATTTATCTAACTATACCATTAAACCCCACAAGTCTTATACTCTTCATTTTATCCTTGAAATTCCCGAGAAATTACTTTTTTGACCTCCCTCGGGCAAAATTAGAAAATTACACTTTGGTCCAGTTGATCGTTTTGACCTTAAATCTCTTTGTTTCAACCCGAAATCGCTCAAGGGTTATTTCATACATGAAATCTAAGTCCTCAAGACACTCCATTGACTTTCCGGATATTCCCTACATTAATTTGATTTTCTCAGCCCGGTCGACAGCTATACCGAAAACTGTTCTTGATCCAAGTTCTTTTATCACCTAAAATCATAATTCGTATTATTTGTCAGTACTATTACATTTTCCTTAACTATCTTTGGTCTGGGGCACTCCCTCCGGTCAATTTGATCTCTTAAAACTGCGATAGTATACCCTAAAGCCTTATTATCTCAACAATTCCTTTTATACCGTTTATGAAATACCATTTGTAGCCTCAAAAGATTCCTGGGTATTACAGCCCAAGTGCTCTACGCGTGTGATGCCTCGCGTATGCTTTAAAAGTCCTATATCCACTAAACCCGAAGCGCTCTCGTCTAGTACCAATTTATCACAATTTCGAATGAGAGAATCCTTAACCATGAACACCATATTTATAGGCTTTGAAAACTTAGCCACCAAGTAAGTCACATTATAATACAATATTCTTTAATCATTTCAAATCTTCCAAAATCTTTTCCAATCATTCCAAATCTTCTAAGATCTTCTGCAATCATTCTAAATCTTCTAAGATCTTCTACAATCATTCTAAATTTTCTAAGATTTTCTATAATCATTCCAAATCTTCTAAGATCTTCTCCAATCATTTCAAATCTTATAAGATCTTCTGTAATCATTTTAAATCTTTTAAGATTTTCTGTAATCATTATAAATCTTATTCAAATCAAATTTTATTCAAATCAAATCTTATCTTATCTCTAAAGTCATCATGAGGCTTCATCTTATCTCTAACGTCATCATGAGTCTTTATCTTATCTCCAAAGTCATCATGAGCTCTTATCTTATCTCTAACGTCATCATAAGCCTTTATCTTATCTCCAAAGTCATCATGAGCTTTCATCTTATTTCTACCGTCATCATGAGACTTTTCCTGAATCTCCCAAATGTCCCTAAGAAAAAGGTTTCAAGAATTACACTTTGACCCAAACTTTTGGGTAATTACACTTAGGCCCTTTTCAACATGGTCCCTGGGCTAATTTTTAATTGCATTTTAGTCCCTGCAAAAATGATTAATTATGCTAATACTCCTAGTTTTTAGGTAAATTACACTTTTACCCAAACCTTAAAAATTATGATTTTGCCACTGGCTCAAAAATTGAACTTTTGTTTCCAAACATTCACAATCCCTTGAAACATCCTATTTTCTCAAGTATCTAAATGTAAAATTCTCGAGTATTACATCTCTTATGATCATTCGATTTTTCAAGCTAAAATTAGTCGTACCGATAAATTGTCTCTGTTCTGATTGTTTTTAGTATCATAAATCCTATCTCAAAACACTCGTCAATGATATATATTTTTCCTTAAATATCTAGAGTCTGAGGTACTCCTTTCGATCAATTCGATCACTTAAAACTGTATTAATGTACCTTATAGTCCCATTCTTTCGATAATTTCATTAATACACTTCATAAAATGTTATTTATAACCTTAAGAATTTCCGATATTACAAATCAAGTGCACTTATGGAGAGTAGGACTTAACTAGAATCCCACATGCACATGCAGTTTGTGCAATTTTTGTATTTGGCCAACAACCTGAGCAGTATATAGCTCACCACTACACACAAAAAAAAAAGAAAAAA
The DNA here is from genome assembly GCA_036245055.1 of Diospyros kaki. NCBI lineage: Eukaryota > Viridiplantae > Streptophyta > Magnoliopsida > Ericales > Ebenaceae > Diospyros > Diospyros kaki. The sequence continues at coordinate 32,658,249 of BSEG01000007.1, forward strand.
AGAACCACTTATCTAGAGTCTTGTAGTCACAGTTTGCAATCAGTGAAAAGGAAAAAGTTTTGGGAAGCTTGGGAAAGAACCAATAGAGCCTCCAAAAGTCAAAAGGATATTAGGAAGGCCAAAAAAGAAAAGAAGAAGAGACAAGGATGAGCCAAAGGAACTTGAAAATTTGTCTAAGAATGGGAGAATCATGCAGAATTGCCCAAAGCCTAGTAGGCCAAAGGGAAGTACAAAGAGATCTCGAGCTGAGCATGGGGTAAATAATGAGTTGCCAAGTGAAGTGAGAAACAACTCCCAGAAGTCAAAGAACGCAAATTCACAAGTTGGGTATGCTTGCTTTATTTCAAAAACTAGTGCAATGATACTAGATGTGTAAGTTCAAAATTCATTAATTATTATTTCTAATTGTATTTTTCTTTTGTTCATTAAAATAGATTTATTAATTGTGTATTTTATGATGTATTTAAGCTTGAACAATGCACAAGAAAATTTCTTAAAGATAATGCACCATTTAATGAAAGAAACGGTGGATCGATAGTCACTATAATAGAAAGGACACTTAAACATAACTTCTAATCAACATTAGATAGTCACTACTTATTTTGTGAAATATTTGTATTACTCATGTGTGATATATACTAACTTATTTTATATTATGTTATTTTAGCAAGAATTCGAGGGTTTACCACACCTTCATTCAAAGAATGGAGGCTAAACAGAGGCCTCAAGCCAAGCAAAATGGTGCAAGAAATGGATGGACTTAATAATTTGAAGTTCCTTATTAGCTTAGGGGTTATATTATATGAATATGTACTTATTTATGGATTTAGATCACTTCATTGTTTGGGTTCTTTGCTTTTTTGGATATTAATACCCATATTGATTGAGTCCTATTGTTTGCGATTATTGTTTTGAATGTTATAACCCAAATTAGTTGAGATATATTTTTGAATTATGCTTTGCATATGAATGAAATGGTTTGTGACCTATTCAATCTCTTACGTATTTCATAAATTTTTTTCATCAACCACTGTTTACATACTCAAAGTGTCAATATATTGTGTACAATCACATATTAGTTTAATCAAGGAATCAAACTTTGTACAACCACCAAATTTGTTTTACAATTCCATTAAGGAAAAATGAATTTATCAAAATTAATCTCATATATTATAAAGGTTTCGTCTTACTTATCACTGTTAATTTAGTTGTTAACTCTCAGTTAGTTAAAGGACTAAAGAAAATGAAAACAAACAATTGAAAGAGGGAATATGCAAAAATTTTAGTTAAGGGACTAAATGTTATATTTTTAATAATCTAGAGACCTCTTATATAGTCAATCTAAAAAAAAATATTTTGATGTGTAATAAAGATTTCATTTTATATGTCATCATTAATTTAGCCGTTAACTCTTAGTTAACTAAAGGACTAAAGAAAATGAAAACAAATGGTCGAATGACGAAATATGGTAAAATTTTAGTTTAGAAACTAAATACAATATTTCTTAATAGTCCAAGAACCCTAATATGTATTATGTCTTAAAAATAAGATAAATTAGACTGAGCATTGATAAAGTTTGGCACAAAAATATAGTCATCATTGATATATTAAAAATGATAAATAAATTTTTGAGATTATAGATCAAATATCAATTTTATTGTGAATAAATAATAATTATTTTTTATTAATATCTAAAATACTCTTTTTTCATTTTCTCTCATATAATTATACAAAATTAAATATATGAAAAAGTAAATATGCATGATGGCACCCATGTATCCAATCATTACTAGCCAACCAGCCATCGCCAACAATGAAAGAACCTTGTATCAAGTCTTTCATCAAAACTTAAAAGGCCTAGATATAGATCTCTCGATCTCAAAGAAGGAATTCAAATAAGGAGAAACATACATTACCATTGTTGTGAAAAGTTGCTAGCACCCTAGACTTCTTGTCTTTCTATCATTGCAGTCAATCAACAAATTGCTATTGCTAGTAGCAAAACAAAAATCGAACCCATTGGGGTTCGATTTGGAAATATGCAAATTAAAAAGTCTAATTAAACGCTATAGAAAGAGTTAAATAGAAAATAAAGGTTGTTGGAGAAAATATATGTTGAGAAATCTCTCCTGTGAAACCAATCAAATAGCCACACGACCAAGACCAAGAGAAGTACCAAGATCCACAAATACGAAAAAGAAAGAAAACAAAAGAATACAACGCATATAAGTGTTCGGATTCAAAAGAATCCTACTCACGGTAGAGACTCTACCTCTAATCAATCCACTATATGAATAGGTGATTACAACACAATATTACAACCAAACCCACAAGAATCGAACACTTACAGTATTGTAAATAGAAGCAAAAGACACATGAGTACAAGATCATTCCAAGAACGAACTAAAGTAACAAATACAGTACTCTAGCTTCTCAATACAAACCTCACACGCCTCAAGCGATTTTCAGAGATTCAAACACAATACCTTGCCTTGTTGTTCTTTGGTTTCTTGCTCCTCTTTGGTCTGATCTCTCTCCCTCTGTGCGTGTTCTTCTAGCCCGATTAGGGCTTCTCAATTTGTGTCTATTTTTTTCATGATTTCCCCAATACATTGCATATAAACATGGGCCAATGGATACAAATAGAATTCATGGGCTTAGGCTTCAATTAACGGCTCACAATGAAATCGGCCCATATTATATTATATATCCAACCCACTTTATTTATACACATATACACAAATTCACATGAAATAAACCCACATGAAATGCAAATGAAATACAAATAAAATACATCAATATATTTTGAATCACAAATATTAACAAATTCCACCTTAATTCAAGAATGGATTGATAGTGGACTTGACCAGAGACCCCTGTAAATCTCCCAGCTAAAACGGGAGCACATTAAGCAACGACACAACTTGCTCAAACTTAAAACTCGAGACCAGCTTGACTAATACATGCCTCACTACGGACAACATAAACCTTTATCAAGACTTCTATAAGCAGACATCAGGACTAACACTCAGTCTTCCATTAGACACAGAAATGTCCTTAGGTTCCACCTTAAGGATGACACATTTCCACCTCAAAGTCTACACTATGAGTTTGTTTAGGTACGTCAAATTCTACAAGGCCATCAAATACTACAAGACCAGGCACACATCAACATCTGGACCTACATCAATTTTAAAACTTAATCCTCTTTCCTATTCAATATTCAAAGATTTTCCACTCCTTAAACTTCTCAAAAGATTCACTTTTACGCCTAAGGAAGAATACCCAAAATCTCTCTAGAATATCCACCAACAAAGAAATAAATATCAAGTCCTAGACAAAAACCAAGAACTCGGAACAACTCCCAATAAAGAGACAGAGAAAGCATCTTACAACCCATGGGAATCAAAACACAAGCATCTATGAGAACCTATACCTCATACCATAAAACAGGATTTATACAGCCCTCTAGGTTACAAACCTAAACAAATCCATTCATGCCTGACATACTTAACTCTAACAACTCTCTCATGACCAATGTGCCCTAGCCTTTTCATGCTTAGATCCAAAAAATGGACAGCACTACCAATAAACAGAGATATAAACAATACTCTAATTTATTCCATACCTGCAATGATGTGATCTCCCCATTTACCTAATGTAAAACATTGTCTGCCAAATTGAGGATTATCAAGGAATAAGCCATCTCATCCATGTTCTACCTTTCTTGGGCAGTCATGGAGAGTTACTTATCCTTTTCCTCTTTGTTTACCTGCATTTTCTTACTTCTGTTCAGTCAAGGCCTCAACCTTTCTCTGCCATTAAACTCTTCAAGTTTTGCCTTCATTGATGCCATCTATTGGATTTGTTCTTGCAAAGAAAACAAAAGACTAGTAGCAACATAGAATCCAAAACAAAAATGGAACAAGTATGACACAAGATGAACAGCATATATAGAACACAAACATAATAAAAAAAATCAAGGTAATTGAATAGGAATATAAAAAACCAATAAGCAATGGCAAAATCAACAATGGAAATACACAGGAACTATACAGGAATCAAATTGCAATGCTCCAAATACACGAAGCAATAAGACACAATCAACCTCTCCCAAGACCAAGTGCGTCACACTTACTATAGGGAGTAAATAGAAACAGTAGCAACAGGAACTAACAACAAGATAGATAATCTAATTCATCTAATTCAGAGAACTACAGAACAATAGCTATCTGTCCAAATCTTATCTTGATTTCGATTTTAAAAAAAAAAATCTCAAGAACACAGTAAGGATTAAGGAAAAAAAAATCTGTTCGCTATAACCCTAACTCAAGTTCAAGAATCAACACGAAATCAAAAAGCAAGAAACTACAGCCACCGCAAATGCCATAAACAAAAACAGCAAGAACAACAAGCATAACAGGATATCAAAAATCAATCCAAGATATCACTGGACAGAAATATCAAGGCAAGAAAAGGGATATAAACTTTCTGAATCGAAAAAATCGATTGCGGCCTCCGATCTTCCCTGACCTTTCAGATCTTACCAATCACCTTTGATCTACTTTCACACGCTCTTGACTGTTCTTGACTCTCTGATCCCGGCTCCTCTAATCTCGAAGCCAACTCCAGATCTTGAACGCCGATAAATCTGGTTCACCCTCGAATGGCTCTAATACCACTTGTTGAGAAATCTCTCCTATGAAATCAATCACATAGCTATACGGCCAAGACCAAGAGAAGTACCAAGATCCACAAATATAAAAAAGAAAGAAAACAAAATAATACAACGCATATACGTGTTCAAATTCGAAAGAATCCTACTCACGGCAGAGACTCTGCCTCTAGTCAATCCACTATATGAATAGGTGATTACAACACAATATTACAACCGAACTCACAAGAATCGAACACTTACAGTATTGCAAACAAAAGCAAAAGACACATGAGTACAAGATCATTCCAAGAACGAACTAAAGTAACAAATACAGTACTCTAGCTTCTCAATACAAACCTCACACGCCTCAAGTGATTTTCAGAGATTCAAACACAATACATTGCCTTGTTCTTGCTTCTGTTTCTTGCTCCTCCTTGGTCCAATCTCTCTCCCTCTGTGCTTGTTCTTCTAGCTCGATTAAGGCTTCTCAATTTGTGTCTATTTTTTCCTGATTTCCCCAATACATTGCATTATATACATGGGCCAATGGATACAAATAGAATTCATGGGCTTAACATAAACATGGGCTTGGGCTTCAATTAATGACTCACAATGAAATCGGCTCATATTATATTATATATCCAACCCACTTTATTTATACACATGTACACAAATTCACATAAAATAAACCCACATGAAATGCAAATGAAATACAAATAAAATACATCAATATATTTTGAATCACAAATATTAACAATATAGTTGTCCCCAAGGAAAATAACTTATCAACTTGCATGGCAAAGGAAGAGGGAAAGAAGAGAGAAATAATGAGAAGAGTTTAAAAGATAGAAGGTCCATTTGCACAACAATTAATAACAAAGGGGTTTCTATCATTTTTTATATGTTAAGACATTTGTATAATTTTATCAAATCTCAAGAGTTCTAGTCTATTTTACTCTTAAAAATAACAATGATTCTAGACTAGAAATAGTGAACAATTATAATTGTAAGATTATTATCATATCAGTTTTTATTGTATTTTTCATACATAAAATTTTAGAAAAGAAAATTATTTTTTTTATTTCATTGTATTTTAGTTTTGAATTTAGAGTACGGGCTAGTGTGAAGTAAATTTTTATGGAAAAATTGCAAAAATTATCTATAATGTTTGAGAAAATGCAATGAATATTCCTAAGATTTAATATTATATTACAATTTCTAGTTACCAATTGTTAGCCTCAATTAATTTTTTTTAATTATGTCAAATCTTTCTCAATTTTTATTTAAAGCACAAGTGTTTATAAATTTAACATTTTAGTTCAATTTGTATTTAAAAGGTTATTAAAATAATCTAGTAAAGAGTATAAAAGATAAATTTTTTGTTTAAAAATTGATAAATTTAATTAATTGTTACTTTTATATAAAAGTAACAAGTAAATTTCATACTATTAGTTTTAAAATTTTATATTTGATAATAAATTAGTTATTGTAATTTAATTTTTGTCACTAAAATTACTAAACTTTTATTTTTGTTAAAATTGTTCTTTCATATATATATATATATATATATTTTTGTAAATCATCAAATTTTATTAACAAAAAGGATCGAATATAAAATATATTAATATAAATTTCAAATTTACTCAATATTAAAATTAACTTAAACCCTGCAACAAAGTAAATTTAAGAATTATATTAATTTATAACTACTAACAAAATTTAATAAAAAAATTTGAACTTTATATTTTAATTCTATAATGAAAGGAGTAAAAGTCCACATATCACCGTCATAATACAATTCAATGCAAGAGAAATAACATAATGGGATGATAGGCCTGATGATCGAATTAGATTTTATAGATTAGGTTTCATCATCAATCATTAAGGCATCGTAGATGAGAGAAATCTGGGCTTCATGAAGCTTGATTGAGGCCGGATGAAGGATGAAGTCCGGGGCTTCATCTAAGGCTACAGCGACGAGGTGACGAGATGGTGTAGCAGTGGTCGGTACGAGGCGTTGGGGCGAGGTGACAACAAGATGCAGCCACAATCATGCAAGGCAATGCAATAGGATGATGAGAAGATGCATCAACGGTCGACGAGGCGAAAATGGTGATAAGGTGAGATAAAACTCGTTGGAGGCAGTTAAAGACAGAAGTGGTGAATCTGTAAATTGGATAATGATAATTTTATCATTTGATATCTTAAGTCATTCTCTCTATAACCTAATTATTTATACAAGTAACATTTTTTTTTTCTGTTTTTTTTACCAAGGATGATCGAGGTGTTTTTTGTTGAGCACGACAACAAACCCCTCCCCCTCCCTGCGAACTTCGTGGCTGAATGTGAATGTTGGAAGACAGAAACGGAAGGAAGGAACCAGGTCCCTTTTTATCGCCTCTACACAGCACCACATCTTCGTGCGTTTTGATCCTCAATTTTCGCCGCCTCCTTTCTGCTTCTCTCTGTCTCTCTCTCTCTGTTTTTGAAACTGAATGAAATTTTGGACTTCCGGTTTGTTTCTTCTTCGGTTTCGTTTGAAATGACAGGTTGTCGTGGTCGGTACAGCTGTCGTTGATTGTCTGGTTCTCGTTCCGGGGAAAGATCGATTTCACCATGCCTGCAGCTTCTTCCCGGCTGATCTCTGTTCATCCCGACGAGCTCAAGTTCCAACGTATGCAAATCTCCCTCTCATTTGTCAGCTCGATTATATATATAGCTATTCGTTCTATTGCTTCAGAGTGAGAGGGCTCGCTAGGTTTTTCGATGCTTTGGATGCTAAAACGGATGTTGTTAAGAGATTTTTCTCTGGTCATGATTGGGTTAATAACGTTTGGGTCACGGGCTTGATTGTCGCAGACTTGCATACCAAGCGTTCGAAAGTATAACAAGGTCTTAGGAGTTATGATCATAAATAAATCCAATCCAACTTTCTACTGTTCATTTTCGGGAGATAATTAATATGGGTGCCTTCCGAAAGCATGAAGTTCTATATTCATGGAAGAATTCCCTTTGGATTTAGATAGCTGCTTTCTTTTCATCTGTGTGTGTTTCTACATTTAAAAATGGCTATACTGATAGTTGCACAACTAGTCTTCTCCATTAGCAGATCTTCATTCCAGTTGGAAGCCTCCACTTTCTGATCATATGTGTTCCCGTCTTCAGTTGAGCTAGGAAAGCAAAGCTATTGTGATCTTAAAGTTTGGAACAACACAGAACATCATGTTGCCTTCAAGGTATTATATCTTGAGAAATATGTCAAATCACTTGCTACGTGAATGTTGATACTTATAGCTGGTTTGATATTCAGTTAATTAAATATTTATGTTTGTTTTCATTGTTTTCTTGGCTAGGTCATGACCACTTCGCCAAAGAAATACTTTGTGCAACCTAATACTGGTGTTATACATCCATGGGACTCATCCGTCATAAGAGGTGCTGCCCTTTATTTTGTAATCATCTTTTAGGTGAATTCCTATTTATAGTAGGTCAAACTAATGATGGGCTAAGCTTAAATTTAACCAATCTGCAAGAGAAATGTCATTTCTGTTGTGACCAATGTTCCTTTGATGCCCGCTATATTTGCTTTGATGAATTACATGTCTTGTGCTGGTAATTTAGTTCCTCTGTCAGTGAGCTATTGTTGTTTCCAAATCCGGTCTCAACTCACTTACTTGTCTGTAGTCACTCTTCAATCTCAAAGTGAAAACCCCCGAGATATGCAATGCAAAGATAAATTTCTTCTACAGAGCACCATAGTGCCTCCAAATACCGAGGTTGATGGGCTCCAACAAGATACCGTAAGAATCTAAAATCTGTGATTTTATGCATTGACTTTATTGTTTTATTTAAAAATTCACAATGCGTTTTTCGTGTGCAAATGATGGACATTGTTGCGTCCAGTTTAATAAAGACAGTGGAAAGGCAGTAGAGGAATGCAAGCTTAGGGTTCTCTATGTCTCCCCTCAAACAACAAAGGAAGCATTAAAGGAGTTAAAACAAAACATTGATTCCAGCTCTGTAAGTTTTTCTAATTGTTCTTTGTTTTTAATTAGTCCTACTGTTTCACCCCTTTCTCTACGTTCTTTTCTTCAAACTTTTCAATCAATGGAAGAGCTATTTGCACGACCATAAAATTTATCATAAGCCTTTGACACTTTGGTATCTACTTAATTGTGTTACTCTAATACTTATTTAGAGTTCTCTACCATTTATATGGATGGGTAGCCAATGAGACTGTACATGATTTGTTTCTAAGACTGTAAAAATGTCAATAATACTCCTTTCTTTACTGCATACCTGCTAGTTTCCAGTTTTCTTTTGAATGGTATTCATCGTGGAAGCGTAGAAAATTTTTTCGCAGCCTTTTGGATGATACATGCTTTTCTTTTTCCTGTATGAAACTTCAATCTTCTTCATCATTCCTCTGCCGCATCAGGATTTACAGCGCCTCAAGGACGAAAAGGATAAAATCATGCAGCAGACACAGCAATTAGAGCAGGAACTGGTTAGCCGTGCTCTTTTACTGTTTCCCAAGGCCTTAAAGAAGATAAAGGGTGATGGAAATGAGAAGCTAGAATTGAAGTAACCGACCCTATAAGCCCCACATATTCGAAAAAAAGCTTAATGTTATTTTTTGTACCCTTTTTTTTGTGTGTGTGTGTGCAGGAAACCTTGAAGAGACGAAGGAATAGGAAAGGCGACTATGGCTTCTCCCAAATATTTGCAGTTTTCGTTGGACTAATCGGGATCATGGTGGGCATTCTTTTAAACCTTTCGTTGTCTTCGCCTTCGACAGAGTAACTTCAGTTGTAGATGAATCATCGTGTAACTGTATCTTCGATGATTCGCTCCAAATGGGCCGTTTTACACCGTCGAGTATTGATTATTAGGGCTGTAATTTTACTGGTTTTTGATGAGCATGCGTGACTTAAACTGGCAATCAGTGATTCAGTAGTTACTTGGTGCAATACAAGTTTGGGCTGTGGATGTTCAGGCTCAGGCTCCCTGTTTGGAAGGACGGACCATGAATCATTGAATTGGATGGTTTCCAAAAGGTAATGTCAGATGGGAGTCTTAAAGTTAAAGCAATGTTATACCAAGTCATCTTATTTTGACAAAAACTTTTTGTATAAATCTGTTTACGCGAATTTGTTTGTTGACATTTCGACTTGTCTGAGACTATGAGGATCTCAATATTTGAGGTTTGAGATCTCAATATTATCATGGCGGGGCATTCTTTTAAGATACCCTCATTAGGTTCTCCCCTACAATTAATATGGTGCCAGTGATAAATCATTTTGAATTTTACACGGAATATTGAAATTTGAATTAATGCGATGGCTTGAAAGATAGATTTGTTATTGAAAAATAACATTTACCTAAAAGGCAGCAATAATTCTAGAAGACAAGTCTTACATGAATTGCACCGAATATTTTACTCTAAATGTATATAAACTGTATCCACATTTAAATTTATTTTGAAAGTGCATCAAAGGAAAGTTCACCCATCTTTCCTTTATAAATTAGTCATGTGAAGATTGAATATCCCAAATGAATAAAAAAAAAAAGAGAAGATGGTGCAATTTCTATAATTTGAATAATATGTCTTATATTTATATTAAATTTCAGGTGCGACTCTTATTCTATATTATATTTTAAAAAATATTTTTTTTTTTAGTGTTTGATTGACAATCAAATGAAAAAAAAAATTCAATATTGTATACCAAAAGATATAAAATAACTCATTAATTTGAGTTTTACAAAACATTTTCTTATTTATACTAAAACTAATAAATTTACCAAAAAAAACTCATAAATTAATTTTCTTTTCTTTTCTTAGTGCATGTGTACACCCACATATATATATATATATATATGATTATATATATAATTAATTTTTTAGAAATATTTTACAATGCAAACAAACACCAAAAAAAGGATAAAAACAATTTTTTGTGTAAAATATTTTAACAGTTAAAACAAATGGGGGATAAATTATTTTTAAATTTTTAATAGTTAAAAGCTGTATCACGGAATTAGCAAAAGAAAAAATTATAACAAATTTACTAATAAATAGAGCGGAAGAAAGATAATTAAAAAATTTATCTACATTTTAGAGAAATAATTATTCAAAAACAAGAATGAAGGAAATGAAAAATTAAATTGGGATCAAATATGTATATATATATATGTTTATCAAATAAACATGTATAGCAATTAATTAAAAACTAGGATATAAAATCCTACACATAATACTTAATAATTGTATTAAGTAATATTATCTTATTATAATTGAATATTATGATTATTATTATAATTATATTTTCACATTTAAAAATAAAATAACAAGAAAACTCTTCTAGAGGCAGTGGCTGTTCCTGTTCCCATCTGATCTGATTTTTAAAGGAATAATAATAAGTTAGTTTGGCAATTGGCATAAAAACTATAATAACTTGAAAATTGAAATAACGAAAATTTCGTCATCTGGAGGGCATTTTTGCGATAATAATGAAAATCAAGTCGATGGCGGGAACTCCGCACGTGCCAAATCTCAAAACCTACACAGACTCCCATTCCCGCTCCTCTCTCTCTATCGATCTCCCCCTATTTGCTTGTTTGCAGACGCCTCTGCAAAACCATCCCCATTCATCAAAATCACCATTTTCACTATGTGAAACTCTCTCTCTTTCCCCCAATGTCCAAGAGCTTCTTTTTCTTCATCTTCCGCAAGCCCTAACTGTCCACTCCCTCTCTCTCTCTCACACATTTGAACATTTTCATAGAGATTTCCAGATCTGGAACTCCATGGGAGCTCCGCCGACGGATTCAGCTCTCGTCGCAGTCACAGACACAGTGTCCAACGCTGAACTGCACAAAGCCTGGTATCTCCTTGCTCTCCTACTTCGAATCGGCCGCCGAGCCCCTCCGGCCGAACTCGCTTCCAAGTGCATTCTGTTCCGAGCACCGACCGATTACATACGCTACCTCTGCTCGCTCCCTAATTCGCCAATTTGCTTGACTGCCGACCTGTTCGTGACTCCATCGCTTGTTGCGTTCGTGGCTTTCCGGAATTTTGTGACGAATTCGATTGCTGTTGACGCTTTTGTTCCCCTTGTAGAGCTTGGGGTTGTGGGAGCGAGGAGAGTCTGGGAGGACGTCGCCAGGACGTATTATCGTAGGCGGAAGAGAGTTGGATCAGAGTTTGAGTCTATGCAGGTGCGGAAAAGGAGAGGAGTTTTGCTTTCTTTTGTAGGTAAGAGAAATATAAACTCACCGGATTCAGTTTTTTTTGTTGCTTTGTTTCACCGTAATTTTCATTTGTTTTTGATCCTGGTGATAAATTGTAGAAAACGAAGACAATCGAATTGTTCCAATTTCACCTACTGGAGCGCAAAGTGATTCCAATAAGGTAATTTTTAGGGTCAAAGTTGCTGCAAGACACCAAATTTTGCATTTTTTGTTGAATTATCTGATGGATAAGTGGATTCTGATTCACTTGAATATAACATGCATGACAATGTCTTTCAATTTAAAGGTACAACATCTCCTTTTAGTTTCTTTGGATAGAAAAGGAAGCGAGTACAGCAAAATGTACCAACTTGTTCTCAACTTCTTTATTAGAGATCAGCTTGTCATTAATTTCTGTCATCAGCTTGGCAAGATCATATTAGCCTAGGGTTTGAAGAGAATCAAGCCACTTGGACTTTACCTGTGGTCAACTCGGTTTAAAGTTATATGGTATTGGCTCAAAGGATAATGAAGGTAAGCTCGAACAGATTTAAGGCTAGCAAGTTAAGGTTGAAAAAGTCACTACTTGGCTAAAATGGCTTGTCTAAAGCTCTAAAGGCACAAGAGAATAGCTTGTTTATGATGTCAAACAACTGACTACGTATCTAGTTTTGGTTAGCCAGGGCACTATATTTTAGCAATTCCAAAACTATATTGCCTAGGAAGCAAAATAACTTTTGACTTTAATGCAGAAAATTGTTCAACGATACTAAAAGAAGTTGTAGGAATGGTGAAAATGAGGCCACTAATATACCCTTCTGTGTATACAGTTCCCAGACACTAGATGGAGCCTCGATCATGAGGTTTTGCTCAAATCATGTTTCAACTTATTCTTTACTCTTGAATTTTTATATGTAGAAAAGCTCCTGAATTATTCCTCGGCCTATTATACTTGCAACATACTGTTTATTTAAATGTGGGCAGAATAAGATTTGATTATTCATGCCCATCAGATTGTAACTGGATCCATAATCATATGTGTATGTATGTATCTATGTAAATATAAATCTTGCATGTTTTCTAAAATTAAATTTGATCAAGTGAAATATCATACTTTAGCATAAATTTAGTAATGTTCTACAGAGTATATTACACTTTTGAAGTTGCTCAAGCATACACATTATGCAGCTACAATTCCCATTGGGAGACTATGTGACTAGAGGAACTGGGGTACAGGCAACTGATATTTCAACCATGACATTCAATCTGGACAACTTTGGCCAAAATGTTGGACAGGCTCCTTTCTCAGTCAATCTCAATTCTGGACCATGGAGTTATGGCTTGAAGACCATTGATTTTGCAAGTAGTAAAGAAACAAGTATCTCTGAGTACATGAAGGAGCATCAGCGTATGTATACACTGGAATATCAGCAAAGCTTTCTCAATCTTGGTGAATTCTCACACATTCATTATCCAATAGCTATGCAAAAAATAAGCGCACGTGTGCCTCATAGAAAACAATCTTTTCTAACTGTTCCAATAGAAAATTCAGATGTTTGTGGAGAAATTAAGATGAGAGAGATGAGCTTTGAAAGTAGAATAAGTTTGAATGGCATGACATGCACAGAAGCAGAGGAACATAGCATCAATCCTCCAGTGGAGGCTGAGAATGTGGGTCTTGTTTCTAGAGTTCAAAATGTTGAAATAATTGAGGACAAACAAGTTTTCATTGACCCAGATGAAGACCTGCTAGTTGATTCTATCTGCTGTGAAGGTGAAACTCAGTATGTTGGCCCAGCAGCTAGTACTTCTCAAATGGCGATGTCAGTTGATGCCAAAAGAATGAATACGATAAGGTGCCTTGACACAATAGAGTCTCTCAGTAGGGAGATAATGACAGAAAATGTTGAGAGCAAGGTTACTCCTTCAGTATCTAAGCTTTCTGAATATCCAAATCAGCTGGTAACATCCTCTGCCAAATCAAAAACATCTCAAACTTATGCACTAAATCCTAAACAGGGAGCCTTCAGTAAAGCACTGCATGATAGTAAGCCTGTTGATTCTCCTACAAAGAAGCTGCAATGTACTAGCAATAAAAACTCAATCCTTATGAAGCAGAAGCTAAAGCAACATTGTGACCAGAAGATGCATAATAAGAAAAACAGGGAAATTGATAAAGAAAGAAGGGGCAAGCCTATTGCAGTCATGCTTGAAGTAAGCTTCAGTTCCTCAATAGATGTTTTTCATAGTTAATGATTGAATCTTCAGTTTAATTAACAATAGGCTACTTTATCTTGGTTGATCTGGTTTTTGTAATTTAAAACTCTTAATACCCTTTTTTTTTTTGCCCCCTAGAAACAGCAGGAGTCCAAACCACTTCCGAATTTTGAGTGTTTTACCGTAGAGGAGGAAGAAGGCTCAGGTATTCAATTTTGACTTCCTGTTCGTTTCTAATTGTTCTACTGAAAGCCATTTAACAATATTTAATTCATTGGCTGCATTTTGTGAACACCAATATGCAGGTGGTTATGGGACAGTCTACAGGGCACAGAGAAATGGAGCAAAATTTGCCATTAAATGTATGAGTATTTTTTCATGTTCTGTTACTTGTGGTTTGAAAATTTACTATGTTGGTTAATGAAAGTTATCCCATCAGTTTGCAATAGGTTTTGAAATTTTACTTTGATGTTAAGGGCAAGTAATGCTTTTGGAACGTAGATTTAACAAAGGACTTGAAAATGAAAATACTCATATGCGTATCATTTTTTAATGGAAAATCAAACCAAAATTTTTTTGATAAACATCTACATGTTATTATTATTGTTGTTTTGTCAATTCACCCCAACCAAGAAAAAAAAACTCTGATGCCTTTGATGTGTTTACTTTTCATTTTCCTTTCTTTTCTTTGTTCCTTTTGAATTTCTAGTTCCAGACCTAGCATAACAGTTTTAACTCCACTCGGTATGTATTGATCAATGATCATGTAAGAACCATTTTGTTGTTCATTAATGTCTCATTATGCTACACTTGATCAGTTTGATTGCCATGACTGGAAGTAAAGGGATATCATCATTTTGAGCTTATAGCAGGACTAGGAGGATTATCTTTAGTTATTTTCCTTTTCCCATGGAATATTGTGAAACCAAATTCAGTTCTCTGTGAATCAAGATAAAAGTAGTTTTTTTCGTCTTTGTACAGAGAATAAAAACATGGCTTTTTGTTTTTTGTTATTTTAATCATGTTTTCCAGCAAGAAACGTGCACATGCTAGCAAAGGTTGTTTATTTTGTTTATTGTTTTTTAACCTGTAGTCATAGAACATGGCTCTAAGTATTTGAAAGGTGTAGCATTGATTTCATTTGCCAAATGAGCTATGGATCAAATCATATTGGTAATTGTTTTTCCCCTATAATTTCATGTTTTCCTGGGAACATTTAAAATATGATGTTTTGCCAAGTTGTATTTCAGAAATTCTTGGCATTGAGAAACTTCAAAAAAAAAAAAATCAAACATGTTGCTGATTTGGTTGCATAATTATAAGTGATCTATAAAGCAAGCATCACTCACTATTTTATTCCTATTGCTTTGATTCTTATATTACACGATCTAGAGAATATGGCCACTACTGTTTCCTTTTTAAACGTATCCCAACATAATGTTAGGACGGGGTAGCTTATCTCATGCCAAATGGAATATTGTTGACTTGCAGGCCCTCATGCAAATGCTAATAGACACCATGTTTATAATGAGCTGAAGATGCTGGAGCGTTTTGGGTATGATACTGAATTTAACTTTTTGTTCTATTCTTATCATAAAGTTGATATGCATTCTGAAAGTGATAATTATAATTCAGGGGCAAAAGCTTCGTCATAAAATATGAAGGCTCCTTTAAGTGTGGGAGCTCTGAGTGCCTTGTTTTGGAGCATGTGGAGCATGACAGACCTGAGGTAATTATATTGAGCTTCAGTATTTTTTATCTTCCTTTTGCCTGACATCTACTTTTGTTTTGAATGCTTTAGGTCTTGAAGAGGGAAATAGATGTTTCACAGCTCCAGTGGTATGGATATTGTATGTTCAGAGCACTCGCAAGTTTACATAAACAGGTAAGGTAATAGGCTCACTGATAAATATGCTGTACATGGGTTGTTTTGATTTCTCAACAGTTAATTGTACCTTTTGTTTCTTTTAACCAGGAAGTAGTTCATAGAGATGTTAAACCTGGCAACTTCCTTTTCTCTAGAAGGGTCAATAAAGGCTATCTCATTGATTTTAACCTTGCAATGGTGAGTGATGCTTGCCTTTGGGATTCTTACCAAGATATCCTAATTGTTTCCCATGATTTGCAATTTGTGCTAATAAAGTTCCCCCCTCTGCAGGATCTACATAAAAAATATGGAACCACTGGTAAGATGTTTGTTCTTGTTTATTTATTTATCTTTTTCCATGCAAGAAATGGCTGAGGGCTAGCCCAGGCTCAACCAACAGTATAACCAGAGAGCAAAAAACTGAGGCTTCTTTCCTATGACTATGATGTTGCAGTTCGCATTTTAAGTTTTAATTAAAAGCAGAGTGAGGTTTCACCTGAAGAATTTGGTGTTTGAAATACATGGACTGGGATAATAAATCCAATAGGAACAAGAAAATCTATGTACTGAAATTTTCTTGCATGAGAGCTACTTGAGATTTCCTTCTACTCTTTTTCTTTTTTATGTAAATGCTTATCTGGTCTCACTGTGACTTGATTAAAAGATTGAATTTACGGATTTACTTTGTACAATTTCACAGAGAAATCAAAGACAGGTTGTGATTTGAATCTCAATCACGTTCCGATTCTCCATGCAAAAGCTCTCCCTCCAACCCATCACAAGTTTCAGGTCGGTAAATCTTTTGAAGCAATCAACCAGGAGACAGGAAAAGGTTCCAAGTCACTTTTATTACCCAAGAACCTCAAAAGGAAGGCTCTGGACCCTACAAATACCTTTCCTGACTTGGACAGTAGGAACATGACGAAAAGCCAAGGTGCAGATGGCTCTGGAATAACATCAGCAAAGGATGCTACAAGTACCAGAACTCCTTCGGGAGAAAGGATGAGGCAACCAATTATATGTCAAGGCAGGAAGGAGTATATCAGCCTGGCAAAAGCAATTCACAGTCCACACTTTGAAGCACCAAGTGTTCCAGCTTCTAAGAGAAAGAGGATTGCTGCCCTTCCAGGAAAAGTGGATAAGAAACTTGTCTACCTTACTCCGATGCCACTCGTCTCTACCGGCGTTGCTGTTGCTGGTGCCGGTCTAGTAAATGACAAAGGTGCGTTGGCCATATTAAGTAACTTGCTTGATTTTTAACTACTATTCTTCACTTTTTTGCAAGGCTTGCTCATGTTTGGATTTTTTGCAGGGGATGGAAAGCAAAGGAAAGAAGGCCCATGTGTTGGAACCAAGGGCTTTCGGGCCCCAGAGGTGAAGTTATTTTCCTCAGTTTTGTATGAGCTAGGCATTCTGATAAAATTATTGCAGCTAAATATAATTAAATCTGAGAAAACTGAAAGTTCTGCATAGGTGAAAAATTAATTTTCATGGAAGGCATGAAAACAACTTATCTTTTCATTTTCTTTAAGTTGTTTTTAAATTCAATTTGGATTAGAGAGATTGGGAGGCTAAAAGAAAATCAATTTTGGTAGCCAATGAGATTGGCTACATGAATTCTAATATGTTCAACTATTTTTACTTACTGTTTTTTCTCTTGTAAGGCTCTTATTATTGATATTATACTTCAAAGTCTCACTAAATTTTTAGTCTTTCTTTACCCATTTTAGCTGAAGACTTTCCATTCTATATTTTAGTAGTTAGTATCATTATCATCAAATGCACCTTATTAACCAAGGTGGGGGTGGTGGCACAAGATTCACAATATTAATTGACTTCTAAAAGTCATATTTACAATATAAATTCATGTAAAAACAATGCGGTAAAATTTTATGTTGGATGCCTTTCTTAACACAAACCTTCAGTGAGGGAATGAGATAAAGTTTCAACACCATCTTTATGTTAAAATTTATTAGATGGTAATGAATGAAGAAAATTGATATAGCTGTATTCCACCACATAGTTGCTATGGTAAAAATAACATGTAAAATATTGAAACATAATTAATTTTTTCAGTAGTTAGTATATATTTTGAAAATTGGAGAAAAGAGTTTATTTTCTATTTGATTTTTTTTTTCTATGTTTTCTAGTGCTTGTTAGTGTGCAGAAGTTTATTATGTTGGTAAAAGAGGTTCAACAGTTTAACCTTTTGATCAGTGACAGCCAACTATTATTGAGGACATATAAAAGTCAATAGCACGGCTTTCCTTTCTTGTGAAAGTAAACTTAGTATAAAGTTGATAGATTATTTTTGATAAGCCCCATGAAGAGGAAGTCTCAAGAAGTTGAGATGGTCAGCAAGAAGCAACCCAGCTTCAGAGACGAAATAATATGTTGTTCTACCTTCCAAAAAAGTGCTAGATTTTTCTATGGCAACAGTTTATTCCTATAGGAAAATCATACTCTAATTTGAGTGCTGATGCAGGTACTGCTCAAATCAGCACATCAAGGCCCCAAAGTTGACATCTGGTCCGCTGGAGTCACCTTACTTTACCTGATGATCGGCAGAACACCCTTTACTGGGGAGCCAGAACAGTGGGGATCCTTCCTTTCATAAAAGAACACTAAATGCAATATAATTTTGCATCGTTCGTTGTCTAATCTTATTGTTTCCATTTTCAGAAACATAAAGGAAATTGCAAAGTTAAGGGGTAGTGAAGATATGTGGGAAGTAGCCAAGCTACACAGCCGTGAATCTTCATTTCCTCCGGTATCCATTACTTATATCTAACTACTAAAAAAATGTTCAGGGGCTAGCTGCAGGTTGTCTATTTTACTAGTTCACTGGGTTTTCTCTCCTTGCAGGATCTCCATGATGTAAAATTCTTGCAATCTACAAAACTGCGAGAGTGGTGCAAACAGAACACCAGAAGGCCTGATTTCCTTGAGGCCATCCCAAGATCTCTGTTTGATCTGGTAGACAAGTGCCTGACAGTGAACCCGAGACTGAGGATAAGCGCAGAGGAAGCACTCAGGCACGAGTTCTTTGCTCCATGCCACGAGAGTTTAAGAAAGGTGAGGCTGGTGAGGCAGGAGGTCGGCTCAGAAATGGGGTCTGCACGGCTTCGGCATAGACAGCCCCAGACTTGTGAAGGTGTCTCGTGAGCAACCTGGCTTTGGTAGACATTTCACTCAACTTACTGTGAATCAACTAATCCTGTTGAGCGTTGACTCTACAATTTGTAACTTCCCCTTCCTCGCAGCTGAAAGTAATTTTCCGCCATTAACATGTAATTTGTGGGCTGAATTAAATTATTGCAGATTGAAAAGTGTAGAGACGTTTTTGAAAATATGTCCATAAATTTGGAATGACACTCGTATGACTGACTATGAGAGGCCATTAAATGATGAGTTATGGAAATTATTTGTGAATAAACTTAAAAAAATTCTACAAGTTCTTTCCACAATTGATTTTGTCAGTGATCAGCTTCTGCTTACAATTATTATTATCATTTCCATATCATGATGAGATCAAAAGCATAAGAGTTAGCTTTTGTCAAAACCCAAGATTCACTCTTGTTAGCTTCACAATAGGAATGGTGAGATTTCAATTTTGGCCTCAAAGTAAAAAAAAATGATTTTCACATTGTGATGTAAAATATTTTTATTTAAAATCATTCTACTTAGTTTTGCTATTAATGCAGCAAAAAGTAAATAAAGTATCATACTCAAAAAAAGCATTTTTTATATCAAAACTCTTGTTAGCAATCAGTTGAATTTTGTTTTTTTATCAAAAATATTATACTTGCATATCTTTCAAATGTTCAGATTAATACATGAATTATTCCACTAAAATGTATAAAATGGGTACTAGCTGAATTTTTTAAAAAATTCATGGAGATATAGCCAACAGTCAACAACGAGAGATGAGGCGACAACGAGAGAGAGAGAGGATGTAGCAGCAATCGGTGGCACAATAAAAAGATTGGTGGTGAAAGGCGATTACTAGATTAAAGAAGAAGAGTAACAAGTGAGTGCAACAGGAGAAGAGGAGAAAGATGAGAAAGAGAAAAAGTTGCTAGACTGGAGAATAAGAGTAACAGACGAGCATGATAAGAGAATGGGAGAAAGATGAGAGAGATGAAGAGTTGTCGGACTAGAAAAAAAGAGTAAAGACAAGTGTAGGAAATGAAGAGAAGAGAGACGAAAAGGGTTTCTTAGAAAAAGTAAGGGTTTTTTTGGAGAAAGAAGTTAATTATATATATATATATACATATATTATTTAATTATAAAATAATATATTTATAAACTTATATTTACAAAATATATTTTATATGTGAATTAAAATATATATTTAACACATTATCTATACATAATATGTCAAATTTTTATTATTGGATTTATTCAGTTAAAACGTATTAAACACGAATTAATTATATTTTGAATATTTTTAGTATGGTGAATGTTTGATAAATTAATTATATATCAAGTTGAATAATACTCATATTTTTACCGTTCTAAATTTTTTTCATACGTCAAATTGCTAACAATGGTCAAAACAAACCAAACCTATATTCAAAGTGAGTTTTTTTTTTTCTTTTTAATCAATATCTAGTGAGTTATATTTATTTTTATCTCAAAAAAAATAATTTTGAAAGGGATAAGCATCTGATAGTTGAAAGGATTTCTAATTGTAAAAAAAAAGAAAAGAAAAAATAGTCAACTTAGGACTTGTTAATTTATAGCATGGACATGGACCAAATTATGGGCCTATGATTGTGAAATCAAAATTAATGACTTTACAAATTTAAGATTTTATTCAAATATAAATGCATATCTATTTAATAATTTCTCTATAGAATTTGAATAGATCCAAGTAGACCAAATTCAAATATTTGATAGGCCTAATGACACCAATTTTAAAATTAATCACGATGAGGGTTCATGTAATGTGCAAATATTATCTTTGTTTTATATCTTTCTAGAGTTTAATGTATGAAAATTTTATTCTCACAATTCACAAACCTTAATATAAATTAAATGTACAAAAATTTAGATATAAAAAATGTTGTGTCAAAGACAAAAATTCATTAAAAGTTTAAAAAAGCCTAAAAGCTCAAAATAACATTTTTGGCTAAAAATGTGTAAATTTTCCCTTAATTGGGAGTCTCATGTAATGCACAAATTGGATAACTTCAACACCTACGAATTTTCTTAGGGTTCCATGAAAGAGATAGACATTATCATTTAAGAATCTTAATAAAACATTGGCATGAAATAGATAAATATTATCTATTAAAAATCTTAATTCTGATAAGATATTAAAATATTAGGATAAGTATCATTTATAAAAAATCACAAACCAAGGAGATTTAGGATTATCCCATTTTTCTCTATAAATGAGTAGTTACTTATACAAAAAATGTATGTCTTTAATACTAATAGAAATTATGCTATTGAACTTTTAACATTTTTAGTGTTTGAGTTAAGTATCAAAGTGTTTGTACATAAACTTTCTTACCCTTTTTGATTATTTTCTCTCTTGAAGTCTCAGACAATATTAGGTCTCGAGATAAAAGTCTCGAAATGATATCAAAGTCTCAAAACGAAGGCCTCATGATGACATTAGGCTCTGGACGAAAGGCTCGAGATGAAGAAGATCTCAGGTTAATGACAATTTTAGCTAGCTTGATGAAGACATTTTCACTCTACAAATTCATTATTTATTCAAATGATAATAAAAAAATATTAGAAATTTGGATATGTTCAAATAATTTACACTATTATACAGTGGAATGGAGTGTAATTGAGAAATTTTATTTAAAAGTATTAACCATGTTTTAGGAGAAAATATCATTTGTGATTAAAAAACTATTATAGAAAAGTTAAAATCATTTATAAAAAAGAAATATGATTTTTGGATTAGATAGTTTAAGAAATCATTATATATATATTTTATCTAGAAATATATGGATATTTACGTCAATCAAGGACCACTAACAAAGCCTATGAAACTCATAAGAAGTCCAAAAACACATAAATATAAAGAACTAGAAGAATGGAGTCATGCCAAAAAGGATTTTTATGAGATTCTCTTGGTTGAGACGTCTTCAAAACACTCACTTGACAACCTCTCGTTATAGAGGTCCAATAAGCTTCAAGAGAGTCTCGTGGGATATTCCCTTCACAAATGTGCAAATAATTATTTCAAAAATCTCATCACAAAAATCAACAATAAATGAGGACTATTTGCAACATTTCTAATCTCAATAAATTTGAAATTATTATCACTTCTTAGTAATTTTATCTATAAATGATCCTTCATTTCAAGTAATTTACTTCTAACAAATTCAAGAGTTTTGCACTTATTTTTGTTATCTTTATAAATTTGATAGAAACATCAAAGTGCTTGCATAAGAAATATTTTCACCTTATGATGGTTTTCTTTTTTAAAGTTCTCACAAATTGAAAACGGTTATCCTCGATAAACAAATTTTATTGTGGTATTTGAGCAAGTACATATATATATGGTATTACCTTTAAATAACTTGTCGTCTCACCCATTATTCATGTCAATAAAATCGTAAATTAATTTTATTTTTTTCCTAAAAATGGATCGAGCTGCTTTAATAAAAAGAATTTAAGAATAGACAACAAATTTACCTAATTCTAATATAATGACAACAAAATTGTCAGTATTTTAAAAAATATTAACAAATTTAATGATGGTTTACCACTAATTACAATTGTTGTTATCAAGATATAATAATAAATTTATTTAACTAATAATATCATTATTTGGTTGTCTTAATTTATAAGGACGTAAATGGTCAAAAAATGCGGGAAAATTCTTGCACAAATATTTCAATACTTAAATCAGACACTGAAAATGCTAAAAATTGTGAGACATAATTCACACTAGTATCAAATATGTATTTTTTTTTAAAATGAGTGCATATTTATTTATAGAAGACATTGTGCAATTCTAAGTTAAAATTACAATTCTTATAAATAGTGTTTATCTTTTAAAAAAAATTGAATGTAAAAATTATCTTGACTTGAAAGAGATTTTTTTTTTGGGCTGAATTTAATAATAATGATTAGCATTAATGCATACATAATTTATAAGATAATATAGATCATGTTACTTTTACATTAAGAGTTATATATACATAAATAATTAAAATATCTCTTTGATTAGGAAAAGGCCCTCAGGTCCATAATTACGCCGATACCCTAGACAGGCAGCCAAAGGCGGCCGTGACACATATTTCCTAATAAAAAGCTTCGCCTATGATTATCTCGCTGGAGGTTAAAGGACGTATGGCAGATGAACATCGCCATGATAGGTGGCTGGGCACACGGTAAGAAAACCCTCGAGTTCTTTGGGGATCGACCACCTCGTCAAATGTCGCGGGAATAGGATCTATCCCGAAGCCTTCGGGAACGGATGCTACTATGGAATTTTTATCAAGAAGATTCCGAGAGAAGCGGAGGAGAGATCCCGAAGATCTCTCTAGGATCCCCATTTTGAGAGAAGAATAAAAAGAAAAGGGCGAGATAAGAATAAGGGGCCTTTTTTTATTTTTTTTGAGATATGACTTAAAGTAAATATACTATTTTTGTCCAAGAAAGATATTTGACTTGATCGTCAGAGATCGATCGAGAGAGTAAGTCTCCGTCTCCATTACAGGTACATCCGAAAAGATAGAAAAGGAGCATACGACTACCACTTCAGAAGATCATCATCACTCTTATGTTTCATAAAAAATATTTTAATCATATACCCATCACCTCATCTCATTATTTTAAGTAAAAAATATTTTTATTATTTTAATTATATTATGTACCTTAAGGTAGAGGCAGCTTAAGGCATAGGCCTAGGGCGGGCCTACAGAAATTGAAATTCTCACCCATGGGTTGGGGCCAGCCGGCCTGGGATTGTAATTCATGAAATTGTCAACTTCCATCAGCAGCAACAATGTGGGTTCGGCGGCCTTGTTCCCGGAGAAGTCCATATCTCACCAGGTGTAATCCTTCTGCTGACATGGCATGATCTGATTGGAGATATGACGTGCATTGAAGGCTAGGTCCTATCTGCGTACGCGTTTGTCTTGGTGAGATATTTTGCTTAGCGCGAGAGTTTTCGAGAAAATGGTAATTTCCGTGATACGTCTTTTTTGTCTCGTTTTCTCGCGTCAATCGACGAGTTTCTCCATAAAAGCCCCGAAATTTCTAGAATTACATGTCAATTGACAGGAGTACCCCTAACAAGTAATCCTATGTCGGGTTACACCGTATTATAGGGTTCGATGCAAAGGGTACTTTGGTAATTATAAATTGTTAAATAACTAATTGACTAAAACAAAAATGAATCAGGAAGCGACCTGTAGTAAAGGATGGGTAATTTCGAAGAAACCGACCTAAAGGAAAAGGAGGGGCCTATAAATATACATACTTCCCGATCGTTTCCAGTTATTCGGAATTGACTTTTGTGCTTTCGATCTCTGAACAAGATGGATGCGTTCTCGTCGTTCTTCGGGGCTCAATCGGCGTCTCGCAACAATTGGAGTTATGATTCGCTCAAGAACCTCCGCCAGATCTCTCCCGTCGTCCAAACTCATCTCAAACAGGTATTAGTCCGCGTCTCTTCGTGTCTGGTTTCTGAGAGATCGAAGGAAAAGAAAGCAAGAAAATAATTGTAGTTTAATTTTTTATTCTTGTGTTAATTGTATCCTCGAGGACCGTTGCATGAATTTTCGCGCAACTGACCGAGAATCGGTGGATATTAGGGTTTCTAATAAATCACTATTTGGAAACATGTTTCTGAGATATCGAAGGAAAAGAAAGTAGGAAAATAATTGTAGTTTAATTTTTATTCTTGTGTTAATTGTAGCCTTGAGGACCGTTGCATGAATTTTCGCGCAACTGACCGAGAATCGGTGGATATTAGGGTTTCTAATCAATCACGATTTGGAAACATGACAAGTCTTGATAAATGTCTGAGATTTTGGTTTTGCAATTGGTTGTGGTTGATTATTTTGTGGTTCTCATTTAATTTGATCTACTTACTTGCTCTTTATTGGATTCATCTTGCAAGAATTTGATCATTGTATCCGGATTTAATTATTCAGTTGTTTTTGTATGATTAGTTTCTTGATTATTCAATTGTTTTTGCATGATTACTTTTAGCCAGAAGTTGATTGTCATACTCCTTGATTTTGTGACATTCTCCTTTAAGCATGCACGGGGATAGAAATTTTAGGAGTCAGCAAGAACTTTCGTGGTTTCTAGTGTGTTACACAGGGGTTAAAAAATGTTATTATTTGTCATCTTGGGCGACACTTTTTACTTAAAATATAGTTTTCAGCTCTTGATTGATAGGTAGAAGCGAGTGCCTTTTCCATGCCAATTTCAACAATTTAAATTAAATGTTTGCTTAAATAATATGCTGGTTTACAGGTTTATCTCTCGTTATGTTGTGCTCTGATTGCTTCGGCTGCTGGAGCCTACCTGCATATCCTCTGGAATATTGGGGGTTTTCTCACGACCCTAGGTTGCTTGGGAAGCATTGTTTGGCTACTTTCAACCCCACCGTACCAAGAGGTACCATCTCCCCGTACCTACCTACCTGTCCTTTTATTTTTATTTGCAAGTTTTCTGCATACATGATGATGAACACAGTATTGTACTTGGTTATTTATCACTCCCTTCACGCTGCGGCTACTGGTTATCTTTTATTCGGCGCCTGCTGCAGTCTTGCTAGGATGATGATGAGTTTTTGTTTTTTCTTCCTAAGCAGCAAAAGAGGGTAGGACTCTTGATGGCAGCTGCGCTCTTCGAAGGAGCTTCAATTGGTCCTCTGATTGAGTTGGCAATTAGGATTGATCCAAGGTAAGTATTTAACCGATGTATAGGTTTACTTGTCACATGTTCATGTTTGTTTGTATTTCTCTGATTTGTGTGGGTCTGTATGATTTTTGGAGAATCATTTGAGCTTTTCCAAACTTGCCAAGTTGTTTCTTTTTTGCTTAATAGTATATTCATTTCTTTTTGAATGATGACATGCTGTCTGGAATCATTGGCCGGCCGGCCAAAATGAATTGTTACTACCAACAGTTTTGTCATTTTGACCACCTTATTGTGTCCTTTCTTTTTTGGTTATACACATAGTTGCTTTGTTGGTATGACAGGTTTCTTAAGTTTGAGTGGTGGATTTTGCTGTTAAATTTTGTCATAGTGCAGTCTGGCTTATGGTGTTTAACTTGTTATAATTACATATTTGGCCAGAATACTGTGGTAGAAAATTCAATATTTTAACACGGTCATTTGATGTTGGATCGAATTTATGGCTAACCTGTAACTGTTCCATCCCATAGTCCAGTTATGGCAAAACGTGATCATTTTGTTCTTTCTAGTTAATGCGCGAGGATGCTCGTCATTTAGCATCTTCACTGGCTCTTTGCTTCCAGACTAGAACAATTTTTCTGTTGCTCAACAAGTATTTGTTGAATCATACCATCTATACAATCTTTCTACCTGTTTTGTAGCGTACTGGTCAGTGCATTTGTGGGGTGTGCTCTGGCTTTTGGTTGTTTTTCAATGGCAGCCATGTTGGCAAGGCGTAGGGAGTACCTTTACCTTGGAGGCCTCCTGTCTTCTGGGCTCTCCATCCTCTTCTGGCTGCAGTTTGCATCCTCCATATTTGGCGGTTCTGCTGCATTCTTCAAGTTTGAGGTATGTGAACTGTTGTTACCTGGCCGTTTAGCCCTTGTTCTGATGGTTGGAATCTGATTTATAGGGCTCTGATGTTTTGCTTCTTATTCTCGTAAATGATTTTTTGCAGTTATATTTTGGGCTTTTGGTGTTTGTGGGCTACATCGTAGTGGATACCCAGGATATAATTGAGAGGGCACACCTTGGGGATCTGGACTATGTGAAGCACGCCTTGACACTTTTCACTGATTTTGCCGCTGTTTTTGTCCGAATCCTTATAATCATGGTGAGTTATACGTAATTGCATGGCAGATATTCTATTTAGACAACCGACAAGGAGCTCACCAATTGCAAATTTACTAACTTGTCTTCTTAACGCGAATCAGATGCTTTTCAAACTTTATTTAATGATGCCATAACTGCTGGTATTTTGAATGCGCAGCTGAAGAACTCCGAGGAGAATGAAAGGAGAAAGAAGAAGAGAAGAAATTGAATTTGACACCAAAACGAAAGCGTGGCAAACTATGATGAAGTGGACAGAAGCTTTTCTATTGCCCATAAATCCTTTAGGCTCTTTTAGCTGAAGGGAGTGGTGTTAGTAGTTGTAACACGAGTAGTGGCTAATGGGCTTTGTTTGTTTTTTGTTTGGTAAATGACTGGTCGGTACATAAACAGGTTTTCTGTAGCAGTATCAAACAACCGTGGCGTGCCTTTATATTTGATTATCCATTCAGTATTCCTTCTGCTTGTTGCACTTAAGCAAAGCACAAACGAGTAACGACGATATGAAATAACCGCCCTAAATATGGCAAGCTTTGATGTTATCGCCCAGGCTCATTTATGGCCATTCTTGTAAGCACCTCCTTCCAATTTGTTTTCAAGCCCCGCGGCGGGTATTCTTAACCGAAAAACCTGGGGAACTTAATATGATGCAATAGATAAAGTAAATTGTGAGCATATCCTAATTTAGTCGGGCGCTGCATTCGTTTCATTTTGAATCGTTTGTTGGGAGGACTCATTCAACCTAATTCTTATTGGGATTATTTGAGGAGTTTAGGCAACTTATTATTTCTTCTTTCCGGAAATAGCAAAAACTTTCCTTCATGTTTTTCCTTCAAGAAAATTTTAGTTTAAAAGTTTATTTACAATACTAAAATTTTAAATTCACAAGAAAAGGGACAAATCATCTAGAAATATAAACTTTCACGGTTCATTTATTATAGTTTTCTAGCGTGAGTTTTTCTTTCTCAAAAGAGGAACATTGTTACATTGTAGAGTTATCAAGTGGCAGTCTAATTAGGTAATGAGAATTGGTGAGTCTGCGTTTTGATTTGAAGTTCTGAGTTTTGTAGCGTTGGTACAAATATGACACCGCATAGAGATGGGTGAATTGAGTGTAAGAATTTAAAAGATTTGATGAGATTTTGAAAGATAAATTATAAAATAGTGAAATGGAAACAAAAATTCATTCAAAATAATGCTACACAGGAATATTAGAATGATTTGGTTAAATTCAGTGCTCCCCATTAAAAATTTTGAAATCTACTAAAACTTAATATTTTACCAAGTAAACCTTCTGGCATAAATTGCTAAAAAAACAAACAAATTAGGAAATACAAAAATGATATATAAAGAGAAAGATTTAAGAGTAAACACTCAATTATAATAATCTCTCAAATGAAAACACAAAGGGTAGAACAAAATAATACAATTGATGTGTCTAGCCTTTTGAGAGAAAAATGAAGGTACAAATACTATTGAAATGTATAAATACAAATATAAGCTCAAATTATTTTCTTCTAGTCTATTAACCTTATCTAATGCTTCATTGATTTGTATTTATAGATTTCTCCAAAGATTGAAGAAAAACTAGTTGGTTTGAACCGTTGGAACTTGCAAAACTAGTTGTTAAAGTGATATGCGATGAAAAAACAGTTGACAAGTTTAAAGAAATGATCAACCGAGAGGAGAAAAATAGCCGATATAGACAAAAACAGTCGACATAGACAAGAAACGATTGACCAAAAATGATATAGTAATTGTTAACCGAGTACGACTGAGAGTTTGCATAAAAATGATCGCACATAAAGGAGAAAAACGATAGACATGCTTTGAAAGTCGGTCAACACTTTAAGAGAAAACGATTGATCGTTTTTGAAAAACGGTTGACATGTTGGCATTCAAAATTAAAACATGAATTTGAGATTTAAATGTTATATAACCAATTTTGATGTATCAAATCTAAAAATTTTTTGTTGACAATAAAAACTTATTATTCTAAATCAAATGCCATCAAGAGATTTGAGAATGAAATTTTTGGCAGGAAATCATGATGGTGCATATAAAACTTATAAAATAATTGAGATGCCCTAAGAACAAAATTTTTTAACATAAGAATAATATTATTTTTCATCATCAAAATCAAAATATGAGACAAAACAATATGTTTTAAATATTTTTTTAAAGTTTTATATAGTTTGAACTCTAAATTTTTTACATTTAAGGAATTAAAAGGTTAGTTATATGTTGTTACGAAAATTTAATAAGGTATAAGAATTAATGTGATTATTAAAATCATGGAATGACAATTTAAGTGTCTTTTGATTTTGTGAATCACAAATAATATTGGTAACTGCATCATATGCCTAATTTTATGGGTAAATTATGAATTATACTCTTTGAATCTTAAATAATATTATCACTATACAAATAAAAGTATCATGAGTTGTATAAAATTAATCTAACTTTAAGATTTCTCGTCAATTCTTGCCTTACTTTTTTTACTGGAAAAATAAATAAATGAAGTTGCTCTACAATTAAGATATAAAGTATTTAAATTCCTAAAAAAATAGCAATAAAATAAATAAGATGGATGCGTTAAAGAATATTTACAAAAAAATAAATACGAGAAACGTTTTCAATATGAAATGAAAATGAGAAATTAATAAAAAAATAAAAAACAAAAAATGTGAGATAAAGTATAAATTAAAAAAAACTATTTTTTTTTTATTTTCAAAATGAAAAACGGTTCAGAAACTGTACTTCAGAGGTCAAAGAGAGCGCAAACAAGGGGAAAAAGATTAAAAAGGAAATTTATCCATTGTTAATTGTGATTTGTGCTTTATTTTTTGTTTAGGGCGCAAGTATCCTTCACAATTCAAAAATTGATATATAAAAATAAAAATATTTTTCAAATACCAAAATCTGGATACCTCAGACATAAAAAAAAATAAAAATATTTTTCAAACTAATAAATCGATTCCGCACATTTTCATTTCATTTCATTTTTAAGAATAATAATAAAAAAATCACATATTACATTATATATGTGTGCTTGAAGACTGCAATTGAGGACGAAGAAATCTGAATAGACGCTGCCGAAGAAAGAAAGCTCTTCAAATGCTGTCGTGGTGTTCGTTTTCCTTCTATTCGTAGCTTGTTTGATTCGGCCAACAAAAATATCAAAATACCCTAATATATTTTTCATATTTACACGCGTATCCTTCACAACCATCATCTTCTCCCCATAGCTCTTTCTTCCATCATATTCTCCGAAGCTCTGCTCTGCCATAATCGTCGCCGCAGCTGTCGTCCCTCCTCCATACCGCTGTCGACGTCGCCGTTGTCCAGCTGGGCCGCCGCAAGCAGCCTCGTTCCATATCCGGGTCGCGCTATCATCGGTCCTTCTTCCAGCTTCGCTGCAGCAAGCGGCCTTCGATTTTGGGTCGCGCCACACCTGTCGTCTCCTTCTCCAGATCCGCCGGGCTTCCTCTCCAGATCCGGCGTCGTCGTTGTCGTCGCTGTTGGGTCTCCTCGTTGTCGCGCCATCGCCGCCTCTGCTTCCAGCCGGGCCGTCGCTAGCCCTCCGTCGCCGTCATCCGTCCGCTTCTCCCATTGTTTGCATCTTCTCCTGCCACCTCCTTCCAGATCCATTCCCTTCATTGGTATATCTCATTCTCCCATTGCTTGCATATCTATGCAACTTGCCTGCATTTTTGTTATATGTTTATATTTCTGTAATATTATTTGCATTATGTTGGCTTGTGATTAATTTACTTGTTGTAAATAATTTTTGTTATATATTTATATTTTTGTAATATTATTTGCAATATGTTCTGTTGTGATTAATTTATTTGTTGTTTATAATTTTATAATATATATCAAATTTATGAATGAAATAAATCCCATATTTTAGAAATAATTTATTTAAATATTAATATTTTAAATATATTAATAAAATATAAAAGTAAAGAATTTTTTATAATGTATCAACATATATATATATTTAATATTTTTATACACTAAACCTAAATTAATAGATATAAAGTATTGTATTAATTTTTTTAATAATTATATATAATTTATCCATTTGTAATAGTAAGTATTTTATTAATTAAAAATTAATTTATAATTTTTTATCAAAAATAATATTTTTATATTTTTAATTATATTATTTAATATCATATCTATTTTAATTTTTTTTATTAAATTTTGACAATTTATAATTTTTATAAACTAAATATATAACTATTAATTAATAACTTAAAAACATATTTATTCAAATAGGTTATAAATTTAAACATTATACAACTTTTATATCAAAAGTTAACCAACTTAAAAACTCTAATAAAAAAGGCTAAGCCAAACAGCCTCTCAGTTTTTAGGCACTCTTTTGCGACGATGAAGAAGCTACTGGAATTTGGGAGGAAAGCCGTGTTCTACGTTAGGGTTCTCTCCGGCTACGAGGAACGTCGAATCCGGGCTTACAGATTGCAGATGCAGAAGCATCTCCAACAGGTCCACCCTTCTTCCCTCTCAATCGCTCTGTACAAATCTCTTATGAGGTTGTCTTGAATTGGCCTTGCAATTTCTAGCCAAACAAACATGTGACCCTACTTTTATCTTTTGAGGTTAGATTCCAGTTTAATTTTGAATTTCCGGAGTTGTATATTGCGTTTGAGATAGTTATCTGGTTCTCGACTGTGAATATTTGGTACTTTGTGAATGTATGTGGGAGAATTAAGTAGTCAGTAGTTGGGTGAATCCGGATTGGAGCTCATCCATAGGTAATGCCGGCAGCAATTTCTTTGATTTAACTCAGGGACTGCTTTGAGTTAAGTTGTCAAGCTAACAGCACTTTAGACTAAGATGATCAAAACCAGATGCCTGATAAAGCAACTGGAACAACTAAATTAGTTTAGCAACCATATGTGTGTGTGTGTGCATGATTTGGTCACTAACCATGTAGTTTTAGTATTGGCCAAACTGGATACAGCTTTAGTACGCTTGAGCTTAATCCAAATTATAGTTTATCAATTCTAAGCATAGTTATTAGAGGTGCACTAAGGCGCAAAGGAGTCCTCGAGCCTGAGGCACACGCCCATTAAAGGCAAGGTGTACCGAGAAAAAAATATAATTTAATAAAATATAGAAAAATTAAAAGGTTAAAAACAAAATATAATAAAGTAACAAGTGTTCATCATCAAATTCAAACAAACAATTTATAATCAAACAAAAAATTTCAAGAAAATAAACACAACAATAATAACATCCAACATCAATCATCATCGATCATAAGATGATCTTGATCAACAACAATATATTCTTATTGTTGTAAAAGGAAAATATTGAAAAAAAAAAACACAAAACAAAAGTTTAAAAACAATTCGGCATCATTTCCCCTTAATAATAGTGATAATCTTTAATTTTTAAGAACAAAAAATAAAAAATAAAAAGAAAGAGAGAGGGAGGGAGGCAGAATCGAAATAGAAGAAAAATAGAAAGAGAGGGATGAGATGAGAGAGAGAAAGAAAAAACATGCCTATTTCAGTGGTAGTTGGCCCTTTTCAGTCACTGGCCGGCCAATCTTGTTGGAAGAAGAAGTGTAAACTGCTCTCTGGTGTCACAAGAAGGAAGAGAGGCTTTTAGGGCTTTGGGTCTATCTCCATTGGGTATTTAGGGCTGGGTTTTTTTTCACATTTTTTTACTTTTTTTTAAAAAATATATATATTAAAGATATGAGAGGCGTGCGCCTCAACAGATAGGTGCGCCTCTTTAAGGCCACCTCGCCTTGGGGGGTCTGAGGCACAGGGGCTGGCACCCCTTGCACCTCGTGCCTGAGGCATGCCTCACAACTATGATTCTAACCCCATGCTTCTTCAGTTTAGCATTGGCCAGGCCAGGTACTGCTGTCTGCTCAATTTTCTGGTGGATTAATTGATATCAGCCAAACTTGGTGGACAGCAACAATAACAATCAGTAAGCCTGATCCCACTAAGTGGGATCGGCTACATGAATTCTAACTCTCCTACCATCTCTATCCATGGTCATATCTTTGATAAGGTCAATGTCTCAGGTCATGTTTAAAGGTTTCCATCAAGTTTTTCTATACTTTGTGAACAAGAATGTAGAAATTTGCATTGTAATCAAGTAATTTCATCACGTTTTTCTTTAGATTCACTGCTTGCTTATTTGATCTGAATATGTTTGTGTTAGTATCCCTATTGACACATGGTTGTTAGCAAATTGTGTGTAGACCATCCTATAGCATATGAAGTATCCAGGTCCAGTTTTTCTTACTGCTGGTTTCTTCATGGTTCCTGTAACTCTGAACCTTGACTAACTGAAAGAAAATACTCAAAAGTTTTGAGGGTATCATTCCATGCGGACTCATTCCATAGTCATGTACTTGAAATTCCGTGCTGTTTGAACAAAATTTATTTGAAGGAGCTTCTTGTGAATTTTTATCTTCCATTTGTTTCCTCCCTACGTGGGTTCCTCTCATGGAGAAATGAGGTCTGCTATAATCTAAAAGCAAGTATAGAGTTGATTTCACAAGTCATCTTTGCTGCAAACATATTCCAATTGGCGTTGGCTTATTTTTTTTCCCTTAATACAGAATTTTCACTTTCCTAGCTTATGCCTTCCATTAACATCTAAAGCACAAGCATGTGCGAAATATGAACATAACAGAGATGGAGATGTTTGCAGAATATGAACATACAAAATTTTCAATGGATATCCACTGCCGGTCCCAAGCCCGGATAAAGGAGGAGGGTTGTGTTAGGTAGCCGACAGCCAACGTAAAACTTAGTCGGATCCAAAACATGAACTCTAGACAAATTATGAAAAAACGTTTGGGCGTGGGCGTAACCCTTCATAGCGACGCGCTACACTGCCCCCGTGTAGTGACAAGTGAGCTAGGGCCGCTGCATCGGCGCCCAGATGTAGTGATAAATGAGCAAGAGTTCCCGCATTTGCTTGGACGGATGTGGGTAAAGAAGTTAGTCCAAAATCAAAATCAACATCAAAACCAAAATCAAAATCAAAATCAGAACCAAAATCAAAATCAAAAACAAAATCAAATTCAAAGTCAAGGCCAAAAACAAAATCAAATCCAAAGTCAAGGACAAAAACAAAATCATAGATTAAGGATTGGGTCATGGAACATAGGAACATTAACAGGCAAAGCTATGAAAGTGGTGGATGTGATGACTAGGAGAAAAATTAATATTATGTGCCTTTAAGAGACGAGATGGGTAGGGAAAAAAGCAAAAACTTTATCAGAAGCTGGATATAAATTATGGTACACAGGAACTGATCGAGCGAAAAATGGAGTAGGGATTATTATGGATAAAAGCTTAATAGATGAAGTAGTGGATGTAAAGAGAATAGGGGATATGATTATTATGGTGAAGATTAGTCTAGGAAGAATAACTATGAATATCTTTAGTACATATGCACCACAAGCGGGGTTAGGTGATGAGATAAAAGCAAAATTCTGGGAAGACCTAGAAGGACTTATACAAATGATACCAAGAGGAGAGAAAGTGATTATAGGAGGTGACTTAAATGGGCACGTGGGTAGAGACAGAAACGGATATAGAGAGGTACATGGAGGGTATGGATTCGGGGAAATTAATAATGAGGGTAAATCTATCTTAGATTTTTCTATGGCATATGGGCTCATTATAACCAATAAGAGGTTCAAAAAACGGGACGAACACTTAATCACATATAAAAATATCAGCTCAAGCACCCAAATAGATTACTTCCTCATGAGACAAGAGGATCGGTTATGTTGTAGGGATTGTAAGGTAATATCGGGAGAGTGTTTGACTACTCAACATAGACTTCTAGTACTTGACATCCAAGTAAGAAATTGGAAGAGAAAAAACCATATAAAACAAAATCCAAGAATTAGGTGGTGGAATTTAAAAGGGGAGAAACAACTAATCTTCAAAGAAAAATTAAGGGGTAGAAGGGAATGGAATGGAGAAAGACAAACAAACCAAATGTGGAAAGAAATGGCTAATGCTCTGAGAAGCACGACAAAGGTAGTCCTTGGAGAGACAAATGGTAGAGCCCCTAACCTTAAGGAGTCTTGGTGGTGGAATGAAGATGTACAATTGAAAATTAAAAATAAGAAAACTTGCTATAAGGCGGTATATCAATGCAACAATGAAGAAAATCAAAAAAATTATAAAGAAGCAAAAAAGACAGCAAAAAGAGCTGTTAGTGAAGCAAGGTCAAAAGCATATGAGAATCTATATAAACGACTTGATACAAAAGATGGAGAAAGGGATATATATAAATTAGCTAAAGCAATACAATAACATATCCAGCCGTTATCCCACTATGTGGGGTTGGCTACATGAATTCTAGACTTCTATGTGGGTTACATCCCAACAGATAGTTTGTCTAGAATTCATATTTGGATCCGACTAGGTTTTACGCTGGCTGTCGGCTACCTAACGCAACCCTCCTCCTTTATCCGGGCTTGGAACCGGCAGTGGATAATATCCCCTGACGGAGTAATGAAAATTAGCTAAAGCAAGAGAAAGAAAAACACGGGATTTAAATCAAGTGAAATGCATAAAAGATGACAATCAAAATGTTTTAGTAAATGAGGGAGCGATTAAGGAGAGATGGAAGGAGTATTTCACAAAATTATTCAATGATGGTGGTGACACAAGAGTTAGGTTGGGACATCTTAGTAACTCCGAAGGGAATGTGAGCTACACATTCTATCGACGCATAAGTTCAAATGAAATAAGACAAGCTTTAAAAAAGATGAAAAATCATAAGGCAGTGGGACCAGATAATATACCAATAAAAGCATGGAAATGCATGGGAGAAGAGGGCATCTCCTGGCTAACGCAACTATTTAACGCGATCCTTAAATCAAAAAAGATGCCAGATGAGTGGAGGAAGAGTACTTTGGTTCCTATATACAAGAACAAAGGAGATGTTTAAAACTGTGAAAATTATAGAGGAATTAAGTTAATGAGTCATACCATGAAACTCTGGGAGAGAGTAATAGAGCAGAGACTTAGAAAAGAAACAAATGTGTCAGAAAATCAGTTTGGTTTTATGCCTGGCAGGTCAACAATGGAAGCTATATATTTATTGAGGCGCCTAATGGAAAGGTATCGGGATCATCAGAAGGACCTATATATGGTGTTTATAGATCTAGAAAAGACCTATGATAGGGTCCCTAGAGAAGTATTATGGAGGGTTTTAGAGAAGAAAGGAGTCAAAATAGCCTATATACAAGCCTTTAAGGACATGTATCATGGTGTAGAGACAAGGGTCAGAACATGCGGAGGGGATACTGAACCATTTACAACTACAATAGGACTGCATCAAGGTTCTGCACTAAGTCCATACTTATTTGCCTTAGTAATGGATGAACTCACTAAAGATATTCAGACAGATGTGCCATAGTGTATGCTATTTGCAGACGACATAGTGTTGGTGGATAAAACAAAAGGAGTGAACACTAAGCTTGAGTTGTGGAGAAACAATTTAGAATCTAAGGGATTTAAATTAAGTAGAAAGAAAATAGAATATATGGAATGCAAATTTAGTAAAAATGCAAGAGTGGATGGTGTTATAATAAAATTAGAAGACCAAATCTTACAAAGAAAAGACCATTTTAGATGGAGAAATTCACGAGGATGTCGCACATAGAATTAAGGCAGGTTGGCTAAAATGGAGAAATGCATCGGGAGTGTTATGCGATGGTAAAATCCCATTAAAATTGAAAGGAAAATTTTATAGGAGAGCTATAAGACTAGTTTTGCTGTATGGCTCAGAATGTTGGGCAGTCAAATACCAGCATGAGCAAAAGACGAGTGTAGCGGAGATGAGGATGTTAAGATGGATGTGCGGACATACAAGAAAGGATAAAATTAGAAATGAAGTTATTCATAATAAGGTAGGAGTAGTGCCAATCGAGGAGAAGATGAGAGAGACTAGACTAAGATGGTTTGGTCATGTAAGAAGGAGACTAAGAGACGCTCCTGTGAGGAGAGTTGATGAAATGGAACAATTAGTCACAAAAAGAGGTAGAGGTAGACCCAAGAAGACTTTGGGAGAGACATTAAAGTTCGATATGAAGTATATGGATCTAAATGAAGATATGACAAACGATAGAAATACATGGAAGTCTAGAATTCATGTAGCCGACCCCACATAGTGGGATAAAGGCTGGATATGGTGTTGTTGTTGTTGTTTTATGTGGCCATCAAAAAAATAAATTAGAAATGAAGTTATTCATAATCATGTTGGAGTGGCTCTTATTGAAAATAAGTTGCTGGGACATGATTAAGATGGTGATTAAGATGGTTTGGTTAAATGAGGGGAAAACCAATAGAGGCTCCTATGAGGAGAGTGGATGGAATGGAACAAGTTTTCAGCACAAAAGATAGAGAAAAACCAAGAAAAACTTGGTGGGAGACTGTTAGATATAATGAACTATAAGGGCCTTACAAAAGATAAGGTCATGGTAGAAATGATTGGCAAGCTAGAATTCATCTTACCAACCCCACATAGTGGGATTAAGGCTTTATATATTGTTTGTTGTTGCTGTTGTTATATAGTTAGTGGATACATACTCTAATGCAAGACTGTCTAATCTGAGAGACATGCCTCATTCACAAATCTCAAAGCATCATGTTTTCAATCCAAGGATGTTTTCTTTGTGTTTCTTAAATATTTAAATTTTTGTATCCTTTTTTAATTTTTTCACAATTTTAGCCCTGCCAATTGGTGACTTTACTTTTTCGTTAATTATTTTTTTTCCCCCATTTTTGCCGATGACATTCCATTCTCATGCCTATCACCTGCTATTTCAGTGTTGAATATCATCTTTAATTGTTTTAGCAGTCAAGCTTGATCACTATAGGAACGAATTTGTAATAAAAACCTCCAGTGAATGTAAGGGTGCTGATGTGGTTTATTGTGAACCCCATAGTTAAAGAATTTTTGGATCAGTTTACTTGTCAATGCTTCTTTTGGCTATCTTTTATTAGCCTGAACATATTGAATAAGTTGGGATCATTAGGACTGCCA
This sequence comes from Diospyros kaki, assembly GCA_036245055.1. NCBI lineage: Eukaryota > Viridiplantae > Streptophyta > Magnoliopsida > Ericales > Ebenaceae > Diospyros > Diospyros kaki. Next base: position 32,696,291 of record BSEG01000007.1, read on the forward strand.
CCTTGAATGGCAATTTTATTCTTTGACCACATGAAGCAAGAACAGGAGCAGCTATTAGTTCAGGGGCAAGTGGAAAATGCTTGCACTTGAGGTATTGGGGAGACTACAATGTGTAGAGATTATAACAGAGCCATACTTTTGCATAAAGATAAACAGTATTCAAGGGCATGCTTACATATCACATGAAGCCAAATACTGATGGAAACGCACACATACAGACATTTGATATGCGAGAGACATGTATTACAGGTACCAAGGGGATACCACCTATATGAAGAGTAAGTTGATACTTATTGATTGTAAGAACTGTTCTATTGTTTTTCGTTCTTGGAGCTGTGTCATGTAGATTTTGTTGTTAAAATGTCATTTCCTGCTTGTTCAACATGTTATGCTAGTTTGCAAATGAGAGATGCCATGCTAGTTCTCATACCTTTTTTGTGTTGAAAATTACCTGATTTCCCATAGTGAGATATGCCCCATTCACTTTATTTAATCAAATTTGAAGTCATTTCCCTATGTCCATTATTATTGTTCTGTTCTCTTGGTTTTATTTCCATTCTCTTTGATCTCGTGAGCTTTTGTTTTGTCCCATGGTAAATTTTTTATGTTTTGGTTACAAGGATTTGTCTTGATATGCTCTACTGCCTCCCTACTCAGGCAGAAGAAAGGAAGGCAGCTATGAGAAGGGTCCCTGAGCAGATTATTTTATCAGAGGTTCGGCGTATGGTTGAGGAGATGCAAGCATTAAATAAAAAGCTGGAAGAAACAGTGAGTCTTGCATTGCTTTTAATTTGAAAAGTGAACTCCTAAGAAACTGAAATATTGAACTGCCTATTTTAACTTGCCTGATCTTGATATCTTTAGTTAATATTTAGAATGTGATATTAAAATATTTGGATGACAAATTGCTGCCTTGCATTTAAATGTGGTTGCAAGTGTTGATGGTGCATCTGTATTGCTAGAATAGTGGCTTGACTCTGGGTGAGAACTGGCAAGGTGCTGGGTTTCATGATTTGCTAAGCATCCACCCTTGGTTTGTGGCCTCTTACAAGAGCTTGGAAGTATCTTTGACATTTTTTACAAGTTGTCATGGTGGCGTTGTCTCAACCATGATGAGATTATAGGATTTGAACAAAGCCTCCAGCAATAGCTCAAGGGTGATGGTTATGACAATAATGAATTGCTAGGAGATGTTCTGAAAGTCCTGCGCTAGAGGAATACCACAATCCAGTACACTACTTCAGTGGTGGTTGCCAGAAGGGTGGTCCAGTTCATGCCTTTCTAGCTTCAGATTGTGAATCGGTGGCGACAATGAAGTGAAGCAACTCTTTGGCTTTGAGATTGGGATTGAATTTCTGATGCTAAGACTCAAGATTAATTCAGTTGTTGTCTGAGGATAACAACTTTTTATTTGCACGAGCAAATGTTTGGTGGGGGTCTTGAGGGATGAACAGACAATTGAACTTATGACTTGAAGAGGAAGAGGAGAGAAGAGGGAGAAGGGTAGAGAAGAAGAGGGAAATGGAGGGGAAGAGAGAGCAGGGAGATGCTGAGAGAGGAGGAGAGAACCATAAATCTGTATTTCCGATATCAATTTAAAATCTAACCGTTCCTATTAATTGTTCTCATATTTAAAGGGCATCCCCAATGCATGAGATTCCTTGCTTTGTTAGGTTGTTTTTGTATGCAGTCTGCCCCTTGCTTTTTTGTGTCACGAGAGGAGCCAGCTGGGCATTTCTATTTTCTTTCTTTTTATTACTTTGCTGTTATTCCTGCCAATTCTGTTAAGAGTTAGTTTAGGCCATGTGCTAGTGTGGAGAATAGGACAAAAAGGGCTGTTGTAACCGCCTGAGTGGAGAAGATCTGCTGCAGTGGGCGTACAAAACACCCAGCTAGTATATATCTTCACCCATGCGTGTAAGGAAGGCATCTATGAAAATTAATCAGAACTTCTTCTCACCTCTCATTCTTCTACTTTCTCTACTCTCTCTCCCTCCGACGGAATTCTTCTATCTCTCCCTCAATACTTATTCTTATTCAAAACCCGAATTCAGCTTGTCACGGACCAAGCCGTGACAAATTGGTATCGGAGCAACATCATCGGCCGAGCTAGAAAAGCAATGGCGGAAGGAACCCGGATGAAGGCATTGGAGGCGCAAGTGCAACAGTTCAACTCGACTATATCCGACACCCACCATCGGATAGAGCAGCTGGAGTTGGGAGCTAATCGAAGCCACGAAGCGATTGCGACAATGGGCCGAAGAGTGGAAAATTCCATAGAAGGACTAGAGCGGAGTCTCGAAGGCTCCATAATGCGGGTACGAGAGGACCTGGCTGCCCAAATGCAGCAGTTTATGCTGATGTTCGGCCGCCAGAATCGAGTGAGCTTGTCCCCTGAATTCCCTCATAGAGAGAGAACGGAACCAATCCTTCAAGGAAATCGGGGAGTTGGTGGTCAGGGTGCAGTGGAATTAGAAGCGGAACCAGAAGACGAGTTTGAAGGATTGAATCATGAGAGGAGGAATGGACATAATTTTATCCACCAACCAGGCTTTCCCATGCCACGGATGGACATCCCCACATTCGATGGGGTTAATCCCCGATGGTGGTTACGGAAATGTGAGAGGATGTTCGACTGGTACAACATTCCAGAAGAACAGAGGGTGTCGCTGGCATCCGCTTATTTTAATGAGGTGGTTGACGCCTGGTATCAAGGGTGCATCAAGCGGAGGAGGGGTTGCACTTGGGACGAATTTTCGGAAAAAGTGTGCGAAAGGTTTGGAGAAAGAAGCATGGTGGATGTCATAGAGGAATTCAACAAACTCAAACAAACAGGTAGCGTGGAGACTTATCAGGTGTGTTTTGAAGAGCTGAGGTCACTCATGCTTCAGCATAATCCTCACCTATCCGAGACATATTTTGTGTCCAGCTACCTGAGTGGACTTAACGAGGAGTTGAGACCGATGGTCAAGGTATTAAGGCCCTAGACGGTGGAGCAAGCAGCAGAAAATGCTCGTTTACAGGAGCTAGCAGTGGAGGCACTACTTAAAAAACAGAAACAGCAAGCAAGAGGGGTTACCATGGGAGTCTCTAACCCGGGAGGAAGGGGTTACACTAGAGAACCAGTCCGGGTAAGCGGTGGAAGTAGAGGTGGTATGGGTACTGGCTCAATTCTTTTCAATAATGGCTATAGAAAGAGGAGCAAATGTTCAGACTGAGATCGGAATGACTGTCAGCACACCACCCGGAGGTCCTGACCAGGTACATTGCCTAGAAACCCTTAATGAACTGTTGTTAGATTATGAGGATATCTTTTCTGAACCCAAAACCTTGCCCCCAACTCGGTCATTTGACCATTCTATTCATCTCAAACCCAACTCCGAACCTATCAACAGCCGATCATACCGGTACCCTCCAATCCAGAAAAATGAGATAGAAAAGATGGTTAGGGATATGCTTCAACAAGCCATAATTCGACCCAGCCAAAGTCCGTTTGCCTCACCCGTTCTTTTGGTTAAAAAAAAGGATGGAACATGGCGATTTTGTGTAGATTACCGCCAACTTAATGCCATGACCATCAAAGATAAATTCTCCATACCTTTGATAGAGGATTTAATGGATGAATTGCACTCTGCCCAATATTTTTCTAAACTAGATTTGCGTTCGGGATATCACCAAATTAGAATGAATCCCGAAGATATCTATAAAACAGCCTTTAGGACTCACCACGGGCACTTTGAATTCTTGGTAATGCCATTTGGGCTTACCAACGCCCCAGCCACTATCCAATCACTCATGAACAGAATTTTTGAGCCACATTTACGAAAATTTATACTTGTATTCTTTGATGATATACTTGTTTATAGTCCCACCTTTGAGCAACACTTAAACCATCTTAGGGCCACCCTTGATATCCTCCGGTCTAACCAACTTTTCATTAAGAAATCTAAGTGTGCATTCAGCCAAGGACAAATAGAGTATTTTGGACATATTATATCAAGAGGAGGGGTTAGCACCGATCCAAGGAAGATAGAAGCAATGATGAATTGGCCAAGGCCTGCCTCGGTTAGGGCCCTAAGGGGATTCCTAGGGTTAACCGGTTATTACCGCCGGTTTGTGCAAAATTATGGAAGAATCAGCAAGCCCTTAACTGAATTATTAAAGAAGGGGGGTTTCAGTTGGGATACCAAGGCTGAGGACACTTTTCAAAGGCTGAAGGAAGCCATGAGCAGGGTGCCCGTTTTGGAACTGCCAGATTTTACAAAATCTTTTGTGCTAGAAACGGATGCTAGTGGAATTGGAATTGGGGCCGTGCTGGTGCAGGAGGGGAGACCATTGGCTTTCTTGAGTCAGGTTTTAAGCCCTAAGCATCAAGGGCTCAACATATATGAAAAAGAATTTTTAGCAGTGTTAATGGCAGTGGACCGGTGGAGGCATTACCTGGAGGGTGGCAGATTTGTGATCAAAACTGATCACGAAAGCTGGAAGTTTCTATTACAACAGAAGCTCCAAACCCAGCTACAAAAGAAAGGGATGGTAAAGTTAATGGGTTTGGACTATTCAATTCAATACAAGAAGGGAAAAGAGAACAAGGCTGCTGACGCGCTTTCGAGGTGCCATGAGGAAGGAAGCAATGCAGCCATGACCACCATCATTCCAGATTGGTGCAAAGAGGTGGTAAGCAGCTATGAAGGGGATGCCAAGGTAACGGAAGTTTTAGAAAGGGTGGCAGTCGGTTCTCAGGAACCAGAAGGATACACCTTAGTGGATGGATTACTAAGGTATCAAGGCAGAATAGTAATTGGCAATAGTGCTGGTCTCAAGACAAAAATTCTACAAGCACTACATGAATCCCCTTTAGGGGGACACTCTGGAATTCAGAACACCTATCTGCGAGTTAAGCAGCTCTTTTACTGGCCTAAGCTAAAAACAGAAGTGAAGGATTTTGTCATAGCCTGCGACACTTGTAAGAGGTGCAAGTCTGAAAATGTGGCCTACCCGGGACTGCTACAACCGCTTCCCATACCGGAGCAAGCCTGGTCAAGCATTTCAATGGATTTTGTGGAAGGTCTGCCCAGGTCTGAAGGCAGGGACAACATTTTGGTCGTCGTGGATAGATTAACCAAATTTGCCCATTTTATAGGCCTCGCCCATCCTTACACGGCCAAGGAGGTGGCCAGGATTTTCTTAGACCGGGTGGTGGCATTACATGGAGTCCCCAAGACCATAATTTCAGACCGCGACAAGATCTTTACAAGCCTTCTATGGCAGGAATTAATGAAGGCTATGGGAATAAAATTGGGTCTATCTACAGCTTATCACCCTCAATCCGATGGGCAAATCGAGAGGGTAAACCAAAGTTTGGAAGCATACTTAAGGTGCATGTGTATCCTACAACCTAAGGAGTGGCATCGGTGGCTAGCTTTAGCACAATGGTGGCATAACTCTAACCATCATTCTTCCCTCAAAACATCGCCATTCGAAGCCCTTTTTGGGTACAAACCACCCTTTCTACCAGCTATGGGCGAGCACACCACGGCAGCCGCAGTTGAGGAATATTTGCAAAGGAGGAGGGAAGTCCTAAGGCAGCTAAAACAAGAGCTGGCGGCAGCACAAAATAGGATGAAGCAAGTGGCTGATCGCAAAAGGAGTGAGAGGGAATTCTCTGTTGGAGAGAAGGTCTATTTGAAGCTGAAGCATGCTCACTTGAAATCCATCACACGTGGGCAAGTGACCAAGCTCAGCCCTCGATACTATGGGCCCTTCACTATTCTGGCCAGAGTGGGGAAGGTGGCCTATCGGCTACAATTGCCTGAAGAATCACACATCCATCCCGTTTTTCATGTCTCCCTCCTGAAAAAGGCGACTGGTACAGAACGGGTGAGTTCTACACTTCCCCTACTGCCAAGGGAAGAAATTATGTTGGAGGAACCAGAAGCTATACTGGACAAGAGAGTTACTTACCACCAGGGGGCACCACTCATTCAAGTGTTAATCAAATGGAAGGAAAGGCCAGCAGAAGGTAACTCCTGGGAATATCTACCGGATCTACTCAAGAAATTCCCTAGAGCAGCCAGCTTGCTTTAAATTTCTTGAGGACAAGAAATCGGTTAAGGGGGGAGAATTGTCACGAGAGGAGCCAGCTGGGCATTTCTATTTTCTTTCTTTTTATTACTTTGCTGTTATTCCTGCCAATTCTGTTAAGAGTTAGTTTAGGCCATGTGCTAGTGTGGAGAATAGGACAAAAAGGGCTGTTGTAACCGCTTGAGTGGAGAAGATCTGCTGCAGTGGGCGTACAAAACACCCAGCTAGTATATATCTTCACCCATGTGTGTAAGGAAGGCATCTATGAAAATTAATCAGAACTTCTTCTCACCTCTCATTCTTCTACTTTCTCTACTCTCTCTCCCTCCGACGGAATTCTTCTATCTCTCCCTCAATACTTATTCTTATTCAAAACCCGAATTCAGCTTGTCACGGACCAAGCCGTGACATTTTGCAAAGAGGTTTCACAACTCAAACCTGTGACCCTTCAGTCACATATGTGTATAAAGAAAATACAATCCTACTACAATTAATCTACCAAATGTATTAAAACAATAATTAAATTTAAAATAAAGCCAATACTATTTTTCATTCCTTGATCCCTATCAGTTTCTCTCTTGTTGAAGAAAACTCGTCCTTGAGTTTTGTGGATGTTCAACTCTCTATCACCTAATTTATAAGGTTGCTGGCTGGAGGTCATCTTCCATTGCCAGTCATATGCACGTATGTGGTTGCCAAATCATGATATGTGCATCAATAAACCTACTACAAATGGTTGAGGGTAAAATAATAATATAAAAGATAATGTTAACCCTCTATATCTAACAGTTTAAGCTTTTAAATTAGATGGTGGTTAACAATTCATCACAAATCAAATAACTTGTATATAATACCACAAATAGAGGGCCCAAGATGAAAACCAAAAATCTGAAAATAATAACTAAATATAAAATAAACCTAATCTTTATGGATTTAGGATTCTTGCTTTTTTCTTAAAATTTTTCCTCTTCATTCCTTTATCTTGATCAGATCCTAATTGATTTCAGGATTTTGTAACGGTCTCTGAATAATTGATGTAGTGTTTGTAATAGGGATCTGAGTCTGGGCATAGTTTCTTGCTTTTAATAGTTCTGAGGTTTCCATTAGGATTTCTTATAGAAGGAAAAGCTTCTTGCTTTGTATTATGGAGCCTACAGAGGGACCTGGAAATTGGTTTTGTATTTAAGAACTGAAATTGGGAAAACAATGAGAATTCAGAAACTTGGTTGAAGATTTTCACTTGAATTAATTTAAGTAGCTTGTTTGCTTGCCATAATTTTCACTTGATTTCAATACAACAACATATCAAGTCTTAATTGTACCAATTGAGGTTCACTACATGAATTCTCGTTCGCTAATGATTTCTATCAGTGGCCATATTTTTTGTAAGACCCTTATAACTTACATCATTCCTAAGAGTATCTCACCAAGTTTTTCTTGGTTTTGTTAGGGAATGAATTAAGCAATAAAAAGAAAAATTGGAACAAAATCACACACACACAAGACAAAATTTATGTGTTTTGACAAAGAATGCTTACATCTACGGCCACACTAGGTGTTTTTCACTATTTTGAGAAGATTATAATTACAAGAATTATGCCCACATATTTATAGACAAAAACTAGGGTAAAATAGAACTCCTAATTCGAACAGGATTCGTAATTTGTTTAGGTCTTGGGGGCTTTGCCACCTTGACCCTCTCTCATTGACAAGGTAGCAGAACCCTTGTGCCAATTGTGCTCTGCATAGGTGTCATAAATCGAATCTGGCTCTAAATCTCTAACAAGTATGCCTCTACCTCTTTTACAAAAGAGACTTGTTCTATTGCAACAACTCTCTTCATAGGAGCTATTATTGGTTTTCTTTTCACAGGATCAAATCTTCTTAATTGGTGTCTCATGTATCTAATATTTAATATAATTCACTTTGACTTTATACAAATATCCTCACTAATTTTATCGTTTTTTAATATGAGCACATACATCATAACATACTCATCTCCATTATGCTCATACTTTGCTATGTTGGTGCTTTACTGCCCAACACAATAAAGCTGGTCTTATTGTCATCTTATAAAGTTTTAACTTGTAATAAAATTTTATTATCACATAAAATGCCAGACATACTTTTTGATTTTAATTATTCTACCTTAGGTAACATCCCCCTTGATCTCTCCTTTTGTTTGGATGATTGATCCAATCCAAGATATTTGAACTGATTATTCTTGGGATGACTTGATCTTCAAGTTCCACCATAATATCATTCACACTTGTATTTTTACTAGACTTACTTTCTTTGTATTTGGTTTTTATTCTGCTCAACTTAAAACCTCTAGATTCTAATGCATATCTTGAGCTTTAATATTCACACATTCTTTTGTGGCATTCACCAAGAAAATGTCATCTGCAAGTAACATACACCTAGGCACCTTTGCCTGGAGATATCTAGTATCCACTGCTTGATTTCAGTAAATAAGATAAATTTTATTATTTTATTAATTTCTCTTTTCTGTCAACAATTAGGATTGAACCATTCTCCACAATTATCCTGGAAAGGTGTCTAATATCTTTCCTTAACCATATAAACTAGTAGTGGCGGAGCCACGTAGAGCCAAGGGTGGGCAGTTGCCCACCCTGGATTTTTAAAAAATTTATTATATATAATATATTTTTTAATTTTTTTCTAAATGTCCACCCTAAATTTTAAAAAAATTCTAGATTTTGGATATATTGATCGATGAGGATAAAGGTGTCGGGTGATTATCTTTGATTGTCAAAAATCACCGACCACGGTGGCCGATGGCAACTATTAGTGCATTCACACACATTGGGTTTGGCCCAAAATTTAAGTTTAAATCTACGAAATTTCGCCGTTAAATTTTAATGGTTTTTGGGTGTCTTGGTTGATGGGAATAAGGGTGTCGGATGGTTATCTCTGATCACCGAAAACCACCGGCCATGGTGGCAACTGCCAGTGCTTTTTTCAGTATTGACCAAAAATTAAAAATAAGATATATAAAAATCAAACTCACTTTTCTTTTGTATATGTTAACCTCCCTTGACCGTTTCTTTAACTATATTTTAATTAAAGGGATTTATTTTTTTTTTCATTTTTTGTTATAAATTTGTCAATTACATATTTGAAACTATGACAGAAAATATATTTTCTGTCATGAAATTTATAAAGATTCGGTTACGTAATTAAATTGGAGGTTAATGATTGAACGATAATTCATGAAACTTATCAAGATTTGGTCACGCAATCAAATTGGAGATTAATGATTGAATGATAATTTAGTTGTGTATATTGAAAAATATATATTTCTTAAAATTAATAATGATATTATTATGCGACGTTATTAAAATATAAAAATACGTTGATTGTATAATTTATTGATATATATTTTTTAATATTATATTATTTTAATTTTTCATATTATTTAATTTTAAACACAGTTTAGAGTTTTGGGTTTAATTTTTGCCCACCCTGCCTAAAATTTCTGACTCCGCCACTGTAAACTAGCATTAGTTTTTCTTAGAAATCAATCTGATATTTGCCTTGTTTAGGGGCCTTCTTAAATGCTCAATGCTTTTGGAAATGGGTGCCCGTGGTTTTAGAACTGCAAGCCACCATAATTGTCTATCAAGTCTGATATGGGTTACAGAAATAAATCCCAGCAGTTTGGCCCCCCTGTTGGATATTGATTCAAAGTTGCTGATTTAGTAGGTTGATTGGGTCAAAATTCTGTTTACTAATTTAGTGGGTTGAGATAATTTCATTTTTTTAAATTTAAGTCCAGCAATAAATCTTATTTTCTTGTTATTCAATTGACATGTATTGCCTATTTAAAGGCATGATGATATGAATAAAATTAGTGTGGTTACATCCTTCACATTCATGATTTTTCTTTAGCTACCAATGTCTTTAAATTTCCAACACGCGCCCGGGGGGGGGGTGGTGTTAGAACTGTTATATACAAATTATCACTATGGCAAGCAAGCTTGACAGTGACAAGGGGTCTCCTATTTGATTGTGTGGATGTGCTTTTCTTGACAACCTAAACGAGGCCCAGTATTTTCTTTCTGGTCATTTTAAAAGGGGAAAGAGTAACCTCAGATTATGAGGTTTAGAATCTCAAAAAGCCAGATCCCAAGACTGACATTTTCCAACATTTTGGTTATTCAATTGGCAACTGTAGAGTGATTCTTGATGTGAATAACTTCCCAAGTTGGAGAAGATCTTACGTATTGTCAGAAGACCAGTGTATAACTGCCTTAATTGAGTTTATATATGACCTTGACTCATTAAAGAGGTTATTGCAGAATTTGAACTTAATGATCTTTCCAGGAGTTGAAATTGTTGGCTGACAGTCTAATCAATTTAAACCTGTTTTCATAGTTTTAACATGATCCTACCTTGATCTGGGTATAGGGTGCATTTTCAATCAGACATCCCAATGTTCTTGGTTGTTTTGACGTGTTGATTTTATTCCAGTTGCTTGTCTTGGTTGAGTGTTTGAATCGCCAACATTATGCTTGCTTCTAGGAGACAGCTATTGAAGATTACTTTAAGCCGATTGACAAAGAAGCCCAGATCATAATGAAAATGCAGCTTGAAGGAGAGGAGAAGACAATGAAGGAGATGATGAAAGCCATGCAAACACAGGCTTTGCTCGAGAAAGCTGAAGAGGAGAGGATGGCAAAAGTGAAAAATGCAGAGGCAAACCAACAAAACCAGGAGAAAGCATCCACTTCCACCACGCAAGGCGAAGTGAGATGATTCCACCACGTACACAATTAGCAGTTTTAGATGTAATTGTTCACCTGTCTCACTCTCACTTCATCCCTTTTATCATTATTGTGGTTTCTTATAGGCCTTCCTTGTGGACGCATGCCAAAATTTTGTATTCTGCTGTCCCCTTCTTTTTTTCCAATTTGAATAAATAGGCAACATTTAATGCATGTCATAAATTAATATAACCATCTCTTTAACCAGATGACCACACATTGTCTGTCAAATAGGCAGATTTATTCTGTAAATTTGGGCATGCCTTTTATCTTAATTCTCTTCTTTTTATTTTTCATTTTTTTTTATTGTGTTTCCATATTGTACTTGTTGGTTTCACCATGTCAACTAAGTTATGGAACACAACTATATCAATTATCTTCATTCACCACCATCTCATGAAATTTCTCCATGTGAAGATGGTGTTCAAACTTCATTTCATCATTACTCCGTCAGGGGATATTATCCACTACTGGTCCCAAGTCCGGATAAAGGAGGAGGGTTGCGTTAGGTAGCCGACAGCCAGCGTAAAATCTAGTCGGATTCAAATATGAATTCTAGACAAACTATCTGTTGGGATGTAATCCACATAGAAGTCTAGAATTTATGTAGCCAACCTCACATAGTGGGATAACGGCTGGATATGTTGTTGTTGTTGTTGTTGTCATTTTTCATTTTTTTTATTAAATTGAAGGCCAAAGACTGATCCAGTCAATGCAGAATTGTTGCATATATAAACTTTGGTTTGTTGAAAATCTGTTTTTGTTAGATTAGATGGGTCTACCATATAAAATACAATTGATGCATGCAACACTTAATTTATTATTTTATTATTATTGTCTATTTTTTTTTTTTTGGGTAGACATGGCCACGGTTCATGAACTGTCGGTTCCGGTTCATGAACCGCCGATTCCGGTTCAAGAAATCTTTGAATCTGAACTGAACCGTCCAAGGGCGGTTTGGGACGGTTCGGTTCCAGTTCCGGTTCGTGCCGGTTCGGTCAACGGTTTGAGCCGGTTCGGTCAACGGTTCCGGTTCCGGTTCAAATCGAATTTTTTAAATTTTTTTTAAATATTGTTGTATTCAATTTTGGTTCTTGTTCCGTTGTTCGGTTCGGTTTGGTTTCGATTTTTAATTGTTAAATGTAATTGTAAATATAGATATTCTCAATCATATTTTTAATAAAAAACACTACTAAAAATTGAAGAAATATAAGTAATAATTTCATTAAAAATAATTAAAACAACTAAACAAGTATGTAATACAAGTAATTAATTTTTACAAATGTGAAAAATAAAAAATAAAAAATAGAATTAGACTTAATTTCATAAAACTGCCGGTTTCGGTTCTGGTTCCGCAGAACCGTCGGTTCCGATTCTGTGGAACTTCGAACCGGAACCGGACCGAATTTTGCCGGTTCAGTCCGGTTTCGGTTCCGGTTCGGTCGGTTTCGGGTCCGGTTCTGGCCGGTCCGGTTCCGGTTCGAACCGCCGGTTCGGTTCAATTTTGGCCATATCCGCGCGCGCGCGGGGGGGCGTGGTTTATTTTTTGAGAGGCTTCTCCCCAGTTCCCATGTGAGATTTCTGCATTCTTTGGTCTGGAATTGTCAATGTCTCCTACGCGGTAGCTTGTGTGCCTTCCACTAGGAACATTTAAGTGAACGGTATTCTTTTCCTACCAAGAAGAAATGGAAAAAGAAAAAGTTTATTATTATAATAATAATAATAATAATAATAATAATAATAATAATATTAGGGTGACACTTGTAGCCACTGTTAATATTGCAAAATAAACACATGAGAAAAGAATTCTTGTCTCGAACGTGGGTTGATGGTAAAAAGTTAAAAGTGAAACTTCGATAGATATGACATGACAGGGTAGGATTTATTCAACTTGGTGGAATTCCTTGATCAAACTGCCCAACAATCTAGATAGTATAGACCTGCACATGACAACTTTTTTGTATCTTCCTGTGGAGCCCCATTTTTGTTCTTTTTCATTTATAAATTCATTCATACTGCCCCAATCAACTGTCCCAAGTTTGACTCTTTGAATGAATTTTGGGTGGGCCACCCCTTTTTCTGGGGCTTAATGGACAGTCAGTGTTGTTAGGTCCATCCCTGCATAATCCAACCCATCCAATTATATGAAGCCCCTCAAAGCTTTCTATCAATGTGATAAAAAAAAAAAATATTTTTATTGAGAATAGAAGAGGGTCGTCATTTTCTGTTCATAAAAAATTAACCCTTATTAATATTATTGAGGCAAACCTCCAATAATAAGATATTAACATTTGTGATAAATTCCTTTCCCCTTTCATAAGCTCACACCTTCTCAACCATTAGATATTAGTATTAATTTTCTCTAAAATATTCATTTATACATAATTTCGTAGTCTGTCAAGTGGATTTTTCTAAGACTCCAACTTAATATATTTTTTCATATTTACATTATCATTCATTCCTATTAATAGTACAGATTTATAAGATAAGACAAAATTAAATTTGCATTTACATAGTTGTTATATACACACACAAAAAAAAAAAAAAAATCATTGCTTGGAGGGATTTGCATTTATGTACTGTTACTACTGTCAGTATCCTCTATTAATATTAAAATTTGCATAATTATAATCAAAATTCCATCATTAAAAACCATAGTGATTTATTTGTTATATATATAATTCTGCCAAACTTATTTAATTTTTTGAAGGGCCCACTTAGTGGGCCCTCTCCTGGTGGGGGAACAGCGTCCAGTCTTGTTGGGCTCAGCCTTCCTTCCCAAAAGTCATGAATGGCTTCAACTGTGCACTGGGAAGCCCAGGGCCAAGTAAAGCTGTTCTTCTCTTTTGATTGTTTTGTTGATTTTTTTTTTCGGTTAATGGTGAATTTTGAAAAGATAGTTGATTTATAAAATATTATAAAACATGATGCATTTATCATTAATTAATAAAATTATTTTTAAATTAATAATAGATATGTTTTATTTTAAAATAATATGTACTTACTGTACCTAATGGTTAACATTATCCTTTTAAAAAATATATCAATTTGGAAAACTTTATTTTTGACATGTTTATTACTCAAATCAAGGGTAAGTTACTCTTTTTAAATTATTAAAAATACCTTACAATGATGATAATCTTTATGGGGATAGGTCATTAACTATTGGAGTAGATTAGATTTGTAAATTATTTTTTATAATATAAATTATTAAGGGTAGTGTGTTCTAAAAATTATTGGATATGTTAGGAGTGTGTCAATATCCTTGAGCCCCTTTATGGAAGATTTGATCTAAAGGATTGGACTAAAATTCAAACTTAGACTTGAGTGCACACCGCTTCTTATCTAGAGGTAGGTTAGTGGGTTCAAATTCAACCTTCAACTTGTTATGATCATAATCATTCATTAGGCTCACATTTGATTGTCTATGTGACATGATCGTGGTTCTCTATCGACTTTACAATATATTTATATAGGAGGCACAAATTTCAAGAGTCAAGTACCTAATTGATAATATCATTATTATGTCATTATACCTTTAGTTTTGTGACTAACTTCATCATCATCGAAAGATTCATTGGGAGACATAAGGCTACCTTTCCTTTGCAGGCTAAGTAGATATTGGATAAGGTTGGGATCAAGAACAACTCAGGGTCAATGAAAACTATTCACAAACATAACTCTTGAAAGAGTTAGGTGGTGATTGGCTCCAAAACATCATCAAAACACATTTGTCATAAATGGGGTTAACTAAACCTTAATTAAATCCTAACTAAGTTAAAATTTAACCCAAAATATAAAAAAGAAAACTTGTTGAATGGACCCGTCATTAGCAATTAGTTCTAGCGGACAGAAGAACCCAGTTGGGGGTGGGGAGGAAATAAGAAGAAGAAGAAGAAGACAAAGAAAGAGTAATTGTTGCAACGATGGGAATATGTGGTTTTCTCAGCAATAAGGATGAAAGAAGTCGAAGTAAAATAAGAAAATGAAGGGTTTTGAATGATAGGTGTTCTTCTTTGTTAGCTGCATTTTGTTCTTTCGCTACTTTTCTTCCTCAGGTGATGGGCAGGAAGGGTTGGTGACAGCTAGTGAGGTGCCTTCTTCACCAACAATGTTGCTCTCTTCTATTGCAAATACAATGGTCATGTTGTATTGGATTTAGACATCTTTTTTTTTTTTCTTCATGACTTTCATATGGCTTCAGTTTCAGCTATGAAGACCTTGTCTCCAATGACATGGAATGGGTTCTAATTTGTCTTCAATTTCGACAACAAAGACCTCATCTTACTTATGATGACGAGAAGGCCTCTTCTTCTCTCTCTCTATGTGTCTCTGTGTTCCAAGAACCCCTGTGATAGATTCTAGAAGGAACCTGTGGCAATTGAGTTCCCTTTGTAACCCATCCACAATGGGTGGGTTCATTCTGAATCTTGATTCCCTTTATAACCCATTCGCAATGGGTGGGTTCATTTTGAGACTCATCATCATTTCTAGACAATGATATTTTTTGGTTTTTATTTTAATTAAATTAAGCTTTAATTTAACTTAATGGGTATTTAATGAACTTACTTTAGTTTAACTAGGCCTAATTAAGTAATGGAGTTAGTAATGGGATAGTGTTTGACAAAAAAAAAAAATTAAGACATGTGGGCTACCATTTTTAAAGCAAAAGGGGGATCTTTGTGGAAATGATTCAAATCACAAAGGAAGTGTAATTTACCCTCTAATTAAAGAGATTCGAAAACAATTGATAATAATGTATTTGAATTCAATGTTAGGGTTAGTGCTGAATAACTTTTGAAACCTAAAATTAAATACAACTAAAATTAAGAATGATAACAAGGTGAGGCATAGTTTTCTTTTCTCTGCTCTCGATCTTTATATCATAGTTGTTTTGACCTCCAATTGATAATGAACAAAATAATTTAGAGTGACTTACAATAACCACTGTTATAATTGTTATAATTAAAATAATTTGGAATAGTTTGAAAATGAGACAAATAACTATTTTACCTCTATTATATATATCTTTTTCTCTCTCCAATTACAAAAAATAAAAACACATTCTCATTATTTTATTTATTTATGAATGTAATAGCGACCTCCCTTGTTATTTGACTATTTTATTTATTTATTGGATAGACAAATGACCATGAAACAAGAATTAGATATGAAAGTTTGCTAAAGCTAGAAAAATAGCTCTTGAAAGGTGTGACTGCATCTAAATTGTCTTGCCATGCAAGAGTGAACCCTAATTGATTAAGAAGAGAGCAAGATCATTACCATCCCTTTCAATATTTTGAAAACCATATGTTGATCTTGAGCATTTTGATTTTGATGATAACAAATCACTTTCTAACACACAAATAAAAGATATAGTCTTAGATAGGGTCTTAAACATTCTTTAAGAGTTTTAGGTGTTTGAAAGGGTAAGAATAGATGTTTGAACTACCATTAAAAATCCAATCTCCTTTGGACATCCACTACAAAAAAAAAAAAAAACACCTTTTAGTGACAGAATAGCCATTGCTAAATTTTTGTGACGGATTAGCGACAGTTTATTTCGTCACTATTTTTTTTAATATTTTTTGAATTTAGCCACAGAATTAGCAATGGAAAGATCTATCACTAAATAATTTTTAATATGTTTTAAATTAACGACGAATATGCCTGTCACTAAATAATTTTTATGATTTTAATTTTAATTTTAATTTTCTAATTTAGCTACAGATAATTTGATCGCTAAAAGAAAATAAAATTAAAACTTAATTTAAATTTTTTTTAACTATGGAATAATTCCATCACTAAATGAGAAAAAATTTAAATTAAAATTAAAATCTTTTAGCAACAGAATAATTCTGTAGCTAAAATTAAAAATTTAAAAATTAAATTATAAGTTTTAGCAACGGAATCTATAATATAAATAATTTTTAGTAACAAAAATTTAACTAAATTTAAAATTTTTCAACGATAAAACAATTCCATTGCTAAAATGAAAGAAAATTTAAATTAAAATTAAAATCTTTTAACGACAGAATCATTTCATCGCTAAAATTAAAAAAATAAAAATTAAATTATTTATATTTTATTATTTTTTAAAAAATATTTCAAACAACCATGATACAGTTGCTCGTTGCTAAATTTGGGCCCATGTCTGCCTCCTTTCAAATTTCAAAATCTCCCCCGATGCCTATTTAAATCTCCTTCCCTCTCATTTCCCCTTCCATTCTCTACACACTCTCTCTCCCTACCTCACTCTCACAAAGAAAAAAGAGTTCTATCCAATTTTTTGTTACATTCTAGTCTTCATTTGGAAGATACGAGCATTACCAAGGTTTGTGAGATATTTTCTTTTTCTTTCTTTGTGCATTATATTTTTAGTATTTTATCATTTGCATGGAAGGATCAGATGTGTAGAATGATGTCCATAATATTAAAGCAATCTACAACTACTGCTAGACCATCGACAGGCCTGTTGGGTTGAGACTTGTTTTATGATGATGAGGATAATGAGGGTGATGAGGAACAAAATATAGCTATCAATAATGATTATTGTTAATTGGAATTGAATATTTATGATTATATTTCATTAATTGAATTAATCGACTTGAACTTCATATTCGTTTTTATTATCTTACATATGTATATTAATTTAAATTTAAAATTGTTAACATTCAGAATTAGCCAATTGTGATTGGTAGGCCCGCGATGAGAAAATAAGCCAAAATGCAAATAGGAGAAACAAAGTATATACAATAAGTTTTTACGTGGTTCGACCAGAACAATGCGTATTCCATGACTGCTCTTTGGATATTCCGGCAGAGTAACAATATATTAATAAGGGTGTTCTCTCTCTCATACAATGGTTTTTTGACCCTTATTTATAGTGAGGGGAGTTTACAATTGCATAAAATCTAAAAGTTAAAGGATGATATCAGGGAGACAAGATGTCCTTGTCAATTCCATAAAAACGAGAGTGGGTTCTGTATTGTCAGGAATCTGGTTTTCCTCAGATAAAGTAGGTGGGTCCCTGCCTCTGTTTATTCCGTAGCAGGGTTGTTATGTGAGCTGATCGGGTAGGCTAGCGAACTGGAAGCATCGCTAGGAGCTCGTTGAGAGTTCATTTGATTCTACGGTCTGAGTTCGAGTCTCAGCGACATGTGACTTTGTTTTGATGAGCTCGGACTTGGGCCTATTGGGCTTTAGGCAATTGGGCTGGGTTATTGGGTCGAGTCCAACCCATAAGAAATTGTCAGAGAAATACCCATAACATAAGCCCCCCAACTCGCAGTGGGATCTTCAGGCTGGGAGCTAATGCGTGCCATTTATTCCAGCTGTGAATCCACCTTTTAGACTTCTGCCCAATTATTTCAAATCTCGTTGTTTCATATTGCACGTCTTGTCTGAGGTGCATTTAATGTGCACGTCTCCCAATTACAGTGCATGATTACTGTTGTGGGGCCCTGAACCGTCATTCAACCAGAGGATATGGGGCATGCCATAAGTCGTTTTGATCCAACGGCTGAGATCATTCGAGCTGAAAGTATAAATAGCAAAGAAATCCTTCCATTTCCTTCTTCACGCTATTTTGAAATTTCATTCTTGCTTCCCTTCTGCTCTCAAGGTTTTCTGAAGCTTTTGTGACTACAATCATTCAGGTGTCGACCATTATTTGAGGCTTGATCCAGGCTTCGGCATCAGCAAGAAGTTCTTTGATAGGCAGGTTCTTCTTGGCCTTTGTCTCTTTCTTTTGTGAGGCCATCCATCGTCGATTAGTCGTCATTGGTTCTTTGGTCTTCTTGATTTTGTCGGCATCACCTCCATTTTCTATGGCATCGATTTGAAACGGTTTGTTAGGTATGCACCGAGCCTTCGGGCTTAATAACCTTAGGATTAGTCTTCCATGGAGTATCGGGCTTGTAGTTGTAGCCCCTCCGCCTTTAGGCGACACCCTGTTGCAAAGCGCATAACCCTTTTTGATAGGGAATACCTTTAAGGTTTTTTCAATTCTTCGAGGTTTGGTTTGTTACAAAGCGCATGACTATTTTTTCTTCCTTTGTAGATGTCTGTTTCTGTTTAAGGGAACTCGGGTCAAAAGTGCTGCAACCACGTCATAGGAGAAGATGATGCCCTGAACTCCGAAGACTGCCTCGTCATAGAGATGCATATTCCTGAGAGAGCAAGCTCGCGATCTGGGGAGGTCGCGGAAGAGACGATTTTAGGAACTGCCCCAACTGTTAGCGGGCAGGTTGCTGAAGAAACACACGGGGTAAGAGGTCTTTAGGCAACTCCCTTCTAAAGTCAAGTTCCACGAGGTGGGGATTTGTACCTGGGAGTACCATCTCCTGAAAGACTGCCAGGTGTTCATCCCCTCTCCGAGTTGCCATGCAGCCTATCCCCTAACTACCTTCGTAGCCATTAGCCCTCAGCACCTCGAGTCTGGGTTTAGGTTTTCTGTTGCACCATATCTTCTTAACCTTCTGAATGAGCTCAAACTCCCACCCTTTCAACTGACCCCAAACTCATATTCCCAACTCATTTCTCTAGCCATTTTATTCATTAGGAATAAACTTTCTCCCCCATCACCGAAACTCATCAAATTTATTTTTTCCTTCAAGAATGCTAAGGATGGGTTGTACTACTTGGCAGCTCGTCATTCACCTTACAAAGCCATTCTTCCCCAGGACAAGGCAAAGGGAAAGTCTAATGTGGGTGATTACAAGTCCAATTGGTTATTTGTTTCTTGCCCTTCGCTCATTTTTCTCAAAAACTTCAGCTTCACACTAACCCCGGGTAAGGGCATACCTACTCGCACAAGTTCTTTTTTCCTCATATATATGATTTGACATCTTCGTTCTGTTATACAGACTTTGTGATTAGGGGCTAATATTTCCTAAATCTTAATGAATTATATCTCTATTTTGACTTTATAATTATGCTTAAAATAAATAATTATTCGTATTACATATTATTTCAGGATGAAGCAAGGAGGTTGACTTCTACAATTAATTTGGGGCATAATCGAAGACATTGGATTACCCGTTATTATTGATAAAAATCATGGGCCAACTATGGAGTCTAGAGGATGTTTCAAGTACACTTGGCCCAACAATCAAATGAAATCCAACATAAGAAAGGCCCAAACCCAAGCTCAAGCCCAACACAAAGAAGGCCGAAGCCCAAAAATATGAAAAGCCCAAGTCCCACAAATGGATGACATCATCGCTTAAATCATGGTTGAGATGACATCATTGCTTACATCATGGTTGAGATGACATCATCGCTTACATCATGGGTTGGAATGACATCATTGCTTACATCATCAAGTAGACATCTTGTATTATTAAATTATATAATTAAGTGGTTTACATTACATCTTTGAGCCTATAAATAGAGCACTTAGGTGCACTTGTAAGAGAGGATTATTCTTGAATGAAATTTTAGTTGTTTCAATTGCTTTTGTTCTCTCTTATTTTCTCTCTCATTCTCTCTCGCAATCTTACTTCTTTTCTTTCTTCTTTTAAATTCTTATGTCATTTATTATTACTTCATTATCCACCGCCTAAATGGCCGGTTAGTTTATGCCTTTAAATTTCTGCAATTTTAATTCTTGTCTTTTAATTATTCACCGCCTAAATGGACGGTTAGTTTATGCCTTTAATTCTTGTCATTTAAATTTTGTTATTTAAATTACGCCATTTAAATTCTTGTTGATTAACTTTTAAATGGGAATGAGTAGCTAAACCTAATCTTGGGTTAAGGCAAGGACGGTGTCCAACGCCAATGATTCTCAAAGAAAGCTGCGCTTTAAATGAGTAACATTAATTTAAATTTCAATATGAGTGAGTTTTAATTATTGAAAAATCACTAGGTTTGGATTGGAGCGTAAGCCTAACTTAGAGCTTTCATGTCACGCATGAGAGTTACTAGAATTGAAAATGCTATCATACCCAAACCCGGATGATTAATTTAGTTGTTTTGTATATTAATTGTAATTGGATTTATGGTAGTTGCTTAAATTAGAATCCCACATATCATGTATGGGGATTGCTTAAACTAGAACTATCATCATCTCTAATTGCATTTAGTAACAAACCCTCATATCTGAAATTAAATTAATGTTACTAAACCTTGTTTGCTAAAACTTGGGAATCAATGGGTTGGCACTGAAATTGTCTTAACTCAAGTGCTGTCCAATTTCATATTCTCACAGTCAGTAGTTATTTTAACTTTTGTCTTGCTTTATTTCCTAGAATCTGTTATGTGAAAAATCCATAAAAAAAAATCATGTTTCCAATTCATCCAAATGTGTGCGTGTGTTTGTGACATTCTTTTGCTTTTGTCATAAAATAAATCTCTCAGTGGACGATCTGAACTCATCCAGAAAATATAAATTTAAATTTGGACTACAACTGCACTCGTACACTGACGAGTATAAACCTCTCACCTAAATAAAGAAAAAAATATATATAATTTTTATTGTGTTTTGTTTTGTGTTTTAATTGCAGGGTGAGAGTGCAGCCACTTTGAAAGCTGGAGGCCGAGCTTATCAGCTAAAGAGATTAAATTCCTTGACCTGCTTATCACTACGGGGTCAGGCTCAGAAGATCTCGAGCTCACGGATGAGCTACTCAGGGAGCATTAGCTCGCACCTCCTCTTGACGTTGAGATCATAAAAGGAGAGTTTATCGGGGTCCGAGGTTCAAGGATTGTCCCTTCTGCCTTCAAGGTCGTCGAGACCAGTAGTAGAGAAAAGGGAGAAGGTTCAAGTGCAAACATGGTGAGGTTGAACCTCGAGATGCCGAAGAAGTTCGGGGCCAAATCCAGTGCTGCTACAATTGCGACCCCGAGCTCCAACTTGTAGGGAAGGAGGTTGAAATAGTCACAACTGCGGCCATGACCTCAACACCACCATCACCACCAACAACAACGACCCCACCACCACCAACAACAACAACAATCGCGACAACAGTAACATGAGCAGCAGGTTCTTGTGTCCCACGATCGGGGGGTCGATCGAGCTCGCAGGAAAGAGGTCGCAAAGGAGGCCCAGTAAGCTCTTGCTGCTAGATAAAAAAAAGGTCTAGATTAGTAGTGGGAGGACAACAGAAATAAAAGGGCTAGAGTCCCTGAGAAGGAGGCAACCCAGGAGGCAATGGCTGGGGGGGTCTATTTCAGCGCCCTTCTGGATAACATGCCCGAACTCCTAGGCACGTCCGCCAGGCCCTTGGATCGGGAAGAGATGAAGGGGATGATGCTCTACGATTATATAGCTCGCCATAGCTTCCTGGCAAACTCCTTCGTAACTTCTTTGTTTGGTCTTTTCACGAGCTAACCCTTTTCATTTTGCAGACCTCCCTTGCTGCCATGAAGCTTAAATGGCAGTAGCAGGGTTTTGCGGGACGACTCTAGGCAGTGAAAGTGTCCTTCAAGGGCGAGATAAATAAGCTCGAGGAGGAGAAAAAGTGTCAGCTCACCGAGCTTCTTGAAGCCCAAAGGAAGATCTAGGGCTTCGAGATGCAGCTGAGAGGCATTAACTATTGGAGTAGATTAGATTTGTAAATTATTTTTTATAATATAAATTATTAATGGTAGTGTCTTCTAAAAATTATTTGACGTGTTAGGAGTGTGTCAATATCCTTAGCTTTTGTTTTTAACCTTTAATTTTAACTACACCCATTAGTTAATCTAACATGTGGCAATCGATAAATTATTATAAATATTTGCCATACTATTAAAAATTTGATATATTAATAAATTTCATATTTATTAAGATATTATTAATAAATATTTTTATTTTATAAAAATGAAGAGTTATAATTGTCACTGTCCTTGTTATTTTATCAAATGTTCAATTCTATTTTTTACATAAACAAAATAAAGTTATATTATTGACTTTCTAAATAAAAAAAATAATTTCTATATTATTTTTTATCTAAACAAGTCTCTATATTGGTTGATTCCATTACAATACATAGCATTTTGTCTTTTTCCCTCACCCCTCAGCCAAATAGAGTATAAAAGAATGTGCTGCTTGTAATATGTGAAAGATGCTAATTAAATAGCTTCATTGAGGCCACATTCTGGTCCACTAACAATAACAATAATACTAATAGACTTAGGAAAAGGGAAGAGAAGTTGATTTCTCAACCTCAATATTAAAGGCTGAGTGATGTGGTCTAGGTTTCATCTTGGACACTTAAATTAACACATAAGCCAAAGTGAAAGCTGACCCCCCTGTTTAGTGCTTACTGCCTTGTGGGTTGTGTTTGGGGAGCCACAAGGATACCAATATTTTTCTACCTTTCCTTTTCATAATCTCCTTCACAACTCACAATAGATGCAATCCCAATTGAGCCACAACCTTCAAAACACAATATTCATCTAGTTTAATTAAAAGCAAATTGTTTCTAATTTTTTGTAATTTGAGTTATTTGTACAAAAAGTTTTTATACTTTAAAAATGACTCTAAAAATTCTTTTAATTTAAATTTTTTTTTGAACGCACAATGATGTGGCACCCGAACTCCTTAAGAAAATACACAAATTAATGCCCCTAACACTAGATGGATGACATGAGGCTAAGAATATCACAGGTCTAGGCCTAGATCGAGTTTGTCTCCACAAATTTGAGTTAAGATCCAACTTAGATGCCCTTGAGCCCCTTTATGGAAGATTTGATCTAAGGGATTGGACTAAAATTCAAACTTAGACTTGAGTGCACACCGCTTCTTATCTAGAGGTAGGTTAGTGGGTTCAAATTCAACCTTCAACTTGTTATGATCATAATCATTCATTAAGCTCACATTTGATTGTCTATGTGACATGATCGTGGTTCTCTATCGACTCTATAATATGTTTATATAGAAGGCACAAATTTCAAGAGTCAGGTACCTGATTGATAATATCATTATTATGTCATTATACCTTTAGTTTAGTTTTGTGACTAACTTCATCATCGAAAGATTCATTGGGAGACATAGCACTACCTTTCCTTTGCAGGCTAAGTAGATATTGGATAAGGTTGGGATCAAGAACAACTCAGGGTCAAGGAAAACTATTCGCAAACATAACTCTTGAACGAGTCAGGTGGTGATTGACTCCAAAACATTGTCAACACACATTTGTCATAAATGAGGTTAACTAAACCTTAATTAAATCCCAAGTAAGTTAAAATTTAACCCAAAATATAAAAAAGAAAACTCGTTGAATGGACCCGTCATTAGCAATTAGTTCTAGCGGACAGAAGAACCCAGTTGGGGGTGGGGAGGAAATAAGAAGAAGAAGAAGAAGAAGACGACAAAGAAAGAGTAATTGTTGCAACGATGGGAATATGTGGTTTTCTCAGCAATAAGGATGAAAGAAGTCGAATTAAAATAAGAAAATGAAGGGTTTTGAATGATAGGTGTTTTTCTTTGTTAGCTGCATTTTGTTTTTTTGCTACTTTTCTTCCTCAGGTGATGGGCAGGAAGGGTTGGTGACAGCTAGTGAGGTGCCTTCTTCACCAACAATGTTGCTCTCTTCTATTGCAAATACAATGGTCATGTTGTATTCGATTTAGCCATCTTTTTTGTTTTCTTCATGACTTTCACATGGCTTCAGTTTCAGCTATGAAGACCTTGTCTCCAACGACATGGAATGGGGTTTAATCTGTCTTCAATTTCGACAACAAAGACCTCATCTTACTTATGATGACGAGAAGGCCTCTTCTTCTCTCTCAATGTGTCTCTGAGTTCCAAGAACCCCTGTGATAGATTCTAGAAGCAACCTGTGGCAATTGAATTCCCTTTGTAACCCATCCACAATGGGTGGGTTCATTCTGAATCTTGATTCCCTTTGTAACCCATTCGCAATGGGTGGGTTCATTTTGAGACTCATCATCATTTCTAGACAATGATATTTTTTGGTTTTTATTTTAATTAAATTAAGCTTTAATTTAACTTAATGGGTATTTAATGAACTTACTTTAGTTTAACTAGGCCTAATTAAGTAACGGAGTTTGTAATGGGATAGTGTTTGACCAAAAAAAAAAAAAAATTAAAACATGTGGGCTGCCATTTTTAAAGCAAAAGGGGGATCTTTGTGGGAATGATTCAAATCACAAAGGAAGTGTAATTTACCCTTTAATTAAAGAGATTCGAAAACAATTGAAAATAATGTATTTGTATTCAATGTGAGGGTTAGTGCTGAATAACTTTTGAAACCTAAAATTAAATAAAACTAAATTAAGAATGATAAGAAGGTGAGGCATAGTTTTCTTTTCTTTGCTCTCGATCTTTATATCATAGTTGTTTTGACCTCCAATCGATAATGAACAAAATAATTTAGAGTGAATTACAATAACCATTGTTATAACTGTTATAATTAAAATAATTTAGAATAGTTTGAAAATGAGACAAATAACTATTTTACCTCTATTATATATATCTTTTTCTCTCTCCAATTACAAAAAATAAAAACACATTCTCATTATTTTATTTATTTATGAATGTAGTAGCGACCTCCCTTGTTATTTGACTATTTTATTTATTTATTGGATAGACAAATGACCATGAAACAAGAATTAGATAGGAAAGTTTGCTAAAGCTAGAAAAATAGCTCTTGAAAGGCATGACTGAATCTAAATATATTGTCTTGCCATGCAAGAGTGAACCCTAATTGATTAAGAAGAGAGCAAGATCATTACCATCCCTTTCAATATTTTGAAAACCATATGTTGATCTTGAGCATTTTGATTTTGACGATAACAAATCACTTTCTAACACACAAATAAAAGATATAGTCTTAGATAGGGTCTTAAACATTCTTTAAGAGTTTTAGGTGTTTGACAGGGTAAGAATAGGTGTTTTAACTACCATTAAAAATCCAATCTCCTTTGGAGATCCACTACAAAAAAAAAAAAAAACAGCTTTTAGTGACAGAATAGCCATTGCTAAATTTTTGTGACGGATTAGCGACAGTTTATTTTGTCACTAATTTTTTTTAATATTTTTTGAATTTAACCATAGAATTAGTAATAGAAAGATCTATCACTAAATAATTTTTAATATGTTTTAAATTTAACGATGAATATGCCTGTCACTAAATAATTTTTATGATTTAAATTTTAAAATTTAATTTTAATTTAAATTTTCCAATTTAGCTACAGATAATTCGATCGCTAAAAGAAAATAAAATTAAAACTTAATTTAAAATTTTTTTAACTATGGAATAATTCCATCACTAAATGAGAAAAAATTTAAATTTAAATTAAAATCTTTTAGCAACAGAATAATTTTGTAGCTAAAATTAAAAATTTTAAAATTAAATTATAAGTTTTAGCGACGGAATCTATAATATAAATAATTTTTAGTAACAAAAATTTAACTAAATTTAAAATTTTTCAACGATAAAACAATTCCATTGCTAAAATGAAAGAAAATTAAAATTAAAATTAAAATTAAAATCTTTTAACGACAGAATCATTTCATCGCTAAAATTAAAAAAATAAAAATCAAATTATTTATATTTTATTATTTTTTAACAAAATATTTCAAACAACCATGATACAGTTGCTCGTTGCTAAATTTGGGCTCATGTCTACCTTCTTTCAAATTTCAAAATCTGCCCCGATGCCTATTTAAATCTCCTCCCCTCTCATTTCCCTTTCCATTCTCTACACACACTCTCTCCCTACCTCACTCTCACAAAGAAAAAAGAGTTCTATCCAATTTTTTGTTACATTCTAGTCTTCATTTGGAAGATACGAGCATTACCAAGATTTGTAAGATATTTTCTTTTTCTTTCTTTGTGCATTATATTTTTAGTATTTTATCATTTGCGTGGAAGGATCAGATGTGTAGAATGATGTCCATAATATTAAAGCAATCTACAACTACTGCTAGACCATCGACAGGCCTGTTGGGTTGAGACTTGTTTTATGATGATGAGGATAATGAGGGTGATGAGGAACAAAATATAGCTATCAATAATGATTATTGTTAATTGGAATTGAATATTTATGATTATATTTCATTAATTGAATTAATCGACTTGAACTTCATATTCGTTTTTATTATCTTACATATGTATATTACTTTAAATTTAAAATTGTTAACATTCAGAATTAGCCAATTGTGATTGGTAGGCCCGCGATGAGAAAATAAGCCAAAATGCAAATAAGAGAAACAAAGTATATACAAGAAGTTTTTATGTGGTTCGATCAGAATGATGCCTATTTCGTGACTGTTCTTTGGATATTCCGGTAGAGTAACAGTATATTAATAAGGGTGTTCTCTCTCTCATACAATGGTTTTCTGACCTTTATTTATAGTGAGGAGAGTTTACAATTGCATAAAATCTAAAAGTGAAAGGATGATATCAGGGAGACAAGATGTCCTTGTCAATTCCATAAAAACGAGAGTGGGTTCCGTATTGCCAGGAATCTGGTTTTCCTCAGATAAAGCAGGTGGGTCCTTGTCTCCGTTTATTCCGTAGCAGGGTTGTTATGTGAGCTGATCAGGTAGGCTAGCGAACTAGAAGCATCGCTAGGAGCTCGTTGAGAGTTAATTTGATTCCACGGTCTGAGTTCGGGTCTCAGCGACGTGTGACTTTGTTTTGACGAGCTTGGCCTTGGGCCTTTTCGGCTTTAGGCGATTAGGCTGGGGTATTGGGTCGAGTCCAACCCATAAGAAATTGTCTGAGAAATACCCATAACATAAGCCCCCCAACTCGTAGTGGGATCTTCAGGCTGGGAGCTGATCGTGCCATTTATTCCAGCTGTGAATCCACTTTTTAGACTTCTGCCCAATCGTTTCAAATCTCGTTGTTTCATGTTGCACGTCTTGTCTGAGGTGCATTTAATGTTCACGTCTCCCAATTACAGTGCATGATTACTGTTGTGGAGCCCAGAACCGTCATGCAACCAGAGGATATGGGGCATGCCATAAGTCGTTTTGATCCAACGACTGAGATCATTCGAGCTGAAAGTATAAATAACAAAGAAATCCTTCCATTTCCTTCTTCACGCTATTTTGAAATTTCATTCTTGCTTCCCTTCTACTCTCGAGGTTTTCTGAAGCTTTTATGACTACAATCATTCAGGTGTCGACCATTATTTGAGGCTTGATCCAGGCTTCGGCATCAGCAAGAAGTTCTTCGATAGGCAGGTTCTTCTTGGCCTTTGTCTCTTTCTTTTGTTAGGCCGTCCATCGTCGGTTAGCCGTCGTTGGTTCTTTGGTCTTCTTGATTCTGTCAGCATCACCTCCATTTTCTATGGCATCGATTCGAAACGGTTTGTTAGGTATGCACCGAGCCTTTGGGCTTAATAGCCTTAGGATTAGTCTTCGATGGAGTATCGGGCTTGTAGTTGTAGCCCCTCCGCCTTTAGGCGACACCCTATTACAAAGTGCATAACCCTTTTTGATAGGGAATACCTTTAAGGTTTTTTCAATTCTTCGAGGTTTGGTTTGTTACAAAGTGCATGACTATTTTTTCTTCCTTTATAGATGTCCGCTTTTGTTTAAGGGAACTCTAGTCAAAAGTGCTGCAACCACGTCATAAGAGAAGATGATACCCTGAACTGCGAAGACTGCCTTGTCATAGAGATGCATATTCCTGAGAGAGCGAGCTCGCGATCTGGGGAGGTCGCGGAAGAGACGACTTTAGGAACTGCCCCAACTGTTAGCGGGCAGGTCGCTGAAGAAACACACGGGGTAAGAGGTCTTTACGTAACTCCCTTCTAAAGTCAAGTTCCACGAGGTGGGGACTTGTACCTGGGAGTACCGTCTCCTAAAAGACTGCCAGGTGTTCATCCCCTCTCCGAGTTGCCATGTAGCCTATCCCCTAACTGCCTTCGTAGCCATTAGCCCCCAGCACCTCGAGTCTGGGTTTAGGTTTTCTGTTACACCATATCTTCTTAACCTTCTGAACGAGCTCAAACTCCCACCCTTTCAACTGACCCCAAACTCATATTCCCAACTCACTTCTCTAGCCATTTTATTCATTAGGAATAAACTTTCTCCCCCATCACCGAAACTCATCAAATTTATTTTTTCCTTCAAGAGTGCTAAGGATGGGTTGTACTACTTGGCAGCTCGTCCTTCACCCTACAAAGCCATTCTTCCCCAGGACAAGATAAAGAGGAAGTCTAACATAGGTGATTATAAGTCCAGTTGTTCTTTGTTTCTTGTCCTTCGCTCATTTTGCTCAAAAGTTTCAGCTTCACACTAACCCCGGGTAAGGGCATACCTACTCGCACAAGTTCTTTTTTCCTCATATATATGATTTGACATCTTCGTTCTGTTATACAGACTTCGAAAGCTGGAGGCCGAGCTTATCAGCTAAAGAGATCAAATTCCTTGACTTGCTCATCATTGCGGGGTCAGGCTCAGAAGATCTTGAGCTCACGGACGAGCTACTAAGGGAGCATTAGCTCGCACCTCCTCTTGACGTTGAGATCATAAAAGGGGAGTTTATCGGGGTCCGAGGTTCAAGGCTCGTCCCTTCCGCCTTCAAGATCGTCGAGACCAGTAGCAGAGAAAAAGGAGAAGGTTCAAGTGAAAACATGGTGAGGTTGAACCTCGAGATGCCGAAGAAGTTCGGGGCCAAATCCAGTGCTGCTACAATTGCGACCCCGAGCTCCAGCTCATAGGGAAGGAGGTTGAAATAGTCACAACTGCGGCCATGACCTTAACAACACCACCACCACCACCAACAACAACGACCCCACCACCAACAACAACAAAAACAATCGCGACAACAGTAACATGAGTAGCAGGCTCTTGTGTCCCACGATCAGGGGGTCGACCGAGCCGCAGGAAATAGGTCGTAAAGGATGCCCAGTAAGCTCTTGCTGCTAGATAAAAAAAGGGTCTAGATCAGTAGTGGGAGGATGACAGAAATAAAACGGCCAGAGTCCCTGAGAAAGAGGCAACCCAGGAGGCAATGGCTGGGGGGGTCTATTTCAGCGCCCTCCTGGATAACATGCTCGAACTCCTAGGCACGTCCGCTAGGCCCTTGGATCGGGAAGAGATGAAGGGGATGACGCTCTACGATTATATAGCTCGCCATAGCTTCCTGGTAAACTCCTTCTTAACTTCTTTGTTTGGTCTTTTCACGAGCTAACCCTTTTTATTTTGTGGACCTCCCTTGCTGCCGTGAAGCTTAAATGGCAGTAGCAGGATTTTGCGGGACGACTCTAGGCCGTGAAAGTGTCCTTCAAGGGAGAGATAAATAAGCTCGAGGAGGAGAAAAAGTGTCAGCTCACCGAGCGTCTTGAAGCCCAAAGAAAGATCAAGGGCTTCGAGATGCAGTTGAGAGGCATTAACTATTAGAGTAGATTAGATTTGTAAATTATCTTTTATAATATAAATTATTAAGGTTAGTGTCTTCTAAAAATTATTTGATGTGTTAAGAGTGTGTCAATATCCTTAGCTTTTGTTTTTAACCTTTAATTTTAACTACACCCATTAGTTAATCCAACATGTGGCAATCAATTAATTATTATAAATATTTGCTATACTATTAAAAATTTGATATATTAATAAATTTCATATTTATTAAGAAATTATTAATAAATATTTTTATTTTATAAAAATGAAGAGTTATAATTGTCACTGTCCTTGTTATTTTATCAAATGTTCAATTCTATTTTTTACATAAACAAAATAAAGTTATATTATTGACTTTCTAAATAAAAAAAATAATTTTTATATTATTTTTTATCTAAACAAGTCTCTATATTGGTTGATTCCATTACAATACATAGCATTTTGTCTTTTTCCCTCAACCCTCAGCCAAATAGAGTATAAAAGAATGTGCTGCTTGTAATATGTGAAAGATGCTAATTAAATAGCTTCATTGAGGCCACATTCTGGTCCACTAACAATAACAATAATACTAATAGACTTAGGAAAAGGGAAGAGAAGTTGATTTCTCAACCTCAATATTAAAGGCTGAGTGATGTGGTCTAGGTTTCATCTTGGACACTTAAATTAACACATAAGCCAAAGTGAAAGCTGACCCCCCTGTTTAGTGCTTACTGCCTTGTGGGTTGTGTTTGGGGAGCCACAAGGATACCGATATTTTTCTACCTTTCCTTTTCATAATCTCCTTCACAACTCACAATAGATGCAATCCCAATTGAGCCACAATCTTCAAAACACAATATTCATCTAGTTTAATTAAAAGCAAATTGTTTCTAATTTTTTGTAATTTGAGTTATTTGTACAAAAAGTTTTTATACTTTAAAAATGACTCTAGAAATTCTTTTAATTTAAATTTTTTTTGAACGCACAATGATGTGGCACTCGAACTCCTTAAGAAAATACACAAATTAATGCCCCTAACACTAGATGGATGACATGAGGCTAAGAATATCACAGGTCTAGGCCTAGATCGAGTTTGTCTCCACAAATTTGAGTCAAGATCCAACTTAGATGCCCTTGAGCCCCTTTATGGAAGATTTGATCTAAAGGATTGGACTAAAATTCAAACTTAGACTTGAGTGCACACCGCTTCTTATCTAGAGGTAGGTTAGTGGGTTCAAATTCAACCTTCAACTTGTTATGATCATATTCATTCATTAGGCTCACATTTGATTGTCTATGTGACATGATCGTGGTTTTCTATCGACTCTACAATATGTTTATATAGGAGGCACAAATTTCAAGAGTCAGGTACCTAATTGATAATATCATTATTATGTCATTATACCTTTAGTTTTGTGACTAACTTCATCATCGAAAGATTCATTGGGAGACATAGCACTACCTTTCCTTTGCAGGCTAAGTAGATATTGGATAAGGTTGGGATCAAGAACAACTCAGGGTCAAGGAAAACTATTCACAAACATAACTCTTGCAAGAGTTAGGTGGTGATTGGCTCCAAAACATCATCAAAACACATTTGTCATAAATGAGGTTAACTAAACCTTAATTAAATCCTAACTAAGTTAAAATTTAACCCAAAATATAAAAAAGAAAACTCGTTGAATGGACCCGTCATTAGCAATTAGTTCTAGCGGACAGAAGAACCCAGTTGGGGGTGGGGAGGAAATAAGAAGAAGAAGAAGAAGACAAAGAAAGAGTAATTGTTGCAACGATGGGAATATGTGGTTTTCTCAGCAATAAGGATGAAAGAAGTCGAAGTAAAATAAGAAAATGAAGGGTTTTGAATGATAGGTGTTCTTCTTTGTTAGCTGCATTTTGTTCTTTTGCTACTTTTCTTCCTCAGGTGATGGGCAGGAAGGGTTGGGGACTGCTAGTGAGGTGCCTTCTTCACCAACAATGTTGCTCTCTTCTATTGCAAATACAATGGTCATGTTGTATTGGATTTAGACATCTTTTTTTTTTTCTTCATGACTTTCACATGGCTTCAGTTTCAGCTATGAAGACCTTGTCTCCAACGACATGGAATGGGGTTTAATTTGTCTTCAATTTCGACAACAAAGACCTCATCTTACTTATGATGACGAGAAGGCCTCTTCTTCTCTCTCTCTATGTGTCTCTGTGTTCCAAGAACCCCTGTGATAGATTCTAGAAGGAACCTGTGGCAATTGAGTTCCCTTTGTAACCCATCCACAATGGGTGGGTTCATTCTGAATCTTGATTCCCTTTGTAACCCATTCGCAATGGGTGGGTTCATTTTGAGACTCATCATCATTTCTAGACAATGATATTTTTTGGTTTTTATTTTAATTAAATTAAGCTTTAATTTAACTTAATGGGTATTTAATGAACTTACTTTAGTTTAACTAGGCCTAATTAAGTAACGGAGTTTGTAATGGGATAGTGTTTGACAAAAAAAAAAAAAAATCAAAACATGTGGGCTGACATTTTTAAAGCAAAAGGGGGATCTTTGTGGAAATGATTCAAATCACAAAGGAAGTGTAATTTACCCTTTAATTAAAGAGTTTCGAAAACAATTGAAAATAATGTATTTGTATTCAATGTTAGGGTTAGTGCTGAATAACTTTTGAAACCTAAAATTAAATACAACTAAAATTAAGAATGATAAGAAGGTGAGGCATAGTTTTCTTTTCTTTGCTCTCGATCTTTATATCATAGTTGTTTTGACCTCCAATTGATAATGAACAAAATAATTTAGAGTGAATTACAATAACCACTGTTATAACTGTTATAACTAAAATAATTTAGAATAGTTTGAAAATGAGACAAATAATACTTTTTACCTTTATTATATATATCTTTTTCTCTCTCCAATTACAAAAAATAAAAACTCATTCTCATTATTTTATTTATTTATGAATGTAGTAGCGACGTCCCTTGTTATTTGACTATTTTATTTATTTATTGGATAGACAAATGACCATGAAACAAGAATTAGAAAGGAAAGTTTGCTAAAGCTAGAAAAATAGCTCTTGAAAGGTATGACTGCATCTAAATTGTCTTGCCATGCAAGAGTGAACCCTAATTGATTAAGAAGAGAGCAAGATCATTACCATCCCTTTCAATATATTGAAAACCATATGTTGATCTTGAGCATTTTGATTTTGATGATAACAAATCACTTTCTAACACACAAATAAAAGATATAGTCTTAGAGTCTTAAACATTCTTAAGAGTTTTAGGTGTTTGAAAGGGTAAGAATAGATGTTTGAACTACCATTAAAAATCCAATCTCCTTTGGACATCACTACAAAAAATATACCTTTTAGTGATGGAATTTAGTTATGAAATTTTTTCGTCACTAATTAGTGATAGGTTAGTGACAGAATAACCGTCGCTAAATTTTTGCGACGAATTAGCAATTGTTTATTCTGTCACTAATTTTTTTAATATTTTTTGAATTTAACCACGGAATTAGCGATGGAAAGATCTATCACTACATAATTTTTAATATTTTTTAAATTTAATGATGAATATGCCTGTCACTAAATAATTTTCATGGTTTTAATTTTAAAATTTAATTTTAAATTAAAATTTTTATTAAATTTTTTAATTTAGCGACAGATAATTCGGTCACTAAAAGAAAATAAAATTAAAACTTAATTAAAAATTTTTTAGCTACAGAATAATTCAATCACTAAATGGGAAAAAATTTAAATTAAAATTAAAATCTTTTAGCGACAGAATAATTCTGTAGCTAAAATAAAAAAAATTTAAAAATTAAATTATAAGTTGTAGAGACGGAATCTATAATATAAATAATTTTTAGTAACAAAAATTTAACTAAATTTAAAATTTTTCAACGATGAAACAGTTCCATTACTAAAATGAAAGAAAATTTAAACTAAAATTAAAATCTTTTAACGACAGAATCATTTTGTTGCTAAAATTAAAAAAATAAAAATTAAATTATATATATTTTATTATCTTTTTAAAAAATATTTTAAACAACGACGAGCAGTTGCTCGTTGCTAAATTTGGGCCCATGCCCGCCCCCTTTCAAATTTCAAAATCCCCCTCGATGCCTATTTAAATTTCCTTCCCTCTTCTTCCCCCTCCCTTTCTCTACACACTCTCTCCCTGCCTCACTCTCACAAAGAAAAAATAGTTCTATCCAATTTTTTGTTATAGTCTAGTCTTTATTTGGAAGATACGAGCATCACCAAAATTTGTAAGGTATTTTCTTTTCCTTTCTTTGTGCATTATGTTTTTAGTATTTTATCATTTGCGTGGAAGGATCAGATGTGTAGAATGATGTCAATAATATTAAAACAATCTACAACTACTGCTGGACCATCGACATGCCTGTTGGGTTGAGACCCGTTTTATGATGATAAGGATAACGAGGGTGATGAGGAACAAAATGCAGATATCAATAATGATTATTGTTAATTGTAACTGAATATTTATGATTATATTTCATTAACTGAATTAATCGACTTGAATTTCATATTGGTTTTATTATCTTACATATGTATATGAATTTAAATTTAAAATTGTCAATGTTCAGAATTAGCAGATTGTGATTCATAGGCCCGCAATGAGAAAATAAACCAAAATAAAAGAGGAGAAACAAAGTAGATTGTACACATGAAGTTTTTACGTAGTTCGACCAGAACGATGCTTACTCCACGACTATTCTCTGTATATTTCGGTAGAATAACAATATATTATTAAAGGTGTTCTCTCTCTCATACAATGGTTTTCTGAGCCCTATTTATAGTGAGGGGAGTTTACAATTGCATAAAATCTAAAAGTGAAAGGATGATATCAGGAAGACAAGATGTCCTTGTCAATTCCATAAAATTGGGAGTAGGCTCTGTATTGCCAAGGATTTGGTTTGCCTCAGATGAAGTAGGTGGGTCCCTACCTCCGTTTATTCTGTAGCATGGTTGTTATGCGAGCTGATCAGGTAGGTCAGCAAACTAGAAGCATCGTTGGGAGCTCGCTGGAAGCATCGCTAAGAGCTCGCTGAGAGTTCGTTTGATTTCGTAATCTGAGCTCGAGTCTCAGCGACGTATGACCTTGTTCTAACGAGCTCTGCCTTAGGCCTATTGGGCTTTAGGCGAATGGGTTGGGCTACTAGGCCGAGTCCAGCCCCATAAGAAGTGGTATGAGAAATACTCATAACATAAGCCCCCCCACCAACTTGTAGTGCGATTTTCGGACTGGGAGCTGATGAGTGCCAGCTATTCCAACTGTGAATCCACCTTTCAGACTTCTACCCAATCGCTTCAAATCTCGTCGTTTCATGTTGCACGTCTTGTCTGAGGCGCATTTAATGTACACGTCTCCTAATTATCGAGCATGATTACTGCCGCGGGGCCCATGAGCCATCATGCAACCAGAGGATATGGGGCATGCCATAAGCCGTTTTGATCCAACGGCTGAGATCATTCAAGCTGAAAGTATAAATAATAGAGAAATCTTTCCATTTCCCTCTTCATGCTATTTTGAAATTTCATTCTTACTTCCCTTCTACTCTTGAGGTTTTCTGAAGCTTTTGCGACTACAATCATTCAAGTCCCGACCATCATCTGAGGCTTGATCCAAGCTCCAGCATCAGGAAGAAGTTCTCCGATAGGTAGGTTCTTCTCGACCTTTGTCTCTTTCTTTTGTCAGGCCGTCCATCGTCGGTTAGCTGTCGATGGTTCTTTAGTCTTCCCGATTCTGTCAGCGTCACCTCCGTTTTCTAGGGTACTGATTCGAAACGGTTTGTTAGGTATTCACCGAGCCTTCGGGATTAATGACCTTAGAATTAGTCTTCCATGGAGTATCGGGCTTGTAGTCGTAGCCCTTTCGCCTTTAGGTGACACCCCCTTACATAGTGCATAACCCTTTTTGATAGGAAGTACCTTTAGGGTTTTTTCAATTCTTCGAGGTTTGGTCTACGAACTGTGACCTGACTATTTTTTCTTCCTTTGTAGATGTCTGATTCTGTTAAAGAGAACTCGAGTCAAAAGTGCTGCAACTACGTCATAGGAGAAGACGATACCTCGAACTCCGAAGACTGCTTCGTCATAGAGATGCATAATCCTGAGAGAGCGAGCTCGCGATCTAGGGAGGTCGCGGAAGAGACGACTTCAAGAACTGCCCCAATTGTCAGCGGGCAGGTTGCTGAAGAAAAACAGGGGCAAGAGGTCTTTAGGCAACTCCCTTCTAAAGTCAAGTTCCACGAGGTGGGGACTTGCACTCGAGAGTATCGTCTCCCAAAGGACTTCCTGGTGTTCATCCCTTCTCCGAGCTGCCATATAGCCTATCCCCCAACTAGCTTCATAGCCATTAATCCCCAGCACCTCGAGTCTGGGTTTAGGTTTCCTGTTGCACCATATCTTCTTAGCCTTCTGAACAAGCTCAAGCTCGCACCTTTTCAATTGACCCAAAACTCATATCTTCTTTAGCCATTTTATTCATTAGGAATAAACTTTCTCCCCCATCACTGAAACTCATCAAATTTCTTTTTTCCTTCAAGAGTGCTGAGGACGAGTTGTACTACTTGGCAGCTTGTCCTTCACCCTACAAAGCCATTCTTCCCCAAGACAGGGCAAAGGGGAAGTCCAGTTGCTTCTTCGTTTCTTGCCCTTTGCTCCTGTCGCTCAAAAGCTTCAGCTTCGCACTAACCCCGGGTAAGGGCATACCTAGTCGCACAAGTTTTTTTGCCTTATATATGTGTTTTGACATCTTCGTTTTGTTGTGCAGACTTCGAAAGTAGGAGGCTAAGCTTATCGACTAAAGAGATCAAAGTCCTTGACCTGCTCGTCACTACAGGGTCGGGCTCAGAAGATCTCAAGCTCACGCAAGGAGCATCAGCTCACACCCCCTCTTGACGCTGAGATCATAAAAGGGGAGTTTATTGGAGTCCAAGGTTTGAGGCTTGTCCCTTTCACCTTCTAGGTCGCTGAGACCAGCAAACGAGAAAATGGAGAAGGTTTAAGCGCATACATGGTAAGGCTGAATCTTGAGATACTGAAGAAGTCCAGGGCCAAATCCAGTGTTGCTACAACCGTGACCTCGAGCTCCAACTCGCGGGGAGGGAGGTTGGAACAGTCACAACCACGACCATGACCTCAAAAACACCACCACCACCACCACCACCAACAACAACAACTGCGATAACAACAATAAGAATATTAGGCTCTTGTCTCCCATGATCGGGGGGGAGATCGAGCTTGTGGGAAGGAGGTCGCAAAGGAGGCCCAACATGCTCTCGCCGCTGGATCAAAAAGAGGACCAGATCAGCAACGGAAGGACGACATAAATAAAAGGGCCAGAGTCCCTGAGAAAGAGGTAACCTAGGAGGCAATGGCTGGGGGGGGTCTATTTCAGCGTCGTCTTGGATAGCATGCCCGAACTCTTGGGCACGTTTGCCAAGCCCTTGGATCAGGAGGAGATGAAGGGGACGACGCTCTACGATTATATAACTCGCTATAGCTTCCTGGTAAACTCCTTCTTAACTTCTCAACTTCTTTGTTTGGTCTTTTCACGAGCTAACCCTTTTAATTTTACAGACCTCCCTTGCTGTCATGAAGCTTAAAGGGCAGCAATAGGATTTTGAGGGACAACTCTAGGTGACGAACGTGTCATTCAAGGGCGAGATAAATAACCTCAAGGAGGAGAAGAAGTCTCAGCTCGCTGAGCTTCTTGAAGCTCAAAGGAAGATCGAAGGCTTCGAGATGCAGCTGAGAGAGGCACACCAAAGAAATAAAGACCTCAACGAGGAGCTCTGTCTGGAGAAGAATATGTGGGAATCTACCAATTCCAAGCTCACCGGTGAGCTAAATATGGCCAAGGAGGAGCTGCAAAAGGAGAAGGACGACCAGAAGCTGGTTGAGGACTGAGCTGAGAAGTGCGAGCAGATGGTGGATGCAACCATCAATGAGATTAAGACAGGTGTGGAAGCCCGGATAAACCAAGCACACGAAGAAGCCATATACTTGTTCGGGGTTCCTCTACACCTTGTGGTTGAAGCATCCAGAAATGGACTTCTCCTTCTTCGGTGATGAGGTTATCGAGGAGGTGAAACGGTTTGCGGCTGATGCTACTAAGGATGCCTAGGCTTCCACCTCGCAGGATCAAAACGAGGTCGTCTCGCCATTCGTCAATGCCGAGGTCCAGCCAATTGAAGCTGCAGCTCCTCTTAGTTAGGGGTTCTTCTCTTCCTCCCTCTTTTTTTTTTGTAATTGAAATATATATATATATATATATATCTCAATGAAAATTCAACATTTTCCAAACTTGTGTCTGTTGCTTTAATCTTGCCACGAACTCAAGCCAAACAAACTTGAAGTTTAAATAAGATAACTTAAGACAACTTCCACGATACAACTTGAGCCGATTTTCATGATTTAAGTTTAAAAACGACCTCTAAGAAGCTTCTGTTTATCAGGATAAACTCAGAAGTATAACTTGGAAGAAGTTTTTAAGAATATAAACTGAGAATGATTCTTCCGAATATAAGTTAAGATAGACCCAAAGAATTCCCAACTCGCAACTTAGTAAGCTCGAAGTAGTTCATTAACACTAGACGTGATAATCAATAATCAATAATCAATACGTGTCTAGTAGGTTGCGATCAACCATACTTAGGAAAACCAAGGCAACCCTTAGCTAACACACCTTGACTGGATAATATCCGGATCATATTGAAAACCTTGATGGGTTGTATCTCCAAGTAGATCGCCTTGCGATCTTAAAATAGGGCAAGCTTTGTTTAGGTCGGTGAAGTCGACATAGGTCATCCATTTTTCATTCTTCTTTTCTACCAAGACTGGGTTAGTTACCCAAACTGAGTAGTGGGCCTTTCTAATGAACTCGTTTGCTAGGAGTTTATCCACTTCTTCTTTAAGAACGGTGTAACGCTCAGGAGTCATTGGTCTCATCTTTTGACGCACTGCTCTATAGTTGGGGTCTACATTGAGCCTGTGCGACATAACCTCTGGGGTTATCTCTACCATATCCTTATGATTCCATGCAAATACATCGAGGTTAGCTTTATGAAAATTGGTAAGTTGGGACTTTACCTCAGGAGTCAGATTCCTCCTCAGCTTGAGGCTTTTTTCTTGATCGACATCACTGACTGGGATGTCCTCGAACTCTTACACTGGGCCTGTGGGCTTATCATAGTCCAGCTCGTGAGGGTCCAGGTCGTAGCTAACACCTTTTTAGCTAGTAGGTCGTGGGTCGCCCCCCACAACAACAATCACCTTCTTCCTTTTAGCCCTTATTTTTATGGCATCTTCGTAGTAGCGCCTTGCGAGATGCTACTCATCTCGTACACATCCTATTTCGTTGGGAGTAGGGAACTTAACAGTCAGTGACCTAGTCGAGGTGACTAGATCTAGATCGTTCATGGCTGGCCTTCTGAGCACGATGTTGTATGCTGAGGGGCAATCTACTATAAGGAATTCTGTCAGTGTGGTTGTTTGGCGATCTACATCCCCAATGGTAAAAGAGAGACTAATCCGCCAAATAGGGACTACCGCATCTCCTGTGAACCCATAGAGTGGCTCTGGGGATACACTCAATTCCTCTGGTGCCAGTTCCATCTGATCAAAGCAAGCTCTGTACATCACATTCACCAAGCTTCCCATATCGACTATTATTCTTCGGACATTCGCATTGCCGATCTGAGCACGAATGACGAGGGCGTCATTGTGCGGCCAATGTACATTTTTTGCGTCTTTCTCTGAGAAAATGATCTCCTTCGCCATCACCCTAGCTCCCTTCGTGGGTCCGGCTTGCTCGTTTGATCCTGCTAACAAAACATGGTTGGCCTCTCGTACGTACCTTTCATGGGATCTATGGGAGGCCCCAACCAGGTGGGGTCCACCAAGGATTGTGTAGATCATTCGAACCGTCAGTGCAAGCTCATTCTAGGTGAGGTTGTTGTTGTGTTGGTTGTTGGGAAGGCTGATTGGTCGGTCGCACCACATAGTCCCTCAGCGAACCTCTTCTGATCAGGTCCTCGATGGCATCCCTTAAAGCCCAGCACTCGGAGGTGTTATAACCCGCCTCGTTATGGTATGCACAGAATTTCTCCTTGTTTCTGAATTTGTTGGGAGTTCTTATCGGGTTAGGCTTCCCGAAATCCTCAATGCTTCTCTCCATGGTGAAGATCATTTCTTGGGGGTCTGACAGGGCACTGTAGCTGTTAAAGTGACTTGATCGAGGAGGTCGCTCTTCTTTCTCTACCTTGCGAGCTCGCTTGGAGACCTGGTTGTTTGAGCGATCTCCTTGAGCTTCCATTCCATTGTTTCCGCTATTCCTTTTCTTGTTCTGGTTGGAGCCCCCAATCTCCTATTTCTACTTAGCGGGCTTTTTCGACCCAAAAGCTTCTTCCCATCGGATCTCCTTAGCAGCTCGTTTATAGAATTCCCTTAGATCCTTGATAGGGGTCTTATAGATGCTCTCATAGAGTTTCCCATCCTTACAGAGACCTGCGGAGATCGCAGTCAAGGCGCTTTCATCGGAGGGATCTTTAATATTGTTCACCTCGCATCTTAACCTGGCAATGTAGTCTTTCAAGGACTCATTTGTCTTCTGGAATATCGTGGCAAGGTGACATGATGGGGCGAGTTGCCTTCTCAATGCCCTGTACTAATTAAGAAACCTCCATTGACACTCTTCCCAACTGTTAATGCTGTGAGGTGAAAAGCTCCTGAACCAAACTCAGGGAATATCGCTTAGAGTAGCTGGGAACATGCGACACTTGATTAATGAGCTGGTTGTTTGCAAATGGATCTGGACATTGAACGCGTCCAGGTGGTCATAGCGGTCGTTGTCCTCATTGTACTGTTGCATACTCGGGACTTTGAACCTACGAGGGAGAGGTTTGAGCTCTACCCCTCTGGTGAATGGTGTCCTTTCTCTATGACCGTTATTCTGGCCGCGAACTCCTCATTGCGCCTCCAATTGCCAGACTCTTTGAAATAATTCCTCAACAGTAGAGTCCAGTTTCGCAGATCGTTGGGCTTGTGAACACCTGCTATCCCACTCTGGGGAATGGCGATTTGGAGGTGGATAGTTATCTTCGATATCCTCCTCACCCGGTGGAGGTCTCTCCTCCCGCGACTGGTGAATCCTCCGGGGTGAGGGAATTTCATGCAGTTTTTGGATAGCCTGCACCTGAGCTTGGGCCAGGACCCTAACTGCGTCAGCAAGTTGGATGACTGTATTCTCTAATACTTCCTGGCATTGTTGCTAGGCCTGGATTGCCTCCATCCCGATAGTGGGAGCTATGGGTTGGATAGGAACCCGTGGGGGCATGCCGACGGTGTTTCCAGTCTGTGGCAAAAGGGCACCCATTGTAGACACAACGGGTCCTCCAGCTGATGGAACCTCCAGTGGTTGATCGCGGTGGTTCTCTGGAAAATTGGCGACCGCGTCAAAGCTTTGTGCGTTCTTTCCTTTTTCCATGGCTAGTGATCAGAGCGTGGCCCTTCCTCTAGTGCCAAAATGTCGACGTTCAGAATTAGCTGACCATGATTCGTAGACCCACGATGAGAAAATACGTCAAAATGCAAAGAGGAGAAACAAAGTAGATTGTACATAGGAAGTTTTTACGTGGTTCGGCCAGAATGATACTTACACCATGATTGTTCTCTAGATATTCTAACAGAGTAACAGTATATTATTATGGGTGTTCTCTCTCTCTTATAATGGTTTTGTGACGCCTATTTATAGTGAGGGGAGTTTACAATTGCATAAAATCTAAAAGTGGAAGGATGATATCAGGGAGACAAGATGTCCTCGTCAATTTCATAAAATTGGGAGTGGGCTCTGTATTGCCAGGGATCTGGTTTGCCTCAGATAAAGTAGGTGGGCCCCTACCTCTGTTTATTTCGTAGCATGGTTGTTATGCGAGCTGATCGGGTAGGCCAACAAACTGGAAGCATTGTTGGGAGCTCGCTGAGAGTTCGTTTGATTCCGCGGTCTGAGCTCGGATCTTAACGACGTGTGACCTTATTCTGACGAGCTCGGTCTTGGGCCTATTGGGATTCAGGTGATTGGGTCGGGCTATTAGGTCGAGTCTGACCCATAAGAAGTGGTCCGGGAAATACTCATAACAAAAATATTTTAATTTTTTTTGTCTCTAAATTAATGATTATATAAATAAATTTTCAATTTCTATTCAATTAATTAAAATAAATTGTTAATTATAAGAAATTTTATTTATATATATTTATATTAAATAAATATAAAAATTTACTTTTAAATTTTTATTTATATAATTTATATATATTTTTTATTTTTTATTTATGTTTAAATTTTATTTATTTTATTTTTTTCTTGAATCAACGATGGATATAATTTTGTTGCTAATTCCATCTCTAATTCCATCTAAAGCGAAAATTTAGCGATAGAATCTGTTTGTCACTAAATCCATCACGAAATAAATTAGTGGCGGAATCTGAATTTTTAGCAACAAAATTTTTCGTCACTAAAAGCTAAATTTTTTGTAGTGCTCTATATTGACGTTTGAACCATATTTTCAAATGCTTGAATCTATACCAGAATGTAGCCAAAATTTAGAGTCTCTATATAGATGTCCGAAGGATTGGGCATAGGGGTATGAAATCTTCACAAAATATGTCATTAACTTAGAGCTTCATACAGACATCTAAAGCCCAAAATATATATAGAAATTTAAAGTGTATCTGTAATACCCATTAAAGAGTATTTTCAGAAATTACGAGGGCAAAATGGTATTTATTATAGTTTCGGGCCTACGTGTAATATTCAAAACGTATACGAAAGGTGATGGACTATGTCAAAGCAATTCAATGAAGGTAAAATTGTCCAAATAAGCGATATTTGACAGAACCAAGAGATTTGCGAAGATTTGAAGTCAAAAACACGCGATTAGGGACATCCGGGCAAAAGTGTAGATTTTGTAAACTATCTGAGGGAGGTCGAATTGACAAGTTTCTCAGAAATTTCTAAGGGAAACGAAGAATATGGAACTTGTGGGCAGTCATGGAATTAACAAAAAAGTCCAGGGGTGCCATGGATAGGAAGAAAATGAAATTAGAAGTTGCTTAGGGGTGCTAAAATGCAAATTTTGAAAAATTGCATGGAGTGAATCCGACCAGCCGCCCTGTGGCCGCTGGCCAGTTGCCTGGAGGCATCGAGAAGGTCGCCTGGGAGGTGCTAGCGTAGCTCCAGAAGATGATGAAGCCGTTGGGGCTTGCCATTGGCCGCAAAATGCTAGGATGTGATCGGTTTTAATGGCGAAAGAGATTTCCGATTTGGCTGAATCTTTCGAGGGTTCTAGCTCATGATTTGGGGCTTTTTGATTGGTTTGGAGGCTTGATTTGGGGATAAGAACAAGCTAGATCTGGTGGAAATTCGCGTCAAGAATGGGTATAAAAGGGGTAGATGGCCAAGAGTTTAAAATCGAAATCGAGCAAAATTTCTCACGTTTTGGCTTGAATTGAGGCTCACGAATAAGGGGCTTTTGTTCTTTGATTCATAAGGATCTTTTTCTGGAAAGTTTGGAGGATTTTGGTATAAGTT
The DNA here is from genome assembly GCA_036245055.1 of Diospyros kaki. Taxonomy (NCBI): domain Eukaryota; kingdom Viridiplantae; phylum Streptophyta; class Magnoliopsida; order Ericales; family Ebenaceae; genus Diospyros; species Diospyros kaki. The sequence continues at coordinate 32,740,064 of BSEG01000007.1, forward strand.
TAAAGGGGTTTCGCGAAGCTCGTCGAAAAATCGAGCTCGGCCGGACCGCGACCTGTAACTGGGTTTTAAACTCTCTTCTGGCAATTTTTTCCAAGGTTTAAAGGCACAATCGTGGTCGCCTCATCAAGCCCTTCAAGCCCCTATATTCATTTGGAGCATCGGAGATCGCCGGAGTCGGAGAAGAAGGCCGGAGAAGACTGCACCGACTGTGCGTGGGCTTCACTCGTCGAGGCTTTGGGGTGGCGCATGAGGTAGGATTTTTCTCTGAAATTAATTTAGTAATTTCGATAAAATTATTTTAGGAATTATCATGGAAAAATATTTGGTAAAATTCGATGTTAGGTATTTTTTTATGAATTTTCGAAGGTAAGAAAGGTTTAAAAATAGAGAAAAATAGAGAAAATTGAGAGAAAATAGAAATATTTATTTCTAAGGTCTTAAATGGTAAATAGGAGACGGTTGGGCTATTGAAATGAAGGATTGCATGATTTTCGAGGTGTGACACATTTTTTGAGGCAAAAACTGGACTTTTTCGAATTGAGGTGAGTGGTTTGATTCTAGCTTTACCTTATTTTGAACGTGTGTTGGAGTGTGTATAATGGGTTCTGGCGAGCAGTTTTACCCTCCCGAGCTTAGGATACACATGATTGGACCAGTTTTAGTGAGCAGTTATACCCTCCAGAACTTGGGTTGGTTTGCAAAGGCGTTTCACTTATGTACTTGTGGTATCATTTGCATATTGAACATGTGATATATTGCATCAACTGTTTTAACTTATAAAAAGAGTCGGTGCATGGCATGTGATTTTCATATCATCGGGGTATCGATTGTTCGTGTCGTTGTTAGGTCCACATGGGACGGGATGGAGTCTTCTTGAGAATGGGATAAGGTTAATCCTGGTAAACGAGTGACACGGTAAGACACTCGAGGGATTAAGTATATTGCGGCAAGGTCAACCCCAACGGTGTGTGGAATAGATTTTCCACAGGAGGTTGAGTATGTCAGGATGATTTCTCAAGTTAGACATGTTGCATGCTGTCGTTTTTCTGTATATGCCATGCTTGTCATGCATTATGTAAACTGTTTCATGCCATCACTTAGATGTTTTATCATCTAACCTGGGTTATGCCCCTAGAACATTCAATGTTCCAGCCAGGGACTGCTGCGAGGTCGAGGACATGGCTGGTGGGGCCAACGATGTTTAGTTGATAGTCAGTGTATCATTTTGGAAGCGTTAACACTTACTTTGTTATATGTATGAATGATTGCACGATAATGTTGTAATCATTTTGTAACGTTGTAATACATATATCGGTGTGGGAACACCTTGTATGTAACTCGTGGTAGGCCACGACATTTTGATGATTAAGTATTTCCACTGTGTTATATAATGTCTCGTTTAGTTTAAGATTATTGATCTTGTTAGTTAAACGGGCAAGATTGGTGCTCTCGAGATTTATATCTGCATGTAAAGATTGTTCTCATGGAGCCGCGTGTGGTAGACTTGAAAAAAAAAATCCCGGGAATTATCTTATAGTGATGCACTCGTGTAAGGCGAGGTGTTATAGTATCCAAAATGTATCATAATCACCATAGGTCTATATAAAAATTTGAATCAAGGGGTATAGAATTTGAAATGATGTTTAGTAAGTGTCCTTGTTCTAGAAACTTATTCAAACTTCCATACCGAAATTGTTTAGACATCTTAATAGCTTATGAAAGTTTGAAGGGGTTCCCTCAAATGTCTAAACACTATCACAAGAAATACATTTCATCCGAAACCATTTGTTCCATTGACAATTGAACCAAATATCTTCATTTGATCCTTATATGTTTAAAGACATTTTTTCTTGTTTATCTTTTTCATTTTCAAAGTAGCCAAAAATGAAAGATATTTCTTGTTTTAGTTAATTGAACTTTTGTGTCATTTTTTGTATTTTGTATAACAATTCTTATTTTAATCCATGTCAACATGATAGTATTTGTTCTTCGAAAATATTATTACATTTGACAATTAGTTTTATAGGATTTGTCTTCTATTTATGCATTACATCTGATAGCTTCTGATATAAAGAAGAAGTATTTGGTGAAGGCATCCAACCATTATCTCCTTTGTTTCTACTAGTTCGTTGAGGAAGTTGTCTATAAGAAGTCTTCTCATTTTTTAAACCAATATGCAAAAAATCTGAGAATACAAGGGACCTATTATGTTAAAGGAAAGAGGTGTTTTGAAGCATGGAGAGTTGTAGCTGAATTTACTTAATATCTTTGTTGTTGTATGCTTTATAAGTGTTAAATCCTTTGTATGAGTCTTAATGATTTTGATGCTTAACAAAATAAATCATGAAAGTATGAAGTAACTTTAGCTTTAGATGAAAAATAATCGAGCATGAAATGAAGAAAACTAATTTTGAGGTTCTAGAGTCAAATACTCTAGTATTAAAATGTATTGAAATGCTATACTCAAGTATTTTTTAGAGAAGTTGAGAGCATTTCTGATGTAGTGTAAAATACTCGAGTACAGTAAAGTTGTAACGCCCCGCTTTCCTTGGTGCGTTAATTCTTGAGACAATTCTGGGACGATAAATTTTTTTTCTTTCCACTAATACTAAATCGTATCATTCCTTGCATCTATCCCAGAATTTCTAATCATTTTATCTCTAAAAGAGAGATAATCATTATACGTCGAACGCGGAAGCTAGAATCGAACATGACATCTTACTTTAACATTAAATCATAAATCAATTCTTTACATCACCGTCTTTCGAACTTAAGCCTCAATACAAGGCTATTCATCAATGACTTAAGACATAACATAAGTTCTCAACATGACTTTAATACATAACACACGTCCTCAACTAGCATTACACATAACATGCATCCTCAACTGACATTAACCCTAAATAGGGTTGCACATCGTTATTAACCATAAGGTTATACATCATCGTTCATCAAATGTTCAGATTCAAAGTAGCAAAACTTAAATACATGAGCTGCATTACATACATACATTTCATCATTCATTCATCGTGCACTTTGCTAAGTGCCATTTCATACCTCATTCATCATTATTCCTGCTACAATCTCCATCTGGAACGTTTGAATATTCCAGGGGCAAAAGCCCAATTAGATGATGAACCATCTAAGTAAGAGTATAAAAATCATTTTCGTGCATGAATGCAAAATGTCTTTTCCTTTCATTTCGGTTTGAGTCGACCGTTCCTTATGCTACTCTCAATTTTTACAGCCTCTTTCCCAGACCGAGGTGTATGGGTGCACCCTTGGAAAAGCAGCGACCCCGACCCGTACTCTCAAACCCTTATGCGGATGCATGATCAATAATTTTATCGTGAACACATGCACATTTCATCATCAATACGTGTAAATGCAATCTACATAACATGTTCATATCAAGACATGACAACATGATAAACTGTTTACATAAAATTGGGTTTTGGGAAAATAACTTACAAATCAAGCATTTTCATAAAATTAAATTTAGTTGAGAAATACCACTTACAAACAAAGCATTTTCCATAAATTCAAATTCATTTGGATAGTACTACTTACCTCATACGCATTCTCATAACATCTCGATTCTCGTGACAAGCTTCTAACGTACTCAATTCGAATCCTCAATCATACCCTGGCCATCATATTCATTTAAGAAATCAATATTCTATTTCTCATAATTTTCTCATAACTTCTCTCTATTTCTATTTTTATTTTCCTCAATAATTCCTTAAACATTTTTCTCACTAAATAATTCCTCAATAATAATTCAAACTAAGCATTACTCAATTATTTCCTCGAATATTTCTCAATCACGATTCATAACATAATATTTTTAATTTGCTGGAATTTTCTAGGATATTTTTACTTACCTTAACTTAGTTTTTACAGCTCCCTCGGTATGCGCGCCTTGACCTCGAAAGACGTGACCAACCTCAATTGTAGCGCAAATCCTCAATTCTCGCACACCACCTTGATTCTTGTACATTACCTCAATTCTCGCACATAACCTCGATTTTTATGCAACATCTCACTTTTCATGCACCGTGTCGAAACCCGTGCTCGAACCCATTTTCTAGCCAAAAACTCAAAGATATTAATAAATCACTATTTTCCATTTTTCGAGATTTTTCCTATATTTCATTTCCTATTTTTCTTTTCTTTCTTTTCCTTTTCTTTTTTTTTTCTCCTTCCCCCTGTTCTTCTTCTTCCTTCGTGCGTGACCTACGCCTGCAACTCCATGCCCGAGCCGCCTTCGTGGCTGCTCCGCTCGTCGCCAGCCATCGCGGCCGTCTTCCCCGGTCGCCACCGGCCTTACCGACCTCACCACGCCTTCCACCGCAAGCCGCCATCGCAGCAGCCCTGCTCGCTGCTCGCGCCGCCTTCCTCACGGACAGCCATGACTGCCGCGGTTGTGCGACCATTTTCGGTTGCCTTCGGCCTCCACCCAGCGCTGCCCCTACTTTACGCCAACACCTGCAACTCCTTCAATCAGCCCGCGCGCTGCTGCTTCATTAGTAGCCATGGCAGCCCCCTGCTCACTTTCGAGCTTCGCGGCCATGGCCGCTTACGGCTCCAACGGCCACCAGCGATGCCTCCTCGCCTTCCCTTTCTCTCGAACTCTCAAGTTACTCTCTTCCTCGATCACTTTCTCGCTCTCTGATTTCGGCCGCGACTTCCATGCTTGCTGCCATTTGCTTCTTCCTTCAATCTCTCTTTCTCTCTCTATATATATCTAAATGGAAGCTTGGGCGCCACTCCAGCAAGCCATGCGCACACGAAAAACCTCTCAAACTCTCTGCAATCCTCACAACCCAAGGCTTCCAAATTGAAGAAACATGTTGGATTGCTCCCCACGCCTATACACGCATGCTCGCCCCTGCCATGCGCAAAAATAGAAGTCTCGAAGCCTTCCACGCGTGCACCTTTATACATTATTTAACATATATCTTATATTCATATTACACAATTAATCCCCATAATCCCAGCTTATTACACTTAGAAAGTTTCTTAAATTGCCAATACACCCCGAATGACCTATTAATTTACTTTATGATGCTTGAAATCCTCAATTAACAACTCTGAATTTACTCGATAAATACCAATTTCACCTCCGGGTCCTCATCAGGCCCTTGATTCATCCTGCAACCACTAAAGGGTTGATCCTTACGAAAAATCAAAGCCCCTTAAGGTTCCGTTGACTTTCTGGAAGTCCCTTACGATAATTCGGTATTTCAGCCTCAATCACAGTTGTAATTTATCTGTATTGAAAATCGTTTCGATTCCGATTTCTTTTACTTTTATAAATCCTATCTCAAAACGCTCATCGACGCCATGCCATTTTCCGTAGCCAATTACGCTTTGGGGCATTCCCTTCAATCGATTCAGCGATTTATTTTGCTATCAAACCTATTTTTCAGTATTTAAACCTTGCTTAAATGACGTGGTAACCTTACGCTGGAACGGGGTTTTACAAAAGTAATACTCAAGTATTTACTTGAGAAACCGAGAGCAATCTTATGTATTGTACAAATACTTGAGTACAAGAATATAATACTTGTAACGCCCTGTTTTCCCAAACGTGCATTACCTTAAGATTTCGGGAATATTTATTTTTTTTCATCAAACACAGGACATAAGTCTCTCGATATACATACCTTAATCACAATCATTTCCCGATAATCCCGATTATACCTTCTCAGCATATCAAAATTTAAAATTAATAGACTAAGACATGTATTAACAATCAGATCAGCGGAAGTAAAATTGAAATCTCAAAGATATATAACCAACAAATTCCTTGTACAATTAAATAATCAAATCGATGTTTCACATGAGAATATCAAAATATTACATCGTAATCATGACAAAAACCTACAAAAACACAGCAGCTACATCTCGATGACATCCTTTCCCTTGGCGCCACTGCTTTTACCTGGAACGTTTGAATATTCCAGGAACATAGTCCAAATTAAATGCTGAATTATCTAAAAACATTTTTATGAATATATGCAAAATCATATATAAAACCGATAAATCTTGACATGCCCTAGCCTAAGAGAATCCCACATAGCACTTAGCCCTAACCGGGGAAAATGCAATCTCTCTAAAGGCGACACGATCACATCAACTCGTTGGCAAACACAATCTTGTTTAAGAGGGACAACCTCAACATATGAACCCGGGAATCATTCCATTATCATTGTTAGGCATTACGCTTCTACTCAAAAGTATTTCAAAACCCATTGCAACCCTAGCCCCAAGAGTATCACATCAACATTATTCCCGGAATCAACGAGACCTCGGTATTAATGCTATTGCTCAAAAGAACCTGGGGTGGTGTCCACTCTCAGCCCCGCCACTTGAGTACCATAGGGTGAAGTCTGTCTCAGCCCTTTCCCAAGTGGGTCGCATAGCATTAATCCTCAACAAGCATCCCGAGTGCTGTCACTCAAGGGCCACGTCACAGGTTAACAACCCACGTCCCACATGGACAACACATAACATGCCAATGCCGAAAATCATAACATGCATAATATAAAATCAACATTTCAATGTAGGCAACTTATCATACGAAATTCAATGCATGTGTAAATAATCGTTTGGACGAACCATCGCACGAAACCAACCGCTCAAGATAAATCAAAAGTGATCAAAAGTAACAAGAATATGAATAAGAATTGGATTGAACTACTCATAGTAAACCATTCACATGCCATAAACAAGTTTTTCCTGTAGAACCACTTATCCTTGTCTAAATTCAAGATTTCTTGAAATGCGTACCCGACCTCGATTCTCGTGCTAGGCGTACTTTAGTTCAATCTCGAGCCTCAATGATACCCTAGACATCATATGCATTCAAAGAAAAAATCAATATCTATTTTCTCAATTTTCTCATAATTTTCTTTTAATTTCTTCCTATTTTTCTCTCGATAATTTCAAATAAATACCTATTCAAGCATTTTTCTAAATTTTTCTCCACAAAAATTCATAAAACAATATTATATGTCTTTGGAATTTTTTGAAAATTTTCTAGATTTTCTCCTATTTTCTCAAATTTCCATAATTACTTTTCCTTGAGAAAATTTATTTCTCCTTGATTTCTTCGAATCTCCTCCATGAAAAACCACCAAAACTCATAAAATAAATTCCTTATCCTTCTGGAATTTTCTCAGAGTTTTATAAAAATCCCTCATATTTATTTTCCATTTACCTTTTCTTTCAAAAATCCAAAATAATTATCTCTTCAAGAAATTTTCAAGATAAAAATTCACTAAAATAAACTATTTATTTTTCTTGAATTTCTGGATATTTTTCCAGAATTTTAGTTCCTTTAATTCTATTTTTTCTCAAAATTTCTATATTTTCAGCATTTAAAAAATATAGAAATTACCTCCGGTCATCTTCTCCGACCCTAGCACACCAGAAAATTGAACTGATGACTCTGGGCTGCTCCTCTCCCTTAATCGATCCAAATGGTACCCCTCTTGGTCGGACAAAACCACCAAAAGTCTTTCGATTTGGCCGAAAACAGCCCGCCCTAGCCGCTCGCCACCGAACTTCGACGAACCAAATTGACCTTTGATTTAAACTCCGATTGACACAAAACTTTCCAAATTACCTGCCCATAGCCTCACGACCAAAAACCCCTTATTAGATCCTTCGATCGATCACATTACAACTCGATTTAAACACTCCCGCAAAATGTATGTATATATATAGGCGACCGAATATATATATATATATATGCGAAAACACCCCCTATACTACTCCAAAAACTCTCAAAATTTTCAGAATTGTTTGTCACAACCTGGGGAACAAAAGCCCCTTAACCTCGACCTCTAATTCACTCCCAAATGTGAGAAATCCGAAGTAAAATCTTTGATGCAAACCCTCAACCAAAACTCAACTATTTATAGCCAAATTCGTTCGTTTTTCGACCAATCAAAGGTTGTTGCTTCACCCTTACGCGACCTTGGCTCATGCTCGGCCATGCCCTGAAAAAGAACAGCTGTCCCATGGTCGAAATTGCCTTCCACGATTTGCGAAAGACGACCATGCCTCACGCTGCAAATTTGATTTTTGTTTTTTAACCATAACATCTTTTATTAAAAATAACTATAATCTATACTAGACATTCTCGGGGTGCTCGTCAATAATATATCCTTTCTTTTAAACATCTAAATTCTGAGACGCTTCCTAATGACAATTTAGTTTTCAGCCCGAATTGAAACTATATCGAAAATTAACTCCGATACGATTTATTTTGATACTAAAAATCCTATCTCGGGAGGCTTAGCAATGACATATTATTTTCCTTTGAAATCTCAGACTCGGGACATTCCCTGCAGTTGATTTGGCAATTTATTTTACTATCAAACCCACTTTTCGATATTTTAAACTCATCCAAATTACGTGGCAACTTTATACTAATACGGGGTATTACAATACTCAAGTACTATACTCTAGCACATAGAGGGTTTTAATCAACAAAAAAAAATACTCAAGTACTTGAGGCTTTCACCTAAAATATAAAATAATGCTTTGCAAGTGTAATACCCTAAGAGTCCAGATAAGGGTAGTATATATCGAGAATAAGTGAGGAAGGAAATAATATCAGCTGGATATCTTTTAGGCTGAATGTAGATAAAGAACTCTCGAGTTTAGCGTACTTGAGTTGGGGAAGGTTAAGGATGGGTGACCCCCAAGGAAGTTCAAGTAGGCCCATTAGGGTAAGTTGTTCCGGTCCTTCCTATCACTCGATGCAAGATTTTATAGCAAGACACTCGACTATCATACTTACAATACTCGAATATCTAATGTCCCACCTCCAAAAATTTAAATTTCAAACCATTAGAATGAAAATGTTTTGGTCTGATACATTTCCTAATGTATATCTAACTTGTCTCTTATTGTTGCAGACTAACTTCTACAAACTTTGACTTTTAGGGTTATTTAGCAGTTAGTATAAGCTTTGATAGCTATTACTCATGTTAAAGATTGTGACTCAATAATTCATTGGGTCATATATATATATATAAACTGGGTTGTGTCGTTGGTGTTTGTAGCCCAACAAACCCAAGCCAGTGTGTTTTATCATATTTTTTAATTCCATTTTTGTCCCTTGGCCCATGTATATAAAGCAACAAATTGGGGAAATTGGCATATTGAGCATTCGTGAAATTTAATGCATTTTTCTCTCTAGAAACCCTAGGTTCGTTTCTCTTCTTTGTGTGTATCACTGTAAAGGAGAGAGAAAGTAAGGATTGAGAGTTGGGAATGCTCTGGGATTATAGAGCTTGTAATCTTTTGGAAGCTTTGTGTAATCTTGTAATCGTTGTACCGATGGCCTTGATATAGTGGATTGACTAGGGGTTCCAACCCTTGCCGTGAGTATGATTTGATTCGAATCCGAACACATAAATCCTTATGTTCTTCTTCATGTGATTGATTGATCATCTTACTGGTTGCATTGTTTTTTCAAGTTCTATTCTTGTTCTTCATTTTACTGTTTGTTATTAGTTTACATTTGGTTTGTTCTTGTTTTTTTTTTGGTTTCTATTGGTTTGGTTGTTTTTTGTGAGATCTATTGTCCGAGGCAAATGCATCAAACATCAACAAGTGGTATCAAAGCCTTAAAACCCTCAAGAACATATCAAGAACAGTACGTAATGGGAACGATAAAGGTGGAACTCGAGAAGTTCGATGGCCGAGGATATTTCAGCATGTGGTAGAAAAAGATGAAAGCTATTCTCGTACAACATTGGTGTTCAAAGGCTTTGGGAGAATAGAAGGAGATTCCGACGATGATGATAAAACAAGAGAATTCAGACATGAAGGAGTTAGCGTATAACCTTCTTATTCTAAACTTGTCGAACAACGTTCTCAGGCAAGTGAATGACGAAAACACTGCCGCTAAGGTATAGACTAAGGTTGAATCCCTCTATATGACAAAGTTATTGTCTAATAATATTTACCTTAAAAAACAATTGTTTGGGTTTAAGATGGATCCCTTTAATACCTTAGAAGATAATTTGGATGACTTTAAAGTTATTACTATAGGATTGGCCAATATCGATGAAAAAATTTCTGATGAAAATCAAGACATATTATTGTTAAATTCCCTGCCAGAGTCCTATAAAGATTTGAAGCAACCATAAAGTATTGCCGGGATTTCCTGTCCTTAGATAATGTCTTAGTTTCCCTAAGATCAAGGGATCTTGAAGGCAAAAAAGATAGGAAATCCAACATTGTAGAAGGGCTGCAAGTTAAAGATAGGTCTGAGAAAAAATCCCACTCTAGAGGTAGGAGAACATCTAGATCTCAGTTTAGGAGTAGGGGTGGTTCTAGACCCTTGAACTATTGGCTATGTAAGAAAGAGGGTCATGTTAAGAAAAATTGTCCCTTAAGAAAGACAGCAAATGATAACCAAGTAGATAAGGTGGAAATAGTAAACCTTTCTTAAGGTTATGAAAATGGAGAGGGGTTGACCATTTCTGAACATAGTTTAAGAAATGAGTGGATCATGGACTTGGGTTATACCTTTCACACGACTCCTAAAAAAGAATGGTTGTATAACTTTAGGTCAATAGATGGAGGGAAAGTCTTAATGGGAAATGACTAATATTGTACCATAGTTAGTATTGGGTCTGTTAAATTTAAATTGTGGGATGGTTCCTACAGAATCTTGGATAATGTTAGGCTAGTATCTGACTTAAAGTAGAAATTTAATCTCATTAGGAATGCTAGACCTCAATGGGAATACATATAAGTTTGAGAAAAGGGATCTTAAGAGTTATAAATGGGTCTATGGTAGTTTTAAAAAGGATCCTGAAGTAAGGACTTTATGTCATTCAAGGAGAGGCTATCTCTAGAGATGCAGAAATTTCAGCATCAGTTAAAGATGAGACTGAGTTATGGCATAGAAGGTTAGGCCATATTGGAATGAAAGCCCTCCTAGAACTCTATAAGCAAGGAGTTATGGATTCCAAAAGGATAGGAGCCTTAGACTTTTGTGAAACCTATGTATTAGGTAAATCGCATAAACTTCAGTTTGTCTTCTCAGCCCATAAAACAAATGATATTCTTGAGTATGTAAATTCGAATCTATGGGGTTTTCCTTAAGTACCCCACTCTCTCTCAAATGCACCATACTTCATTTCCTTTGTAGATGATTTGTCTAAAAAAGTTTGGGTCTATTTCCTAAAATATAAAAGTGAAGGGCTTGTTCTCTTTGTTGTTTTCAACCCATTTTGAGTTTTTAATTTTTCAAAACATTGAAAACGTGTTCTCTTTGCTATTTTTAAAAATGCATTTTCAAAAATAGGGAAAAAATTTGTAAAGGAAACTTGGGTGTTTTCAGTAAAAACACACTCAAAACACAAAAACATAGAAAACATACGCAACCCCCCCACCCCCCAATCTTGCATATCTCTCTCTCTCTCTCTCTCTCTCTCTCTCTCTCTCAAGCCTCGCCCAGACATCGCGATTGCCCCTCGCCATCTTCTCCGCCATCGCCCTCTTCCCTTCCAGACTCCCTATCTTCCTTGTTGGCCATCGCAGAGCCTGCCACCGCCATCACCGTCACCGCACGTCATTTGCCTACGTCATTATCTTTTTCAGATCCGTTGTGCCTCGTTGTTCTCTCTTCCAGATCCACCATCCACGTCCACCACCACTATCATTGCTCGCCACGCACAGATTCGCTACCGCTAGTTGTTTCTTCCTCCTACCCTTTCGTCATTTCTTCCTTCTTTCTTCTACTGTTTTTCCATTTCTTCCGTCTACAACCGCCCTCTCGCCAAGCCCAAATGGTTTTTTTCTTTAATTTTTCTTTTCAATTATATTTTTAAAATTTTGGATAAATCAATATTTTGTTATTTTATGATTTATATTTTTTTAATATTTATGTTATGGGTAATTTAAATATCAAAATTAATTTCAGATTTTAATTTGTAGGTAAAAATAAATTTATCATGAAATTAATAGTTGAGTTAAATTAAAAATAATTTTAGAAAGTATTTTATAATTTTAATGTATTATATATGGTTAGATTATCAGTTATCTCTTGTATTATATTTAAATTTTTTGAATTAAATTTATAATTTATTAATAAATGTTAACAACTTTGAATCAAATTTATTAAAAAAATATTATAAAATAAAATTTCTCAAAATTTCAAAGTAAACGCATTTTTTAGCTTTACGTTTTAAGAAACAGTTTTTTAGAATGACAAAAATAACACATTTTCAAAAATCTCAAAATAGACACTCAAAACACAAAATTCAAAATGAATTCAAAATTCAAAACTCAAAACTGAAACACAAAGAGAACACCACCAAAGTTTTTGAAAAATTTAAGGAATGGAAGACTTTAGTGGAACATCAAACTGGGAAAACAGTAAAGAATTTGAGAATTGACAATGACATAGAATATTGTAACCATGAGTTTACAAACTTTTGCAAGCAAAATAGAATAGCTAGGCATAGAAATTGTAGTGAGACCCCTCAGCAAAATGGAATTGCTGAGATGATGAACAGAACAATATTAGATAAGGTAAGATGCATGCTGAATGAAGTTGGCCTGTTTAAGAGGTTTTGGGCTGAGGCTATGGCAACAGTTTGTTATCTAATAAATGGATCACCTTCATCAACCATTCAACTTAAAATCCTAAAAAGTAAGTGGACTGGAAAACTCCCAAGGTTAGATCACTTAAAACCATTTGTCTGTATTGGATATGTTCATAAGAAAGAAGGAAAATTGGATCCAAGAGCCAAGAAAGTCATATTTCTAGGATACCCTAAGGGAATAAAGGGCTATAAGCTCTTCTTAATAGAAGAAAATAAGGTAATTATTAGTAGGGATGTAGTTTTTAATGAACTGAAAGTTTGTAAGTAAAACCAACAGGTATCAGAGAAGAAGAATCAAATTGATAATTTTCAGTTTGAGGTGAAAATAAGTGGAACTACAAAGTGCCAAAATTACCAAAATAATGACCACTTAGCATCACTTAGTACTTATGCTACATTAGATTCCCTAACTAAGACCCTTAGTTGTGATACAAATCTTGATAACTTGTATCAAGGCCATTCACAAACTTCACCTAATGATGATCAAAATATAAGGGATTATATCTTATCAAGAGATAGGATAATGAGAAAGATAAGACCCCCAGCAAGGTATGCTCAAGCAGATTTTATTGCTTATGCCTTGAATACATGATATTCAATATAATTGAATGAGCCTACCAGTTTTCAAAAAGCCTGTCAATCTAAGGATAAGGCTTACTGGTTTCGGGCAATGGGCGAAGAGATGAATTCTCTCAAAAGAAATCAAACATGGACCTTAGTTGAGAAACCTCCAAATCAAAAGGTGATAGGTTGTAAATGGATTTACAAAAGAAAATCGAGAATCTCGAGAGTTGAACCTGCCAGATTTAAGGCTAAGGTAGTTGCAAAGGGATATTATCAAATTGAGGGTATAGATTATCATGAAGTGTTTTCACTCGTGGTAAAGCATACCTCAATTAGATTAATCTTAGCCCTAGTAGCTCTATATGATTTAGAGCTTAAGCAACTAGATGTTAAGACTTTTTTTCTCCATGAAAATCTAGAAGAGAGAATATTCATGGAGCGGCCTGTAGGATTTGTGAAGAAGGGAACATAGCATATGGTTTGTTTACTCCAAATGTCTCTATACAGTCTTAAACAATCATCTAGACAATGGTACAAAAGATTTGATGAATTCATGTTAAAGAAGAGTTTCAAGAAATGTAACTTTGACCATTGTGTTTATTTTAAACAACTAAATGGAAAGAAATTTATATATCTCTTAATCTATGTTGATGACATGTAAGGAAAAAATAGTGATAAACAAACCGACCTTAACCCTCAAAACAGAATTCGAAATGAAAGATTTAGGGGCAACCAAGCGTTGTTGCCCAAAATACAACAATAGAAATTTTGTGATGTGGGAAGGATCTGAGATGACTGGGTAGTGCCAGTAAGTGGTATCAATGCCCTGAAACCGTCGTCAAATCCAAAAATGGAGAAGATACTCGGAGAGGGTGGTGGTGCTTTGAAATGATGTTGATGCCTTGAGGGTATACCCTAAAGGTACGTTAGTGCCCTGAAAGTATCTCTATGTCTTGAAACAATATCACCACCTTGAAAGTGTTTCCATGCCCTGAAGGTACGTTAATGCCCTGAAAATATCTCCATGCCTTGAAACAATATCACCGCCCTAAAAGTGTTTCCATGCCGTAAAGGTATGCCTTGAAGGTACGTTAATGCCCCGAAAGTATCTCCATGCCTTGAAGAAACAATATCACTGCCCTGAAAGTGTTTCCATGCCTTGAAGATACGTTAATGACCCGAAGGTATCTCCATGCCTTGAAATAGTTAGTGCTTAAGCTTGTGAAAAAGCACAAAAGAAAGTTAGGTGCTTGAGATTGTGTAAAAAGCATAAGATCGCTTAGTGCTTGAGCTTGTGAAAAAGCACAAAAGAAAGTTAGGTGCTTGAGATTGTGTAAAAAGCATAAGATCGCTAGAAAAATGATTCTATAGAAGATAGTGCTTTTCTTTCTAAAAAACACTTCGATAATGGATTTACAAAATTCTTAGTGAGGAGTCAATGTAGTGGACGTAGACAAGTTGCCAAACTACCATAAACACTAGTGCCATATTTGCTTACTCTTTTCTATTTGCTATTGTTTATTTATGTTGTATTTCAATTTGGAAAAAAAATTTTGAACCTTAATTCACCCTCTTCTTAAGCTTCACTTGGTTAATATCTTTTCAACAATAAGTTTGTATTAATTTTTTTTTGTGGAATTTGTATTGCTTGCATCAAAAGATTGTCTCGTTTGCTAGGTGACAGTACAACAATTTTGAAATTATGAGGCATTTAAAAACACCTCAATATGTAGTTTATTAAGGCATTTTAGCTATTACGACATTAATAAAAGTGTTGTGTGTAATTATGCCCCAAAAGTTTATTGAGAAACTTACAAATGTTGTGTAAATACATCAAGATATCCCTCTTGATTTTACATTTAGTGACATTTAAAAATGTTTCGAAAATAACTGCAAATTTAAGTATGTAATGACATTTAAAAATGCCTAAAAAACATATGTGGTTCTTATTGTCTTGAGGTTGCAAGGCCTTCCTTTCTACAAGATTTCTCTCTCCCCGGCACATGATGCTCTCTCCCTTGCTTGATTCTTCAAGCAAGGCATTCTCTCTACGCGCGACCACGTTGTAGGTTGGAAAATAACTCCAACGTGCTTACTTCCCCCTTGGCTCGAATCTTGGACCTCTCATTCCTCGTCCATGCATGTGACCACCTGATCTGCAAGCCTCCTCACTAATACATACACCCATATTAATTTTATAGTAAATGGACTCTATCAGGACACTTCATCAAAGTGTCTCATTAAAATTATTTTATTAAGTCACTTCAAAAATTCTGCCCTATTAGGTTTTTCTATTAGGGCACTTCACCAAAGTGTCTCATTAAAATTATTTTATTGGGATATTTCAAAAATTATGCCCTATTAGAATTATTTTATTAGGGCACTTCATCAAAGTGTCTCATTAAAATTATTTTATTAGAACATTTAAAATAAACACATACATCAAACCGTACATCAAACCGTCATAGTTTTAGAGCTAAATCTCTATAAAATTTTGTGTTCTCATGGTTGTGTTGCTTTGTTGCTTATCTTGACAAATTTAAAATTAAACACATACATCAAACCGTCACCAAAAAGTTTTTAAAAGGAGAATTAAATTTTTATAGGTCCAATTTACCTATTCTTGGAATATTTTTTGGGTACCACCATGGCTTTTAAAAAGTCTCTCAATTTTTTGAATTTCACCTAAGGTAGTGTTTGTTAAAATAAATAAGGTAAAATTATATCAAAATAAGATTAAAATACTCTTCGAATCAAGATATAGAATAGTCAACATAAGATTGAGAAATATTTTAAAATTTTTATTAAATTATTTGTTAATTTTTTTTAAAATATATTAGAAGATATATGTATTATTTTTTTTTATCTGTAAAGTTAAAAATATAATTATCTTGAGAGAAAAAGATAAGCATATATAAAAAATGTTAGATAAGAAATTATGTGATTTTTTTTAAATATAGCTAGATAAATTTTACAAATACATTAAAAAGAACAAAAAATTAAAATATTTTTTAAATTTTATCTTTTTTAATTTATACCTTAATTAACAAACACCTACTAAAATAAAATGCCTTTGTACCGCCACAATTATTGCCATGGATTAGATCTGACTCTATCGCATTGGAATACCTGCCATCAAAATATTTTCCAACTCTATGCCCATACAAGTTATATGTCATGGGATTGGAATCTAAGTAGGCCCTAGGAAGTTTCTTTCTCTAAAGGTTCCTATGTACCCTCTATCCATCAAGACTGGTCGAACAAGATAAAGTTAAGGGAGAGGCTATTGGGGGATGCAAAAGGGGTCACTCCCTAGTTTTCGAAATTTTTTTTATTACTTTTAGTTAGCCCTTCAAAAATAAATTTGTTTTCAGTTTAGCCCCCAAATTTTTTTACATACAGACCCTCAAAAAATTTGTCCCAGCTAATACAATTAGTAATGTTAGAGATTTTAAAATTTTAATGTTATTTACGTTTATATTTCAAATCACAAATTATAAGTGTATGTTTGCACATGAAAAATAATTAACATGTATTAGTTTATGACCCATAATTGGACAATTAGTAGAATCATTTTGTATTAGAATGAAAGCATATACATCCCCCTTTTCCTATTCCAAAGTCTAGTTCTTGATTCCTCCACTATCAAAAGTTAACCTAGTTAGCTAAAGTATTAAAGTCGTCTTAAATTAATAAAAAATATTAAAGTCAAATGTTAGTCAATTGAAAGGCTCGATCCCTTAGTGTGACTAAAAGTTGAATTTTGGTCCCGTCATTTTAGTTAATTGAGATTTAGGGAGAAAGTGATAACAATCCTATACCTACTAGCTAGTGCATTGGGTTTAAGTGAGTTTTGTTTGCCAAAATGTAGCCTCCCTCTAAGCTAATAAGCTAATAGTAGCATTCAAGGCTCTTGAAAATAAAGCCAAATATTTATATATTTTCATTTTAGCCTTGTAAACACAACTTATACAATATTTTCATGTTAAGTTTGAACGTAGAGTCAAGAATTTTTCAAATCTCAATTTTGTACTTATAAAATAGCCTACACAAATTTTATTTCCTTTCATATCCTTTATCCTTTGTTTTATATATAATATTTATATTTAATTTTATGTCTTTTTCAGTCTTTTTACTATCTTAACTCTCCTCAACTCAAATATTTATCAAATGCTGACTTTTAAAACTCACCTCGACTTAACTATCTTGCCAATACTTTTTTATAATCAAACTTATTTTACCTCACTTCACTAAACTCACCTTATTTCACCTCACGCCCAAAGAAATCCAAAATAATTTTGTTGTTGTAAAAAATACAACAATAAAACTTTTTTAAAGTGAGGAAAATTGTCGTCTGAAATTGAGTGAGATGCTGGTCTCTAAAAGTACAATCGTTAAAATGGCTCTCCTGGAGAGAAGGCTTCTTGAGAGAAGAAAGTTACGGAAAGGCTAAGAAAATCTTGCAAATGTGGCCCCTCGAAAACATACGATTGGCTCGGCGCTCGAATTCGCTAAACGGCTCTTAGATGGGGTCTGAAACATCTCTTGAAGAGGAATCAATTGACTTTCAGAAAGAGAAAAAGCCTTTTTTTGGAAGGTGCTTCAAGGGCTTCAAAGAGAACATTTTCGGAGGGACAATGACGACCTGGGCTCAGCTTCTGGAAGAATTGCAATACGAGACAAATATTGGAAGGCTTGTGGGAAGGATCTCCTGCAAAGACTCTCCGATGGTCAAGTCAGTATGAGAAAAAAGAAAAGCTCGTGAAAAGAAATGCAAGGGACTTCATAAATGAAAGTTTGAGAAAATCAAGGTTTGGTTACCAGATGTTTAGATTTCGTCAATCGTGTTGTGCCTTATCTTTTATAAGAATTCAAATCTCAATGATTGATTGATCAGACACGCGTGCAACGCCTTGCTAGCCTCTCGAAGATGCTTCTTTGAGAGACTTCCTGAGAGAACAATTCTGTGACTATGCAAAGGCCTATATCCGTTCTTTTTCGAGAGAGTCCATTGATAGTTGTCAAAAGATCCCCGAGAACTCTCTCTCCAAGATAACCCTCTCGGCAAGAACTCTCTCAGAAAGAGAAAGGGGTACAATAATTTTTATATTATTAAACTTCTCATTTCATGTTTGGGCATAACTTAATTAAAGTTAAATTAATTAGACCTTTTTTTTTGTGTGTGCTTGTTTTTCTGAACTACAAGAAAGAAAAGAACTCAATTTAGTTTAATTACTTTAAACTTTTACAACTTTCTAATCCAATACCTCATACTTCGTAAGTGTTGTAATTATATGGTGTCACTTTCACAGGGAAGGTATAATTTTGTCATTATCTCTCTTTTTTAAAAATATTCTTTTGCTAGTGCTCTTCTTTTTTATTTTTTTTTTAATTTTAGCATAAAAAATTTTATTTTTTTTTTAACAAAAGTTGACAACCTAATATAACTACCAACCCTTGTAAACATATGATATATTGATTAAAAAATATTAAATCAAGTCAAAATAGTGAGATAAATAAAGTTAATAATAACCAATGTTTAGAAAATTAGAACAAATTAAATATTGAACCAAACCAGCCTAATGGCTGGTTTCAATTCAACTGGTTCAACTGGGTGGTGCAGTTCAATTATCATAACAGGGATAGTAACCACTAAAGTGGTAGCCCAATTGGTGAAGGTGTATTATTGTCATTGGAGGTTGAGTCTTTGAATTTTCCTAAGAGACTCATTGTTCCACCTTCTATATGTCTGGTGGATCCTTAGCCATATCCTTCATGGATTTACTGGGGCATGAGATTCCTAACAAGGATTTTACTTAGAAGATCTGGAAGTCGTCCATATAAAAAGTTTGCAGGTAAAGTCATTTTAGGAGAAAATAAATGATGGTTAGGTGCTCCAAATCCTTAGCATTTCCTTGGTGTCCTTCATGTTTAGATTTTTTTTTTTTAAAAAAAATAATAATATTACTTCCAATGGGAGCATATATGCTTTGATCCCAAGAAACAAGTGTCTCATCAATTGCAATCCTGATAAGAGCCCACCATTTCTGCCTTTGATTTTGTTAGGGCATCTGATCTTTTCAATCCCTAATATTTTACTAATTTTGCCAATTAGTCTTCAATGGCTTTGTCATCTGACTGAGTCACCTCCCCATTTTAAGTGTAATGGGAGGGGAGGGAGGGGCTTACATTATTAATTCTTGTCTCCTCCCACTTTGACCTTAATTATTCACATTTATGCAACCACTGTTTATATCTAATTTTGGCATGAAATTTATGTATTATTCTTCATGTTTCTGCTTTCTGGGAAAATTATTGTCTTACATAAAGCAGCATGTGCAACCCAAATTCATTAAGCCAAATTTAGAACTCTAGAAAATGGCACAATCTTTTTCTATGTAAATAAATAAAAAATATCCATCGTTGTAGCTACATGATAGTCACCCGTTCTACTAAAATATCGTATTTCTTGATTACTTAATCGGTCATCCGTTATATAATTTACAAATTTATGATCGAAAAAAGTTGACAATGCCATTTTTTAATAAGATTAAAATACATTATAATAATTGTGGTCAAAAGTTAATGGGCATTTAGAAGGTTTTTTTTTTTTTTTCCCACTTAAGAAATAATCTATTTTAAAAAAAATTCATGTAAAGACTTTCCTTCCTTCAACTTACAAATCAACTGTCTAACTTTTAAACCCTTTTCGTTCCACTGTATAAAGTTCTTCCTTCAAGTCATAATGAAATTAAAAAAAAAAAAAAATTCTCGAATACATATGATCATCTTTACATCTAATGCAAGGTCTCATCAAAGTCTATGCATTTCTTGCCACAAAGTTTTTGACAATCAATCCAGCACTGTGTCCAATATATATATATATATATATATATGTACAATAATACTAAATAAAACATATAAATAACTTTAAATTTATATAAAATTGCTCATTTATGTAGATTATTATGACTATTAATTATACATGTTGGTCTTCTCATCATATAGCTGCTGTCTTTGATTCATCTAGAAATCAAATCGATAGATTCAGCACAAGTAAGTGGAATTGACAGCAAAGTCTTCACAGACTGCATATTTTTCATTTCAAAGCTAACAAATGGAAAGAGAAAAAGACACAAATGGAAAAGAAAAGGAAAGGAAGGGAAAGAAGAAAGAGATTCATACAAGGAGCAAATTGAGAATTTTTTGGCTAAGAAAATTAAAGATGAGACCAACGGGTTCATGTTATGTCGTCATTGTTTAGTTTGGTTTGGTTTGGGTTGTTCTCATTTCTTAATTGTTGAATATTCTACTCTACACCCATATAATTATATAAGGGTTTGTAGACTTTTTTTTAATTGACAATTTTCTTACATGTTTATATATAATTTTTAGAATGAAGTGTCGTTGTAGCGTTTATACTTTGATGGAGTTAAATTAGCTCTCCCACTTTTTGGGAGACTATATAAATTCTTGAATATTTGGATTTTATTTGTTTGGGGAAAGTGTTAAATAATTTTTATATATAACGATTTATTGGAAGGAATTATCTTAAAATGTGTTTTTTTATTGTTTGGCGGTAGTTTATGGATTCAGTGTTTGATGTTTGTGATTGAATAAAAAGAAAGACACGGAGAGAACGAGAGACCGAATAGAGAGAGTCAATAAAGTAAATGGTACACGATGATGCAGATGGTGACTCAGACAAATATGACAAACAAAAATAACGATGGCAATGCAGATAATAAACAAAAATAATGACAAGGTAAATTGTGACATAGACAAAGATGGTAGCGCAAATGAATGAGAACGGCAAGACAAATGGTGGATGGACGGTAATGACGAACACAAAATATTGCTGATTGAAGCATTTTAGGACAAGAAAAAACTTCTTCCTAACAAATAGAAAGTCGTTTTCTTTGACTTATGAATTGTTTTAACTTAGATTTTTTTTGTTAACTTTTGTGTTTTTCTACTCCCAAACATTGGAAAGTAGGCCCAAACAAATGAGGCCTTATATTTGTGACAAAATTTGACGACTTATTTTTTTTAAAGGTCAAATATGCTCTAATAGTTTCAAAGTTGGGGTAAAAAGCAATTGAAGTATAAAATTAAAAACCCTATAAACTCAAATTAAACCCAAACTCAGCCCAAATTAAATCTTAATGAGAACGGAACTTGATTGTTGTGTTAAAAAAGCCATTTGATAGTAGTTTTACCTAACCATGCCCATATTGAATGTAGGAACCTTAACATTACAGTATATGATGTGAATGTAGTTTGGATTTAAGTTTGATTTTGAGAACTTAGGTTTAATTAGAGATAAACTTAACTCTATTAATGAAATGCAAACGTCATTAAATAACATTTAGACAATTTAGATTATAAAAACTAAAGTTGCCTTAAATTTAAAAAAGCACAATCTCATTTGGCACCTTTAAAAAAAAGCACTAAAATAATATAAAATTAAAATATAAGAAGCAATTTTAACACCTGGCCACACTGAAGTGGCCATACCGAAGAAAGAGAGAAAAACCCAATGGTTGAAGTGATGCAAACAATGCCTGTCTGCCATTGCTTTATTATAATATATTCTATTTTCATTATTATTAGGCTAACAAGTGCTTGTTGCAGACCCTCTCTGCGCTCACTCACTTTCAATGGAGGCTTCGCTTTGGTCAGCTGAGCCTGAGGTGGAGTGGGGCTGGCAATGGCATTTCCCTCTCCCTGGCTTTACTCTTTGGACACCCACGTGGATATAGGCTCCCGCCTCCCCGATCAGATCTCTCCACGTGTCATACAACACATTGGAGAGATATTGATGGTGGCTGGCTCAACTCTAGCGTAGAGGTCAAAGAAAAAAAGTGGTGCATCCGGCGTGCATGAGCCAGAGCCAGAGCCACCAGAGCCAGAGGCGGCCCCCCGCTGGACCTAAAAGCCATCGACGTTTTGTGTTGGTTGCGTCACTCCTTATCCACAGACCAAACAACATAAATAATAAAAGGAAATATTTAGTTTATTTTATTAAATTTCTTTAATTGTAAGATAAACCTTTACTTATATACCTTCAGTGATTAAACGTATATAAAAATAAATATATTTTTGACTCACATAATAATAATAAAATTAAGACTTTATATGTTACAGTGTCGTTATAATTTTAAACACATATTGAAGATTGGATAGAAGATTATAAATTGATAGTATTTTTTAAATTTAAGGTGGATAAAGTAATTTATTAGTGGCTACGTATTCAGTCATAATGAGGAGAGAGAAGAAGGTCACAACACAAAGTGAAAGGAGCAATGTACATATATAAATATGATAGCCTAATAGGGGACTGACTAATCAGTAATCTCATCAAATCATGTTCGTGTGCCCATAAACTATTTTACAATATCTTACCTACGCCGACGTGCCAAATATCAATCAAAATTACAATAATAATGATAATATATATATATATATATTTTGTTTTTATAGTTTATTTATCCCTTTAAATAATAAACTCTTACCATTAAAGTAAAAATAGGTAAATAATCAAGCAGATGCATCATCTAAGTTTGAAAGCAGCTAATGCTTAGGTCATGGAGCTCTTATGACTAATAAGAAGAAGAAGTCATAGATTAGATCCCACCAACTGGTTTTGAACTTTTGAGATCTGTTCTGCTCTGTTCTGTTCTGTTCTATTCATTCTTAGAGCATCTCCAATGGGGAGTGGCATATGGGGTGCCATTTCTATAACCGCCAAAATGGCACCCCAAATTCAAAATTAACCACTCCAATGGGGGTGCCATATGGGGTTGTAAAATGGCAACAACCCCCTTGGGGTGCCATTTTTACAATCTCTGGAGAGAGAAAAATGAAGGGATGCAAACTCCAACCGCCATTTCTAATTGGTCTATTTTAACTTTTATTATAAAATATTGATTATTTGAAGTTAAAATATTAATGATACCTCTATTTTGGCACTTGCCATTGGAGTAGATTTATTTTTTAGAAGTGCTATAACACTATTCAAAGTTGTAAATAGGTAATTTAGCACTCCAAAATGGCACTTCCCCTTGGAGATGCTCTTAGCTGCTTTGGGTTGGGTTGGGGTGGGGTAGTTGAAGGAAGGGGTTGCTTAGGAAATTCAGTCAATATTCGAGGGAAGGGTATTTTGGACAATTCGCAGTTCAATTATGAATATAAATGTATGTAAGACCAAAGAGGTTCTCGTCAGGTCATTGGATGCACCGCAGATTAGGTCTCTCTACCCTAATAAAGACAGCTTCAGTTTCATCTAAATAATTTTATATATATATATATATATATATATGAAAATAATGGGATTATTCCCCTGCGCCTCCTCACTCCACTCCAACAATGCACCTTAGCGGCGATCAAAACCGTATGATTCTATTTCTCCCTTGTAGGCCGAAGAAACAGGCCGACTAATTATTTTTTAAAAAATAAAAGTAAATATTTTAAAAATAAAAACAAGTACATTACAAATCCAATTAGATCTGAGAGAGACAGAGACAGAAAGGAGATGGATGATTAAATATTAAAAAAAGAAAGAAAGAAAGAAGGAAAGAAAAGGAAATAAGCATGTGAAGGAAGGGCAAAATAGGGAGATCACATCCATCGATGCCTTTCGCTTTTTAGCCTTTTAGACCCCATGAATTGAATTCTTGCATTTGTTGCAGCAGCACCAAATTAGAACCGAAAGGGGGAAAATAGAAAAATAGCAAAAGGATATTAGGACGGACCGACGGGGAAATCAATCACGGAACTCAGATCAAGTCGGCGGTCCTCAAACCTCGGCCGTCCGATCTGAAACACTTTCTCCATCATGATGCGCGGCGTTATCTCCCACTCTCTCTCTCTCTCTCCTCTTTCCTTTTTAAAATTCTTTTTCCGTGTAATTTTGTGAAGAGGAGAAGAAATTGGGGCGCAGTGCCTGTCATGAGGTCGACCCCCTAAGTGGAGTATTTTGACAACAAGGCTCTGACCAATAGCTCATCAGGGAGGTGAAAAATTCATGCCACGTGGTACCAGATCGAGACGTATATGGTCACTGTAATTTAATAATTATTATTATATATTCATTTTTAACCTAAATTACATAAAAATTAAATAATTTTGGTCCAAAGAGAAAACCGTTGAGCTAAATTGGTCACAGCTCTATAGATTTTTAAGGGACCCAGATAAGGTCGTGCAAACCCAGATCAACGGTGACAGATGTGGCTGTGATATGAGCCCGTACACGGCTAGGTGAGTTTGAGTCAGGTATTTCTGCAAAAAGACCAGGATATCACCATCATGCCACAATACACACGCAAGTTCATAAATATTAAATATACTCAATTTTGTTTTTTATCAGAACAGAAAAAGAATTGAAGAAGATACAAGGAGAGAGAGAGAGAGAGAGAGGGTATTAATTCTCTTTGTTTCTTTCTCTGTTTTTTTTTTTTTTTTTTTAATTTTTTCTATTGGCTCATGGCTGTGGCTTTTTCCCTTTCCTTCTTTTCTGGAAACAATACTTTCTTTCATTTTCTCAAAAAATTGTGTGATGGGTTTGGGTGAATAAATAATTTAATGAGTTACCATGATAGATTGGAAAAGGAATTTAATATTGGGAGTGCTACTGTTATAGGGGAAATAGAGAGAGAGAGAGATTTGATTTAATTAGAAAATAAAGCAATTGGGGAAAGAAAGCTGAAACATTTACTTGATATGCAATACAACAAGAAAGAGGTCATATTGACAAAACTCAACACCCCCCTCCCCTCCCCCTTTAACCCTTTTCCTGATTTCACCTCCCTTTCCCAACCATTTATTCAAGACGACTCCTCCAATGGTCTTTTCTCTTCCCCATTGGGTTGTACAGATTCTCAGCTGAAATACCCAGCTCAATCCCCGCCCTTCTTGTTGATTTTTGCTGTTTACAGTGGTTTTTCTGGGACTTTAAGGAACAGACTGGTCTGGGTCTTCTGGGTTTCTGTTTTCTTTTGCAGGACTTTCTTGCAGAGAACCTCCGAATAACCCAGTACTATCTATCAATCTATATATCTATCTATGTATATGTCAAAAAACGGGTTGTAGATAATTATCAATTTTTATCCTATTTTCTCAATTTTCTGGGTTAACTATTTTCTGGAGAAATTAGCTTTACTTTTCTCCATTTCCTTCCAATTTTGCAATTTCCTGTTTGAAACTAAGGGCAAGAGATAAATAGCGACATGGGCAAGCAAGGACCCTGCCATCACTGTGGTGTCACAAGTGAGTTTTTTGTTTCATCCCCAAAAATTCAGGGGAAAATTGCCTTCTTTTCAGGCTGTGTATTTCTTATTTTTCCGTAATTTTTTTCTAGTGCAAATGGTCTTCTGGGCGTAGATAATTTGTTCAATGATGAAGATAATACCCAATCTACTGGTTTGGTCCTAAAAGAAACTAGAGATATATGTGGCGTTATTGTTATTCTGTTGTAATTTTGTTGTTGGGTTTAGGCTTTTGACAGAAAGGCGTCTTTGAATCTTTGATATCAGACATAGTTTAATTTGTAGTTTGTATATCAAATTGGGTCTTTGTTCTATATTTTTCAGTTTTTCCGAAAGTCCTCATTGGTGGTTTTGAATTCTCCATTGACTCACTTGCGCTGATGCCAGGAGTGAAATCTGGGTTGGAGTATTTTGAGGACCGGGCAATTTCAGGGTCTATTTTTGGTTCTATTTAGTTTTTCTTTTGCCTTGTAGGGGTTTAAGTTGAAAATGAATGCCACTGCTGGAACAAACCATAACTTCTTTTTCTTCTTCCTTCCTAAATTCTTGATGCAATTGGAAAAATGTGTTTTTTCATTTGGTTTTGTGTTACTTGTGGTTGTTGCCAGTTTACTGGATCACTTCTTCTCTGAACTAGATTCCAGGGAAAACCTTACTGCCAAGCCATCATTTGCTCATATCATCATCTATCACATCTTTATCAATGCTGAAAATTTGCTCTTGATTGTTTTCAGCTGCTACCACATTCCACATTCATTGTGAATGACCTCGCAACCCACAAAATTGCTCATTTTGAATCATATGCTTCAGTTTTTGTTGATTGAGAGGGTTATGAAGGGTTTACCTTTAAACTATTCAGTTCAATTGATACTTGGGGTAAATTTGTGTTTTGATAGGATCTCAAATTAGAAATGAACTCATGCCTTTGGCATTGCTTTATTATCCTGTTGGGTTTGGTCATTATCATATAATGTAGTGTACAGTGTCATTGGTGCTGGAGTACTAACAAGTTCACTCCAAGCTGCAATGCTTTATTTTAGACATTTTGTATTTGGCTATGCAATTCATCCTGCCTGCTTCAACTTCAAGTGGTCCTTAATTCCAATGTTGTCTTATATTTTCTTATTAACTTTTTAGGATAATGCTGGTGCAATATGGGCAAAAAAACAAGTTCTTTTTCAGTTGCCAATGGTTGATACTAACACACCCTTACCAACTGACTGAAAGTAAAAATGGAACTGAGGTTCAAGCTTGCTAAATGATTTTTTTTGTTTTATATAGACTGAAAGTTAAAATGGAACTGAGATTCAAGCTTTCCATTGACCAACATACATACTTCCAAAAACCTCGTCATCATATTTCAGCTCCATTGATGCTTTCCCTCTGTCAATCTTAGGGTAGTGGTTCAAGTATTGGTTTCTCATCTTGCATTTTATATAAAATAGGAGACCTCAATTCATTTTCTAGAAACATCATTATTCTATTTCAGATTCAGCTGAGGATGAAAGAATGGTTTTGCATTCCATCCAAAGGCGTTGACTTCATGCTTGTTGGTTGTTAGCTTTCTCTGTTGATTTATTGTGCCTTTTCCCTATCCTTCTAACTTGTCCTAATTGTTCAGGGTTTTCTTTTTGTATCAATTCTGAGAAGAATGAAATATGAGTAGCAATTTGAATCTACTGAATCTCATAATTTCGGACATGGTTTTTCCAAAGCAAGTGAATTCTTAAAAGTAGCCTTTTTAGAATATAATCTATTCTAGACTTGTAATGCATCTTCAGTATGTTTACAGCAAGAATTTTCTATATGGACACTGTCTTTTTAACTATCAAATTGTGTTTACTAAGGTTTTCCTTTTCACAACTCAGTTATTCTGGTCTGTTTTTTAATGCAGTAATGCATCGGTTCTGTTTCAAATATATAATTCATTTGAATTATGTAAAAAGCAGTCTTACTGAAGTCACCAGTGCATTCCACTGCATTCTGGTATGAGAGCTTTGGGAGTTTATGCTATCACGAGTTTCATTATCCAGTTATGCTTTAAATACAAGAAAGAACTAAGTGGTGTGTGACATTCAGTGTGTGTTTAGTGCATGACAGTTATGTATTCAAATGGTTACTGTGTAATCATTGTATGTGATGTCTGCCTGCAGTGGTGACACTATATTTCCGTAATAATAATAGTATCAGAAATGTTTAACTTTGGGAGTTCTCTATAATTTCTACTACCTTCACTCTCCTGGAATAATCACCACCATGCTACTTCTCATTCAGTAGATGCTGTTGTCGTGGTGCATGTGTGTTTGACTGAATTTCTCTCAAGTACAAATAAGCAGTTCCTCCTTTTATTCATGCTTTTTTATCTTTCTTCTGTACTTACTCTTTTCCTCCAGAAGTATTCAGTACTATTACTGACAACTAAGTGGTGCTACAGGCACGCCTCTTTGGCGAAATGGGCCGCCGGAGAAGCCAATACTGTGCAATGCTTGTGGATCCCGGTGGAGAACAAAAGGAACACTTGCAAACTACACTCCTCTACATGCTAGGGCAGAACCTGATGAATTTGAGGATTACAGGGTTTCAAGGGTGAAGAACATATCTATTAAGAAGAAAGAATCAAAGGTGCTAAAAAGAAAGCAAAATTATGATAATGCAGTAGTTGGAGGAGTTGACTCCAATTATAACCTGGGCTTGCGTAAGGGACTAGATGATGATACTAGTAATCGATCAAGTTCTGGGTCTGCCATATCTAATTCTGAGAGTTGCGTACAGTTTGGCTGTGCAGATGCAAGTGATTTGACAGGTGGTTTATTTGCATACTCTACTACTTTATATGATTACTGTTGGTATTCTTAATGTTGGTTCCTTTTTTCTATTCTCTAATTCAAATTTCTTTAGAGGTCTGCTTTCCAAATCCAAACCCGCCCCACAGTGAACAGAAACAACATCACAAGCCTTGATCTCATTATGTGGGATCAGTTATATGAATTCTAGCTCACTAATCATCTAACCCACAGAAAAGGGAAAAAAAAAAAAAAAGAGAGAAGGGGGAAAACTTAGGGAGAACTGTGCAAACAGAAAGAGATGGTTAATGAGAGGTGTAGAACTTGGCTGTAGGAAATTGTGGTTCTCACTCGAATTAAAATTTAGTCTGCAAGACAAAATAGTGATGCTGTGTATAAAATTTTACTTTTCTTTATTTTTTGTTGGTCTTGCCAAAAAGTTGAATTTCTATGCTATACTGTTTCATTAACCATCTGATATCTTCTTGTTATTTTGTTGTCATGGGCCAATGGCATGGTTGAACATGTTCTTGTTTCAGATAAACAGAGAGGAACCTGTCTTCTATATTTCACTAACGTTAAGCAAACTATTAGTTCCACAAATTAAATGTTTTTGTTTGTTCTCTGCCGACACCCCCCCCCCCCATTCCACTAGGTACAATTATGTTCTCTCACCCTCCCCCCATAGTTTGTTACATGTTAGATCCCCATCTACATTCTGCAGAGGTGTAATAATATGCTTGTGCTGCTTAGTGACAAGTTTTACTGACTCTGGAAGGTGCTTCCTGATAATTGTACTCAGGTCCATCCCAGTCCATTGTGTGGGACACAACAGTACCTTCCAAGAAGAGGACCTGTGTTAGTCGTCCAAAGCCATCTCCAGTGGAGAAGCTTACTAAAGATTTATATACCATCTTACATGAACAACAATCATCACATTTCTCTGGATCTTCTGAAGATGATTTGCTATTTGAGAGTGACAGACCTATGGTCTCAGTTGAGATAGGACATGGCAGTGTTCTTATTCGACATCCCAGCTCCATAGGTTGGGAAGAGGAATCTGAAGCTAGCTCTCTGTCAGTTGACAACAAACTACAACAGGCAAACGAGGCTTATTCAAGTTTGACTGCCCTACCTGTAAATATTGATAACAAGGGTGTCAACTTCCGAGGTCTTGGGATTGAAAGGGGAAAGAAAACTACTGGGCAAGGGGTGCAACAGGAGCAAATAAAAAGGTACTGCTTTTATTTTATTATAACCACAAATAAAGTACAATCCGTGATAAATCAGGAGTACCAGGTTTCCGGGAACCTGAATTTGTAGGTAATTGGCAGAATGACCTCCGATAGATGTGGGAAGTGTTCCACTTAAAAGATAAACACTAGGCTTGTTGCCAACAGGAATGCAACAATTTCTTCTTTTCTTTTTAAAAGGGAAAGAATTAATCTATTTTATGCTGTTTGTCAGGGCACTGCTGAATTTTTTGATGGAAATCTTGCTGTCCTGCTATTCTAAATCAGCAGTGTGTTGAGTCCAAAGTGACTACTTTACCCAGGATAACAATTGGATAAGCCATCATATGAACTTTTTACTAGGCAAAAATGTAATTTATTTGAATATGTCTGTGTGCACAAATTTATATTTGATCGTTCAAGAATAATTGGAAAACCTTTGTTGCAGTAGTTAAATTTCTACATGTCTATTTATTCAGCTTCTGTTTGGAATTGTAGGGACAAGTCTCAGCTTGAGAAAATACAGCTTCTGGGAAGTCATGATTCACCACTTTGTTATGTAGATCTAAAAGTAAGTTGCATGTCCACACAGTTTCTCAGATATGTTATCATCTACTTTGGGCCTAATGGCTTTATTTGTGTTCATTGTTGTTGAGTCAAACATCTTGATGTCTGGGAAATTATTGTCATCGAGTATTAATTTGTGTTCTCTATTAATATTATCTTTTCATGATAAATGGAAATGTAAGAATGCCCCAATTAATCTGTATTCAGATGTCTGGGTAACTGCAACAATCTTGAACTCTTCTCTAAATATTTTTCCTGACCTCCAAGCCTGAGATTTGAACGCCCCCCAGCGAAGGAAAAAATAATCGTCATCAGAAGAAAAAATTTTCTTTTCCAGTTGTCCATGTAATGTTTTTGAAATTCCTTACTTGGCATAACGGAATGATCTGCTTTAAGTTTGTTGCTGTTGTCAGAATAGGTTCTCGCTTGAACTATGTAATTTTGATCGTTGTCTATGTTTGTCACAGGATGTTCTTGACTTTGATGTGTTTACCAGTCACCTGACAAGTGAAGAGCAGCAGCAGTTGCTCAAATATCTCCCTCTTACTGATACCAACAATGTTCCTGATGGGTTTGTACCTTGGTCCATAATGTTTTCAATTGTTGTGTACAAGCATCAATATAGTGGTGAATTGATACTTTGTAGTGCCATTGAAAAACTACTAAAATTTTCTTACTAGTGATATTTTGGAAATTTTTCTCATCCATTTTGGCAAGTTCCATAAACTGATATTTTGTGTTTAAGTGATCCTGTAATTGGTACTAGAATGAATATACCAAATTCTATATATGCGTAAATCAATCACTAGATGGCCCCAATATTTTAAATGCTGCAATGCTATATATGCCACTTTTGTATTGGTTCATTGCATTGGTGCCTAAATGGGAACAACAAATTCGTCTATCTGTAAGTGGACAGAAACTGATTTTTCCCTATTTGTTTGCCTTTTACAGCCTTGAAAGTATGTTTGCAAGCCCTCAATTTGAGGAGAACCTATCCTCCTTCAGGAAGCTGCTTGCAAAGGGAGTTTTTGATCTTTCTTTCTCAGGGATAAAAGCTGAAGACTGTGGGATGTTGAAGAGGCTTGCATTGAGCAATTTGACAAAGTCAAAGTGGGTGGAACAATATAATAATCTGCTCAAGGTATGAGTTGATGTTTAAAAAAGTTTTTGTATCTAAGAAGTCAATCACTTATCTTTTCAAAAGACTTTAGAAGTATATTAGTACTAACATTCCATATTGACTGTAGGATGTAAAATGCAAAAGTAGTGGAGTAGTTCCAAGAGTACCTAATGCCTTTGCATCTGGTAATCCAACAAATGTGAAAAGATTGCGTGACGGCCAACTTCAACATCTTCCAGGTTAGCTAACATGTTTCTTGAGAATAAATTATTGGATGATTTTTATTTTGAACTTCCTCCTGGAAAGGCGGTGCAGCTAACTAAGGTTGAACTGACATTGCAAGGCACCCTCATCTCATAATTAGACTGAAATTTTTTTCTTAAAGTGATAGAAAAGGACAAATGGGGATCCCTCATATTGTAATCATCACTTTTTTGCTCTTCATCCATTTCAGTACATTGTTGCAGGCGTGCCTTGTAGTTTTTAAATATATAATGAACTTAAGTATCAAAATCCTTCAAAAATGGGTGTCATGGTTTTGTCTAATAAGACACAGGCGTTGCTGCTGATTAATGGAAGTACTTCTCCCCCCCCCCCCCCCCAATCCAGCACATTCCATACCCGGTACTCTTCAAGGTAGTCACAGGAGGCATGGCAATTTCTACCCGATCAAACAAATATCCTACAAATCTGGTCTGTTTGGGGTGGGTATGCATTTAAATTTTATCCGACAGGGTGGGTATGGACTGTGGGAAATAAAAAATCTATTCAGGCGGAAGTAAGGTGTGGCGGGAGGTGCCTCGACCCATATATATTATTAGTAAATAATTAAATTTATTTTATTATATATGTTTTTGTTATTATGTTTATATACTATATAACTAAAGTCAAGCCCAAATCATATTCTCATTTATTCACCAATTAAGCCTAGCCCACTATTGGGGCCGCAAATGAGTCAAGCCAAGCCAAGGAAAGCGGAGCTTTGCTCGGCTCAGCTTGTTTATATTAAATGAGCTTCAAAACAAACTTTTTTATAAGCTCTTAATCTAAAGCATGTTAAATTAGGTATTTTTAAATTATATATATATTTTAAACTAGTAGAGCATATAAAACTAGTATATTTTAATATATATTTAAAATTTAAATAATATAAATAGTATGACAAAATAATATAAGTTGTAAAAAGCACATTATTTAGAACAAGCCTATAAACGAGCTTGTTCACAAGCCCAAATTGGCCGAACACCCTAAAGCTCAAGCTCGGCTCATTTACTAAATGAGCTTAAAAATTCTGCTCAAGTTTGTTTGTTTAACTAAATGAACAAACTTGAACAAGTCTTAATTGAGCTATTTGCGAGCAGCCCTGTTAATTTGCAACCCTACCTACTGCCAATAGGCCCAGCTGTCTATGAAATGAAACAAATTACAAAAGTCAAATGAATCAAAATTGAAAGCAAAAGTTAACTCTAGTTTTCTGTATATTTATGTGTAATAGTTTTGTTTTTGTTGGAAATATCTATGTTGTATGAATTATATATATATATATAGTTTATTTCTTTGCTATATCATGTGTTAAATTTTGATTGAGAATTTGAGATAAAATTAAGTAAATATACAATTTAATTTAAAATGAGTGGGTTCATTAGGAAGGGGGTATGAGTATGGGTCATGGTGAAGGTATATCCAGTCCATATTTGGTCAATTGCCATTCCTACCATCCCTAATTCATAGGTGAAAGGTGCCCTTAAGGTGCTATGACATTATATTGTCTGAGGCACTAGGCATCCAAAGAAGCACTCGCCTGACTGAAGCAAGGTGCTAAATTGTCAAAAAATTAATAAACATATTTTACATTAAAAAAATAATTAGATAATGTGTCTAAGACTTAAAAAATACTTCCAGATAGAAATTCTTTTAATAAAATATTTGGGATCTTGCAAAAATTGATAATGTCCAAATAAACATCTTTTGGATTTTGCAAAAAATTATATTTCTAGGCTAGATCTCTTTCCCCCCAACTTCCACTTTATGAAACAAATTTGAAAGCAATTTTTTGTAACAGTAATAGCAATACTAAAAAATAAAAAATGTAATATACTAGCAAATATAAGAAATAACAGGAACAAACTTATTGCATAATAAAGTAATCATCAATGGAAAATTATAAGCCTAAAGAAAGCAGCAAACAAGAATTCCAAAGAGAAGAAACATAAAGATTGGGTGTCAGTTGTGTCACTAAGCCACAAATATTAGGCTAGAGGGAGAATCAAAGAGAGGATGGCCATTAGAGGCGTTGCCTACAAACATCTTGTGTGCTGGTGAAGAGTAGCAACTTGGAAGTTTAACCATGTGTTGCCATGCTATGAGTTCATTGGCGCGTGACTTCACATGCTGGAACTCCTCGGTGCATGAAGCTCTAGCTAACCCTCAATGGGTCATCTCCAACTCACCTTCTTGTGATAAGTCATGGAAGAAATTGGGATGGTAATTTATTGTGATCATGTGAACAATAGCAATGACTTGGCAATTTCTTCCTTTCCCATTTTGCTTCTATTTTCATCTTTGTTTTCAGTTTTTAAATGCCTCTTTTAAATTTTAGGGCCAATTCCTACTTTCTTTTTATGCCTAGGCGAGCATCATTCAACACTTTTTTAACCTCCTCTGAGGTGCTTGCCTAGGGGTTGTCTCATTGAAGTTGCCTTGCCTAGAGGTAGCCAAGGTGCTCCGATGGAGTCTTGAGGAGCCCAGGTGCCTAGGTGAGCAAGATGCTTGCCTTTGATTGCACTGGTGCTCTTTCTATGTTAGAGACAACTAAATTCTTCATTCTTGTAGTCCATGTGAGATAGCTTCACATGATCAAGTGAAGGTAATTGTTCCATTCTTGGCTGCAATTTTTCTCCTTGACATATGTATTAGTAATTATATGCAATATTTCCCTCAAATCTGTACTATTAATTTTAGAATTTGAATGGCGCTCTTTTTATGGTTCTGGTTTTATGATGGATATGGACGACCTGTCACACTTACATCATTTATAGTTTGGAAATATCATCACTATGATACTTCTTAATCTGGGAGAAGTCAGATTACGGACACGTAATTGGCATAGTGGGAGCTGTATTGCACTGTCAAAATCCCATACAGTTCATCCTTGCTAATATCATAGTAAAGAAAAGGAGTTATGTAAATGTATGGGACGGTTGATACCTAAAACTCTATTAAGATAGGAGTTTAAATTGAAAGGTAATAAATTATATGCAAATTATGGGAACATTTGATTATGTGGAATGAACAAAGAAGGCAACTATCTGACTTCCAGCTCTAATTCTTAAATGATGATGTTTGCTTTTGCTATTCTTACTTGGAAACATGATGTATCTTTCAGGAGAAAAGACGACAATGAAGAGCCCAAAAAGGGTATTGAAGGGTACCTATGAACACAAAGAGGGGATATGCAACGATGGCTCTTGCTTTAGTCCAAGAAGTCTATTGGTGTTGCCTCCTGACAATAGCTCTGTAATGCTGGATTCTTTCCAGTTTACGGGTGAGAGCTCTGATCAAGATCTGTTGCTGGATGTCCCATCCAATAGCTCCTTCCCAGAGGCAGAGCTCCTCCTCCCGGCTTCAAGTTTTGGCGTCCAAGCAAGCACTAGTAGTAGCTCCATATACCCACAACTTGTCCGACCATGATGGCTCTCTTCACGACACTACTTTTGCAGGTCTATTTAGGTGCCTGTTTTGTTAAAATGCATATTTGGATCCCGCATGGCT
Source organism: Diospyros kaki (assembly GCA_036245055.1). Taxonomy (NCBI): domain Eukaryota; kingdom Viridiplantae; phylum Streptophyta; class Magnoliopsida; order Ericales; family Ebenaceae; genus Diospyros; species Diospyros kaki. Next base: position 32,775,011 of record BSEG01000007.1, read on the forward strand.
TGCAGTCCGAACATACAGAAGTATTTATGTGAATTGAGGTTTGATGGTTGCCTTTAATTTTCTTGGCCTATATGAGCTTGAAGTGTTAAGTGGATGCGTTTGGACGGGCTGTTTTTGTATAGGTGACTGAAGATTGTAAGATGTAGTCCAAATGCAGTAGAGGTGGTAAGTTGCAGAGTCTTTGTATGCATCTTAGCCCTTGACTTGCAAAATTACTATCAGATAACCCTTCTGTTGGCTGCTTACTGTGGTCTTAAAAGTTTACTCTTCCCAAATAAAAGAAAATGAACTTATGATGTGCATATAAAGGAAAGGGTAATCAATGCTTGTCTGGTCAAAGGAGGATGCAAAATGACTGAAACAGTAAGGGCGCACTTGGATGCCTTTGCTTGGCTGCACTAGCGAATAGGCAGCTAGACATGTAACTTTAGTGATTCATGGCAATGCCACATATTAGAGTGTGGATGGTTGCGCTGAGAGAGAGAGGAGTAGGACAAAAGGAAAGGGACTCACTCGTCGCTGCCTACCATCATTATTGTCAAAGAACATGACTGACCGTGGATGAGGTGCGAAATCATTTCTCTCTAATTCCCCCACTCGGGTTTTAAATTGAAGGAGAGAGAGCGCTATGGTTGAAGTCTTTCATTGCTCCCCAACAAGGTAGACGATAGAGATAGAGATATAGGTGGAAAGGGAGAGACATAGGGAGGGAAAATGAGGAGAGAGGTACCCCAATAATGAGGTATAGGAAAAATAGAGAGAAGAAATAAAGAATTTTACTACTTTGCTCGATAAGGCTGCCAAGCAACTGATTGACCCACACCAAAATAGTAAAAATGTCTTCACCTAAATTGCAAAATTGTTTGTCCACCCGCCTTTGCCGTCTCCTCTCTCTTCTCTTCCCATGACTATCTCTAGTAATTGCCTTTCACTAGTATCCTCTCACTACCTTCGTCTCGCCTCTTGCTTGTCAACTGCCGCTACATCCAACTATTTCTCCTCTGCAAATGCACAGAAAATTCAGCCACACCGAGAGGCGAAAGTAGTTGCTATAGACAGCCATGAGAGAGGAGGCGGCTAAAGGAAGTAATTGCAAAGGGTATTTTCGTCACTTTGGAGCTTCTTGGTAACCTTTTTAGTAAAAGTAGCAAAATCCATAAATAAAAGATGTTTTGAGAGTATTTTGTCATTTTAATAAGTTTAATGTTGGTAAGGTAATGGTAGGAAAAAAAAGTGTCATAATTAGCAAAAGGCTAACAAAATTTGTATTATTTTCAAGAACACATAGTTGATTTGTTTTGTTTGTTAAATTTTAAAGATACTGTATGAAATTTTACCCTTTAATTTACTTTGCAAACAGGAATTGCAATGTTAAATACAATGCAAAAGGACAAAAACACGAGTAGGAGGCGTGCATAACACACATTTGATCTTATTTTATGCTTTGAAATGATAATTCTATTACATGAAATATTAAATCCTTTATGTTAAATTTTAATATTATGACTCTGATTATTAGATGGATTAAATCTAGTAAGTTATATAAACCCTTTATTCCTTTGCTCTCAGATTAAAAAAAAAAAAAAAAAATCATCCACCAATCAATCTTCTCAAATGCCTTGACCTTGTTCAGTTCATGGTCCATTCCATGTCTTCGTTCCATTCCTTGTCCCGAAAAAGGTGAATCGCTCACCCCAATCGCCCCTACACCCGACTCGACAGAATATGCGAGAATTAATCATGGTGACTTAACTGGGCACAGTAGCTAAACTAGTACTCATTGCACACAAAGAGCCCCCTTATTTTAAGAGATTGCTCCCACGCTGCTGTTGACGAGACTTGATCCTTGATTCTTGTCCCAAACAAGTCTTTGCACATGAATTCCACAATCGCCTTTGTTCTATATGGAATATTGCTGTTTTCTTTTTCTTTTAACCAGAGATTTAAAGATAATTATTGTACTACGTATTTTACATTTTTTATACAAAATATCATGAATAATAATAATCTAGTCATCATGGATCACGTAGACTTCGCCATTAAGCTTTACACAACAAAATTAGTGAGTCCGGAAGGCCTAAACATCCATAACATCCAAATTCTGAATACCATATCCCAATCCAAAACTTCTCAACTCACCCGTCCAGTGTCCAGAAAGTACACAAAAATTCAGCCTTCAATTGTGAGGGTGAGCCTGAGCCCATCCGAGCTTCCACTTGGAGACAATTGCTAAGCCAAGCTCAACCTTCAGTCATCAAGGCCCTCCGGCGGCCACCACCTAGGCCGAGGAAAAGTCATGCCTCGCTTCTTGGCAGTCTCTAAGAAATCACAGTCTTCATCAGCGCCAACATCCGTCTTCCCTTCCACCATTTTCAGTACTCCCAAAAGGTCCAACAGAATCTGCTTATCTGTTCCTGCATTCCTCTCCTGCCCACTAATCGACACCGGCAATTCTCGCTTCCCGGAAACACCTCTGCCCCTTGCAGTTTGACCCACACTAGATGCTGAACCAACATATTTGAACTTGTCCAGATCCTCTATGTTCTTGACGGTTGAATCTCCTTTTCCGTGTTTGTTCCGTTCTTTACCTTTACTGAAACCTGCTTCCGCCTCGGTTTCTTTCAGAGGCATATCCTCATTCCCTTGGTCGCGTTCCAGGGCTTGAGCTGCCAGAGGTTCACAAGGCTCCAAACTTTTACCAAAATGTTTTAACTTCTTGGACGCCGGCTTGGATGAGATGCCATCGGAGGCCAAATTGGGTTTTCTTGGAGAAACTACAAATTTCTCCACTTCGCTATCCAAACCCTCGGTTGCAACCACGTCCTCGACGCTGCGAGAGGTACCGACGCCGAAAACAACACCGCTTCCGTCAATCACCAGTGTCGACATGACTGCCGAAAACCCTAGATTATCCGAGTCCTTCCCCAAATCAACCGCTCTCCCGGTGTCCGCACAAGCTTCGTGGACAACCTCGGTCACGCCGGGCCCAACGCCGCCAGAATGAGGACAGGATTGGGCATCATCGGCCGGCGGCGGCTGTCTCTGCTCCTCTGAGCTGGCAGGGAGGGAGTCCTCGGGCGGGGTCTGGTAGTTCTCGCGAGTTGAACTGCCGCCGCTCTCGCTCGACGACAGTGAAACCATAACGATTTCGGCGGATTCCACCGGGATTCCGCGGCGTTCCGACGGAGGAGAGTCGTCGGCGTCGTCTAGGTCGGAAGACGTCGGTCTCGTGGCAGAGGAAGAAAAGGGTTTCCAGGTCATCTTCTTGGGACGAAGCGCTAGTTTGGCAATGCGGTTTGACCGCTTTTAAGCTATTCATTTAGCGTATAAGCTGTGAGGCATATTTTGTTATACGTTTGGATGACATTAATGGCATAAACGCTGTAGAGCTGAAACGCTAACTAGCAGCGTTTTTGGAAAGCCATCACCCACCCGCTTTTGCAAAAAAGCTATCTGGAGCTTCTTGAGTTGACCAAATCAATGACCATTTCACCCTCTCGAGCCTCATTACTGTCAGCTTCTCCTTCACTTCTCACTGCGCTCATCTTCCCTAGTAGAGCGCCGCCATCGCCAGCACCGCAAGCCTCCATCTCCGCCCAACGCCGCCCATCGCTGCAACTCGCCAAAGCTGCCCAACGCCGCAGCTGAAAATCGCCGCAAGCCGCCATCGCTGCCCAGCGCAGCCATCGCGCAAGCCGCCCGGTGCCGCCCAGTGCCGCCATCGCCGTTGCCTTCTTCGCCCAGCGCCGCAAGCCTCCATCGCCGTCGCTTGTCCAGATCCTTCAGCCAGATCTGCTTTCCCCCTTGACATTGTTGTCGCCTTCTCATTGCTGATAGGCAAATATTTGATATGTATTAATATTTGATATTTATTTAAATGGTAAATATTTGATATGTATTGATAAAATTAAAAAATAAATAATTTTATATAATATCTCAACATATATAATGAAAATTTTTATGAATTAAATCTAGATTTATACATAAAGTATAAAAATTATATATTTTTTAACTTATTTTTTTATAATTTATTAACATGTAATTATAAGTATGTTAGCAATTGGACATTTTTTTTATTTTTTTAAAAAAATGTATTTTTTGAATTTTTTTTAAATTTTTCAGTGTCATGTCCATTTTAGTCTTTTTGTCAAGTTCTAACAGCTTATCAGCTTTTACAAACCAAACACATAACTTTACACTAATAGCTTAAAAGTATATTTATCCAAACACTAATCAACTTAAACGCTAACTAACTTAAACGCTATTACACAATTAAAACTCTACCCAGCTTTTCAGCTCTTTAAAAGAAGCATAGCCAAACTAAGCCGAAGTCGTTCGACAGCGTAGGATGAGTGAAGCCAAAGAAAAGGGTGCGGTGTTGGATCGAATCCCTATTGGACCTGCTCTGCTTTAATGGCAACGGCGAATGTCTAGGGTTTTACAGATTGCCGCGTCAAATCCCGGATTTCATTTGAATTGAAGTACAATGTTGCAATTTAGTTCGTTTTCTTTCATTTGAATTGGGTATTACGTCACATTTTATGATCATGAGAAAGGAAAAGGAAGTAATTTACTCATTTTCTAAAAAAGGAATTGGATAATTATATGATTATTTAAAATTAAATATTATATATAATTTCAATTTAATAATAAGAGGTAATGTCTTAGAATTAAATTTGATAGACATCTTAAATTCTAAGTTTAAATTTAATAGTTTTAAGATTTCTTTCAATGTCTCCACAAAATAAATTAAGTAATTAGATCATGATAAGGTGATATATGTATCAATAGGTCATGAGATCGATTCCTTAGTTTGTACAGTAAGATAAAATCTCTATTTACGATTTATGTTTTTTAGCAAAATCAAAAGTACAAACGACGAGAGATTGCACAAGAATGATAATTTTAAAATACCTTTAATTTAATGTTCATTTCTTTTAATTTATAATTCAAAACTTCATTTATATCCCTTTAAATATTAAAATGGAATACCTAAGCATGGGATTTTACCCAATTGCCATGCTGTCATCTCATTGGGCGCTGCCGCAAAATCCCCTTACACGACGTCGTTTGAATTGGATATTGTCCCTTTTTTTAACCCACAAAGACATTGGATATTCTATAATATTTTATCAAGTTTTAAATATTAATCAAATATTTAAATATACTAAAAATATATTTTGTTTCATATTCAACCGTGGGAGGGATTAGGATTTTGCATTACTTCTATTACTAATTTCAAATTTTGAAAAAATTATGTGATACCTTGAAATCTAAGATAATTGTAAGAACTAATTCTAATATTTGAGAAAATATAAGGAGTACTAATAAGAATTAATATTATGATACAATTTTTTTTGTTGTCATTAATTAATAATAGTTAAATATTTTTAAATAATCAAAATATCCATATATTTACAAATTTTCTTCTTTCTATCTTAAACTCTCTATTTTCTATCTTTTATTTTTCTTTCTCTCTCTTGGTCTATAAATAGTTTTGGCAATAATTCATAGTAGTGGCGATCCCTTCTACCATTAGCGATAGTCCATTCTTATCATTTTTTTATCCCTCTCGTTTCATTTACAAATTATTTTTCTCTCTCATTCTATTTGAAAATCAAGCCATTTGATTTACATAAATGTACTTTGCAAATAGAAGGGTCACAATGTAAATCGAAAAGTTTGTGACTTTACAATTTGTATTGAGAAAATGTAACACCCCACCTTCAAACATTTTATAACTTTAGAAATTTGAGATTTTTTTCAATAATCACACTTCGATCCCAAAAATTTTCAAATTTTGTCTTTTACTCTCTTAACGTATCAACTTCAATATTGTAATGCCCTGCTTCTTTGGTGTATTATTTTTTTTGGAAATTTAGATTTTTTTTATTTTTAGTTATCTTTATGCCTAATATTTTTTTAAATTCTTTTTTATTCCTTTAATTATAATTAAGGTAATTAATTAGAATTTTGCATAGAACACAATTTAGATTCAACCTGAGTAACATGTCAGTATTGAAAATTTTCATCAAAATAAAATTTATTACATATCCCAATCGGGTTCATACTATTTAGAAAAATTTAACAGAATTTATAAAAAAGTCAACTCCATGACAAAAATAAAATAAAAATGTCAGTGCTATTTATGCAGTAATAGTGGGCATAATTACAATAACAAACAACTTGTAGAGGACTCATAAAATTTGAAAAAAATTAAAGGTTATATACATATATCCCAGAAATTAATAGGTTTAAGTGCAATAACATGAAAGTTTAGGGTAAAAGTGCAACTTTGACAAAGTTCCAACTATTTGAGAAATGCCACCCACATCCCTCTTTTTTTTTTTTCTCTTATGTTACTTCTAGAGCCGGCCTGGCCCTGGGCTACCAGGGCCAGGGCTCCAGCCCAAGGCCCACAATTGATGGGGGCTCAAATTTTTTTTAAGTTATGTGTATGTGTATAAAAAATTAAAAAAAAATTAAAAAAAAAACATTGTCAAAAGAAAATTTTATTGCTATTTTTATTTTGTAGATGCATGTGATGATTGTTTTTGTTTTGATTAATTATGGATGATGAAAGTAGGGGTGTCGACGTTCGGATTGGTCCAGTTCTATGAGAATCCAGTAATCAAACCATTTTTAACGGTTCTAAAAAAATAAGAACCATAACCGAACCATTACATATATAAAATCAAACCATAACCAATCCATCACACAAGATCAATTTCAATTCGATTTCGGTTCTATCCAATTAACATTTAACTTTTAAACATTTTCGCAAAATATGAAATTACAAATAAATTTATTAATTAAAATAAACCCATAACTTCATTAATGCTTTAAATCTTGAAGTAAAAGTAGAACAAAATAATTCACAGACTATCTCATCAAATGAGATTACATCAATTTATTATAGCAATAACGCATAAAAGCCTAGAAATAAAAGAGTTCATAAATTTCGTTAGTTTCTTAAGAAGTGATATTATTTATACATATGTATATATATATACCAAAAAATTATAATATATATAGAAGTATAATTTCGATTCTGATTTGGTTCGAACTACGGTTTGAAAAAAAAAATCGGTAACCAAACCAAATATATTAGTTTTTAATTTTTTAGAACCAGAACATAATCATTGAACCAATCCAAAAGGTACGGTTCGGTCCAATTTGGTCCAGTTCACTGGTTTTCGAATATTTTTTGACACCCCTAGATAAAAGGAAGATTGATCAAATCAAGAAATACGTATGGAGATTCGAGAAGAAGCATGTAGACTTAAATATGTAGTTTTTATTTTTTAATGCAATGTTTATAATGCAGGGTATTCTTTTTTCTTCGTTTAAGGTTTTGTCCCATTGAGTTTTCTCCAAACAAGGTTTTAATGAAGTTCTAAATTATTCGTTCTTATCTTTTATAAATTCTTATAATTTTAATAAAATTAATTAATGAATAATTTTTATTTTTTTATTTAATTTATATAAAGGGCACACTTAAAAAAAAATTGCCCCAGGCCCAAAAACACCCAAGACCGGCTCTGGTTACTTTTTGCTACTAGTGAGTCTCCATTCAATAGCCGATCACATCCAACAAGTCCCATAATATTAGAACCGTTGCTTATAATCTCACTATCATTGTGGACCTCCTTGAACAACTCAAACCACGAAAAACTATCAAACTCAGCCATTGAAATAGTCCATTGATAATTAGTTTTGTTTTTATTGCTCCTATCATCAAAATTTTCTCTTTCAACCACCAAAACACCTTCAATCTCTTTCTTTCTTTCTTATCTATCTATTCTCTCTAAAACACTCATTAACCTCACTTTTTATGCTCAACAGTTTTCATTTTCCAAACCTATTGTGCTTCTTGGTCGATTTGTCATAGAGATTTCATTGATTCTAGTCATTCATTCCCATTTCTTAGTGCCAATCCGACCAACCTGATATTTATTTTAACCAATTTCGGGCTTAGATAACTATTAATTCATTTATCGATTTTCAGCAACATTGGGTCATACATGTTAGTCTTTATGCCGCCTACAATGCCCAGTATTTGTCTATATCCAATTTGATCTAGTTTTATGCCAAAAGTAGCCTCCAAACTTGGTGATATTTGGGTCCATCCCTTCATGAATTCATATTTTGTCTTTCCCATATTCCTCTTTTAAGGCCCGTTTTTGGTCTAATTTGAATCAATTAAAACATTAAAATTGCATTTTCTTTACTATTTTCAAATCATTTTTAGTTTTTAATTTTTTAAAATAATGAAAACGCATTCTCTTTATTGTTTTTAAAAATAAATTTTTAAAAACAAAAAAAAAATTGTAAAGAAAACTCAAAACAACAAAAAATTATTTTGAGTATTTTCATCCAAAACAAACTTTAAACTCAAAATATATTTATTTATTTATTCATATTTTATTATTGTAATAGAAAAAAATATCACAAAATTCATTAACTTTAAAATGTATATATTTTTTAATAATATATTAATATTAAATATTTATAATTTATTGAATAATCAAATTTATTAAGTAAAATATCATTAAAATATTATTTTCAAAATTTTAAAAAGAACACGTTTTCTAATTTTCTGTTTTGAAAAATAGTTTTTCAAAATGATAAAGAGAACGCGTTTTTAATTTTTTAAAAACAAACTACCAAAACATAAAACTGAAAATGAATTCAAAACTCAAAACTGAAAATTAAAAAACAAAGAAAACGCTGCCTAATCCTTTAATATCCAAAATCTTTAAAATTTTTGGATATTACAAAAAAAAAACTAATATTTGTGTATAGATTGAACACATAACATAGTCTAGATTGAATCTAGAATGAAGTATAAACTTTAGATTAATAATATTCGTGTGTGTATATATATATATATAAGTTAACTTCAAACAATAATATAAATTTATTCAAGATATTATTTTTACAATAAAATAAGAGTACAAATCCAAAATATTGAATAGAAAAATGCCAAGTATATATACTATAGATGAAAATACATTAGGAGGTGAGTTATGGGTCTCAAAGACATTTTACATAAGATAGATGACATGAATAATTAATTTCAACAATTTGATAACATCAAAACACCAGAGATTGTAGATTCACATGAATTTTTTTTTTTAAAATAATATCTGACACGTTCAAGACCATTTCTCATACTTTATCACATATTGTTCAATATGATGTTATGAAATCACATATTTTTATGTTAATTATGCAAATAAAATGATCAAACCTCATACTTTAATTATGTTTGAAAAAAATTAAAAAAATCTTTATGTCAGTATCAGCTTTGGGCTTCTTATCTGTGACTATGATATGCTCAAAAATATTTTCCTAAGCGTTAAATATTTTTCAAGCACTTGATGTTTTTCTAAATATTTTTCTTTAATATTCTATAATTTTGCCCTAAGTTCTTGAATTTTCTTCATTCTTCCTCTTTTTTCATTTTTTATTTTTCTTTTCTTTCGTTCTTTCTATTTTTACTCTATGACATGTGTACTGTAAGGGTCCTACCTTGTGGAGTGCGATTTTGTTCACCCCCTTTAACGGGGTGAACATCACCCTCACTATTTTTGTGAGGGTGAAAAGCAACAGAATGGCATGGGTATGATTTTTGATTGCAGTTCCGTTGCTTTTCACCCTCACAAAAACAGTGAGGGTGATGGTCACCCCCGTTAAAGGGGATGAACAAAATCACACTCCTACCTTGTGTGTGTTTTACGAGTACTTCACCCCTGGTATGTGTGTTGTATATGCCTAACATTAATACCTCCAATTATTTATTTTTAGATGACCATTATTATAACTTTTTTGTTCTTCTTTTCTTGTTATTTCTTCTTTATTTCTCTTCTTCTTCTTTTCCTCCTCCTTCTTCTTTCCTAGTTGGGAAGCTGCTGCACCTACTAGTACTCTTCTCTAGATTGGTTTTTTCAATGGGGCCTAATTTTTTAATGATCCCTTAACTTCCTTAAAACATGACCATTTTCCCAGAAATTCAATCCAATCTTATCCTTATTACCTCCTAAATCAAAACTCGATATCAAAACTACTTAAAACTGAACAAAACATGAATTTTGAGAAATTACACTTCTACCCCTTAAGTTTTGTTAATTCCAATTGAACCCCTTTGTTTCCAACCCTTTATTTTTTGAGATATTACACTATGATTTCTATGAATTATTCTAAGACCCACAACAACTAAAGCTTTCACTTAAGCCCTGAATTTTTTTGAGAATTACATTAAGGCTCTATACTTTGGGAAATTAAATCAAGTGAAACTTCTTGACAAATTACCAAAATACTCTCGATTCAATATAAACGGTCTCAATGCCTTGTAATATTAATAAAATACCCTTAAACCATAGGAAATTGCCATTAAGCCCATTTCTTTTTATCTAAATAATAAATCATATTTTCCCATGTTATCTTAAAAATTCTACGTATTATAGAAAAACTTCACAGTGGCAATCTCAACAGAGGCATGGCATGGACACTGTAAGGGTACATTTTTCTTTCTTTTTCTTTTCATATTTGACTTTGAGATGAGCATTTTGAAGCCAAAATTGGGTTTATCTTTCGGGTAAGAGTACGATAAACACTAATGAACCCATCAACGTTTATGTAATGAACCACGAACCAATCCGGGTTTATTGCATGAACCATGAATTTTAGAGATATCGTATGTAATCTTTCCATTCTTATAACATTGTCTTTTATGATCAATTCTAGTTTGGGGTGTGCATGAATAGGTTTAAAAAAAGTAAAAAATCATATCATATACTACGATTTGTATATGTTTTAAATTAAATTGAATTTTTTTTGGTAATCCAATTGAAGAAAATCATAATGGTTTAAACCACAATTTAGACAACTTAAATATTATATATAATTTTGGATGAAGTGCAAAAGTGCCTATTGTATTTTGACATAGGGGTTAAATTAGTCCTTCTACTTTCAAAATGTCCAATGGAGCCCTCCTATTTTTAAACTAAGGGTCACACTAACCTTTTTGTCTATTTTACTTGGTCGATGTTTAAACACTAGTTGGTCTTTCTTTGGTTACTTACCTTTCCTCTTGGGGCAACAAAATACCTAATTTTTTATTGTTGGTGAAAAAAAGAAGCCATTGGGACAACCTTCATTGCTATTGTGTGAAAAGGCCCAATGCAAGGGTCACCATCCAAGTCTAGCATATAGATGGAGGTTACATCAACAATATTTAGGAAAAGGCTAGCCATTGTGGAGATGTAAGGAAAAAAAAAATTATTTTTGATTTTAAACACTATATTTGTGAGGGATATATATGAAAGGCAAACAATTTTTTAGAGCTATTAGATGAAAATCACCACAAACCCATTGGAGCAAATTGAAAATATTTGCTTTAGAAAGTAAGAGCCTTGTGAAAAAGACAACTTTTGAGCAATATAGGATAAGGTCATTGCAATTCATCAATTGAAGAAAAAGATTGTCCACGCCACTACTATTGAAGTGAAAAAATGGTTTTACCATTGAGGATGAAGTCTTTTGTTAGGGCACTAACTTGTTAGTGAAAAAGATTCTTGCTAGAAATTAAGTGAGGGGAGAGAGATTATTCATCACTAGCTATCATTCTTGACAAATGAGGAAGCATCTCACTTGGGGTTGCACTTGAGGAAACAATATAATTGCCATTGCTAAAAGAGATATGTGAGAAATATGAATAAAAAAAAAAGGGGAAAAGTAGGTGGGATTGTCGCTACCACCATTGCTAAAAAATACTCAAGACCAAATGACATGTAAACATCATTTGGGCAAATAGGTAGAAGGGTTAAGGCAGCCCTTAGTCTAAAAGTATGAGGGTTTTGTTGGCATTTTTGAATGTAAGAGGGCTAATCCTATCCCTTGGACCAAAGTATAGGGCCATTTTAGTGCTTTGTCTTTTAACTTATTACTAAGCATAAGTAAAAAATTATATATATCAATGGAATAACAAAGCTCATTACAAAATATCTAAGGGTGGCTTTGTAACGACCCGTTAGCGAGCCTAAGTCCTTTGGTCGTTATTTTTATGAGTGTTGTATGTTATCGTTATTTGACTAATGAGTTGGAAATATATCATGGGGTGTATGAGTCCTAACTAGGCATTAATCTTTTGTAGGTGGTTGCTTAGGCTGTGATAGTATGGTATCAGAGCTGACCCAACTGGTCATTATACAGAGGTGTTGCTCATGACTCAAAGAGTGTGGTAGACATGTACTATATAAGCCAGTGGGTCGAGTCCTAGCTAGGCATCAACCTTTTGAAGGTGCATGGTTGCCTAGGTTGTGACATTGAAGATTTATTGATAGGCTCATTAAGTGAGAAGACTCGCCAGGAGTACTCGATGATTATCTTGTCCACATTAGGAGATCACAAATTGTATGTCAAGTTTAGTAAATGTGATTTCTGGTTGAAAGAATAGTTTTTTTGGGTCACATAGTTTTGGGACGAGAAATATCTGTAAATCTTGCCAAAGTTAAAGCAATGAAAGAGTGGCTACGACCTGCTATTATTTCAGAAGTAAAAATTTTTCTTGGATTAGCATAGGTATTATCGTAAGTTGTTGAAAGATTTTTGAGCATTGTGTTCCTTGGATTCAACTGACTCAGAGAAGGGTCAAATTCGTTTTGAATGACCCTTGTCGAGAAGGCTTCATAACTCAAACATCAATTGACATCGACTCCAATGTTGGCTTTACCTGTAGGTATGGGGGATATGAGATTGGATGGATGCCTCAAGGGTAATTTTGGAGTATGCATGGATACAATACAAGAAAGTGATGGCATAGGGATTTCGATAGCTGCTACCTCGTGAAAAGATATAGCTAGTGCATAATTTGGAACTAACAGCTATGGTGCATGCTTTGAAGTAATGGCAACGTTGTGGTTTGGACAAAGCTACTAAGGAATTGAGAGTAAAGAGAAAGGATATTTTCCCCTCATTGTAGATTGACCAAATAAGAATTTGGAAAACCAAATTCTGTTAAGGGGGGAGAAATTGTAACGACCTATTAGTGAGTCTAGGTCATTTGGCCGTTATTTTTATGGATGTTGTATTTTGTCATTATTTGACCAATGGGTTGGAAATATATCATGGGGTGTATGAGTCTTGGCTATGCATTAACCTTTTGTAGGTGGGTGCCTAGGCTGTGACAAGCTTAGGTGGTGATTTTCCCCTTATGATAAGCATGAAGTCATGAATTTGAACATTTTCACACTTGTAAACATTCTTGTTGTTTCCTATGTGTAAAGAAAAATATGCACTCATAAATAAGGGTGTGTAAAACTTTGGTTAGACTGAAGTAATCAAATTGAATTGATTGAAATTGTAGGTTTTTTTTTTTTTGTGTGTAAAAGTTCGATTTTTTGGTTTTAGTTTGATTATTGGGTTGGAAGTAACCAAACTAACTGAATTGACTAATCTTTAAAATGACATCATTTTACATCTTATAATATAATGTTGTTTTGACCTGCCACACCCCCCCCCCACACTAAAGTGAAGTCTGAAGAAGAAATGAAAAGAAGAAAAGAAGAAGAGAAATTTAGAGAAGAAGAAGAAAAAGAACTGAAGAACCAATCTAAGCCCTAAGCCAACCCTAACCCTTTGCCTTTGACTTCGACAGACGACCGCCTTCCCTTTGTTGTTGATAATAAACAGAAGACCACTGTGACATCGTCGTTCCCATCTCTCACATCGCCTTTGCCATTCGGCCATTGGCTAATCGACCATCGCCTATTCCATCTTCCCTTTTGTCGATAACCATTGCCTGTTTTGCCTTCCTTTTCGCCTGTTTTGCCTTCTCCTTCACTAACAATCGTCACTTGTTCCACCTTCTCCGATTGGCAAACCACAGCTACAGAGGAGAGTTCTAGTCTATTCGGTTTTTTGATTTTTTTGGGTGTTTTTGGTTTTTTGATTTGTTTAGTTTTTCAATTTTTCAGTGTATTTGGTCTTTCAATTAGTTTGATTTTTTTTCAATTTTTTGAAGTGTTTTTGGTTTATTCGGTCGATTTGATTTTTTTGATATAAGTTTCTTTTCTTTTCTTTTTTTTTTTTTTCTGGTTTTTGGTCTTTTTGATTTTTTGGTTTGTTTGGTCGGTTTGGTTAGATTTTTTTTTTTTCTGATATTCGATCTGTTTGGTTAGTAAATTTCAGTTAGTTTGGTAAGTGAATCGACTATTTACACACCCTTGCTCATAAAAACTCAATGCTTTGTCTAGCAAATGGACTTAATCACATTTGTTGAGAAATTTGTATTTTGATTTTATAAGAAAATAATTTTTGGTAAATATAAATGAGAAAATATTTTCAATAAATTTGGTTCCTTGATGATGCCAACACCCTTTGAAATATTATTAAGATTGATAAACTTTGCGAGCCATTGGCTTTGCGTTGGGTCTTTGCATTGTATCGTCCTAGGTATGCCCGGTGATATCTTTGTACACTTTTTGATCTATACATATTTACCTTTGATAAAAAAAAAAAAAGATTGATAAACTTTTAATCAAATATGATGTTTCAAATAATCAAGTTTTTGTTGAATATAATTCAGTATATGTTCAATATAATCGAGTATTTTATAAAGTATATGAAAGTAAATCAAGTAAACTCTTTTTGAAAATCGAGTAAGCATAAGAAATAATTTTGTGAGAAATTTAATTGAGTCAATCTTGAGTATAATCGAGTAATGCTTAGTTCTTTCTCAAATTAATCGATTACATATACGTATATAATTGAGAAGAGACATGATATAATCACTATCTGATTTCCTATACTCGAGTATGTTATTCAATTGTCTGTTTTCTCAAAATCAATCGAGTAAGGTTCTTCAGTAATTGAGTAATAATCTTTTGTACTCGAGTGAATCTGTTTTTGTAATCGACTATCTTATATTTAAAAATCTGAGCATATTTTTACTAGAGTGGAGTATTTTTTAATAATCGAGTAAATATTTTTTTTAATTGAGTACAGATAAGTTGAAAGCTAGCTAAGTTTCTGGACTAAGTTTAATCGAGTAACATTTGTTTATACTCGAGTAAAAATCATATTTAATAGAGTAAACTTAGATTTGTAATTGAGTGAATAATGCAAGTTTCTGAGGTTTAAAAGTTAATTGAGCAATGACTTGGTCATATTCGAGTAATTTACATATATACTCGAAGACATAGTAAATCCAATCGAATAAGGATCCAAGTTAGTCAAGTAAACATAATATTTACTTGAGTATTTCCTGTCTAAATTCAAAAAATATAGTCGTTTAACACATTAAATGTTGTTAGTTTTATCTTTTCAGTTTATTAAATGTTCTTCAGACATCTTGGGCATACTTTTATGATTTAATGCCAGTTATTTAATATTTATAGAGACAAAAAAATAACAGTTACAACTCAATCAAAACATTTCAATTGTCAAATGCCATGTCAGCTAACATTGAATGCATGAAATCTATAAAAAGGAGAAGAAGCTGAAAGAAGAAGGTTACAACACTGAGCAATACAAGTGAAAAACTAATGTTGCGTTCTCTTTGTTATTTTCAAGTTATTTTTAGTTTTCAATTTTCTAAAATACTGAAAACGCGTTCTCTTTACTGTTTTTAAAAATGCATTTTTGAAAACAAAAAAAAAAAAATGTAAAGAAAACTTAAAACAACAAAAAGTTATTTTGAGTGTTTTCATCCAAAACAAACTCTAAATTTAAAACATATTTATTTATGTATTTATTCATATTTTACTATTGTAATGGAAAAAAATATTACAAAATTCATTAACTTTAAAATGTATATATTTTTTTAATAATATATTAACATTAAATATTTCTAACTTATTGAATAATCAAATTTTTTTGTATAAAATATTATTAAAAAAATATTTTTAAAATTTCAAGGAGAACGCGTTTTCTAATTTTCTGTTTTGAGAAATAGTTTTTCAAAATGACAAAGAGAACGCATTTTCAATTTCTTAAAAACAGATTATCAAAATAGAAAACTGAAAATGAATTCAAAATTCAAAACTAAAAATTGAAAAGTAAAGAGAACGCAGCCTAATTTTCTGAGCTTATTATCTCGACCTACTATCGATCAATCTTTTCTGTTTCATTAAAAGAGAGTGTGTTTGATTTTTTTTAAATCTTGTAACTCTCTTTCAAGAGAAAGTATCAATGCTTATTGTATCATTATATATTTTTCTCTTGAGAAATCATTTCACAATATTTGTGAAAGTTTGTAAAGGTTGCATCTGATCCTTGAAAGACAATTGGTCATGGTTGAACCAAGTTTGTAGAAGCCAAATTTATAAAGGTTGAGAAGTTGATCCTGTGTACATAAAAGTTACAAGGTAATTGTAAAGGTACATTTTGTGTGTTTGCAAAATGCTTGGTGGTGAATCAAGATAGTGGATTAAACTTTATAATTGAACCATTTTAAATCATGCTTACTGCATTCTTAATTTCTTCAAAGTTTATTTCAATTCAATTATTTGAGTTTTGTTTTAAAAAGGGTGAAAAATTTACTTTAACCCCCTCTTAAGCTAACAAATTTATTAACATCAATAATAAATTTAAAATGGTTAATGTTAGTGTAATAAATGCATCTTATCTTTAAATAAAGTGCATTTATTACATTTTATATTCATTTAAAAAAATTACTCTTATTGGTTAATAATAAATGTATCATGTTTTTTCATATTTTATAAACTAATAAAATTGTTTTAGAATTGAAAATAAGATGTAATAAATATATCTTGCATGTTTGCAAACAATATATATGTACTATATCTAATACACCTCAAGATTACACATGATACAAGCCCATTTTTAAGCCATCGGCCACAACTAGGCCATCTTTAACCTCAGTTCACTTAACCAAATCGCTCTTGACATCGATCTACCTAACCAAATTAACCATCATGGCCATGGGCGGATGTAGAGAGGGGATTGGGGCTGGGCTGTCCTTGATCTTTTATATATTTATGTATATATTATTGTTTAATAATATATTTTTACTGTTTAATTGAGATTGGCACGGGCTACAGCCCGTGCCAGCCCCCCTATATCCGCCCCTGATCATGGCCGGGGGCAGATGTAGAGAGGGGACTTGGGCTGGATTGTCCCTGAATTTTTATATATTTATATATATATATATATATATTTACTGTTTAATTGGGGCTGGAAGTGCCAGCCCCCCTATATCCGCCCCTAATCATGGCTCTTGGTAGGGGCTGTAGATTTGAATGTGATTTTGTACTAAAAGAGAAATGTAAAAAGTGTCATAAAGAAGAAGGGTCATATTCCAACATTGGAATATCTGAAAATCAACTCAAGGTAATTTTTCATGGGGCCAACAGGAGGCATCGCAAAAAGTTGCTTTGCCTGAATGTGCGATTGGTGCTGATCCTATATATTGAACATCGATATTATTGATGAGCTAATGTTTGTTAAATTTAACTATCCCCCATTTAGAATATTTGATAGGACAAAATAACCGAAGAACATATTCGTTGGTGTTGTCATGTTATGCAATACAGGTACGCAACTGATGCCATGTTCTGTAGGAATTTCTCTCAAACTTTGCATGGAGGCGCAATGGATTGGTTTGACACCATCATTGAGGCTAATATTTCCAAATCTAAGCAAATGGTGGAGTACGTAGTTCAAAAAGCAGTTCTATGAAAATTAAACCCTAAAAAGTAACAACTAAAATGCCTTTTTTTTAATTTTTTTATAGTGTGTTTCGATATCATAATTTAGGGATTTTTTTTTTCAAAAACCCTTGTATTTTTTTTTTAAAAAAAGAACTTGTAATATAAAGGCCCTCGACAAAAAATTAAACTCGAGTATTTTCTTTAGAAATTGAAAACATTTTTGATGCAGTCTAAAATATTTGGGTATAGTAAGATAGTACTCAAGTATTTCTTTGAGAAATCGAGAGTATTCCTAATGTAGTAAAAAATACTTTAGTATAGTAAAAAGTAATACTTGAGTATTTCCTTGAGAAACTCAACAATTTTTATGCAATATAAAAATACTTGGGTACAAGAAAATAATATTAGAATATTGCATTGTAGGATAGGAAAGGTATTAAGCAACAACAAATACTTGAGTACTTGGAAGTTTACACCTAAAACATGAAATAATGCTTTACTCGATAGTTGACTACCATACTTATGATACTCGAGTACTTGACATCTCGCGTCAAAAAATTTAAATTTCAAGCTGTTGGAGTGGAATCATTTTAGTTTGATACATTTCCTAATGCATATCTAGCTTTTCTATGATTGTAGAAGACCATCTTTTACGGTATTCAGCTTGTTAATTTTAAGTCAAAGAACAAGTTAGGATTATTTGTAGCTAGTATGGACTTGACAATTGTTGCTATTTATAACAGTTAGAAAGGCAATTGACTATTTGATCATTGGGTCTATACAAGGACACAAAGAAGAAGAAGAAGAAGAAGAAGAAGAAGAAGAAGTGTAGGAGAGCTTGAAAGAACAATAACTTCACGTTCATTCTTCTTCTACAGTTTTTTCAACCTTTACTACCTAGAAAACAAAGCTTTGTTCTTTTTTGAGGGGATATTTGTATTATGAGTGTATCTCACAAGTCTTCTTCCTTTGATTGTAAAAGTGAGTGTGTGGGCTTTTGCTTCAGCTATTTGAAAAGCATTTGTAAGGTTTGTGCTTGAGTCTTTGAAAAAGCACAGAGTAACTTTGTGCTTGAGTTTGTGAAAAGGCACAAGGTGTAGAGGATAGTACTTGACTAGTTAAAAAACACTCATACAGTGGATTTGCAAAATCTTAGTGAAAAGTGATAATAGATATAGTGAAGTTGTTGAACCACTATAAATATTGGTGCTATCTCTGTCTTCTTTTTTTGTTCTCATTCTTTTTTGTTATATACTTTAATTTGCAAAATTTTGTTAAGCTTAATTTACCCATCTCTTAAACTGTGTTTGGTTAATATTTTTAACAAATTTATCCCAAATTCACTAAAATTATTCTATTAAGCAATGCTTAGGTAGATTTACCTCTAGTAACCTTTTCTAACTATTATGCTTAGTTTAGTTTATTAAGGCAGGGTCTTTGTACACACACGTATTTTCATGGATCACATTTAAGTTACTTCGTAACTCATATTAAGGAGTAAATTTTTTTGATTCTTTTCGAACTACCAAATATAAAAGAAAAAAGAGATTTTTCAGGCATCCTAACCAAAAATATTTAGAAACTTTTAGGATAAATTTCTAAGTCATTGCACCCCAAAATACAAACATAAAAGTCATTTATTTTTTTTAAAATGAAATGACATGCCTTAAATGAAAACTCAGGTCATATAATAAGTTTAGCATGCTTGATATATTTTGATTTCACTAAAATAAAACTTGTATATGCTTTTAGTTCATCACATAAAAGCACGTATAACATCTACAAAACATGGCATATCCCCAAAAATAATGAAACTTCCAAAACTAAGCTTGAAGAACTTCCTTTCTCTTTGAATCACTTGCCTCACCTAAAACATTTGGATATTCCACAAGCTAAAGCTAAGTTAAAAGATGAAACTTCTAAGTGAGGAATTCTCAAAAATTAAAACATTTATATAAAATGCGTGCATGAAAGAAAATGCTAGTTTCTACTTTGTGATGCCACTTGTGAAAATGTCAGCATCATTCTAAGAGTTTTCTTAATTGGTGCCCCAAACGCCTGTTGGAAGGTCTTCAACCATGCCATCGAGCCTAAGTGGTTTAGGATAAAATATCAGGGTCATACATAATTATTGATGTAAATGAAAAACCAAATAGAGTATATTTTTAAAATTAATTTCTCATTAAACGCAAAAAACCATGAAATAAGAGTTTTGTGGGTGGAAAAATCTCACATTGGGGTCTCTTTAAAGAAAAGCTTACTTGCTCTTCCTAGCTTTCTAACCTCTCTTTGGTCACCTTGGCATGGCGAATGATTGTTTTTCTTTCTCATGCTCTATCTCTTTTTCTCTCTCGCTTGGATCTCTTTTCTTTTAAAGGTTGGAAGACCACACTCATGACTCGTCCTTTTTCTCTCACACTTGGATTTCTCTTCTTCTAAGGGTTGGAAGATCACCCTTATGACCTCTATTTATACCTAACATACTTGGGCACCACTTCATATCTTGGGGTAAGATTTCAATTTTTTTCAAAATTTCCTTTTTTAGTTTAGTGAAAAAGCCTTAATCTCTCATCATTTAAAATAGAGGTCAAAAATCATTTTTGAGTGGAAGCCACCATTTTTTGTGTCTACTTTAAAATAGATGGGTTTTCAATGTTGTTATGGCCAAAATATATAACTGAGATTGACATATGTGTGTTTACTTTACTGACTTAAAAAAAAAATCTCTCTTAAAGATTTCTTCCCTTTAAAGAAGGTTGATCACCTAGTTGATGCGACAACCGAAAACAAACTCATGAGCTTTATGGATGCATACTCCAACTAAAGTCCAATCAAGTTATGGACATAAAAAGAAAAAGAACACATTGCCTTCATAATTAATTGACACACTTTTTTGTTACAAACTATCCTTTAAAAAGTTGTGCATGCTACAATAACCATTAAATGCTTCATTATTCTCAAGTTTTTCCAAGGCTCTTAGGTTTCTTAAATTTGAAATTTCCTTTTCAAATTAAGATATGGAGGGATTCCTAATATGACTAAAGATTACACATGACATGTGTCCACCCTCAAGCCACCAACTGCTTCGCCCCACTTAAACAAGGCAACTTCAACCTAGTCCAGTCAACCAGACCACCTTTGGTCTTAGTCCACTTAACCAAGCCATCCTCGAACTTGCTCCTCTTAACTAGGTCACCCCTATTCTCGATCCACCTAATTAACTAGGGCACCTTTGACCTTGGTTTACCCAACTAGGCCACTCTTGGCCTCGTATTCAACTTGGGCCTAGTTTGATCCCAAAAGTGGCATCTTATGATCTCGAAGCTATATTAATCCAACTTTGAGTTGAATACTTACTTTGATTAGAATTATCTCCTAAAATTTTGAGATAAAATTAATCACGATCTAAGACTATTTCTCACAATCTAACCATCAATGTAAATCCCAATAAACTTGGGATAAACCTTTTCTTTTAAATCTTAGGAATGTAGTCTTTAGAGATAAGCCTAATCTCTTTAAATTTATATAGGGTTGCTATTCATAAATAATATCTAACAATGAGATCTAATCATAAGTGAATGATTATTTCTCAACTAATATAAATAAAGTATTATTATGCTTGACAAAATAAATTTATAGTGTGGATCGGCAAAAATCAACTAAAGGCTTAGAAGAATGAGGTTGGGCCCCCACATGGCCTTCCTAGACCCATCCCAGCACCTCCCCGAGTGGGGATCACTCGGGGGTGGCAGTTGATAGATGGTAACCAAGCAGGGGACCCTTAATCTGCCCGAATTGTGTTACTCCACGTGGCATCTCGTGAGGCGGGGGACCCTTTCCCAGTGACTAAGGATGCGCCATGTAGCAGCCCAAGCGACCATCGTAGGCCTTTGGGTGGGGGTTGCGCGGGAGTGGTGCAACATGGTAGGGCCTCGTGAGCCCAAGGTCTTGCGACTGCCAAGCGAGGAACCCCCTTGCATAGCCTTGCCATGAGGTTGCAAGGCAGGGGGCCTTCACGTGCATGGCTATAGCCTACCACGTGGACGCAACCACACCCCTAATTGAGGGTCACTCAAGGGTACTGAGCTTGAGTGTGCAAACATGCCCCCACACACACGCTCGCACTCGTGCCCTAACACCCTCGAATGACCCTTACTTGAGGGTTCACCATGCTCGTGCTCACGCCTGCGTGTCCACTCCCTTACCCGTGTGCCCACGCACCATGAGCCCTCACCCTTGTGAGACTCAATCAAAACTACCCTCGAGTTACTTGCCAAGAGTAACGGACCACTTGACATTTGTTGGCCTTTTCCATCACTATAAATGGAAGGTCTTCCCCCCTTGAGGTATGACATCTGTCCTATTCACATTTCTTTCTAACATTCAAGTATTCTATTCTTTTGAAAGACTAATTTAGGTATCAGAGGGTTTGCACAGGGATTCTCACCCACACCCTTAATTGATTTTCTTTTCAAACAGGTCATTCATTGCTCTAAAGGGTCATCCATCGCTGTCATTTCACCTCAGGAGAGTCATCTATCGCTCCAGAGAGTCACCTATCATCCAGATAAGCCACCCTTGTGCCATCCTTAAATGATCCCCCATATCTAAATTCATTATTATAGTCAAACAACAAGAAATATGATCTCTTGAATAGGATAAATACCCTTAATTACAAACTCGAGCTTTTTTCCCCCCACTTACTATTAGTCATTATTTGACTTAGACATGAGGGTTAATTTCTCAATCAACCTCAAAGCAATATGTCCCTTCCTTTTTGTAAAAGATTAGTCTAGTTGTCTCAAGATACAAGTTTTTCAACCACCTAACATTTTTTCTTTGTAAATATATTGATAGTCAATTTTATACATTATCAACACTTTAATCATTATTTCTAAAATAAAAATTAGAATTCTCCTTTAAAAATTTAGAAAAACAAAACATCATTAATAATCATTTATAAAGTTATCATAGAGATTCTTACAAGCCCTCGATGAACGTAAAAGTATAAAGCTACTTGAATAATATTAAAAAAATAAAAAATGTACTCATAAAAGATTGTTACTCTTTCTTTATTTAAGATATAAATAATAAAAAGCAATAATATGATTTTACTTTCTAATAGATAAAATTTTATAAAGTAGTGTTTGTGATTCTCTAGATTAATTTAACTTTATTGTCTTCTTCCTCATTTGTCTAATCGAACCTAATTTTTCAAAAGTTATCATTGACCAGTAATTTTATTTTTTAATAATAATAAGAGGGATATTTTTGAAAATTTTTAAAAAATTAATATTTATTTATTAACAATAAGATAAAGATAAATTATCTATATTTATAAAATTTTAAAAAAATCGATAACAATTTTAAAAATACAAAAAACAATCAATACAATTTACAGAAATATGAAAGGTTGAAACATGAATTTTTTTAAATAAATATAAAAAATACTATACCCACAAGCAAATCACAAATTGACATGGTATCACAAAATTCATAATAATTTTATTTAAAATTAATAAATATATTTACTATTGTAAATTAATAAATTTTGAGTAAAATTATTATTATTTTAAATAAAATTATTATGAATTTGATGGTAACAGGTGAATTACAGAAATTATTTATGAGAATTATCTATAAATATAATATTTTACAATAAATATGATTCGAGAAAGAACTAAGTTTTGACCACTTTAATAATAAATAATTGTAAATATTTAAAAAGTAAAAATTATTAATGATCATTTATATGGTTACCATGGGGACTGGAGTTTCCCGTGAGGCCTCTCGATCAACGTAAGCCAACTTCTATCTTGGCGCCACGGTGGCGGAAACGAGAAACGTGCACACACGCACGCACACGCATATAATATATATATATATATATTATATATATATACACACACACATATATTAATGGGGTGGGATCCGGACCTCCTCTGCATTTTCCTCTTCTCCTTCCCCGTTTTACTCCGATGACGAAACCCTGAAAATATTCGATTCGATGAAAGGAAATCACCGCCGAATTCTCCCGCAAGCCTCTTGATCTCTCTCTCTATCTCTCTCTCCGCTCGGGTACGTTTCCAAACCCTAATGTTTATTGCCGTCAATCTCACTCATTTCTCTTCATTTTTTTTTTTTGCACACTTCGTTTGTCTCTTCGCATTTCTTGTTTTCTAATTTCAGTTCTCTTTCGATTTGCTATTCGTTTTTCTAGGTGCCCAAACGGCCAATTTCGAATTCACTGTGCTTGATTCTCCTTGTTTGCTGTTGTTGTGGACGATTCGTACTAGATTCTCACCACTGATTTCCTTTTGAATCAAACGAACGCTCGATCTGATCTTGTCAATTGTTGAGGATAGTGTTTCTGTTAATTGTCAAAAGGGTGTTTAATCTAGTAGTTTTACAGTATTTTTGAGAAAGCATTTCAGTTTATTTGTACAGCGGTCATTTTCGTTGTTAGCTACTTCGAAACCTAATTTGCCTAATTGCATCACTATATTCTTTTTGTAGTCTCAACTTCAGCTTCTTCAAGTTTCTTTCAGCGGACGCGGACCTCCCTGACTTTGTCCGTGTCAATTATACCCATTTTTCTGTTGATTGATGGTCTTTCTGATTGTTTTGGTTCTTCAGTGAATACTGGAATGTGAGATGATAATATATATTCTAAGTTTCTCACTTGGTGTATTTTTGGATTTAATTTGTTTTATTTCACTTGTCTTACTTTTAGTGCATTTTGTCAGTGTGCCCAGTCAAGTTCTCGACCTGTGACCGTTTAATTTGTTTTAATCCACTTCTTGTCTTATTTTTTGTGCATAAGTATATCCAAAGAATTTTATTTCATCTTCTCTTTACCGTTGATGTTTACACATAATTCTTACGTTTCTCAATACTAATTTCTGTATGCTTTACTTTCTTTGCCATATAATCAATTCGGTGTGCTTTGTTGGTATTTAGAAGGATGGGGACCTTGTCAAGTGGTGGCCTATGTGATGGGGGTTCAAACAAAAGGCTTTTGGAGAATGGTTACAGCATCTCTTCAGGTGGTACGCATAAGTACAAGAAGCGGAAGGTTTCTGCTGTTCGCGATTTTCCACCTGGATGTGGACGAGATGTTCCACATGTAAATCTGACACCCAAGGATCCTGAGCCAAAACCATCACATCGTAATAATGACAATCTGGTGGTTAATGAAATGGTGTTAAATGCTACAGAAAGTGATTGTCTCAAAGCTTTTGAAATTGGTAAAGGACCATTATTGCATGATGTGGCTCAAAGGTTGGGGAAGTTGGGGTTGCCCAACTCAACAGGTGATTTGGCAGGAAAAGAGGTGGATGCAGCTGGGAAAGGCAACGGGGTTGAATTGTCCAATAATGGGGAGCCTTCAGGAACTGACTTGCAAATGCCAACCACTTCAGAAGTTAAAGGACCAGAATTGTCAAAGGAGTTACATGAAGTGGAAGTTCCAGATAAAGTAAGCAAAGGAGGTGGAGAGAAAAGCAAAACTGGTTTGGAGATCGGTTCTATGGTTGATGAGATAGTTCCAGTAGATGCTGCAAAAGCATGTTCCCTACCAAAATGTCAGACTGTTGATGCCAAACCATTGGAAAAGACTGCCCTGAAGAGTAAATTTCCTACAAGAAGAGTTTCAGCTGATCGTGACTATCCTCCATTTTGTGGAAGGAATGCTCCATGCCCAACAGATGAAGAGCGCATGAGAATTCTCTTGGGAGCCAATGCATGTGATCCTCCAGATAAGGCTACTGTGCGGAGTGTATTGTTAAGGGAGAAAGTGAGAACTATAGAAGAAAGCAGTCCGGTGAGAGTGTCAG
Organism: Diospyros kaki; assembly: GCA_036245055.1. Taxonomy (NCBI): domain Eukaryota; kingdom Viridiplantae; phylum Streptophyta; class Magnoliopsida; order Ericales; family Ebenaceae; genus Diospyros; species Diospyros kaki. The sequence continues at coordinate 32,800,521 of BSEG01000007.1, forward strand.
AAACTATTGATGTTCAAGAATTAAAGTGCAATATTCGAGCTGGAAATCCTCAAAGGAGGGAGTTGAATGGAAATTTAAACAAACCAAATATGAAATCCCGAAAAGCTTCTAAGCAAGGCAGGCCATTGGTGGAAACAGTGAGGGCTGATGTGGAGGGCAGTCCAGTGCCAAAGACAACAAGGAATGATGTTGAAGAATTGGATGGGGATCTTGGGGATGGAAATAGCCAAAAACATATAATAGAAGGAAGTTTACCTGAAATGAGTACCAAGTCAAAAAGAATAATTAGAAAGGATCCTGAGGATGTTAGTGGGGTTCCAGTGGAGGCGGGGAAGCAAGCTGTGGGTTGCTCACGTGGTAAGAATCTTAAGCGAAGGCCTATGGGAAATTCTGTTGCTTTGGAGCCTAAAGTGGATGTGGTGATTGTGCAAGGTCTGATGGCTGCACCAAACTGTCCGTGGTGGCAGGCTAAAGGGGCTGTTAATGCTAGCCCGAGTAGCATACTGGCTAGAAGTGAGGTGAAGAAACATGCTGTCAAGTGCATCACAGGGGGAGAGAAATCTAAACGTGTCAACGGGCAAAAGGCTTATGAAACAGATCGAGTGGGAGGGACATCTAGGAAGAAGATGTCAACTTCTTCGAAAAAGGCTGAATCTGAAAGTAAAGGGGTTGTCAAGGATGAGGAAGATCTTGCTATAAAAGAGCAAGATGAAAGTTCTCCAGCATGTCAAAGTCTACCTGAATTTGAAGTAAGCCTGCCTCCTTATGGTCCCCAAAGTTCGAGTAATGGTAATGCACGTAACAAAGTGAGGCAGATGCTTCGCTTCTTCCAAGCTGTTTGTAGGAAGCTCTTGCAAGTAGAAGAAGCAAAAGTGAAGCAACAAGGACAACTAAGCAAAAGAATAGACATGGAAGCTGCAAAGATTATCAGGGCCAAAGGAAAAGAAGTTAATACTGGAAAACATATAATAGGATCAGTGCCGGGTGTTGAAGTAGGTGATGAGTTTCAGTACAGGGTGGAGCTTGCTCTTGTTGGCATTCATCGCCTCTATCAAGCTGGTATTGATTACATGAAACACGAGGGAATGATCATTGCAACAAGTATTGTTGCCTCAGGGGGTTATCCAGATGAATTGGACAACCCTGATGTGTTAATATACTCTGGCCAAGGTGGAAATGTCACAGCCAAGGATAAAGAACCTCAAGACCAGAAACTTGAGAGAGGGAACTTGGCTCTGAAAAATAGCATATCAGTAAAGAATCCCGTTCGGGTAATTCGTGGGTTCAAAGAGATGAAAACTTCTCACTCAGATTCAAAAGCCAAGTTAGCATCAACCTACACATATGATGGCTTGTATAAAGTGGAGCGGTACTGGCATGAAGTAGGATCACATGGTAAGCTGGTTTTTAAATTTGAGTTAAAGAGAGTCCCAGGCCAACCAGAACTTGCTTGGAAAGAAGTGAAAAAGTCAACTAAATTTAAAGTACGGAAAGGTCTTTGTGTTGATGATATATCAGGAGGGAAAGAGTTATTTCCTGTTTGTGCTGTGAATCCAATAGACCGTGAGAAGCCACCCAATTTCAATTACGTGAAGGAGATGAAATACCCTGATTGGTATTGCCCTACTCCTCCTCAGGGTTGTGATTGTATTGGTGGATGTTCAGATTCTAAAAAATGCTCATGTGTAGTAAAAAATGGAGGAGAGATTCCATACAACCACAATGGTGCCATTGTTGAAGCAAAGCCTCTGGTCTATGAGTGTGGTCCATCTTGCAAATGCCCTCCTTCTTGCTATAATAGAGTTAGTCAGCATGGTATCAAAATTCAGCTTGAGATCTTCAAAACAGAGTCAAGGGGCTGGGGTGTTAGATCCCTAACTTCTATTCCTTCAGGAAGTTTTATATGCGAGTATATTGGGGAGCTTCTTGAAGACAAAGAAGCTGAACAAAGACACAATGATGAATATCTATTTGATATTGGCCAAAATTACACCGATTGTTTTCACATGGATGGAGTTTCTAGTCTCAAGCCTGATGCACAACCGAATCCTAGGGAAGTTATTGAGGATGGTGGGTTCACCATTGATGCAGCACAATTTGGAAATGTGGGGAGGTTCATCAACCATAGTTGTTCTCCTAACCTTTATGCTCAAAATGTCCTGTATGATCATGAGGATAAAAGAATGCCTCACATAATGCTCTTTGCTGCAGAGAATATTCCTCCTTTACAGGAGCTGACTTATCACTATAATTATTCAGTTGACCAGATTTGTGATTCAAATGGCAATATTAAAGTCAAGAGCTGCTACTGTGGTTCTGCTGATTGCACTGGCAGGATGTATTGAGATGAAGATGTCTGGGGTTTCAAGAAGTGGATACTTTGTTTCTTAATGTAAGTTCTCCTTGACCAGATAGTTTTTTATTTGTAGTTACACTCTGATAGTTTATAATAAATCATTCACAGAACTTTCGGGGGTCTCAACAGAAACAGACTCGTACAAATATTATTTAAATACAAAGAACACATACACTTTTAAGTTTTTGAGTGTATCATGAACGTTATGTGTTGTACTGCCTCTCTACATGGGTAATATGACCAGCTGTGAACTCCAAGCTGAGGCTTAGAGAACTTGAAGCCCAGAAATCTGTCCAATGTAATTCAACTGAAACCCACTAAGAATTCATTATAATAAACCCAAAGCAGTCAACATATCAAGAAAATTCCAATACATCAATATGAATAAATAATAGGCTGACGATACATGTTGTAGCAATAATGGTGTAAAGAATACCCATTTCAATGTGTGAAACACCAATAATATAGGGAATGAATCACATTAATCAATAGTTTATCATCAATAATATAATAACCTAAATGGGCTTTTCTGTGTAGCCCATGGATCTACATCGTACTTTTGGGTCCACCATATCCACAAGTACTTGGTGGAGTTACTTGGAGGGCACCTGTTTTTTCCATAATTGTTGAGAAACTAGAATTGCTTTTGTGCCATATAATATAAGTAGTCAACTTCTAACTGCCAGGATCATCATCGGGTCACAAATGGCACCCAAACTGTCCCTTGAACTTCCCACAATGGTCTCCCCATCATATCACATAATTACATACTATCACCATAAAGTATGTTTTTCTTAATTTTCAACATATCATCAATTTTGAAACCGATGTTCCTGGTTTACTTTTGCATTTCAAGATGCCATATAATATCAAATAAAAATTGAGAATATAATATTCATGTCAAAACATTTCCCAATCAAGAATGAGGGTCATTTTCAAAACATGTACGTAGAAATAACAATTCACCTCGTCCATATGCATTATAATCCCAACAATATAATCCATAATGGGTTCTTAACATTAATAATCAAAATAATTCTCTTTTAATGTAACTCTAATTTTTGTAAAAATCTAGCCTAAAGGTAGACTATGGTCCATTCCATCATTTTCAAAAATTTAAGAGCCTCTTTGGAAAACATGGGGTACCTTTCTGTAATATTTCAAACCTGGGGAGTTTTTTGTTATTTCTAAAAACTTTGGGGGGTTACAAAATGATATCTTGAACTTGGAGGCTTATGTGCAAATAAGTACTCTCTCTCTCTCCCTCCCTCCCTCTCACAGGTCTGGGTAGATCCAATTTAACCCCAATTGGGTCACGGTTGCGTTTACCCTATTTTGGGGACAAGGGCCCACTCCATTCTGCACGAAGTAAAGCTCATAGGGCCAAAGCCCAACCACAAGGGGCCAGTGGCCTTTAATTTGTCAGCCATGGCCACACCAAAGGGTTTGGCTGGCTCTATACTCCCTTACAATAGTTGCAAAAAGGCCTAAGGAGGTCACTGACCGTTGTGGTTGTTGGTGAAGCTTCCTAGTTTTTTGCCAAGTCAGGAAAATGGAAGAACCGAGTGAAGGAGATGTGTGCACAACTAGGTTTGTTGTTTGGTCTGGTGAGTGCTTCGTGCTTCTCTTTTTCAATTTTCTTGTTCTTCTTCCATGCATTGTTAGTTTCTTTCCACTGTCAAATCTCTTCTCACATGACTAATTTTACACAAGTTACAACTTCCTCCCCATTGTTAGCCTTTCTTCTCTTCCCAAATCTCTCAATTCCCCTGCCCCCAATATCTCATTGTTGCTTGATGCTTTAAAGATCTCTATCAATCAGGTATTTATGGACACCCAGTAGGCTGCCACCACCACCACCACCACTGTTCTCCCCACCTTCTCACTCCCCTGACATTCAACTCCTTTAATGTTCGCCTGATGGGTTGCCTCTGTTTGGGAACTCTCTATAAACTTGATTTTTGGGAGTTGTAATTTCTTCCCAACCTTACATAAAATTTCATTGTTGAATTCAAGCTATCTAAAAGGCTAGGGGGCACTTCTCTTATATTTCTTCTCACTGCCAGGCAGCCTCTTCAAGGATGTAATTTTGCATCATTGATTGTGATGCAATGTATTATGCCTATCTCCTCTATTGGTGCTAGAGTTCTAATAGATTCTGGTACATTCTTTTGTTGTACTCTAAGTTTCTTAATCAACCTTTTTCCTTACCCTCTACCTTGGATCGACTGCCTCTGACTCTGATTGTTCTCTCTGCTCTCTGCATGGTTGATCAGCCTCTAGTTTTGGGTCCTATTGGGTTGTGAAGCTTTTTTGATCCTTGCCTCCAATTTGAAACTACATGCCAATTTGTTGTTGCCCAACACAACTTGGGGCTCTACATAGGTAGGCAAGGTTACAATGCCTTAAAATAGTTAAACGCATGACCAAGTGTCCTTGTCCCTCCAATTTGATTTTGTTGCCACTATACTTTTGTATAGCTAATGGAATAGGTTTTTGTTTTCTATGTATAACTTTGAGACTTTTCCCATATTGAACAACTCTCTTTAGTCAATGTCATGGACCGATAATATTTAGTAGCCCAATTGCTGTCCAGTATGAGAATTTTGCAATAATGAAGTCATTGGTGGTGTTTTGTCTATGATATCCGATGTAAAAGGCTCATTCTTGCTTCTGTTTGGACATTTTACAAGTGTACTAGCCTAGGGGCAACATGTTAAAAGATATAACCTAGAGACTATTTGCATGAACTTGTTATTTCATTTTTATGGTAAATAGGATCTCCTATACATATTCATGAACATTCTTGAATTGTTTAGGTCTCATTTACCAACGCCAAAGATTTGTTCTGGTTTCAGATGGGAAGGCCCGACTTCGATGGAAGCAGATGAGAGGAAGCTTCCTTAAGAAGTGTTAAAGATGTTTGTTGGGATCATTCTGATGTGCCGACAGCTCAAACTTTTTGTTGTATGTATAGTGACAGTGGTTTGTAAAGACTTATTTTGGACAATCTTATGTTACCTGTATGGAGCTACTTGGCAGCAATTTTCAACCCCAGTTCGTTGGCTTCACAAAGAGCCGGTGGAGTGCTGCTCTCCTCTGTAGGTTAGGTTGCCTTGGGAGAATGAATCATCTGCCAATATCTGTTGTTAAGTGAACTGCGTGGGAAATCTGAAACTGTTACTTGGCATGGTATTTCTTTTATACAAAGAAATTAGGGTGTATTTGATTGCAAGCATGGAATTGGAAAGAAAATATTCTCTAGGCAATTGGATTATTTAGAATTAAATTATGAGAAAAATGTTAATTGAAGGTGTTTGATTGTAATTATTTTTCATGAAAATAATCACACGTATAGATAATTAATAATTAAATTAATAATTAAGTATATAAAATAATTAATTATACATATTTAAAAAAATTAAATATACATATACAAAATAATTAAAATAACCTACATGCCTAGCAATTTCAACCACAACTATCGTCGTTTGTCCACTGCCATCGTCGTTGATGTCGTCCATAACAATCGCTGCTGTTGCCATGACTGTTCAATCACTGCCTACTGTCATCGTCAATGACATCACTCACTGTCATCGCCTGTACTGCTGCCATTGCCTCTGCCCACTACCTTTGTCGCTTGTTGACATCGCCCGTCGCTACCATCGTCGCCCACTGCCATCGCAACTGCCGATAGCCGCTGCCCACTGCAACTGCTTGGGGGTAGAAGAGGAAGGCCAACGTGGTGGGCAGTGGTGGCCAACGTAGTTTTCTATTTTCATGGAAATTAAATCTAGCTCCTTGAGAAAATAAATTCCACAAAAAGTGAAAAAATAGGATCACATGACTAAATGATGAAAATTATTTTTCATGAAAAATTTAAATAATCAAACACATTAAAATTTAAAATTTGAGTAGAAAAAAGTTAATTTTTTAATTAAAAAATATGACCAATTAAACGTGACCTTCAATAATATTATCTTTTGTACATTTGCTTTAGATTCCAACATTGAGATGCTTCTTCATGCAGGACTGATTTATTGTGGGTTGCCAGATTCATCAGTTTCCCTCTATTTGCTGTATGACAAAAGGAAAAGTCAAGATCAAGCGAAATATCCCGGTCTTCAAAAAAATTGTTAAATTGTGAAAATCGATTGCATCCAGTTTTTTAGGGAAATGATTTGAGATGATTTGAAAAATTCATAAATTGTGCAGTTTGATAAAAATATTTTGAATTTTTAATTGAATTGCTTGACTAATCTAATAATATAAAGACTAAAAAAATAATTAGTAGTTAATTAATTATGCTTGATGTTTGGACTTTAGTAATTAGTAGTAAGTTAATTATGTTTAGAGTTTGGACTTTAATAGTTATTACATGTTTTGGCAATATGTTTAAATTAGGCATTATTTCGCGCAATGTGTTGTTTTCTTTGTAATAGATAATAGTGATATTTGGATTATATATTTTTTTATAAATATTGTTAGTATTAATTTTTAATTTTTTTTGAGAATACATTTTTGTTTGGAATATATTATAGATTTTGTTAGTTTTGTAGATTAGTGTGAAATATTTTATGTTGTTTTATTCTTATTGTTTGATATTTTTTTTGCATAATATATATTTTTTTAAATTTCAGTATTGTAGTTGGATGATCTATTTTTTTTTTTTTTTGTAAGATTTGAATTGGATTTGTGAAAATAAATAGTATACTTTCAATTGAATTTTTTTTTAATAGATATAAAATGAATCTATTACAGTTATAGATATATGTTTTTTTTTTTTGGTAATTAATTTTAGTATATTACCATTATTGTTTTAGTTATGCACCATTTAATGTATGAAATTAGAATTGGTAGTTGTTTTTAAAATATTGGTAATTATAAAATATTTTTTAATTTTTGATTAATTTCTCATACTTGTTAAAGTTAAGTTATCATCAACCCTTGCATATATGCTTTCTTGAGTCATGAACTAGAATACATGTCATAGGATTTGAATAGCTTCATCATGTAATTTTGTCACAAATATTATAACCATGAAATAAATCCTATGTTCATCAGGAAGTGGTTGATATTGTCTTGTCGTTGTAACAACTTTAAAGTTTTTTATTACAAATATAGAGCCTTCAATTAGTAGATATTTGTATTTGCTAATTTGATTTTTATGGATTATTGTGTGCATTCTATTCTCTTGCAATTCCCCTTCCCCCTCCTAGAAAAAAAAAAAAAAAAACACTTCAGTTTTTGTTTGTAAACATTTTACAATTCTTATAGCAAATCCAAAATTATATGATTGGTAATTGCTAACTTGCCTTTTTATCGATGAATATCGTGTCCAAGCTAAGTAAATCGTTGTTATTTTTTAGATTAATTGATTCTCACATTCTTGATATTCTAATCCTTATTATCCAATCATCTCTTGTTGGCTTCAGATCTTGGAATAGTGTATACGACATATTCATCTGTACAAAATTTAAGTTAGTATAGTTGATGATGTATAATTATGAAGATGGTAATTATTCTATATAGATGAATTGTATACTAGTCATGTAAGGGTGTGTTGGATGGATATATAGAACTGAAAATTAAAACTTATAAAGATAAAGCTTGGAATGAAATCATTTATCCAATTTTTATTCTATAATAAATAAACGTAGATTTAGTTAATTATGTTTGACTTATGAGCATTTGAACAAAGAATGAAATAAGAAATTATCGAATGATGGAGTATGTGTCTTAAAGCAATTTATGTTTTGTTGTTAAAGTTTCTTTGCACTACTGTAGATGATAGAATAAACATTAGCATAAAGTTTGATGTGTTAGACAAAAATTATGCAACATATATGCTTGATGAAAGTTAAATGAAATTTAAAGAGAAAAAGGAAAAAAGAAAAAAGAAGAGAACCTACCTTTGTTGGCACCTGCAAGCACGATCTGGCTCCAAATGGCAACAGAATGTCACGATCTAATGATCTTCACGATGGGGTGCCTGGCACTTGCAAGAACTTCGACACTCAAGTCAGTGAGGATTCAAAATGTCAGAGTGTTGGTAAGGCTTGGAAAAAACCTACCTTTGCTGAGGGCCGACTAGCTCATATATAGGAAAGAAGGGGAGATCCCTTTGCATGTTGCTGTTTGTTGTAGGTGGGTACAGAGCTGAGGATGTAACGCCTCTCTTTTCCCGAGCGTTAAATAACTTAGGAAATTTCGAGAATATATATTTTTTTTTCACATAAACTCAACATAAATAATTTTTCGACAATCTTGTTCTACCTTCTTGGCATACCAAGATAATAATCATTAAGTTAAGACATGTAATCATTACAAATGTGAAAACAATAATCCAAACTTGATATGGTACATAATTGAATCTAATTTATTCATAACATGAAAAATCATACTACAGTATCTTCAAATACTTAAATACATGGAGACTTATTTCTCGAAGATGAGAACTGAATGCCTCAGATATAATCGAATGATACCTCGAATAACATTAAACCATAAGAGTATTACATGATCGAATCTCAACATCATTCGTAATACATAACATTCTTACAATTAACAAAATTGATTATCAATGAAAGATAAATTTCTCAACATGACTAAAACATAACCGAATCTTCTTGAGGAAGCAAAATACCGGAACAACATGCTGAATCCATTGAGCACGTCATCGCGCGCCATCACATCTCAAGTTTTGAGACTCAAATCAAACCTTATAATAAGTAACAAGATAAAGTTTTATCTTTACAACCTAAAGAATTTGATAGCAATAAAATGTCTTACCAATAGTTGTACAAATCTCTTAAATCAGCTAAAGGTGAGGAGAGCGAAACGAGATGATAACTTCTTACTTTCCACTTGCTTCTCCTTTGCACTCCACAATGCACAAACAAGGATTGTATATGGATCTTCTATGAATGCTTAAAAAACTTCCTTTGGTTCACTACTTGTGCTTGTGTATGTGTCTCTTGTGTGTTTTCTTGTGTATGTACTTGTCTATATGTTCTTCTTGTCTTCAAACACATGCTATTTATATCAAGAGATAAAACTTTGATTATCTTATAGCCGTTAGAGACAAGATTTAAGAAAATGTTTTGAAACATAGCTTATTGGTTTCGAAACAACACAATTTTATACTATGGTTTCAAAACATATACCCTAGACTTGCACTCAGAGACAACATTGAGTGGGAGACAAACTCTTATGTCCATTATGATTTAATAATGTTCTCTACTTCAAATTTGAATTTGAATTCAGAGAGTATGGAGATTAACTTAAAAAATGATTTGAGAAGCTTTTAGATAAGAACAAAAATGTAAAGCAAAAACATCTCGGTTTTTAAATTACATTGTTGACAGAAGAGTCAGAGGTTTTGAAACATACCATACAAGTTTTGAAACATAGGCTTAAATCTCATAGTTGTTTCGAAATACAACATGCATACTTAGAAAAACATTTCAAACCTATTCAAAAGAGTTTCGAAACAAGAACAAAAACATGGTTTAACAATGTTTCGAAACATAGAACATATGTTTCAAAACATGATGCATGAACTTTAGATTTTTCAAATATTTGAATATTCACGCCAAAACCTTTCATGCATGTTTTGAAATATAGAAAGGTTATTTCGAAATATGAGATTAACATAAAAGATTTTTCATTCTAATACATGGTTTTTTATCAAACCATTTTTTTCATATATAAAAAAATATGATACAACAGAAAGAAAACTAACAAGTGATTTTTCATCATTTTATCACATCATTCATCGTATTCTTCTTGCTCGTTGGACAAAACATAACACTCCATTATATTGCCTAGCTCATTCATTAAACCCGAGATAATTTTCAAATTCAATCTCCATTTCTTACTAATTCACTCTATGCATTACTTATTTTTTATTTTTAAAAATTTATTTATTTTGTCTTTTAAAGGTATTATAGTGATAAAGAATGCCTCCATATGTAGATGGAGAGGTCTCCAGAGAAAGAATGAAGTGTTTTAGGAAACTTTTTCATAATGAAGATAAGCGTGCTATTGTTAAAGACGAGTTTGCTGATTTTTCTCTCAAAAGTGGACAATTTGGAGATTCAAATTCTATCCAAAGCATATATCACACGGAACCTAGGAAGTGGAGGAGATACCATGGTTCCTGTTGTAACGCCCCATTTTTTTTCCAAGCGCGAGTTAGCTCGAAATTTTGGGCATATCTTTTTTTTTTTTTTTCCAACCATCATTCAACATATACACGACATAAATCAAATCCCGACAATCCCGATCCACTATCTCAACATATTAACTTAAAGAATAAACTAAGACTAGCAATATCATCACATCAATCAGCGGAAGAAGAATTGAAATCTCAAAAAATACATAACTGAATTCACTTTATTCATAACGTAGAAATCTTTTTGACAAGATATTTCAAAACAAAATACACCGAGTCTCATCTCTTAACAATAACTACTGACATCTTGAACATAGACTAAATATATGCTAACGATTACCAACGGAGCCAACAGCTACATCTCGAGAACCCTCTTTCCTTTAGCGCTGCTGTCTTCACCTGGAACGTTTGAATATTCTAGGGACATAGTCCAAATTAGATGATGAATCATCTAAGCAAGAGTTAAAAAACATTTTAATGAATGCATGCAAACCGTGAAACAAAATTGACATATTCCAACATACCTTAGCCCAAGAGAATCTCACATAACACTTAACCCTAACCAGGAAAAATGCAATCTCTCTAAAGGCAACACTACCTCATTGACACATTGGTATAACACAATCCTACTTAAGAGGGACAACCTCAACACATGAACCCGAGTATCACCCCTATATCATGTTTAGGCATTACGCTCATACTCAAAAGCATCCGAATCTCAACACAATCCTGACCACAAGATGATCAACACTATCCCTGGGTGGTGTCCACTCGCAGCCCCTCCACTTATCGACTCGCAAGGGTGGTGTCCACTCTCAGCCCCGTCACAAGTGGACATTTTCCCTTGACATGCTTCCCTAGTGTTATCGCTCAAGTGTCACACACAGGTTGACAACCCACATTCCACATAGACATCAGACAAACATGCCAATGCCAATATCACCAACCATGCATCATATAAAACCAACATTTCATGTACACAATTTATAACACAAAATTCAATGCACATGCACAAACATTTAGGGACGAACCACCCTCATGAAACAATCATCACAGGTTAAAACCGTTCACATGCAACAAAACACCTTTTCCTTGTAATTAATTCAAGTTTAGGGTAAGATCCCTCACAAAATCAAGTTTTTAGGTTACAACACTCACAGTAAACCATTCACATGTAACAAAACTAGTTTTTCAAGTAGAACCACTCACCTTCGAAAAATTTTAGAATGCCTCGATTAGCGTGCACAACCTCAATTTTCGTGTCAACCTCAAACTTCGCACAAGTCACTTTACCTCAAGGCTCAAGGCACCCTAATCATCATATTCATTTCAATAAGCATCAAAACCCTAATTTTTCCTTAATTTTCTCACATTTTTTTTATTTTTCTCTCATTTTTCCTCACTAATATTCCAAAATAAATATCTCCATAACTTTTTTTCCAAATCTTTTTGCACCAAAAATCCTAGAATAATATTCTAAGAATTTTACAAAAAAAAAAAAAAAAATTGAATTTTACCTCTTTGGCACGCGCCCCCACATGCCTGGCGCTTGAACTGCACGTGGCTGTTGCGAGTGTGACGCACGCGCGTCTTCTTCTCTAGCGAGCTCCTCGCCGGCCGACACTGAAATCCTTCCCCGACCACACCACCCAATAGCCCTATTAAAGTCGATCACTAAGGCGTCCCTCTTGGCCAGAAACACTCGCCGGAAGAACCTCGATTTAGCCAAAAAACATGCTGGTTTTGGCATCGCCCGTGACTTTCCGGCGACCCTCAAACATCCTTCAAACGCACTTCAAAATGCTTCAAAATCTCCAGAATCTTTCCTCTGATCATGGGCCACAAGAGCCCTATGGTTTCATCCCCCAATTCATCCTTTAACACGCTCAATTTTGAGCTTCCACTCACACAAACCCTCGGCCGCAATACCTCATATTTGTAGCCGAATTGGACCTCAAAACGGTCATCGGTGTTCGACCCAATGTCTCAAGCACCTCACCTATCCCTTGGGTGACCCAAAAGTAGCTACAATGTCCTTGAATAGCTGATTTATAGGCCGTGACAATTCGACCATTCCTTTGGTCGGAAACCTCAAAAAAATCGACCATCCCATGGCTTATATCGGTCAAAACTTACCCCCCACGCGTGCTCGACCACCCTCCTTGGATTCCTCGTGGTCAAAAGCTTGAATCGATGGCTGGCAGACCTGCTGGTCGGCCATGGCAGGTCTCTCTTTTAGGTTATTACACTTTTGCCCCTCCATCTTTTGACTTTTACACTTTGGCCCTTTCTATCAAGCCCCTAAACTTTCTATTATTCCTAATAAGACCCTTAAGATATAAGATCTTCATTTCATCCCAAAAGATTCTAAAAAATTGTCCTTTAGACATCTCTCGGACAATTTTAAGAAATTACACTTAGGCTCGAATTTACGTTTCGACTGCAAACTCTCATGTTTCAACCTGAAATCGTTTAAGGGTTGTTCTACTTACAAAATCAAGGTTTCTCAAGGGTTCCGTTGACATTTCGGAAGTCCGTCATGACAATTCAGTTTTTCGGCCTAATCCGAAGCTGTATCGAAAACTATTCCCGATCTAATTTCTTCTTATGCTAAAAATCACTTATCGAATTGCTCATTAATATTATATTATTTTCCTTTGATATCTAACCTCCAAATCACTCCCTTTAGTTGATTCGGTGACTTATTTTACTATCAAACCCATTTTTCAATATTTGAATCTCACTTAAATTACGTGGCAACCTTATGCGGAAACGGGATCTTAAACTTGCGCTTATTTGCTTTAAAAGTTAGCTTTTAAGATTCTTGGACAACCTACTTCTTCCTCTTATTGTGAAAGGAATTGGAGTACATGAGCCATGGTATGCCCACCATTTCCTAAGTTCCGTGTCATACATGCTTTGAATAGAATCTAAATCTCCAAATCGCCCACTTTTGAGAGAAAAATCAGCAAACTCATCCTTAGCAATAGCATGCCCATCTTCATTAAAAAAAAGTCTCCTAAAACACTTCATTCTTTCTTTGGAGACCTCTTCATCTATATGTGTATGCATTCTACATTCTCTCTCTTAAAGCTATTTATCATTATAATACATTCAAAAGACAAAATAAACAAATTTTTAAAAATAAAAAATAAGTAATACATAGAGTGAATTAATAAGAAATGGAGATTGAATATGAAAATTACATCGGCTTCAATGAATGAGCTATGCAATGTAATGAAGTGTTATGTTTTGTCCAACGAGCAAGAAGAATACGATGAATGACATGATAAAATGATGAAAAATCACTTGTTAGCATTCCTTCACGATCATAAAGAACCATCTCTATCTTGTAAATCAAGAATCCCACATCTCATAAACCAAATAAAGGCATAACTTGTTTGTATCATAAATTCTAGTCATGTCATAAATAGGTGTTTTAAAAGAAAGAATGTAATTAATTTTTCCCACCAATCCTCATTCACAACCAATTCGTGAACAAATCGAGCTTTTCCTTGGTCATCATCTCGATATTGTGCTCATTCATCACTCATAACCATTGCTTCAAGTTTTAAGAAGTTTAAATCTTTTAAGCATAATAATAAAAGCAAATCGAGTGTTAGCAACTGCAAGCAATTTCAAAGAACTAAACCAATTGAACATGGTCAATCTCATTGAATGATTCATTATAAAAAATTTGATGACCAAAGCATCTCAATGCACTTTAGTGATCCAATGACGTTTATCATATGTCTCTTGATTACTTTCTAAATTCCTAACTTCACATATATTCTTCAAAACAAGATTGAGTGTATGGACAACACAAAGAGTCCAATAAATATGTGGAAACACACCTTTAATGATTTCCCCAGCTCTTTTACAATTAGTAACATTATCAGTAATGATCTATATAACTTTTTGGTCACCAACTTCATCTATTACCTCTTTCATCAAATTAGAAATAAATTGTTTATGTTTTACTTCACCTGAACAATTCACAGATTTAATAAACATTGGACCACTTTCAAAAGCAACCATAAAATTGATCAAGGGCCTTCTTTGTGGGTCACTCCAACTATTAGTAGCAATGCTAACACCTTTTTCCAACCAAGTGCTTTTAATAAGTTCCAATAGTTTTTCAACATTTTCCTTTTCTTGCTGAAGTAATGTGATCCTCAACTTATTATAACCTGGAGGCACATAACCACCCAATGGATGCGTAGTAGCAAATGAATAAGAAGTTAAATAATATTGGTTTCTAACAAAGATTAAAAGACAAACCCCCAATATAGAATATTCTAGCAATCTCAGCATCTAATTGTACTCTACTTTGCATGTTAAAAGCTCTAGCAATAGGTGAATCAATGACCTTTCTCTTTTTTAATTGTTTTAAAATTCTTGGTTCATGTACAGATAAAAAAGGTCCCAAATAAACACTACTAGTCAATAATGAAACTTGCTTAGATTGTAAATTTGACAGTCTTTCTACAACTTCTCCTTTAACTCTTCTCATCTCAGATAGAATTTCAGGCCTCACCATTTTACAAGAAGCAATCCCTTTTCTACTGAGATTTAATAGATGAGCCATAACTCTTATATACGTCCCAAATTTTTGTAAACAACAAAAGTTACAAGTCCATTTTGAACTACCCCCTCGTTCTCTCATTTTCTTAATTTTGGTCACGTATTTTCATAATGGACTATCTTCTTCATTCTTATTTTTTGTTGCAACATTGTTGCTAGATCCTAAATTTAAAATTGAATGAGTCATATGACCTATGCAATTTAAAAAACATCAGATGATATGGAATTAATAAGTGCCATATCATTTATTCATCATTTACCAACTCATGAGTTGACACCATTAAGTCAAAGTTTCCTATGAGCTGCAAAATTAGTTTTATAATCTTCTCAATTCACTACAATTTACAAATATTTGAGTTTTAATAACGAGGTTAGATGGTTCTATCAAATTGCAACTGTCACATTTGATTCAATATACAGAATTCACAAAATACCATTTCATGAATGAACATGAAAGGATATCCAGCAAAAAAGAAAATTTAAAGATGTGGTTAAATAGAATTCATTGGTATGTATATATATATATAAATATAACATATTGGTATATATAAATATAACTTCATGCATTCTGTTACCATTGCCCAAATAAATAAAGTAACACACTGACACACACAAAGAATATTATCTCACAAATAAAGTAACACACACACAGAATATAACTTCATACAATCCATTAGTTACCATTCGGACAACTTACCAATGCCCAAATAAATAATTAGAGAATCATAAGATGGGTGGAGAATTCAATATTAATTAATGCATAGACAGAGAGAGAGGGGGGTTACTTATAGAAGGATATGAAGGAACGACCTACATCTGGCGGCGAGGGAGTTGGAACTGCCAAACTAGAAACTGGAAGTGAGAGGCGTTGGCGAACGAACCGAAACGGGAAGCAGCAGGGGTGAGAAGGAACGACTGGCGATGGAACTAGAAGCAAGGGAGCGATGGAACGACGATGATTTCTCCTGCAGAGAGGGAACGTCAGCGAGGGAGGAGAAGAAAAATCGCTGGAAGAAGAAGAATGAGGAGAAGGAGAAGAAGAAAGCAGACTAAAATCAGGAAAATGGAAGAATAAAAAGAATCAAGAAAGAAGGGACTTCGGGATCGATGCGTGGGCTTAGACATGGCCAAAATTGAACCGGACCGACGGTTCGAACCGGAACCGAACCGGCCGGAATCGGACCCGGAACCGGCCGAACCGGAACCGGAACCGGACCGAACCGGTGAAATTCGGTCCGGTTCCGGTTCGAGGTTCCGCGGAACCGGAACCGGAACCGGAATCGGGAAGCGGAACCGCTGGTTCCGCGGACCGTTGGCTGCTGCCAACAGGCAGCAGCCCAATTACTTGTATTACATACAAGTAATACAAGTAATTAATTACTATTTTTTATTTTTTAATTAATTACAAGTAATATAGCCTAATTCTATTTTTTATTTTTTATTTTTCACATTTGTAAAAATTAATTACTTGTATTACATACTTGTTTAGTTGTTTTAATTATTTTTAATAAAATTATTACTTATTTTTCTTCAATTTTTAGTAGTGTTTTTTATTAAAAATATGGTTGAGAATATCTATATTTACAATTACATTTAACAATTAAAAATCGAAACCAAACCGAACCGAACAACGGAACAAGGACCAAAATTGAATACAACAATATTTAAAAAAAATTAAAAAAATTCGGTTTGAACCGAAACCGGAACCGTTGACCGAACCGGCTCAAACCGTTGACCGAACCGGTCCAAACCGTTGACTGAACCGGAACCGGAACCGAACCGTCCCAAACCGCTCTTGGGCGGTTCGGTTCAGGTTCAAAGATTTCTTGAACCGGAACCGGCGGTTCATGAACCGTGGCCATGTCTACGTGGGCTGGGGCTAATTGGTGGAATCGCGTTTCCAACCTGATACGTGTTTCTAAAAAATTCTGTAAATTGCAAAACGGTTCTAGGACATTTCGCAATCTATAGAGATGGCCTAAAAATTGCAGATCGAAACAAAAAATGATTTGGAAATGCCAAAACGACATCTCCAAGCTATTTCTGTGCTTCGGAGTTCACCAGGTCTATGTTTGGGTTGTTCGGTTTGATTTTGATTACTACCAAATTGGATAATGGATACCTATTAGGCTAAAATTGTCCAATTGACCTACTTGCAAGACTTGAACAATAGTAATGTCACTTTTTCCAGCTTGGTATAAGAAGACTATGGCTAGGTAATCTGGAAACCTGCTCCGCTCATGGACCTTCACTGTTAGGTTGTGATCTCTTGTTCTCTATAGGAACAACAGCATAGGCGAATAGCTTGGAGGTTACTTTGGGCCGGCCCATTGCCGCGTTGGCATGCTTGTGTTGTCTCCATAATCACCATGGTCTGTTGCCACCACCTTAACTCCGTCTGTATTACAAAGATGTGGGATCTTGCATCTCACCTGTTACGTTTTGTAGTTTCATTATTTTACGGGAAAGTAGCGCAGCAAAGAAGCCACTTAATCTTTCTGTTCGTTTCATTTAGGGTTGAGGCTGTAAAAATCCCTTTTCTTTTTCAGTTTGAAAATGCTCCTTTTCAGTTTTGTAACTTAAAAACTCCAATGCCTCTTTTAAGTGGCTTCCATGCTGAATGAGCACAACATATCCTTGTATATATTTTGTGTTGTACTAATTTTGATGATGATATTTTGTTTTACAAAATTTTAAATGAAATACTCATTTTGAAGTAAAAAATCCAAACTGTGGACTGGGTTATGTAAACTGTTGATCGACTCATGCAAATTGTCGGCCAATTTGGAAAATCAGCTGACCGTTTGATTTGTATACTCTCGGTTGTTTGCTGTCAACCGGTAGTGCATCATTCCCAGTCGAAAGTTCCAGAAATTGTCGATCGAACTTTGCAAAATGTTGAGCAGCTCATTTAGTCCTTAGAAAAGAAGTCAATTGGTTTGGAAAAACAATTGACCAGTTTCGTCCCAAATCTTCCAACTATTAACTGTACTTAATTGATTTTTGCATATTAGTTTTTCTCTTTAACAATTCTCTAATGACTATATCTTTAAGAAGGGACAACAAAGTCTACATATAGAGGAAGATTTGGACCTTCAGAAGAGCGGTTGACAAGAAGGCTTACAAGTTTTACATTATTCATTCTCAAGTTTTATTATACTTTTTTTTTTTACTTTAATTTTCCTATCAAGTCTGATTTTTTCATTGTAAAGATTTATTCAAAACTTACTCTAAAGAGATTGTTGAGAGATTTGCGTCTGCATAATTCTTAGCAATTTGTTAGAGGCTTATTTGCTTATAACTAAGAGATTGTATATTCCTAGAAATTTGTAAAAGGACTTGCTTATAGGGGTGATTCCAAGGGGAATTGGCACGGACTCAGGAGTTGTGTGGACTCATATGTATGTATATATATTTTGTTTGAGTTGAGACTGATATGGGCGCCCCTACTTAATTATAAGTAGGAGATTGTGTATTCTTACGAATTTGTTAAAGGACTTACTTAGTTTAAGTGGAAGACTTGTAGTGGATTGAAATCTCTAGTGAAAAAATAGAGTAGTGGATCTAGACTAGGTTGAGCTGAATTACTCTAAAGTTTTGTGTCGTTTGTATTTTTTTGTTTCTTATCTTCTTGCTTATATTTGATTGTTTTTTATTTCTCTTGTAAATCTTTATAAATTTTTGAAAATTATAAATATCCGATTCACACTTTTGGAGTATGGTGCCGAGGGCAAATTTAGGGATTTAGGTTGGGGTGGGCTAAATAAAATTGGGCTGAGTTGGATTGAAATTTAGGGTGGGCTGAATAAAATTGGGCTGGGTTGGATTAAAATTTGGCTAAAAAATTACCTTTAAAATTTAAATTTCATTGAAATCCATGGCAGTTCACATATAAATCCACCCTTGATGATGCCATTGAATTATACAACCCTAATATTTTTTTCACGTTACAACCTTGTACAGCGAAGGCCCACAACCAGTTCCATTCCTGTACAGCTTAGAGACAGCTCCCACATTGCCACCATAGACAGTTGGTCCATGTATACCAACCCACCAGCTCCATCTAAAATAACAAATATTAATTAAACCCCTTTTCAATAATTCATATTACTGCTTGTTAATAAACATTACCAACTAGGGATGTATGATCTATGCTCAAAATGAGGGTGTTTGAGATAAATCTCTAAAAGTAGCTCTGCTGACCATTTCATAAAACACGTCTCTCAAACTTGTTTTGATTTTTAAATTGAAAAGCATCAACAATAATCAAAATGGACACTTACTTGGAGTGCCCAAGCCATCAGGAGTGCTATAGTAGGTTGATTTAGAGGACACATGGTTGTCTTTGGTGTAACAAAGTGCAGTCAAGAGAGCTATCATATAAAGGAGAACATGGTTGTCTTTGGTGTAACAAAGTGCAGGCAAGAGAGCTATCATTACAAAGGAGAAAGTAGCTTTTGGGTCCAGAACCCATTCCTGACAAATGCAATAAAATATTACATAATTTTTGTAACATTTATATATATTATATATATATATATATATAAACAGCAATAAAATATTATTTTCTAGCCCCAATTTAGAGCAAGTAGCTTGACAGATGGACCAATACAGCTACTGTGATTTGGCAGTCTTCTATGACTATAAAATCAAAAGCCATGGGCCTTGATTTTTTTCATCGGGGTAAGGCGGATAGGATTCTAACCAATAAACTACGATCTCTTAGTCAAACTTTGAGCTTTTAGGGTCAAATAGCAAAATCCTTGAGCTACAAGTCCTAGTTAAGGACAGTCTTAATTTGCTTGAAGACAGTCAAATAAATGCAGACCTCCGGATTTTAAAAACTTTTATGACGAAGCATGAGATGAGATGAGGTGAGGTGAGGAGGGTTCTGTATGACGTAAATGATATATTATATAACATAAGATAATTTTTTTTATATAATATATATTTTTTATGTTATTCATTAAGATTTTATATTATATAAAACACTAAAATATTAATATTTTGGGTATCATAAAATTTTCCGTCTGTTGGAGGCATTTTCTTTTATTTTCTTGCAGCTGATGGTTCCCATTGTAATGTTAGAGAAACGAGATGACATGGCTATGATCTCTAGCATGTGGGGGTGGCTCTTCAGTTCCTGTGGATGTATGCCAGTATTAGCCCATAGAACACATGCCATAGACCTAATATGTGCAATTCGCATATGGAATGGGGGAAAATCACAAGAAATTTACTATAATCAATAATATCACAAGCAATTTACTATAATACCTATAAGAGGTGAAAAAAATGCATATTATAGTGTTTTATATTGATATGAGATTATGCACTCCCTTTAATACCACAAAGTCTTTTTATTTTTCCTCATTGAAACCCATTTATATGTAACACATGTTTTTAGGTCATAACACATGTGTTAACCCATTTATATGTATCTTAGTCGGTGATGGGGAAGGAGATTTGAAGGAAGGAAGAATCATATTTTCTTCTCCGTGGAATAATCAATAAGCCTCCTCCTAGCTTTATTACAATCTAAAATCACTATTTGATGCTGCATTCAATCTTTGAAAGATGGCATATATAATTGAGTGGAAAATTTTTCATAATCAAGCTCATCAATCTTATCTAGATGTAGCTTGCAAATGGAGTGATTCTTTATAAGGTTGCAATTGAGCCGAGTTTTGTTGAGTTTATTGTCGAGTCGACGAGTTAGGTTTTAGGCTCGAGCCTTAAAGTTTAGCTCGAGTTCAATTTGGGCTTGACTCGTCAAAAGGTTGATGAGTCGACCTTAAGCTCGAACTTGACACAAGTTTGATTGCCTACTAGCGAGCGACGACAATAGTGGGAGGCAGTGGCAAGTAGTGAACGGCGACAACTGAAGACAGGGGGTATGCAATTGATGGAAATCTCGGGTATGGCCGTGTCGATTAATTTTAAAATTTTATACACATCAGATTTGCACAGCAAAATTAATTACATGTGTCATACACACATATTGAATATTTAAGCAACGAGCATATTTATTATATGAATATAAATACATACACATCTGTAGTCAGATGTAGGATTGGTACAAAAACTATTTCTATATTGAGATCACTCCACCTCTTGATGTGGTGGCCATAGTCGGTCCACACCTAATACGCTATCTGATACCGTTCCAATTTTCTCTTTTTCAGTTAGACACATAAGTCTCCATATCACTCGTACCTGCGTCTCTAATTTTTTGTGTAACTATTACTATAACGACCCATTAATAGGTCTAGAGCATTTAATATTTTATGATTTACATTTTTTAAAATTTTTGGAAATGATAAAATTCTAATGATATAAATTTCTAGGGATGAGAATAAATTCATTGGACTTATAATGAAAGGGCTAAAAATTTTATGAGTTGAAATAGTGAGTTGGGCTTAAATTAATTAGATGGTGTGATAAATAATTAAATAAAGAAATAGAAAATGGGTTAATAAATGTCATAAAGGGGGATAACTCGTGCATGTATGCAATTGGGAAGGGCAAAATTGGAAAGGAATTTGTGGGAGGTGGGGTGGCAGACATCCCTCAAAATTTCTCTTTACTTTTTTTTTTTTTTTGTCCCCTTGTTCCTTCCATTTCTTCTCTTTTGACTCTACCCAAATGATTTATCTTTCCTTTTATTTTTCCCCTTCTTCTTATTCTTCTCCTACGACTTTTTCTTCTCATTCTTCTTTTTCTTTTTCTTCTCTGATAATAACTACAAGTGGTGTAAATTACAACATTTGGTAGGTTTTTTCTTCTCATAATTTAATCATTCATCAAGCCAAGTTCTTCTTACACCATATTTTTATTTTAGTGCAAGTTCCTAATCCCTTACAAGTTCTGTTATCTCTTTTATTTTGAGGCAAGTTCTTATATCTATTTTTTTTTATTAGTTCAGAAAATCTTTCATGTCATTGCTAAATTTATGTTCTTGAAATTTTTTAAATTCGAATAAATTTGATATTTTGTTTCTGCCTACCCTATCAGTCTAATCTTGTTGATTCTAATATTTGAATTTTGTTCAAAAGCTTAAATTGTAACACCCAACTTTCTCGGGCGCGTTAAAACTTGGGATAATTTTGAGATAATATTTTTTTTTCTTTTAACTAATCACATCATTCATCGAATTCGTCCCAGAATTTTCATACATTAATCTCGAAAGAGAATCATTATATACATCAAATGTGAAAGCAATAATCGAACATGATATCTCAACATTAATTGAAATTCGGATCTTACATCATCGTTCCTTAATACAAAACATAATTCATCAACTAATTAACATTAACCTTAAAGAAGATTTTACATTATCATTCCTAAAAACATTCAGAATTTAAAGTAGCAGAACTTAAATACATGGACTACATAACATACATTTCATTTCTCATGCACTCTACTAAGTGCTATTTCATACCTTATTTATCCTCGTATCTGCTACAATCTCCATCTGAAATGTTTGAATATTTCAGGAGTAAAGCCCAAGTTAAATGATGAATCAGCTAAGTAAGCGTACAGAAAATATATTTCGTGCATGAATGCAATGTCTTACTCATCGTAGGTGTCAACTGCACCCCTCATGCTACTTACCATTTTTGTGGCCACTTCTTTCGAAGTCGAGGTGTATGGGTACACCCTTGGTAAA
The DNA here is from genome assembly GCA_036245055.1 of Diospyros kaki. Classification (NCBI taxonomy): domain Eukaryota; kingdom Viridiplantae; phylum Streptophyta; class Magnoliopsida; order Ericales; family Ebenaceae; genus Diospyros; species Diospyros kaki. The sequence continues at coordinate 32,823,306 of BSEG01000007.1, forward strand.
GTAACGGTGTCAGTTCGTACTCCCTACGGCCACAATGCGCGTAATCAATGTTATCAACGTGTACATATGCATTTCATAGTATGTCATGTATGCAATCTACGTGATGAATGCATATCTGAGTATGTTAATATGATAAAAACATTTTCGAGAAACATAAATCACTTACAAACCAAGTATTTTCCATAAAACTAAATTCAGTTCGGAAGTACCACTTACCTTTTCAAGCTTATCGGGCTACCTCGATATTCGTGCATTACCTCAATTTGCATACCAACCTTAAAATTCACACAAGTCACTTCAACTTAAGCCTCAAAGAATCCTAAACACCATAATTATTTAAATAACCATCCAAAACCTATTTTCCATAATTATTTGCTTTTTCTTTATTTTTATATCTATTTTTCCTCAATAAATCCAAAGTAAATATTTTCTCAAATATTTCACTAAGAAAATTCATAAAATAATATTCTTGAATTTCTAAAATTTTCTAAAAAATTTTACTCACCTTGATTAAGCCCCCTAGGCTTCCTCGGTATGTGTGCCACATTCTCAAAACGCGTATCCGAGCCATTTTTCCTGCCAAAATCTCCGGGATATTACTAAAACCTAATTTCCTATTTTTCAAGATTTTTCTGAGATTTTTCAATATTTTTCTCATTTATTTTCTTTTTTTTCTTTTCTTTTTCCTTTTCATTTTCCTTTTCTTTTTCTTTTTTCTTTTCTTTTTCTTTTCTTTCTTCTTTCTTTTCTTCTTCTTCTTCCTTCTCTTCTCTTCTCCTCCACCTTCTTCTTCCTCCTCTCGCACCTATCATGCGTGAACCAGCCCCAGCTCGCTGCCGCTCTTGCCACCTGTCGCTGGCTTCCTCGGCCGCTGATGTGGTCGTCGCGCGTCGCCGGCAGTCATTTGCTGCCATGGCCACTCTTGCTCCAATCAGCCACCTCCCAAGCCTCCACCGAGTTTCCTTAGCTCAACCGTGGTGTTGCTCCACCTGCTAGCCGCCCTCTGCTTGTTGCGGTACTGCCACAACCGCAGCCATGGCTGCTGTAACAGCAGCTTCGTGGCTGCTGTAACAGCAGCTTCGTGGTTGCCATGGCTGCGCCTCCCTCTCCCTTCTAACTTTCTCTCTCTCTCTCTCCCTTGCTTCTCTCAGATTGCCCAGCCCAAGCCCTCTTTCCCTTCTTCCCATCCAATCTCTCTCTCCCTTGCTACTTCTTCAATCAGCCAGCTCTCTGCCTATTTATAGGCCCCTCCTCACTGACTTACCCACACCTCTTGGCATGTAACACACTGCAATTACACCCATATTGATTTACATGGCATGGTTTCGGGTTGCAGAGGCGTGGCTTGAAGCTGCAGGGGATGGCTGCCATACACGCACACAATCTATATATATATAATTACATATTACATTGTAATAATAAAAATTATATATTTCAATTCTAAAAATTCATTTCCATTTTACTTAAATAATTATCTAATTGCAACTATGCCCTTAAACATCGAATAATTTACATTCCAATACAAAAAACGCAAAATTAATAACTTAAATTTTACTTGATATAGACAATTTTGCCTTTGTGTCATCTTGGGACCTTTATTTCATCTCGAAACCACTGAAGGGTCGCTCATTACGTAAAATCAAAGCCCCCCCTAAGGTTTTGTTGATTTTTCGGGAGCCCCCTATGACAATTCGATTTTATAACCTAAATGACAGCTGCATTTTAGTTGTACCAAAAATCGTTCCTGATCCGCTTTCTTTCGATACCATAAATCCTATCTCGATACGCTCGTCGAGACTATATAATTTTCTTTAGATAATTTCACTTCGAGGCACTCCCTACAGTCGATTCAATACGTATAACTACTATCAAACCAATTTTTTAGTATTCTAAACTTGCCTAAATTACGTGGCAATGTTACGAAAATATGGGTTCGATTCGGTACATATAACTGTTATCAAACTAATTTTTCAGTATTCTAAACTTGCCTAAATTACGTGACAATGTTATGAAAATATGGGTTCTTATATAAATAGGGTTTGATCCATCATATATTCTCAAAGGAATGATGTTTTTTTTTTTTTTTCTATGATCCATGTTTTTTTTAATAGTTGGATCCTTGATGAACCATAATTAACTCATGATATTCGGTTCAAACAGTATGTATAAATTAATAATACACACAAGTCTAATTATTTAATTTATTAATACTAGTGAGACACTAGCGTTTTTAATGACTAGTCAGATGTTTAATGTTGATAAATATTATTATAACATTTGATGCATATAATATGTTATATTCAAGAGAAATAATATATATATATATATATAAAATAAGGAAATAAAAGAAGAAGGAAGCCGCAATTATGCGTGGAACATATATATATATATGTGTGTGTGTAGTATATATATGGAAGCTATGTAACATATATTATATTATTAAACAGAAACTTGAAATGGAAAAATGGACAATGATCGTACATAGGTATATATAATATTATATTATATATTAGAAAGAGATTCTAATGGAGTAGAGTCACTGAAGAAAAAAAGAAAACAACAACCTGTTTGACACACATATCTATAATATATATTATAATTATAATATATTATAATAGTATATATAAGATATTATATAATTTATATATATTAAAAGTAAAAGAGAAAATTAAATTAAAAAGAGACGTTGGACGTGCACACTTAATTTATAATATTTCATTCACTGTGTATTGCATTACACTTAATTAAATTATTGCATGTGTTATTTCTTGCATTAATTAATTTATTACAATGGACTATACACAATCTCATTGCATGTGCAGTAAAAAATAATGTGTATATATATATATATATATACATTGTGAGCATGACAGTACTATTGAGAACCTAATATGATATGCACAAGTAACATAATCTCATTATGATGCATCATTTTATTATAAATTAGTGCACCTGGTATTTTGCAGAAAATGGTACCCTAAGAGCACTTGGCATGAGATGAGGTGGTCATAGCCCGGAAGATAGTGCTCACTATTATTTATGTATATTTTTAATATGGTGCATTTATGCATACTTGGCATGATGGCTTAAGAGTCCATGGGAATTGTGATATTGTCACTAATAAAAATTGCACACTTGCATAGTTATACATGATGATATGTTGCATTTAACTTGAAATGGATCAAGTCGTAAATTATGGGTCTTATATAACTGTTGAGTCCTTGATTACTCTTTTTTGTATCACCATATTCTTGGACCTTATTTATCGTTCATTGTTCTCGAATTTGCTGAGGTTTGTGGCTCACTTGATCTTCTTTGTCATTCCAGGTAAATGAAATATTGTTATTAAGAGCGAGTCTTGTGGGACTAAAGTCTAGGGATAATGGTGTACGAAGACGCGTCCTACCTTGAAGATCTTTAGTAGGATTTCGTTGAGACTTGTAATGAGATGATTTTTTTTTTATTTTGTTAACTCTCTAGAGGCTTTTAATTATATGTATAGCCTTCACGTCTAGACTTATGAAGTATTGAAAATGTATTGAAACTCTAATTATATTCCACTGTTAGTAATGAAGTGAGTGGTTTGTTTTAATATGGTCTTATTCTATATCATTACTGTGATGACCTCCTTTCGAATATCATATGCTAACAGGACTATTCGAGAGTGGGCCCTTACAATTATGCATACTAAATTTTTGACAATAGTAGAAATTAACAAAAGTAGAAGCAAATGGAGACAGTAGCGTGTAGCAGCAATTGTTGCTTTTCCCAAATTTAATCTGCTCACAATCAACCATCACCAAGCCCTCAACCATCTCCCAATTTCGCGCTACATGATGTTCAATTGAATTGATTGAGTGGCATCGAAAGTTGGCTTCCACCATAGGAAAGTCTACTCTCCAGGCCAGTAAGTCAATGTTTGACCCACCAATCCCTGAGCTGCTTCGGACACAAGATATCTATACCAAAAACGATATTATATGGTACGTGACTTTCTAGGTTCACTACCCACTAGTAATCGATAGTACTGAAACCCTTTTCGGTACTAACAAACGCCTTGACCTATCATCGAAATCTCTCCATATCTCGATGACAATCTGAGAGTTTCTGAATAATGTCTAGCTACGGTTTAGGACAGTATAGGTAGCAGTGAAATCTCACTTCAAATGAACATATTATAGCTAATAATGACTGTGTGCTATAATCCTTCTATCACCTAATATCCTGACTAAGTGAGAGTTATGGAGTGATAAACTCACAAGCTTATTAATTATGTGTCTGACCTCATCAATGTGACTAAATGACACCTCAGGAAACTCTTTCCCTAATATTCAATCTAGTTTAACTAGGGACTGTTATATCACACTGACAGTAAATCACATAAGATGTTCACCCCATCAATTATAGACAAGGGTGACGGATCTTATCCCCAACAATTGTCTCCATATACCAACAATACGAAACCATATAGATAAATATATCCACCTCACAATTGGATGGTTCAGTTCATTAACAAATCTCGTACACTAATATACAAAACAACTGTGTTGGTTTAAGTCCGAGGATCAGCACACCATCGCAACTTGACTATAAGATCATTATTCACCATGCTATGTGGTGTGTCATCGGTGTTACATTCGACTGGTTGTTCCTCAACAACCACCCACAAGTCTAATAGCGGCATTTCATGTTACATGGCATGTGAGACACCACCCTCTCATTAGCATCTCATACTGAACAAAGCAATAACTCATGTGTAATACCCGAGAAATTCTAAAGGACTCAAGAGTAATTTACCTTGGGGTAAAAATGGAATTTAAGGATAAATTGGGGGTAAAACGGTAATTTATTACCGTATAGATGACTGAATCGACTGCCGGGAGTACCCTGGAGCCGAAATACCAAAGGAAAATGATATGGAAATAATGAGCACCCCGAGATAAGATTTATGGTGCTGAAAGAAATCGAAACGGGAACAGTTTTCGGTACAGCTTAAAAGGCAGCTGCCAATTAGGCTATAATACCGAATTGTCATAGACGACTTTTCAGAAGTCAACGGAAGCTTAAGGGGGCTTCGGTTTTTCATAAGGAACAACCCTTCAGAGGTTTCAGGAAGAAACGAATGGGTTTAGGGCCAAAACGAAGATTTGGGCCTAGGTGCAGTTTTTAGAAATTGCTAGAGGGAGGCTGAAATGAGGTATTTTTGGAATCTTCAATGGTCAAAATGATGTTTTAGGACTTTTTGGGTCTAAATGCAATAAAGGAAAGTTGAGGGGTTAAGTGGAATGGGCTAAAATGAAATAGCCAAAACTGGAGGGGCCAAAGTGCAATTAAGCAAAAGTTTGGCCAATCACCATCAAGTCTCCGGTCATCGATTTCGGCCGATCCAACCGTAGGGATGGCACGAGGCTTGGTCGGGGAGGATTTTTTGTAAAGGAAGGATGGGGCAAAGACCACTCGAGTGGTCGGATTTTGAAGAAAATCCGACCAGATTGTTGGTCGGATTGTCGCGGCCTGCAAGTGGGCTTTTCTTGGTCGCCAAGCTCGATTAAGGTCGATCCAAGGTAGGTTTGAACTCTAAGGTTGATGGGTTGCTCGGCCAAGGGCATTTGGTTGCTCGAAAAGGCCTATAAATAGGCGTTCAAAGATGGCCGAAACTTAGGGTTATTTTGAGCTTCAAATCGACCCACTTATCGAATGAATTGGCATTCCATTTTAAGGGGCTTTTGTTGCCCATGTCTCAAGCTTAATTTCTGCCAAATTTGAGCCATTTTGGTTGAGAGTTGAGGGAGATCCGAAGCTTCGTCGGAAAAACGAGCTTCGCCGGAAAATCGGATTTAGCAGTCAAAAAATGGCTCCAATCGTCCGATTTGAAGCCATAGTCTTGTAGAGGATGAAGAGAGGAAGCCATAGGTTCAAACGGGAGGTCAAACGGAGGTCGGATGAAGAGGTTATGGCGATTAAACGGAAGGCAGCGCAACCAGTCCGGCGAGCTGGAGGAAGAAGACGACCGGCGCGTGGGCCACACGCGCCAGCTGGGCCCCGCGAGTGGGCGCGCGTGAGCCATCTTCTGAGGGCGAGTGTAGGCGCGTCCGGGCTCAGAAAATTCTGAAAAAAATTCCTAAATTCCTCTAAAATCGAGATCTAGCCCCTGTAGAAAAATCAGTGGATTTGGAGTTCTTTAGGTCTCGTTTCTAGCATCAAAGTGCCTCGTTTTGCGTGAAAACGCAATATCCGGGTAAGTTCAGTATTTTTCCTTGAAAGTGCATAGCATATAATGAATTTTTGTGAAGATAGATTTGAGGAAATAGTCTCTATGGATTTATTAAGATTTTTAGAAGGAAAAATGAAGGAAAATGAAAGGAAATAGGAAATAAATGAAATATTGAGGATATTTAGTGATTAAATGTTATTTTATGATTGAGGAGATCGAGATGATAAGATTGGTGCAACTTTTGAGAGTTGGCACGAGAATCGAGGCGGGGCACGCATATCGAGGCGATGCACGCTTTTCGAGATATCTTTGTCTTTGGGCAAAGGTGAGTGGTATTCTCACAAGAAGTTATATTCATGATATAATTGGTATATATGCATGTTATTATGATTGCAATATTCATTTGTCATATTGCATTGAAAGTCGTGATATTTCCATTGCACGATATTATTGTCATATTGAAACTTGTGCATGGGGATGGGATGATACCCTCAGAGTGTAGCCGTAATTCCCCTAGGGCGTTGAGGGAATAACGTTGGGCCTATCCCGTAGACGTTCGGGATTTGCCTGGGATTCCTAGCCGGGTTGGGGATACCTGGGAAGTTACATTATGGGTATATGTTGTTCATGTATTTGCATCATGCATCATATATATATTTTTGGACCCTCACTAGAAGTTTCATCTTCTAATGGGTTATGCCCCTGGAACATTCAACGTTCCAGTTGAGACTTGCAGTTAGGGCAAGGAGCAGGTTGAGATATGACGGCACGTGATGGCGTGGCCGATGAATGCAGCAGGAGATTTCAATATTTTATTTATTGTAGAATGATGATGTATGTATTCGAGGTTTCATATGATTGCACCTAGGGTGTTAGATGTTATCTCGAGAGAAATGTATTTATGTAATTGAGGATATGATGGTAACATATGGTACGAATTCTTTATGATATATATAAGTTGAATTCAGGTATGTACCGTATCAGGTTTCGATTATCGCTTCCGTATTGTGAATGATGTGCTGGGGTTTCCCTTTGAAATACGACATTTGATGTATGAGGAAAGGGATTATGTATGTATCTGATGGGCCCCAGCATAGTGGCACGCCCTCCGACGGGGCGGGGTGTTACAGTTGGTATCAGAGCGAAGTAAAGAAAGAGTCTTAAGAGTTACTTAAGGAAATGTCTAACTCTAGTATAGATGATATTAGAGCGAACCTAAGGAAAAGGTCACGTGTGGCTAGATAAGTAAAGCCATCGTAAGATTTGGGTATTGACGGTTACTGGATAAGTGCGTTGTTGTGGAAGTGCATGTCTAGGCTAGTTCTGGCTAAGGAAAGACTTGGTACTTAAGTGCGTCCATTGTGACCCACCACTCTTTCCTGGGAACTTACCTGGTGTACTCTTCACGACAGACACTATTTCAGTAGACGACTACTATTCCCGGTGAATAGTAGAATGCCTGATAGAAGCTAGTACTGGAAGAATGATCTAGCTATTGGAATAAGGATCCGATGATATGATTCGAATGTAAGGATGACTTGGTAACCATGATTATGGACCCGAGAGATTTTAGAGACTATTGATTTGAGGACATTAGTCAAAATCATTGTAAGGAAAGATTAGATAACTGGTAGTTATCAAGGATGATCGGATCATGAATGATAAGTCTGATGAGGCATGACCTAGCTGATAAGTTAGGAAAACAAGATAAGGATTTTCGAGGATCATTTAGTATCTCGGAAATAAGATATGGGATCCCACGGATTGGGACAAACGAGAGGCCGCAGATGGCCAAATGATGGCGCGTGAGTGCGTCAATTGATGAGGCGAAAGTGGTGCAACCGATGTGACTCGCAAAGGCGGGATAAGGGAACCCTAGCAGGGTGACGGCACTACTGGTCGGTGTTCGCAGTGACAGATCTGGATCTAGGGACCGAGCAGAAGGCTTGTAATGAGCTTACGATCAACGTACCGGGGAAGCTAGTTAGCTGTCTCGCGGCATGAGTCGAGGACTCAGGATCTAAGTTGCTTAGTGTACTGCCGAGGAGACGATCAGATGCTGAATATCTGGGGCAACACAGTAGGGTCTGTACCTTGTAGGGGAGACCTAAGTCCTAATAGGTGCGAGGTGTGCCACTGGCTATGATAGATCGAGGCCGGAAGCCTCAGGAATCTAAATGAGACAAATTAAATATGGACTGTGTGTCCTATTTAAAGATTGCAAATGGATCGTGAGATGGTCGTGTTGGGTGGCTCAAAGGAAAGCTACCTGACGTATGAAATGGAACGGAAATAAGATGCATGCTCGTGAGCCGTGTAGGCGCTACCTATGAGGTGAGGAAATCTCCAGGCCATGAAGAGGGCCTAGAATAAAGGTTCTTACAGAAGGAGTTAGACTCGGGGCAACGACGACGAATGATAGTTCTTAGAGGACTACGACGAGACCGTGCAGTTTTCACCCGGGACGTACCCGAGTGAGGGTCGACGTATGATGTAGGAGTAAGCCTACCATATGATGGGGGTGATAATGACAACTGTGTGCTGGCTGACGGAAAGAGTAGTGCCTAAGAAGAACTAATTTAATGGTCGTGTGTCGATAGTCAACTGGATCTGAAGAACGAAAGGCGAGAGTCAGTTGATTCTCGGTAAATGAGATTACAGGTAGTGGAGCATGACCGGTCTAAAGGTTTGACTGATGAATAGTGAGATGGTAGTCTCAACTCAAAGTAGAGTTCGGGTACTAAAACGGAAAGATGTACTTGAAGGTCGTATCGACCGTAAAGGAATGATAAGGAGACTTAGTCAACAGAGGTTGTGACTACGTTTCAGTGTGTCAAATGAACCTACGAAATTAGGTAAAGTTGTCGGTAGTCAATCCGACGAAGAGAGCTTAAAAGCACCATGATGAATGATGGATACAAAGCCATGAAGGCAAAGGAAATCGAGTTCTTGGAAGATAAATGGAACTAGATAATGTGATCTGATTTGGGATTTTCGAGGATTGATCAGTTTGTGAATCTTGAGGAATTTCTTAAAGAAATAATTGAGGATCTAGGGATTTGAAATGGAACTTTAGAGTTTTCAAAGGAAGAAATCCAGCAAGGATGAGAGTACCGTAGGTGATTAAGTACCTGCCTGCTCTAGCTGGTAGTAAGGTTATGATTGTCGTCTTGAAGATTGTGCAAATCTTGGACGTGATGGAAATGATCAAATGATGGCAGATGTGCCAAGATGTTGGTCGCAGTAAGAGAAGCTGCAGACCCAAATTGATTGAGGATCCGAGATTTTCGATTTTGGAGATTGAAACTCTCGTATGGCTAGACAGTTAGTCTAGGTAGCCTTGGTGGGCAAATTGAGAAATGTATCGCTGAGTGATGTCAGCAAGATAAGGAAATAAGGAGCCTGTCGAGATATGGTACGGGCACTTGCGGTCAGTGAAAAGCCGTAAGAAGAATTAGAAGATAATAGGATATATTCTCGAAAGATTTATCGGGATTATTTCTAAATGATGATTGCCAATGATAGCTTGAGGTTATTGGATGATTAGCCATGTGTGGCTTGATTGAGGATGTAAATTATCAGGCTTTGAAAAAGATGATAATTAAGAAACGATATCTTTTACCTCGAATTTGATGAATAATGAAACAGCCACAAGAGGCTGGGATTTTTGTGATTGATAAATGATCGAGGTTAAGATAAAGAAATAAGGTATTCTGAAATCAATGTGTCGATGATAAGGATATTGAGATGATGATCTCGGAATTGATGATTTGACCAGTGTACCATTCGCATTGAAGTCGCGTTGGTAATTGTGTCTATTGATGATATGATAGTGTACTCCTCGGATAGAGAGACGTACGAGGAACATTGAGGATAATGAACATCACGATAGATGTTATGATCGAAATTGGCTTGCTAGGTAGTAAGCAGATTATGAAAGAATTGATGAGAGCATGAGGCTCTATGCGGGTGAACGTGAAATCAAAGTTGATTGTCATAAGCACCATAAGGATCAGAAGTTTCTGAAAGGTAAGATGTCCTGATAGATTTCGGGAGACGAACCAAGAGTTTTAAATTGAGGTTGCTTCGAGGAAAGGTTGGAAACCTAAGAGAATGTAACTCTGAATAGGATCGAGGATCCGTAAGATTTGGAGATTTAGGCTGGTATTGAAAAGTATCAGAAGTGACGGGAGTCGGGTCAATTACAACTCTCGGAGACGGGACAAGGAGGCTCTAGAAAGACAATAGCACCATGGGTGTGTAGCCTGTAACAGCGGATCTGAGCCCAAGGACCAAGGTATGAAGGCTAGTAAAGAGCTTATGATCAACGTACCGGGGAAGCTAGGTAGCTGTCTCGCGGTATGAGTCAGGTGACTCAGGGTCTAAGTTGCTTAGCGTACTGCCAAGGAGACGGTCAGATTCCAAAGTTTAGGTACCACCGTGACTGTTATGGTTTGACTAGGATCCAAGATCCTATGGACCGGAGTGTTGTGATAGGATCCCTACCTGTCTATGAAATGATGGAAAGTTTTTGAGGTTGACAAGCTGTCGTCAGGGGTTCGAGAGGGAACACTCTGAAATAGTTGTGTCTATGATAGGACTCGTGAGAGAGTCATGAGAATGAACTGCCGGTGCAGTGAGAGCTCGTGGTAGCTCAAAGGATGGGGTTGCATGATAGTGCAACAGAACTGAATAATGGCGTGTGGATCATGCCAAGGCACAGAAAGGACTACCCGATGTATGACTTGGAACTGGCAAATGTGGTACGTGCTCTCGAGATTATGGGACACTACCGAAATGATGGGGCATTGATGTGCTCACGAACCACGAGGAGCCTGAAGTATGAGTTCTCGCAGAAGGAGCTAAATGAGAGGTGGCAACGTGATGGAGTTCCTTAGGACTACGACTGCACTACTTCTTATCACCAGGCGCGTGGCAGAGAGGTGCCCAACGCAGGACCTGGTGGATAGCTGTGAGTGTCAGATGAAGTTGGAGGCTAGGTAGCTTGCCAACTATGATGGTAGTACCGAAAGGATCGTCTATTTTTATGGCTAGCCTCGTTGTTTAGCTAGAACTGGTGAACGAGATACGAAGGCAATGGTGGTTGACAAGTGTTCTTGTCTATGATTGATGATTATGACCAGTCCAAGAGTTATGATGCGTGAGGGCATTCTCAAAGTTTTCAGGGTAGGATATAAGTGCCTAAAATGATAAAAGATGTGTGGTTGTCTGATAAGAGCCACAAAAGGAAATTATGTGAATGACACGGTATGCTTATAAGCATTGCTCGTGTAAGGAATGCAAACCGAGACGTGTTTGCTAAAGGATTAAATAGATATTTGATTTGAGGTGTTTAGGTAATAAGCTATGTTATTTCTTAAATTACCTGTCTGTCAGATGAAAATTTCGAGGACGAAATTTCTTTAAGGAGGGGTGAATGTAATACCCGAGAAATTCTAAAGGACTCAAGAGTAATTTACCTTGGGGTAAAAATGGAATTTAAGGATAAATTGGGGGTAAAACGGTAATTTATTACCGTATAGATGACTGAATCGACTGCCGGGAGTACCCTGGAGCCGAAATACCAAAGGAAAATGATATGGAAATAATGAGCACCCCGAGATAAGATTTATGGTGCTGAAAGAAATCGAAACGGGAACAGTTTTCGGTACAGCTTAAAAGGCAGCTGCCAATTAGGCTATAATACCGAATTGTCATAGACGACTTTTCAGAAGTCAACGGAAGCTTAAGGGGGCTTCGGTTTTTCATAAGGAACAACCCTTCAGAGGTTTCAGGAAGAAACGAATGGGTTTAGGGCCAAAACGAAGATTTGGGCCTAGGTGCAGTTTTTAGAAATTGCTAGAGGGAGGCTGAAATGAGGTATTTTTGGAATCTTCAATGGTCAAAATGATGTTTTAGGACTTTTTGGGTCTAAATGCAATAAAGGAAAGTTGAGGGGTTAAGTGGAATGGGCTAAAATGAAATAGCCAAAACTGGAGGGGCCAAAGTGCAGTTAAGCAAAAGTTTGGCCAATCACCATCAAGTCTCCGGTCATCGATTTCGGCCGATCCAACCGTAGGGATGGCACGAGGCTTGGTCGGGGAGGATTTTTTGTAAAGGAAGGATGGGGCAAAGACCACTCGAGTGGTCGGATTTTGAAGAAAATCCGACCAGATTGTTGGTCGGATTGTCGCGGCCTGCAAGTGGGCTTTTCTTGGTCGCCAAGCTCGATTAAGGTCGATCCAAGGTAGGTTTGAACTCTAAGGTTGATGGGTTGCTCGGCCAAGGGCATTTGGTTGCTCGAAAAGGCCTATAAATAGGCGTTCAAAGATGGCCGAAACTTAGGGTTATTTTGAGCTTCAAATCGACCCACTTATCGAATGAATTGGCATTCCATTTTAAGGGGCTTTTGTTGCCCATGTCTCAAGCTTAATTTCTGCCAAATTTGAGCCATTTTGGTTGAGAGTTGAGGGAGATCCGAAGCTTCGTCGGAAAAACGAGCTTCGCCGGAAAATCGGATTTAGCAGTCAAAAAATGGCTCCAATCGTCCGATTTGAAGCCATAGTCTTGTAGAGGATGAAGAGAGGAAGCCATAGGTTCAAACGGGAGGTCAAACGGAGGTCGGATGAAGAGGTTATGGCGATTAAACGGAAGGCAGCGCAACCAGTCCGGCGAGCTGGAGGAAGAAGACGACCGGCGCGTGGGCCACACGCGCCAGCTGGGCCCCGCGAGTGGGCGCGCGTGAGCCATCTTCTGAGGGCGAGTGTAGGCGCGTCCGGGCTCAGAAAATTCTGAAAAAAATTCCTAAATTCCTCTAAAATCGAGATCTAGCCCCTGTAGAAAAATCAGTGGATTTGGAGTTCTCTAGGTCTCGTTTCTAGCATCAAAGTGCCTCGTTTTGCGTGAAAACGCAATATCCGGGTAAGTTCAGTATTTTTCCTTGAAAGTGCATAGCATATAATGAATTGTTGTGAAGATAGATTTGAGGAAATAGTCTCTATGGATTTATTAAGATTTTTAGAAGGAAAAATGAAGGAAAATGAAAGGAAATAGGAAATAAATGAAATATTGAGGATATTTAGTGATTAAATGTTATTTTATGATTGAGGAGATCGAGATGATAAGATTGGTGCAACTTTTGAGAGTTGGCACGAGAATCGAGGCGGGGCACGCATATCGAGGCGATGCACGCTTTTCGAGATATCTTTGTCTTTGGGCAAAGGTGAGTGGTATTCTCACAAGAAGTTATATTCATGATATAATTGGTATATATGCATGTTATTATGATTGCAATATTCATTTGTCATATTGCATTGAAAGTCGTGATATTTCCATTGCACGATATTATTGTCATATTGAAACTTGTGCATGGGGATGGGATGATACCCTCAGAGTGTAGCCGTAATTCCCCTAGGGCGTTGAGGGAATAACGTTGGGCCTATCCCGTAGACGTTCGGGATTTGCCTGGGATTCCTAGCCGGGTTGGGGATACCTGGGAAGTTACATTATGGGTATATGTTGTTCATGTATTTGCATCATGCATCATATATATATTTTTGGACCCTCACTAGAAGTTTCATCTTCTAATGGGTTATGCCCCTGGAACATTCAACGTTCCAGTTGAGACTTGCAGTTAGGGCAAGGAGCAGGTTGAGATATGACGGCACGTGATGGCGTGGCCGATGAATGCAGCAGGAGATTTCAATATTTTATTTATTGTAGAATGATGATGTATGTATTCGAGGTTTCATATGATTGCACCTAGGGTGTTAGATGTTATCTCGAGAGAAATGTATTTATGTAATTGAGGATATGATGGTAACATATGGTACGAATTCTTTATGATATATATAAGTTGAATTCAGGTATGTACCGTATCAGGTTTCGATTATCGCTTCCGTATTGTGAATGATGTGCTGGGGTTTCCCTTTGAAATACGACATTTGATGTATGAGGAAAGGGATTATGTATGTATCTGATGGGCCCCAGCATAGTGGCACGCCCTCCGACGGGGCGGGGTGTTACAGTTGGTATCAGAGCGAAGTAAAGAAAGAGTCTTAAGAGTTACTTAAGGAAATGTCTAACTCTAGTATAGATGATATTAGAGCGAACCTAAGGAAAAGGTCACGTGTGGCTAGATAAGTAAAGCCATCGTAAGATTTGGGTATTGACGGTTACTGGATAAGTGCGTTGTTGTGGAAGTGCATGTCTAGGCTAGTTCTGGCTAAGGAAAGACTTGGTACTTAAGTGCGTCCATTGTGACCCACCACTCTTTCCTGGGAACTTACCTGGTGTACTCTTCACGACAGACACTATTTCAGTAGACGACTACTATTCCCGGTGAATAGTAGAATGCCTGATAGAAGCTAGTACTGGAAGAATGATCTAGCTATTGGAATAAGGATCCGATGATATGATTCGAATGTAAGGATGACTTGGTAACCATGATTATGGACCCGAGAGATTTTAGAGACTATTGATTTGAGGACATTAGTCAAAATCATTGTAAGGAAAGATTAGATAACTGGTAGTTATCAAGGATGATCGGATCATGAATGATAAGTCTGATGAGGCATGACCTAGCTGATAAGTTAGGAAAACAAGATAAGGATTTTCGAGGATCATTTAGTATCTCGGAAATAAGATATGGGATCCCACGGATTGGGACAAACGAGAGGCCGCAGATGGCCAAATGATGGCGCGTGAGTGCGTCAATTGATGAGGCGAAAGTGGTGCAACCGATGTGACTCGCAAAGGCGGGATAAGGGAACCCTAGCAGGGTGACGGCACTACTGGTCGGTGTTCGCAGTGACAGATCTGGATCTAGGGACCGAGCAGAAGGCTTGTAATGAGCTTACGATCAACGTACCGGGGAAGCTAGTTAGCTGTCTCGCGGCATGAGTCGAGGACTCAGGATCTAAGTTGCTTAGTGTACTGCCGAGGAGACGATCAGATGCTGAATATCTGGGGCAACACAGTAGGGTCTGTACCTTGTAGGGGAGACCTAAGTCCTAATAGGTGCGAGGTGTGCCACTGGCTATGATAGATCGAGGCCGGAAGCCTCAGGAATCTAAATGAGACAAATTAAATATGGACTGTGTGTCCTATTTAAAGATTGCAAATGGATCGTGAGATGGTCGTGTTGGGTGGCTCAAAGGAAAGCTACCTGACGTATGAAATGGAACGGAAATAAGATGCATGCTCGTGAGCCGTGTAGGCGCTACCTATGAGGTGAGGAAATCTCCAGGCCATGAAGAGGGCCTAGAATAAAGGTTCTTACAGAAGGAGTTAGACTCGGGGCAACGACGACGAATGATAGTTCTTAGAGGACTACGACGAGACCGTGCAGTTTTCACCCGGGACGTACCCGAGTGAGGGTCGACGTATGATGTAGGAGTAAGCCTACCATATGATGGGGGTGATAATGACAACTGTGTGCTGGCTGACGGAAAGAGTAGTGCCTAAGAAGAACTAATTTAATGGTCGTGTGTCGATAGTCAACTGGATCTGAAGAACGAAAGGCGAGAGTCAGTTGATTCTCGGTAAATGAGATTACAGGTAGTGGAGCATGACCGGTCTAAAGGTTTGACTGATGAATAGTGAGATGGTAGTCTCAACTCAAAGTAGAGTTCGGGTACTAAAACGGAAAGATGTACTTGAAGGTCGTATCGACCGTAAAGGAATGATAAGGAGACTTAGTCAACAGAGGTTGTGACTACGTTTCAGTGTGTCAAATGAACCTACGAAATTAGGTAAAGTTGTCGGTAGTCAATCCGACGAAGAGAGCTTAAAAGCACCATGATGAATGATGGATACAAAGCCATGAAGGCAAAGGAAATCGAGTTCTTGGAAGATAAATGGAACTAGATAATGTGATCTGATTTGGGATTTTCGAGGATTGATCAGTTTGTGAATCTTGAGGAATTTCTTAAAGAAATAATTGAGGATCTAGGGATTTGAAATGGAACTTTAGAGTTTTCAAAGGAAGAAATCCAGCAAGGATGAGAGTACCGTAGGTGATTAAGTACCTGCCTGCTCTAGCTGGTAGTAAGGTTATGATTGTCGTCTTGAAGATTGTGCAAATCTTGGACGTGATGGAAATGATCAAATGATGGCAGATGTGCCAAGATGTTGGTCGCAGTAAGAGAAGCTGCAGACCCAAATTGATTGAGGATCCGAGATTTTCGATTTTGGAGATTGAAACTCTCGTATGGCTAGACAGTTAGTCTAGGTAGCCTTGGTGGGCAAATTGAGAAATGTATCGCTGAGTGATGTCAGCAAGATAAGGAAATAAGGAGCCTGTCGAGATATGGTACGGGCACTTGCGGTCAGTGAAAAGCCGTAAGAAGAATTAGAAGATAATAGGATATATTCTCGAAAGATTTATCGGGATTATTTCTAAATGATGATTGCCAATGATAGCTTGAGGTTATTGGATGATTAGCCATGTGTGGCTTGATTGAGGATGTAAATTATCAGGCTTTGAAAAAGATGATAATTAAGAAACGATATCTTTTACCTCGAATTTGATGAATAATGAAACAGCCACAAGAGGCTGGGATTTTTGTGATTGATAAATGATCGAGGTTAAGATAAAGAAATAAGGTATTCTGAAATCAATGTGTCGATGATAAGGATATTGAGATGATGATCTCGGAATTGATGATTTGACCAGTGTACCATTCGCATTGAAGTCGCGTTGGTAATTGTGTCTATTGATGATATGATAGTGTACTCCTCGGATAGAGAGACGTACGAGGAACATTGAGGATAATGAACATCACGATAGATGTTATGATCGAAATTGGCTTGCTAGGTAGTAAGCAGATTATGAAAGAATTGATGAGAGCATGAGGCTCTATGCGGGTGAACGTGAAATCAAAGTTGATTGTCATAAGCACCATAAGGATCAGAAGTTTCTGAAAGGTAAGATGTCCTGATAGATTTCGGGAGACGAACCAAGAGTTTTAAATTGAGGTTGCTTCGAGGAAAGGTTGGAAACCTAAGAGAATGTAACTCTGAATAGGATCGAGGATCCGTAAGATTTGGAGATTTAGGCTGGTATTGAAAAGTATCAGAAGTGACGGGAGTCGGGTCAATTACAACTCTCGGAGACGGGACAAGGAGGCTCTAGAAAGACAATAGCACCATGGGTGTGTAGCCTGTAACAGCGGATCTGAGCCCAAGGACCAAGGTATGAAGGCTAGTAAAGAGCTTATGATCAACGTACCGGGGAAGCTAGGTAGCTGTCTCGCGGTATGAGTCAGGTGACTCAGGGTCTAAGTTGCTTAGCGTACTGCCAAGGAGACGGTCAGATTCCAAAGTTTAGGTACCACCGTGACTGTTATGGTTTGACTAGGATCCAAGATCCTATGGACCGGAGTGTTGTGATAGGATCCCTACCTGTCTATGAAATGATGGAAAGTTTTTGAGGTTGACAAGCTGTCGTCAGGGGTTCGAGAGGGAACACTCTGAAATAGTTGTGTCTATGATAGGACTCGTGAGAGAGTCATGAGAATGAACTGCCGGTGCAGTGAGAGCTCGTGGTAGCTCAAAGGATGGGGTTGCATGATAGTGCAACAGAACTGAATAATGGCGTGTGGATCATGCCAAGGCACAGAAAGGACTACCCGATGTATGACTTGGAACTGGCAAATGTGGTACGTGCTCTCGAGATTATGGGACACTACCGAAATGATGGGGCATTGATGTGCTCACGAACCACGAGGAGCCTGAAGTATGAGTTCTCGCAGAAGGAGCTAAATGAGAGGTGGCAACGTGATGGAGTTCCTTAGGACTACGACTGCACTACTTCTTATCACCAGGCGCGTGGCAGAGAGGTGCCCAACGCAGGACCTGGTGGATAGCTGTGAGTGTCAGATGAAGTTGGAGGCTAGGTAGCTTGCCAACTATGATGGTAGTACCGAAAGGATCGTCTATTTTTATGGCTAGCCTCGTTGTTTAGCTAGAACTGGTGAACGAGATACGAAGGCAATGGTGGTTGACAAGTGTTCTTGTCTATGATTGATGATTATGACCAGTCCAAGAGTTATGATGCGTGAGGGCATTCTCAAAGTTTTCAGGGTAGGATATAAGTGCCTAAAATGATAAAAGATGTGTGGTTGTCTGATAAGAGCCACAAAAGGAAATTATGTGAATGACACGGTATGCTTATAAGCATTGCTCGTGTAAGGAATGCAAACCGAGACGTGTTTGCTAAAGGATTAAATAGATATTTGATTTGAGGTGTTTAGGTAATAAGCTATGTTATTTCTTAAATTACCTGTCTGTCAGATGAAAATTTCGAGGACGAAATTTCTTTAAGGAGGGGTGAATGTAATACCCGAGAAATTCTAAAGGACTCAAGAGTAATTTACCTTGGGGTAAAAATGGAATTTAAGGATAAATTGGGGGTAAAACGGTAATTTATTACCGTATAGATGACTGAATCGACTGCCGGGAGTACCCTGGAGCCGAAATACCAAAGGAAAATGATATGGAAATAATGAGCACCCCGAGATAAGATTTATGGTGCTGAAAGAAATCGAAACGGGAACAGTTTTCGGTACAGCTTAAAAGGCAGCTGCCAATTAGGCTATAATACCGAATTGTCATAGACGACTTTTCAGAAGTCAACGGAAGCTTAAGGGGGCTTCGGTTTTTCATAAGGAACAACCCTTCAGAGGTTTCAGGAAGAAACGAATGGGTTTAGGGCCAAAACGAAGATTTGGGCCTAGGTGCAGTTTTTAGAAATTGCTAGAGGGAGGCTGAAATGAGGTATTTTTGGAATCTTCAATGGTCAAAATGATGTTTTAGGACTTTTTGGGTCTAAATGCAATAAAGGAAAGTTGAGGGGTTAAGTGGAATGGGCTAAAATGAAATAGCCAAAACTGGAGGGGCCAAAGTGCAGTTAAGCAAAAGTTTGGCCAATCACCATCAAGTCTCCGGTCATCGATTTCGGCCGATCCAACCGTAGGGATGGCACGAGGCTTGGTCGGGGAGGATTTTTTGTAAAGGAAGGATGGGGCAAAGACCACTCGAGTGGTCGGATTTTGAAGAAAATCCGACCAGATTGTTGGTCGGATTGTCGCGGCCTGCAAGTGGGCTTTTCTTGGTCGCCAAGCTCGATTAAGGTCGATCCAAGGTAGGTTTGAACTCTAAGGTTGATGGGTTGCTCGGCCAAGGGCATTTGGTTGCTCGAAAAGGCCTATAAATAGGCGTTCAAAGATGGCCGAAACTTAGGGTTATTTTGAGCTTCAAATCGACCCACTTATCGAATGAATTGGCATTCCATTTTAAGGGGCTTTTGTTGCCCATGTCTCAAGCTTAATTTCTGCCAAATTTGAGCCATTTTGGTTGAGAGTTGAGGGAGATCCGAAGCTTCGTCGGAAAAACGAGCTTCGCCGGAAAATCGGATTTAGCAGTCAAAAAATGGCTCCAATCGTCCGATTTGAAGCCATAGTCTTGTAGAGGATGAAGAGAGGAAGCCATAGGTTCAAACGGGAGGTCAAACGGAGGTCGGATGAAGAGGTTATGGCGATTAAACGGAAGGCAGCGCAACCAGTCCGGCGAGCTGGAGGAAGAAGACGACCGGCGCGTGGGCCACACGCGCCAGCTGGGCCCCGCGAGTGGGCGCGCGTGAGCCATCTTCTGAGGGCGAGTGTAGGCGCGTCCGGGCTCAGAAAATTCTGAAAAAAATTCCTAAATTCCTCTAAAATCGAGATCTAGCCCCTGTAGAAAAATCAGTGGATTTGGAGTTCTCTAGGTCTCGTTTCTAGCATCAAAGTGCCTCGTTTTGCGTGAAAACGCAATATCCGGGTAAGTTCAGTATTTTTCCTTGAAAGTGCATAGCATATAATGAATTGTTGTGAAGATAGATTTGAGGAAATAGTCTCTATGGATTTATTAAGATTTTTAGAAGGAAAAATGAAGGAAAATGAAAGGAAATAGGAAATAAATGAAATATTGAGGATATTTAGTGATTAAATGTTATTTTATGATTGAGGAGATCGAGATGATAAGATTGGTGCAACTTTTGAGAGTTGGCACGAGAATCGAGGCGGGGCACGCATATCGAGGCGATGCACGCTTTTCGAGATATCTTTGTCTTTGGGCAAAGGTGAGTGGTATTCTCACAAGAAGTTATATTCATGATATAATTGGTATATATGCATGTTATTATGATTGCAATATTCATTTGTCATATTGCATTGAAAGTCGTGATATTTCCATTGCACGATATTATTGTCATATTGAAACTTGTGCATGGGGATGGGATGATACCCTCAGAGTGTAGCCGTAATTCCCCTAGGGCGTTGAGGGAATAACGTTGGGCCTATCCCGTAGACGTTCGGGATTTGCCTGGGATTCCTAGCCGGGTTGGGGATACCTGGGAAGTTACATTATGGGTATATGTTGTTCATGTATTTGCATCATGCATCATATATATATTTTTGGACCCTCACTAGAAGTTTCATCTTCTAATGGGTTATGCCCCTGGAACATTCAACGTTCCAGTTGAGACTTGCAGTTAGGGCAAGGAGCAGGTTGAGATATGACGGCACGTGATGGCGTGGCCGATGAATGCAGCAGGAGATTTCAATATTTTATTTATTGTAGAATGATGATGTATGTATTCGAGGTTTCATATGATTGCACCTAGGGTGTTAGATGTTATCTCGAGAGAAATGTATTTATGTAATTGAGGATATGATGGTAACATATGGTACGAATTCTTTATGATATATATAAGTTGAATTCAGGTATGTACCGTATCAGGTTTCGATTATCGCTTCCGTATTGTGAATGATGTGCTGGGGTTTCCCTTTGAAATACGACATTTGATGTATGAGGAAAGGGATTATGTATGTATCTGATGGGCCCCAGCATAGTGGCACGCCCTCCGACGGGGCGGGGTGTTACAGTTGGTATCAGAGCGAAGTAAAGAAAGAGTCTTAAGAGTTACTTAAGGAAATGTCTAACTCTAGTATAGATGATATTAGAGCGAACCTAAGGAAAAGGTCACGTGTGGCTAGATAAGTAAAGCCATCGTAAGATTTGGGTATTGACGGTTACTGGATAAGTGCGTTGTTGTGGAAGTGCATGTCTAGGCTAGTTCTGGCTAAGGAAAGACTTGGTACTTAAGTGCGTCCATTGTGACCCACCACTCTTTCCTGGGAACTTACCTGGTGTACTCTTCACGACAGACACTATTTCAGTAGACGACTACTATTCCCGGTGAATAGTAGAATGCCTGATAGAAGCTAGTACTGGAAGAATGATCTAGCTATTGGAATAAGGATCCGATGATATGATTCGAATGTAAGGATGACTTGGTAACCATGATTATGGACCCGAGAGATTTTAGAGACTATTGATTTGAGGACATTAGTCAAAATCATTGTAAGGAAAGATTAGATAACTGGTAGTTATCAAGGATGATCGGATCATGAATGATAAGTCTGATGAGGCATGACCTAGCTGATAAGTTAGGAAAACAAGATAAGGATTTTCGAGGATCATTTAGTATCTCGGAAATAAGATATGGGATCCCACGGATTGGGACAAACGAGAGGCCGCAGATGGCCAAATGATGGCGCGTGAGTGCGTCAATTGATGAGGCGAAAGTGGTGCAACCGATGTGACTCGCAAAGGCGGGATAAGGGAACCCTAGCAGGGTGACGGCACTACTGGTCGGTGTTCGCAGTGACAGATCTGGATCTAGGGACCGAGCAGAAGGCTTGTAATGAGCTTACGATCAACGTACCGGGGAAGCTAGTTAGCTGTCTCGCGGCATGAGTCGAGGACTCAGGATCTAAGTTGCTTAGTGTACTGCCGAGGAGACGATCAGATGCTGAATATCTGGGGCAACACAGTAGGGTCTGTACCTTGTAGGGGAGACCTAAGTCCTAATAGGTGCGAGGTGTGCCACTGGCTATGATAGATCGAGGCCGGAAGCCTCAGGAATCTAAATGAGACAAATTAAATATGGACTGTGTGTCCTATTTAAAGATTGCAAATGGATCGTGAGATGGTCGTGTTGGGTGGCTCAAAGGAAAGCTACCTGACGTATGAAATGGAACGGAAATAAGATGCATGCTCGTGAGCCGTGTAGGCGCTACCTATGAGGTGAGGAAATCTCCAGGCCATGAAGAGGGCCTAGAATAAAGGTTCTTACAGAAGGAGTTAGACTCGG
Organism: Diospyros kaki; assembly: GCA_036245055.1. Classification (NCBI taxonomy): domain Eukaryota; kingdom Viridiplantae; phylum Streptophyta; class Magnoliopsida; order Ericales; family Ebenaceae; genus Diospyros; species Diospyros kaki. Next base: position 32,845,715 of record BSEG01000007.1, read on the forward strand.
GGCAACGACGACGAATGATAGTTCTTAGAGGACTACGACGAGACCGTGCAGTTTTCACCCGGGACGTACCCGAGTGAGGGTCGACGTATGATGTAGGAGTAAGCCTACCATATGATGGGGGTGATAATGACAACTGTGTGCTGGCTGACGGAAAGAGTAGTGCCTAAGAAGAACTAATTTAATGGTCGTGTGTCGATAGTCAACTGGATCTGAAGAACGAAAGGCGAGAGTCAGTTGATTCTCGGTAAATGAGATTACAGGTAGTGGAGCATGACCGGTCTAAAGGTTTGACTGATGAATAGTGAGATGGTAGTCTCAACTCAAAGTAGAGTTCGGGTACTAAAACGGAAAGATGTACTTGAAGGTCGTATCGACCGTAAAGGAATGATAAGGAGACTTAGTCAACAGAGGTTGTGACTACGTTTCAGTGTGTCAAATGAACCTACGAAATTAGGTAAAGTTGTCGGTAGTCAATCCGACGAAGAGAGCTTAAAAGCACCATGATGAATGATGGATACAAAGCCATGAAGGCAAAGGAAATCGAGTTCTTAGAAGATAAATGGAACTAGATAATGTGATCTGATTTGGGATTTTCGAGGATTGATCAGTTTGTGAATCTTGAGGAATTTCTTAAAGAAATAATTGAGGATCTAGGGATTTGAAATGGAACTTTAGAGTTTTCAAAGGAAGAAATCCAGCAAGGATGAGAGTACCGTAGGTGATTAAGTACCTGCCTGCTCTAGCTGGTAGTAAGGTTATGATTGTCGTCTTGAAGATTGTGCAAATCTTGGACGTGATGGAAATGATCAAATGATGGCAGATGTGCCAAGATGTTGGTCGCAGTAAGAGAAGCTGCAGACCCAAATTGATTGAGGATCCGAGATTTTCGATTTTGGAGATTGAAACTCTCGTATGGCTAGACAGTTAGTCTAGGTAGCCTTGGTGGGCAAATTGAGAAATGTATCGCTGAGTGATGTCAGCAAGATAAGGAAATAAGGAGCCTGTCGAGATATGGTACGGGCACTTGCGGTCAGTGAAAAGCCGTAAGAAGAATTAGAAGATAATAGGATATATTCTCGAAAGATTTATCGGGATTATTTCTAAATGATGATTGCCAATGATAGCTTGAGGTTATTGGATGATTAGCCATGTGTGGCTTGATTGAGGATGTAAATTATCAGGCTTTGAAAAAGATGATAATTAAGAAACGATATCTTTTACCTCGAATTTGATGAATAATGAAACAGCCACAAGAGGCTGGGATTTTTGTGATTGATAAATGATCGAGGTTAAGATAAAGAAATAAGGTATTCTGAAATCAATGTGTCGATGATAAGGATATTGAGATGATGATCTCGGAATTGATGATTTGACCAGTGTACCATTCGCATTGAAGTCGCGTTGGTAATTGTGTCTATTGATGATATGATAGTGTACTCCTCGGATAGAGAGACGTACGAGGAACATTGAGGATAATGAACATCACGATAGATGTTATGATCGAAATTGGCTTGCTAGGTAGTAAGCAGATTATGAAAGAATTGATGAGAGCATGAGGCTCTATGCGGGTGAACGTGAAATCAAAGTTGATTGTCATAAGCACCATAAGGATCAGAAGTTTCTGAAAGGTAAGATGTCCTGATAGATTTCGGGAGACGAACCAAGAGTTTTAAATTGAGGTTGCTTCGAGGAAAGGTTGGAAACCTAAGAGAATGTAACTCTGAATAGGATCGAGGATCCGTAAGATTTGGAGATTTAGGCTGGTATTGAAAAGTATCAGAAGTGACGGGAGTCGGGTCAATTACAACTCTCGGAGACGGGACAAGGAGGCTCTAGAAAGACAATAGCACCATGGGTGTGTAGCCTGTAACAGCGGATCTGAGCCCAAGGACCAAGGTATGAAGGCTAGTAAAGAGCTTATGATCAACGTACCGGGGAAGCTAGGTAGCTGTCTCGCGGTATGAGTCAGGTGACTCAGGGTCTAAGTTGCTTAGCGTACTGCCAAGGAGACGGTCAGATTCCAAAGTTTAGGTACCACCGTGACTGTTATGGTTTGACTAGGATCCAAGATCCTATGGACCGGAGTGTTGTGATAGGATCCCTACCTGTCTATGAAATGATGGAAAGTTTTTGAGGTTGACAAGCTGTCGTCAGGGGTTCGAGAGGGAACACTCTGAAATAGTTGTGTCTATGATAGGACTCGTGAGAGAGTCATGAGAATGAACTGCCGGTGCAGTGAGAGCTCGTGGTAGCTCAAAGGATGGGGTTGCATGATAGTGCAACAGAACTGAATAATGGCGTGTGGATCATGCCAAGGCACAGAAAGGACTACCCGATGTATGACTTGGAACTGGCAAATGTGGTACGTGCTCTCGAGATTATGGGACACTACCGAAATGATGGGGCATTGATGTGCTCACGAACCACGAGGAGCCTGAAGTATGAGTTCTCGCAGAAGGAGCTAAATGAGAGGTGGCAACGTGATGGAGTTCCTTAGGACTACGACTGCACTACTTCTTATCACCAGGCGCGTGGCAGAGAGGTGCCCAACGCAGGACCTGGTGGATAGCTGTGAGTGTCAGATGAAGTTGGAGGCTAGGTAGCTTGCCAACTATGATGGTAGTACCGAAAGGATCGTCTATTTTTATGGCTAGCCTCGTTGTTTAGCTAGAACTGGTGAACGAGATACGAAGGCAATGGTGGTTGACAAGTGTTCTTGTCTATGATTGATGATTATGACCAGTCCAAGAGTTATGATGCGTGAGGGCATTCTCAAAGTTTTCAGGGTAGGATATAAGTGCCTAAAATGATAAAAGATGTGTGGTTGTCTGATAAGAGCCACAAAAGGAAATTATGTGAATGACACGGTATGCTTATAAGCATTGCTCGTGTAAGGAATGCAAACCGAGACGTGTTTGCTAAAGGATTAAATAGATATTTGATTTGAGGTGTTTAGGTAATAAGCTATGTTATTTCTTAAATTACCTGTCTGTCAGATGAAAATTTCGAGGACGAAATTTCTTTAAGGAGGGGTGAATGTAATACCCGAGAAATTCTAAAGGACTCAAGAGTAATTTACCTTGGGGTAAAAATGGAATTTAAGGATAAATTGGGGGTAAAACGGTAATTTATTACCGTATAGATGACTGAATCGACTGCCGGGAGTACCCTGGAGCCGAAATACCAAAGGAAAATGATATGGAAATAATGAGCACCCCGAGATAAGATTTATGGTGCTGAAAGAAATCGAAACGGGAACAGTTTTCGGTACAGCTTAAAAGGCAGCTGCCAATTAGGCTATAATACCGAATTGTCATAGACGACTTTTCAGAAGTCAACGGAAGCTTAAGGGGGCTTCGGTTTTTCATAAGGAACAACCCTTCAGAGGTTTCAGGAAGAAACGAATGGGTTTAGGGCCAAAACGAAGATTTGGGCCTAGGTGCAGTTTTTAGAAATTGCTAGAGGGAGGCTGAAATGAGGTATTTTTGGAATCTTCAATGGTCAAAATGATGTTTTAGGACTTTTTGGGTCTAAATGCAATAAAGGAAAGTTGAGGGGTTAAGTGGAATGGGCTAAAATGAAATAGCCAAAACTGGAGGGGCCAAAGTGCAGTTAAGCAAAAGTTTGGCCAATCACCATCAAGTCTCCGGTCATCGATTTCGGCCGATCCAACCGTAGGGATGGCACGAGGCTTGGTCGGGGAGGATTTTTTGTAAAGGAAGGATGGGGCAAAGACCACTCGAGTGGTCGGATTTTGAAGAAAATCCGACCAGATTGTTGGTCGGATTGTCGCGGCCTGCAAGTGGGCTTTTCTTGGTCGCCAAGCTCGATTAAGGTCGATCCAAGGTAGGTTTGAACTCTAAGGTTGATGGGTTGCTCGGCCAAGGGCATTTGGTTGCTCGAAAAGGCCTATAAATAGGCGTTCAAAGATGGCCGAAACTTAGGGTTATTTTGAGCTTCAAATCGACCCACTTATCGAATGAATTGGCATTCCATTTTAAGGGGCTTTTGTTGCCCATGTCTCAAGCTTAATTTCTGCCAAATTTGAGCCATTTTGGTTGAGAGTTGAGGGAGATCCGAAGCTTCGTCGGAAAAACGAGCTTCGCCGGAAAATCGGATTTAGCAGTCAAAAAATGGCTCCAATCGTCCGATTTGAAGCCATAGTCTTGTAGAGGATGAAGAGAGGAAGCCATAGGTTCAAACGGGAGGTCAAACGGAGGTCGGATGAAGAGGTTATGGCGATTAAACGGAAGGCAGCGCAACCAGTCCGGCGAGCTGGAGGAAGAAGACGACCGGCGCGTGGGCCACACGCGCCAGCTGGGCCCCGCGAGTGGGCGCGCGTGAGCCATCTTCTGAGGGCGAGTGTAGGCGCGTCCGGGCTCAGAAAATTCTGAAAAAAATTCCTAAATTCCTCTAAAATCGAGATCTAGCCCCTGTAGAAAAATCAGTGGATTTGGAGTTCTCTAGGTCTCGTTTCTAGCATCAAAGTGCCTCGTTTTGCGTGAAAACGCAATATCCGGGTAAGTTCAGTATTTTTCCTTGAAAGTGCATAGCATATAATGAATTGTTGTGAAGATAGATTTGAGGAAATAGTCTCTATGGATTTATTAAGATTTTTAGAAGGAAAAATGAAGGAAAATGAAAGGAAATAGGAAATAAATGAAATATTGAGGATATTTAGTGATTAAATGTTATTTTATGATTGAGGAGATCGAGATGATAAGATTGGTGCAACTTTTGAGAGTTGGCACGAGAATCGAGGCGGGGCACGCATATCGAGGCGATGCACGCTTTTCGAGATATCTTTGTCTTTGGGCAAAGGTGAGTGGTATTCTCACAAGAAGTTATATTCATGATATAATTGGTATATATGCATGTTATTATGATTGCAATATTCATTTGTCATATTGCATTGAAAGTCGTGATATTTCCATTGCACGATATTATTGTCATATTGAAACTTGTGCATGGGGATGGGATGATACCCTCAGAGTGTAGCCGTAATTCCCCTAGGGCGTTGAGGGAATAACGTTGGGCCTATCCCGTAGACGTTCGGGATTTGCCTGGGATTCCTAGCCGGGTTGGGGATACCTGGGAAGTTACATTATGGGTATATGTTGTTCATGTATTTGCATCATGCATCATATATATATTTTTGGACCCTCACTAGAAGTTTCATCTTCTAATGGGTTATGCCCCTGGAACATTCAACGTTCCAGTTGAGACTTGCAGTTAGGGCAAGGAGCAGGTTGAGATATGACGGCACGTGATGGCGTGGCCGATGAATGCAGCAGGAGATTTCAATATTTTATTTATTGTAGAATGATGATGTATGTATTCGAGGTTTCATATGATTGCACCTAGGGTGTTAGATGTTATCTCGAGAGAAATGTATTTATGTAATTGAGGATATGATGGTAACATATGGTACGAATTCTTTATGATATATATAAGTTGAATTCAGGTATGTACCGTATCAGGTTTCGATTATCGCTTCCGTATTGTGAATGATGTGCTGGGGTTTCCCTTTGAAATACGACATTTGATGTATGAGGAAAGGGATTATGTATGTATCTGATGGGCCCCAGCATAGTGGCACGCCCTCCGACGGGGCGGGGTGTTACAGTTGGTATCAGAGCGAAGTAAAGAAAGAGTCTTAAGAGTTACTTAAGGAAATGTCTAACTCTAGTATAGATGATATTAGAGCGAACCTAAGGAAAAGGTCACGTGTGGCTAGATAAGTAAAGCCATCGTAAGATTTGGGTATTGACGGTTACTGGATAAGTGCGTTGTTGTGGAAGTGCATGTCTAGGCTAGTTCTGGCTAAGGAAAGACTTGGTACTTAAGTGCGTCCATTGTGACCCACCACTCTTTCCTGGGAACTTACCTGGTGTACTCTTCACGACAGACACTATTTCAGTAGACGACTACTATTCCCGGTGAATAGTAGAATGCCTGATAGAAGCTAGTACTGGAAGAATGATCTAGCTATTGGAATAAGGATCCGATGATATGATTCGAATGTAAGGATGACTTGGTAACCATGATTATGGACCCGAGAGATTTTAGAGACTATTGATTTGAGGACATTAGTCAAAATCATTGTAAGGAAAGATTAGATAACTGGTAGTTATCAAGGATGATCGGATCATGAATGATAAGTCTGATGAGGCATGACCTAGCTGATAAGTTAGGAAAACAAGATAAGGATTTTCGAGGATCATTTAGTATCTCGGAAATAAGATATGGGATCCCACGGATTGGGACAAACGAGAGGCCGCAGATGGCCAAATGATGGCGCGTGAGTGCGTCAATTGATGAGGCGAAAGTGGTGCAACCGATGTGACTCGCAAAGGCGGGATAAGGGAACCCTAGCAGGGTGACGGCACTACTGGTCGGTGTTCGCAGTGACAGATCTGGATCTAGGGACCGAGCAGAAGGCTTGTAATGAGCTTACGATCAACGTACCGGGGAAGCTAGTTAGCTGTCTCGCGGCATGAGTCGAGGACTCAGGATCTAAGTTGCTTAGTGTACTGCCGAGGAGACGATCAGATGCTGAATATCTGGGGCAACACAGTAGGGTCTGTACCTTGTAGGGGAGACCTAAGTCCTAATAGGTGCGAGGTGTGCCACTGGCTATGATAGATCGAGGCCGGAAGCCTCAGGAATCTAAATGAGACAAATTAAATATGGACTGTGTGTCCTATTTAAAGATTGCAAATGGATCGTGAGATGGTCGTGTTGGGTGGCTCAAAGGAAAGCTACCTGACGTATGAAATGGAACGGAAATAAGATGCATGCTCGTGAGCCGTGTAGGCGCTACCTATGAGGTGAGGAAATCTCCAGGCCATGAAGAGGGCCTAGAATAAAGGTTCTTACAGAAGGAGTTAGACTCGGGGCAACGACGACGAATGATAGTTCTTAGAGGACTACGACGAGACCGTGCAGTTTTCACCCGGGACGTACCCGAGTGAGGGTCGACGTATGATGTAGGAGTAAGCCTACCATATGATGGGGGTGATAATGACAACTGTGTGCTGGCTGACGGAAAGAGTAGTGCCTAAGAAGAACTAATTTAATGGTCGTGTGTCGATAGTCAACTGGATCTGAAGAACGAAAGGCGAGAGTCAGTTGATTCTCGGTAAATGAGATTACAGGTAGTGGAGCATGACCGGTCTAAAGGTTTGACTGATGAATAGTGAGATGGTAGTCTCAACTCAAAGTAGAGTTCGGGTACTAAAACGGAAAGATGTACTTGAAGGTCGTATCGACCGTAAAGGAATGATAAGGAGACTTAGTCAACAGAGGTTGTGACTACGTTTCAGTGTGTCAAATGAACCTACGAAATTAGGTAAAGTTGTCGGTAGTCAATCCGACGAAGAGAGCTTAAAAGCACCATGATGAATGATGGATACAAAGCCATGAAGGCAAAGGAAATCGAGTTCTTGGAAGATAAATGGAACTAGATAATGTGATCTGATTTGGGATTTTCGAGGATTGATCAGTTTGTGAATCTTGAGGAATTTCTTAAAGAAATAATTGAGGATCTAGGGATTTGAAATGGAACTTTAGAGTTTTCAAAGGAAGAAATCCAGCAAGGATGAGAGTACCGTAGGTGATTAAGTACCTGCCTGCTCTAGCTGGTAGTAAGGTTATGATTGTCGTCTTGAAGATTGTGCAAATCTTGGACGTGATGGAAATGATCAAATGATGGCAGATGTGCCAAGATGTTGGTCGCAGTAAGAGAAGCTGCAGACCCAAATTGATTGAGGATCCGAGATTTTCGATTTTGGAGATTGAAACTCTCGTATGGCTAGACAGTTAGTCTAGGTAGCCTTGGTGGGCAAATTGAGAAATGTATCGCTGAGTGATGTCAGCAAGATAAGGAAATAAGGAGCCTGTCGAGATATGGTACGGGCACTTGCGGTCAGTGAAAAGCCGTAAGAAGAATTAGAAGATAATAGGATATATTCTCGAAAGATTTATCGGGATTATTTCTAAATGATGATTGCCAATGATAGCTTGAGGTTATTGGATGATTAGCCATGTGTGGCTTGATTGAGGATGTAAATTATCAGGCTTTGAAAAAGATGATAATTAAGAAACGATATCTTTTACCTCGAATTTGATGAATAATGAAACAGCCACAAGAGGCTGGGATTTTTGTGATTGATAAATGATCGAGGTTAAGATAAAGAAATAAGGTATTCTGAAATCAATGTGTCGATGATAAGGATATTGAGATGATGATCTCGGAATTGATGATTTGACCAGTGTACCATTCGCATTGAAGTCGCGTTGGTAATTGTGTCTATTGATGATATGATAGTGTACTCCTCGGATAGAGAGACGTACGAGGAACATTGAGGATAATGAACATCACGATAGATGTTATGATCGAAATTGGCTTGCTAGGTAGTAAGCAGATTATGAAAGAATTGATGAGAGCATGAGGCTCTATGCGGGTGAACGTGAAATCAAAGTTGATTGTCATAAGCACCATAAGGATCAGAAGTTTCTGAAAGGTAAGATGTCCTGATAGATTTCGGGAGACGAACCAAGAGTTTTAAATTGAGGTTGCTTCGAGGAAAGGTTGGAAACCTAAGAGAATGTAACTCTGAATAGGATCGAGGATCCGTAAGATTTGGAGATTTAGGCTGGTATTGAAAAGTATCAGAAGTGACGGGAGTCGGGTCAATTACAACTCTCGGAGACGGGACAAGGAGGCTCTAGAAAGACAATAGCACCATGGGTGTGTAGCCTGTAACAGCGGATCTGAGCCCAAGGACCAAGGTATGAAGGCTAGTAAAGAGCTTATGATCAACGTACCGGGGAAGCTAGGTAGCTGTCTCGCGGTATGAGTCAGGTGACTCAGGGTCTAAGTTGCTTAGCGTACTGCCAAGGAGACGGTCAGATTCCAAAGTTTAGGTACCACCGTGACTGTTATGGTTTGACTAGGATCCAAGATCCTATGGACCGGAGTGTTGTGATAGGATCCCTACCTGTCTATGAAATGATGGAAAGTTTTTGAGGTTGACAAGCTGTCGTCAGGGGTTCGAGAGGGAACACTCTGAAATAGTTGTGTCTATGATAGGACTCGTGAGAGAGTCATGAGAATGAACTGCCGGTGCAGTGAGAGCTCGTGGTAGCTCAAAGGATGGGGTTGCATGATAGTGCAACAGAACTGAATAATGGCGTGTGGATCATGCCAAGGCACAGAAAGGACTACCCGATGTATGACTTGGAACTGGCAAATGTGGTACGTGCTCTCGAGATTATGGGACACTACCGAAATGATGGGGCATTGATGTGCTCACGAACCACGAGGAGCCTGAAGTATGAGTTCTCGCAGAAGGAGCTAAATGAGAGGTGGCAACGTGATGGAGTTCCTTAGGACTACGACTGCACTACTTCTTATCACCAGGCGCGTGGCAGAGAGGTGCCCAACGCAGGACCTGGTGGATAGCTGTGAGTGTCAGATGAAGTTGGAGGCTAGGTAGCTTGCCAACTATGATGGTAGTACCGAAAGGATCGTCTATTTTTATGGCTAGCCTCGTTGTTTAGCTAGAACTGGTGAACGAGATACGAAGGCAATGGTGGTTGACAAGTGTTCTTGTCTATGATTGATGATTATGACCAGTCCAAGAGTTATGATGCGTGAGGGCATTCTCAAAGTTTTCAGGGTAGGATATAAGTGCCTAAAATGATAAAAGATGTGTGGTTGTCTGATAAGAGCCACAAAAGGAAATTATGTGAATGACACGGTATGCTTATAAGCATTGCTCGTGTAAGGAATGCAAACCGAGACGTGTTTGCTAAAGGATTAAATAGATATTTGATTTGAGGTGTTTAGGTAATAAGCTATGTTATTTCTTAAATTACCTGTCTGTCAGATGAAAATTTCGAGGACGAAATTTCTTTAAGGAGGGGTGAATGTAATACCCGAGAAATTCTAAAGGACTCAAGAGTAATTTACCTTGGGGTAAAAATGGAATTTAAGGATAAATTGGGGGTAAAACGGTAATTTATTACCGTATAGATGACTGAATCGACTGCCGGGAGTACCCTGGAGCCGAAATACCAAAGGAAAATGATATGGAAATAATGAGCACCCCGAGATAAGATTTATGGTGCTGAAAGAAATCGAAACGGGAACAGTTTTCGGTACAGCTTAAAAGGCAGCTGCCAATTAGGCTATAATACCGAATTGTCATAGACGACTTTTCAGAAGTCAACGGAAGCTTAAGGGGGCTTCGGTTTTTCATAAGGAACAACCCTTCAGAGGTTTCAGGAAGAAACGAATGGGTTTAGGGCCAAAACGAAGATTTGGGCCTAGGTGCAGTTTTTAGAAATTGCTAGAGGGAGGCTGAAATGAGGTATTTTTGGAATCTTCAATGGTCAAAATGATGTTTTAGGACTTTTTGGGTCTAAATGCAATAAAGGAAAGTTGAGGGGTTAAGTGGAATGGGCTAAAATGAAATAGCCAAAACTGGAGGGGCCAAAGTGCAATTAAGCAAAAGTTTGGCCAATCACCATCAAGTCTCCGGTCATCGATTTCGGCCGATCCAACCGTAGGGATGGCACGAGGCTTGGTCGGGGAGGATTTTTTGTAAAGGAAGGATGGGGCAAAGACCACTCGAGTGGTCGGATTTTGAAGAAAATCCGACCAGATTGTTGGTCGGATTGTCGCGGCCTGCAAGTGGGCTTTTCTTGGTCGCCAAGCTCGATTAAGGTCGATCCAAGGTAGGTTTGAACTCTAAGGTTGATGGGTTGCTCGGCCAAGGGCATTTGGTTGCTCGAAAAGGCCTATAAATAGGCGTTCAAAGATGGCCGAAACTTAGGGTTATTTTGAGCTTCAAATCGACCCACTTATCGAATGAATTGGCATTCCATTTTAAGGGGCTTTTGTTGCCCATGTCTCAAGCTTAATTTCTGCCAAATTTGAGCCATTTTGGTTGAGAGTTGAGGGAGATCCGAAGCTTCGTCGGAAAAACGAGCTTCGCCGGAAAATCGGATTTAGCAGTCAAAAAATGGCTCCAATCGTCCGATTTGAAGCCATAGTCTTGTAGAGGATGAAGAGAGGAAGCCATAGGTTCAAACGGGAGGTCAAACGGAGGTCGGATGAAGAGGTTATGGCGATTAAACGGAAGGCAGCGCAACCAGTCCGGCGAGCTGGAGGAAGAAGACGACCGGCGCGTGGGCCACACGCGCCAGCTGGGCCCCGCGAGTGGGCGCGCGTGAGCCATCTTCTGAGGGCGAGTGTAGGCGCGTCCGGGCTCAGAAAATTCTGAAAAAAATTCCTAAATTCCTCTAAAATCGAGATCTAGCCCCTGTAGAAAAATCAGTGGATTTGGAGTTCTCTAGGTCTCGTTTCTAGCATCAAAGTGCCTCGTTTTGCGTGAAAACGCAATATCCGGGTAAGTTCAGTATTTTTCCTTGAAAGTGCATAGCATATAATGAATTGTTGTGAAGATAGATTTGAGGAAATAGTCTCTATGGATTTATTAAGATTTTTAGAAGGAAAAATGAAGGAAAATGAAAGGAAATAGGAAATAAATGAAATATTGAGGATATTTAGTGATTAAATGTTATTTTATGATTGAGGAGATCGAGATGATAAGATTGGTGCAACTTTTGAGAGTTGGCACGAGAATCGAGGCGGGGCACGCATATCGAGGCGATGCACGCTTTTCGAGATATCTTTGTCTTTGGGCAAAGGTGAGTGGTATTCTCACAAGAAGTTATATTCATGATATAATTGGTATATATGCATGTTATTATGATTGCAATATTCATTTGTCATATTGCATTGAAAGTCGTGATATTTCCATTGCACGATATTATTGTCATATTGAAACTTGTGCATGGGGATGGGATGATACCCTCAGAGTGTAGCCGTAATTCCCCTAGGGCGTTGAGGGAATAACGTTGGGCCTATCCCGTAGACGTTCGGGATTTGCCTGGGATTCCTAGCCGGGTTGGGGATACCTGGGAAGTTACATTATGGGTATATGTTGTTCATGTATTTGCATCATGCATCATATATATATTTTTGGACCCTCACTAGAAGTTTCATCTTCTAATGGGTTATGCCCCTGGAACATTCAACGTTCCAGTTGAGACTTGCAGTTAGGGCAAGGAGCAGGTTGAGATATGACGGCACGTGATGGCGTGGCCGATGAATGCAGCAGGAGATTTCAATATTTTATTTATTGTAGAATGATGATGTATGTATTCGAGGTTTCATATGATTGCACCTAGGGTGTTAGATGTTATCTCGAGAGAAATGTATTTATGTAATTGAGGATATGATGGTAACATATGGTACGAATTCTTTATGATATATATAAGTTGAATTCAGGTATGTACCGTATCAGGTTTCGATTATCGCTTCCGTATTGTGAATGATGTGCTGGGGTTTCCCTTTGAAATACGACATTTGATGTATGAGGAAAGGGATTATGTATGTATCTGATGGGCCCCAGCATAGTGGCACGCCCTCCGACGGGGCGGGGTGTTACATCATGTGCTAGCTAGTCCATACTCGACTAATCAAAGTCCACATCCAAAGAATCTAAAGACTAAGAATAATTTAAGAAATTCTGTTATATGAGAATCCTGTCATACAATCTTAATTCTTTAAGAATAAAATTCTTAAACAGAAAATCTAGGAACTCATTCATGTGTTAAACTTATGAGCTCATGAATGAAGAAACTTGTCTTTTATAAATATATACAAAGATATAATAAATGTAACCAATTATATGTCCATTAGATATCATCCAAATCTAGCATTAAAGCATATAACACTAATAGTAGCTACAAGTGATGATAGAAATGGAAGTCGACAACGGGCAACGACAGCACAACAAGGGTGTATGCAACAACGACAAGCAAAAGCATAGCACAATAGGCTACGACAGAGCAATGTGCGATGACGTTTGTTGGTGGAGGAAGATGGCAGTTGGTGATGGTTTAGCCTCAGACAAAAGCTTGTGGCAATGTTTAGGATGAGAGTTAATTGGTCAAATAAGAGAAAGATGACTACCAAACAAGAAGAAGGGAAGACGAGTCGACAGACGACAACTACTAGCTAGAGAAGAAAAGGAGACACATGCCATAATAGAAGAAGCTGTGAATGGGTGAGAGGAATGGGCAGACAATTGTTAGGGTTTTCTAATTAAGGGAGAGAGAAAGAGTAAGAAGCAAAGATCATATATAATTCTTCATTAATTTTCTAAGCCTAAAAGGTTTAAAGATAATGTTTTTATGATTAAAAGCCTTTCTTATTTTCTGCCTTCATTCAGTCCTTTAAAACACAAGTCCCAAGTGCAGCCAAATTTACTTTGCAATTTTTAATAATGATTCTTGGAATTTTTTAACGAAAATAATTTATTAGTGATATCTATAATTATTATTAATTTCATATTATTTTTATTTTTATTATTTAACTTTGGATAATGACCCAAACAAAGTTAAATATTATTAAATATATTCAATTTAATTATATTTATTTAAAAATTAATAATTTTATATTAAATAATATATTTATAAAATTATAAATAAATATATTCATATATTTATAAATAAATTTATTTATAAATTGTTCATGAACTTCTAATCAATCATATTTATGAGTTTCTAATTAAATTTATTAATATTCACGAATATTTTATCAAATATATTCAAAAGATATAATGAGTCTAGTTTTATTAAATTCAAGTCCATCTTCATTTACAAATTAAATTTTAAAATTAGAGTGTGTTTGATTGCACACATTTATTATAAAAAAATGTATAATTATTACAATATTTTTTATAAAAAAATGTGTATAGTACAAACATTTAAAGTTTTTTTACATGGAATTCATTTTCTAAGGGAGTGGGGTGGTTTTTATTTTCTATGCAAATATTATCTAGAATTAAATTTTACGTAATGTAATCAAACACACCTTTACACTCAAATTTGACTATTTACCTTACAAATAAAATTAAATGAGTTTTTATTAAATTAAACACTCAAATACTTGTCAGTACTCCTGGGTTATTTGCGACCCTAATTCTTTACAACAATGATGTGGAGATTTTTGCCCATGAATGATTATTTTCAATTGTGCGTTTGATTGCAAGTATGAAATTTGGGTGGAAAGAAAATATTTTCTAAGCAATTGAATTATCTAGAATTAAATTTCATGAAAAATGTCAATTGAAGGTATTTGATTGGCTTAATTTTCTACCTAAAAATTGTTATACTTTTTCAAGTTTTGATGTTTAAATGCCATTATTTTTTATGAAAATAGTCATTTTTTCTAACTTTTAGTGTTTGATTGTCATTATTTTTCCTAGAAAATGAACATTTTCCATGAAAAGAATATTTTTTTTACTTTAAAATTTGTTCAAATATAATATATATTAATAAATTATACACAATTATTTTATAATACATTTTGATAAATTATACATAATTATTTTATCATTACATAAATTATATATTTTGATAAATTATACATAATTATACACAATATATTTTATCTTCGTTCCAATGACCTCCACCAAATCTGTAAAAAATACATTAATACAAAAAATATGCAATCATCAATGTATCTACCACTTCCACCAAATCTACAATCATCAAAAAAATATGAAGATGACTGCGTGTACGTGGTGAAAATATATCAATATATCTACCAATTTCACCAAATCTGCAATACTTGTCAGTACCGCCGGGTTATTTGCGACCCTAATACTTTACAACAACGACGTGGAGATTTTTGCCCATGGATGATTATTTTCTTAAGTTAAAAGATATCAGACCTTTCTAAACAAGGAAGCTATGGATGCTGTTAGATCCCACCGCCGATGGCCTGAAGCTCGCCGTCTCTTCACTCCAACGACACTCCGTCTTCCTCAACCATCGCAGACCCACACCTGGTTTTTTGCACAACCACAGCCACAATCTCTCATATTCTGTCGTTGACTGCCAAAAACCATGCTCCATAACTAATCCCTTTCACCCCCAACACCGATCTCTGGAAAATCCCTCTCACTTCACAGCTAATCGCCCAATCAATGGGTCTTACCCAACGTTTTCAACCAAACTTTAACTCGTGTAAACTCTCCATTAGAACTGGCTCAACCTCGAATATCCCCAATCCGATGCTTCAACAGTTCCCTTCCACAGTTGTCCTCTTAATCCCAACCCCAATCCCGACTCATCACCAAGCTCTAAGCCCTTGCGTGCAGTGAGACAAACTGATCCGCAAAATGGCCTCTAATCATCCTAAGGAAGAAACTGATCCGCAAATACTCGTCAGGAAACTTCATGACTTTGATTCCTTTGGCTCACAAAGACATTATCATTCCAGTGACAAGACAGTGGGGTCCAGGTGATTTTGGAAGATGCATCCTCCAACTCCAAGAGGCAAAAGACAAAAGTTGACTCAATAAGCCCCATTGCCATGCGATAGCGTTGGGTCCTTGTCAGTCTCAAGTCTCAAGTCTCAAGCCCAGATGCATCCAGCCTTTACATGCTCCTCCAAGTCTTTGCTCTGTTCTCTTTGATGGTGAGGACTCTTTGTTATTAATGTCATGCTTATTTCGGCCTTTACTTTTTCCAAACTTGCTTGTGTCGTTATGTATTTTTTTTTTTTGTTGATTTAAACTATAATATATGTGTCTAACCTCGGAAAAAAAGTAGTGTTGGCAGAACATAAATCTTCCCCCAATAATATTCGTTGTTAATTAAAAGACTTTCTAGTCCACCAGTCCTTAGTTGTTAGGGGGTATGATGCTTCTTTATCTCCGAACAAATTAAAGAATATTGCCTTTTGTTCATTTCTTTTGGATTCCAATGTTAATGCTTTCTTCACGCATTACTCATTTATCGCGCTTAATTTTCAAGATTCATCAGTTTTCCCTTACTTTTCTATACGACAATAAGAAGGACAAGTGAGATTTCCTCAGTGAACTTGTATTTGCTCAGAATTATTACATATGGTCCAGTTCTTTATTATTGAGAAAGGGCACAGATCACAAGCTCTAGCTAGCAGAAAAGCTTGAGCGGTACAAGATGGAGCAAGCATTAGCTCTACTTATTACAACTGATATATAGGACATAACTGAAGTCTTAACAGCTATGTATGTAAATGTAGTAGACCTGGGATATATATATATATATATATATATATAAGAATGGGATATATATATAAGAAAATATTATTAGTACATCATGACTTATACTTTGACCTACATAATGTAACTAAAATGTTTAAAATACTTCTCATCTAAAGCGGTGAGGCACAAGTAGTATTTTTGTCATTTGTAATTTATTATGTAGGTCAAGGTATAACTTAAGGGATGCTAATAATATAATTCATATATATATATATATATTTATTTATGCGAGCTTAATGCGAGTTTCATAAGTAGTGCCAGGCACCCAATACCTAGGAATCACTCTAGCCAGGTTCACCCACTTTTGGCCTCGGCTCCCACTCCCTTGGATTCTCAACGTTAGCGCACATCTTGGTGGATTAGCCACGCCCCATATTGCTCCCACACCATTGAGCTTTCCCATGTTCCTCCATAGCCGACCATCAGCCTGTGCCAAGAACAAAACATTATATAATATATATATATATATATCAGGTCTATATATATATATATATATATGTTTGGTTTGGTTAATTCAGTTAAGGATTGCATGCACATACAAGACCTGCACTGGATGGATATATACCCATTTGGCTAAACTAGTTTAGTGAAGTGAACTTACTTGCAAAACTTGAACAGCTGTAATGTCACTTTTCCCGTCTTGGTATAAGAAGACTATGGCTAGGTAATTTGGGTACCTGCTCCACTCATGGACCTTTACTGCCAGGTTGTGATTTGGGTAGCGGCACGAAACTCTCTTATACTCTATGGGAACAACACCGCAAGCAAATAGCTTGGAGGCCACTTTGGGATTAGCCATGGCCGCGTAGGCGTGCTTGCTGAGTATGAAGTCTGTATTGTCTCCGCGATTGCCTGTCGCCACCACCTTCACTCCACCTGAATTGCAAAGATGTGGGATCTTGCACCTCACCTGTTATATATGTATACATGTTTTGAAAAACATGCAAATTCCATTATTTTACAGGAAAGTGAGAGAAGCAAAGAATCCCCTTATTTTCTGTACTCAATGATACAAGCTCTTGTCCACTAGGGTTGAGGCATATAAGTGTCTTGATAACACATGCTTGTATATATTTTGTTCTCTTAACAACGTTTGAATTAAATTAGATTTTTGAAAGTGCATTTACTACCGCATAGCAAGCCCCACAGCCAGTTCCATTCCTTAAAAGCTTATTTGAGACTGCTCCCGCATTGCCACCGTAGACAGTTCTTCCATATTCACCATACCCACAAGCTCCATCTAGAATAAAAAAACCTTAATTAATTGAACGGTTCAACCCCTTTGAAATAATTCACACTACTCATATAATTAGTGAACATTGCCAACTAGGGATGCATGATCGATCTATAATAAAAATGGGGGTGTTTTAGACAAATCTCTAAAAATGGTTCAGAGGACCGTTAAATAGAAAAAAGTTTTTCCAAACTTGCTTGATTTTGAAATTGAGGAACAGTTTCACAACTATAATTAATGATTCAGAATGGATACTACTTACTTGGAGTGCCCAGGCCATCAGGAGTACTATAGTAAGTTGCTTTAGAACCCCCATAGCTATCTTTGGTGTAACAAAGTGCAGGCAGGAGAGCCATCATATAGAGGAGAAAGTAACTTTTCGGTGCAGAACCCATTCCTTATGAAGTATAAATTCTCAAGAAAGCTGTAATCTTAGAAGGTGAGATGCTTAAGCAGAAAGCTTTTGATGTGGGAAGTTCACGTATGGAGCCCCATATTTATAGGTCAAAGAGGAGAGGAAGAACAGTGGGTTATTGCCTTCCAATGGGTTCTTGGAAACCTAGACGGGGAAAGATAGTTTATATAATTTTTTATACAGTAAATATTATTTAAAAAGTGATTTTCTTATAAATATAAATAATTGTTTAGATATTCTTTTTCCACTTTTTCATGTGGATCAATATAGAAAAAAATATTTATAGAGAGGAAGAATGTCATTCTCTACAGATATTATAAAAATATTATTTCCTAGCCCAAGTTAAGGCAAGTAGTTTGACAAATGCCCCAGTCCAGCTACTGGTCTTCTATGACCATCAAATCAAAAGCCATGGTCTTTGATCTTATTCTCTGGGGTTGATAGATATATATAAATATTTGGGGTCAGAGAGCTAAATGCACGAGAATTATTAATGTATTAATTTGCTTGAGGAAAGTTAACTAAATGTAAATTTGAGATTATCACTGGCAATTTTTCATCGTTCGTATTTTTAATTTTAATAAAAAAATTAAATTATAAGTAAAAATACAAGATAAAAAATCAAATTTATGATCTACTTATATAAATCCTAACTTATCATTTCTTTCATCAGTTGACTTTTGCTCTAAAATCAAATAAATGTGAACTTTGAGACTTATAAGAATTGTATTTGGCAATTGGCAAGATTGCCATAGAAAATGATAATCTACTGCCTTCGCCATAATTTAAAACTCCATATATATCACGTGACTCTTCAGTTTCTGTGGATGGTCGTCGTTGACATTTGAATGGTAGTTGCCTTGTTTAGGATCACTTGTTTATGTCAAATCATTTTTTATTTTAAAAATAATAATAAATGACAGATTACAATTTTATATTGAATTCCCATAGGGATGATGTGGGTTGTGGCTTAGGCTTAGGCTTTAAAAAATATAATAATAGAATGATGTCGCTCAGTACTCAAATTATATTTTAAAAAATATATATAATATTAATGTTTCATTATTTTAGATCTGTTCATTATTGTTTGAAGTTGACATGGCATTGCCATGTCAGGAAGGACGACAGGAGGGGACCCTCCCCCCACCCCCCAAATTTGGCTCACCCCCCTGCCGTTGCAGAGTCGGGCAACTTGTCTGACAAGAACAGTAAATTAAAATTTTATTTTATAAATAAAATTTTTATATTGATATCATTTTTCATCATTAAATGTGTGCAACTTTAATGAGCAAGAAATATGAAATAGAGGAGAAAATCACAAATAATTTATGAATTAATAATTATGATATTGATAATCATCATGCTACTTAATTAGATTGCTTAAGTAATTAATCTCGTTCAAATAATAATATTATATCTTACTTGTACAAAAACTTTCTTATAGAATTTTACGTTTAAAACTTTTGACACAAGAAAAATTCTATTCACAACTTGTCTTTTTACTCTTCACAGCTCACACTTCAAGAAATTCCACATCAATTTTAAAATTCTTATTTTACTTTTTTCATAGCCCACAACTCACTTTCTTCTTTGACCACCAGTCTCTGTCTCGTCTCTTTTTCTCTCTTTGGCACACACACATACACATAGCAGTTGCGATCATGAAACTCAGCACACACACTTACATATATACACACACACATCTATATATATATACACACTCACACATACCTATATAAATATATATATATACACACACAACATGGTCGCAACCATGACAACCGTAACCACGGAACCCAGCACACACACTTATATATATATATATACACACTCACAAATACCTATATAAATATATATATACACACATAACATAGTCGTGGCCATGGAACCCAACACACACTTATATATATACACACTAACATACAAAAGCATGGTCGCAGCCATGAAAACCTCCGCACATCATGGTGCTAGGATTTATCAAACCTATGCACCTCGCGGTGCAGAGGATTCTCAAACCTCAGCACTGCGAGGTGTGGGGCCTTTTAAATTTTTTATTTTTTGTTATTAATGTATTTATTTTTTATTTTTTTTATTTTGGGCCTTTTAAATTTTTTCACTTTTTTTTAAAATATCATTGATTTCATATTATTCTCACACATATATTTAAAATATGAAGTGTAAAAAATATAATTAATATGAAAAATGACAAATATAATTAAATTGTCAAAGATAAATTGCAAATAATATAAATAAATTTTAAATATCTGTATTTTAAGTAATTATAATTTAACTAATTTTAAATTTTAAATCATCTTGTTGAATTTTTAATACTTAAAAAAATTTAAAATTAATTAATTTATCTTATTGAATTAGGTAAAGATATATATATATTTTTAAAAAAATTATTTTAAATGATGGTAGGATTTTTAGATACATGTATCATTAAGTAATTTAATAAGATAAATTAACTAATTTTTAATTTTTTTAAGTATTAAAAATTCAATATGATGATTTAAAATTTGAAATTAGTCAAATTATAATTACTTAAAATATAGATATTTAAAATTTATTTATTTGTATTATTTTTTAATTTTATTTTATTATAATAAAAACATTAATTAAAATAAAAAATAAAAAAAGGCCCCTAATTATTGGCAGTCAGGGAACCGTCGCGCCCATAGTTTTCATGTGTGTATATGCCTTTGCATATATATATATATAGAGAGAGAGAGAGAGAGTGTGTGTGTGTGTGGCGATGGGGGTTGGCAACTGGGTCGGCCATGGCAGCCCCGCACGCGCTTGTGTGTGAGGGGGGGCAATGGGGGTTGGCAGCAACTGGGTCAGCCATGGTAGCTGCATGTGTGTGTGTGTGGGAGAGGGGATGGGGGTTGGTAGCAACTGGGTCAGCCATTGCAGTCGCATGTGTGTGTATATATATATATGTATGTGTTTGTGTTTGTGTGTATATGTGTGTGTGCGGGAGAGAAAGAGAGAGACGAGGTGAAGGCTGGCGGTCGGAGAAGAAAGTGGGTTGTGAATAGAATTTTCCTTGACACAAAAAGTAGTAAAAGTATAACAAAAAATTAATCTTAAAAAAGATTATAATTAATAAAAATATAATTAAAACTTTCAATTAAACCCAGGCACAGTTAAAAATCAATTGCAAATTCTCAATTACTTACAAAGAAATATATATATATATGTATATATATATATATATGATACTATTCAAATTGATTAAAACATAACCAATATTCAAATATTTTAATCAGGGATTATTCCTCTTATGCGGTATTTCGTTATTTGTGTCTTTGATTTTGGCAGAGAAGGTAAATTGTAAATGGAGACTTTGTCTTACTATACAGAGTAAGAAGTCAAACTCATAATCTATTGATACGAATTTTAACTTATCATAACTTAACCACTTAATCTGTGTATTGAAAACTTTTAATCACGTGCCCATTTGCCATCTGTATTGGGTGACACCTCCTTACTTTCATTTGGTGGCTGAAATTAATAAAAAAATTGTTTTGGATATATATGTAACTAGAGATGGCAAATGGGTTGGCCCAGTCAACCCGCCTCATAGCTCGACTCCGCTCGGTACTGTAGTAGACTGGCTGGCTAGAAGAATACAGGCCGTGTTAGGTCAGTGATCTGTGGCCCGCGGCTCGGCCCACCAAAATGGCCCATGTGCTGGCCCACCAAATGGCCCGCCCGGTCCATTAAAAAATTAAAAAAAAAATTAAAAAATTATGTTTGTAATTAGTAATTACAAACATAAACATATTTTAAACTAATTATTTATAAATATATTTTAAAAAATATTTGTTGTGGTTGAGAAAAAAATATTTAAAAAATTATGTTTAAAAAATTAAAAATAAATGGGCAGCGGACAGGCCCAGACAGCCAGGCCCATGGGTCGGCCTGACAGGTCCATGACTCGGCCTGACCCACTTTAACCCATTTATTAAGAGCCACAAGGTCGTACTAGGCCCCAATTTTCATTGCCTGATCCGGCCTGCCTCCCTCGTGGGTCAAATTTAGCTCGACCCACCAAATGGGTGGGCCAAATGGGAGGCGTGCCGGCCAGGCTCGGCCCGCCCATTTGCCATCTCTATATGTAATAAAAAAATATATATATAATTTAAAATTATTTATAAAAATATTATAAACAATATCACTTGAAATGAGTTCTTAAAATTTATATATTATGAATTAACATAATAACATATCACTTGATTATTCAGTATATGCAAACAATGCTTGTATACCTTCCAAAAACTTTTGAAAAATAAAATTCATCATTTTCGTCTTTAAAATTTGCACGAATTGAGCGCATGTACCTCTCTAAGGCCATCTCTAACTATTTTTCTTATTTCACTCTCTATTATATTATAAATAATTTACTCTCTATTTTAATTTTACCTTAAAAATTATGAGTACTTCAACCACACTTCCTATTCTCTTCTCTATTTCACTCTCCATCTTATTTATTTATTAATAAATTTTAATTCTATTTATTTTACTTCACTTATAATTTTTATTACTATAAAAATTTATTATTTATTTGATAATTTAATAATAAATATGACGGTATTAGATTTTTATAATATTTAATATATTTGTAAATAAATTTACTAATATTTTTTAAAAATGATTATTTAACAAAATTATTTGAAATATTTTCATAATTCAAAATTTAATATGTATAATCAAATACACAAAATAATCAAAATATAATTAAAACTCAATACTTCAATGTATACAAAATTTATACAAAATACATAATATAAATCACAAACCCAGTTTGAAGAGGGAGTCACTGGATGCTGGAGGAGGAAGCAGTCAATGCCGCTACTGGTAGCCGAATTTGGTTATTCTTCGCCACTGGTAGTCGAATCTGGTCACCAATGCTATTTCTCCACCTTTTTCTCTGCTACTTTTCATCGTGGCAGCCGTTATTGCTCCTCGCTGGTGCTCTTTCTTCTATGTGGCCGCCGACACCTCTACTCCTTGCAATGACCACCGTCGCTGTTGGTCATCGGCGTCTTCTTTAACTTTCAGATGCAATAAAGAGTCGTTAGAGTCTTTTTTAAATCTCATATGCAACAAATAGTCGTCAGAAAAATATAAGGAACAAAAAATCACTCTCAATTGTAGGGAAATAAAGTGAGGAAATGAAGTCAGCATTGAAGATGGCCTAAGGTTTGTGCATGTATGGAAATAAAAGTAAGAAACATTTATAATGTGAAATAATAATAAAAAAATAATATTTTTTTACAAAGGAAGAATTAAAACCCAAAAATAAATAAAAAATATCAGGTTTTTTTTATAAATAAAAAATAGTTATTTAATTTAAAAATAAATATAAATTACTTTCATAATTTATTCAAACAAACATAAATAAAAATTTTATAATGCATTGCATTTAAACAAATATAAATATAAAATTAACAATATATTTAAATAAATATAAATAAAAATTTTATAATACATTTAAACAAACATAAAGATGGACAAACGCAAATCAATAACTCTTAAGCAAGAACACCTATCACTTTGAATGAAAGATTATAATTAACAACACAATTAAAATATAAAAAATGAAAACAAAAACATTAGAATCATCGAATAAGAGTGAGCCAAGACAGAGCAATCGACAGTAAGACAGTGCAATCGATGGCGAGATAGAACAATCGACAACAGCATCGAGCACAGACTTGTGAATCGATTAGTGTAGGATGGAAACAACAGCACGAGTATGGAAACTTCGATTTGCATCACTGATGCGACACCGTGCAATGGACGTCAAGGAGGAACTGAGGCAATGTTGCGAGCAATTCAACACCGAGCTAGAGATATCCAGCTGCATCTTTAAAGTTTCTACATGGTTTAATTTATGTTAACGGGCAGCACTTACATTATATATGCATAACAACAACAACAACATATCCAGCCTTTATCCCACTATGTGGGGTCGGCTACATGAATTCTAGACTTCCATGTATTTCTATCGTTTGTCATATCTTCATTTAGATCCATATACTTCATATCGAACTTTAATGTCTCTCCCAAAGTCTTCTTGGGTCTACCTCTACCTTTTTTTGTGACTAATTGTTCCATTACATCAACTCTTCTCACAGGAGCGTCTCTTAGTCTCCTTCTCACATGACCAAACCATCTTAGTCTAGTCTCTCTCATCTTCTCCTCGATTGGCACTACTCCTACCTTATTACGAATAACTTCATTTCTAATTTTATCCTTTCTTGTATGTCCGCACATCCATCTTAACATCCTCATCTCCGCTACACTCGTCTTTTGCTCATGTTGGTATTTAATTGCCCAACATTCTGAGCCATACAGCAAAACTGGTCTTATAGCTCTCCTATAAAATTTTTCTTTCAATTTTAATGGAATTTTA
This sequence comes from Diospyros kaki, assembly GCA_036245055.1. Taxonomy (NCBI): domain Eukaryota; kingdom Viridiplantae; phylum Streptophyta; class Magnoliopsida; order Ericales; family Ebenaceae; genus Diospyros; species Diospyros kaki. The sequence goes on from BSEG01000007.1 coordinate 32,869,960, forward strand.
CCATCACATAACACTCCCGATGCATTTCTCCATTTTAGCCAACCTGCCTTAATTCTATGTGCGACATCCTCGTGAATTTTTCCATCTTTTTGAATCACTGATCCCAAATATCGAAAATGGTCTTTTCTTTGTAAGATTTGGTCTTCTAATTTTATTATAATATCATCCACTCTTGCTTTTTTACTAAATTTGCATTCCATATATTCTGTTTTCTTTCTACTTAATTTAAATCTCTTAGATTCTAAATTGTTTCTCCACAACTCAAGCTTAGTGTTCACTCCTTCTTTTGTTTCATCCACCAACACTATGTCGTCTGCAAATAGCATACACCATGGCACATCTGTCTGAATATCTTTAGTGAGTTCATCCATTACTAAGGCAAATAAGTATGGACTTAGTGCAGAACCTTGATGCAGTCCTATTGTAGTTGTAAATGGTTCAGTATCCCCTCCGCATGTTCTGACCCTTGTCTCTACACCATGATACATGTCCTTAAGGGCTTGTATATAGGCTATTTTGACTCCTTTCTTCTCTAAAACCCTCCATAATACTTCTCTAAGGACCCTATCATAGGCCTTTTCTAAATCTATAAACACCATATGTAGGTCCTTCTGATGATCCCGATACCTTTCCATTAGACGCCTCAGTAAATATATAGCTTCCATTGTTGACCTGTCAGGCATGAAACCAAACTGATTTTCTGACACATTTGTTTCTTTTCTAAGTCTCTGCTCTATTACTCTCTCCCAGAGTTTCATGGTATGACTCATTAACTTAATTCCTCTATAATTTTCACAGTTTTGAACATCTCCTTTGTTCTTGTATATAGGAACCAAAGTACTCTTCCTCCACTCATCTGGCATCTTTTTTGATTTAAGGATCGCGTTAAATAGTTGCGTTAGCCAGGAGATGCCCTCTTCTCCCATGCATTTCCATGCTTCTATTGGTATATTATCTGGTCCCACTGCCTTATGATTTTTCATCTTTTTTAAAGATTGCCTTATTTCATTTGAACTTATGCGTCGATAGAATGTGTAGCTCACATTCCCTTCAGAGTTACTAAGATGTCCCAACCTAACTCTTGTGTCACCACCATCATTGAATAATTTTGTGAAATACTCCTTCCATCTCTCCTTAATCGCTCCCTCATTTACTAAAACATTTTGATTGTCATCTTTTATGCATTTCACTTGATTTAAATCCCGTGTTTTTCTTTCTCTTGCTTTAGCTAATTTATATATATCCATTTCTCCATCTTTTGTATCAAGTCGTTTATATAGATTCTCATATGCTTTTGACCTTGCTTCACTAACAGCTCTTTTTGCTGCCTTTTTTGCTTCTTTATAATTTTTTTGATTTTCTTCATTGTTGCATTGATATACCGCCTTACAGCAAGCTTTCTTATTTTTAATTTTCAATTGTACATCTTCATTCCACCACCAAGACTCCTTAAGGTTAGGGGCTCTACCATTTGTCTCTCCAAGGACTACCTTTGCCGTGCTTCTTAGAGCATTAGCCATTTCTTTCCACATTTGGTTTGTTTGTCTTTCTCCATTCCATTCCCTTCTACCCCTTAATTTTTCTTTGAAGATTAGTTGTTTCTCCCCTTTTAAATTCCACCACCTGATTCTTGGATTTTGTTTTATATGGTTTTTTCTCTTCCAATTTCTTACTTGGACGTCAAGTACTAGAAGTCTATGTTGAGTAGTCAAACACTCTCCCGGTATTACCTTACAATCCCTACAACATAACCGATCCTCTTGTCTCATGAGGAAGTAATCTATTTGGGTGCTTGAGCTGATATTTTTATATGTGATTAAGTGTTCGTCTCGTTTTTTGAACCTCGTATTAGTTATAATGAGCCCATATGCCATAGCAAAATCTAGGATAGATTTACCCTCATTATTAATTTCCCCGAATCCATACCCTCCATGTACCTCTCTATATCCGTTTCCGTCTCTACCCACGTGCCCATTTAAGTCACCTCCTATAATCACTTTCTCTCCTCTTGGTATCATTTGTATGAGTCCCTCTAGGTCCTCCCAGAATTTTGCTTTTATCTCATCACCTAACCCCGCTTGTGATGCATATGTACTAAAGATATTCATAGTTATTCTTCCTAGACTAATCTTCACCATAATAATCATATCCCCTATTATCTTTACATCCACTACCTCATCTATTAAGCTTTTATCCATAATAATCCCCACTCCATTTTTCGCTCGATCAGTTCCTGTGTACCATAGTTTATATCCAGCTTCTGATAAAGTTTTTGCTTTTTTCCCTACCCATCTCGTCTCTTGAAGGCACATAATATTAATTTTTCTCCTAATCATCACATCCACCACTTCCATAGCTTTGCCTGTTAATGTTCCTATGTTCCATGACCCAATCCTTAATCTATGATTTTGTTTTTGTCTTTGACTTTGGATTTGATTTTGTTTTTGGCCTTGACTTTGAATTTGATTTTGTTTTTGATTTTGATTTTGGTTCTGATTTTGATTTTGATTTTGATTTTGATTTTGATTTTGATTTTGGTTTTGGTTTTGATGTTGATTTTGATTTTAGACTAACTTCTTTACCCACATCCGTTCAAGCAAATGCGAGAACCCTTGCTCATTTATCACTACATCCGGGCGCCGATGCAGCGGCCCTAGCTCACTTGTCACTACACGGGGGCAGTGTAGCGCGTCGCTATGAAGGGTTACGCCCACGCCCAAACGTTTTTTCATAATTTGTCTAGAGTTTATGTTTTGGATCCGACTAAGTTTTACGTTGGCTGTCGGCTACCTAACACAACCCTCCTCCTTTATCCGGGCTTGGGACCGACAGTGGATAACATCCCCAGGCGGAGTTTACATTATATATGCATAATGCGATAAAATAAAAGGACAATTACTAAAATTTATTTAAAATTTGTCATAATTTGGGTGCAGAACCCATTTCTCATGAACTGAAAATTCTCCCAAAAAAAAATAAAAAATAAAAAAATACTGTAGTATGTTAGAAGATGAGATGCTTACGGAGAAATAGTGGATTAATGCCTTTCAGTGGGGTGGTAGCAAATTTAGAAGGGAGATGATATTTTTATTTAAATTTTCATACATAATATATTATTTAAAAAAGTGATATTCTTATAACTATCAGTCACTGTTTTATATTCTTTTACTTTCTAATGTATAGATATATTAAAATAATCACTATGCCAAGAAAAAAATCATACTAAATATTTTTCTTATAGAGAAAAAAAATTCTTTGTAGAACACATTTTAGAAAACTAAAAATTATTCATATATAGTTTTGTGTCTGCTAGTTTTTCCTTTTGAGTTTTAGCTTAGATTTTTCTTTTCTTTTCTTTTTTTTTTTTAAGAAAGAATAAGTTGGTGGTAGCTCCTGCAAATTAGATAGTTGTTTTTGTGAAATTTGTAGGCTGATGTATCATTAATTAATATTGAACGAAAAAATTCTAGAAAGCCATTTAAGCTTTCTTTATACAGAATTAAAGAGTTATTCTTATTTTCCATAACATCTTTAATGCGTCTACAAAATTACAAATTACTTTTCCAACAGTCCCTATTAATTAATAATTTTCAACTGCTCTTTGAACCATTCAAGTTTTTCCTTCGTTACATTTTTGGTGAGTACATCTGTAGGTTGCTCTCTGTCTGATAAACTCGCAAGTAAATCTCTCCTTTGTTAACTAAATCACGACTAAAATGATGACTGATTTCAATATGCTTACTTTTTGTGTGAAAAATAAGCTTTTTGCTCATTGCTATAGTTAACATATTATCACGAAAAATAGTAATAGCATGTAAAACTTCATGTTGCAAATCAATCAAAAGTCTCAACCAAATAGCTTCACAAGTAGCTTCAATTTTTGCTGAATATTTAGCTTTAGCAGATAATAGTGCAATATTCCTTTGCTTTCTTGAACTCCAGGAGGTAACTTTTGTCCCCAAATGAAAAATTTAACCACCTGAATAAAAAAATGGTGAAACTGAAAACAAAAATGAAAAATTGGTTGTGGTGTAGATGAGTTCAAGCAACATTTTCCTCTAAGCTTGAAAATGTTGCTTTCAAAAGTGTAGCTATTGATGATTCACATCTTTCACATATGAGATATGGTCGTTTAAATTATAAAGGATTGCAACTGTTATCATAAAAGAAATGGTGGTTGGACTTTCTTAGGTTCAAAAGAAGGGAAAATCTTGTGAAGTTTGCATATATGGTCAACAGAGTCGGCCTTCGGCCAGGGCTACAGCCTGAGGCCCACAACTGAGAGGGGCCAATTTTTTTTTTTTTAAGTCTACATATATTTGTGTATAAAAAATTAAAAAAAAATTAACAAAAGAAATTCCTGCCAGTAACTATTGTCGCACACATCCTAAAGGGACCTCTGTCTAATGCCCATTTTCGCTCTCTTCTCTCTTTTTTTTCTTCTTCTTCTTCATTTTTCTGGTTGTTTCTCCTTCGCTGCCCGACGCTCAGTTAAGCTGCTGCTCCTGGTGCTAGTGTCGCCGCCGTCCTCCATTCCTTTAGTCGATTGTCATCGTCGCTCGCTCATTCTTAGGTTGTTGTCGCTCTCTCGCTCTTTCTTTCTCTGTCTATATATATATATATATTCATTACTGTATGTGTGTGTGTGTCTTCTGTTCTCTCTTTCTATAAATATATTCATTATTGTATGTGTGTGTGTTCATTACTATTACATAGTGTTTTCTATTAGAAAATTATCCTTTTTCTGTTGTTTCTCCTCCGCTACCTAACGCTTGATTTGTTTGGTTTCTGTTTGGTTTTTGTTTGGATTTGGTTTCTTTAAGTGATATTAACCTCAAGCATATAAGGAAATAGTCTTTAAAATTTTCTTTTATTTAGTCTACTAATATCAAAACTGGTGCTTGCAAAATTATTCATATCAATAATATGACATATTGCATTAAAGCCTGTGAATGTCTTAAAGTTAATAACTAATTTGGAATTTTGGCTTTGACTTGAAAATTATAAATTATGAACACTAGTTATTGACAATTCACTATTCTTTCATTTACTTACAAATTTATTAATTTAATTCATAGGTTTGTTTGAATGCATTGTGAAATTTATGTTTATATTTGTTTGAATGCATTATTGAACTTATATTTATTGTTTATATGTTTTTGTATTATATTTGAATTATTTTGTATAAACATTTTTTTCTTTATTATTTGATTCAATAGAAAACCTGATTGGGATTCTTGTTCTTTATAATTAGAAGTTTCAAGTGGAAGAAAATATGCTCAAAACCCAGGTTTTATTGTTATTTGTTAATTAGTTTTATTTTTTTTATTGTGTTGTGTTTATTATAAAAATTAAAAAAATGTTTCCTAAGAAACAACTTTCCAGAAATCTCAAGAGACAAAGAAAGAAAAAAAAGAAGAAAATGCTCAAAGTTTAAGAGGATCTTTGAATAAATATTTTGTTAAACAAACTAATGCTTCACTTGAAAATTTAGATGAAGATTTACTAAATGAATGTGAACAACCAATTCAATTGGAAGAATTAGTAGAAAATGAGAATGAAGTGAATGAAAAAATTGGTGATCTAAATGATTATGAAAATATTGATGAACCTTTCCTTAAGGAAAATGAAAATATTGATGAATCTTGCCATGAAAATGAGTGTCCCGAAACAAGATTTGATTTGAACATTTATGATCCACGAGTTTGGGATAATCTTGATGCAAAAATGAGAGATTTGCTTGTAGAAAAAGGTCCCATAAGAGAAACTAATCTCAAATTTCCCATGGACGAACACAATAGACATTTTTCTTCAAATTATTATCTTCGTATGTTACCAAATGGGAAAACTAAGGATCGAAAATGGATAGTGTACTCAAAGGAGTAGGATAAAGTGTTTTGTTTCTATTGTAAGTTGTTTAAAACAATGAATTCTAGAAGTCAGTTAACTAGTTAAGGAACTAGAGATTGGAAACATCTTGGTGAGAAGCTTAAACTGTAATACCCCGAGTCAGTTAACTAGTTAAGGAACTAGAGATTGGAAACATCTTGGTGAGAAGCTTAAACTGTAATACCCCGAGAGCCTAGAGAAGTTAGTATATATCGAAGATAGCGTAAGAAAGGAAACAACACCAGCTAGATACCTTTTGGGCTGAATGCAGGCAAGGAACTTTGGGGTTAAGCATGCTTGAGCTGGGAACAGTTCAAGGATGGGTGACCCCCTAGGAAGTTCGCGTAGGCCCATCAGGGTAAGTTGTTCCGGTTCTTCCTATCGCTCGATTGGGGCGTTACAGGTGGTATCAGAGTTGACCCCCGAGCCTCTGAGCGTGGTGGTGGGGCAAACCTCAGCGAGGAGGCTGAGTCTCGAGGGGGATGTGCAGGCCCCTATGGGGGGTGCGTGTAGGCACCTTAGGCAAATACCACATTGGCCATGCAAGGGGGGAGAGATTTGGGACCTGTTGTAAGATCGCATGACGAGAACGTCATGTGCTTAAGGGGGGAGAATGTAATACCCCGAGAGCCTAGAGAAGTTAGTATATATCGGGGATAGTGTAAGAAAGGAAACAATACTAGCTGGATACCTTTTGGGCTGAATGTAGGCAAGAAATTCCAAGGTTAAGCGTGCTTGAGCTGGGAGTAGCTCAAAGATGGGTGACCTCCTGGGAAGTTCGTGTAAGCCCATCAGGGTAAGTTGTTCCGGTCCTTCCTAACGCTCAATGCGGGATGTTACATAAACAACATGAAAGCAGTATTGAATACCTCACTAACTTGAGGTCTTGTATTGAATTGGAAATCAGATAGAAAACAAATCAAACAATTGATATAGAATTACAAGAGTTTATCAAGAAAGATACACTACACTGGAAAAATGTTATTGTCAGAATCATCGTTGTTGTGAAATGTCTTGCTCTACATAATTTGACTTTTCATGGAACAAATGAAAAAATTTATGAAGATGGTAATGGTAACTTTTTAGGCCTACTTGAAATGATTGTAGAGTTTGATCCAGTAATGCAACACCATTTTCGACTCATTCAAGATAAGAAGATTCAATATCATTATCTTAGCCATAAAATTCAAAATGAGTTGATAGCTATTTTAGCATCAAATGTTAAACATGCAATCATTGAAAAAGTAAAAATGGCTAAATATTTTTTATGTCATTCTTGATTGTACTCCTGATGCAAGTCACAAAGAACAAATGACTTTAATATTGAGGTGTGTCGATGTTTAAATGTGGAAGATACATCTGGATTAAGAATTTTAATGAACTGCAAAATGTAATTGAGTCCCTTACACTTAATATTGATGATGTGAGGGGACAAGGTTATGATAATGACTCTAATATGAAAGGAAAAAATATAGGTGCACAAAAAAGTTGATATAAATCCTAGAGCATTTTACATGCCATGTGGTTCTCATTGTCTCAACTTAATAGGTTTGTAATATGGCCAACTCATGTGTTAAAGCAAAATCTTTTTTTGGAGCATGTCAATGCATATATACGATATTCTTTAATTCAACAAAGCGATGGAATGTGTTACGTACTTGATTACATAGATTGTTTGACTTTGAAATAATTGTCAACTACACATTGGAAAAGTCAATTGAAAGTGTCAAAGCAATAAAATCTCAAGCTTCCTAAATCAGAGAAACTTTATTTAAATTAACAGAAATTAGTGAAGATGCCAAATTGAGTAAGGATGCTTAAAGTTTAACATCAAGAGAGCTTTCAAGTTTTGAATTTATATTAAGTTTGGTTATTTGGCATAACATTTTGCATAAGATTAACTTAGTTAGTAAAAAGTTACAATCTGAAGACATGTATCTTGATGCTGCTGTAAGACAATTAGAAGGACTTGTTTTATTTTTTGAAAACTATAGAATAAATGGGTTTATTTCTGCCATGATTGATGCTAAAGAAATTTCCCTTGATATGGGAATTGACCTTGTATTTCCAAAAAACGTTAAGTTTGTAGAAAAAGGCATTTTGATGAGGTTTCCAATAGTGATAGGAAACAACAATCATTTGAAGAATAATTTAGAACTGATTATTTTCTTGTTATAGTGGATATTGCTCTTGGTGAATTGAAGAGTAGGTTTGAACAATTGCATTATTTTGAATCTATTTTTGGGTTCTTATTTGATGCTACAAAGTTGACTTCGTTTCATGATGATGAATTGAAAAGTTTTTGTGTGAATATCTTGTAAATGCTTTAAAACATGGTGATGTTTCTGATGTTGATGCAAGAGACTTATTTTCAGAATTAAAGGTGTTGCAAGTGATGTTACCAAAAGAAGCACATGAAATAGATAAACCATGGACATCCATTAAAATTCTTGAGTTTATAAAGAGTGTGGATATGTTTCCTAATGTAATGGTTGTTTATAAGGTATTATTGACTATACCTGTGACTGTGACATCTGCTAAAAGAAGTCTTTCTAGATTAAAATTATTAAAATCTTACTTGCGGACCACCATAACTCAAGATCGGCTAAATGGATTAGCAATATTATGCATTGAAAAGGATATGTTAGAAAGCATTAAATATGATAGTATAATTGATGATTTTGCATATAAAAGTGTAACAAGAAGACATTTTAAATGATGTTTTGTGGTTGAGATTTCATTGCTATTTTTATTTTGTAGGTACGTGTGATGATTGTTTTTGCTTCGATTAATTGTGGAGGATGAAAGGAAGATTGATCAAATCAAGAAATGCTTATGGAGATTCAGGAGAAAACATGTAGACTCAAATATGTAGTTTTCTTTTTTTAATGCAATGTTTACAATGCGGGGTATTCGTTTTCCTTCGTTTGAGGTTTTGTCCCATTGAATTTTTCTCAAACAAGGTTTTAATGAGTCCCCAAAGTATTCTTCCTTATCTTTTGTAAATTTTTATAATTTTAATAAAATTAATTAGTTGATAATTTTTATTTTTTTATTTAATTTGTATAAAGGGGCACACTTGAGAAAATTTGCCCTGGGCCTTAGAAAACTTAGGACCGGCTCTAATGGTCAAATACATCATCCACCTTTTAAAAAATAGCTTGGAGAGCTCATGAAGTTTGCATATATGATAAAATGCCCCAATAAACTATATATTGGGACATTTTTAAATGCCTCTTAATTTCAAAATTGTTGTAGTGAAGTTGCACATTCATATTTATAGTAAAAAATACTATTTTTTTTCTCTTTGGTGATGATTTTACAAGAATGGTTTGGCTTTATATTCTTGATAAAAAAAAAAATGCCTTTCCCATTTTCTTGCAATTTAAAATTTTTGTAGAAAGTAGGTTAAAGTAGCTATCCAACTAAGACAAAAATGAAAAATTGGTTGTGGTGTAGATGAGTTTAATCAACATTTTTTCTCTAAGCTTGAAAATGTTGCTTTCAAAAGTGTAGTTATTGATGATTCACAAGTAAGAGAAGTACACAAAGGATTTATAATGATTCGGCTTAAACCAAGCCTAATCCACTACCTTAGCTCTTCACTAAAGATTTTAAACCAATTTAATAAAACCTCTTACTTGATCCCAAGTAGGCCTTCTAGTGCAAGACTAAAAAATTACAAACCTCTTACACTCAATGTAGGCCCTCTAGCACACTTGCTAGGAAATAAACCTCTTACTTATAAAAGTAGGCCTTCTAGCTATACAAGGTAGGAAATACAAGAAATGTACAATAAGAGAGAATTGAAGAGATAAATCTCTTAGTTACAAGGTCCCTCAAAATACAAATAAGGCTTGAATGAATTGATATAAATTAAAATTAAAGTATTAAAGAGAGAAAAATGAAACACAAATAATATAAATACAAATGAGTATAAAATGTAAGCTCAAATTACTTCATTCCCATCCATTAATCTCTTCTAGATTATCCTTGAGTTATATTTATAGACATCCCACAAGCTTCAAGTGAAAATTAGTTGTTTATAGCCGTTTAAGAATGAAAAAACTAGTCATTACATGATTCTTCAATACAAATTGTTGATAGAAAACAAGGGTTAGTCGAAAGTTTCTAATTAAAATTAAAGACTTAGTTGACAGATTCATAAAAACTATCGACAGATGCCTTTGCACATATACCGACTGTCAACAGATGCTTTCCAAACCGTCGACAGTTTCAAGGCATACTAAAAACATGCTTTCTAATTGTCGATAGTTTCATGCATTTTTCCAATGCTGGTCAATAGATGATCTTGAATACACTCAAAAATGATTTCTTTTGATTTAAAAGATATTTTATTAGAAATTCATTTTGATAATCATGAATTAAGAGATTAATTTCCAAAACCCATGATTTCATCGAATCACATAAATTTTGAATTTGATCTAGATATTCATAAACTAAGAAATTAATTTCCAAACAAAATATTTATATCTTTACAAAGATTCAAATATCCTTAGAAATTTACTTTACCTAAACTTCTTGAAGCTTGGGATTCAAAATGAGTTTTGATTAAAATGATCTTTTTGAAAATTATACCTTGAAATTGATTTTTATTTCCAAACCATATACTTTGATTTTGAAATATGAATAATTTTGTAATGACTCGAATTTAGCTATTCAATGTTGTATCATGCTTTGGTTGAGTTGGGTAGCCTTGATGTGTAATATGATGTTTTGGCGATTATTAATTAATTGTTGGATCTAAGTTTGGAATATTCAATGATATATAATGTTATATTCAAGTTTGGAGCCTTTGTGGTGTGGTATCCGGATGTAGGCATGAGGTATTCGGATGGTGTAGTGGTTTGGCTATTGTATTCGGATGAGAAGTGGTGCATTTGGATGATTTTTTCTTAGTTTTGTGAGTGCCATCCGGATGCTACAGTGATCCATCCGGATAGGGTGTGGTGCATTCGGATAGAAGCATAGTCATTTGGATGACCCATGTTTCAACATTGCAGTTACCAACTTCCAGCCCAATTTCAACCTTGATGTAGTCTAAATCCTAGAAAACTTAAAACACAAAAGTTGTATATCTTTCTCTTTTTGTTCCATATCATCTTGAATCACTTCAATTGGAGCCCAGAAGAGAGAGTTATGCCCAGAATACCAAGATATGTCAAATTTATCCAAAATGTCTGTTTTCATTTAATTTCTCTCATTCAGATTATCCATTTTAGCATCTGGATGGGTCTTTCTAAGGCCGAATTCCCAGGCCATATTCTCGATTCAGAAGCTGCTTTTCAGGAGACATGTCAGGAATTTATTCTCCTTTCTTGCCATGTATTTGCACCCATTACCATTTGTCTCTTGCCTTTGCCTATATATCAAAGGGAATGTTGAGGGAAGAAAATTGGCAGAGAGTTCACCAAGAAAAGTGAGAAAGAAGAAGAAGAGGTTGGGCTTAACTTCTGGAGTTGGCTTCATTCTCGTTTCAGGCAAGCTTGCTATTCCTTTTTCCTTCGCATATGTGAGTTCCTTCTTCTTCTCCTTCTTTTTTACGCAAGTTATTATCTTTCCTTAGCTTATGTTATCTCTGTGTTTATCAACTGTGTGTATATAGGTTACGAGTCATTCTTGCCAGCCTTGTTGGAATGTTGAGGTGAACTTACTCTCGAGGTCTAGTGGGTGTCTCAGAGGATTAATTAGGGTTTTTGTAGTAACATGGTGCAAGCTGAGAAGAGTCCGTATTTCCTCATTTCTTCCGTTGTGGTCTTAACAGGGTATATATGTTTTTATGAACTGTTGGTTCTGTGAGGTGATAGTTCCATGAGCTCTAACCTTTGGGTTATTCTGATTATGGGTCTCATATTAAGCATGTTGATCCCTATGGATTGAAATTTGTTAGCCTTATATGTTCATTATTAAACCTTGTTTGGACTCGTTCAAAGGGGGTCTCATTGTCAGGTGACCTAGGCTATAACATAAACATGAACTAGAAAGAGCTTTACAGTGGGTATATTATCCAGGGCCTATGAGTAAAATAAATGGTGTTATGACAAAGGCATGGAGAGACCTTTATTCTACGAATGGCTTGATGTTGTAAATTGACTTTCGAGGTTATCCTTAAATACTGGCCTGTATAGTTGTGAGTACTGAGTCATTGTCGTGGTTTGGAAGGGTTTGTTCGCTCTCCTTTCCCCTTGTGGAATGAAGCTAGGCTTATGGGGTAGTTCCTAGCCTAGGCATTGTTTTGGGGTTGGTTATCGGGTTCTTTATTGAGGTCATGGCACTATGTTATTCATTTAAAGCATGCATGACTGGGGGATATGCATTTGGAGGTTTCCATGAGACTTGAGTGCTTGGCTCCGAGCATAATGCATTATATGTGTCTTCCTATCGAGGCAAGAAAATCTTGATGCATGGCTTATAGGGGCTATGTATCATCGTTTATGCTCATTATGCGTATACATCATATTTATACACGAGCACAACATCATATGTGATTTCCTATATGGGCAAGCAAGGCTTGATGCATGGCTTACCGGGGCTATGTATCATTGTTTATGCTCATAAGCCACTGCATTATATTTGTGCATTGCATGGTTACTGGCACCGTGTGGGTGTGTGTGTGGATGTTTTTCGAACGTTCTAGTGTGTCGAGCGAGCTTCGGTTCCAGTTACAGAGACAGGTGTTGGTCGCTCCCACCCGAGTGAGCTTTGACTCGAGATTCAGGTATAGCTGCCTTTCAGGGCAGTGACAAGTTTGTGATAAGGACTTAGGTGTCGTGTGTCGTATGTGAGTCCCAAGGACTAGTATATGCATATTTTATTATGCAGCGTTTTTATATATATTTGTCATGTGATTCATGGACATGGGATGGATGATTGGTTGTCATGTTTTGCATGAGTTTTGCACTTGGGTGCAGTTTATTTTTTAACTTCTATACTCTTATTAGCCTTTCCTTACTTATATAATCTTAAGTCTTATGACTCACTCTTGCTTCTCCTCATTCCAGGTTAGGGCAAAACTAAGTATGGAGTTAAGGCTAACGGTCTTGAGTTATCATAATAAGTGGTGTACAGGGTAGTCCTAGTGGATCCTAGTTAGTGTGTTCCTTGTGATGTTGTGCCATGGATGTTTAGCACTTGAGTGCTTGGCATGGTTTTTTGTATGTGTATATGTATATACACCATGTAAACCAGTGACTGCTTATCTTTTGTATGCATATACCTAGGATGTGAGTAATGCTTCCGCATTTGTTTCTTATGTATAAGTATGGGTGATCCTAGTTGAGCACGCATGGTAGGTCAAGGTGATTTCTATTCTGTTTTCTTTAACCCTCGTGGGGCTCTTGCTCGGGTTCTTAGGCTTGGCTAGGGTATTCGGGCGGGGGTCTCACAAATTTGTTTTTCATCATCAAAACTAAATACAAGAGTAAAATGTAAATCTATAAGTAACCAACGAGCTTGCTAGCTCGTTGATTCCTTCACATACTTAATGCCTATCTTTTTTGTCATAATTAAATTTCACATTTACCACCATTAAAAATTAATTTATAGTCTTTTTTCATCATTTATCCAACAATAAAAAGGTTTTGAGTGATATTAGGAGAGTACAAAACATCATGAACATGTTTTGTGTTATCTTCCTTTGTTTGGACAATGACTCTTTTGCCATCAATCTTCACCTTTTTGCTATCTCCAAGCTCCACTTGAGAAGTCATCAAACTCCACAAAACTTTGAAAAACTTCACCTTGTTGTAGCCATTATCCAAGGACCATGTTTCTTTTATTCTATTTTTAGATTGTACTCCCACATAAAACAACTAATAAACAACTTCTTCCTTTGAAAAACTTCTTATATTTTTATCTTCACTACTTTTGCCATCATTCTTAAACCAACAATCTTTTTGAGAATGATTAAGAATTTCACATTCGGTGTATCTAAAATAATAATCTTTAGGTTCATGGCTAGATTTATTGCAAATAATACAATAAAAATCAGCTTTATATATCAACTTTTTGTTTAAGTGGTAGCCAATATTCTCTTCTTTCTCCAAACCTTCCTCTTTCTCTATCTCTATATTGTGCTTGACCTCTACGTCCTCTCAAATCCTTTTCTATGGAACAAGCCACATTTTTTACTTTGCTCCATCATTGGCATCTTTTTTTTCTAAGGCTTGCTCCAATGGCCTGCTATTATACTTGCTCACTCTTTGTTCATGTGCTTCAAGAGAACCCTTTAGTTCACTCATTAAAAGTTTTGATAGATCTTTTGTCTCTTCAATCATTGTAGCAACATGCTCAAATTTTTTGAGCAAGCTTCAAAGAATTTTTTAACAATTTTCCTCACAAGAATTTCATCACCACAATTGCTTATTTGATTAACGATTGCAACAACTCTTGTAAAGAAATTTGTAACAAGCTCACTTTTCTTCATTTCCAAATGTTCAAAATCTCTCCACAAGGTTTGCATGTCTATCGAGATTACTTTTGTAATACCCCGTTTCGGCATAAGGTTGTCACACAATTCAGATGAGTTTAAAATACCGAAAAATTGGCTTGATAACAGTTATAAGTACCGAATCGACTGTAGGGAAGGCCTCAGAGTGAAATTGTCCAAGGAAAATGATAAAGCCTTGATGAGCATCCCGAGATAGGATTTATAATATTGAAAGAAATCAAATTGGGAACAATTTTCGGTACAGCTAAAATGCAGCTGTTATTTAGGCTGCAAAACCGAATTGTTTTAGGAGACTCCTGAAAAATCAACGGAACCCTGGGGGGCTCCAGTTTTACATAATGAGAAACCCTTTAGTAGTTTCGAGATGAAACAAAGGTCCCGAGAGGACGCAAAGGAGAAATCGTCTATATCAAGTAAAATTTAAGTTATTAATTGTGGATTTTTGGTATTGTAATGTAAATTAATTTGAGTTTTAAGGGCATAGTTGAAATAAGAGAATTACCCAAGAGATATTATGATAAAATTGAGGATTTAATGTGTATTTTTCTATAATTATATTAGTGTAAAATATATATGTATTATATAAGTATATGTGTGTGTTGTGTGTGCGTCGCGCACGCCCTACAACAATCAGCCATACCCTGCTGCAATCAACCACGCCCTACAATCAGCCACGATTTATGGAGTAATTCTCACGCAAGATGTTATGGGCAGTGAGCTAAGGGAGTTATCAAGTGCCTATAATAGAGGAGGCAAAATGGAGAAGGAAGCAAGTGAAGAGGGAATGGAAATGGAAGCCGTGGAGAGAAAGAGCTTTGGCTGAGAGATGCGAGAGAGAGAGAGAGAGAGAAAGAGAGAGAGAGGGAGAGAGAGATCAAAAGAGAGAGAAAGGTCGATCGGTGGCCGTTGCAGCCGCGACCAGCGGCCATGGTCACAAGCTCGAGCACGCGCAGAACCGGGCCAGTGAGCAGAGCAACAACGATGTAGGCGTGGTGATGGCTGCAACCGCGCGGTGTTGGCACGGAGACAGCCAGAGGCCAAAGAGGCGACAACCTAGGCTATCGGAGGTGGCTTGGGATGGCCACTTTCGGCCATGATAGCCGCGGCCAGCGACAGTAGGCAGTGAGCGGGCGGTCGCGGCGGAGGCTGCCGAAGTTGGGGATAGCACAGTCGGCGGTGAAGGCACGCAGTGGAGCTGGTGGTGGGTCGCGGGGGCAGTGGTAACTAGTGCGCATGGGAGTTGCAGGCGCAATGCAGAGGAAGAAGAAGAAGAAGAAAAAAGAAAAAGAAGAAAGAAAAGAAAAGAAAAGAAAAAGAAAGAAAAGAAAAGAAAATGGAGAAAAAAATATAAAAACAAAATGTTAGAAAAATCCTGAAAAATAGGATTTGGGGATTTAGTAATTTTTCAGAGATTTTGATAAGAAAAATGGTTCAGGTATGCGTTTCGAGGATATGGCACGCATATCGAGGAAGCCAGAGATGCTAAGTTAAGGTAAGTAAAGTTTCTTAGAAAATTTCAGAAATTCAAGAATATTATTTTATAAATTATCATAGTGAAATATTTGAGAAATATTTAGTTTGGATTTATTGAGGAAAAATAGGAGAAAATAGAGAGAAAATTAAAGAAAATGTAAGAAATTATGAAAAAATAAGTTTTAATACTTATTTAGATAAATATGGTGATTATGATATTTTGAAGCTTGAATTGAAGTGGCTAGTGTGAATTTTGAGGTTGGCACGCAAATAGAGGTGATACACAGCATGAATATCGAGATAGCCCGATAAGCTTGAGAAGGTAAGTGGTACTCCCCAACTGAATTTAGCCTTATGGAAAATGGTTGATTGTAGGTGATTATGCTTCAAACCCCGACCCTCGGGGATGTTTTCCTCATATTGACATGCTCTAATATGTATCCATCACGTAGACTGCATACATGATATGACTATGAAATGCATAAATACACGTTGATATCATTGATGGCATGCATTGTGGCCGTAGGGAGTACGAACTGCCACCACTACTCTACCAAGGGTGCACCCATACACTCCAGCTTCAAAAGAGGTGGCCGCAAAAATGGTGATTAGCATGAAGGGTGCAGTTGACACCTACGATGAGTAAGACATTGCATACATGCACAAAATATGTTTTCTGTACCCTTACTAAGATGATTTATCATCTAACTTTGGCTTTGCCCCTGGAATATTCAAACGTTCTAGATAAAGATTGTAGTAGACACGAGAATGAATGAGGCATGAAATGGTACTTAGCAAGGTGTATGATAAATGAAATGTATGTTATGTAGCCTATGTATTTAAGTTTTGCTACTTTGAAATCTGAACATTTTAAGGAATGAAAATGTATAATCCTATTTAGGGTTAATGTTGAAAACTTATGTTTTGTATTAAGTTATGTTGAGGAACAATGATGTAAGAATTGATTTATGATCAATGTTAAGATATTAGGTTCGATCCTTCCTTTTGCATTTAATGTGTATAATGATTCTCTTTCGAGATTAATGTATGGGAATTCTGGGACGGATTCGAGGTATGATGTGATTTAGGATTAGTTTGAAAGGAAAAAAAATTATTATCCTAGAATTGTCCCAATTTATGACGCACCAAGAAAAACAAGGCGTTACAACTTTACTAGACCCTTGAAACTCATTTTTCAAAAGTTCCCAAGTAGCTATTGCCTTTTTAATGCCAAAAATTCTAGCATAGATGGATTGATGGTTTGTAAACTTATTTCTAAGCCCAAGTAATCTGAAGAAGTCCAACCCAACTACTTAGGAGCCCCTGCTCAAGGAAGTTTCTAAATTAGTTTAGAAAGCTAATCATGTGATGAATAAGTGGGGTTAGGTAGCTGGTTATTAGATAATGAAAAGACAACTAAGTGGCTTAGGTAATGGGTGTACGAGTATGGCTATTAGAATGTGTGATTAGTGTGTTTGTGTGGTTTATATCCATCATTTATTTGTACAAATACCCTTCTCCATAGCTATGTTATATATCAGACAAGAAGCTTGAGAGTTATCAATAAGAGTAACAAGCTTTATTCTTATTCTTCTTCTTGAGTGTGTTGTAGAAATTTAGAGGGTTTTGATTGTTTTTGAGTGAATTCGATCTAACAAAGTGGTATTAGAACCACAAATTTGATCCAAAGTTAGTGTTGTAGCATATCAAATCAAAGCTCTCGACGAGAGGAATGTAACACTGCAAAAATCAGGCCAATCAGAGTTTAGACGAGCCGTCAGGAGCCGTAGGAAATTTCTTGCAGATTGTGCCAAGTTGAGTAACTAAGTCAACAGAATTCAATAGAGTTAACTCAACAATTTAACCCACCGAATCCACTGAGTTAACTCAACTAGTTGAGCCATCGAGTCATTTAACTGAGCAGTTTAAGCCGTTGACTGAGCTGTTTTACCGAGGTGTCTATCCGAGTTGACCAAGTCTAAGCTATTGATTGTTGACTTGGAAGATTAACTTTGATTGTTTTGATCGAATAAGTTGACTTTGACCTTTAACTTTGAACCTGAGACACTCTTAAGATTTTTTAGCTTTCTTGATTCATCCGAGTAGTTAGAATTTTAAAATTCTCATTATATTAAGAGATATGACTAGTGTATGGCTTTCTTTCAAGTTCCAACACTAAAAAATGACAACTATGATAATTGGAGTATCAAGATGAAGGCTCTTTTGGGTGCACATAATGTATGGGAAGTCGTAGAAAGAGGTTATAGTGAACCAGAGAATGAGGCTACTCTAACCACAACCCAGAAGGAAAGTTTGAAAGACTCACGAAAGAGAGATAAGAAAGCTCTATTTATCATCTATCAAGCATTAGATGATGGCTTTGAGAAGATTTCGAGTTCAAAACTCCACTAAGGAAGCGTGGGAGAAGTTACAAACCTATTGTAAATGATCCAAACAAGTAAAGAAGGTTAATCTCCAAACATTAAGAGGTGAATTTGAATCTCTACAAATAAAAACATTCGAGTCTATTTCCAACTACTTCACAAGAGTGTTGATCATTTCCAATCAATTGAAAAGAAATGGTGAAAAGTTGGAAGATACTAGAATAATTGAAAAGATACTCCACTAGTTGGATCCCAAATTTGAACTCATTGTTGTATCGATTGAAGAAACTAAAAATTTGATAGACATGGTGATTGAGCAACTCCAAGGATCGTTGCAAGCTTATGAAGAAAAGCATAAGAAGAAGCAAGGGATCATCGAACAACTCCTCAAGATGCAACTCAAGGAGAAAGAAGAAATCCAAGGCTATGATAGAAATCAGCGTGGTTGAGGAAGAGGTCGAGTTTGAAGTCGAGGTAGAGGTCACGGTCATGGACAAGGTTGGAATAACCACAACAATAATTCCACCAACAACTACTAGAAAAGAGAAAGCTCAACAAGTTCAATGTCACAATTGTAAAAAGTTTGGACACTATGTTGCGGATTGTTGGAGTCCCAATAATAGAGTTGCAAAGAAGACTAGCTATGTAAAAACAAAGACTAAAGAAGATGGAACCGTATTACTTTTACAGAAAGGCAATGATGAAGATTAAGAAACTACATGGTATATTGACACTAGTGCAAGCAACCACATGTGTGGAAAAAAAACCATGTTCGTAAAGCTCAACAAAGGAGTAAATGGCAATGTTTCATTTGGAGATAACTCAAAAATACCTATAAAAGGAAAAGGTAACATCCTTTTTCGTGCGAAAGATGGATGTTATCAAATGATTTCAAGTGTCTACTATGTGCCCAATATGAAAAGTAACATTTTAAGCTTGGGTCAACTCTTAGAGAAATACTATGATATTTACTTGAAAGATTATAGTCTTTTTATAAAAGATGACAAAGGAAATTTAATAACCAAGGTGAAAATGTCGAAGAATAGATTATTTCCTTTGTATATACAAAATGATGTTGCAAGATGCCTCAAAGCATGTGACAAAGATGCTTCATGAATATGGAATCTTTGATTTGGGCACCTTAACTTTGGAGGTCTTGAGCTACTATCCAAGAGAACGTGGTGAAGGCACTTCCACACATACAACATCTAGATTAGCTTTGCGAAGGATGCTTACTCAGGAAATCGTTTAAGAAGAGTTTTCCAAAATAGGCAGAATCAAGACTAAGAAACCACTCGAGCGCATTTCATACCGATGTGTGCAATCCTATCAAGACAAGTTCCCTCGATAAAAATAACTACTTTCTTCTCTTCATAGATGATTATTTAAGAAAAACATGGGTTTATTTCTTGAAACAGAAATCATAAGTCTTTGGAGTTTTCAAGAAGTTTAAAGCTACAATGGAAAAAAAAAGTGACTATAAAATTAAAGCCATGAGATCAGATCGAGGAGGAGAATTTATTTCAAAGGAGTTATAGGAATTTTGTGAAGCAAATGGAATTAGATGTCCTTTAACCGTTCCAAGATCCCCTTAACAAAATGGCATTGCAGAAAGGAAGAACAAAACTATTCTTGATATGGCACTAAGCATGCCTAAAAGAAAGGGATTACCAAAGGAACTTTGGGTAGAAGCTGTAGCTTATGCAATGTACTTATCCAATCGATCTCCAATAAGAAATATGTGGGGAAAGACACTGCAAGAAGCATGGAGAATCTCATCTACAAGTCTTTGAAAGCACTGCATACACACATGTACCAAACAATACAAGGAGAAAACTTGATGATAAAAGTGAGAAACTTATCTTCATCGGCTACGATACACATTCAAAAGGTTACAAGCTTTACAATCCAAGAAATGGGAAGCTAGTCATCAGTCAAGATGTACAATTTGATGAAGAAAGCGCTTGGGATTGGAGTACCCAAAAAGAAAACTATAGTTTTTTTTCCCCTCATTTTGAAGATGAGTAACAATCATCAATAAAGTAGACAACAAAAGAGCCTAGTACACCACCTGTTTCGCCAATAGTATATGAAGATAAAAATTCTCTTCCATCTTTCTTAAATGAAAGAAATGAATAATGCACAAGAAGTCTGCAAGATCTATACGAGGTAACAGAAATACTTGATAATCTTACACTACTTTATCTTTTTGTTGACTATGAACCAGTATTGAAAAGAAATGGAGAAATGTGATGGATGAATAAATCAAGTCCATTGAAAAGAATGACACATGGGAACTCACTTCACTTCCAAATGGAAAGAAAGCTATTGGTGTCAAATGGGTGTACAAGACAAAGAGAGATGCTAAGGGAGAAATAGAAAGACACAAGGCGAGGCTTGTTGCAAAAGGATATAGTCAAAAGAGCTGGCATTGACTATGATGAAGTATTTTCTATTGTTGCTTAAAGAGTTGGCATTGACTATGATAAGTATTTGCTCTTGTTGCTCGTTTAGAAACTATACGACTAATCATTTATTTGGTTGCTCAGAACAAATGGAAGATTCATCATATGGATGTAAAGTCCGCTTTCCTGAATGGAGTTCTTAAAGAAGAAGTCTACATACTCTAGCCATTAAGCTATGAACTCAAAGGGAATGAAAACAAAGTTCTGAAGCTGAGAAGGCTCATTATTGACTGAAGCAAGCACTAAGAGCATGGAATAGCTGAATTGACAAGTACTTTCAAGAGAATGGTTTCAATGAATGTCCTTATGAGCATGTCCTTTATATCAAGATCAAAGATGGAAATATTTTGATAGTATGTTTTTACGTGGATGATTTGATCTTCATTGACAACAATCCAAGTTTGTTTGAAGAATTCAAGAGAAAGTAATGACCAGAGAGTTCGAGATGTATGACATTGAATTGATGGAGTACTACCTCAGTATTGAAATCAAGCAAAAGGAAGAAGTCATTTTCATCTCCCAGCAAAGCTATGCAAAGGAGATCCTGAAAAGATTCAAGATGGACAACTATAAGCAAATTAGTACCCCGATGGAATGTGGAATCAAACTATCCAAGCATAAAGAAGGTGAAAGAATGGATTCAACTCTTTTCAAAAGCATGTTAGAAGTTTGGTCTACTTAACTTGTACAAGGCTTGATATTCTCTATGTCGTTGGACTTGTGAGTTAATATATGGAGAATGTGCAATCACCCATTTCAAATCTGCAAAGAGAATTCTTTGCTATTTGAACGATTCACTTGATCTTGGCTTGTTCTATTCATTTTCTAATGATTGCAAGCTTGTCAGGTATAGCAATAGCGACTGGAGTGGAGATATATATGATAGAAAAAGCACAAGTGGGTTCATGTTATTCATGGGAAACATAGCTTTCACATGAATGTCGAAGAAGTAATGAATTTTCACTCTATCTAGTTGTGAAGCTGAATATGTAGCTACAGCTTCTTGTGTTTGCCATGCAGTTTGTCTAAGGAACTTGTTAAAGGAGCTAAACATGACACAATAAGAGCCAACTAAGTTTCGTATTGATAACAAGTCAGCCATAGCTTTAGTAAAAAAATCTTGTTTTCCAAAATCGAAGCAAACACATCGATACTCGATGTCATTACATCAAAGGGAGCATCACAAGAAATGATGTACAAGTCGAGTACAAATATTTTCACCAAGACACTCAAGTTTGAAGACTTTGTGAGGTTTAGAAATTTGCTTGGTGTTATAAAACAAGCTTAAGGAGAGGTGTTGGTTTATAAACTTGTTTCTAAGCCCAAATAATCTAAAGAAGTCCAACCCAACTACTTAGGAGGCCTAACTCAAGAAAGCTTCTAAATTAGTTCAGAAAGCTAATCATGTGATGAATAAGTGGGTTAGGTAGTTGGTTATTAGATAATGAAAAGACAACTAAGTGGGTTAGGTAATGGGTGTATGCGCATGGCTATTAGAGTGTGTGATTAGTGTGTTTGTGTGATTTATATCCATCCTTTGTTTGTATAAATACCCCTCCCCATAGTTGTGTTATATCAGACTAGAAGTTTGAGAGTTATTAATAAGAGTAATAAGCTTTATTCTTTTTTTTCTTCTTAAGCGAGTTGCAAAAATTTAGAGGGTTTTGATTGTTTTTGAGTGAATTCAATCCAACATGGATTTATTCACTCCTTGTTGAAGTATCCTTAATGCCATTGCATTCTTTTTTACATTTTTTCTTGAAATGCTTTCGCTTTACTTCTGTAGCTGATTTTTTGTTCTATTCTTCCTCAATAATTTCCCGTGAATCTTGTGAAATAAAAATCATCTCCATATGTGAACTCTAGTAGTCAAAGTATTCCTATCAAAGATAGAAATTTAACTTGGGGACTAGGTGAAAAAAGTTTGGATAGATGTAGCCATGAAGAAACCTGGCCATGATACCAAATTTGTTGGGTTTTGAATGAAAAAAAGAAGAATATGCTGGTGGTTTTGCAAAGTTGCAACTCTTGCAGATTGGATAGTTGTTTTGTGAAATTTTTAGGTTGATATGTCATTAATTAATACTGAATACATATCTTTTATACTTGATGTCAGAAAATTCTACAAAAACATTTAAACTTCCTTATATAGAATCAAAGAGTCATTCTTATTTTTCATAACATCTTTAATGCGTATAGAAAATTGCCAGGCCTTGCTCTAAAGGTCCCCAAAAAATAGAGCGCCCCAAAATCATTAATTACCTAAAATTTATTTTATATTTTACTTTTTGAGATGCAAAATCACTAATTCTATTTCGTGGTGGTTTTTGTTTTATTTTATGCTTTGTTTATTTTATTGTTCCATTTGGTCAAGGAGGCCCCCAACTCCTTAAATTTACGGATCATTTTCTAATGTTAGATAATAAATAGTGAAATATCATTTAGACAAGGAGGCTCCCCAACTTTCTAAGTCTATAGATTATTTTTCAATATTAGCCAATGACCAGTGAGAGGTCATTTAAACGAGGAGGCTCCCTAACTCTCCATGTCCATAGATCATGTTTCAATGTTATGCAATGAATAGTGAGGTATAAACTACTAACGTAACGGAAAAAAAATAAAAAAGACAAGAAGTGACGTTATTTTAGAAGGATAATTTGATAAAATGATTCTTTAGATAGCAAAATTTCGTTTGGGGAATAGCACTAATTTAGGCATTAAAGAAAAAAAGTAAAAGTAAATCGGTGACTTTTTAATTTTTAGCACTTGGCTGTGGACTCTATATTTTTTGGTTATTTAACTTTTACGTTTTCATATCTTTTCCTCTTATCTATATTGTCAATTGAAAAATATTTGCTTTCTAAACTTGAGTACAAAAATTTAATTAGTAATTTTACATCTCAAAATTAAGTAAAATAAATTTTAAATAATTTTTAATATTTATTTTTACTATAAAAAGACCACCAAAATAACTATTAGTTAGAGACACAAATATTTTTAAATTGGCTGGCCTTGAAAATTAAGATAAACATTTATCATTATAAATAGATCAATATGATGTAATTTTATATTATTTATATATAAAAAGAAATAAAAATATTATTTTCTTGCCTATGTTTGAGCTAGTAGCTAGTTTTTGACAAATGTAGCACATTAACCAGCTTCTATGACTATAGAATCAAAAGCCATGGGCTTTAGGGTTTACTTTTAGGGGCAGGTGGATAGGACTCTAAGAGTGTGATTTTGTGCACCCCATTTAACGTGGGCCCATTAGTTTGGAGGGTAAAAACGTCATTTTGGAGGTCTCTTCCCATCTCTTGCGACTCACCTCATCTCTTTCTCTCCTCTCTCTCTCGCCTTCCTCCTCATCTCTCTCATCTTCCTTTGCTCTTGTTATAGACCCTCTCATCGCCGCCTTGCCGCTACCACTACACCCTTGCCACCTCATTACCTCGTCGTTACATCCTCATCGATTGGTATCGCCTTGCCGCTGCATCCTCCCTCTCTGAGTTAGTCGATGAGGCGAGGCGGCGGTGAGAGGGTTGCTGGAGAAGAATAGGGAAGAGGAGAGAGAAGAGGAGAAGAAATGAGAGTTGCGTGCAGTTGTGGCTAGAGTGGTAGCAAGAGGAGAGGAAAAATGAGGTGATGGTGCGAGGTAAGGTGGTAGAGGCGCTAGACAAGGCAAGGAAACAACAACAGGTGACTTGTTGGAGTAGAAGAAGGAAGGGGAGAGAGGAGATGAGAGAAAGGAGGGTGGGTTTCTTCCCCCTCCTCCCGATCCTGATTAAAACTAATGAGGGGTAAAGTTAAATAGGGTGCACAAAATCGCACTTAGACTCGAATCTGCTTTGTCATTCACTTTTTAGGGTCAGAAGGAAAAATCCCTAAGCTATTAGTGAAAACAAATTGATGAGGTTCGTGTGTCTAATACGGAGGAACAAGCATTTGCATACTTAGAACGTTATGATGGTCGGTGTTCAAAGAAATTGGCGAAACAGTCGCATACGGTGTCTGTTTTGGGCCCATGACCCCTTTCCAAAAAGCGCGCAATGAGACAAATCTAACACACCACTTCATCATGATGTATGATGGATTTTGGCAGTTTGAGATTGTTTACAGTGTCAAAATTGCATTTTTTGTGTTTTTAGTTCATTATTTTAAACGTTTCTTTATTCTGCTTTGTAAGCCCAGCCAATTAAGGGACTACTAGCCTAGTAGGTTTTTTGTTTTCATCTATTTAAGACATTTATTCTCATTGTAGGGTTCTTGGTTGCTTATGAAATAAGAAAGACGTTTGTTTTTTAAGTGCAATCAGTATTCGAGTGTATGTTTATTGTGAGTTGTAGGTGAGCTTATATCATTTGGTATCAGAGCATGGTTCGCGGAAGAGGACATGCTAAACGCGTTAGTTGTGGCAGCCAAGATGACAAAGTTGCAGATTTGCAAAATTAGATCGAGGCGTTGACAACTCGATTTGATCACTTTATGAAGTGGGCGATAGAGGTTGTGCATAATTGAGCCCCTTCCGTTCCACCACACCATGGCCCAACATTCAATGGGGATAACACGAGTGGTTATGGTTTAGAGGAACAATCATATAAGGAGACCTTGATGGAGTTATCGGGTGGTTGTGTGTCGCAGCCTCAGGAACATGTAGACAGACAACAACTGGCTATGCAACAAGCCGCTTTTCAGCGTTGGGAGGCCACACTTAAGGTGGATATCCCCAAGTTTCTTGGTGGGATTGAGGTTGACGAATTTCTTGATTGGCTATTAGTAGTAAAGGAGATTTTGGATTACAAGGAGGTGTTTGATGACAAAAGGGTACCCTTGGTGGCTACGAGGCTGCATGGTCGGGCAACCACTTGGTGGCAACAAGTTAAGTAGAAATGGAGTCATCAGGGCAAGGCGAAAATTTAGTCGTGGAAGAAGATGAAGAAATAGTTGAAGGCAACGTTTCTTCCCTTCAATCATTCTATAGATGCTTATTCCACAAAATTCTACCAATTAATAGCATGTAATGATTTGAGGGAATCAGAGGACTAGTTAGTGGCGGGCTACATTGATGGACTGAAGATGAATTTGCAGGATATTCTCAATATGTTTTCGCCAATGTCCATGTCTAAGGCTCATCAACATGCACTTTACACTGAAATCCAACAGTTACAGTGATCAGGAGTCAGTAGTTCTGGTGGTCCATTCGAAGGTAGGGGTCAATAGGTCCCCCTGATTCCTACATTTGGTCCATCCCAACCTCCACAAGGCGTTGATCAGAACACTCAGCTCGTGGCTCCTATAACTGTGACTCTGGGTGGTTGGTCTCCTCCTAGTGGGTGTGGGCGTGGTGGTTCGTGTTTTGGTTGTGGTGGTTTTGGTCATTTGGGAAAGGATTGTCGATCCCAAGGGCAGTCACGTCCAAGTCTGTTAATAGGAGAGGTAAGCCAAACCAATGTCGTCAATGATGGGGGAGAGGTGTAAAAGGTTGAGGAGGTGCTTATGGGTGACATAGGGCCTCTCTTGGTAGTGCGACGAGCATGTCTTATGCCTAAGGGGTCATTTGAGAATTTGTAGTGAAACCATATCTTCTAGTCCACGTGCACCATTGAGGGGAAGGTGTGTAGGTTTATCATCGACTCGGGCAACTATGAAAACGTGATGTCAGAGGCCACTATTCAAAAGTTGAGTTTAACCATAGAACCCCATCCTATTCCTTATAGCTTGGCATGGTTGAAGCAAGGTAATGAAATTTTCGTTACCAGACATGTATTGGTGTCTTTTTCTATTGGAAACGTGTATCGTGATAGTGTGTGGTGCGATGTGGTGCCTATGGACGCGTGTCATCTGTTGTTGGGTCATCCATGATAATTTGATCAGGGTGTGTGTCATGACAGACGACGTAACGCATATAGTTTTACCTTTTTGGGTAAGAAGATTGTACTACTACCCTCCAAGGACACTCATTGTGTCTCTTCGGCAAGGGACAGTAGTAATCAACTTTCTTGTTCCTTGTTTTTGCGTGAGATGTTGGCTAAGGGTGTTGTGCTGTTGTTGGTGGGAATTGAGGCGATGGGGGGTGTTGGTAGTTCTTGTGGCAGCCGAGGGGGTGGGTCTTCACCCTAAAGCTACCGTCTTGGTGTCTGAATTTCACAACGTGTTTCCAGAGGATCTGTCACAGGGTCTTTTTCCATTGCGGGATATTCAACACCAGATTGATTTGATTCCTGGTGCATTGCTGCCTAACTGTCCCCATTATCGAATGAGCCCGGTTGAACATGAGGAGTTGAGAAGGCAAATGGAAGAGTTAGTACAGAAGGGTAATATCTGGGAGAGCCTCAGCCCATGCGCAGTACTCGTTTTTCTACTAACAAAAAAATATGGGAGTTATTGGATGTGTGTAGATAGTAGAGCTATGAACAAAATAACAATCCGTTAGCTTTCCAATATCAAGGCTTGATGATTTACTTGATCAATTGGTAGGAGCAATAGTCTTCACTAAGCTTGATTTGAAAAGTGGTTATCACCAGATCAAAGTCCGTCCTAGCGATGAGTGGAAGATAACATTTAAGACGAGGGAAGGCTTGTTTGAATAGCTAGTTATGCCTTTTAGGTTATCCAATGCCCCAAGCACTTTCATACGAGTGATGAATCAGGCTCTATAACTGTTTATTGGTAAGTGTGTTGTTATATACTTTGATGATATTTTGGTGTATAGCGTGTCTAAGGAATCTCATTATGCTTATTTACGGGTTGTTCTGGTCATTTTGTGTAAGGAGAAGTTCTTTGCAGCCCGAAGTAAATGTGTTTTCTTCACTGAACGGATTTTTTTTTTTAGGTATGTTGTTTTAGCCAGTGGGGTGACAATCGATTCTGCTAAGGTTGATGCGATTCAACAGTGGCCATAACCAAAAATAGTTTCCGATGTGTGGAGTTTTCATGGATTAGCATCATTTGATCGGCAGCTTATTCAGCATTTTAGCACCATTATGTCTCCCATTACAGATTGTATAAAGGCGAGTAAATTTGAGTGGACACCCGAGGCAAAGAACACATTTGAGCTTATCAAATAGTGCTTGACTTCAACCCCAGTGCTTGCGTGACCTGATTTCTCTAAGCCTTTCGACTTGCATTGTGATGCCTCGAAGCTAGGCAAACTGGTGGCATATTTTAGTCATAAGCTGGTCGGGGCTTGGGGGAGATATAGCACATATGATGCCAAATTTTATGTTGTTGTTTAGGCTATAGCCATTGGCGCCATTATCTTTTTCAGTGAGAGTTTATCTTATACAGTGATCATGAGGCTCTTAAGCATTTATCCTGCCAAGAATCAGTGTCAGCCCATCATGCATCTTGGATTGCCTTCTTGCAGCAGTTTAACGTTGTCATTAAGCATCAGGCAGGATCTTCTGACTGAGTTGGTAGATGCGTTCAATTGTCAGCATGGGTTATTAGCTTGACTACAGGTGGTTGTTCCTAGTTTCAAGACCTTTGAGTCTCTTTATGTGAATGACTCTTACTTTGGCCTCATTTATGCTTGTTTGTTGCAAGGACCTTACCCACCCTTTCTCCTAGAAGACGATTATATGTTTAAGGGTGTTAAGTTATGTGTGCTGGACTGTAGTCTTCGGCTAAAATTGATTGAGGAGTATCACGGCTAGGGCCATGTCGGGCGAGATCGAACTTTGGCTCTCATTAATGCTTCATTCTTCTGGCCGTCTCTACATCGTGAAATGGCACGGTATGTGTCACGGTGTCAGGTGTGTTACTTGGCAAAGGGGAAAGCCACGAATGATGGTCTCTATCGGCCTGTATTGGTTTCTTTTGCACCTTGGACTGACATCAGTATGGACTTTGTCTTGGGCTTGTTGCGTACGTAATGCGGTAATGACTCTATCTTTGTGGTTGTTGATCATTTTTCTAAAATGGTGCATTTCATCCCTTGTAAGCGGATAACAGATGCAGTGAATGTTGCCCAACTCTTTTTTCGAGAGGTATATTGACTGCATGGTTTACCCACATCTATTGTGTTGGACAGAGACACAAGGTTTATTAGTCATTTCTGGAGGATTTTAAGGAAATCGGTCAACACCTCGCTCAATTTTAGTAGTGCTTATCATCCCCAAATGGATGGTCAGACAGAGGTGGCCAATCACTCTTTGGGGGATCTATTACGGTGCTTAATGGGAGATAATCTTCGCTCATGGGACCAGCAGCTTAACCATGCTCATAACATGAGCACAAGTTTCAGTTCGTTTCAAGTGGTGTATAGTATTCTAGCCCGCAATCCAGTTGATTTGTTGACACTGCCCTCTAAGACTCAGTTGCATGGGAAGGTTGTAGACTTTGTTCGTAGCTTGCAACAAGTTCATGATAGAGACTCACATTCCTAAATAACCCTTCACTTTGCCATGTATCTAGACTTTCAGATTTAAATTTATTTCCAACAGATTGTAATTGTATCTCCATCCTTGTGATTTAGCCATCAACAAAGACTGTCTGGTCGCAATTTCTTGAGATCTCATTTCCTTTGTCTTCTAAGAGTTGGAAAAGCCTATTCCATGCTGTGTTGATTTTCTAAATTAAGGCCTGCAAGTCATAAAAAAATTCTTTCTGGAACTTGGTTGCATATCTCTTTTTCTACATTTTCATTGCAAAAAAAAAAAATATATATATGAGGAATTTCTGTTGATCCCTCTTTCCTCTAATGTTCAAGTTGCTTGGTGTCATCATTAATTAGAGGTGACCTTCTTTTATATCACTGAAGATCCATCTGTCCAAGTGTAGCCCCAGAAGTCACTACAAGAGATTTGATTTTTTCCGGCGGTTAAGAAACCGCCGGAAAAAGTGTAAAAACCGCCGGTAAAAATTTTACCGGCGGTTTTTTACTCTGCCGGAAATACCTCCGTCGGGAAATATTCCTGGCGGTTTTTAACCGCCGGTAAAAAAAATTTACCGGCGGTTTTGATTTACCGCCGGTAAAAATAAGAATTCCCGGCGGTTTTTATATACCGCCGGTAAATAAAAAATTACCAGCGGTTTTAAAACCGCCGGTAAAAAAGAATTTCCGGCGGTTTTAAAAACACAATTACCGGCGGTTTTCTGTTTTTACCGGCGGTTCTAAAACCGCCGGTAAAAAAAATTCCCGGCGGTTTTAAAACCGCCAGTAAAAACAACTACCGGCGGTTTTAAAACCGCTGGTAAAAAAAAAAAGAATTTCCGGCGGTTTTCAACCGCCGGCAAAGGTGACCCAAAAATTTTACTAAAAAATTTCTTGTAATCAAATGCAACCCGTGTGCCTGTAATCAAATGCAATCAAAACCTGTATAATAAGTTTTGATTGCAGCAAGAAGATTGCTGCAATATTCCTGGACAAACAGAACCTCGAAGAAATAAGATATACAGCTATATGCACAAGCAATGACCCAAAGTCCTAACCTAGCTAACTGACATCAGTGAGAAAAATTAAACCAGGGAGAAATTGTAAAACAAGAAAACGTGTTAACCAATATAATAAGTTTGCTCAAAAAAATCAAATTTACCTGTAAAAATAATAATCCCATCGGCGGCCACTCTTGCCAAATCTGGAAAAGTCTTGTTCAGGTACTTAGGTGAGAGAGGTAATCCAATGCATCTGACACAATGACATGGGAAAATGACTTTGGCCTGTATGAAAGAGGAAACTTTATGTCAGCTTCACGTACAATGCCTTTGCGCACAAGAGTTTTGCAGCTTTCCTCAGCATCCTCAATGTCATAGGGTTCCACCCCCCATGCTTCAGTTTCCTGCTCTCTTAACAATTTAGAGACCACCGAACAAGTATCAGGGCCGACATGTAGAACTTTGCGCATGTTGTCACCATATGCTTTCTTAAGAACAGGTATTGCTCTCAGAACGTCTGATGTGCAAGAGAATTCACCTGTATGTGTTGATTAGTTGAGCCATCAGTCAGGATAAGTTTCTCCAACTAGTCAAAAAATGAAATTATTGAGCAATAAATATTTGTTGACATCTTGTTTCTGGCAATTTAAACCTGATTTTTGGGCAAAATTCAAAATGATCCTTTCAAGATTGCAATAGTATTAATGTAGCATTAGTAGGAAGCATAATATTTGTCAAGAAAAGAATAAAAATCTGACTTATTATTAAGATGCAGCACAAGCTGCAAATTTATACAGCATAGGCACAGCTTGCCTTATGCAGATTTAGGAAACTATACAGCATATCTTATGCAGATTTAGGAAACTACCAAATCTAGGAAATACCAAATCTAGAAAGAAATAAAAGGAAGGCTACAACAACCGAATATAGAAAGAAATATACAAAAAAGATACAAGACATAATATACAATCAAATCTCTTAAAGAAGGAAAGCAAAGTAATTAAATAAATCTCCCATGGACTCCCGTGGATATGAAATAATATGAATCAGCCTCATAAGGAATATGAATCAGCCACATCTTCTAACACTCCCCCTCAAGATGGAGTGTGGATGTCATACATTCCCATCTTGGATAGAAGCTTGTGAAATATGTTACCCGAAACCCCTTTAGTAAATAGATCAGCAAGTTGTTCGCCGGTAGGAACAAATGGAGTACAAATCAAGCCACCTTCAAGTTGCGCTTTAATGAAATGTCGATCAACTTCAATATGTTTAGTCCTATCATGTTGGACGGGATTATGGACAATATTGATAGCAGATTTGTTGTCACAATATAACCGCATAGGAGCTGTCCAACAGATCTGTAAATCTGCCAAGATTATTTTGAGCCACAACAACTCACAAATCCCCAAAGCCATAGATCTAAATTCAGCCTCCGCACTAGATCTAGCCACCACATTTTGCTTCTTACTTCTCCATGTGATAAGATTACCACCAAGAAACGTACAATAACCCGAGGTTGACCGTCTATCAACAAGGGATCCAGCATAATCTGCATCAGTGTATGCTTCCACAGACATGTGACCACCTTTTTTAAATAAAATGCCTTTACCGGGACTGCCTTTAAGATAATGAAGAATACGATGTACAGCCTTAAGATGACTTTCTTTGGGGTTATGCATAAATTGACTAGCTACGCCCACGGCATAGGCAATGTCTGGCCTTGTATGAGAAAGATATATGAGCCTCCCCACTAATCGTTGGTAGGATGCGCGATCAACAGCCCCTTCTTCGAGGTTAGCACCAATACGATGATTTTGTTCAATTGGTGTATCAATTACTCTACAGCCCAACATACCAGTTTCTTGTAAAAGATCCAGCACGTATTTTTGTTGTGAAATAAAGATACCCTCCTTAGATCGAGCCACCTCAATACCCAAAAAAAATTTTAGATTGCCTAGCTCTTTTATTTCAAACTCATGAATCAAGCATTTTTTCAAGGCATCAATACCGTCTTTATCATCTCCTGTTACAATGATATCATCAACATATACTAATAGAGCAGTGAGTTTACCCGTTTTAGAATGATGAATAAAAAGAGTATGGTCTCCTTGACTTTGTTTATAGCCCAAACCAAGCATCACCTTTGTAAACCTCCCAAACCAAGCCCTGGGAGACTGTTTCAGCCCATATAGGGCTTTCTTCAATCGGCATACAACATTTTCTCCATGATTAGTCAATCCGAACCCAGGAGGAACTTCCATATAAATTTCTTCTTCTAAATCCCCATGTAAAAAAGCATTTTTAACATCAAATTGATACAATGGCCAGTCCAACATAGCTGCTAAAGACAACAAAATTCTGACAGTATTCATTTTTGCGACGGGAGCAAACGTCTCAATATAGTCCACACCATATGTTTGTGTATAACCCTTGGCTACTAATCTAGCTTTGTACCTTTCAAGAGAGCCATCTGATTTATATTTCACTGTAAATACCCACCTACATCCAACAATTTTCTTTCCTTTAGGTAGCTGGACCAAATCCCAGGTTTGATTCTTTTCAAGAGCAGTCATCTCCACCTTCATGGCCTCCTTCCAGTTATCATTACTTAAAGCTTCAGATAGATTTTTTGGGATAGGGATGGAATTAAGGTTGGTCAAGAAGGCCTTGTGTGTTGGAGACAATTTGGAATAACTAAGGAATAGATGTAGGGGATGTTGAGTGCAGGCTCGGGTTCCTTTTCTTAAGGCAATTGGGATGTCCAGGTCATCCAAAAGTGGGTTAGATGGCTGGGTGTTGCTTGAAATAAGTTCTGGTATAGCAGTAGAGACTGTAGGTTGAAGTAAATTAGGACTCTTGGGTGAATCAGGTTGAGGGCTGCACTGATCTACACAAGGATTAGATGATTCAGCATGCTTAGAGATAAAATCGGGACCTTTTCTCCTTGAATAGACTTGCAGTGGGTGAGAAGAAGAGTGAACATTCTCTCTTGGAACCAGATTTAAGAAATCTTGAGGATGATTTGAAGGAGAAGAAGAAATTGGAAAATTTGAGAAATAGAATTCCCTTGACTGTTCATCAAATGAATTGGTCTCCCCCTTAATATCAGTCATATCAAAATATGATTGGTCCTCCACAAAGCTTACATCAGCCGAAACAAACAGCTTCTTGGATGGAGGATGGAAACACTTATAACCTTTTTGAGTGGAGGAATATCCAACAAAGACACACTTAAGGGCTCTAGGATCCAATTTCCCTCTATGAGGAGAATGATTATGAACAAAAACCAAACAACCAAACACTCTTGGGCAAAGATTTGTTGGAATAAATTCTGGGAATGCCTTAGCAAGAAGCTGAAGAGGACTTTGGAAGTCAAGATTCCTAGAAGGAAGCCTATTGGTGAGATATGTGGCTGTCAAGACAGCTTCTCCCCAATAGCGTTTAGGCACATTATTGTGAAATAACAAGGATCTTGTAACTGCCAACAAATGTCCATTCTTCCTCTCAGCTACTCCATTTTGCTGAGGGGTATAAACACAAGAAGATTCATGAATTATACCCATCTCTTGAAAGAAAAGAGATAGAGTTTGGTTGAAAAAATCTTTGGCATTGTCAGTTCTCATTCTTTTAATTCCAATACCAAATTGATTCTTAATCATGGTATAGAAATTAGGAAAAATGGTGCATACTTCTGATTTGTTCTTTAGAAGATACAACCACACAACTCGAGTACAATCATCCACAAACAACACAAACCATCGAGCACCAGAAATACTAGGAATAGAAGAAGGACCCCAAATGTCACTGTGAATTAAGTTGAAAGGAAGAGCACATCGAGTATTATTAAGAGGAAATGAAACTCTTTTATGCTTAGCAAATTGACAAACATCACAGTGTAAATCACTATTATCTAATCCCTTGAACAAAGAGGGATACATAGACCGAAGAACTATAAAAGATGGATGTCCTAGGCGAAAATGATGAAGCCATAAAACATCCTTATTGGATTTAGCTAAAAAAGATATAGGAGAAAAATATTTTCTATCACTCAGCCCACTAGACTCTTCAAGGTAGTACAGCCCCTCTTTCACCTTAGCATGCCCAATCTTCTTCCTTGTGTCCTTTTCCTGAAATTCACAAAAATTTGGATAGAAGATGACACGACAATTAGTGTCTTGGGTCAGTTTTTTAATAGAGATGAGATTGGTGTAGAGTTTTGGGACATGGAGAACATCTTTCAAAATTAGGTAATTGTTAACAAGGATATCCCCTATTCCAGCAACAGTAGTTAGAGATCCATCAGCCAACACAATCTTTTTGGTACTAGGGCATGGTTTGTAGTTTAGAAATTTGTGTGAAGAATGGGTCATGTGGTCGGTTGCACCGGAATCAAGTATCCAGTGTGATTTAAAACCTAAATCTGAAGCATTTAAGCAACAAGAATTGAAAGTAATACCTGTGAAGACAAGATTTGAAGCACTAACACCTTGCTCTTTTTCAAGAGACCCCAATAGGTTCCTTAACTTCTCAATCTCCTCCTGTTTGAGCCCCATCAATCCTATTTCTCTGCCTTCTGTATGCTCTTGGTCACTGTAGTTGGTCATATGAGATGGCTGTTGACCATTGGCAGTGTAGGCCTGAACCTTAGCCTTAAGTTGTTGTCCTCCTTTTGTTGGCTTCCCATGAAGCTTCCAACATTTATCAACTGTATGCCTTGGCTTCTTACAGAAAGTGCACCACAAACTATCTTTGTTTGTGGTCCAGCTTGCATCCATGAATCTTTTATCTTCTTTAGTCCCTCTTTCACGTCCAGCTCCTTTTAGAGTCAATAGAGCTGAATTCTCCAAGTGACCATGCTCCAACATAACTCCTCTTCGACCTTCTTCTGCACGTACAATAGAAATTACTTCATTTAAGGAGGGTAGATCAGGCTTACCAAGAATCTGAATTCTAACAGCATCATATTCTAAATTTAGTCCAGCCAAGAAATCATATATTCGCTCCTTCTCTACAAATCTTTTTTGGACTGCTGCATCTTCACTGCATTTCATTTGGATGCACTGATAGTGATCCAATTCTTGCCACAAGGTCTGCAACAAGTTGGAATATTCGGTGATAGATCGATTCCCTTGCTTGGTTGCTGCTGCCTTGGTCCTCAGTTCATAAATCTGAGCGGCATCACGTACCTTCGAATAGGTAATCTTCACTGCCTCCCATATCTCCCTTGCCGTTGTTAAGAACATAACGGTATCACTAATCTCCGGATTCATGGAGTTCCATAGCCAAGACATGACTAATGAATCTTCTTCATCCCATGCACCATACATAGGATCAGTCTCCTGCGGTCCAGATCCCTCCAAATGACTCAATTTTCCCTTGCCTTTCAAGAAAGTCTTGATAAGTTGGGACCACTTGAGGTAATTCTTGCCATTCAACCTATAGGCTGCTTGGACAATCGGAAGTTCTCCTCCAATACTATGACTGATCGAAAGTTCCCTCCCAGTGCCTTGACTAGAACTTTCTGTAACATCAGTCATGCCGACTGATTTTTCAGTTTCAGCCGCCATGCTTTACGATCTCGACAGGCCTAGGACTAATCCTAAGGCTCTGATACCATGTCAAGAAAAGAATAAAAATCTGACTTATTATTAAGATGCAGCACAAGCTGCAAATTTATACAGCATAGGCACAGCTTGCCTTATGCAGATTTAGGAAACTATACAGCATATCTTATGCAGATTTAGGAAACTACCAAATCTAGGAAATACCAAATCTAGAAAGAAATAAAAGGAAGGCTACAACAACCGAATATAGAAAGAAATATACAAAAAAGATACAAGACATAATATACAATCAAATCTCTTAAAGAAGGAAAGCAAAGTAATTAAATAAATCTCCCATGGACTCCCGTGGATATGAAATAATATGAATCAGCCTCATAAGGAATATGAATCAGCCACATCTTCTAACAATATTTAAAAGAATGAACCTTAAGATGTTTCTTTTCTATACAATGTTGCCTCTCAGAAAAATAATAATAATTATAATAATTCCCCAAGTTTGAAGTCACAATTTGTTAATACACTAATGGTCCAAACAGTAATCCTGAAAGGAATGACCGAATGAGAATGAACAAGGCACCAGATTTAGGGAGGAGGATTGACACAAAATTGACTGAGAAGTTGGATATATAAAAGATTTTGTTTGGGGTAGTGATAAACAACCTCCAATGTTGCCAAACTGCTAAAACTACCTTTTACATATGAAATAAGACTGAGAAGTACATTTAATAGTCACAATAACCTCCCCAGTACTGCAATAACTGTTAAGAGTATGATTTTTTGCAGACGGAATAAAATTGAAGGACGAAGCAAAATTTGAGAATATCACCAATGTAATTGCACATATGACTATGACTGCACATATGCACCAAAAGAGTATATCAGTAAGTACCTCGCCTAAATATGACTATGACTGCCATAGACAGGAAATAGTTTAGGCAAGATGCAATAACATTAAAATCTGACGCAATCACTCAGTGAAAAAGAAACCTCGCACAATCACTTCTTTTGAACTTGCTGAAGGTAGTCAAAAGGTATATGAATTATGAAGGAAAAAGCTGTGAATAAAAAAAACTGTACTAATAAGAAAGAATGCATGAACGAAAGCATCTGGCTTGAACTGGACCCAAAAGCAATAAACTCTTTTGAGTATCAAATACAACAATGTATTCTTTAAAGTAATACCTGGTAAATTAGACAATGGACTATCAGGAATTGTGGGGTGGATGGCCGGTGAATTTGGCAGAGGTTTTGTTGAAGGTGGTGCAGCAGGCACTGCATTTTTACCAATACAACAGATGCCATGAAAAGTTTTTACAGAAAATCTTCTTGAAAGAGATTTTACACTAGTTCAACAAGTAATAACGCACACCAGTAAAAATGGATGGTGGTACTCCTGGCTTTGCTGGCTGCCTGGCTAGTGGTGGTTTTTGTAGTAGTTTCTGTGGCGCTGATGCAATGTCATTTAGAATTAGCGGTTAAGAAATAAGCAGCAAGCACGAAATAAAAACCTCACCAAGTAGATACCTGGAGCAATGGGCATTAACAAAGGAGCCTCAGTCTCTGGTGCTATGTGTTTAGAAGAGCTTGGTGGCGGGGATCCTGGCATAATTGGGTGGGTTGTTGGCAGGTTTTGTGAGGATCTGCTTGCAGGTGATGCAACTGATACGGCACATTAAAACAAACCAATCATCTTAATATCAATTTCAAACAGAATTTTCCTTTTACCACTGTAAAATCATATTCAGCAGTATACCTGGAGTAACTGGCACAGAAACATGATTCTTATTTTTTGGTTCTTCTGCTTTAGGAGCACTGGGCGGCAAGGATGGTACTATTCCATGATGAGGTATAGCAGGAGGAGGGAGAGAACTATGAGGTGGCAACACTGCAGATGTCCTTGGTGGCAAGGAAGGTACTATTCCATGAAGAGAAGCTGAGGGAGGCGGAGGAGAACTGTGAGGTGACAACACTGTAGATGTTCTTGGTGGCAAGGATGGTACAATTCCTTTGATCGCTGGGGGCACCGGGGAGGACATGAAGGGTGCTGATACAGGTGGCAGGTGTAAAACCGACCCTACATTGGAAGAATTAATTGAAATGGCATCAAGGCCAATCCTCCCTCTCTCTGTCTGTCTGTCTCTCTCAATCATAGTAAGGCCAATTCACATTTCAGGACTATGGAATCTTACCATTTGGCAGAGATGCCGGACTAGATGAGTTGCTTCTATTAGCATAAGGGACACCACCATGTGCTCCTTCTTTGGTAGGAGAAATTGCAGAAGAAGATGCTGGAGAAGGGGATATGTCGTACCCTGAGAGAAAAATAACAGTAATAACTCTAATAAGAAAACGATTTAATGACTTAGTTTGCAAATCTTCTGTTATTGTTGTTAGATATAGACACAAACTGTTCTGGTAAATGCCTAAGTTATGTTGCTCGGTCATTAGTTTTAGAATCATATTGTTCTGAGTTTCCGCGTAAGATTCATCTTATCTGACTAAAAGGGACAACTGTTTCAGCTTCCACTAAGTTAGTGTAATTGCCTATCAATGTAAAAAACAATCTGTTAGCATATCAATTTAGGTTAAACAAAAATAACAAATCAAAACATAAAAAGCTAAAAACATAAACATATAAACAATCTGTTATCCCAGTGTACGACCAGGTTCTATCCAAAGTAATGATGTGACTAGTTGTGAGCCAGAAACCCACCCTTAGCTTTCATAAAGTTTGATGCAACCTGTTCTGAGCCAAAAACCCAATCATTGTTTTTGTATGATTAGATTAGTCCATAGCTAGGAAAAGAAATTGAAAGCCAAAGAAAGCCATAAGGAGTGGACCAACCCAAGCATAGAAACTGTCAAGAGGAAAAAAGGGACAAACTATTATTTGTTTGCTTTCATTCTGTAAATTGGCATCCAATTGCCTCGTTAATGTTTTAACCTTATGGTCCACTTACTTAGGGTTGCTTCAGTTAAATTTAATTGTCTCCCAGCTTAGATTAAATTCATACTTAATTCACTAAATCAAATTAATTTTTTTTTAAGTCTGCTATTACCAGCAAAAGTTACATTTTATCTCTCGTCTTATTTAATTATTTCTTGTCTTGTAAATCAATTATCACAGAATAGAATTTATTTTTAGTATTCAATGAAAGTCTTTGGGTGTTATTACACTTATTGCCATGTTGGGAACGTTGATGCATGCATTGTCTTTGTGTGATGATTTTATGTCATATTTTTCATTTATGTTATTTTTGTTGAATAGAAATCCATTGTGTGATTGGATGCATCCCCATTTACTGTGTCTCTTGTTAATCTCTTGACTTTAATAATTACTTCTTGCCATGCTGCTATATTGTAAAGCAGATAGGATTTCTCCAAAACTCTTCCCTAATAAAATATTTGAGCTTCCATTATAACTTCAAAGCCAAGATCAGAAAATATCACAAGAATGCAGACAGTTGACAAAAATTCATTTTTCTGTTATAATTCTCATAGACAATGGTTGAATCATCATCTAGTGTTTTACTACTGAAGCATGTGCAGCAGGAACATAAGTACATATATACATATATTTTCCAAGGTCTTCACATCTACAAAAGTGTGAGTGCATGGTATATATCAACAAATAAAATGAAATAGCATGTAGAATCACTGATCAGTAGCTATTCTCCACTTGTTTGTACAATGGGAAAGCAAAATTAATTCCTGATCAGTAGCTATTCTCAACAAATGGAATATGTTGAGATCATACAATTAAATTAATACTTTTTGATGTTCCTGCTCGTAGGGTAAGCAAACCTGTTCCTATATAAATCCTAAAACTCAAACTTAAACTCAATTCACTTTAAATTGATATATAAATCCTATCCTTTATCATATCATGTATTGAAAATTTCAAATATTAATTTACTGGAAGCATCATGAACATCACGAGAACATAACAATCCCATTGAAATCACTATAACTACCATATCTGCTCAAATTGGCACGATTCCAATATCAAACGGAAATCAGATCTCAGAAAACAAAGATTAAAACGGAAGAGCGTTAATCCAGCACAAATACCAAATACATTATACAGGATCTATAACTAAATTTATATGGATTTGGATTTACGAACAGATTCAGGGGCTCTGTTCGTCAATCCAAATCAAAGCAGAAGCTTGAGGCTAACCTTTTTTGAGGTCGAAGGCGAGAGCGATTGAGGGCGAGCGAGACCGAGACGAAGAGGGCGAGAGCGAGCAGCGAGGGCGAGGGAGGCAGCGGCGAGAGCGAGGTCGAGTGAGCGGGCGAGAGCGAGGTCGAGTGAGCGGGCGAGAGCGACACAGCGAGGGCGAGGGAGGCAGCGGCGAGAGCGACACAGCGAGGGCGAGGGAGGCAACGGCGAGAGCGAGGTCGAGTGAGCGGGCGAGAGCGATTGAGGGCGAGCGAGAGCAAGGCCGAGAAAGACAGAGAGGGCGAGAGCGAGCAGCGAGGGCGAGAGCGAGCACCGAGGGCGAGGGAGGCAGCGGCGAGAGCGAGGTCGAGTGAGCGAGCAAGAGAGGGTTCTAGGGTTTGCAGGGGGGGGGGGGTTTGGAAGAGAAGGCTAGGGGATGAGAGGCAGATTTGGGCGGGGGCGCGAGAAGGAGGGGGTAATGAAGCTATTTAAATAATATCCCCGGCGGTTTGTAAACCGCCGGGGATGGGCAAAAATCACCGTCAGTTCTAAAACCGCTGGGGATGCTTATGGAATAACCGGCGGTTTTTTAAAACCGCCGGGGATGTGTATAGAATAATCGACGGTTTTATAAAACCGCCGGGGATTGTATGGAATACCCAGCGGTTTTTAAAACCGCCGGGGATTTTATGGAATAACCGACGGTTTTTTAAACCGCCGGCAATTTTTGTGTATTCCCGACAACTCTTTAAACCGCCGGGAAAACTTCGCCGGCAATATCACTTTTTCCTGTAGTGAGTGGAACCAGTTGAACACTGTTCTAGCTTACAATGAACGAAAATGTGCACAGCATTTTCTAGGGGGTTGTCACTAAAAGCAACACTTGGCATTTGATATTGGACACCTCTTTGCTGAGGATGCAAAAATTTTATACTAGAAAAATTAAATATATGAAAAATTAATCTCAATATGTAGGAGGAAAAAGATCTAGCATTTAAAAGATGCTTAAAAATTCCAAAAAAATAATCATGAAAAAATCATCTCCTGTCTACACTCCTAGCATACTACTGAAAGGCTAGCTAAAGTTCTGGTCAAGAATGACATTTGGCATTTCAAAATGTTAGGGACATTCCTGAGTAATTTTCATTTCTATGGCCAGTCTCAGACTGAGCCAAAGTAAAGGAGACCTGGAATCCCTCATTCAAGGGATTCAGAGAGGCTGGGAAGTGGGAAGAGAATCGTCAAAGAGCTTCAGCGAAAGAAGATCAATCTACAAGGAACTGTAACCAAGTCATCAATTTCCCAAGCTGAATGCTGATGCATTGCAGCATGCTCAAATCGAATGGGAAGGTACCATTACTAGCCAAAGTCACTATGCCCTCACAGTTGAAAGTCCAATAAATTCTAGACAGTATGCTTCATACAAGAAAAGAATGATCTATATCTTTGTGATGCAAATATATATATATATATATATATATATTGGTTCTAGGGATGCAACACTCATTCGTTTGCCCCTTAATTTTCTCCATACATGAGGAAAAGTGACGACGAACAAGTAAAAATTTTATTAATATTCTCTTAACAAACACGCTTGTACAGAACTATAGTCCAGTTCTTTATTGACAAAGACACAGCATAGATCCCTAACTCTGACTTAAGCAGAGAATTTTGGGCAGTACAAGGAGCATTAGCTCCGCTTATTCATTACAATTCATAAGTAGGATGCGAGTTCACTAGTAACCGTTAATCCCAACTCTAACATATAGAATAGAATTGGGATTAATGATATTTCAGCATAGACCTTGGGCTTGGGGAAACTTGATGCCATTGCCGATTTCATAAATGGCCCCAGGCTTCCATTTCATAGGAATCACCTTACCCAGGTACAACCACTTCTGACATCTGCTGCCACTCGCTAATTGCACTCTCAGGCTAAGTGCACCCTTTGGTGGATTCGCCATGTCCCATACTGCCCCGTACACATTTCTCATGCCCTTCCATTGCTGGTAATCACCCTGCGTCAAGAACAAATTCAACATATATATACTAGAATGACGAGTTAACATCCTAATCATCAAATGATGAGTTAACAAATGTATCTGGATGTAAACATGAAATGGTTTAGTATATATTCTGGACTCACTGGCGAAAGTTGAACACCAATAATGTCGTCTTTTCCAGCTTGGTACACGAAGTGTATGGCTAGGTAATCTGGGAACCTGCTCTGCTCGTGGACCTTGACTGCGAGGGTATGGCCTGGATAGCTGCAAGGAACTCTTGTGTAATCTACGGGAACAACGCCAAAAGCGAATAGCTTGGAGGCTGCTTTGGGGCGAGCCATGGCCGCGAAGGCGTACTTGCTGAGGATGAAGTCCGTGTTGTCTCCTTCACCATGGTCTGTGGCCACCACCGTCACTCCGTTTGCAGTGCAAAGCCCTGGGATCTTGCACCTCACCTATATATATATATATACATACACACACACACACACACATATTAATTGGTGTGTTTAATTTGCAGAAAAAACAGGTTTCATT
The DNA here is from genome assembly GCA_036245055.1 of Diospyros kaki. Taxonomy (NCBI): domain Eukaryota; kingdom Viridiplantae; phylum Streptophyta; class Magnoliopsida; order Ericales; family Ebenaceae; genus Diospyros; species Diospyros kaki. Next base: position 32,912,285 of record BSEG01000007.1, read on the forward strand.
GTCCCATAGAATAGAGAAGGAAATTAAAAGACTCTCAAATTACTTTTAAAACAGCTAGCTAGCTAGCTAGCTATCTTTCAAGTTGTGTTAATGAATTACCTCATAGCAAGCGCCACAGCCTGCTCCGTCCTTGTAAAGCTTATTAGACACGGCCCCCACATTGCCACCGTACACAATTCTTCCGTATCCACCATACCCACAAGCTCCAGCTTGGATTAAAACACATATTAATTAAATTAATTATAAACCCCTTTGTTTGATAAACTAACATTAATAACTAGCTATGTATTCATGGGAAAATGTGACCAGTTTTTATATCAAGTTTGATAAATAGATTTTCCTGTTTTCATTTGTTTCCAAAATCAAAATGACATAATCTTGGAAAATTCCAATAACGCTTGGAGACATTCCCTATAAATAATTCCTAAACTATCATTCTTTCGAAGCTTATTTTAGAAATGGAAAAACTATATACTTAAATGAAATTGGGTACATACTTGGAGTGCCCAAGCCATCAGGGGTGCTGTAGTAACTTGCTCTAGATGGCGTATAGTTGCTCTTGCAGTAACAAAGAGCAGGAAGAACAGCCATCATGTAAAGAAGAAAGTAGCTTCCGGGTGCAAAACCCATTTCTTAAATTGGATCTGCAAATTCTGAAGAAAAGTGTAATTAATATCAGAAGATGAGATGTATAAGGCGAAAGATTTTGTTCTGGGGGACTCAAACATTGAGCCTCATATTTATAGGTAATGAGGAGAGATGATCAGTGGGTTACTGCCTTCCAGTGGGTGCCAGAAAGTGTAAAGGAAAAAAATTATAGTTATAAAAAAAATCAATATTTCAAAACTTTTTACAAAAAGGCAATGATAATATTGCTTTCTAAACCAGTTAGGCCAAGTAGAATGATGACAAATGAAGCAAGACAGCTTGTGTGCTTTGATAGGCAGTGTTCTATGACTATCAAATCAAAAGCCACGGGCTGATTAATAAAGGGGAGCGGCAGGTAGCTAGGACTCTAATCTATTCACTCAGTCACATGTTTTGATTTTTATGTATGTGGGCTCAAAAAGTAATTTAAATCCATGAGCCATTAATTAGCTAAGGAAAGGATCAAGCTGCGTGATGTACGTTGTCAAAATGTATAAATGCACACTTCAAAGCTTAAAATCTGTGTGACCAAGACAAAATCTGTTGGAGGGTTTTCTTTTATTAATTTCGTCTCCCTTCTCATAATTCTCATGGTTATGTGCGGGTGGTCCAAATGGTATCAGGTTGCTCACCGTATTAGTATTAATGAAATGGGTCGTTTAGTCTAAGATTTTCAGTCCAATTCAAATTTAAAATTATTGTCCTAATAAAAAATTTTATATTTATAAAGGAGAAAAAACGACGCAATTCTTTGGTTTATGTGATGGTGCCATTTGAAAAGTTAACTCGTTCACTTTTTTTGAAAATTACTTACCAAAATGACTGTAATTATAATTATAAAAAGTATTCAAGTCATATAATTTTAGTGTCTGTATTATGTACAATTTTTTTTTTTTTGGCAATATATATATAATGTCTTTTAGAAGAAGATAATTAGAGGTAAATATAATTATTAGAGACAAGAAATTAATAAATGTCTCTAAATGGAATCATATTAATTAGGGAGGTAAGCAAAAAAGACAAATTTATCTACTCTATTTGCTTGTGTCTTTACTTACATATGTAGTGACAATTTATTATTAATAGAGATATTCATTAATTTTCGTCTCTAATAATTACGGTTAACTTTAACCATCCTTGTTTAAAGGATAAATTTGTTTTTATGTAGTATTTTCATTTAAAATATACAAATACCTAAGATTTCATTCTCTTTATTTTTTAATTTTTAATTTTAAATTTTGAATTCATTTTTAATTTTTTGTTTTGATAGTCTGTTTTTAAAAAATTGAAAACATGTTCTCTTTATTATTTTGAAAAATTATTTCTCAAAAGAAAAAATTAAAAAATACATTCTCTTTGAAATTTTAAAAATAAATTTTAATGATATTTTATTTAATAAATATGATTATTCGGTAAATTAGAAATATTTAATGTTAATATATTATTAAAAAATATACATTTTAAAGTTAATGAATTTTGTAATATTTTTTTCTATTACAATAATAAAATATAAATAAATAAATAAATAAATAAATGTATTTTGAGTTTAGAGTTTATTTTGGATGAAAATACTCAAAACAATAAAAGTTGTTTTGAGTTTTTTTTATAATTTTTTTTATTTTTAAAAATATATTTTTAAAAATAGTAAAGAGAACGTATTTTTATTATTTTAGAAAATCTAAAATCAAAAATAACTTAAAAACAGTAAAGAAAATGTAGTCTAATTTTCTCTTAATCCTAAAAATCTATCGGAGATGAGTTTTAAGGATGGGGTTCCCCATATTCTATTTGGTTTAGTAAATTTTTAATATTTCTAAGTAAATCTTAACATTTAATATTAACTTTTAATAAGTGCCATATATGTGGGAATTGAAGAATTTTTTTCTAATCAAACACGATAGCTAGACTTGGAATCGACTCCCAGATTAGAATCGTATCGTAACTGCAACCACATGCCAAACTAGAATTCGCTAACAAGAGGTGAAGCTAGCTAATTATTGAAACAGACTTCGAAAATACAAACCTCCTAAGCTATCAATAAGAGCCAATGGCTTTTGCACACCAATATGTATTCCAACCAAGAAATGTATGCCGTGCTTTTGAACTACAATAGCATTTTATTTGTTTTTTTTTTTATTAATTTTTTTTTTTTTTGGGGGGGGGGGGGGGGGGAAAGTAACGTTTGATACGCTTTTAAAATACAACTGGTTTTTTAGAAAAACAAGTTAAGGTACTTTTAAGTAAAAGCAGATCTTCATTTTTTTTAAAAAAAAAGTATAGTAATTATGGTTGTTACACGTTTTTAACATTAATAAGTATAACATTAATACACTCATTACTAAACATTCCTTTTATTAACACTACTTTCACCTCACAAACATAATTAGTGAACATGAGGTTCATTGAGGAATAAAATGACAAAGTTTACCGTGAGTTTTTTTTAGTTAACGCACCATTACGAGCACCCCTTGTTGTTTCACCCCATGATTCTAGCAGGAGATGTAAATCAGGAAGTCCAACAGCCAGTTTCTTTCCCTACCTTCTCTCCGCTGATATGAAGGCGGTCTAACATTTTCTAATTTTCAGGATAGTTCCTGACTGTTAAGCTTTCTCTCTTGATCAGACTTTGAACATGGAACCTAAGGGCACAAAAAGCAACACTCCGACGGTTCTTCTTTTTCCAGTTTTATCTAACTCAATGTGGTCCAAGGAGTGACATTGTGTGATGAGGCAAAGTGCAAAGGATTTTTCATGAAATTACACTGAAAAAAAAAAAAAAGATTGATGAATGAACAAGAGCAAAAGAGGTTTATGGAATTCCTCAAGAAAACAAAAGGGTTTCTTCAATTATGGGGCATGCTGCTTTTGAAGTTTCTTAGGATATCCTTCAACTACCATAATAATTTTTTTTATTACTTCAAGTTCAAGCTTTCCTTTTTCTTGGTTAACAACCGAATTATTTTGTTCTTTTTAATCTTCTTTTGTTTTCTTTGATCATCATATCCAAAACCATGGATGGTCGAGAATCTTCAATCAAGTAGCATACCCATAGTATGAACATTTTGGTTAAGAGTGAGTAGGAGTTTGGGTAAACTGAACTAACCGAACTAAACCTATCAAACTTGTTGGTTCAAGTCGATTTTTCACCGGTAGCAATTCGGTTCGATTATTTTTCCCAAGATTTTCAATTATATAATTCGGTTCAATTCGATTATTTCTTCCAAGAATTTTGTTTATTCGATTCAATTTTTTGGTATTAAAAACCAAAAAATCGAACCGAACCAAAATAAGCTCTTTTGTCTATTTCTTCCTAGCTTTTCTCAATTCGGTTATTCGATTAGTTCGATTTTTGATTCCATTTTGCCAATTTATTCTGGTTTTCAATTTGGTTACTGCAGTTCAAAATTCGATTATTTTGGTTAGTTTGGATGACTCGGTCGATTCGGTTCGGTTATATGTCTCAATTCGATTAGTGTCGGTTAGTGATTTTCGATCAACTTAGTAACTGAACTGATCGATTGCACATCCCTAACTTTGGTTGTGATTAAAAATTATGGGAAACATATATACTAGGCGAAAGATGATCTGGTACAAAAGTGTCGTTCATACAACCTCAATTTGTTATCTGATGCAGGCTAGCAGGGGAGTGGGCCATTCCCTCCATGAGTCCCACGCCCTCCTCCCTTAATTGTTGCCCAACACGAGCTAGCCAAGGTGGGGCATTGGGTCCCACCCCCTCTTCCTCTCGGTTGCCTGCATCGAGCAATTGATATGTTGCCCAGCGCAGATAATAGATCAATTTGCTCATAGAATAATAATGATTTCTATTGTAGTGATTATTCTTTTCTAGTGTTTTAATTCTAGTGATCAAGGATGTAAATTGGATTCTTGTCTCTCTTCTCATCAAGTCTATTTTGGCTTGTGTATCTCGACGCATATTTTGAAGAAACTCCATTATTTGGGAATTGGAGTGTGAAAAACTATTTGACAAGGTTAACTCCATCACTAAATGTGACAGCTTGATTTATGGAGATCTAAAAACACAAATAAATTAACATTAATTTAGGAAACATAAATTTAGCCAAAGAAGGAAAGAAACAACCTGATTTTTAGACTTGGATTGTGGAAAATTGTGTTAAAAGGCTATTCAACTCATCAAAATTAGGCAATTTAGGTATGAAGATGGCAAGGGTTTTATGGGATTACAGTAGCGCAATAGTGGGAAAGTTCTAGCATTAGTCTCTGGTGACGATTAACGAAAGCGAACCAATAGGAATTCTCAATATTGATGCTCTATTGTTGAATCCTTTTGATAGTCAAAGATGACAGAAGCTGTTGTTGTGTTTTTATGATCAATTGTTGTTTTTCATAGAAAAAAACTGAAAAATAATAGGAAAATGTTTGGAGAACAAGAGAGAGCCATGTCTCCATTCATTTCAGCATAATATATATAGAAAATTTCAAGTACAACACTGTTTTGGTCAATACCAAACTTAGATAGCTTTTACACAACTTTTCCAAAACAAGGATCCTTAAATCTATGATCTCCATACATTTCTAACAGATCTTGATAGATGACAAAAGATTTCACAGCAAAAATACAAAAAATAATACTTGTTTTTAGAGTATCTAGAAAAATCTCACAGTTCAACACTCTTCCTTGAGATTTTCTTGGAGACTCCTAGCTTAATTCTCAAGAACTCAAATTTAGCTTTGGGCAATGCTTTAGTCATTATATCAACAATTTGATTTTCTGAAGAGCAATGAGCCAACTTAATTTCGCCAAGTTTTTCAACTTCTCTAATAGCATGAAACTTGACATTTATGTGCTTTGTTCTCCCATGCTGAACTGGATTCTTTGTCATGGAAATGGTTGACTTGTTGTCCACCCACATCACAGTTGCTTCATTTAAATTTTGTCCCAAATCTTACAGAATTTTTTTTAACCATATTGCTTGATTTACTGCACTAGCAGCAGAGATATACTCAGCTTCAGCTAAGGATTGGGCCACCACTTCTTACTTTCGTTAATTCCAAGAGAAGACACCACTGCCAAATGAAAAAAACATAGCCTGATGTACTCTTTGAATCTTCTAACCTTCCAGCCCAATTACTATCTACACAACCCATTAACTGCTTACTTTCATTCTTCAAATACCATACACCATAATCAGTTGTGCCCCTAATGGATCTCAACACTCTTTTGGCTACACCGAGATGAAATTGAATAAGAGAATGCATGAACCTAGAGAGTAAACTTGCTGGATACATAACATCAAGTCTTGTAGCTAACAAATACAATAAACTTCTGATTAGGCTTCTGTAGATTGAAGCATCTGCTTCGCTTCAATTATCATTCTTGGTTAACTTCTCATTTACTACTAAAGGAGTACTCACAGGCTTTGATCTTTCCATATGGAACTTCTTTAGAATTTTTGAGGCATATTTTCTTTGATAAAGGAATATACCAACTTCATTTTGATGCATCTCCATTCCCAAAAAATGCTTCATTTCACCTAGGTCAGACATTGCAAATTCCTTTTCCATTCTCAACTTGAATTGATTCAAAGAGTTTAAATCACCACCTGTGATCAAGAGATTATCAACATATAAAGAAACAATGAGTTCCACTTCACTTCCAGCCTTTTTCACATAGAGAGTTGCTTCATTTTCACTTTTGTTGAACTCTTGTTGTAGCAAATAGGAGTCAATTCTGTTGTACCAGGCTCTAGGAGCTTGTTTAAGCCCATATAAGGCTTTGTGCAGCTTATAAACTTTGTCTTCACTTCCAGCAACTTGAAAGCCCTCAGGTTGTTCAACATAAACATTTTCTTCAAGAAGTCCATTTAGAAATGCAGATTTGACATCTAAATGATAAATTTTCCAATCCAATTTCGTTACTAGTGCCACCAAAAGCCTTATGGTATCATGTCTTGCAACTGGAGCAAAAGTGTTAGTGAAATCCGTACCAAATTGTTGAAATAACCCTTCACTACAAGTCTAGCCTTTAGTTTGTTCAAAGATCCATCTGGGTTGAGTTTGGTTCTATAAACCCACTTAACACCTATTACCTTTTGATCTTCAAGTCTGTCTACTAAGCTCCATGTCTCATTCTTTTCAATCATACCCATCTCCTCTTACATTGCAAGTCTCCAATCAGCATTATTTGCAACTTCAACATAGCTAGCAGGTTCAAGTGAAGCCATATGACATCTTTCATAAATTTCTTCGAGAGTTCTAGTTCCTCTAACTGGAGCATCATCAACCATATCAGAATCCCCTTCTTCTGTTGTGATATCTTGTTCTTAGGATATATTTCCCCAATTCAAAATCTTCTTTGAGGCTTCAACTTTCTTTTTATTCCAATTCCACTTTGAGAGCTCATCAAATTTGACATTTCTACCGATAAAGATTTTTTCAGTTTTCAAACTAAAAATTCTATAACCTTTGGTGGTGGTACTATATCCCAAGAAGATGCCCATTTCAGATTTTTTTATCTAACTTATCCCTTTTTTGTTTTTGGAACATGAGCATAGCACACACAACCAAATACTCTAAGGTAATTCACTGAGGACTTGAATCCATACCATTCTTCAAAGGGAGTTTTTCCACTCAAGACTCTAGTTGGCAACATATTCAATAGTAGGCATCTAGCCATTTCCATCACTAATCTGTTTTTCCTTTCACTCACTCCATTTTGTTAAAGAGTGTGGGGAACAGTCAATTGATGTTTTATCCCTTCCTTATCACAGAAATTCTTGAACTCTCTTGAGACATACTCTAACCCATTATCAGATCTGAGAATTTTCAGTTGGCAAACAGCTTGCTTCTCAACCATAGCTTTAAATTTTTGAAATTCCATTAGAACCTCAGATTTTTGTTTCAAGAAATAAACCCAACACATTATGGAGAAATCATCAATAAACATCAAGAAATATCTGCTACCATTTAGAGATGAAATACTCATGGGATTACAAACATCAGAGTGTATGAGTTGAAGTTTATCTGAAGCTCTCCAATTACTGTCCATAAATGGTAACTTGTTTTTCTTCCCATATTAACACATCACAAACCATGTCATTTGCATTAATAGCAGGCAGGTCTTGAACTAATTCTTTAGAATGCATGAGTTTTAATGTGGAGTAACTGAAATGGGCGAGTCTCTTATGCCATAGGCTTGAATCATCCTAAACAATATGATAAGCATGCATGGCTATTTGATTCCATTCAACCAAAAAACTCCTTTCTTTCATTTTCATAGTCATTAATTCATTCCCAGGAAGATCATATATAATGCAGGACTTGTCTTTAAAGTGCAAAGCATAATGGTCCTCAAGCATTTATCCTACACTTAACAAATTTTGCCTAATCTCAGGAACAAATAAAACATCAGAGATGAACTTTGTACCTGAGGGTGTTTCAACAACAATATCACATTTTCCCTTCACTTCAACATAGTCTCCATTTGCAACCTTTACTTTATTAATGTTAGACTTGCCCAAGCTTGTAAAGAGATCAGCATCAAAAGTCATGTGACTTGTACAACCACTATCAATCAACCAGCTGCCTTTGTCACTACTAGTAGCATAAGAAGTAGCTACAAACAACTTCTCTTTAGCTTGCTCTTGAACCTCAACAGCGTGTGCTTGTTGTCCTAGCTGATTAATCCTATTTTTGCACACCTTCTCTACGTGACCAAGTTGATTATAGGCTCTACACTTGACACTTGCCCTGAACCGACAATAATTTTCTATGTGACTTCTTTTTTTGCAATGAGGACAAGGTGGAAACTTTCCTTTCTTGCCTTTTCCCTTGCTGCCATTTTGATCTCTATTTTCATCATTCCTTTTTTCACCTCCAGATTTTCTTCCTCCTTCACTTTGTGCCTTGCCTTTATGAGTTGTCAAAAGAGCATGTTCATTGGTTTCTTCAAGTCTGTAAGCTTTTCTTTGCTCCGTAGCTTGAAGTGAATTGACTAATTCAACTAATGAATGCTGAGACAAGTCTCTTGAGTCTTCCAAGAAGGAGATCTTGGACTCAAATCTCTCTGGTAAACTCACTAACACTTTTTCAACCACCATTCTTTTAGGAAGATCTTCATCAAGCAACCTTATCTGGTTTACTATCTTCATAAGTCTATCTAAATAATCTTTCAGAGACTCTGACTCCTTCATTCTGAGAAGTTAAAACTCTTTTCTCAAATTCAATACTTGCATTTGCTTGGTCTTTTCACTTCCTTGAAACTCATCCCTCAATCTATCTCAAGCCTCTTTACCAGTTTCACAAGCCATTATTCTTGTCAATATGGTCTCTGTTCACGGTTGTATGAATAAGAGATAGAGATTTAAATTTTTTAGCACATTCATCTACATGGTGCTTCATTTGAGTCACTATTAGGTTGTTCCTCAAGGGTGGAGGATCCATTCCAGTCTCTACTACTTCCTAGAGGTCCAAGCCTCTCAGAAAAGCCTTCATCTTCACAGCCCACATCTTATAATTTTGTCTATCAAAGACAAGAGGTGAGCCTGAACCAAAACTACTAGAAGCCATGGCAAGGTCTTGGAATTTTTGGTATTTGCTTTTTGGCTAGTGAGGGGAAATCTTACTGGTTTTCTCTCGTTTGCACACAGGCCCTTAAGAACAATAGGGTTCTGATACCATGTTGTTTTTTAGAAAAAAAAACTAAAAAATAACAGGAAAATGTTTGGAGAACAAGAGAGAGCCATGTCTCCATTCATTTCAACATAATATTTATAGAAAATTTCAAGTACAACACTATTTTAGTCAATACCAAACTAAGACAGCGTTTACACAACTTTTCCAAGACAAGGATCCTTAAATCTAGGATCTCCATACCTTTCTGATAGATCTTGATAGAAGACAAAAGATTTCACAGCAAAAATACAAAAAACAATACTTACTTTTAGAGTATCTAGAAAAGTCTCACAGTTCAACATCAATGTTGTTCACTTGGGTTACTAATGATGATTTAGTGATGAAGAAATTAATCGAAGTTGAGAGAAACAATGTCGATGTTTTCTCCCAAAATTGATGTAGGATAGTAGAAAGAGAAGAGATTAAGAAGAAGAATAAGAGAGATGAGAAGAATCCAAGAAAGAAGCATGAACGTGCATAATGATGAAAAGGATTCTCCAACAATGGAAATAACTTTTTTTGTGTTTTTCTCCTGTTTCGTACAAGAGTTTCTAAGAATTCATGTTTTTTTTTCAAATTTTTGTAACATTTTAGTATTTTAGGTATAAAAATTCTAAAACTTTTGTCTTTCTGTCAGTTCATTCCTATTTCCAATTGATAGGTCTCAATCTCCAATAAAAGAAAGGGAGAATGAAGTTGACAACTAAAGTAAAACTTGTTAAATTGAATGACAAGAATTCCGATATAAAAAGTCAAAAACTCTTATGATTATCAGTTTCTTCTTTTTTTTATACTTTTGCTATTACCAGATATAAAAAATTAACACAAAAGGAAGAAAAATTATGTTATAAGCATATATTATTTCATTCGGTTGTCATATATATATATAGGCAGATTTACAAGATTCAAATATACACAAAAATAGAAAAACTTGAATTCAAATATCAAAAACTTAATAGCCTAAAAGATTAAATTGTTGTGGATTTTGAATTCAAGTATCAAAAACTAAAAACTTAAAAGATTGGACTATTGTAAACTTGCAGACTCTAAATTCAAATATCAAAAACTAACAACTAAACGTCTAAAAGATTGGACTCCTTGACTTTCGTCCAATACACCCCCTCAAATTGGAGTTGGGATTGAAATGTCAAGAACACCCAACTTGTGAAGTAGTTGGCAATATGCATCACCTCCAAGTGGTTTGATAAAAAGGTCGCCAATTGGTCGTTAGATCGTAAGTACGAAGGAGAAAGAAAACTTGCTTGAATTTTTTCTCGAACAAAATGACAGTCAATTTCAATATGTTTGGTGTGTACATGGAAGACAGGATTTTAAGCAATGTGAATAGCAACTTAGCTATCACAATGAATTGGAATCGAGTCTAAATACTCCAAAATGGCACCCAAACGTAAGGAATCTACCACATCACCAAGCCAACCCTCAACATCTAAGAAACCTAGGACCAAGAGACCATCAAATCTCAAACCTAGCACTCTCACACACTCACAAAGGTTTAGAAATAACCAACACGAAACTTTGTTTTCAAGGGTTTTGACTAAAGGTTTCTTGCCTAGTAGAAATATAAATTGGAATGAATTCAAATCCATAAAATTTGGATAAAACCTAAAGAAATGGATTACCAACATAGGTTGGTTCAAGTTATCCACTTTAAACCTATTTGTGTACCCTGAAGCCCTAGCAAAATTTTACTCTAGCCTTCCTACATTACCAATAGAAAATAGAAAAGAAGAATATGGTATAGACAATCTTAAATTTAGATTTCATGGCTTAGAATACCTTTTCACTGATGAAAGACTAGTAAGCCTATAAGAATTAACACCTTGTGACAAGGTAATAGATGATTTAGATTTAAACTATGATAAGATATGGACAACCCTTACTGAGAAATAGGAAACATTCTTGGCAGTGAATCACTCAGGTTCACGTAAGTTTTTAAACCCAAAACATAGGGCCCTTCACCATTTTATCACCACATCTATTAATGTTAGGGGTGGGTCACTTCATTTTGTCACCTATTCAAACCTAGAACTTATGTGGTGTGCCATAAACAACATTCAATTCAATCTTCCTTGTTTTCTCTTTTCCCGTATGTATGATTATGTCATCACAAATTCCTTTAGCAAGCTTCCATTTGGGATGCTTGTTACTTTTACCATTCAGACCATTCATGGTCCCTTACATGAAAGGTTTGTTCCTCATTCTTCTTTTGATATTTACACTAGTTAAAGTCTTAAAAGAATGAGAATCAAGTTTGAAAATGGGGTTTAGAAAATGTCTTCCAAGGAAGAGCAACTAAAACACCTTGAAGAGGGTAATCCCCTATCTACTCAAGGTGCAAGGGCTTCTTAGTCCACTCCTCCTCTATCACAAAAAACTTCTCCTCAACCTCCATCTCAAAATCCACAAACTCCTACTCTTTCATCTCAGCCTATAGTGAGGATACCCTTAGCTAAATTCGTCACAAGTTCCATCTTGAGACTTATCAATAATCAAGAAGCAATAATAGAGAGAATATATAGCTTGGAGAAAAGGCAACAAAAAATGGAGGAGGGCTTAGCTAAAATCAAAACAGCTTTGCACTCAACTGGGAGGATCAAGTTCACTGTTCAAAGAACTTCAAGGACAGTAGTGGAGGAAGAAGAAAATAGAGAAGACCCCTCTTCCAGTAGAACAAAATCCTATGTATTGTCTTTTTTGTTTTTGTTCTTATCTATGTAACCTTTGACATTTCAATGTATTTCTTTTAAAATTTTAATGAAAATTTGAAGTTTCTTTATTTGCTATATCAATACAAAATTTTTTGTTTCTATTCTACAGAAAACAAAATAAGCCTTTTTACTATTAGTTAGAATTTCTCTAATAATCAGGTAGCATAATGCATTTCTAGACACTTTTATAATCGAGTAATGATCAAATTGTACTCGTGTGAACTTCCTTTTTAATCGAGTAAATATCAATTGGAATTTCTAAACACTTTTTACTCGAGTGAGTGAAATTTGTAATCGAGTAATGTATTTTTTATACTCGAGTAGATTCTTCTTGAAATTGAGTAAATGTAGGTTGAAAACAAGCCTAGTCTCTAGACTTAAAGTTTAATCGAGTAAGAATCTTTGTACTCGAGTAATGATTTTTTTTAATAGAGTAAATAATACTTTGTAATTGAGTAGATAAAGAGTTTTTCTGTAGCTCCAAATTAATCAAGCAAATGTATCATTGTACTCGAGTACGCATCAAAAGTAATTGATTACAAAATGCATATAGTCGAGTAAAAATCAAACTTAGACGAGTAATGTCTAGTTTGTACTCCAATAAAACTTGTCAAATTTTGAAAAATATAATCATTACAAGGCATCAAATGTATTATGTCTTTACTTTTCAGCGCATTAAATGATCTTCAGATATCATGTGCACGTTTTATGAGATTCTTGGGACCAGGTGAAATCCCTCACCTTAGGGGCCCCTCCCAGACTACCCCACGCCATGGGAGAGGTGGTAAATCAGGTACACGGCAGCCATGGTCAATGGGAGGCCCAGTGTTGACTGCCCACAAGGACCCTACCCCTGAGGAGCAGAAATCCCACACTGCGGCTGGCCAGTCTCGAACCTGGCTCCTTGGGACCAACTCTACCATCCCACAACCAACCGTGCTACGCCCTGGGGGCGCGTTTTATGAGATTCTAATTGATTGTTTGAGGATTATAGAGACAAAAAGTAGTAGTTGTGAGATAAAACAAATATTCCTATTGTTATGACAAGTCAGCAATTGCATTCAATATACCAAAAGCCTATAAATAGGAGAATGAGCTTGGAAAAAAAAATGGCAATATAACATCATATACAATATATACAATCCTCGATTTTCTAAGCTAAACTCTTCTTCTTCTAAGCTTTTTCATTCAATCGATCTCTTAGGCTTTTCAAAGAGAGAGCGCACTAAATTATGTATTTTGTATCTCTCTATCTTTCAATAGAAAATATTGTTTAATTGTATCATCTTTCTTTTTCTCTTGAGAAATGATTTTCATATTTCATTGTGAAATTTCTAAAGGTTAACCCTGAACCTGTAAGAAGCATTTGTTATGGTTGAACCGCATTTGAAAAAACTATTGTGTAAAGGTTAGAAGCTGAGCTTGCTCAAAACTTACAGAGCTAAAATTGGTTTGCCAAAATTCTTGGTGAGTACCCAAAGTAGTGGATTAAGCTTTTAAAGCTGAACCAGTTTATATTGTGTGTGTTGCATTCTTAATTTGTTTCTAATTTAAAGTTTCTTTAAAGGGTGAAAAAACTAAATTCACCCCCCTCCCCTCTTAAGCTAACATTTTCTACATGTTCTTTTCAATGTATTCAACTATGGTATTAAGCTTACTTAATTGGGAAGAAAGATATTCAATTGATAATAAATTACAGTTGATTTCTATTAAGGTATTGAGATTTAACACTATGCAGCTTACTTATCACTCGATTGAAGATTTCTTTTAATTGATTGAAGGTGTTGATATTTTACTCATGTGTTTAGTTTTGATAATGAAAAACACATTGATTTATACCCTAAGTCATAAGTCAAATATATGGTTTTCAAATAAAAATCAATTTCATATACTTAGTTAAAATAGAGCTATATTCATATATATCTTAAATGGAGATTTACAACAACTTATTATTGATGATGAAATTATTAATATTTTACTTTTGTCTTTGATAGAGTTTTGACGATGAAAATTAATTGTATTTTGATGATAAAATTATTTTGTTAATAGTTATTAACTTGTTGCTTCAAATTATTTTTATATGATCTATTAAGTACCAAAATAAAAATCAAATTTATCATGCAATTCAAGGTTAAAGAAAAATCTTGTGATAAATTTCATGATGGCATTTGAAATATTATGTTTTTATGTGCCAAAAATGTTGTGATGGTATTTGGAATATTATGTTTGTATTTGATTAAAAATGTTATACAAAAAAATTATTTTCAAAGAGCTTTAAAAAAAAAAATCCCAACATTGCTGACACCCAGACTCGAACCCTAGCCACCACCCACACCCAAGCTCCTATGCACACGTACAAAACCACTCCATCTAAATCCTTCTCATCTATATATGCACATAAAATTAATTATATAGTAAACTGAATCCTAGTTTTCTTTGGCAAATCTATTGACTAACTTCCTTGTATATGTCGACAAATTCTGTCGACAGATTGAAGCTTTGTACTAAAACTGTCGACCGATTTTCACTACTTTGTCGACTAACTTTTAAAATTTTTATGTATCTGTCGACTAACTCCTTTTATCTGTCGATAGTTTCTTTCGTTTGACGCCTCTAACGGCTAATTTCTCCACTATTCCAAGTCACTTATTTCTCTCCAACGGCTATATTCTTGAAATAGCTCGTGAAGCACTATAAATAGATAGCAAAGGAATAAATCAAGACAACCAAGATGATTGATTTCAAGCTTTCAAGTATTCATTCTTTCAAGAGTTTAATTGTTTCATTTGTTCTTCATTTTTCTCTTTTAAAGTTTTGATTATCATTTGTATTATTTTGTTCAAATCTTGTATCTATTTTGAGAGATCTTATAACTAAGAGTGTACTCTTAAATCCTCTCTTTTGTATAATTCTTAGTTTTCCTAGTAAGATTGCTAGAGGGCCTACATTGATTGTAGGAGGTTGTATTTGCTAACAAGATTGCTAGAGGACCTATGTACATTGATTGTAAGAGGTTGCATTTTCTAACTTGTTGTTAGAAGGCTTGTTTGTTTAAACAAGAGGTTGTAATACCTAACTTGTTGCTAAAGGGTTTGTTTGTTTAAGCAAGAGGTTGTAAATTCTTATCTTGTTACTAGAGGGTTTATCCGGAGAGATAACAGGATTATAGTGGATTAGTTGAAAAACTCTTAGTGAGAAGGTAAAGGAGTGATTTGGGCTTGATTTAAGCCGAACCACTATAAATTGTTTGTCTCTCTTTTTGTTCTTGTTCTTGTTTTACTTATTGTGCCAAGTAATTCCTCACTTGCATTAAAGTCACATTTTTCATCAAAAAGGATTTCAAATTCAATCAAATTTTTAAATAACTCAATTGCCCCCTTCTTGAGTTTTGGTGCCATTGTTATACAAACCTATCAGGTGCATACACAGAGACTTGATATTTTAGCTTATTGATTCGCTCGATTACTTAAAGAGTTCACTCAATCGAAGATTAACATAGAGATATGAGATTTACAAGCAAATATTCAATTTAATCTTTTAATGCCTATTAAAATACTCGATTGTAGTAAGTCTGAAATATTTTCTACTCGATAATTGACACAAGCACTCGAGTGATGGCTTGAAATAAAGTCAGTACTAACTTTTGCATTTCATCTCCACTCAATTGACAAAAGACTCCATATGAGTAGATTATTGAAATTCTTGATTTAATCATAAGGGGCTCACTCAATTATTTGATATATTATTAATTAAAGTTTTGCATTAATATTATATCAACATCATCATGAAAATATCATTAATATATTAACTCAACTCAACACCTTGTAACCTTTTGATTGAGAGTTATTCCAAATCAGAATTCCTTTTTCTACTTTAGGGTCTAGCTTATCCCTTTCAGCATAAGGAATATGAGTGAAACATATTGAACTAAACATCTTGAGGTGCTTTGCTGATGGTTTATTTCCACTCCATGCTTCAAGTGGTGTCATGCCATGCACTGCTCTAGAAAACCTGTTTTGAAGATAAATAATTATATTTAAAGCTTTTGTCTAAAACTTTTTTGGCATGTGCTTTTCAAACAACATACATCTAGCCATCTCCATGATTGTGTGGTTTTTCCTTTTAGAAATGCCATTTTTTTGTGATGTATATCCAACCATTAATTGACATTCAAGACCAACTTCTACACAAAATTTTTTGAATGCATTTGAGGTATACTCAATGCTATTGTCAGATCTCAATATTTTGATCTTGCAGCCACTCTATGCTTCCACCATGGACTTGAATTTCTTAAAAATAGAAACACTTGAGAATTTTTAGTTAATAAATATACCCATCATCATGGTGTAATCATCAATAGAGTATGAAATACTTGTTGTTGCTAAGAAAGGTAGTCCTCATTCATTATAAAAAAAAATGGCTTTTAACTATAGAAAATATTTGTTACTAAATGGCTAAAAATCCATTGCTAAATAGAGATAGATTTTTAAATCCATCACTAATTAGAGACAGAAAAAATTTGTCGCTAAAGCCAAAAATTCTCTTGCTAAATTGGTCATAGAATCGTCACATTTTAGTTTTAAACAAGGAAAAAAAAATCTTAGAGATCAAAAAACTTTGTTGCTAATAACAAGTGCAATAACATCAACAAGGAGAGTCTGGTGTCCAATGGCCTGGGCGCATGCGGCATAAGCACGCTTGTCTTCTAGCCTCTAAGCCCACGCGTGTCGCATCGTGAGGCTCATACCCGTGCGCATGGCTTCCCATTTTTTTTTTCCTAAAAAATAGTGCTTCCCCTATGACTCGAACTCAAAACTTGGCATGATCAAAGGCCCTAGCATGGCTCACTTGGCAACGAGCCTATGAACCTGGTCAATTATTTATTCGCCCCAGCTTATATTTAAGCTATTGTTTCCTACTCTCCATAATAAAATTACAACTTCACGTCTGACTCTTCATCCTACCAATGACCAATCAAATTATTATTAAATTATCATATGTGTAAAATTTAAATTATTTTATTATAAAATGAAAAACCCTTAATATAGAATTTAGAGGCAAAAATTTTTCCATCTCTCAACTCAGATCCTTCCACATATGCTAGAATATAAATATTGTTGATACTTATATTCTAAAATATAAATACCAATTGTTTATATTCTAAAATACCAATTATTTTATTATTGCATGCATGCTTTCATTTTTAATTATTTTTATTTTTTATTCTTTAATTTTTGACAAACAGAGGATGAATTAATTCTGTCTCTAAGATGAGGGTAGAGACAAAATTAATTCTACCTTTGAGGGCAAAGACAGAATTAGTTTCGTCTCTAATGGTAGCGACGAAATTAATTTTAACTCTAAGCTAGGGGCAGAGATGGAATTAATTTAGTCTTTGAAATAAGAGATCAAAAAATTCCATCTCTGGTTGAGGAAAAACATATAGAGATGCAAAATTTTCGTCTCTAAATCCGTCTCTAAACAAAAAGAAATCAAAAACAAGAAAACCCCCATCTCTAATTCCCTCTCTAAATAAAAGATGTTTAATTCTTGTCTCTAAATCCATATTTAAAACCATTTTTTAAAATCAATCTCTATTAGACATAGAAAAAAGTTCCCTCTCTAAATACATTTTTTTTTCTTTTTTTTCTTTTTTGTAATGATTGGCCCACAAACATTTGTGTGTGTCAACTCAAGCTTTTTTTTCGCTCTCTAGGAACCATTGGCAGGACATCGTAATCTATGTTGCTTACCAAGTTGACAACTTTCACACAGAAATAAATAACAGGAACATCTTTTACAAGATTTTTTTAACTGCATAAACTGAAGAGATTTGAAGTTATAATGACCAAACCTCTTGTATTGTAGCCATGTTTGATTAGTGCTTCTACTACTCAAGGCATGCATATTTGTAGAATTCAACCCCAGAGAAAAAGTTCTATTCTTTATGGGCACACTAATTATATTAGTTCTAATTATATCAAACATAGTACAACAATTATTTTTAAACTCCAAACAATAGCCTTTTTGGAGGATTTGCCCCACTCTATGCAAATTATGATCTAGACTTGGTGTTCGTTGTTCTTATGCCTCAATAGACTTTGCAAGATCAAAAAAGAAACAACAGCAAGAAGAACACAACGAATCAAAAACCAACAACAAACAAATTAGAAATGAAAAGGCCAAGAAAGAAATCAAAAAGATCGCATGCACACACACGAGAACACATGAACTTATGTGTTCGAATTCAAATCAAATCCTACTTAAGGCAGGCATTTGAGCCCTATGTAGCGCAACCAAAGATACAACAATTACAAGAACTTACCAAGCAATACAAGCTCTTCCATCCCAAAGCATCACCCCAATCTCTCAATCCTCACAAATCTCTCTCCCATATTACAATGATTTACACAACAAGAAAGGGAGAACAAGGTTTAGGGTTTCACGATGCTCTTGCTCAAATTCATTATCTCTGTTGATTGAAAAATGACAATCCCCATTCTTGCAATATATATGTGGGCCAAGGGACAAAAGCGACATTAAGGAAAAAAAGAAAAAATAACGGGAACGAGCTTAGGATGTTGGGTTGTACTCGCCAACAACCCATGACCCATTTTATTTAAAACAGACCCAAATGCTTGAGTCACACATAACCTAACAAATTCCACCTTGACTCAACATTTATAGTGGAAAGACTAAGGCACCCGCATTACCCATTGGCTAAGTTGGCATGAAATTGAGCAGCTCTAATGCTTGCTCAAACTTAACTGTTGGAATTGTAAGCTTAGTGAGCAAATCAGCAAGGTTAGTTTTAGTTGAAATTTTCTCAACTCTAACCTACTTCTTAGCAATAATCTCTCTTACGAAATGAAGCCTTACATCTATGTGCTTAGTCCTCTCATGAAATACATTATTTTTAGATAGGTGTATAGCACTTTGTGAGTCACAATAGATTATAGGTATTTCTTAGCCATCCCAAGCTCTTGGATAATCTGTTGCAACCAAATAGCTTCTTTTATGGCCTTAGTTAGGCCCACATATTCTGCCTCAGTAGCGGAAAAGGCAACTATATTCTGAAGATTTGATTTATAACTTATTAAATTTCCACCTACCTTAAAGGCATATAACCAGACAAGGATCTCATCTTGTCAAGATTAGCTGCATAGTCCGGATCACTATACCCTTCTATGTTGAGCTAAATACAAGGCCTTTATTTGCTAAACCTTTAAGATACCTAAGCAGCCATTTGATTGCATTCCAATGATCCTTAGAGGGTTTGCCCATAAATCTGTTGACTAAACTGACCCCATATGTTATGTCTGGCCTTATTCCTATCATTACATACATGAGACTTTTTACTACATTTGAGTGGGAGACCATTTTGATGTATACTTCCTCTTCTTTTGGTAACTCACCTTTAATAGCACATAGCTTATAGGGAGAAAGGATAGGAGTAGATATAGGTTTACACCCAGACATTTCAAAGAGTTCTACAACATTTTTTAAGTAACCAAATTGAGATAATGATAGGGTTTCATTCTTTCTATCCCTAATTATATCAATCCCTATGATTCTTTTGGTTGGACCTAGGTCTTTCATTTCAAATTTAAATTTGAGGGCCTTTGTCAGCTTACTAATTTCTCCCTTGTCCTTACATGCAATAAGCATGTCATCTACATAGATTAGGAGGTATATATATTACTTTCCCCTTAATTCCTTATAATGCACACAATGATCAAAATTACATCTATTATAATTTTCTCTAAGCATGAATTCATCAAACCTCTTGTACCATTGTTTTGGGGACTGTTTAAGGCCGTATAAAGACCTTTACAATAAACAAACCATCAGTTCTTCCCCCTTTTTCATGAAGCCTTCTGGTTGTTCCATGTAAATTTTCTCTTCTAGAGTTCCATGTAAAAATGTTGTCTTAACATCTAATTGCTCTAATTTTAAATCCCAAAGAGTAACAATGGCTAACACTAGTCTTATAGAGGTGTGTTTAACCACTGGAGAGAACACTTCATGATATTCAATTCCCTCAAGTTGGGAATAGTCTTTGACAACTACCCTTGCCTTATATCTAGCTGATTCAACCCCTGGAATACCTGGTTTCCTCTTAAAAATTCATTTACAACCTATTACCCTTTTATAAATTCTTAAAATTCATTGGCAACCTATTATTAGGGACTACGTTTTATTTTTACGAAGAGAGTCCATCTCTTCTTGCATTGCCTTAAGCCAAAGGACCACGTCCTCATTGTTACAAGTATCATTATAACTCACTGGTTCATTCAACTCAATGGAATCACCTACATTCAAGGTATAGGCTATAACATATGCATGAGCATATTTCGATGGTGCTCTTATTTCTCTTCTGACGTTATCCTTAGAAAGCATATAATCACTTAGGTCTTGTTGTTCTATGGGTAGGGAACTTATATTAGGAAAGGTGTCCTGACTATCAAGAATAGGATAGTCAATAGAGGTTTGAGTATGTTCATCAAGTTCAACAGACTCTGTTGAGGTGGTGTCAGGATAATTATCCTTTAAATTTCCACCTTGACAGAAATTATCCTCTTTTGTCTCCACCTCAAACTGAAAATTATTGGTTTGCTTGTGCTTATCTGTTCCAAGCTAATTTTGATTATAGAAATCAATTTCGTTGAATACTACATCTCTATTGATGATCACCTTATTTTCTTCTATCAACCAAAGTTTGTAACCTTTTACACCCTTGGGGTATCGTAGGAATGTAGACTTGTTGGCTCTAGGATCCAATTTACCTTATTTTTTATGAACATACCCTATGCATCCAAAGGGTTTTAGATGGTCAAGCTTGGGGTTTCTGCCTACCCACAAATTTTTTGGGTTTTAAATTGGATGGATGAAGAGGGAGACCTACTTATTTGGTACCAGGCTGTTGCTACTGTTTCAACCCAAAATCTTTTAGGCAAATTAAAGTCTTTTAACAAGCATCTTACCTTGTCTAGGATAGTTTTATATATTCATCCTCTCAGCAATGTCATTTTGCTAAGGTGTTTCACTACAGGTTCTATGCCTAGAAATTCCTATTTGATTGCAAAACTTCAAACTATTGTTTGTCCTTAATGTTAGATCCAAATGATGGCAAATATATCCCAAGTGGGGGGTGAATTGGGATTAGGGTAAATCCTTCGATAGATTAAAGACCTAATGATGACAGAACACTATGTTTCGAAATATCAAGGAGTTTGTTTCAAAATCAACCTTTATGTTAAGTATGTTTCGAAATCATCCTTTTTGTTAAGTATATTTTGAAACCTATTATGATATGTTTCAAAATCTTGTTCTCTATTTTGTTTATTTTAAAACTTTTAGCTTTTCAAAATGTTTCTTTTGAAAAGATAAACAATAAAAATAAACGAGTAAAATAGTAAAGTAAATGCACACGAGATTTATAGTGGTTCGGCACCCCGCCTAGTCCACTACCTTCAAGCTTACCCACTTGAAGAATTTTTAAACACAATCACTTTCACTAATGATCAACCACAACAAAGGTTTTACCACTGTTCACCCTAAAACCTTGTGCACGATGAGTTTTTATGGTTAAACTCAAACCTTACAATCAATAACAAGATAAATGAACTTATCTTTTATAACCCAACAATTTTAATATAATAAAAACCTTACCAAATGGTTGAACAAACCTCTTGGTATGAAGTGAGGAGAGCTTGGAAGGATGCAATGTCAGTTTCATTTTGCTTCTCCTTTTCACACCATAATGCACATCATGGATTGATTGAATGGATCTTCTTTGAGAGCTTGTCACAAAGATTTTGGTTCACTTGTGCTTGTGTATGTCTCTTGTAAGTGTGTTCTCGATTGTATGCTCGTAAGTGGTACTTCTTGTCTTCAAAGAACTGATATATATATATATATATCAAAGAGATAGAGTTTTGGCTAATTATAACCATTAGAGACAAAATGATAAAGTTTCAAAACATACCTTACAGGTTTTGAAATAGAACACTTTTACAATGAGGTTTCGAAACATACATCTCATGTTTTGAAACATCCAGTCTTTACAGCTGGTTATGCACTTAGAGACAGAATGAGTGAGAGACAATGCTTTAAAAACAAAATAATTATGTTTTATTCCCCACTTTCAAAATATTTGAAATTGAAACATCAGGGTATGGAGATTAAGTCAAAAGATAACATTTTAAATAACTTTTGAATTAAAATGAAAAGCATGTCAGTTTTCAAATATTTTGTTGACAAAGTCAGATGTTACGAAACATGCTATGAAGGTTTCAAAACATACTTCAAAAAATATTTCAAAACATATGCAACATAGTTTTTAAATACACTACTGACAGAAATGACAGAGGTTTCGAAACATACTATATAAGTTTTGAAACATATGCTTAGATTTCAAATAGGTTTCACAATAAAGCATATACACTTAGCAAATATTAAAACCTTATCAAAAGACATTTCCAAACATGTATAGAAACATGGCAGAATGATGTTTCGAAACATAGAAACTTAGTTTCGAAACATGATGCATGAATTTTGGGTTTTTCAAACATTTGAACATTCGCATCAAACGCTAATCATGCTTGTTTCGAAATATGAAAAACTTATTTTGAAATATAAGATTCTCATAAGGATATTTCATTCTAAGATTGGTTTTTCATCAAACACATTTTCTCATATATCAAAAAAATATGATACAACACTTAAATTTTTAACTTTCTTTCCAGTTTGATACTCCACTAAGGTCGTCCATTCCTTAAACTTTTCAAATTCTTCATTTTTGTGTTTAAGAAAATATACCCAAACTTTTCTAAAGTAGTCATCAACAAAAGAAATGAAATATTGGGTACCTGAAAGGGATGCAAGTACCTAAGGGGAGCCCCATAGATCTGAATGTATATACTTTAAAATATCTTTAGTCTTATGCATTGAGGGGGCAAGTTACAGCCTATGTGACTTTCCCATTACATAGGTTTCACAGAATTCTAAATTGCTAATTTTCTTGGAATCTAGTATACCCTGATTACAGAGTTCCTCGAGCCCTCTTATTCCTATATGCCCTAATTTCATATGCCATTTTTTGCTCTCATTTCTTTCAAAAGTGGAGACTACAGCATCACCAGAGATGGCCTCTCCTTTTACGATATATAATCCTTAGTTTAGGGTTCATTTCAGGACGACCATTGACCCTTTCATAACCCTTGGAGAGCCATGTTCTAATTTATAGGTACAACCAATTAAGTCCAACATGCCCAAGGAAATTAAATTCCTTCAACAGTCGGGTACTAGTCTTACAATATCTAAGACTCTATAAGAACCATCCCACAATTTAAATTTAACAAACCCTATGCCAGCAATGGCACACGTTTGATCATTTCCCATAAGAGTCATGTGGAAAGTATAGCATGAATACATTATCCATTCATCTCTAGAACTTTGTTCTAAGATAGTTAAGCCTTCCCCACTCTCATAGCCATCAGATAGGTTTGCTACATCTAGTTTATCTATCCTAGATTCATATCCTCTTTTTCTTAAGGGACAATTTTTCCTTAAGTGACCTTCTTTCTTACAGAACCATCAAGTCAGGGTTCTTGAGTGGCCTTTATTTTTAGACTAGGACCGTCCTACCTCTAGGGTGTGTTCTCCTATCCATCTTTCCCTTCACATTTAGGCCTTCTACAAAACTTAATTTCTTTTCCTTCTTGACCTCAAGATATCTAGGTCTTAGGGATAATAAAACATCCTCTAAAGTTAATGATGTCTTGCCATACTTCATGGTTGTTTTTAGCTCTCTATAAGATTGTGGTAGTGAATTTATGAGAATTATGTCCTGATTCTCATTTGATATCTTCTCTCATGCAGTGAATTTAGGAGAATTATGGCCTGATTCTCATTTGATATCTTCTCATCTATGTTAGTCAATCCTATTGTGATAACATTAAAGTCGTCTAGGTTCTCTTCTAGAGAATTAGAGGAATCCATCTTGAAATCAAATAATTTTTCTTTCAAGTAAATTTTATTTACCAAGGTCTTAGTCATGAAAAGAGACTCGAGTTTAGTCCAAACCTTGGCGGTGGTATCCTCCTCATTTACCTGTCACAGTACATTGTCTGCCAGATTCAAGTGATGAAGACTTGTAACACCTCGCTTTCCCAGGGCGTTAGATAACGTAAGATTTTGGGGATATATTTTTTTTCCGACATAAACTCCACACATAAATCGTTCCCCGATAATCCCATTACACCTTCTCAGTATATCAACTCAGAATCATTAATAAATTAAGACAGGTAAACATTTCAATTGTGGAAGTTAGATCAAAACCTCAAATGGTATATAACCAAAACCATCTCATTCATAACTTTAAAGTCAAACCATCATTTTACATGATGTCATCAAAATGTATAACATAATTTAAAGCGACATACTATAAACTATTTTCTAATTGCCATCACTCCTCGACAATCTCTTTCCCCTTTGCACTGCTACATTCACTTGAAACATTTGAATATTTCAAGGACATAGTCCAAATAAGATGATGAATCATATAAGTGAGAGTTCAAAACATGTTTTCATGAATGTATGCAAGACATGAAACAAACCGATATAACCCGACAAGCCCTAGCCCAAGAGAATCTCACACAATATTTAACTCAACCACAGGGAAAAAGCAATCTCTCTAAAGGCAACATCATCACACCGACACATTGACACAACACAACTCTAGCTTAAAAGGGGCAAAGTCAACACACCTTCCCAACACCTTGGGAATAATGGTTAACACTCTCGGCCCATGAGGGTCAACATCAACACAGGAACCCGACTTACCTTAATCACGTCAGGGATTACATTTCCACTCAAAAGCATTCTGAAAAACATTACCCATTCCCAACCTATATATCATATGGACAACCAATCGTCCTACTGTAACTTCCCTGGCCATACGACCCAGTATGGAACCCTAGGCGGCCATCCCGGCATGCACACCAGCACAAGATACCTCTATACATTATTTCAGCAACACCCTTTGGGAATTACGGTTGCACTATCCAGACAACATCTCAAGCTGACATCCCATATAGACAACACAAACACATGACAATATCACATACCACAACTCGATGCATCATATAAAACAACATTTTATGAATATCATTTTATTGTACAAAATTCAATGCATATGTATAACACGTTTTGGGACGAACCTCCCACATGAAACTAACCATCACCGGTTGAACCGTTCACATGCAACAAAACCATTTTGCATGAAATCATAACACATTTAAGTAGAACAAATACCAAGTTTTTAGGGTATGAACACTTACCTTGAACGTATTCAGAATGTCTCGATTCTCGTGCACAACCTCAATTTGCATGTCAAACCTCAAACACCCGTATTTTTACTCAACCTCGAGCCACGACACTCCCTAAACACCATATTTATTTAAAGAAGCATCAAAATCCATTTTTCCTTAATTTTTCATAATTTCTTCTATTTTTCTCTTAGTTTTCACCTCATTAATTCCAAAATAATTATCTTCTCAAGAATTTTCTCAAATTTTTCAACACAATAAATCCTAAAATAATTTTAGAAAAAAATTAAAATTAATTTCAAAAAATACCACTACCCCACGCGCCAAGCGCGTGTCTGCGAGTGAAGGATGGCGCGTACAACTCACGCGCCAATCATCTTCCTTGTTTCTGGCCGCCGGCAACTACTCTGATGCTCGATCTGATCACACCCCCTTGAAGCTCTTCCTCAGTCGATCCTGATGGCACCATTGGTTGCACAAAACACCACCAGAAAAGGCCTCAAACGGTCGGTTACAAGTTCGGCCCCAGCATCCGCCTGTTGTTTTCCAGCCAAGCTCGAATCAACTTCAAACCCACTCCAAAATGCACCAAAATATCCAAAATTTCTCCCTTTGATGCAAGGATCAAAGCCCTTTAACCAATCCTTCAAAAATGCTCAAAAACAGAGCCAATTTGTGTGCCAAAAATCGAAGCCCTTGGCTCCCTCCCCTTTTATAACAAAAATTGGCCACAACTCGGTCAATCAGAGGACAAGGTTTGGCCTCCAAGCTTCCCCGTGCTGTATACAACCTCCCCCAAGCCACTCTCAGCAGTCCCATTGCAAGAAACAGCGATAAGAAAGTCGGTCGCAGACTTTGCAGGTTTCACACCTGCTTTTGGTTGATTACACTTCAACCCCAACTAATTTCCAATCTCAATTTGCCCATTTCCTTGAAGCCCCTGATCTTTTTAATAATACCACTAAGGCCCACAAGTTTTATATTCTTCATTTCATCGTCGAAATTTTCAAAAAACTAAGGGGCAGTTCTATTTGCCATTTTCAGCCCGTTTTCCATTTTCAATTTTTCAAAACACTCAAAACGCGTTTACTTACTCATTTTAAAAAATGCATTTTGCAAAACACACAAAAAATTTACACAGAAAACTCAAAATGCTAAAAACACGTTTTGGCTGTTTTCAGCCAAAACCAGCCTCCATCCAAAACACAAAAAACAGCCACTGTTTTCATCTCTTTTCTTCAACCTCTCTTCTCTCTTCTCCTTCTCTTCTTTTCTGTTCAAGCTCGATGGCCTCCAGCATCCAAGCCATCGCCATCACTGCAATCGCTTGCCCCGACCATCACTGCCACGCACAAATCTGCCCGCCACTGCCATCTCCCTTGCCCGCCACAGCCCTCCGAGCCCAGATCCTCCACCGCCACTACCTTCCATGCCAAGATCGGCCACCGCCATCTCCATCGCCCTCGCCTATCACTACCCTCCAAGCCCAAATCTGCCACAGCCACCGCCGACCACTGCCTTCCATGCCCAGATCCGCCACCGCCACTGCCATCGCTCTCGCCCACCACTGCCCTCCACGTCCAAGCCATCGCCATTGCCTGCCATCCCGAAATCCAGTCGTCCGCCACCGCCTTCTGCAATTTCTTCCTTCCGCGCCTCCACGCCCAATTAACATAGTTTTTGTTATTTTATGCTTTATATATTTTTTAAATATTTATGTTGTGAATAATTTAAATCTCAAAATTAATATCAAATTTTAATTTATAGGTAAAAATAAATTTATTATGAAATTAATAGTTGAGTGAAATTAAAAATGACTTAGAATGTAATTTGTAATTTTAATATATTATATATGATTAAATTATATAACTTGTATTATATCTGAAATTCTTTAAATTAAATTTATAATTTATTTTGAATCAAATTTCTTAAATAAATTATCATAAAATAACATTTTACAAAATTTCAAAGTAAACGCATTTTCCAATTTTCTGTTTTGAGAAACAATTTTTCAGAATAACAAAGAGAACGTGTTTTTAAAAATTTCAAAACAGACACTCAAAACACAAAACTCAAAATTCAAAACTGAAACAAAAAGAGAACGCCACCTAACTTTTTGACCTCTTTCAAGTAAAATTGACAAATTACACTTAAGCCCGATTGATCGATTTGACCCTAAGTCCTTTCGTTTCAACCTAAAATCACTTAAGGGTTGTTCTATATATAAAATCTAGATCCTCAAAACACTTCATTGACTTTCTAGAAGTCTCCTATATCGATTCAGTTTTTCGACCTGATCCACAGCTATATCGAAAATTGTTCCCAATCCAACTTATTTTGACACTCATGCCTCGAATCACTCATCGATACTATATCATTTTTATTAAACATCTAGGGTCTGGGGCACTTCCTGTAATTGATTCGGTCACTCAAGACTGTGATAGTGTACCTTATAGCAATAATCTTCCAAAAATTCCATTTGCACTATACGTAAAATTCTGTTTATAACCTCAAGAATTTCCCAGGTATTACAAGGCTAAAGGCCAACCCATTCATGTCTTGATTTTCTTGGGCAGTTATCGTTATCGGTGTATCCTTCTCTTCTTTCTACTCTACCAGTGCCTTTGCATACCGATTTTGAATCGAGATAGCCTTCATTTTCTTCTGCCACATACCGAAGTCCCCGTGGTTGTCAAACTTTTCAAGTTCCATCTTCACCAATGCCATCTCCGGCTCAATTCTTGTGATCTTGAGTCAAATCAAAAATGACTTCTCGTCTTGGCTTCTTAGTGTCTCTGATACCACTTATTGTTCATTGTTTTTATGCCTTAACAAACCTTGCAAGATCGAAAAAGAAACAACAGCAAGAAGAACACAACGAAATAGAAACCAACAATGAACATAATAGAAACGCAAAAGCCAAGTAAGAAATCAAAAAGATCACACACACACACACACAAGAACACAGGAATTTACGTGTTCAGGTTCAAATCAAATCCTACTCATGGTAAGGGTTTGAGCTCCTAGTCAATCCAATATATCGCGCAACTAGAGATACAACAATTATAAGAATTTGCCAAGGAATACAAGCTCTTCCATCCCAGAGCATCACCCCAATCTCTCAATCCTCATGAATCTCTCTCCCATATTACAGTGTGATTTACACAAGAAAGGGAAAACAAGGGTTAGGGTATCACGATGCTCTTGTTCAAATTCATTCTCTCTATTGATTGAAAAATGACGATCCCCATTCTTGCAATATATATATGTGGGGCCAAGGGACAGAATTGACATTAAGGGAAAAAGAACAAATAATGGGAACAGGCTCCGGTTGTTGGGCTGCAGTCACCAATAGCCCATGATCTATTTTATTTAAAAGAGACCCAAATACTTGAGTCACACACACAGCCTAACACTTGGCACTAGAAAAACATCATGAATATTTTGTACATGTGGGAGTATGAATAGCCACCGTGCCAATCCCTGTTGAGTGGACAATATCTCCATTTCCCATTTTTACTGGAATTTTGGTTGCTTTGAGATTAATGAACAACTCTCCCTTGTTAGTCATATGATTTGTACAGGCACTATCTACATATCATGAATCCTGGTTTCTGTTTCCATCTATCTTAGCTGCCAACATATGATTTCAGCAATTTTTGCTTGTTGGCCTTGCTGGTTTTGTTGTTGTTTGGCTCTACAGTTTCTTTCAATGTGATCGAACTTTTTACAAAACCTACACTGAGGTTTGCCTTTGTACCAGCAATCATTTTCCTGATGGTTTGTTCTCTTGCAAATTCTGCAGGGTGGGAATTTGCCATTGCTTCCAATTATTAGCTTTCTTTCTCCATACTTATCTGCTGAAGTTTTCTTATGGTCCATTGAAGAAGATGGACTAGCTTTATGTTTTGACTGCATGACCTTCCTCCATTCTCAACAATTCAAACTTCTTCTCAAATTTAGTAATCTAACCGCCCTTACCTTTTCTTAGCCTTCGAACTCCTCCTTAACAGTATCCTGACCCTTTTTGCTGCACTTGCTCCCACAATTCTTGGGAAAATA
The DNA here is from genome assembly GCA_036245055.1 of Diospyros kaki. Lineage (NCBI taxonomy): Eukaryota > Viridiplantae > Streptophyta > Magnoliopsida > Ericales > Ebenaceae > Diospyros > Diospyros kaki. Next base: position 32,941,710 of record BSEG01000007.1, read on the forward strand.
TTTGCAAAGACTGCTAAAAAGAGAAAGGACAAGGCTTTGTAATTCTTTGTGGTTTGTTTCTTGTGTTCCTTCATTTGTTCCACAGTTGGATTTTCTCCAATCAAAGATGGATCGTAACCGCGTTCTACCACATCCCATAGATCATACGCCATAAGAAGAGCATTCATTTTTACTGATCAAAAGTCATAATTTTCATCCTCAAACACTGGAGGAGCTGGCACAGAAACGTTAGCCATATTTTTTGATGGCCCTCAAGAACAAGGAACACTTCAATACCATTGTTGGGATGAACACTCTTAGATTTTTTGTGAACCCAGAAAATACTCTCTCTTTCTTTCTTGATATTGTATTGATACATTATACCTTTTAAATAAATTAATAGATAAAGAAGAGGCATCTTGTAAATACAAATATAATAATTGTAAAATTTAATTTAAACTCCTACAATAATAAAGACGATTGCACATTTCTTTAGGAGGCTGCACATTTATCCAAGTAAAATTCACACTTTTCAACAGGCCATGAGCCCCTTAAATTTTTTAACCCTCTTTTAGTATATGTTAAAACTAAAAATAATTTAAGAATTTTTATTATTAAATTGGCTCTTTGGATTTTTGAAAACTTGTTTTAGTATATACTAAAAACAAAAAAAAAAAGAATTTTACTATTACTGACTCCCCCAACTAAAGTCAAAGTCTTACAAACTTAAAGAGATTTTTACATTTAAACACATTAAAAGTCTATTCCAAATATAATTATTTTGATCTTCCATTCTTTATTTTCCCCTAGACATAAGTTTTTATAGATGATAGAAAAACATTTGCAAGCCGAAGGACCAATAGTGTTGGACCAACAATCATAACACCAATCTTAAAGCTGATGAATGTTCATTTTGTTCCCATTCCATCTAAAATAATATTATTCCCCTCTAGGGATAAAAGGAATTGCTTTATTATCTCATTTGTAGTCGTTACGGAGAAATTATGGCTTCCTAGAAATAGGGTCAAATTGAATGGGGATAATTTAGAGGTGGACAAGCTGATTCATGAATCATGATGTAGCAGGAAAGGAACACATTCAATTCTCAATGGAGGGAGGGCTCCATATATAGTTAAGGCCTCTTACTATGATCGTTATACTAAATATTTTTATTGAAGCTGCCTTTACAATCATATATATATATATATATACACACACACACACACACATCATATGTGGAACAAGAATAAGGCTATGTATGTCCCCATTAGTAGCAGAGAGCATGGTGGTTACTGGTTAGAGAAGCTTTATATTGTGGGGTGAATTGAATTTGAATGCCGAAGTATCCATCACTTGATTTGACTTCTTTCTTTTAACTTTTTTTTTTTTCCTTTCCTAGCCTTCTTTGAAGTAAATCCCAGCAAAATAAATAAGCATATAAGCAAGTTATGTTAGCTTTATGTAATCCAAAGGCTACTTAGAAAGATGCATCCATATTGTCGTGGGTGAAGCATCAAAATGATGTCGTCTTGATTGGAGGACAAAGTTGGCAACTTCAGCTGCCCATTTTGGACGGCTGATGGAGGGTCACTTCGCAACCATCAAGGCTGCTCCTCTCTGCCTGACGCCTTTTGATTGTCCTTCTCGCCTTTCTGTTAATCATGCTCTACGATCAACTAATGGTCATTGATGCTGCCTTTATCAGATCCAATCTCAACAGCTTAACTCTCATATAAATTCAACAGTGCCTCGGGATGGTAAGTGGACGAAAAAAAATCGTAGAAAAGAAAAGGGGGAAAGAGGGAGATCAATTGGTAAGGGTTTCATTTGGGTGAGCTTCGTCTTTGTTCTTGTAACTCTCTATTCTTGTTGTAATCGTTGGTTCTTAGGTTTGCTTCTAATCAATATTTGATGATTGTGAGGCTATTTTGTTTAGAAGAACCATTGATGTACAGTTTGTATGTTCGGATATTGTAACCCAAATCGATATAGTGCAGTGAGCTCTTTCTTCCTGAGCTCAACGTGGACGTAGCCTATCTTAGGGTGAACCACGGTAAATTTTGGTGCCCTTTTTTTCATTCCTATTTTATTTCCATTCTATTTTGCTTGAGTTTCATTTTTGTCTCGTAAGTGTGTGGATGTTTTCGATTCTGTCGAAGCTCTTTCAGATTCTGTAAAGGATTTGTTTAATCTATTTAGAGTCTTCCACTCGGCTCAACAGTGGTATCAGAGCACGGTTATATAAATCGTGTTCTAGGGTTTGGTCAAAATCTGGGTTGTTTGATTTCTAAGTTTGGGTGTCTTTGTTCTTTGCTCTGTAAATCAAACCGAGACTCTAGGGTTTCTTTGATTCTCGATCAGTGGGTGTGTGCTGAGAGACTCTTAATCTAGAGGTCTAGGTTATCTTCGTGCAAAGCAAAGATGGCGTCCACCCAATTTGAAATCGAAATATTTGACAAAAAAGGAGACTTCGGTAGTAGGAAAAATAAGATGAGAGTGTTACTCTCTCATCACAAAGTGTTGATAGCACTGGAATCAGACAATCGGAAATGGTCCATAGACCAGATCATTCGAACTGAGGAAATCAGATAGGAGGCTTACAACCTCATATTTCTTCTTCTTGATGACAACGTCATACGAAAGGTAGATGGTATGTCTAACCCTATTGATCTCTGGAATAAGCTTGATTCTCTATTTTCTGTTATGACTACTCCTAATCTTGTTTAAAAGGCATGTTGTTCAACTTTAAAATGAATACCTCTAAATCAATGGATGAAAATATAGATGAATTTACTAGATTAGCTCTATTGTTAAGAGGTACTGACCAAGCACTGGGAGACACTAGTGAGGCAATGATTTTATTAAATTCTCTGTCTGATGAATATGATGTTGTTAAACATGCATTGCGTTATACTGGTATAGTTCCTAGCTTAGATCTTATAATCTCGAGTATTAAAGCAAGAGAACTTGAATTAAATTTATCAAAGAAATTAGGTAATAATCTGTTTGTAAAAGTTAAAAGTGATAAAAAGAATCACATAGGGAATAGTGATCAATCTAGTGGAACAAGGTTTAAAGGAAAGAAAAAGGATAAGAAGGGAAAACATAAACAAACAAAATGGAAGTGCTACCACTGTGGGAAAGAGGGACATATCAAAAAATATTGCTATGACTTTATTAGGAAACAGAAACAGGGGGTAACACAAATGGAAATACAGGTAGCTCTAATTGTCTAGCTGAAGTACTTACTATCTCTAGCTTATCTGTTGAAAATGAATGGGTAATGGATTCTGGTTGTTCTTTTCATATGTGCCCTAATAGAGAATGGTTTCAAAACTTTAATCAAAAGAAAACTGGTACAGTTTATATGGGCAATAATCAATCATGTAGTGTTCAAGGAATTGGTAATATACTTTTAAAATTGCATGATAACAAAGTGAGAATTTTAGTGGATGTAAGGTATGTACCAAGTTTAAAGAGAAACTTAATATCACTTGGCACACTTGATGAGTTAGGTTTTTCATATAAAGTAGAGAATAGTTTCATGCTTATACTTAAAGGTGATAATCTAATCATGTCTGGCACCAAGAAATATGGTTTGTATATTTTAAATGGTTGCTATCATCCTTCTGTTAATATTCATTCTGCTTGCATTATAAAATCTGATGAGACAGAATTATGGCACTTGAGACTTGGTCACATGAGCCTGAAAGGTCTACAGGCACTGAAAAACCAAGGCTACCTTGAACCAGTGTCTGTCGGATCCTTGGATTTCTATGAGCCACGTATTATGGGTAAGCAACACAGGTTGAGTTTCCATCAAGGGACTCACTTGGCGAAGGTAAGCCTAGAATACCTACATGTTGATTTGTGGGGACCTTCTCAGGTTCCCTCCCATGGTGGTAACAAGTATTTCATTTCCATTGTAGATGATTACACTAGAAAAGTTTGGGTATTCTTGCTAAAAACCAAGGATCAGACATTAGAAAAATTCAAAACATGGAAGATTTTGGTAGAAAACCAAACTGATAAGAAGGTTAAAGTGTTAAGGACAAATAATGGATTGGAATTCTGTAATAGAGAATTTGATGCATATTGTAATTCACAAGGCATACTTAGGCATAAGACTGTTAGAAATACACCCCAACAAAATTAGGTGGCTAAAAGAATAAATAAGAGCCTACTTGAAAAAGTTAGGTGCCTTCTATTTACCTCAGGTATGCCTAAATCTCATTTAATTAGGTGCCTTTTGGAGTGAGGCTCTTTCAACTGCATCTCATTTAATTAATAGAAGCCCTTCAACAGTGCTAAATTTTAAATGCCCTGAAGAAATGTGGACTGGTAAGAAAATAAACTTTGAACAATTAAGAGTTTTTGGTTGTGAGGCATATGCTCATCAATCTAAAGGAAAGTTAGAATCCAGATCCAAAAAGTGTGTGTTTGTAGGCTACTAAGAAGGTACTAAGGGATATAAGCTATGGGATAGGCATTCAGGTGGAGTTAGGATAATCATCAATAAAGATGTCATATTCAATGAAACTAAATTCCCTTATAAGATAACAAACACAGAAGAATCTAATGATAAGAGAAACTAGATGATCATACTATTCTAGAGGATACTCAAATTTAGGTGGAGCAACCAGCTATAGGAAATAACATGTCTGGTGCTCCAGCCACATTTGAACCAAATTTAGGGGATGTTTCATCCCCTACTGATCATACCTCTGATCACATTTATGATCAAGAGGAATAAACAGTTGACCCAAAGATTGAGGAGGAACAAACTAATGTTCCCCAACAAAACCTTAGTGACTATCAACTAGCCAGGGATAGCAGCATGAGGGTGATGAGACCACCCTTCAGATATGCATATTCAGACTTAGTGTACTGTGCTTTGGTTGCTGGTTATGAATTGAGGGATAGTGAGCCTTCTACTTTTGAGGAGATTGTCAACTCTCAAGACAGTGTTAGATGACAGCAAGCCATGGATGAAGAAATGGCATCCCTTGCTGCAAATAGAACTTGGGAACTTGTTCCCAGACCAAAGGTGTAATACCCCACGTTTAGATAAGATTGCCACGTAATTTTAATAAGTTTAGAATACCGAAAAGTTAATTTTATAGCAATTTCAAGTACCGAATCAACTGTAGGGAATGCCTTGGAATGAAATTATCTAAAGAAAATTATATGGTATCGACGAGCGTATCGAGATAGGATTTATGGTATCGAAAGAAATCGAATTCGGAACAGTTTTCGGTACAGCAAAAATACAGCTATCGTTTAGGCTGTAAAACCGAATCATTGTAAGAGGCTCCCGAAAAAATCAACGGAACCCTAGGGGGGCTTCGATTTTGCGTGACGAGCAACCCTTCAGTGGTTTTAGGACGAAACAATAAGCCCGGTGAGGACACTGGGGCGAATCGTCATTTTCAACTAAGCTTTAAAGTTATTAATTTTGTGTTTTCAGTATCGAAATGTCTATTAATTCAGTATTCAAGAATATTATTGTAATCAGATAATTATTCTAATGAATTTAAGGTAAAAATTGGGGTTAATACATAATTTTTATATATGTTAAATGTAATATATAATATAAAGTATATATATATGTATGTATCCTTGGCTGTGTGTGTGTGTGCGTTTTTGGGAAGCTTTTAATGCCGCGATTTGGGCTGCAGAATGTGGAGATTATGAGAGATTATGAGCAGCTGAATTTAAGGAAAACGTGGCAGCGAAGCAATTAATAGAGCAGCTGAATTTAAGGAGAAATTAATGTGATGTACAATATAGATATATATACACGCAATGGCTGCCTATAAATTGGCAGCAGTCTTGGCCGAAATGAAGCAAGCAAATGGCCACGGGAGAAGCTGGGCGAGAGATCGAGAGAGCTTGTGAGATTAGAGAGATCATGGAGGAGAAAGTGAGTGGCCAAAGAATAGCCACTTCCAGCAGCCATGGCCACGAAGTTGAGCTTCGATGCTCGGCCATGGCGGCCAAGGAAGAAGGAGCAGCAGCGAGAGGGCGCTATTGAGGATGGCATCGAGGTCCGGGCAGCTTTCGGTGGTGCAAGGGAGCGTCAGAGGAGACCGTTGCAGCAGCGAGCAGCCATGGCCGCAAGCTCCGCGCAGCCATGGCCGACGCGCAGTGAGCAGGGCCGCAAGCAGCGGCTGGACGCGACGCCGATGTGCTGCCCGAGCAGCTTCTAGCAAGGTGGGAAGATGGTGCTCGGCCGTTGGGAGGCGCCAAGCAATCGACGAAGGCGGCGGCCGCGAGTTGCAGGTGGTCGCGCGGTGGCTGGTGCGCGGAAGCCGCACGCAAGAAGGAGAAAGGGAAGGAAGAAGAAGAAGAAGAAGAAGAAGAAGAAGAAGAAGAAGAAGAAGAGAAGGAAGAAAAGAAGAAAAAGAAGAAAGAAGGAAGAAGAAGGGTTGCAGGCGCGGGAACAGGGGAGGCGCAAGGAGGAAGAAGAAGAAGAAGAAGAGAGGAGAGAGAAAAAGAAAAAGAAAAAGAAAAGAAAGAAAAGAAAGAAAAGAAAAAGAAAATAGGAAAAATTATGGAAAAATTCTAGAAAAATCCAGAAAAATATGAGATTATGTTTCGGTGATACCCCGGAGATTTTGGTGAGAAAAACGGCTCGGGCACGCTTTTCGAGAATATCGCACGCAAATCGAGGAAATCGGAGATGCTAAGCCAAGGTGAGTAAAATTCTCTAGAAAATTTCAGAAATTCCAAAATATTATTTTATGAATTGTCATAATGAAATATTTGAGAAAATATTTTTAGAAATAATTAATTTGGAATTATTGAGGAACAATAGGAAGAAATAGAGAGAAAATTAAATAAAATGCCAGCAATTATGGAAAAATAGGATTTAATATTTATTCAAATACCTATGGTGATTAGGATGCTTTGAGGTCAAAGTTGAGGTGTCTGGTGCGAATTTTGAGATTGGCACGCAAATCGAGGCAAGGCGCGGACTGCGAAGTAGCCCGATAAGCTCTAGAAGGTAAGTGGTACTTCCTCGAAAATATTTTCATCATATTGACATGCTATGATATGTATCTATCACGTAGAATGCATCCATGATTATGAAGTGCATGATTACACGTTGATGTCATTGATCACGCGCATATGAGGCCGTAGGGAGTACGAACTGGCACCGCTGCCTTACCAAGGGTGCACTCATACACCCCAGCTTCGAAAAAGGTGGCCGCTAAAATGGTAGGTAGTATGAGGGGTGCCGTTGACACCTACAAGGAAAGACATTGCATACACTCATGACATAGCATTACGTACCCTTACTTAGATGGTTCATCATCTAACTTGGGTTCGCCCCTGGAACATTCAACGTTCCAGTCGGGACTTGCAAAGATGATTTTGAGATGGATGATGTGTGATGACGCGAGACGCCAGGAAACGAGGAAATGTGCCATGTTATGTAATGATATGAATGGTTAAGGATTATGTATATTTGTTTTACTTTTCGAAGGTTATGTAACAACGTTTGTAATAAGTACTTGTCTAGTTATTCATGTATATATTGCCATGAGCAGGTTCGATTCAGCTTCCGCTTTGTAAATTGTATTTATCTCTAGTGTGTAAATTAAACACTAGATAGGCCTTATGGAATTTCGGGTTAATTAAATGATAAAAAAAAAAAAAATAGACCAAATTTCCTAAGGCATAACACGCCCGAGAAAGCGGGCTGTTACAGTTGGTATCAGATCTTAAGTGTATTTGAAACCTTAAGTGACTTTGATACAGTTAGTATAAGAGCTTAAGTTATTGGAGATTTATAAGAAGTCTAATTTGGTGACTTAGGGATTGCTGATGATTTAGAGATTGTTAATTTAGAGCAAGTCTCGAGGAAGGAAATGATAGAAATTCGAAGATTTATGAGAAGTTTGATTTGGAGACTTAGGAAAAGTTGAATAGAGAAACCTATGATATTTGGTTAACATTTTCGAAGAATAAAATTTGAAAATTTCGATGTTTGATTTTGATTGAGGTAAAGTTATCTCAATAAGGGAAACGATAGGAATTTGAGGATTAATATGTCAATTTGAGGTTATACGATAAAGGATAGTTAGCAAGAATGGTTGAATCATGATCCCTACTTAGAGATTTGGGAATGGTCGACTGAAGTTTTAGAGGTTATTGATTTGAGAATCTAATCTTGCTAAGCAATAAAACGACCAGTCAAAATAATCTAGCTCTTGAAGTTAGGATCTGATGATATGATTCGGGGTTAAGGTTAACTCAGTAACCATGATTGTGGATCTAAGAGATTTAGAGACTGTCAATTTAAGGTCGTTAGTTGAAATCTCTATAATAAGATAGGATAACTATAGTTGTCAAGGATGATTGGATCATGAATGATTAGTCTGATGTGACATGACCTAGTTAAAGAGTTAGGATCAAACGATAAAGAATTTTTTCAAGGATTATTTAGTGTCTCGAAAATGAGATATAAAGATCAAGGATCCAATGGATTGGGTCAAGCAAGAGGCCGGAAGTGGTCAAATGATGGCGTATAAGTTGAGTCAATCAATGAGCTGGCAGTAGTATGACCGATGTGACAAGCAGAGACGGGATAAGGAATTCTAGCAGCATGATGGCACTACTGGTTCAAATCTGGATCTAGGGACCCGCATGCAGATAGTTGATGGATGGCGTGCGATAAGATACGGAAAGCCCGAAGCATCATATCAGATTGCCTGGGAAATGATCAGATGCTAAAGATTTGGGACAGCTTAGTAGGATCTGTACCTCGTATGGGTTTAGGCCCCAATAGGGTGCGAGGTGTGCTACTACCTAAGGTTAAAAGAGGCCGAAAGCCTAGGGAATCAACCCAAAATGAAATTGAACTAAGTGTCCTATTTAAAGAAGTATATTAGGATTCACGGTCATCCTGGGAGTAGGGTGACACGACGAACAGTACGAGACTTGAGGAGTAGAATACCTTGATACCTAGTATGACAATGGGGTCACGAATGGTCGTACGTCGATAGTCAGCGAGATCTAAAGATCGAAATGTGAGGGTCAGTAAATTCTCGATAAATGAGATTTTGGGAAGTACAACATGGCCAGTTCAAGGCCCCGACGATAAGTAGTAAGATAGCAACCTCGATTCAATGTGCCAAGTAGGTTTGAGGAATCGAAAGTCTTGCAGATAAGTCATGCCTTGTGCATCAATATGGGGACCTGAATCATTATTTGAGGTTTAAGGTATCTTTAGGTAAAGAGTCCCGGGAAATTTTTGAGGTTCGGCTCTTTATAAGAAATGATTGAAGCCAATTAACACGATCTGATCCGGGATCTTCAAAGATGAATCGATTTAGAATTTTCGAGGAATTTCCGCTAAGAGATGAAAATCTAGGGATTTGTGATGAGACTTTAAGGTTTTCAAAAAAGGATTTGAAAGGTCCTTAGGTAATCTCGTTAAGGAAATAGAAATTGATTTTCTTACGCTGCGAAAGTCATGAATCAGTAAGAATCAGGGTACTATGGAAGACGTAAGTACCTACCCACTCCAGTTAGCAGGATGGTTACGGATTGAGGTCTTTGAAAATCTTTGGCGTGTTTGAGAGAAACAAGTAATTAGTGATAGACCGAAATCTATTGGAGATCTAGAATTTTGATTTTGGGAGAATGGAACTCCTGTTGGGCTAAACGGTTAGTCTAGATAACCTTAATAGGCAAATTAGGAGATGTGTAGCTAGACAATCACTAAAGTGATGTAAACAAGTTATGAAAATAAGGAGCCTGTCAATATGTGGTACGGGCACTTGTGGTCAATGAAAAGCCGTGAGAAAAGGAAGTGAGAAATATCAGAATGTGCTCTCAGAAGATTTAATAGGATTATTCTTAATTGCCAATAATAGCTTGAGGTTATTAGATGCTTAGTTATAAGTGGCTTGATTAAGGACGAAGATTATCAAAGATATGATAATTAAGAGTTGATATCTTTACCTCAAATTTGATGAATTATAAACAGTTGCAAGAGGCTGGGGTAATTGCGATTGATTTGCGACCGAGGGATGAGACATTCTGAAAATCAGAAATGGAATCATGATTTGAGGATTTGACCAAAGTACAATTTGCATTGAAGTCACGTGGTAATCGTGTCTATCGAGGATATATTTGTGTACTCCTCAGATAGGGAGACACATGAGAAACATTGAGGATAAGGTTCGATAACGCTGCGATAGATGTTAAGACTAAGACCTGCTAGGTCATGAGCCAATCAAGAAAGAAATGATGAGAGCATGAGGCTCCATGTCAAGAACATGAAATCAATGTCGAGGATTGAAAGTTTCGAAAGTCAGATGTCCTAGTAGGTTTCAAGAGACGAACCCAATGTTTTGAGTAGAGGTTGGTTCAAGCAAAAGTCAGTAACTTGTGTAAGTAGCTCCAAAAAGGATCAAGCATGATTAAAGTTAGTTGACATAAAACGTTATTACTAGAAGAGTAATTTGAGGATTAAATGATTAATTTAATGATATAAAATGTTATTTGAGGATCACTTCAAAAAGTGCATGAATGGGTGTTAGTTTGGCGACCGAGTAACAAGTGAGGTAAGGATATTAGTATTACTAGACTTGGAAGACAATGTTAAATTTCGGTTAATATTAAAAGTTAGATTACAAAGGAAGATTTGAAGACAGATAGCATCTATTAATTGTAAAAAAAAAAATTCTGATGAGGTAGTTATACGATGTGATTAGAAGATGATTATGGTTAATTATCAGAAACTTGAGGTTATATCAGGTGATAAATACCTACGAGAATGAGGAAACAACAGTTATAGGAAACCTCGAATGGGTCGGCTCGAGTAAAGATTAAGCAATGACTAAGTTTGAGATGACCTAAGGTGAGGCATAGCTATTTTTAAGGATATGTGATGACGTATATTTGTGATGTTTTTGGATCCAAGGGTATGTGAAATAGTTTGATGACATATAAAAATATATTTCTTCGAGAATCAATTTGATAGAAGTCAAGATGTAATAAGATCAAGGATTTTCGAGGCATGATTGATTCAAGATAAATGACATCGTAGGAAATTGAAATTAGGAAAATGTCGTAATTAAGGATATCGATTGGATGATTTAGTGAAAAGAAAAATTGGAAATTGATAATGTGGATATGGGAGCTGCAGGTTCACTATGATGATGTGAATACCAACTTAGATAGGAGCTCGAGTGGAGACTTGTGGCCCAAGGACCAAGTTATGTGATTAGTGGCTTTAAAAGAGATATCCGAAAGGAATATGTGGTTGACAAATGGATTATCTAAGGATTGATAAGTACGGTCAGACCAAGAGTTCAAATTTTGAAATTAAGGGCATGTGGCAAATTTCGAGGACGAAATTTTTGTAAGGAGGGGAGAATGTAATACCCCACGTTTAGATAAGATTGCCACGTAATTTTAATAAGTTTAGAATACCGAAAAGTTAATTTTATAGCAATTTCAAGTACCGAATCAACTGTAGGGAATGCCTCGGAGAGAAATTATCTAAAGAAAATTATATGGTATCGACAAGCGTATCGAGATAGGATTTATGGTATCGAAAGAAATCGAATTCGGAACAGTTTTTGGTACAGCAAAAATACAGCTATCGTTTAGGCTGTAAAACCGAATCATTGTAAGAGGCTCCCGAAAAAATCAACGGAACCCTAGGGGGGCTTCGATTTTGCGTGACGAGCAACCCTTCAATAGTTTTAGGACGAAACAATAAGTCCAGTGAGGACACTGGGGCGAATCATCATTTTCAACTAAGCTTTAAAGTTATTAATTTTGTGTTTTCAGTATCGAAATGTCGATTAATTCAGTATTCAAGAATATTATTGTAATCAGATAATTATTCTAATGAATTTAAGGTAAAAATTGGGGTTAATACATAATTTTTATATATGTTAAATGTAATATATAATATAAAGTATATATATATATATGTATGTATCCTTGGCTGTGTGCGTGTGTGCGTTTTTGGGAAGCTTTTAATGCCGCGATTTGGGCTGCAGAATGTGGAGATTATGAGAGATTATGAGCAGCTGAATTTAAGGAAAACGTGGCAGCGAAGCAATTAATAGAGCAGCTGAATTTAAGGAGCAATTAATGTGATGTACAATATAGATATATATACACGCAATGGCTGCCTATAAATTGGCAGCAGTCTTGGCCGAAATGAAGCAAGCAAATGGCCACGGGAGAAGCTGGGTGAGAGATCGAGAGAGCTTGTGAGATTAGAGAGATCATGGAGGAGAAAGTGAGTGGCCAAAGAATAGCCACTTCCAGCAGCCATGGCCGTGAAGCAGAGTTTCGATGCTCGGCCATGGCGGTCAAGGAAGAAGGAGCAGCAGCGAGAGGGCGCTATTGAGGATGGCATCGAGGTCCGGGCAGCTTTCGGTTGTGCAAGGGAGCGTCGGAGGAGACCTTTGCAGCAGCGAGCGGCCATGGCCGCAAGCTCCGCGCAGCCATGGCCGACGCGCAGTGAGCAGGGCCGCAAGCAGCGGCTGGACGCGACGCCGATGTGCTGCCCGAGCAGCTTCTAGCAAGGTGGGAAACTGGTGCTCGGCCGTTGGGAGGCGCCAAGCAATTGACGAAGGCGGCGGCCGCGAGTTGCAGGTGGTCGCGCGGTGGCTGGTGCGCGGAAGCCGCGCGCAGGAAGGAGAAGGGGAAGGAAGAAGAAGAAGAAGAAGAAGAAGAGAAGGAAGAAAAGAAGAAAAAGAAGAAAGAAGGAAGAAGAAGGGTTGCAGGCGCGGGAACAGGGGAGGCGCAAGGAGGAAGAAGAAGGATGAAGAAGAAGAAGAGAGGAGAGAGAAAAAGAAAAAGAAAAAGAAAAGAAAGAAAAGAAAAAGAAAATAGGAAAAATTATGGAAAAATTCTAGAAAAATTCATAAAAATATGAGATTATGTTTCGGTGATACCCCGGAGATTTTGGTGAGAAAAACGGCTCGGGCACGCTTTTCAGGAATATCGCACGCAAATCGAGGAAATCGGAGATGCTAAGCCAAGGTGAGTAAAATTCTCTAGAAAATTTCAGAAATTCCAAAATATTATTTTATGAATTGTCATAGTGAAATATTTGAGAAAATATTTTTAGAAATAATTAATTTGGAATTATTGAGGCAAAATAGGAAGAAATAGAGAGAAAATTAAATAAAATACCAGCAATTATGGAAAAATAGGATTTAATATTTATTCAAATACCTATGGTGATTAGGATGCTTTGAGGTCAAAGTTGAGGTGTCTGGTGGGAATTTTGAGGTTGGCACGCAAATCGAGGCAAGGCGCGAACTGCGAAGTAGCCCGATAAACTCTAGAAGGTAAGTGGTACTTCCTCAAAAATATTTTCATCATATTGACATGCTCTGATATGTATCTATCACGTAGAATGCATCCATGATTATGAAGTGCATGATTACACGTTGATGTCATTGATCACGCGCATATGAGGCCGTAGGGAGTACGAACTGGCACCGCTGCCTTACCAAGGGTGCACCCATACACCCCGATTTCGAAAGAGGTGGCCGCTAAAATGGTAGGTAGCATGAGGGGTGCAGTTGACACCTACAAGGAAAGACATTGCATACACTCATGACATAGCATTACGTACCCTTACTTAGATGGTTCATCATCTAACTTGGGTTCGCCCCTGGAACATTCAACGTTCCAGTCAGGACTTGCAGAGATGATTTTGAGATGGATGATGTGTGATGACGCGAGACGCCAGGAAACGAGGAAATGTGCCATGTTATGTAATGATATGAATAGTTAAGGATTATGTACATTTGTTTTACTTTTCGAAGGTTATGTAACAACGTTTGTAATAAGTACTAGTCTAGTTATTCATATATATATTGCCATGAGCAGGTTCGATTCAGCTTCCGCTTTGTAAATTGTATTTATCTCTAGTGTGTAAATTAAACACTAGATAGGCCTTAGGGAATTTCGGGTTAATGTAATGATAAAAAAAAAAAAAAATAGACCAAATTTCCTAAGGCATAACACGCCCGAGAAAGCGGGCTATTACAAAAGGATCAAAAATTAATTCAATGTAAGTGGTTGTACAAATTAAAGGAAGGTATGTCACCCTCTGAACCAATTAAATACAAGGCAAGGTTAGTTGCAAAGGGTTTTACGCAAAGAGAAGGAATAGATTATAATGAAATATTTTCTCTAGTTGTCAAGTTTAAAACTATCCGTTTAATGCTTGTTGTTACTATTCATTTTGATTTAGAACTTGAACAACTAGATGTTAAAACTGTTTTCCTGCATGGTAACTTAGAAGAAGAAATATATATGGTTCAGCCTATTGGATATACTGACTCAATTAAACCTCAGCATGTTTGTTTATTAAAGAAATCATTGTATGGCTTAAAACAGTCACCTAGACAATGGTATAAGAAATTTGACCATTTTGTTTCAGAAATTGGTTTTGTTAGGAGTCAGTATGATAATTGCTTCTATTTTACCCTTTCAGATATTCTTATTTATTTGCTGCTATATGTAAATAATATTTTGTTAATTAGCAAATCCTAGTGCAAAATCAGTGAATTAAAATCTATGTTAAACATGAAATTTGACATGAAGGACTTATGGCATTCTAAGAAAATCCTAAGAATGAAAATAGAAAGAAATAGAAGCAATTTTAGTTTAAAAATAGAGTAACATGATTACTTGTTAAAAGCTATGCAAAGATTTGGTATGAATAATTGTAAATCTATTACGGTCCCTTTAGCTGGTCAATTTCTGCTTTCTAAAGCTCAGTGTCTCACTTCAAATTCTGAGATCATTAAGATGGAAAATGTACCCTATGCAAATGCTATTGGTACCATTATGTATTCTATGATTAGTACCAGGCCTGACCTTGCTCATTCAATTTCCTTACTAAGTAGATACATGTCAAACCCTGGGAAACCTCATTGGGATGCCTTGAAATACTTGTTTAGATATATTAATGGTTCAATTAACATTGGCTTGTGTTATAAAAGAATATATGATGATCTTGATCTTGTAGGATATGTAGATTCAGATTTTGCAGGTGATAAAGACTCTAGGAAATCCACTACAGCTTACTATTTTACATTGGGAGATAACTGCATCAATTGGGAGTCACAATTGCAACCTTTGGTTGCATTGTCTTCCATTGAGGCAGAGTACGTGGCCATCACTGATGCCTTTAAAGAAGCCATATGGCTTCAAGGCCTCCTAAAGGAAATCAATTTGCTCCAAAGCAAAGTGATGGTGTTCTATGATAGTCAAAGTGCTATCCACCTCTATAAAAATTTGGTATATCATGAGAGGACTAAGCATGTTGAGGTTAAGTATCACTTTGTCCGAGAACTGGTAACAAATGGAACTGTGATTATTAAAAAAGTTTCAACTGAGGATAATCCAGCTGATATGGAGACCAAGGCTCTGACTGCAGCCAAGTTCAAGCACTGCTTAGGCTTGCTGCACATTGAAGTTAGTTGATCCTTCAATTGACAAGAGCTATGATGGTAAGAAATCGAAGCATGTTGCACTATCTTCTAAGTATTGGGTTCATCCTCCTCTTGATGCTTCAAGGTGGAGATTGTTGTGGGTGAAGCATCAAAACGTTATCGTCTTGATTGGAGGGCAAAGTTGGCAACCTCAGCTGCCCATTTTGGACAGTTGATGAAGGGCCACTTGGCAACCATCAAGGCTACTCCTCTCTGCCCGACGCCTTTTGATTGTCCTTCTCGCCTTTCTGTTAATCGTGCTCTACGGTCAACTAATGGTCATCGATGCTACCTTTATCAAATCCAATATTAACCGCTTAACTCTCATATAAATTCAACAGTGCCTCGAGATGGTAAGTGAACGAGAAAAAATCGTAGAAAATTAAGAAAAGGGGGAAATAGGGAGATCAATCGATAAGGGTTTCATTTGGGTGAGCATCGTCTTTGTTCTTGTAACTCTCTGTTCTTGTTGTAATCGTTGGTTCTTAAGTTTGCTTCTAATTAATATTTGATGATTGTGAGGTTATTTTGTTTAGAAGAACCATTGATGTACAGTTTGTATGTTCGGATATTGTAACCCAAATCGATATAGTGCAGTGAACTCTTTCTTTCTGATCTCAATGTGGACGTAGCCCATCTTAGGGTGAACCACGGTAAATTTTGGTGTCCTCTTTTTCATTCCTGTTTTATTTTCGTTTTGTTTTGCTTGAGTTTCATTTTTGTCCCGTAAGTGTGTGGATGCTTTCGATTCTATCGTAACTCTTTCAGATTTTGTAAAGGGTTTGTTTAATCTATTTAGAGTCCTCCGTGCGGCTCAACACATATGGCCTAATTTCTATTCAATACACCTTAAGTTTTGGCTAGCATGTAAAGTCGCTGGCTGGCCTGTTTTACTCTATTCAGTTTTATTTTTTAAAAAAAGGCTAAATACTTGCTGTTGTTTTGCGTGTTTCAAAGGTGTATTAGTCGTGGCCCCTTGGGACCACATTGAAGAGATCATCTTTAAGTCTATTTGTATGCAATTGGTTTCTCTCCCTGCAATGCCATGTTCATTGTTTGTCTGTCCCCTTTCTTCATACAACAAGAAGGAAAATCGAGGAACGAGTAAAATTTTTATTCATATTCACTCAGTAAGCACAGTCGTACAGAACTACACATCGTCCAGTTCGTTTTTGATTAAGAAAGGCATCGATTACTACTGAGTCTGACTTATTAGCAGAAAAGCTTGAGCAATAATACAAGGAGCTAGCACCACTAGCTCCATTTATATCTAATAACTTAATTGGTAACCATTCCCAATCCAACTCTAAAGAATTTGGATTAGTGTTTTCCTAATATATATAGAGCTTAATTAAGCAAGCTTCACGCCGGTTTCATAGATGTGCCCAGGCTTCCATTTCTTAGGAATGGCGCCTTTGCCCAGGTACGCCCAATTCTGACCTCCATTCAATTGGACTCTCAGGCTAAGCGCACCGCTTGGAGGATTAGGCATGTCCCATACTGCACCATACACCTTCCTCATGTCCTTCCATTGCCGATATTCAGCCTACATGTGTATGTGTCAAGTCAAGAAGAAAACATATTTGAAAAGTGCTGTCTAAGAATTAATAAGGCTTTGGGACCCCAAATTATCATGTCTATATATGTATATATATCATGTTCAATCTTGATGCAAATTAAAGTTGTTTAGTGGACATACCTGCCAAAGTTGAACAGCAGTAATGTCATTTTTGCCAGCTTGGTACACAAAAAGGATGGCTAGGTAATCCGGGAACCTGCTCTGCTCATGGACCTTTACTGCTATGTTGTGATTCGGATAGTCGCAAGGGACTCTCTTGTAATCTACGCCAACAACGCCATAAGCAAATAGCTTGGAGGCCGACCCAGGTTGGGCCATTGCCACGAAGGCGTGCTTGCTGAGGATGAAGTCTGTGTTGTCTCCTTCACCATAATCTGTTGCCACCACCTTCACTCCTGTTTCTTTGCAAAGCTGTGGGATCTTGCACCTTACCTATATGTTGTGTTTGTAAAACAAAGTTTCATTATCCCACAAAGGAAAGGAAGAGAAATAGGAATGAAGGTCTTTCTTGTTTGTGTAATTCTTTTCTAGTTCCTATTACCTTCTGAACTCATTCCTCGATGTAATTATTTATCAATAATCTGTTCATACTCAACCTTATAAATCTAAAATGAATCCTATCCATTAAGGGTGAGGCGGCTCAGATCTTGTGTTTTTGTGAGAAAAACAAATATATGTACACTGCACGCACGCTACTTCAAGTGGCTTTCAAACTCAAACTCGAATTAGTGTTTGAAGTGGCTTCCAAGTTGAATTATGAAGAAGATGAGTTTTGTTTCGATAGCAAGCATCTTTTTGCTTTACAACTCAAATTGGTACTAAATTAACTTTGAAGTTGATTATTACCTCATAGCAAGCGCCACAGCCTAGTCCATTCCTGTAAAGCTTAGAGACCCCTCCCACATTGCCATTGTAGACAGTTCTTCCATATTCACGATACCCACAAGCTCCAGCTAAAAAAGAAAACCGTTGTTTGTCATTCATAGTAGCTATATCCTTAATGAACAATAATGACTAGGTATATGCATTTATTGAAAACATAGACTAATATTGGCTTGATTATGGATTCTCTATTTTCGTTGTTTTCACAGTCAAAATGACAAAAACTTTGGAAGCTCCATTAGCTGGAGATAATTTTAACTTTCAAACGAGTATAATTTCTGAAATCAAAATTCTCTGAGCAAGTTCTCTAAGCTCAATTCTTATAACCAATTTAATAAAAAAATTCTCCCAAGCTCAATTATTTTCAAAATGGACAAACAGTTTTAAAAGTATAATGAAAAATATCTACTTACTTGGAGTGCCCAAGCCATCGGGGGTGCTGTAGTAAGTTGCTCTTGAGGACACATACGCGTCCTTGTTGCTAGAACAAAGTACTGCGGGCAGAATTAGAGCCATCATACAAAAAACAAAGTAGCTTCTGGGTGCAAAACCCATATTTTCTAGATAACTACAAATCCAGAGGATTTGAAGGTGCAGCAATCTAAGAAGATGATGAGATGACTAAGAACAAAGGCCTTGATGTGGGAAGTTCTCATATGGAGCCCCCTACTTATAGGCCACCGGGAGAGGATCAGTGCTTGCTTTGCGTCCCAGTGGCTCCTAACAAATAAAGCAATATTATATAATTTTTTGCAAAATTTATATATAAAAATGCAATAGAAGTACTTACCCAAGCGCCAAGCAAGAGCAAGCAGTTTGACAAATGAACTAAACAGGTTGTTTGGCCTTTAATAGTCTCCTAGCTATATGACCACCAAATCAAAAGCAATGGGCTGATTTCAAATGATGAGAATCTGTGGCCAGCTAGCTAGGGCAGGTAGAGAATATATCTATCTATTTATCCATCTATGTGGTCAAAGCGCGAATTTAAATCCATGAACTATAAGTAATGAGCAAGGGATTGGGCCGCCTGTAGATAGTAAAATAAATAAATGCACAATTCAGAATATTAAAATTTGTGTGACTAAGTAAAATTCTGTTGGGAGGATTTTTCATTTGTTTTTTTTCCCCTAATAATAATTAATTCCCAGTGTTCTCTAGCATGGTCCTTCCATTTCCATTTCTGTGGTTGGGCCATTTGAATTGTTGCTTTGTTCGCTATTTCTCTTTAGACTTCTGCTGAGTTACATACAACAAGACAAAGGAACCAAAGCAAACTTGAAAATGATATATAACTGCAAACAAAGGCTAATATCTAGTCAGTGCTGGGAAGAAAATTTGAATATGGTAATTATATATCTATCTATAAATATATATACACTACAAGTATAAAAAAAATAGTTTTTAACGACAAAATTTAGTGATAGAATTATTCCGTCACTAATTAGCAGAAGATATCCGTCATTAAATTTTTGCGATGCTTTATTCCGTCACAAATATTTTTTTCATTTAGCGATGAAAACTCAATTACTAAATAATTTTTGATATTTTCAATAAATTTTTAAATTTATCGACGGAAAATATTCGTGGCTAAAAAAATTAAATTAAAAATTTAAAACTTTAGTGTCGAAAATTATCCATCACTAAAAAAGAAAAATGTTAAATTAAAAATTAAAAACTTTAGAGACAAAAAATATCCATAACTAAAAAAAATAAAATAAAAATAACAAACTTTAGCGACAGAAGAAATTCATTGCTAAAAATGAAAAAATAAATTAAAAAATTAAAACTTTAGCAATGGAAGATATTCGTGACTAAAAAAGAAAAAAATAAATTAAAATTTTAAAAAGTTAGCGACGACTGTCACTAATAAAAAATTAAAAATTAAAAACTTTAACGACGGAAATTATCTATCGCTCAAAACAAGAAAAAATAAAATAAAAAGTTAAAACTTTAGCGGTGGAATATATTCGTTGCTAAAAAAGAAAAAAATTAAATTAAAATGTTCAAATGTTAGCCACAGAAAAGTCTTTTGCTAAGAAAGAAAAAAATAAATTAAAAATAAAAAAAATTAGCAACAAAACAAATCAGTTGCTAAAAAAGAAAAAATAAATTAAAAATTAAAAATGTTAGCAGCTGAATAAATCTGTTGCCAAGAAAAATTTAAAATTTAAAACGTTAATGACAGAACAAATTCGTTGCTAAAAAAAGAAAAAAATATATATTTTAGTAACTAAATTTATAAAATGTGAAATTTATATTTTAATTTCACATTTTAGCAACTCAATTTATATTTTTGACTCAATTTAATTTAATATACTTTATTTTTTTATGATAACTTAAATTTTTCATTATTTTTTTGGGTAACACCCCATCACAAACACCCTCACCTACTGGTTTTAGAGTACGATGAAAAGGTAGATCAGAGAACCCAGTGGCTCTAGGTTTCGATCTTAGAGTAACACTTTAATCATGACGGAATAGGTTCCAAACAAGACCGCCATGACCACTAGGCTATGTCCCTGGAGGTCAACTTTTCATTATTTTGATTATATTTATGTACTTATATTTATCTTTTTGTTTTTTTTACAAATCAAAGTAAAGTAATTAAATTGATTAAAAAATATATATATAAAAATTAAATTAACTTAAAAATATAAATAAATAAGTGTAATTAAATAACAAAAAATACAAGTGACTGTGCAAAAACAAAAACATAAAAGTATATAAATAAAAATCTAGATTTGCCCTATATATACATACATTTTTTAAAGATATTGATCTTCATTATTGAGTAATATAGTCTTTTAGTAGATACCCATCTTTTTAATTGAATAATATGTAGATAGAATTTTTAATATCCACTATGTTGAAATGATACGTTTCATTTGTTTTAAATTTTATCATTAATTAGATGATGTCATGCTATATTATTCTAGAGTTTACACAAAAGTTTAGTAATATTACTGAAAATAACATTTAACAAAATATTTAAATTAAATTTAAATTTTGATTTGATAATCAAAATTTTCATAGTTAAATGTAGAATTTATAAAAATTTCAATTAAATTTAAAATTATTGACAGAATATTCCGTTGTTTAGTTGCAAATTAATAAAACATAAAATTACAAATTAAATTCAAAATGAGTGATGAAATATTTTGAAAATAAGTTTAAAAAATTTTAGGATGCAAATGTAATTCTGAAAAATTTAAACAAAAAACTATAAAAAAAAATTTATGTGCATAATAAATTGAGTCTTTTAGATCAACTGGTCATGCACAGGGGGTTAAGTTTTTGGAGGGTAGGAGGTCTAGTGTTCAATCCTTAGAAAAGGCAAGAGTGAATAAAACGCTCACTGGGAAAATAATTCCCAATGTCGCCACGTGACTGTTGGTGGGCTTGCTAAGTGGCGAGCAGAGGCGAGGCCACGCAGCGCCCGCACGGTGGAAGAACAGGCCTTGCTTTTATTTTTTTGCCCATTTCGTCACTATTTAGTGATGGAAAAAATTTTGTCGCTGATTCCATCACTAAATTACTCCGTCGCTAATTCTCGTCTCTAAAATTTAGCGATACTAATTTTAGCGACGAATTTTTCCATCACTAAATGTTATATTTTTTTTGTAATAATATCTATATATTCAAATGGCACTTTTTCTTTCTTGTGGTTTTTCGGTTTAATTATTTTTTATCAATTACAATTAAGCTCAACTTGTTACGATGTAAAATATTTTTGTTAGAAAATAATTTACCCAAAAATTTATTTTTTATCTTATTTCTTAGTATTTGGTTTGTCTATAAAAATATTCTTCAAAAATTAGCTACACATACATATACATGTATTTACACACAAAATATGCATACAAATACATGCCTACAAAATTTGTATACGTATATACCCAAAATATCTACAAAATTAGTAAAAATCCAATTTTTCTCAATTGTCTAGACCATAGTTTGAAATGCCCCAGGACCCCTTTGGTCCCAGATTGCCTTTCATTTGAATTTGAATTTGATGTACTTTGAATTTGATGTAATTTGATGTAAAGCAAGGACCTTATTGTACTGGATTTTTATCAATTTCGCATATTTACAATCCAATTGGAGTTGAATATCTAAGGAATTCGAAGCAATGCCAAATTTAGAGTGTGTTTGATAGTATAAAAATTTCATGAAAAATGTCACATTCAATAAATTGAATTTTATTTTTATTGTTTAAAATATTATATTTTTTTATGAAATTAAATTTCATGGTATAATCATTAAAGTATATTTGACTTATTTTCTATGAAAAATTTCATCTAGGGGGAATGATTTTTATTTTCCATTAAAGTATGTTCTTTGGAATATTGATTTTTATAGGTGTAGTATAGAGGTATTGATTGATAGACAAAATCATACAAGGGATTACAGGGCAATATAAGAGATAAAAAAGGGTAAAAGGCACTCACAAGGACAGTGATTTTTATTTTTATTTTATTTTGGTCAATTTTAGTTTAGTTTTACATAACTAAGATTTAATTAACCTCATTTTTTACCCCAAAAAAAAGAAAAAAAAAAGAAAATAAACCACAAAAAACCTCCAAAACCATTTTTAAATAATAGTAGATTTGAGTGCAATTTAGCCAAAGATAATTTAAACAAGAAATGATGCAAAAAATAATCCCAATTCAAATTTTATTTTTTAATCTTACTATTCTTGCTCAAACCCAAGTTGAATATTCTTACTTTTTGATTTTAGTCATAATTCCTCTACGGCAGTATTCTAATTCCATTGTCGAATCTCCTTTGCTCTCTTTATTTCGACCACCATTCTTCATCAGTGGTAGAATATTCTGGTACTATTTAATATTCTTTATTTGTGTTCTAATATATTTTAGTTAGGGTGTGTTTGATTGTATTTAATTGGAAATGAAAGTATTTTTTAACTTACATAAAAAACAAAAATCATTTCCCTCTTAAATGAAATTTTCTATGGAAAAGTGCCAAAAATATATTTTAATGATTGTACCATGAAATTAATTTCATGAAAAATATAGTATATTAAACACCAAAAAAAAAATTCAATTCCTTAGATGTGACATTTTCTATACTATCAAACACACCCTTAGTGGTTTGATCAAATAAAAAGAATAAAATATTTTAAACGACTTTTTAAATAATGTTTGGTGGTCTTAGTTTAATTTATATTTTTTAGATAAAATTTAAATGAAGATGATAATATTGTTTTCAAATTTACTCTAATTAAGTGGTCTTGAGTTTAAAATGATGTTAACAAAGTATTTATATAATAAAATAGATGTCATTAATAATTCATTCTTTCTAACTTTTATTATTGTAATGGTATTATTATGATATTATTAGCAATTCTCCATTTTATCTTTGATTTGAGTGCTAATCTCACACGGACAATCAACTACATTATTATTGTTATTCCCTCTGCACCTAACTATGAGAATTATTAGGAAACAATAAAATGAAAAAAAAAAACTCCAGCCGAGTTAATATCGTAATGCAAATTTCACATTAATGTTTATTTGGGAATTTGACTGTCATCTCGCAATCAGCAGTCTTATCCTCTTCTTGACCAATAGTTCATAGATTTTGCCTGCTCAACAGTCAACACCAACACCCCCCGCCCAAACAAAAAAAAAAAAAAAAAAGATGTCAAAATATACTAATAAAAAATGGGAATTACAGAGCATATATATAGATCAAATTGCAACCTTGCCCACAGTATCAAGTCATTTCTTAACCAGCCCATGGCTTTTGATTTGATTGTCAGCCATTCTTCATTCATATCTACCAAGTCAAAAGAGCTATTTTGGTTCATATATCCATTAATACCCATATATAACGATCTGAGGGTTCTTGATCGGTTAGGTGGTGAAAGATAAAATAATATTTTTATTGTATATATACTCTAAAACAAATAAAATTATATCTCTTGAAATTTAATGAAAAGATAATTGACATTATACTCAAATTGAAAATTTTGACTCACCAATATTATAACGATTATAATTAACTTTGAAGATATGTGAAAATAATTTTTTTGAAGCATAAATTATTTTTAATGATATAAAAGTATAAATTATCAACTAATGATATATATTATAGCCCAGCATACCCTCATGTCATTTGGAATATATATATATATATATATATAGCGTTACTACGACCAATTCTTTTTATAATTAAAGTAGCATAATATATGTATATACTAAAAAGTGAAGAATTCCAACCTGGTGACTTTGAATTATTAAAATATTATTTCTCCCTTATAGTAATGAATAACCTTTTCTATACGAAAAAGTACTTTAAAATCTCACTTTCCAATGGATGGCAGCACGCAGTAACCCTCTCCTGAGGCCTATAAATACAGATCTCCATATGTCAACTCCTCACATCGCATCTCATCTTCTGATTCTAATTACATATCTTTCTTCTTCAGATTTTGAAGAGATCCAATTTAAGAAATGGCAGGTTTTGGATCCAAAAGCTACTTTCTTCTTTACATAATGGCTGTTTTGCCAGCAGTTCTGTGTCATGGCAGCAAGGACAACCATACAACCTCTAGAGCAACTTACTACAGCACCTCTGATGGATTGGGTACTCCAAGTATGTATCCATTTTCACTACACTTTCTGATGAAACAGTTTTCCGGTTTCAAAAATGAGCTTTGATCGAGAGATTTTGTTTTTGTACCAGTTATAAGATTGTTTCTAGAGTATTTGTCTCCAAAGCATTTCGAATATATTTCATAAATTATGCTCATTTGAACTTCAAAATTATCCCACGTCCAAACCCTTGGAATCTTCCAAGTTTTTATCATTTGGTTTTGGGAACAGGGAAAACACATATATGAATACACCTCTTCATAATATATAGTTCTTATTGTTTGTTAATTAATGATATAAACTGCTTGTTGAGGGGTTAATTAATTTATTAATGTATGTTATTTAAGCTGGAGCTTGTGGGTATGGTGAATATGGAAGAACTGTCTACAGTGGCAATGTGGGAGGGGTCTCTAACCTTTACAGGAATGGGCTAGGCTGTGGCGCTTGCTATCAGGTAATAATATAGCTTAATTCATCAAAGCTAATTTAAAATCTGCAAGAGAGTGATAGATAATTAAAGTAAATGGCCCTTCCTATAATTCCATGCTTTTGTTTGCTGGGATAACTAACGAAACTTGTTTGTGTTACAAAAAAAATAATAATAATAAAACATAATAGGTGAAGTGCAAGATCCCAGGGCTTTGCACTGCAGATGGAGTGCAGGTGGTGGCAACAGACTATGGCGCAGGAGACAACACAGACTTCATCCTCAGCAAGCACGCCTTCGCCGCCATGGCTAGACACAAAGCAGACTCCAAGCTGTTTGCTTATGGCGTTGTTCCCGTAGATTATGTGAGAGTTCCTTGCAGCTATCCAGGCCATACCCTAGCAGTGATGATCAATAAGCAGAGCAGGTTTCCTGATTACCTAGCCATAGTCTTGGTTTATCAAGCTGGAAAATGTGACATTACGGCTGTTCAACTTTGGCAAGTAAGTCCACTAACTAAACATCTTTATTTGCATAAAAAAAAAAATTGAAGGCATTATACATTATTCTTAGGATACTTCATTAAACATGTTTTCTTCTTGACTCGACACACACACACACATATATATAGGCTGAGTATCAGCAATGGAAGGACTTGAGGAAGGTGTATGGTGCAGTATGGGACATGCCTAATCCTCCAACCGGCGCGCTTAGCCTGAGAGTCCAAGTTTGTGGTCAGAGGTGGGTGTACCTGGGCAAAGCCAT
This sequence comes from Diospyros kaki, assembly GCA_036245055.1. Lineage (NCBI taxonomy): Eukaryota > Viridiplantae > Streptophyta > Magnoliopsida > Ericales > Ebenaceae > Diospyros > Diospyros kaki. The sequence goes on from BSEG01000007.1 coordinate 32,967,453, forward strand.
TCCTAAGAAATGGATGCCTGGGGCCATCTATGAAACCGGCGTTAAGCTTGCTTAATTAAGCTCTATACATGGAAGTGCTAGTTAATCCATGTTCTATTATATACCTAGTTAAGTGCGGGAGTGGTTCATTACTTGTTGTGTCCTATGAAATCTAATAAGTGGAGCTAATGCTTGCTCCCAGCTTGAGTACTTCTCAAGTTTTAATTCTGCAATGGCAAAGCCAGTGATCTACTCTTTATATTCTCAATAAAATACTTGGATTATAGTTGTGTTTAGAAAGAGTGGGAATAAATTTCTTTCGTTCTCCCCCCCGCCCCCCCGCCCCGGGGGTGTATTTCAAGTTTTTTTTTTTTATTTCCATTTTTTATGTAGAGAAAAATGACAAACTATAAGTATCTCTTAAATTTTACACTCAATACCGTTAAAGTTTTACTAAATTACAACATATACTGTTACATATTTTGAAAATTACACTCACCTTTTTTCATTTAATATTTATTAAGAAATTTATATAATTTTGTAAAACTTCAGGTACATACTCTTCATGTAACATAAATCAAGTTTTAGGGATTATCTTATATGACTTTTCAATAATAAGAATATTAGGCTAAGGGAAAAGTGCAAGTAGATTTACATAGTAAAGATAATTATTGTAATTTTTTATATTTATATCTTTTAGGTCAAATCTAAGAATACCTAGTGTATTTTAAGTTAAATTTTATTGTAAAAATCATTTTGATGCCCCAACTAGGATAGACAGACTTAGAGTTAGAGGGCGATTAGTGCCAAAACACAAGCCTCGTTTTTCATCACATTTATTCCACTGAATTAGTCACGCACCCTTTAAATCTTAGTCATTTAATTTAATTTAAATGTCCTCCAATTTACATTAATTTTTAAATTTAGTTATGACATCCATAAACTTTGACATAAACTCCAACCGAATAAGTAATTCTTTTATAAAACAGAGCGGCGGCCCATGTCACTACAATCTCGCCAAGGTTCAAAAAAATTTCGATGTCTGTCTGGTATGAAGGTTTTAACCAGCTATCTCACGTAATTCTTTCTCGCATCGATGGGGACTACCCATCGCAGTCGCCGGCGTCACACCCATCACTCTCCAGTCTCCACCTTGTCGTCTTCCGCACCGTCGAAGACCCATAACCATTATAACAGACCACCTTCCACACCAAGCTCTCTCTGTGCATGTATTCTTTCTAGTTTCTGCCATCAACGCCGACCACCCATTGCTGCTCCGTCGCCTCCACTGCGGCCCACATCCACTGTCACCCACATCGTCGTCGTCCTCTCCGTCATTTGTCGCATCAAAGTGGAGGGCTTGACATGATTATGATTATGAAGCATCCCCAGTTTTCAAACGCCTCAATTAGTTTTGGCTTCTGGGATTCTCAAGAGGAATAAGAAAGAATGAAGAAAAGCTTTGATCTCATGAGTTATCCATCTTGCACAGAAAAGCAACAAGTATTCTAACTTTTGGAAGAAGACATTATTGTATATGATCAATCGCAGTGAAACGCCTCATCAATAAGGGAAGGTTCTTGGGAATGGAGCAGCTCATCCAGAGGGGGGGGGGGTTATCTGATAATACTTCTGGATCTTCTTGGGATTGACGGCGAGGATGACGACGAGGAGGACGGCGGTGGTGTGGCGCGGCAACTGCGATAGGTGGTCGCCATGGATGGCAGACAGGATGCGGGGAGAGGCTTAAACTTTGAGAATTTTTATACGTGGCGAGACTTTAGTGGTTTGGGGCAGCACTGTGTTTTGCGTATTTATTGAGGGTGTTCCACACAACAAATATTTTTCTCCTGACAATTGTCATCTTATTCTTAGGAATATAATTTAGGCTAAATTTCGCATTTCTCCGTATATTTTTTTAAATAGCATTCATCTTTTTCATAATTAATGGAGGATAAAATTTAATCATATTTTTATATTTAAATATTTTTTTCATCTTTTTTTCTCTTATTTAATTTTTTATTTATCTTCATCATTTACATTGTTTATTTTTTTCTTAGAAGTTAAATAGCGACCCTTAAATCTTTTTCTTTAAAATGAATTCTCATCTCATGATTAGATTCTAGGCCTCCAATACAAAATTTTGATTTTTATATTATTTGATTTTTTAAAAAAAATCAAACTTTAAAATCAAATCAATAAGTTGGTCTTTTTACAAAAATCAAATTTCACAAATTTATTAGTTTAATTTTGCAAAGGCAAATGAGTTCTTTGAAAGGCCATCATTCAATCACAATTTTTTAATTTTTTTTGTAAAATTAGAATAGAGTTATTTGTGGATAAGTATTTTAGAAATTTAATAAAAATAAGAATAGTAATTTAACTATAAAAAATTTAGTGATGCATGATTTAAAAAATTTAAAAATATGTAATATTTTTAATGACGGAAGAGGGTAATTTGTGTATTTTCATTAAAGGTGAGGGCTGATCTGTAAAAAAACTATAATTTAATTCACTTTTTGTCTCCAACCGGAGCTTATTCAATGCTCACTAGTCACCATCAAATCATCACCTACCGAGCTTGCAGAGAAGCGTACAACATACGAGCAGTAACCTCTCCCATTCTTACTGCTTTGGCTGAGGCACCATTTCTCACCTTCTCTCTGAATCTTCTAAGGTCCATCAACAATGTCAATGGCTCTGTTCTCGTCTCCTCCAACCCACCTCCCAACTTCACCTTCACCCTCTCCGCCCAAAACCCATTTGACCCTCCACAAGCTCTCTCTCTTTGTCGCACCCAAGAAACACCCCTCCTTGGTGTCCGCCCAAGGAGTGGCCTCTGGCGCTGCCGCTGTGCAGGAGGCTTCTGATGCTCCGGTAGCCAATTATGGGGCTAATGGCTCGCTGGAGAAGGCTGGATTTGAGGACCCCAAGTGGGTTGCGGGGACATGGGACTTGAATCAGTTCCAGATAAATGGAAATACTGATTGGGATGCTGTGATTGATGCTGGTAAAGCCTCCTTTTCTTCAAGTTTCTTGTGTTGTTTCTGCTAAATTTGTTCTCTGTGATTGATGATTGCCTGGCCTTATTTTGGTTCGAGTATTTTGGCTTGTTGGAACTCTGCAAAAATTGTTGCAAAATTGCTTCCCTCAGGCATGACCAAAATTGTTTATGGTTTCTTTTAACTTTTCTTGATAATCTTCATAGACGAGATATGGAAATTTCGTGCCATTTGGTAATGGAATTTTTGAGTTTTCTTGTGACTTTGAATATGATTGGTACAAGAAATCGATAGAATGATGCGAAATATGTGCGGTTGTTCTTGTTGGCAGATTTGGAAATACAATCTTGGCAGCTCTTACACCAATGTCGCCAATGAACAGGACGATTGCCTGCGTTACTTATCAGAACATTCTTAATTGATGTGGCTAACCATGTTTGAATGAGAGTTCTCAGTGCAGTATCTTGTGTAATTTGTATTCATCTGTTATAATATAGAGGAGAAACCAAAGCCTAAACATAGATTAAACAACCAACTCCATGCTATGCTCCCTTTCCTTTTTATATTACAAAGATGCTCTATAAGAAAATCTTTTCTTTAGTGTGTTGGTTGCAGATTTGGTGACTTTGGTGTTAATCTAATAATCTTAAAGGTGGTTTACCATTAACCCTCCAAGAATTTTAATGGGCCAAAATAACACCTTAAAGATAGTGCATTTATTCCTGGTCAAAATCACATTATATGGAATCCCTGCAAGAATTTTCTTCAATAGAGGAGGCCTGTATGGTAAGACGAAAAACACGTAGTTGATGTGCATACAAATGGCTAGTGCTTTTCTAGGTAAGGGTTCAGAATCATCTTTCAAAGTGGATTCCTTTCTGTTTATATTTGGGGCGGCCAAGGTTGCCCCAGTTCATTGCACACGATGAAGTGATTGGAGTTCACTACGCAGACTTGGCTGCAATTGAAGTCCTCTTACCAATAGATAAAAACTTAGCAATGGAAAGATACAGCCAAATTAGCAGCTCAGTTAACTTTCCCAAACTAGAGTAATTTATCTAGGAACGAACTATTACAAGTTTGAATTTGTTATTTCTATAGCCATTTACTTTGTTGAGACCCGACTGGATTTCTGATTCCTTCATGCCTAATTATTCCCAGAGGTTAACAGGAGGAAATGTCTTGAAGATAATCCACAATCAACCAGTAATGACAATCCTATAGCTTTTTACACATCTATAATACCCTGGTGGGCGTGGGTGAAGCGTTTCCATCTTCCCGAGGCTGAACTTCTCAACGGTTTGTTCAGATTTTTCTTTCAACCCCAGATCTTAATGCGTATATGCTAATGCTTGATGATCGTTGATGTGCAGGGCGTGCTGCGATGTTAGGCTTCTTCTCGGCTTACTTTGTGGATAGCTTGACCGGAGTAGGTCTCGTGGACCAAATGGGCAACTTCTTCTGCAAAACACTCCTATTTGTAGCTGTAGTTGGAGTACTTCTGATCCGCAAGAACGAGGACATAGAAACCCTGAAAAAGCTTCTGGAGGAAACGACGTTTTACGACAAGCAATGGCAAGCAACTTGGCAGGATGAGGCCCCTAGCAGCTCCAACAAGGCCTAGGGCAAATTGCAGGCCTCCAAGCTGCTGCTTCTAATCTATCATCACTGCATCTGTATTAACTATCATTATATAGGTCTCTGTTTCTGAAGGAGTGTGATTGAAATTTCTATCCCCAGTTTGTAGCAGGTCCTGGGATCTGATTTATTTGCTTTTGTTATGCATGAAATTATTCCTGATCTTGGGCTACCTTTTGCTGTGAATTCTTCAAACTCCTCTAGTTTGAAGATCGAGCTTGCATCTGCAAAAGAGAATCCAATCCAATGGCCAATGTTTTGGAATGATCTTAGATCGAGACATGTATATTTGATTTGACACTCAATCCTCCATTCTATGGTAGTAGGTGAATACCCACAGCAACGGGTGACTTGGGATTTAAGAAATTAGACTGTATAGATAGATAGATAGATATAGCAAACCAAACACAAATGCTTTATTGACTAGTCTTTTAAGTGACAGCGGTTTCTCTTTTTGTGGCTCAAATGAGTTTCTTTGATAGTCAGAGGTCATTCATTAATGTTACTTTCATGATTGTTGATGAAACTTGGCAGGCTACCTGTAAGTCATAATAAAAATTAAAAATAAGTATGTAAAGTTAATAAAAATAAATAAATTCAAACAATTGGCCAAAATTATGGTGCCAAGAGAGATATAAGCTCAATAGAATGCTGGAATGGCATCTTGGGACCTTGCTCTATCGTCCCATGATGATGGTAGAATTATAGTCTGGGTAGACTTTATATTACAAATTGCATTTTTTTCCTGGCGGTTTCATAAATCGTCACATGGGATCACTATTAGCGGCGATAAGCATGAAACTGATGCTAAATGGTCGATGACCATTCCAATGCAATTAGGTTGACCTTTGCCGGCAATTGATGTAGTTGTCGGTAATTTTACGAATATAAATATAACACCTTTGTCTCCAAATGTGTTACCTACTTAGTAATGCGGGATTTTTTTTCTTTCATTTTAGTAATTATACTTAGATTCCAAAGTTTTTCAAAATTTCTTTTTTACCCTCTTTAACATATGTAATATTCAAAAAATTAAGAACTTTTTACTATTAAAATTTATTGTTTGAATTAATTGAAATTAAATCGAAATGGCCTTAACAATAATTTGGTAAATTATCCAGCCATGGACGAATCCAAGAAAACCTAATGAAAACCTATGAAGAAATAAGGTGCAAGTATAATTTGTTTAAATGGTAAAAATCGGTCAGTTTTGCTAAATTAGAGAGTTAATTTGGAGCCCAAAATTCGATTAAATTAGGTCAAGCCGAATGCTAGACAACCTAATAACGAGCTCACAAGACCCAATTTCTCAAAAATCGTCAAACAAATTAAAAGTTATTTAAGTTCTAAATTAGTCAAAACAAATATCAACAAAATACAGTAACCTATTTTGAGCAAACATAAAATTCAATCAAAGGTTAGGTTAAGACGAACTAAAAGATAAGTGTCGAAGTAGATATAACCAAAAACATAATAGTGACTTTGGATTTCGATATTAACAGTCACATAAAAAGTAATTGGGCTAAAAAATTTCTAGAAAATAAATGATGAGACACAATGAATAGTTTAGGAAAGTGACTTTTGAACTCAAATTTTGATCAAACAGTTTTGAGCTGGACCAAACTATTTTCACGAACCTCACAAATGGCACACTGGAGGACGAAATGATACTTTCAGTGCATATATTCTTAATCTTAACAACGAAGATATGATAAGTAAAAGAAAAAAATAATAATAGGATCGGTGATTGACTTGAAATTCACTTGTGACAATCTTCGAAACCTATCATGTTTCCAAATAATTGAAATCAAAGATTTATTTTAATCAATGAAGCATAAGATTGATCACAGAATTAAGAAATTGGGGGTAGAAATCTAGCAGGAAATGCTAAAATGGAATATCACACACATACACATGTATGACTAAGCTTAGAATATAAACTCTCAAGAATAAAAAGTGTTGTAATGTAGCACAATTGAATCACCACACACTCGAGAGAGGGGTGAATTGGGTGTCTTTAAAAATGCTTGAAACTTTTGAAATTTTGAGAAAAAAATAGAAATATAAAGCAATAAAACAATGGTATGATCAAATAAATGATGCTAGAAGAATAAACAACAAAAAGTAAATAAGGCACAAGATTGGTAGTGGTTTGGTATTAGCCTACATCCACTCCCCCAACAATCTCGATGGAGATTTTTATGCACTAAAACCTTTTACCAAAAACCTATAGGCTTTCTAGGCTCAATGCTAAGAATTACAAAGCCTCCTACCAAACATAATTTGTAGGTCTTCTAGTTTACAAGCTATGCAATATAATAGTAAGTTACAATCAAGATAAATCTAAAAGATAACTCTCTTAGTTATAATGAAACTTAATAATACAAATTCAAATGCCTATCAAGAATTACTAGGATCCACCTTGCCTAAGGAAAAATGAGATCTTGGAACACTTGAAAATTAGAAATAACCACTTGAGCACATACACTTATTCATTAGCTTTTTCTTTTGCAGCTTCAATCTCTATTTATAGTTTTTTGGTCGTCCAATGCATTGAATAGTGTTAAAGGGTGACTCAAAATTGGTTGAGTCAGTCGATAGTTGGTGTGACAATTGTCGACCATTGGGTAGAGTTAGTCGATAGATAGGATTTGCCTGTCAATTGGTATAATAAGTTTGGCCGTTAAAAATTGCAACTCCAATGACCAAATTCTATTTGTTTCTCTATCCTTGTTTATGTCCAACCTTGTAACTATCGAATGTCCTATAAATAAAAAAAAAAAAAAACAAGGATGAATGACACATGAAGAAACTACTATTTTCGAAATTCTCTAAGTGTTGAACACTGGGATTGAGAGAAAAGAGATATGTGAGTATTGGGGTTGCTCGGGTAAGAGCTTGTACTCTGAAAAGTTATAGTGGATCTTGTTAGCATTCTTATATAATTCTGTGAGTTCTGGTTCAATATTGAGTTGATTGACTACGGGAAGAACTATTGTGGTGAGTACTAGGATTTATGTACTAATCTAAACACATACATCTTGTGTTCCCCTATATGTATTCTTTTGTTTTCTTTTCTATATTTTTGTAGGTTCTGTATTCTATAATTTGTCTTCTTGTTCAATGCTTGGAAGATCCAACAAATAGCCATTTAGTGCCGTTGAACTACATCTAATGTTTGAAAAATTAGTCGTTTTAATTTATTAGACAAGAAACTATTGACAGATATGAAATCGATCAATTATTTCTATCAAAATATTTAAAATTTCAAATAAGCTTTTAAATAAACTTTCAACATTTTGAAAAGAAGTTGACTTATTCAATCAAACAATCAACAATTTTGAACACAAAGTCGACATTTTGAGATAAAAATCGACACTATAGAGTCAATATCAACTTAATTTGAACTAAAAATATTTGGACCAAAAGCATACAATTTTCCTGTCGACAAATAAGGGAACTATTGACTATTTTTTGTCAAAGGCCAAAAGTGATCGACTATTTTCTTAAGAAGTTCGATAGTTTTTTAACTTTAAAATAACACATGTTTCAAAGGCATAAAACACTCGACAGATTACTCAAAGAAGTTGACAATTTTGCCTTGATCTTTTATAAGAAGTTTATAATTTTAAAAGAATTTTCTTAAATTATCTATCATACAACGAGATAATTGACTTTAGAATAATATATCATGAATACATATGATGATTATTCAAGAAATTGTCATTAAAGAGTTTAACATAAATTTGAAAATATTGAGACAAGAATAATTTTTCATTTTCAAGCATATATGTTTATACATTTTAAAAATTCAAATGATATTGAAATATTTACCATAAACAAAATACAATAAAATTTTTCATCATCAAAATAATATAAAAAAAATATAACAGCAAAAAGTCTATTTTTTTTCATGAACTTTGAATTACTAAAAAAGACTAGACAAGCAAGAGAATGAGAACGAGAGAGATATAGAGATTTTTGGTGGCCAAATGGCCAATTTTAAATGACATAGAGAATAAACAATGATGACAAGTAAAAGGTCTAGCAACCTTCTAGTGTTTCCAGCAACAAAAAGAGTGGCTGTTGAAGCTTCAAGAGGCTTCAACATGAAGAACGATCGTGGCAATGATGATGGGAAGTGGTCAAAATACTTGTTGACAGTGAGAGGTAGTGGCTGTTGAAGCTTCAAGAGGCTTCAACATGAAGAACGATCGTGGCAATGATGATGGGAAGTGGTCAAAATACTTGTTGACAGTGAGAGGTAGTGTTAGATAAGAAGATAGCACAAGTGAAATTCTTCAAAAGTTGACAACTTTGCTACGTGACACTTATATCCCAAACTCCCAAGTTATTGCATATATACATGATATTTTCAAGAAATTATACATCTACCATCTATTTTTGTTTAAACTTCATTAATACCTTAAAGTTATTTGTTATTGTAATTATGCCCATTTATATTGCAAAAATTTTACGTTTGACAAGAGATGGATTAGTTAGGGAAAAAATAATTAGCATTTCACTCCGAACTAAGAGCCATAAATCCATTTATCAAGCCATAAATGATGATCATTACATGCTTAGTCATAATAGGTGTTGTATAATAATGTATATCACGTTTTTTGTTTGTGCATGAGAAAAATATTTTAGAAATGTTACTAAATAGCTCACCACCTAATCAACATATTATCACATATCAAGAGATGATTTGACCACATTGTCAGAAAAAGAATAAAGTGATTGGATAAATAAACAACTTACTAGATTAGGATTAGAGTGAAACTCAAATTTACAACTTTAATGTTAATTAAGGGGGTAACATGCAATTAAGTCAAATAGACACATGCTTAACCTAAGCATATATTTCGATACATTACAATGGACAATAATATAATAATTAACAAGACACATAAAATAAATTAATTTTTTTAAAAATAAACACTCATCTTAATTCGTTAATCGATACCATACCCCCTCTCTCAATTTGTGTTTAACCTCGATATGTCCAAGATGTTTATGTAATCTCATTCACATGACATGTGCCCCATGTTAAAAAAAAAAGATTATAAAATTCTTTTTATACTTTTTTGAAATTTTTTCTCTAGTTTTTATATATTTTTTTCTTTTTCTTTTTGTCTGCCATGTGGGTCACGCGCAAGGCCACGCGCCTGTGTTTCCGTCGTCTTCGACGTCTGGTTTGCTGCTGGCAACCCCGCTGCTAGCTCCTTCCTCTGTTTTTCTTCTATTTTATTCTTTCTTTTTCTTGCTTTCCTTCTTTCCTTCCTTGCTTTTTGTTTTTTCTTGCTGGAATCAGTTACCCAGCAAGCCAAGCTTCGTCGGACTGGTTCGTTTTTGGACAACCCATAACATGTTTCCGGCAAGCTTGTATCTACCTTCAAATCTCCCCGAAAATCATTCTAAATTCTTCCATTCTCTTCCCCACACTTTCAAGAGCACCCTCTGTTCACAGCCTTCAAATCGATCCATAGATGGCTCAATTGTGTCTTTCCTCTTGGACAAATCCTTGTCCTTAATTTTTATAAGTGAACCCAACTGACTAATCCGCCTGGAACCATCACATGGGACCCGCGTTCCTTGTCTACCAATGTCTCCTAGGCATCATGGCCTACGCCTGTGACTATGCAGGCCGTCCCGTTGCCGAAAGGCCAAGGGAAGGGAGCCCGGGCGCCTACAGTGTGGCAGACAGGTTTCTGTCTCATTCACGCTACAGGTTTCAGGTAATTTCACTTTTGCCTTCCTCTTTTCTTTAATTCTAGTTAGGCCCAACTTCTTAAGTCCTAACTTATGAAAATTTCACAAAGCCCAACCTCTTCTAAGTTCCTTCTTTTCACCCTAATTTTTATAAATTATTAAAAATACCCATAGATCTTTTAAAAATTATTAAAAATACCCAATATGGTAATTAAAATTGTTGGAGGCAGAAACGCTGCAAATCGAGATTAATGCACAATAACAATTGAACCAAAAAACTGAGACAATACACAAAATATCGATAATAATAACAAAAAAATTAACACAGTAAAACTCCTTGTTTTGGCCAACAAATAACAATCACGAAGACAGTATCAAGGCTCAGATTTGGATTCGTCCAATCACCACTAAGGCAACAACCATGAATAGAGACACCAAGCCGCAAAGGAGCCCAAACCCACCCAAGAATCGAAGCCCTCAAACCCCCAAAGTCTCTCGACTGATCAACTCCCCTCACTCAAGCCACACAAGCTTCCACAGATAGAAGAATCCACCGAGGAACATAGAGTAATCACGAAGATATAGGTTCAATAATGGCCAAGAACACTTACCTAACAGAAGACAGCAACTCGAAGTAAATAGGAGTTGCGAACGCCATTGACCGACAGCCACAACGCACAAAGAAGGTGCAGCATCTAGCAAGGAAAAGAGTATCGGACCAAGGAAGGAAAAAACCTGAGAAAGATTAGCCATATAAAAAAAAAGCAATCGGCCACAGCAAATGATGCATGAGGAAGAGAATCAGCCACCACACATATAGGGCACAAAAAAAAAATAATCATCACTTTTATATTGAGGGCCTAGGTAGAGATGGGAATTGGGCCGGGCGGCCCATAGGCTGGCTTGCCTAACAAAATGAGGGTCGTGCCGGGCCAACAATCTGTGGCCCGCGGCCAGACCCGGCCCGGCCCACCAAAAAATAAAAAAAAAATTAAAAACTATGTTTGCATTTAATAATTATAAACATAATAATTAAAAATTATGTTTCTTGTAAACATAATTTTATTGTAATGTTTGTAAACATAATGTTTATTATGTTTGTAAACATAATTTTAGTGTAATTTTTGTAAACATAATGTTTATTGTAAACATTATAATTTTACAAACATCAAAATTATAAGTAAACATTAATAAACATATTTTTAAAAATATTAGTTACATTTGAGAAAAAATAAAAAAATATATTTAAAAAATTATATATAAAAAAATTAAAAATAAATGAATCATGGGCTGGGCCAAATAGCCAGGCCCACGGGCCGGCCCAGCCCACTTTGGCCCATTTATTAAGGGTCATAGGGCCTTTCCGGGCCCAAGTTTCCATTTTCTTGCTCCGGCCCGTGTCTCTCATGGGCCAAATTCGGCCCGACCTACCAAATAGGTGGGCCAAGCGGGATGTGGGCCAGCCCATTTCCCACCTCTAGGCCTAAGGCACAAGAGAAATGAGCTAATAGGCTAATGGGCTTCATGGGCTTGGGCTTCTTCCCTCCTTTGAGCAAATGGGCCAAGGCCCATTTCTCCTCCAAAGAGAGGGTTAAGGGTTTATAGCTCAACTTCTAATTTTGAGTTGCCAATAAGGGTGTTGAACCATCACTTTAATCTCGAACCATCGTCATCAGTTTGAGTCTCATTAGAAAATACAAAACCAACAAAAATTATTAAAAAGCCCTCATACTATTTTTCTTTTAGGAAAAATCACTACTTTTTCTCAAATTTTTTTAAAATGTTAGGCATTATAATATATCCACTTTAGCGATGGAAAAAATATTACATTTTTATTTGTGACAACTTTCTTTAAACCATCACAAATAATTAAACAATAAAACAAACGAAACACGTCATTTTGATTGAGTTAAATTAACATGGTGTCATTTTGAAAAATGGTCAAGCCCTTTTTCCCTCAATATCCCAAGCTAAGTTTCCATTCTAAATTTGGCCGAGACACATTGTCGTCCTTTCTCTTCTCTTCCATGGTGAAACCACATGTCAATCATCAATCGTAAGTATAATGTATTTATATATATTAGGCCACAGAATAATTGATTAACACATATTAGGTAACGGCACAACAAAAAATCCTTTCCAAATGGCTGTGACATTACACTTATAATGTTTAAAGATCAAATCGAAGCACTTTTTGTCACGGAGATGTTGAATGAGAAGAATTATTTGAGGTATTTTGAGAAAAGTCATGAGTTAGGGAATTTTTTAGTTTATATGTTTCGAAATTTGTGTGAAATGACTGAATGAAAAATCACAAAGCTTAAGTTGCATTCTCTTTGATTTTTTATTTTTAATTTTTAATTTTGAGTTTTGAATTTATTTTAAATTTTCTATTTTAGTAATTTATTTTTAAAAAATTAAAAACGCGTTATCTTTGTCATTTTAAAAAATTATTTCTCAAAATAGAAAATTAGAAAACGCGTTCTCTTTGAAATTTTGAAATAATTTTTTAATGATATTTTATTCAATAAATTTGATTATTCTGTAAATTAGAAATATTTAATGTTAATATATTATTAAAAATATATATACATTTTAAATTTAATGAATTTTGTAATTTTTTTCCATTATAATAATAAAATACAAATAAATAAATAAATATGTTTTGAATTTTGAGTTTGTTTTGGATAAAAACACTCAAAACAACTTTTTATTGTTTTGAGTTTTCTTTATAAATTTTTTTTTTCAAAACACATTTTTAAAAACAACAAAGAGAACGCGTTTTCATTATTTTAAAAAATTAAAAATTAAAAATGACTTGAAAATAACATAGAGAACGCAGCCTTAATTTTTGTCATAAATATTGTTAGCCAATTATAATTTAAATAATTATATTTATAATACTGTAATTATTACTCAAAAATATAATTATTATAATATTGTATTTAAACCAACAGAACAAAAATATTAAAATAATGCAATACTACGTAAGAAAAAATAAAAGTACAACAAAATATAAAGAGATGCTAACACCGAAATCTGTGTAACACACAATTCTCTTAAAATAGATTTGTCGTCTCGCCGAAAGTACTAAAGGCTAATTGGTGTTTGTTTCCCAAGGTATAACAATTTACATAAGGGTGTGCAATCGGTTATAACCGAACCGAACAGATTAAAAATTATGAACCTAACCAAACCGAACTATATGTAATAACCGAACCGAACCAACCGACCCACCCCAACTAACCGAACTAATCGAAGCCTAAACCATACTAATCGAACCGAACCAGAAACAAACTGGAACACAAAAATAACCAAGAGACTGTCTTGCTGTTTTCGCTGGCCACCTAGTCGGCAGGCGATTCCAATAATAGGAATCGATCATTGGATTCCCCCAACCACGGTGACCCACATACCCAAAACTTAAAAGCATCTAATAGTTAGATTTTAGTAGATCTAGATTTCAAACTTTCAATGTAAAAGAGAAGTTGTGCCCAAAAAACTTACCTAAAAACCATCAGAGTCATCTTCGTCTCCGACTATCAGCAACAGCTCGTATCGGCATCATCTTCGTCTCCATCTTTGCCATTAGCGACGATGAGGGATGGTGGAGAGAAGGAAAGATAAGAGACGAAGAAATGAGGTGACCTGATCTACGAAGCCTCGAAGAGCCTTCGTCTTCACTATCAACGACGACGAGGGATGGTGGAGGAAGAGAGAAGGAACGAAGAGATAAGCATAAGGCAATGCTGCCGCACCACTAGATCTATGAAGAGATAAGATGAGGTACTGTTGCAGCTGGCCAGATCTCAAAGAAAAAATAAACGAAAGGGCCAGAGAGATATAGAGTCTTAGATAAAAAGAATGACGAAAAGAATAGAAGATAGTAGCAGACATGGGGTGTCGTGCCCGCGTGAGGAATTGGGGCCCAATTCGGTTCGGTAGGGAAGGAAGGGGTGTCGCGCCCACGTGAGGAAGAGGGGCGGTTCAGTTCGACAGATGGAGGGTTATTGCTATTTGCTTCAGTTCGGGTTTTCAATCAAACTGAATAACTGATTTTTAAGAACAAAAATAATCGAACCAAACCATTCTTTTTGAAAAAACAAATTGAACCGATTGAATTTGTCGGTTCGATTTGATTAGTTCGGTTTAACCGAATTTTTGTTCACCCCTAAATTTACAAACTTAAAAGTTAGCACAAATTTCAGAGTCTTACAGCCAACTTGAACACTATTAAAATTAAAAAAAAATGAAAATTTTATAAAATAATTCTTTTGAGAATTCTATTGATCATCTCCAAAGGAAGAACCCTCTCTTTATAGAAGATGAAGAATGAAGGGGGCGACTAATTGAGAGAGAAGCCGTGAGAGGCTTGGCTCCCTTAATTATATAAATATATATATATATATATAATATATTTATAATATATAATAAAATAGACCTCTTTCATATATATACTAAAAATTAAAATAATAACTTATATAGTGTCTCAATATTATTAACTTTAATTAGTTGCCTTGTATAGTGCACGTATAGTATATCCTTATAATTCAGCGTATAGTGTACTTGTGTATTTTTTTTATTTCTTCTACTTTTATAATAATATAAATTATATATTATAATACACATGCCTAAAACTAGTTTTTAATTAATTTTTCATTCACCCAAATATCAATTTGGATATATAAATATACAAATATTCTAATTTTTCCAACAAATATGAGGTAAAATCATATGTTAGGGCATTAGTTATTTATATGACTTGAAATGTGAATCTCTAAGTTATGGCATGCCGCTCCTTAGACAAGATTAATTCCATAGTAGATACCTCCCAAAAAAACAAAAAATTTCTTCGCCTTGGAGCAGGAACAGGGTTTTTGTATACATTAGGGAAAAAGGTACATCTTAGCTAGCATCTAGTCATTTTATAGTTTTTTTTTTTCTAATAA
The DNA here is from genome assembly GCA_036245055.1 of Diospyros kaki. Classification (NCBI taxonomy): domain Eukaryota; kingdom Viridiplantae; phylum Streptophyta; class Magnoliopsida; order Ericales; family Ebenaceae; genus Diospyros; species Diospyros kaki. The sequence goes on from BSEG01000007.1 coordinate 32,982,736, forward strand.
CTCAGGTATCAGTGCTTACACTCTCTTAATCCTAGACTTATGACCCTCCTAAGAACTACAGGTAGATAAATCCGAGTTTCATCTCAGTTAGTAGAGTTAGCATTGACTCTAATGACACACAATCCAATAGGAATTACATCACTTACATCCAACCTACTCCTCCCACCACTCAACTTGTGACGTCCTTACCACCCATTCCTTCTTCCACCACTGAGCTATCTCGTGTGGGGGTCATTTATAGCTTTCTTGATATGGTCATTAGATAAACATAAGTTGGTATCACTCTCCCTTTTCTCTTAAAATATTGTATTTAAAGATCAACCAAAGAAGCCCTTTTTTTGGTCAATGATAAAACAATCTCAACCAATACAAAAAATTAGTTTGTATCAGAAGGAAAAACATATGTAATTAGCTAATGAATGAACAAGAGCATGGCATGAGCAAAAGAAAGCAAAAGCATTGGTCTTTGACAAAAATGAATGTTGGACTTAGTGTAATTTATCTACTACGTACCCCAAAATTAATTATTAAAGGTACCCAAAACTTTTAAGAATTAATACTCCTTGCATTTTCCTTAATAATTATTTGCTCATCTGTAAAGAGTCACTGACTGACAGCTTTCTTGCAAGTTTAATCTTGATATATACAACTTCCAATTCCTATAACCAATAGATTAATTACTATTAGGAGGGATAATCAATTTAAAAAATTGGCTTAAGTTTTTAAATGCATCAAAATATAAATGAGATGAACATAAAACTACCTTATCTTAAACTTACAATATATTTATTTGTGCATGTATATGTATGTAACATATTTATTTTTACCTTTCATCGTCTCATCACAATTGATTGTGTGACGTATATGTATGTAGATATACATGAAAAATTGAATTACAGGTTAAGCTTGACCTGTAATGTTATGCAAATGAAAATTTTATGTAAATTTTTTAGCACAATTAATTAAAATGATGTAATTTCTTCTTCTTTTTTTCTTTTTCTTTTTCTTTTTTTTTTAATTGGTTTGTAAACTTTCTTATACAAAAATTGTCTCATTTTCTTAAATTAATAATTTGATAAATAATATTTTCACATATCATCAGTTAGGCACTCTTCTTATGCTTGTTAGTAATTTCAGGCACCAAAACATATATGATGGTTTCCCAACATCTTCTCCGTAGAGAAAAGTCTTCCATTACAATACCTAATAACTCTACTAACCCTAGATCACAGCTCATGTTGTAGGTAGATATACATGATTAATGCATCCCCCAAATTCCTAAAGCCCTATTTCCCTCCATCTATGTCCAACTTGATCTCTCACTATTCCCCCTCCCTACGCACAAGCCCCCTCCCTTTTTTTTTTTTTTTTGGCTACAGTAAAACATTACGGATAGAATCATGTTAAAAACATACAACATGACCTAAGTTGTCAATACAAAAGAGAGTCCTAAACCAACAAAAACCTAAGAAAGCACAAGCCTCTGGTCAACAAACAACTAAATAAGCACTAGCAACTACAAAGTATATGATCTACGAAGGGATTCTTAGATTGATAGGAAAGCACATACATCATCTTATGGTAAAAAGGCTAACTGAATTAGGTTTTGCCCCTCTAAAAAGGGTAAGGGAATGACCCGAAAAGGTCACAGCCTGCACGTAGACAAAAGGCAAGCTTGCCAATTCTAAAAACCCAAAATGCAAACGGCGCCAAGATATAAAATACACAAGAAATAGCATAAGATCAAAGTTGAAACACTAGTACTTAATTAATGGAACTAAGACACAACAATAAACTGCAAATCCACACAAAAATTAGGCTCAACCAAGAAATAACAAAACCCAACCATATGTAGCCAAATATCTAAGTTTTAGCATTGCAAAATCCTCTTCATCATCGCCATCCCTTAGTCACATCTCAAGGATGAACTAGAGAGAGAGAGATCTTGGCAACAGTGAGCATCCTTCTCAAAAGCAAAGATGAAAAAGAAAGATACACATCCTCTTTCTAGGTTCCTAGATTTGATTTAACACCTACAAACCGATTTGAGTTTCAAATTGAATGCACAATAGACAAAATGAAATAGAGAAGAGGGGAACAGGGGAGATGGGTGATAGGGGAAACAAAGAAAAGGGGTTTTCAGCAAGAAGGAAAATGGGGTTCTAGGGTTTAGAACAGAAAAGGGGGTTTGGGGGAAGAAAAACTAGGGGAAGGGAATGATGAAAGGGTGGATGCGAACGGAGGAGAGGTCAGCAAAGATTAGATTGGAGGGCGTCGGTGGCTGCTGAAACCTAAGGTTTCTCCTATGGCTAGAGAGAGAAACTCTTAGCAACCAATAATCAATCGTGAGCATCTCATAAAGTTTGCTCACTACTTCCCCCTTGTTTAACCTAGATTTGCCCAGACTCTCTTTTTTCCGTACTTGTTTCTGCTCATGGTTAAACCCTGCTTGGATTGATCAAAGGCTCCTCCATTTTTAAGTTGATCATTGAAAAGTCGTGATTTTGATCATTTTCATGGAGATGCCATTGTTTTTCGGAACTTGGAACCTCAAGAAGAGTCAATAAAGTTTTAGACAGCTCAACAAGGGCATATGGAGGCCAAAGCGTATCATGAACCTTTTGTATTTGTCTTCTGCTCATGGTTAAACCCTTCTTGGATTGATCAAAGGCTCCTCCATTTTTAAGTTGATCGTTGAAAAGCCGTGATCTTGATCATTTTCATGGAGATGCCATTGTTTTCCTGGCCTTGGAACCTCAAGAAGAGTCAATAAAGTTTTAGACAGCTCAACAAGGGCATATGGAGGCCAAAGCGTATCAGGTACCTTTTGTATTTGTCTTGTGTCTCCCATGCTAGGACTCTTGATGATGTTTTTCCTTGTTCTCAATGGATTTTGAGGAAGCATAGCAGTAGGTCATCTTGTATCTCCTACGGATTATGGCCCGTTGGGGTTAGTGGCCTAGTCCTTTTTGGGTTTCTTAAGCTACATCATTCCAAACCTTATTTGTCCCTTACTTATTCGTTTCCTCTACTTGTTCCTCCCCAATCCATATCCATGGTAGGGGGTCATTTGGATGCTTGTTCCATAGTTGATGTTCTTTCGATTGGAGACACAACATTTATCTCTTTTGTTAAGTTTGTCCCTTAGGGTCCCTACTCATCCCTTAGGGTTGTGTATGTAAGGCTTCGGCCATATGAACCATTATTCCACCAAGAAAAATAAAAATCATGACACTAGTCTGCTAATTTTCATCTTCAAATCAGAAAAATAAAAAAGAAAAGAAAAGAAGAAATAGGAGAATTTGCTACAAGACTTTACACATAAGGCCACAAAAATTTGTTGGCACCAGAACCCACTTATCTGGAAAATAAAAAAAAAAAAAAAGCTGCTTTGTTTTAGTTGTTTTTGTCACAATTACAGTAATTTATTTGAGGTAAATCTATTAGATATCAGGCTTAGTTTGTGGGATCGCAGATGAGTTTGGATGAATCTCACCGTCCCCACCAACCTGAACTTCTTCTTCTGCCCGATACGTAGAATGAACCCCATAGAGCACATAGAACAAAGTTATGAAGCACGACCATATCCCAAACCTCTGGAACGCCAGCCTCTTGAGCGTTGTCATGAGAAAAACGCTCAGGAAGATGGATATGGCCGCCGGCCACGGCATCATCGGCACCGACCAGGCCGCGGAGTGGCGGCGGCCGTATGGCACCCTGCATTGGAAGAAGGTGGTGGTGGCGATCATGCAACCTCCGAACACCGGCAGGCTCCACCAGTACTGTTGCCGGAGCAGCTTCCAGGACAGGGAGAAGCCGATGGAGGCGGCGGAGAGGAGGAAGAGGAAGAGGAGAGTGTGGAGCGGCGGGTTCTTTCCGGCGATGACGTAGCGGCTGTAGATGAGAGCGTTGGCCACCAGGTAGAAGACAAGCAGCGTGCCGATGGAGACCATCTCTACTACTATATCTAGGTCTGTGAAGAGTCCGATTGATGCTGTGCAAATCCCTGCATTAATATTGGTATTATTAATTGGGTTACAATTAATATATATATTTACAAAGCAATTATATATTGATCCAACCTGTAAGAATATTGAAACAATATTTTCAAAGTTGCATGCTCACAGATTCTCTATAGAAAATACCAAGACGTCCATCATCCAATGGAGCTGTGACATTTTTACAATTATAAGAATTTTTTTTTTCCTTTGGTGCATGGGTGTTTATGTTCTCGATGTATGGTCATTAATTAATAAGTTCTATTATATATATATATATATGTATGTATGTATGTATGTATGATAAGTTATATCATTACCCATATCTATTGGAATATTTTCAAAATTAATAAAACACTTTTCCAAAAGTGACTACCTTTATTAATGAAAAAATATGATTGGTTATTAAATTAACCATTCACTGCTAAAGGCCTACTTATTTAAATAGTCACAATTATTTGGAATTTTGAATAGTCACAAATAATCACAATTCTTATAATTAATTTGATAACTATTCCAATACTCAAAACATTTCCACCAAAATGTATCAAAATAATTAACTACTCACGGAGTTTGTTATATTAGTAACCATTCCAATAATCAAACATTTCCATTAAAATGTATCATAATAATAATTAACCACTCAAAGAGTCAGTTATATTAGTAACTATATATTCCATTAATAATCAAACATATATTTCCATTAAAATGTATCATTGTTGGTAATTGACTAATCAAGAGTTAATTATATAGGAAACTATGTCAGTAGTCATGCCTTTTAATGTGTTAAGTTTAGTAATTTTTTTTAATAAAAAGATATGAGCAACTTTATAAATAGAGTTGTTATTTGGTTTTACAGCTTGTTTATTACAAAACCAATCTCTAATTTGATAGTTGCTGTTACTGGTAATTACTCAGAAATTTGAATACTTTTTCTGCTAAACGCATTTAAATATTGGTTTATTGTAGTGCTCTTGAAATGCTGCATCAATAACCCAGCAAAAAAAAAAAATAGAAAAAGAAATGCTGCACCAATGCACTGATCTTGAATATACAGATCCATGGAAAGTAGGAAGGTATTGCTAAGATCAATGGAAATGTAATGCTAGACATGTCCTCTTCTGAAAGCTTTACAAAATATTTTTTTAATTTTATAATAAAAGATGTCTTTAACATTTATGTTATAAAAAAATCATAATATTCATTTTTAGAAAATTTAAAAAAATATATATATAATTATATTTATTAATTCATAGTGTAAAGTTGAAAAAAATTAAAATTTAATTATTTTCTAGTGAGAGATTCAGTTATTCTATAAAAAATTAAAATTTAAAAACACAAATTATTTTTTTCGACTAAACATGCCGACCACCTAAAAAAGGAAAAAAAAAATAAAAGGTTTTGTCCTGTATGGGCTATAAATGCTGATGAATACTGAGTAGTGTTTAATTATCTTCCCTCCATAAACAAAAGAGCAAAATTTATATTAAGGCATAAGCCTATCCCAAAGTTTAGTTTGTGGGGGCATTTTGTTTGGCATGACTGCGAAGCCCAATAATTACTCCTTTAAAGTGTAGGGTTTGGGATTAAAGTTTGCTATATATGTTAATAGAAAATATTTAGATGAGTAGTCAGTAAGTTTACCCAAGAAAAAGGTGGCATTGAGAGGGGTGCCAGTTGAATGGTGGACTTTGGCCAAACAGGAAGGCACTAGCCTGGCCCTTCCAATAACACAAAGATACCTAGCTTGGCCAAGCATGGCAACCAGCAGAGACGCCACAATCCCAAGGCTTGCCCCAGCTCCCACCACATTGCCTGCCCACTTCCAACCCATCGTCTGGAATGCCATGGAGAATGATGCCCTGTCCGATATCTGCAATATTACTAAGCATTAATTAATTTGATCAAGGATACAATGCATCTATGTGTGTGTGTGTGTGTGTACAAGAAAAGCTGTTTGAAGGAACCAATTAATGGAAGTCAGATTACTATATATGTACTCACCTGGTTATAAGGAACCATCACACACAGTGACAAAGCCATGAGGCAATAAAACCCGGAAACAATCACAACAGAGCCCACAATCCCAATTGGGAGGCTCCTAGAAGGGTTTTGGATCTCTTCTGCCATGGTTGAAACTGAGTCGTAGCCAATATAGCTGAAGTAAACCTTGGCTGCTCCATTAAGCACCCCCTTCACACCATAAGGAGCAATTCCTCCTGGCTTTACCATGTTCTTCGTACTGCCATTGCTAAATCCAGCAACGATGATAAACGCGAAGAAAACCACATGAAAAACTGTCATTATCATGTTCAACCGGGAGCTTTCCTTGGTACTGCAATAATCCCACAAACAATATCACCCATTACTAAAGCAAATGCAATTGCTTAATTATTATTGCTTTATATGATCTTACAAGATAAAAATGATATCTTCTACCTCAACTAAATAATCTTCAACACACAATATATACAAATTTACTCACACATCCCAATCCAACTATGGGAGACAAAGCATCCAGAAAATATGGTTACATGATCCCTTAATTTGGGGATCCCATAAAGTAAGGATGCTTTGTCTTCATTTCCTACACTCGATCCCCCTCAAGCTAGAGAATAGATGTCAGTTATTTCCAACTTGCAAATACAGATATTAAAACTTGATTTATGAAGTACTTTGATTAGAATATCAGCTTCCTGGGCTTAGTAGGAATGTATAACAAAGCGATAGTCCCATTTTTAATCTCTGACTTGATGAAGTTTCAGTCAATTCTCACATGTTTCATTCGATTATGTTGAACTGAATTATGGACTACCCTGATAGCTGATTTGCTGTCACTAAACAACTTCATAAAACCTGTTACTAGCATGTTTAAGTCTGTCATCAACCTTTGTATCCAAATGAGTTCACATATTCCTTGAGCTATGGCTCTATACTTTGCTTCTGCACTGCTTTGAGCAACTACGGATTGCTTTTTGCTTCTCCATGTTACTACATTACCCCAAACTTTTGTGCAATACCTAGTTGTTGACTTACTATCATTAACAACTCCTTCCCAATCTGCATCTGAAAAACCAACGATATCCCCGACTCTAGTCTTTTTAAACAATAACCTTTTACCAGGACTTCCCTTTAAATACCTCAGTATCTGGTTTGTTGCCTTCATGTGCCTTTTGGTGGGAGCATGCATGAACTGGCTTACCATACTCACACTAAAGGCAATATCTAGTCTCGTGAGTGATAGGTAGATGAGTTTTTCTACCAAATGTTGATAGCTCTCTTTATTCACTGGGGGATCATTATCTGGCACCTTGTGCTTCCAATTACGCTCCAGGGACGTACAAGAAGGTTTACACCTATGTTTTCTTGTTTCTTTAAGTAAGTCAAGTGTATACTTTCTTTGTGAAATGAAGATCCCTTTGTGACTTCTTGCAACCACTATTCCAAGAAAGTATCTAAGTTCCCCGAGATTTTTTACCATGAATTCAGCTTAAAGTCTCTTTTTAGATTTTCAATCTCCATTTCATCATCACATGTGATTATCATATCATCTACATATACAATGAGTATTGTTTGCTGTCTTAACTTGTTCTTCTTTACAAACAGGGTGTGATCAGCTTGCCCTTGCTTGTATCCAAGGTCTTTCATAACAGTGTTGAACCGTGTAAACCAAACCTGAGGTGATTGTTTCAAACCATAAAAGGCCTTTTTTAGCTTACATACCTTATCTGGATTTCTATTTGCTTCAAGTCCAAGAGGAACTCTCATATATAATTCCTCTTCTAATGTGCCATTGAGAAAAGCATTCTTGATGTCAAGTTGGTGTAGTCTCCAATCTAAATTAGCAACAATAGACAATAGAACTCTAATTGAGTTAAGTTTGGCAACTGATGCAAAGGTTTCTTCATAATAAATTCCATAGGTTTGAGTAAAACCTTGTGCTACTAATCTTGCCTTATATCGTTCTATAGTTTCATCTAGTTTGTACTTCACTAAGAAAATCCATTTACTGCCCACTGTTTTCTTTCCTTCTGGTAGCTTCACCATCTCCCAAGTCTCATTATCATTTAATGTCTTTATCTCTTCTAACACGGCTTTCTTCCAATTTGGATCTTGAAATGCCTCTTGAACATTTCTACAAACAAGAATCTCATCAATCTTTGCAACAAATATTTTGAAATTTCCTGATAACTTGGTATATGCAACATAATCTAATATAGGATACTTAGAATTTCTCATACAAGACCTTACCCCCTTCCTTATGGCAATCGGAAGATCAATGTTATTGATAGGTTCTTCTTCTTCCTCACAACATGACTCATTTTTCTCTTCTTCTTGATTATCCATCGTATTGGGATCTGCCATCTGTTCATCCTCTTGAGTTTGCATTGGACTTATGGTCTTCTAGAGTAAACTAGAATTGGTTTTGGGTCAATAGTGTTAAATTCTCCCCCTTGACCGGAATCACCACTGTTTCTGGGCATAGAATCGGATTGGGAAGGAAATGATGAGGAGATCGAAGGAAAAAGCTCAGGCTCAAAAACATTCGATTCCCAATGTTTGTCTTCTTGAGAATGAATCTCCCCTTGGAGAGAAACATGGAGGTAGAATGTTTGATTTTCGATGAAGGAAACATCACATAAGATCATGAATCGTTTTGTAGGAGGATGATAGCACTTATAACCCTTTTGTGTGGTAAACTAAGCAAGAAAGACACATTTGAGAGTTTTAGGATCAAACTTGCCCCAGTTGGGTTGAACATTATGGACAAATACCACATACCCAAACACACGAGATTCAAGAGAATTATGAACCCGAGATGAAGAAAAGACAGATAACAATGCATTAAGGGGTGTTCGGTATTGAAGGACTTTGGAGGGAACACGATTGATGAGAAATGTTGATGTGAGAATTGTTTCACCCTAAAAAGACTGTGGAACATGACTAGCAAACATGATGGATCTAGCAACTTCCAGTAAGTGGGGATCTTTTCTCTCAGCAACCCCATTTTGTTGAGGAGTATATGCACATGAACTTTGATGAAGTATCCCATATTCTCGGAGATATTTATTCAGTTCATGGGAGAAATACTCTTTACCATTATCTGTTCGAAGAATATGGATAGACGACTGGAAGGCATTTGTGACAAGTTTATGGAATTATTTAAAAATGGTAGTCACTTCAGATTTTTCTCTCATCAAGTAAACCCAACAAACCCGAGTGTGGTCATCAATAAAAATAACAAACAATCGTTCCCCAGTTAGATTTAACACTTGTGATGGTCCCCACACATCACTATGAACTAAATGGAATAGAGTAGAAGGTTTGTATGTGTGATGTGGATAAAATGCACGTGTTTGTTTAGTAAGAGTACAATGATCACACCGAAATGATGAATGATCTTTGTTAACAAACAAATGAGGGTACATATGCTTTAGATAAGAGAAACTGGGGTGACTTAATCTATGATGCCACAACAAAACATTGGAATTAGAAAATAAGGAAAAAATAGTAGATAACTTTGGTCTTGAAGGAGAGAACCAACACCTGATAAGTAATAGAGACCATTTCGCTCCTCGGCATTCCCAGTCGTCCTTTCCAATGGCAAATCCTGGAATTTACAACCAGAAGGAAAAAACGTTACTGAACAGTTCAAATTCTTGGTCAATTTACTCACTAAAAGTAGATTGCACTGCAAATTTGAAACATGAAGAACTGAATTCAATTTCAACCTATTAAGTTCCATATCTTCTATCCCTATTGTTGTGCACATAGACCCATCTGTAACAGTAATACCAATATTTTCCTTACATGTTTGATAGTTATATTGAATCCTATTTTGGAGTTTGTCATATGGTATGTAGCACATGTGTCCACTATCCAAGTATCATGTGAGTCTTTATATGACAATAAGGAAATGATACTTTTATGTGATGTAAGTGTTGTAAGGCTAGTAGAAGTTGATGGGACAGACATGGAGGCATTTGTCATTGATGAGGAAGTCATCATTTTTTAAAGAATTTCCATTTGTTCTGCTGTGAATAGTTGAGAGGTCGCACCAATTGTACTCTCTGCCACATAAACATTCTTTTTTCTCTGGCTTCGTGGCTTCCAATCTGGAGGTTTTCCATGAATATCCCAACACATGTCTTTTGTATGATTGGACTTTTTACAATGCTTACACCACATCCGTTTGTCCTTCCCAAGAGTTCCTTTTTTATTATACCCTTTATTTTGTTTAGCTGCTAAGGCAGATTCCTGGACTGTTGTGTCAATGGATAGGCTTTACATTAGAGATGACATCACTTTTCTCATTGTTTCTTCTCTCCGAACTTCAGCAAACACCTCTTTCAGGTTGGGCAAAGGCTTCATGCCAAGAATACGTTCTCGAATGTCATCAAATTCTTGATTCAGCCCTTGCAAGAAATCAAGCATTCGATCTTTTTCTACCATCTTATTATATAGGACTCTATCATCAATACACTTCCATTTAATATTGTGAAATATATCGATTTGTTGCCACAATTCTGAGAGCGTATTAAAATACTCGGTGACAGATAGTGTACCTTGTCAAGTGTTTCGAATTTTAGAGCAGACCTCAAAACTTTGTGATATATCCTCAAGATCTAAGTACATTTCTTATACTGCATCGCATACTTCTTTTGTTGTTTAGTAGAACAGATACAGAAGCCCAATCTTTTGCTCCATCGAGTTTATCAACCATGTCATCACAATTGAGTTTTCTGCTTCCCATACATTATAGGTGACAAAATCTAATGGAAGTGCTGCCATTGCTCCTGTCAAATAGCCCATTTTTCCTCTTCTCTTGATCACAAGCAATACTGACTGATACCTCTCTAAAATTGCTTCCATCCAATTTATGAGATGTGATTTGTATTGCGGGATTTTCAAAATGACCGAGAACGAAAGATAATTGGGGGGTGGAGACAGTCGAGATACTAGTTGATTTTGTTGTAGATGTACTGTAGTTGGTCATTTTTTGATAATCATGGTTTCTGGTATGAATTTAGAGGGACGATGCACACTAGATCTGAGATTGTGAAAATCAAATCTGAGATCAATGTCTACTAGATCTAAGATTATGAAAATCAGATCTGATATTAATATCTATCACAAAGGGATGAAGAAGAAGACTTAGTTAGGAAGAGAAGGGAGAAGGGGCATAAGTTTTCTAGTGGACTCATTAACAGCACAGATGACCCAAAAAATGCTGCAAAATCATCAACGAAGAGAGAATAGCGCCAGCTGGTGGAACAGACAAAGTTGGACAGCGACGAGTAGTGGTTGGCGGCAGTCGATGGTGGTCGAAACCACTGGGATCTGAATAGGCTGAGTGAGTCAAGTTCAATAGTGGTAAAGGTGTTGGGATTGGGGCACCGAAAAGAGAGATTGGAGCAAAAAACCGATATGTGCACAGAGTCAATGGGTGGAGCGTGGCGGCGCGTGGAGGCTCACCGACGACTGGGCTCCGGAGGTTTGGCCAATCTGATGCCGACGACCATGATGGTGGTGGTGGCGCGACTGGCAGATCAACGGTGGTTGTGGGTGGTGCTACTGAAAGCGACACACTGTCGCACGACTGTTGCAGGCGGTGACGCTTAGTGGTGCTAATACCAGTGGATGCGTGAGACCATTTTCTGGTAGTGCTAGTGATGTTGGTGCCAGTGAAGGCCCTTTCCCTACTCTGCTCCCGGCATTTGAAGACAATGGCGGACTCTGCTAACTCGAACGAAAGATCAGAGGCAACAGCTGCAACTCTAGTCTGGTATGGCTGGACGCACAAGTCTCGTGGATGGCTCTGATACCATATGATCTTACAAGATAAAAATGATATCTTCTACCTCAACTAAATAATCTTCAACACACAATATATACAAATTTACTCACACATCCCAATCCAACTAAGAGAGACAAAGCATCCAAAAAATATGGTTACATGATCCCTTAATTTGGGGATCCCATAAAGTAAGGATGCTTTGTCTCCAATTTCCTAAACTTTATACATATATATGCTACGTACTCCAAAGTTGGATAAACTATATGTAAGATTTTCAAATAACATTTGGATCTTATTTCCTTTAAGGTTATGAGATAATACCAAATTCCATTGAGAATATGGGATAGAAATAGATATTTGTGACTTCACAAGAGTTGCCTGCTTATAAATAAGTCTCCTAATTTAGTTCTTAATTTATGTGTGTAAGTAGTATATCCAAAATGTTCAATATCTAAAGTGTTTGTCCCACAACTAAATAAGTAAAATGCTCTAACATATATGTGTGACTAGTTATTTGAAGTAGCAATAAGGATGGCTAATTTAATTTTTAATTTTATCTGCTTAAAATTTGCTTTGTTTGAAAGAGTTTATAGTTTTTACGTAAAAAATTACAAATTGAGTGAATTTTTCTCATTATTCTGTGACCATAGATGTAGATATTGAGGTTAAACTACGTCAAATTTTTATATTATTTTTTTATTTTTTGTAATTATTGTGGATCTTATTATTATGTGAATAAAATTTCTATATAAAATGGTGTAATTTATTAGCATTTATACATATAAAATACTGCCATAATGACATATGATGGTGATAGTTTTTTTCAATTACAAGTCACTTTGGTAGATGTTTATAATACCTAATCCTTAGCAAACCGCATCGTTTTGTATAAAATTTCTTCAGTATGATTAAGGTTGTACGTAGTCTTGTTGGCTATTTAATTATCAAAAAAAATTAACTTCAAAAAGAAATGCAAATTAACAACTGATCCCAATCCATAACCGATGATATATATATCCAAAAAGTTGAAGGCCAGAAATTAAGAGTTCAAAACCTTGGATTTGTGAAGCAGCAGGCACAGCACATACTTAAACAAAGAAAGAGCACAAATTGGAACTTAAAACAGAAGATTACTATAAAAACAAAAGTAGAAGCAAGGCAGTAACTAATGAAGCAGCAGGCACAGCACATACTTAAACAAAGAAAGAGCACAAATTGGAACTTAAAACAGAAGATTACTATAAAAACAAAAGTGGAAGCAAGGCAGTAACTAATGAAGAGTTTATTAATTAAACCTGTGACAAAGAAAGAGAGTGAGAAGAGCAATAAGAGCCACAGCTGGGAAATCCAACATGTTGTAACCCTTGGGGAACCCGTTAACTTCAACTCTCCATGAGTTTGGATCATTCACTCCAAAGGCACAGCTTAGATACTCTGTGAAGCTCCTTGCTACCGCTGCATTGGACAATACATACTCCATCAGTATGTTTGCCCCAGCAAAATAACCCACAAATTCTCCTGCACCAATTCAAAGGAAAACTCAGCCAAACGTTAATTATTATTATTATATATATATATATCCACAATCATTTGTTGCATTATAAGGTACAGGATTGCTCATTTCAAATATGCTTTTTCACCTGTTTAGGTGACTCAATCATTAGAGTTGTGAATAATTTGTGCTAAGATAATTGGATTAGATAAATGATCGTCTTTTTCCAAGATGTATTATGAGGGGTGTTTGGAAAACTCTTTAGATGAGAATTAGCAATATATTCTATGTAATCATATTTATCTCACCACTATAACTTAATTAGATGTTTAGTGATATGCAATTCGAACTCGGATTTTTTTTTTAAATTAAAAATGAAGCAAGACCAACTCATAAGGGAAAGTGCACCGAGAAAAACTGAGGCAAAATCGAATTGCTTGGAAAATATGTATATGTTATATGGTTCATGTTTTTCCAATTTACATAAAATCAAGAAGCTAAAAGGAATTCAAGAGCTTCATTTTTCGTACCAAAAGTGACTCTAAGATAGCTAAAGGCACCTCCAGCAACTGGGATCTCAGTGGAGAATTCAGAATAGCACAAGGAAGAAAACAGTGCAGATACACCGGCAAAGATGTATGATATGAACACCGAGGGGCCGGATTCCTGGTGAGCCACCAGGCCAGTGACGGCGAAAACTCCGACGCCGAGCATTCCTCCCATGCCAAGAGCCACCAGATCGTACCACTTGAGCTTCCTCTTCATTTCTGCACCAGACCTCAGCCTCACTTGGTTGAGCTCCTGCTCTGGTGTCCATGTGGCCAGCATTCTCTGCCGCAGCCTGTGAGGTGTTTGGGAGAGATTGTTAATGATGTTTCTGGCGATGCGGATGCTGTTGCTTGGTGCTGTGGCTTCAATGGTTGCCATTTCTCTGGTGGCTGGCTCTCAGTGAGTATTTTGGCTTCCATACAAGAAGGGCTAAGACGAAGACTTTAATATACTTACTTTTACTATTTAAAAATTATATTAAAATACCTTTGAGGTTATATTTTTGTTACATGAGATTTCGCTGAAATTTTATAAAATTTTTTAACAATTTTTTAATTGAACAGAGTTTAGTATGATTTTAAAATGTAAAAAATTAATACAGGTTATTATAATTATTTAAAAATTTGGATTAATACATTGATGGAGAGAACACATTACTAGGAGCTTTTCTCCCAAAAGGGCGATGGGTGACCCCAAGTGCTGAAGGTACCTTCTTGTCCCTTGTGAGGCTCCACAAAATGACAATAATGCCCTCTCTCTCTCTCTCTCTCTCTCTCTCTCTCTCTCTCTCTCTCTCTCTCTCTCTCTCCCTCCTTTTTTGAGAGGTCCAAGGGCTCCAAAGAGGTTCTTCTCTGTGGGGAGAAGCATGCGAAAAAAGGTGAAAGAAGGGCCAAGCAAATTAGGTTAATAACCAGTAAGAGGAATCACAAGGACTTTGACCTATCCTTTGGGGAATTCTCCATCTGATCAAACTTTGAAAGATGTGACAAGAATTCCACACTTTGTTAAAGGCCAATAACCAGAGGGTTCCTTCCTTTGTCTACCCAAGTCTTAATTGAGAATTATTAGTACTTGGGGACTTGATTTCTACAGTTTTAGTTCATAAAATACTGGTCATGTTTTATCATCTCCTAGCAGACATTTTTAGCATCTTAAAGTGCATCACCTAGTATTGAAAAAACAATATTCTTACAGAGTTTCTACAAGGAAAATTTAAAAAAAAAAAAAAGAATTCTTCCATCAGGCAACATATATATCTACTGCTTCATTATCAGTGTCCACATGTGCTTATCATCAACTTCATTTTAGTTTTCTCTATTATGACCACAATCGTGCATGTTCTAATTAAGCTTGGTAGACATATATAGCTTCTAGAAATTAAACTGTTTAGAACCACTCCAACTACAGCTATTTAGATAGTTCTGCAGCTGCTTTGATTTTAGGCTGCCTTTTCTTTCAATCTTTTCATTTTATTTGGCATAAAAGGATATATATATATATATATACACATGAAGTGATCAAAAGGCATTCTTTCTTTCATAGGAATCAAATCCAAATATTTTAGCAGAAATTAATGCTAAGGAAAGAATAATTAGAGAGCCCTTCTTATTAATTAGTATTCTTAATCACGTTATATATATAGAGATAAATAGATAGATATATCTATTCATCCCGCCGTCATCAACATCACATAATCCACCTCAAGTTCTCATTAGCCATTGAACCAATGAATCATTCTTCTTAGTGGCTGAGACAGAACTGATTCATTTCTTTTAATATATATAAATATATAAAAGATCAAGATTAAGTGGTCCTTAATCCTTTTGCCTCTCCACATGCCACAACCCGAAATTCAATTTTTTTTTCTCTTAATTTCTTTCTTTAGAGTCAGTCAACATGAAGAGTTCTGTTAAAAAATACTATCAAAATATTATAATAGTAATTAACATTTTATTATGACAATAAACTATTTTATGGGCGTTTTTCTTTCTAATTTTACATATAATTGCCTATGATTTCTCTGTGCCACTAAATATTCAAAATAAAACTTTTCAGCTGCAGACAAGATGAGTTGGGTGCTGAAGCACGCTTAAATTGATGGCAATATATATAAATCCTAATGATTTTCCCAGAGCAAAATCATGAGAACCACAAAACAACGCATTATCTACAGCAATTTCATTTGATAAAGGCCCAAGGAACATGAGATTTTTCAGATCCAGAAATGGTGGCCTGGCTAAACTCAAAAGTTTTCCCAATTAAAGAAGGGTAAATTGACGCAAGACATATGACAAGATGAGTTTTCAAAGCAATGGCACCGAAACATTAATATATATATATATATATACACACACAATCAAAATGATAAATCTTAAACCCTAAATAATATATGTATAATCAAAATGATAAATTGGAGACACACATGAAATCACTGAAATTTCACAAGTTAGATTTAAGTGTTTTTCTTTTTTGATATTTTTTTTAATTTAATGTTATTTTTATTTTTTTTTAAAATAGAATTGTAATTCCATATTTTATTAGCAAATATATATGGTAAAAACTATTATTTTATTAGAAAAAAAAACAAAATAATATTCAAGTTTAATTAAGATTCTAGTTCCTGTCATCCTATGTATGCATCATATTTAAAACAAATTAGATCATAAATTAAGCCTATAGATTAGATACATTAGCTTAATCTTCAACTTTCTAGGACATGAATTATGACAACCCCCACCTAGCTCTCTCAGCTACTTGCAAGTTGCAACATCAACAAATTAATCCTAATCCATGGGAAATTGAAACCCAAAAATTTTCGTTGACCATATATATCAGCAATTAAAAAACTGAAGCACTACTTGGAGTCAATACTAATTTCAATTTGGAGCCATTAACATTGGATGGTTATAATATATATATATATATCATACATACAGTAGCAAGCAAATTCACGTAGAGATACAAGAAGAGAGAGAGAGAGAGAGCATAAGGGAAGTAGCTTTTCAATTAGTTGCTCTCTAGCCAGTAGTATAGGAATAGGAGCGGTAGCCTTTTCCTTTTGATTTGGCTTATAGTGGGTGGGGTGGGGGCATCTATAGATTTCCATTGACCTCATTCCTCACCTCTCCTCTCTAGTGAGTGCCTCAGTATATTTGTTGTTCAATCAATACTTATATGCCTATGCGAAGGGGGGCCCTCTGAATGCCATTTCCCAATGTGAAAAGTGCACTAGTTTTTCTCTTTTGTTCATCAAGAATATATATGATGGAAAAGGAGCAAAGCTGTGGAGGAAGAAGGTGCCTTTTATGGGAGGGAAAGAATCATCCAGGAAAAGGCTGATAATCTTCTTTAAATATTAAATATTAGTGACCCGTTTAAATAGGCTTTAGTTACTTGTGGACTGAGCAGAACCACCTCACTAATTAATCTCTTTCATTAAGTTAGTTGATCATTTTAGTTCTATTGGCATCATGATGCTTCTCGTTGGCCTTGCTCTGAAGAACATGTGGCTGTAATAAACTAGTAGTTTAAAATGAAATTATGCACTTAATAAATGTATTTAAAAACATCAACATGTCATGCTGTTGCTACAAAATGCGAATGAAAGGTTGGTTTCATTGCTTAGAATCTTAAAAATTCCAGTGCATTTGAGAAGCTGATTTTTCCATTTTGTTTTGGACTTCTTTTCACTTGCAAAATTCAGATTGTTTGATTATTTTAGTAATTACAGTTTTCAAAATTGTGGTGTTATTTTGATGCAAAAACTGAGTGGTAGTTAGCTATTTTGAAACAAGTTTCACTCACATGAATAAAACTGTCTCTGTTTGTGAGAATTGAATTGAGAAAGAAACAACGACGATTAATATTATATCATTATAATGAATATTTTTTTCGTAAACTTTGCACTCTGCGGCTGTTAATATTTGAACTTTCTTCTGTTCGCGTTAATTATTGGGGTACGGTAAGACATGAGAGCATATCATATATATATATATATATATATATATATCTCATGTAGTTCAAGTTTGGGCTTCCCCATCCCACGTGAATAGCGATTCTTACTTGTTAGATGGCTGGCTGCTCGCCTTGCTTAATGGCCGCCGTCACTGCCAACTGGTTTGGCAAAAGCGAAAGCCATTATTCCATGGCGCCATTGGGGGAAAAGTTGCCATCAGAGGAGGCCTCCCCATCTCTATCTGCATCTCCATTCATCCCCCATAATCATATAATTGCCGCCTTCATTTTCAGGATAATGATATCTATTAATGTGGGTATCATTCCCTTGCATCTTCTCTTTATTTGCCTTTCTTTTCTTAACCAATAATACATGGCACATCCATTATTTGTCCTATAAACATCAAATCTCCCATGACATAGTCAAACACAGGCAAGCATCGTACAGATTAAACAACAAGAAAATCGTACACACACACCATTAGGCATCAACAAGAAAACACTCCTCAACAATGCCTTGGGAAACAGACGTACATATTATGATTTGCAGAACAGAGTTACATTCTATAACAAAATCTAACAACAATTCTAGCTTCAGATCAGTGAACAAGTATATGTAGTTGTCATAAAGATGAAATTTTTAATAGCCATTTCCATCTTCCCAACCAACAAGCCCTGCACGTAACCTACAATCAGAAAACTTCATATCCTAATAACTATGAATCTAGCAAGACCCCTGTCTCTGCCTTCTTCTTCTTCTTCTTCTTGTTCTCCATTAACACATTCACGAAAGCATCCACAATTTGCTGCTGTGACTGCAGTATCAGTTCGCTGCGTTTCATCTCCATCTCTATTCTCATCTTCTCCATCTCCCGCACCATCTCCATCTTCATCTTCTCCACCTTCATGAACCCTTCTCCCAACAGGTTGATTGCGGAAACCATCTCTCCAATTGGATCCCTCTCTCTCTTAAATCCTAACCCCCCTCCTCCTCCGCTGCCGCCGTTCTTCTTCCCCAATCCGGAATCCCAGCCCGGAAAAAACCCATTCAAAACCCTAGAATCAAGGCTGGGACATGAATTCCCATCAGCCTTGACGGGGCTCTTTGCTCTGAATCCTGCAGGTATTGAATATCTGTCACCAGATAGATTCACCAAAAACCCACCATCGGAATAATCAATATTGGGATTCAATTTGAATCTGCCATCATCAGGCTTTCCCAATTTCTTTGCCCTAAACCCTGCAGCCTCCACGGCATGATCAGTTGGGGTTTTTATGCAAAACCCGCCACCTTCGTCGCGACTGGGATCAAAATTAGGGCCAAAATTCCCATGAATCTTCCCAAATTTCTTGCCCCTAAGCATCGGATGGACGAACTGCCCATCAGCTGGGTTTTTAATACGATATCCACCTCCAAAATCAGTGTCATCGCCGAGATCTTCATCAGATCCATCTTCCATATACCCATTCAAAACCCCAGAATCAAAATTGGGGATACAACCTTTTGCCGTATAACCTAGAGCTCCAGAATTTCGATCTTTTAGGTGAAATGCACCTGCTGTATCTAGGCCATGCTGATCTGGGACGAGATTAGGGATTGAATTTCCGTCGATCCTCCTAGAATTCTTCATCCGGAAGACGGTTTCAACCATATTCCGGTCGCCTAAGCCCTTGATTACGTCGGGCTCGACCCGATCGTCGGTGTTCTGATCAGATCCAGCGGCCAAAGACGTCCCCCGCTCCATGGAATCCATGTTCTCGAAGAAGAACCAGGAGGAGAAGAAGCGGCCGGGGAAGGAGAGGGAGCGCTGCTTCTCGGCGCGGTAGCGCTGGCGAAGCTTCTCCATCTTGTGGCGGCACTGGGCGGAGCTCTTGGCGGGGGAGGCGCCGGGGCAGCGCTGGGCTACGGCGGCGGCCACGGCGTCCCAGTCGGCAGTGCGGAGGTACCCCCGGCGGAGCGCATACCAGCGGTCGCGGTAGGCGTCTATGAGGGCCAGAGCCTCCTCCTGGGTCCAGCAGGGCGGCGGGAACTTCTTGGGAGGCTTGTCGGGGGCAGTGGCCATCTTGACGGATAGGGGGGAAGATAAGGAGAGCGGTGGAGGTGGCGGTGGCAGTGGTGGTGGCGGCGGCGACGGAGAAGGAGGGGATTGTTATCATGGCGGAGCAATAAATGGGAAAGAGTGGGTGGTGGTGGATGAGAGTGGGTGCACCCCACCATTACATGACCACTCCACCAGCCTCTACCCCCGCCTTAACACTCCCCCACCACCCACCTTCCCTACTGAGAGAGAGGTGGATGGGATTGAGATTGGGATTGGGATGGGGTTGAGAGCGCGTGACTGCGCCCACATCAGCGGTGGTGGGTGGGCGGCGGTGGACTGGGATGAGATGTGGCGGTGGCCGACTCAGATACAATAATTAGGTTCGAGTTTGTGTCCTTTTTCGGTGGGGGTAATTAGGTTTTAGTTGATGGAAAGGAAAGCATACTGATTAAGAAATTTGGGAGAGGTGGTGAGATATTAATTATTTTAAATATTAAATTTTAATTTTAATTAATAAAATATTAATATCTAAGCGGGTTAGTGAATTTTTAAAATTTTACCTTAAAACAACATAAGTATCCATTAGATGTTCAACTTAAGAGGGTGGGTAAAATGCATTTAATTTTTTGTGATCTATGTTATTAATTGAGATATTTTTGTAGTTTAGAAATACCTTTCCTCCTTTTTGTAGTTTAATTTTTTATGAAAACTTACTAATTTTGATATATTAACTTAAATTAAATTAAACTAAATTTTAAATACATCAAGATAAAAACAAAAAAAAAATCAAAAATTAAAAAAGAAAGATTGGTGTCATAAACCATTTTCATTATCCATTTCCAATAATGAAAATAGTTCTAGTTGATCACCAACGACCTCTAACAATAGGTTCTGACATAGAGAGAGAGTGAAACAAAAGAAAAAAAAAATAAAAGTTTCGATAAGAGAGAAGAAAAGATAAATAGAGTATGGGTTTAACAATTCTAAATTTATTATATCGACTTCTCTTTTTTGCATCAAAAGAATATTTTTATTAAAAAACTAAACCACAATGGGTGTTGTTACACCCAATAACTAAAAGTACAAGAGTTTGAGTACATTTTATTTTAAATTTTGTCTTATATCGAGATTTGAAAAAAATATATATTAATTATTCTTGAATAAAATTAATTACTCTTACCCTATGTCCTCCTCCTTTCCTCTCTTTCCCTTTGGTTATCATAATTCTCTCTCTCCTCTACTCTTCTCCCTCCAATGAGGAGGCCATGTTCAACAATTAAAAAAGAGAGAAGATAGATTGGGAGAGATAGAGAGAGATAAAGGGGGAGAGGGAGACTAAATCAAATAAAAAATGAAGAAAGGAGAGAAAGACGAGTGTGAGACATATTTAAGATGTTATTAAAAATTTTAAACAGCGCCATTCAATGTGATAGAAGAAGAAGAAGAAAAGTTGTCCAATATAGTCAATGGGATATTCATGTTCTCCAAACACAATGACCATCACTGTTTTATCATCAAATTTCAATAGTATTCTTTAAAACTTACCCTATATTTTTTTTTTATAAGAATTTGTCCTTTCTTATTTGAGTGTATTGCTTAATATTATTATATCTAAAGGGCCGGATAAGAAGTTATTTTATTAGTTGATTTTTCCCTCTCTTTAGTTAACAGTCGACCGCACCTCTGGGTAGAGCCTCTGCCTGCCTGCCTCGTACGCCCTGCCCACAACTTTCATTTAAATAATATGTAGGCAGGTAGGGGTAAGCTTCTTCTTTTGAGCAACACATGACAACTAGTAAGCTCTCTCTAATTCTTTCATATCCACATAATATAAAAAAAAAAAACTTAACCGATTATACTGCAAAAATTATATAACTTATCCAATAGCATCAGAAACTGATGCCAACAATTGAATGGAATCAATCAATTCAAAATTAGAAGTCCAGCCATTTGTTATAGTATTCACAGGTCCTTGGTGAGATGATACCATCAGGGGTGCACTGACTGATCCTGGGGCATACCCCACATGGAATCGAAGCCATGGCACCCACTTTTAGCCCCTGTCCAAGGCCCATCCCGGTTGCAGATCTATAACAAACACTTCCAATAGGAATGGAACGAAATTCTCCTAGTCCAGTGCTCTTTACCTCAAGAAGCTCGTTGTCTAGAACCATAGATTTCAGTATCTCCTCAATTTGCTGAGTCGTGCACTCGGCTGTGGTGATTTTATTCTTCTTAAAAAAGTCGGAGACTCCCTCTGCTGTAGCAACCTTTATCTTCCTAATGATTTTCAAACATGATTCTTTAAGAACGGCGATGAATTCTTTATCCAGTTTACCTCCCACATACCACTCACCGCCAGTGAGTTCCTTTGATGGTTCAAACTCCGCTGCCATGTAATGTTTTCTCCCCTTGCTTTGGATGTTAACCACCTCTTTTATAAGTTTCCTGCCTTGGAGTGCCTTGAGGGCTTTGTTAACCACAGGCTCTGGAAGATTTGTCTCTCTTTTCATATCTCCTTTCCAGATTCCCATGTCTCCTTTGCTTTTGATAAGGTTTAACAGTACACTCTCCGGTGACTGCAATTGTGCATTTGGTTGTGGTCGTTTCCGCTTAAGGGATGAGGTATCCTGAGATCGACTCATGTCTAATAGAATGAATGTACTACAAAGGAAAATACAATTAAGCACGTCAGATTGCAATACAAACTTAACAGATAAATCATTCACGTTATATAGAATAATTCCAATCTCAAAACTCTAAATCAAATTTAGTAGATATCATATGACAAAGGGACATGCACACGCGGGTGAGGGAGGGAGTGATTCTTCCATTAATTCAAAAGTATGTTTGAGTTAGTATGATAAAGCTATATATTTGCGTCTCACTGAGTTTGTACCATCAGTGATGTAGAGCCCCAACCAAAAACACGAGTAATCTTGATTACAAACTAAATATCATTAATCAATAGTAACATCAAAGTCTCCTCTACAATACATCATTAAAAGATTATTTATAAACAATTAAGAGATAAAAACGTATTCTAACTAAGATTTCTAATATTATAAAGATAATCGCAATCTAATTAGGATTCTAGGAAATTAAAGAAATCAAAAGAGCCTAGAAAACAAATTAAAATAAATAAACTAATAAACAAAATTAATTTTTATTTTTACACCTAAAATATTGTTTCCCAAAATATTTGTTTCGATGATCTTCATCTTTCTCCCCCGATTAAAAAGAACTTGACTCCAATGCGTTGGACTATAGATATCACTCGCTCAAGATCTAGGATTCAAAAATCCTCCTTAATAATTCAAATATTATCTAAATTTGGTCAATCTTTCCAATTGACAAGAAAACGTCAATAATGAGAGAAGCATTCAATCAATTATTATTTAATATCCTCCAAAAGAGCCTCTCAGGTAGCTAATATAGCTACTCTTACTGTTAGTGCTTTCAGTTATCATTTGTAATTGAAAGTATTACAACTTCTCATTTAAAACAGAAACGTTACTAAAGAAATACAAGAAAAATACAAATCAGTAATTGTCGCATGCTTAATGACCATTGTATCCTAGGGTTATGTTATGGTCCACTGCAAGGTATAAGACTTGTCTCATATTGGAAGTTTAGGCTCCTAGTGTGGGGCTTATAACCTCTTGGGCACCCTCCCTTTAACAGCTAACTTTTAAGAGTGAGTTCTACCTGAGAGTTGTAACAGTGGTATCATAGTCGACCCCATGACTCCCAGTGCAAGCGAGCAGCGACAAAGGTGACGCTGGCATTGTAGTGTTCGCTTAGGACTAGCAGTGGCTAGTGCACAGCCTGCCATCATGGGAGTCAGGCTACGAAGCATGGTGGAATGTTATGCTCTATTGTAAGATATGACACTTGTCTCACATTGGAAGTTTAGGCTCCTAGTATGGGGTTTATAACCTCTTGAGCACCCTCCGCTTAACAGCTAGCTTTTGAGGATGAATTCTACTCGAGAATTGTAACAGTTGAGTTAATAAGCATTAGGTCCAAGTTTTCAAATGATAGGAAAGGAGCCACTAGATCGAGTACAAAATTTCTTAAAGGAATGTTTAGGAAAGCGCTCAAGACGAATTCAAACCACAACAATCATCTTCATTAAATTCCCGAGTCTACAAATGCGTGTTTTGGATCATCCAGGTATGGTCCTAGTCTCTGCTCCATTAACTGGTCTTAATTATAGATCTTAGAGTAAAGGAATTCAAATAGCCCTAGGAGCTAAGAATAAACTAGGGTTTATCAATGGAGAAATTTTAATTCCAAATAAGACTAGCGATGAATTCCATCTATGGAAAATATGTGATTATATGGTTACTTCTTGGCTGCTGAATTCAATTTCTAAGGATCTAGTAGATGCCTTCATATACACTAAGAATGCTAGACAGCTTTGGCGTGAAATAGGGGAGAGATTTGGGGAGGGCAATGGAGTTTTGGTCTATCAACTCCAACATAAGATTAGTTCTGTCAGTCAATAGAATCTCTTAGTTCCTGTTTACTATACTCAATTGAAACGGTTGTGGGATGAATTGGCAGCAATCAAGCCGTTGCCAAACTGTAGTTGTGATGCCTATAAGGCAATATCAGAATTTGATGAGGAGAACAAATTAATGCGGTTTCTTATGGGACTGCATGATGGTTATGATCAAGTCAGAAGCCAAATATTGCTTCTTGATCCTTTGCCAAGTGTTAATAAGGCCTACTCAATGTTGTTAAGGGTGGAATCACAAAGGCAGGTTGTTTCGACCTTAAATGAAACTACTGAAGGAACTGCTTTCTTTTCTAAGCAGATTGTGAATAATAGGAAAGAGCAAAAGAAGTTTGGGAAGAAAGTCTATTGTGAAAACTGTAACGGAGTGGGCATTTGAAGGATTCTTGCTTCAAGTTAACTGGATATCCAAATTGGTATAAAGAAAAGATGAATAAGGATTCCACACACAGAGTGGTTGCAAATGTGATGAATAAGGTAGAATCAGTCTCAAATACACCCCTAGATGCAGCATCATTGAACAATCAAGACCTACGAAGTTCAATTGCAGCAGCTCTCATTAAAATGCTAAAGCCATCTGTTGGGAATGCTAGGCTCAATACGGCCTTGATTGACTTTTCTGGTAACCCAAAATCTATTAATTCTTGTTATTTTGGTATGCTTAGTGAAGGTACATGGATTCTTAATAATGGTGCTACTGACCACATTTCATACCATAGAAGGTTGTTTCGTTCCTTACATAACTTATCACAACATGTTTCCATTCATTTGCCAAACCATACTACTACTTTTGTTTCACAATCAGGGTCCATTTGCTTAAGTCCTTTAATTGAGCTCAAGGATGTCTTGTTTCATTCCTTCATTTCCCTTTAACCTCATGTTTGTTAGCTAGTGTTATTGGATCATCAATTGTTAGTAATTTTTCTTCCCATGGGTTGTCTTCTTCAGGACCTAAAGACGCATGAAGTGTTGGCTGTTGGCAAGGTTGAAGGGAAATTGTACAAGCTGGACAAATTAAGCTTTCATGTGGACACTATCACCAAAATTCTTTCCCAACTAAAGTCTCTCAACCTTCATTTTGTATCTGACATTTTTCCTTACCAGAATAAAACTTTTACCAGCACTTCATGTAATATGCCTACTGTTTTGCCCTGTCATGATACTTCTCTTGTTGTTGCTTCTACTTCTGATTTATGGCATAATAGATTAGGACATATGCCTGCTAGAAACTTGAAACACGTACCTACTTTAAGGCATTTGTTTGATGATACCTTTTCTTGTGAAACTTGTCCCTTGGCCAAACAAACCAGATTGCCCTTTGCCCTCCATGATCCTACAGCCACCAGCCCTATGGAACTTTTACATGTTTGACTTTTGGGGCCCATATTCAACTCTTTCTTTGACTGGTGCAAAATATTTCCTTACCACTATTGATGATTATTCAAAAGCCACTTGAACCTATATGGCTCGACACAAGAGTCAGAGTCTTTCTCTTCTTAAAGCCTTCCTTCGGTTAGTTGAAAACCAATTTCAAACCTCTGTTAAAATAGTTCGGACAAATAATGTCTCTGAATTTGTTAACCAATCTGTTCCCACGTTCTTGCAATCTAAAGGAATTTTGCACCAAAGAACATGTATATACACTCCTCAACAAAATGGCATTGTTGAGCTTAAACATAGACTTCTACTTGAAGTGGCAAGAGCTTTACAGCTACATTCTCATTTGCCTAAGGATTTTTGGTTCGAGTGTATATTGACTGCTACATACCTTATAAATCGGATGCCCCTTTCGATTCTCAAATGGGAAACCCCTTATTTTCACTTGTTTCAGAAAGAACCTGATTATGCTTTTTTAAAAACTTTTGGATACCTCTGTTATGCCACAAATACTTTTCCTCATAAAGATAAATTCTCTCCAAGAGCCATTAAATCTGTCTTTATTGGCTATTCTTACTGTCAAAAGGGCTACAGATTGTTTGATCTTTCCACTCGGAAAATGTTTGTTAGTAGGGATCTAACATTCTTTGAATCTATATTTCCCTTTCACAATCATGTTTCTTCTGACAGTTCACTGCATAACCCTTACCACAAATTCCTATCAGCTCATCTGCACCTGATCTTATTACCTCACCCTCACATTCTTCCTCTCCTTTGGATGGGACCCCGAATATTCCTTCTTCTTCTCCTAGTTTGCCATCTGATTTACCAAAGGGTAAAAAACCAATTGGTTCTAAGTGGGTATATTGTGTAAAGTATAAGCCTAATGGGGACGTTGATAGGTATAAAGCGCAATTAGTTGCCAAAGGGTACAATCAAATAGAGGGTCTTGACTACAAGGATCGTTTTTCTCCTGTGGCCAAACTGGTCACTGTTCGGTTATTCATAGTTGTTGCTACTTCTAAAAATTGGCCTATCTATCAGATTGATATTAATAATGCATTCCTTCATGGTCATCTTGATGAGGAGGTGGTTGTTGCTACTTCTAAAAATTGGCCTATCTATCAGATTGACATTAATAATGCATTCCTTCATGGTCATCTTGATGAGGAGGTGTATATGACTCCACTCGCTGGCTATACAGTTGTTGCGGGGAAAGTTTGTTTGTTGAAACGATCTCTCTATGGCTTAAAAAAGGCTTCACGCCAATGGAATTTGGAATTTAGTGGTTTTCTTATGAAGCTAGGGTTTATTCAATCACCCTATGATCATTGTCTTTTTACACATATGACAAGTTCTCATTTCGCTGCTTTATTAGTCTATGTTGATGATGTGCTTCTAGCTGGAGATGATGTTGATTTTATTGCCTCTACTAAGGCTGCTCGGGATGACAAGTCTACCATTAAGGACTTAGGTTATCTCAAATACTTTCTTGGGTTGGAAGTTGCTAGGTCCTCTTCTGGAACTTTTTTATCTCAACACAAGTTCATCATGGATCTTGTTCATGAAGTTGGTTTACAAGATGCTAAGAATTCCTCTTTTCCCATGTCCAAGGGTTTGTCTTTGAAACCAAATCAAGGTCTTCCTCTTCCTAATCCTAATTAGTACCCCAGGTTGATAGGCAGGTTGTTGTATGTTAATCTTACTCGGCCCGACATTAGCCATGTCGTACAGCATTTAAGCCATTTTATGTCTTCTCCCTACTAACCTCACTTTGATGCTGCTGTACAGGTTGTTAGTTATCTTAAGGGTATTGCTTCTCAAGACCTTTTTTTATCCTATCGTTGCTAATCTCTCCCTCTCAGCTTATTGTGATGTCGATTAGGCGACATGTAAGTTCACACGTCGATCCTTAACCGGCTTTTGTGTTTTTCTTGGTGGTGCATTGGTTTCCTGGAAGACTAAGAAGCAGCCTACAGTTTCACGATCCTCTGCTAAAGCTGAATATCGGAGTATGGCTTCTACCACTTGTGAGCTTGTTTGGATTACTAATGTTCTTAAGGATCTTGGTGTTTCTGTTCCTTTGCCCATTAATCTACATTGTGACAATAAAGCTACCCTACATATTGCTGCCAACCCTGTTTTCCATGAATGTACTAAGCATTTTGACATTGATTGTCATCTTGTACGTGATTACCTCAAACAAGGTTTTATTGCTCCTATGTTTGTTCCATCTCAGCTGCAGCCTGCAGATTTGTTTACTAAGCCTTTGTCTGCTGTTCATCATCATTCTATGGTTGTCAAGTTGGACTTGCGTTCTCCCCAATCTCCAACTTGAGGGGGGGCTCTTGGTTGTAGCAGCTAGATGATTGTATTTATATAGTGGTAGCATGTATGTAAATGTGAGGTCAGTTCTAAAGGATGATCAAATGTGCAGTGCATATAATGTTAATAGGTGCAACATTTTTCACTTACCAGGCTTTCGAATAAGAGAAGTTACCTTTATTGTTTTCTTCTTCTCTGTTTTGTCTTTAATTTGGCTTGTACAAATCTTGATTTCTTCACAGAGCTCGAGCTTGGTTAACATAGTCCAAGCTCAAGCTCGACTCATCAATTCGGTTGACAAACCGAGCTCGGGCTCGCCACCATGCTCGATCTCGCTAAAGCCTAGCAAGCCTGAGCTCAAGCTCGGGCTCAACAAGCTTCTGGTGCGCCCGAGCTCACCACCATGCTTGAGCTCGCCAAAGGCTGGCGAGCCCAGGCTCCGACTCGAGTTCGAAGGAACAAAAGATTTCAGCAGTAAGATATTTTAGCTTTCTTAGGGTTTCTACGGAACGAAATAGGATCAAATTTTGTGTTGAATCAAACACACACTATCCAAAAAAATTGAGGAACACTTGCACAAATGACGAGGAGTTGATTACACATAATAAATTGAAGATTAATGGAAGATAAGTGTTACCAATGTGCAAAGAGGACGGATTGAAGAAGAAGAAGAAACCTCTCTCTCTCTCTCTCTCTCTCTCTCTCTCTCTGTGAGACGGCGAGATGGCTAGACAAAGAGAGGGGTGGAGCAGCGATGAGACAGCGAGGCGGCGGCAAGATGACGAGGCTACGGGGAGAACGGTGGACACTCCGGCGGGCGACAACAGAAGCAACAACAACGGGTCTCTAGTCTCTTCCTTTCTTCCCAGCAGCAGCCTACGAGCAATTGCACTTCAAATGCAATTTCAAATTAATCAATTAGAGTTGGGAAATTTGCAAAAAATAGGACTTCCGATAAAGAACTTTCCAAAAATAGGACTCTTAAAAAATCTTTGCAAAACTAGAATTTTTAAGAGTTGAATGGACAAAAATGACCCCGCTTTAAATTAGCCCTAAGATCCCTTCATCTTCCTCTCGCACACACATCCTCAATCGCCTGTCGGCCAGAACATCTCTCTTGCTCGTCCTCTGTTCTCTGCATCTAGGGTTGATGCTTCCTCGTCAGTCGTCGCCTTCAAAGCCATTATAGTTTCAGTAGCTTGTCTCCTCCATACTAGGCATGTATTCGTTTTCTTATCTTTGAAAACCTTTGGCCAAAGACGATTGGTATTCCCTTTGAATGATTTTAGAGTCTTTTATCCTCTTTGATGCGATTTTTTGAATAACTACATAATGGATATGCAAATGACATTGAATCTATACATATCAATCGGTATTGATTGATGCACCAATTAGATACCAATATATGTCAACCGATATAGGTCCAACCAGAAGCATCCCCAAAAATGTTTTATATCAGTTCGGTTCATATATCGGTTGTGAAAAGATATATAAGGATATGTATGCAAGTATCGACATCTTATAACAAATGTTATATCGGTATACTTGTATCAGTTTTAATTTTATGTAAATCGATATATAGTAACTGACAGATCCTTGCGCGACTGAAATTATGAAACCGAGATAACCTTAAACAATCGATAACTTTTTTTACTTACAGAACTGATATGTTTTAATCTAATTTACAGGAATGGTAGCTCATAGACTTATATTTGTACCTGTGATGTATGAAGGTCGGAGGGAATATAATGTTGATAGAGGCACATCCCTCATGTGCTAGATCAGCATCACTGGCAAAGACCCCCGATGTTTAGAGAAAGGGCGGGAGATGATCCTAGTATGGTTGAGTATTTGATAGAGCAAACTGAGAAGCAGCTCCAACATCTGCAATGCAGTGATGAAAAAGAGGTCAACTACGCTACTTTCATGCTAAAGGAAGAAGCTAGGCGATAGTGGCAATCGACTCAGCGAGCCTTACAAAGGACACCCAAGCAAGCAAAGCAAGACCCAAGGCCGAGAGAAGCTTAGCCAATAACCTGGGAAAGATTCAATGAAGCTTTTAATACTTAGTACTTTCCACGAAGCTGACAGAAAGAGAAGACTTGGGAGTTCATGAAATTGAGGCATATAGAAGAAATGTCGGTGTCACAGTACGATGTCAAGTTTACTCAACTGATTAGGTATGTGCCGATGTATGAAGCCGACGAGAGGCAGAAGGCACCAAAATTTGTAGGTGGATTAAAAGTGGATCTATAGAAAGCTCGTAGCGCGTGTACTATTAACACTTATAGCGAGGCGCTGGACAGGGCTCTGACCACTGAGACAAACCTATTGCGTGTAGGATTGATAAGATCCAATGAAAAGAAAAGAGATTCGAAAGGCATGGAGCATAAGTCAAAAGGGAAGAATTTCAAAAATGGCAAACCGTGTCCTCAAAGCGATAAAGTACACCCAGGGAAGAATTGTTCTCAAGAGTATATCACGTGCTTTGCATGCGGCAAAAAAAGACATAAAGAAAAGGACTACCCCAAGAATAAAGAGGCACCTCCGACCAGAAATCGAATGGGGATTAGGTGTTTCTCGTGCAATCAGTCTGATCATTACGCCAATGAGTGTCCAAAAAGACAAAAGATAGACCAGCCTGGAAAGGTAAACATGCTGCCAAGACCTCACACTAAACGAGTTTATTGCTTGACGAGAGAGAGTGAAGAGGTCTACCTTGGCTTGGCAAGGGACGACGAAGAGACTTATCCGACAATGATAAAAGGTACTCCAATTTTATTTGAATAGATTTTATGCATTTATGATTATGACATATGTATTAGTTTGGAAGTAAACTTGAAAATTAGGTCTAGGGTTAAGGTTAAGGCTTGAGGTCTAAAACACCAGAAGTCAAGACATTAAAAGCATACGGATTGTGTTAAGAAGATGAAAATTTTGAGTTAGGAAGCAAATGACAATATGGATCAAGTGTTGCTTACCAAACATTGATTATTAACCACGTTACATGAAAGAATTAAGCATGATACAGAGTGTCGATTAGAGAATCAAATGATTAATTGGGTGACGTAGAATGTTATTTTAAGGACTTGTTCGAGAGATATTATGATGAATTGATTTAGGATCTCTTGAAGACACGATTAGAAATGATTGCAGCAGAAAATTGTAGTGATACCGAGTGATATAAGTCATTTTGAGGATATGAGTGATCGCCGGTAAAGGAGCTACAACAGGAAATTCTATGAAAAACACATCGTACCTAGTAAACATTAGGCGTTTGATAAACGCAAAGTAGGATAATTGATATATGATTTGTTAAGCCAACTTGAATTATTATTCTATACATTAAAGTTTTTGTTAATTAACAAAAAGATCAATTTTAAACTACATACAAACTGATATCCCTCAATTTTATTTTTGAGTGATTTGCGGTATGGGATTAGTTCAAATAAAGTATAATTAATCAAGTTAAATTATTTTGCAAATATTTTTCAAAGGAGAAATCTTTTTTCAGCATTCATAGTTGATTAGTTGACTATCCATAACTCATGAGTCGACTAAGCAAAGAGCATCCCTGCATAATTGTTTTCTTTTAAGTAGCATTAGTCGACTAGGCCGAGTGGTGTTTTTCATTAGTCGACTAAATCTCCAGGTTAGTCAACTATTGAATTTTATAAGTCGACTAAAGGTCCATCAATAGTCGACTAAAGGTTTTGATTAGTCGACTATCGGTGTCCAACTGGCAGAAAAGTTTAAAAGGAAAGCAAGTCGCCCTAAGGAGTATAAAAGCATCTCATTCTCGTTTCTTAAAAACTCTCAATCACATTCAAGTCTCCAAGAGCTATATTCAAGAAGTGCAAAACGCCATTACTATTCCATTCAAGATTCAAGAAGCTTGTGTGCTGGATTGTTAAATCAAAATCAAGCTCAAGGAAACTGAAAGTTGAGGCACTGAAAAGAGAACGATTCTTCACTTCATCAAAGGGTATATTTAATCTATTTGATTATTGCCTTATAATAGTTTTTATGTGATTTATTTGTGTCCGTGTGAGGACCACTCTTGTAATCATTAAACTATTGTGTGGATTGTTTTGGTTTCCTAGATTGGTTGAAAATCTAGGTGTTTGTGTGTAGTTCCCAAGGTTAGCTAAGGGAAAACCTTGGCATTGATTGGATTAATGGAACCCCGAGAGTTGTTGATATCTTGGAAGAGTGGAGTAGGTGTTTGAGATACACCGAACCACTATACATCGCCTTGTCTATCATTTGCTCTTTATTAGTTTTATATCTGCATTTTTATTTAGCATAAAATAGACATAGGTTGATATTGGGTGAATAATTGGCTAAACATTGAAGTGATCGAAAAAGTTTTATATAACCACTCAATTCACCCCTCCCCTCTTGAGTGGTCATTACCTACGGGACCAACATGATTGAGGTATTTAGGTCATTTCAATTAAAGCTTGTTTGCCAATATCGGTGATCTGACTAGGCAAGTGCCAAATTTCGAGGACGAAATTTCTTTAGGGGGGGGAAAAATGTAATGCCCCATATTTGTATGACATCAGCCACATAATTTGGACGAGTTTAAAATACAAAAAAGTTGATTTGATAGTAAAATAAATTGTCAAATCAACGACAGGGAAGGTCTCGAAACTTAGATACCTAAAAATAAGGGTACAGCATCAACGAGCGTCTCGAGGAGGAATTTATGACGCTGAAAGAAACCAAATCATAGACTATTTCTGGTGCAGCTTCGATATAGCCTAGCAAAACCGAATTAGCGTAAGGAACTTCCGAAAAGACAACGGGGCCTCGAGAGGAGTTGAATTTTGCATAAGGAACAACCCCGAAAAAGGTTCGAGGTAAAACGATCAAGTTTTCAATCAAGCATGATTTTTTATAGGTTTCGGGTCTAAGTGTAATTTTTGAATCTTGACCAAAAAGTGGTCAAATGGGTCTCGAAGAACATAATGTGAAAGAGGAAATTCTAAGGATCATAGTGAAATTTTCAGGATCTCGATATGCTTCATCGAAAGGCCTAAAATAGATTTTAAAAATTAAGGGAGCCAAAGTGTAAATAAAAGAAAAATGAAGAAGGAAGCACAACCATGGCCGTCACTGGCCACTGCCATCACCAGCCAGCCTTCAGCCAATGTCCTTGGGGTTGTCTGAGGGCACAAAAATGGGCCCCTCGACATGGTGAGTTCATTGGGCAGGGTATGGGGTCGCAAATGGCCTAGCATGGTCGTGATTTGACAAAAATGGCAAGACATGGCCGCGATCACCAAAAATTCGAGAGAAAGACGTTTGTATCAAATCATCACGATTTGAGGCAATTAAATAGTTGTAAGGATAATAGAGGCATCAATTTGACCAGGTATGGCTCGATTGGGCTCCAAAATCGTGTATAAATAGGGGCATTCAAAGTAGTTGAATTCATCAAAGTTGAAACTTCGGATTTCTCGTGTTTGAGAGCAAATCAGGAGTCGAGGATAAAGGGTTTTTACTCCCCATGTGTTAAGGAGCAATTCTGGAGAGTTTGGTGAGTTTTCATAAAGGTTTGAAGGGGTATTCGAAGTTCGTTGAAAAACGCAGAAACGTCGTCGGAAGCGGTCTAAAAATTGCCCATTTTGGCGATTTTTGGCGGGTGTTTCGGCTATCAGATGGTGTCGTTGTGATCAGCTCAAGGAGTTCTTCAAGGTTGTGTCATTGAATAGAGCATCGAAGCAAGTCGCCGGTCACCGTCACTGGAGAAGATGACCGAAGAAGGTAAGAAAATAAAAGGAAAAGTAAAAAAAGAAGAAAAAACGAAAAAAATAAGAGAAAATTCCCAAAAAAATTCTAGAAAATCTAGAAAAATATTTTGGGAATTATTGTGGAGAAAAGATTGGGAAAGTATTTAAGAAATATTTATTTTGCAATTTTTGAGGAAAAATGAATTATGGAAGTTAGAGAAAAAATAGGGAAAAAATCTGGAAAAATCCCAAAAAATTCTAGAAAATTGAGAATATTGTTTTTTGAATTATTGTAAAGAAAAATTTGGGAAAAACCTTGGGGAGGTATTTATTTTGAAATTTTTGAGGAGAAAATAGGAAGAAAATTATGAAAAATTAGGAAAAATAAATATTGATATTCTTTTGAATGAATATAATGTCTAGGGATCGTTGAGACTCGAAGTTGAGCATTAGTGCTATTACTTGAGATTTGGCACAAAAATCGAGGCCGAGCACGTTATTCAAGGCATTCTGAGTTACGTTCAAGGTGAGTAGTTTACTACCAAAACTTGACTTGTTTATATAAAATGGTTTGATTTGTGAGAGTTCTTACCCCAAACTAGGTTTATTGTGAGTAGTTCTATCAAAAACTTGGTTTATTTTGGGTGGTTCGACCCTATACATGATTTGTTTATATAAATGATTTGACCTATGATAAGTTGTTTGCATATGGATGGTTCATCCAAAATGTTTATTTACATGTGCATTGAAATTTGTATTTTAAATTATGTGCATGCAAATGTTAGTTTTATATGATGCATGGTTGGTAATAGAGACATTGGCATGTTTGTGTGACGTCCATATGGGATGTGGGTTATCAACCTGTGTGTGGCACTTGAGTGATAGCACTCGGGATGCATGCCAAGGATTAATGCTATGTGACTCACTTGGAACGGGGCTGAGACAAACTTCACCCTACGATACTCAAGTGGTGAGGCAAAGAGTGGACATCACCCCGGATGTTGGCTCAAGTGGCAGGGCTGAGAGTAAACACCACCCCAGGTTCCTTTGAGAAATAGCATTATTGCCTAGGTGGACGTTGATTCCAGGGATAGTGTTGATCCTCTTGCAGCCAGAATTGTGTTGAGATTCGAAACGCTTTTGAGTAGGAGCATAATGCCTAACATGATATAGAAGTGATACTCGGGTTCATGAGTTGAGTTTATCCCTCATAAGTAGGACTGTGTTATGCCAATGTGTCGATGTGATTGTGCTGCCTTTAGAGAGATTACATTTTTCCCGATTAGGGTTAAGTGTTATGTGAGATTCTTTTGGGTTAGGTCATGTCGAGATGTGTCGATTTTGTTTTATGGTCTTGCATATATTCATGAAAATATTTTGAATTCTCACTTAGATGATTCAACATCTAATTTGGACTTTGTCTCTAAAATATTCAAACGTTTCAAGTGAAAGCAGCAACACTAAGAGAAAGAACATTATCGAGATGTAGCTAATAGTTACATATTAGATCTTTTGTAGGTCTTTATTTATGTACAAGATATTCAGATGTTATGTATTATTTTGATGATGTCATATTATGAATAAAGGAATTTCAGTTATGTATCGTTAAGGTTTCGATCTTGCTTTCGTTGATATGATGTTATTACTAGTCTTAACTTATTCCTTTAACTTGATATGCTCAGATAGTAGATCAGGATTGTCGGGGTTTAAATTACGCTGAGTGTATGTTGAATGATTGTTGAAAAAAAAATATCTCTGAAATTTCGAGTTAACTCGCACTTTGGAAAAACAGGGCATTACAGTACGGGCTGGCACTGCTACTCTACCAAGGGTGCACCCATACACCTCGACATAGTAAGGAAGCCGTAAAAATTGAGTAGCATTAAGGTACCATCGGCTCAAACGAAAAGAAAATGAAAAGGACATTTTGCATATTGCATTCATGCACGAAATATGAATATTATACTCACACTTAGATGATTCATCATCTAAGCTATACCCTTGGAATATTCAAACGTTCTAGATGAAGATGTAGCAGAAGCAGATACGGAAGAGGCATGTGACGGCACTTAATAAGTGCATAATATTTTATGATTATGAAAGTTATGTAATTATGTTTCTGCTACTTGGAATTTTGAACGATTTGAAAGTCCATGATGTATAATCTAATTTATGGCAAATGTTAATATTAGGTTCGATTCTTACCTCCGCTAATAATGAAATACCTAGTCTAACGTATATAATGTCTGATGATTTTGTTTCATGCTAGATAGGTAGATGGGAAATTTTGGGAGTAGTAATATGATGAGTTTGTTACTACAAAAAAAATAATAATATACCGAAATTTCCTAAGTTACAACACACTCGAGAAAGTAGAGTGTTACAGAAGTCTTCTCTCAAATTCCTCTCCACTGCCATCATCTCAACTCTATCTCGACTCATTTCATCATGAGTTTGGTGGAGGTTGAGTTCCATCATCTCTAATCTCTCCTCTATTTGCTCTTGGTTTTGTCAAAAGCCGATCTCCATCGCATCCCATCGAGTCTCCAGTTGTTTCATCCTCTTTCCTTCCACCATCACTTAATTCACACGTCACTTTCGATCAATTAGCTACCCAGTTCGTAAGATCCAATCGATAGAGGTACCTGATCATAATGGCATAAACTCGAATCGCATTCAGTTAGTTAACTTCCAGTTCATTAGATCCGATCAGTGGATACTTCTGATCGTGATTGCGTTGAACTCCGATCGCTCAAAATTTGTTGCTCGCCGAAAGTACTCAAAACCAAATAGCTAGGGATCGTCTTGCTCTAATACCAATTGTTAGATCTTCGAATCTAACAGAGGGTATTTTGAGATGAATTTTTGGGAATTATCGAAAATTAGGAGGGAAAGAGATTGAGAGAGAAAGAGAACAATAAGAGAATGAGGAAGAATAGAAAGTTCGAGAGAGGAAATTAGAGGAAAGAGATTCAAATCATTCCATTCATGAATACCCATCCTCTAGTTGTGGCTTGTTTATAGCCTCATAGTCTCACACATGCACCCATGTACATTACAACCGATAAGCGTAACCGCCTCTATAACCAAAGACAAATATCTATAATAAAAAGAAAAAGAAAATTACAATTACAATCCTTGGAATGTGACAGAGGCCTAAAGAACAATTGGGATTGTTCCCAACAATATCTATTTCAATTGATCCATGGCATCTACCACCAACTAAATGTTTTAACAAATGATTTGTCCCTTTACTACTACTTGAAGAAAACACATTCTCACAATATTTGCACTTAGCTAAATCCTCTCCACTACGCCCTTTAAGTTTATCAAAAATCATTCCACACTTTTGATGTAGTTTTTCTTCGTTTAGGAACAACTTCAATTGTCTCCTCTCCTAACTC
The DNA here is from genome assembly GCA_036245055.1 of Diospyros kaki. Lineage (NCBI taxonomy): Eukaryota > Viridiplantae > Streptophyta > Magnoliopsida > Ericales > Ebenaceae > Diospyros > Diospyros kaki. The sequence continues at coordinate 33,019,935 of BSEG01000007.1, forward strand.
AACATCTCCATCACCTCTAATACAAATGACTAATATCAACAGACATTTTTCAAGAATTTTGTAATAGAAGATAATAAGAATTCTAAAATTAGTCATATATAGTCATTTGTGTGAAGTGAAACCAAAAAAGAAAAAATTTATTTGAATGTCTATAATTAAGAAAATACATTCAGTAGAGAGAAGGATAAAGTAACTAGAAAATACTTACTACTTATCATCAATAGTCAAAATATTAGTACTTAGTAGAAGTAGGTACTTATTATCAATTGTTATATCATTTAGTAGAAGTAGGTACTTATTATCAATTGTTATATCATTCTCTAAGAGGCACATGCACCAAAATCCTATATCATATTCATGCTTTGTATTTTTATTTTTCCACTTAATGAGGGGCCATAGAGAACTGCATAACCAACAATGAAACCACAGTAACCCAATAAGCAAATAAAAAAACCCAAAAATTAAATAACGAGAAAAAAAAATAAAAGTTCTAAGATAAACCGCCTAGGCTAAATCATTTGTTATGAAAGCTTAATGAAAAACAAAACAAACCCTTAATCAAAAAGAAGATTCTCAGGTTTGCCTCTAACTTGGGTAGGTAAAAGAACATTATCAGTTCAGGTAGCAAAGCACTACTCAAGTTTTTCGCTAGCTTCAAGGACATTTCTCTGCAGGGGCAGATCCAGGAATTTAGGTTGGGGGGGCTGAAATTTAAAAAGTTAATGTAATAAAATTCTTATGTAACCTAAAAGTCAGTACAATAAATTTTTATTAAACTTGTGCTCAACGAGGTTTTGAAACAAAAAATTCATTAAACTTGTGCTAAATTGATTTTGCTCACTATGAATTCAAGTACTTTCACTAGTGTGATGATCGCTCTTTCCAAAAAAAGATAACAATGTTTTCCCTTTCTTCACAGAAGATTGTTGTTTCATCCTAAATTCTAAGATACACAAACAAAAAATAGCACAATTCAATAATCGAACAATTAAAATATTTAACTTAAAATTTGAGGCAAATGCAAGCCTAATACAACAACTGTATTTCTAGAGTTTAAACAAGAGAAGGCAAAAGCATGGCCGATTCAAATATTCAATTCAAATATTCAATAACAGATTCACAATAACAAATTCCAGGCTTCCAGCCACGCCAATTCCTAAGTTCCTAACTAAATGCAGTAGTCAAATAGGCAAGCAGACACAAAGTTAGCAGAAAATTACTTACTTAAAACTTGCTGAAAAAAGGCAGCGATTTCAACAACAAATCAAGCATAAACAAGGAAAAAAAAATATGAGCGAAAAATAGAAAAACTATCTAGATTTAGCTGTCAATCGAGAGAATCAAAGAACTGAAAGAAGAGAAAACAACATACCTGGGCTCGAATGAAGCAAATCTGGAATTTTTTTTTTTTTTTTTTTGGGGGGGGGGGGGGGGGTAAAACGAAGACCTGAATCAGAGGCAGGGCAGCGAGCAAGAGGGCGAAGCCGACTGGCTGAGCGAGCGTGGGCGCGAGGGCGAGCGAGAGCAAGAGAGAGGCAGTCAGGCAGAGAGCGAGAGCAAGAGAAAGGCAGCGAGCCGGAGGGCCAGCGAGAGCAAGAGAGGCAGAGAGCGAGGGCGAGAGGCAGCGAGGGCGAGCGAAAGCGAGAGAAAGGCAGCGAGGGCGAGCGAGAGCAAGAGCGAGAGAAAGGCAGCGAGCCGGAGGGCCAGCGAGAGCAAGAGAGGCAGAGAGCGAGGGCGAACGAGAGCAAGAGGGGCCGAGCCCGAGCGAGAGCAAGAGAGAGGCAGAGAGCGAGGGCGAGGGCGAGCACGAGCGGACGAGCAAGAAAAGAGGAGGCAGCGAGCAAGGGCGAGCGAGGGTGAGCCGTGAGCGAGAGCGAGGTCGAGAGACGAAGGAGAAGAAAAGGGTTTGCAGGCAAGTGGGCTGGGCTGAGAAAAATTAGGGTGGGCTGGATTGAATTTGGGTTGGGCCAATACTAAATAATCAAAAAAATTTACTTTACAAATTTAATTTTTGTTGTGGCTGCCACACATAGATCCGCCCTAATTCTCCGTCATCATTGTCTCCACAAAATGTAGAACACTTTATGCATTAGAATTGACTGCGTAGTTGCTAGCTACTAATCTATGATAAACCCGTGCTTATGGTTGACATGAAGCTCTAGCCCTCTTAGAAAAAGCTACCAACACACTAGTATAGTATCATGAAACTGAACGAGTAAGTTCATATTCTTTTCGGTGGTAGCGGGTGGGTGTGAAATGCCATGTGCTTAGTTTATGTTGATAAGAACTTCACTCCTGTCCCTTGGCTAACTGGAGAAGGACTGATGCAATTTTCTCTTTTGATTACATGCAATTCCACTATGAGTGACTACAAGAGTTAGAGTTAATCAAAAGTTTTGGAAAATATTGTGGATGTAGAAGCGAACAAGACAAAAGGCCATTCTACATATACCCAAATACCCTAAACATGAAGTCAAATTTGACTCTGGAAAAAATTAATGTGTTGTCAGTTTCTCACAGCATGGAAATTCTGCTGGCTTTGAGCCATAGTGAAAGGAGAGGGCTTGAGATCCATCTGAAGTCTGCCACTCACCAGATATAAAAGAACAAGCAAATTTGAGAGTGAAACAAATGTTGTTTTAGCTTAAAAATCATTCTCATAACCCAAACCCTAATCAAAGAAAAAAATAAAATCACACAGAACAGATTGAGAGTGTAGATATATATACCAAGCAAACGAGAGAGATGGCAGAATGGTGTAGTGGCTAGTGGAGGCTTGCGGTGCAAGAGATGGTGACTTCGGTCTAGGCGAAGAACTAGAAAGGGAAAAATCGTCGTCGATCCCGAAATGGAGGCGTCAGGTTGAGCAAAGAAATAGAGAGAAGGAATATCGTCAGCAATCCCGTAGATGAAAGCGTCAAGTTGTGAAGATGGTCGGCAGTGGCCCAAGCGGCCTACGGTGGGATGAAAATCCTAGTCTTTTGCAATTTCAGATATTGGAGGTGGTGAGTGTTTAATCAAACTAATTTTATTTAACAAACGGTATAACGGATTTCAATATTAACGACTTTAATATATACACAGGTTTATAAATAAATTTGAATTTTGTGAATTACCCGTTTTACAAGTTTAAAAAGTTTTTTGATGAATTTAGCCTAAATTTATTCAAATTTTTTTCAAAACATGCAATTAAAATTAAAAATTATTAAAATATGAACAATTTATAACATGAAATTAAAATATTTATAATTAAGACTAAATCATTCAAGAAAATAATATTGTAAAATTATAATTTAAATATAAATAATAGTTTTAAATGTTAATATAAATAATGTGTATATAATATTTATTTATTTATTTAGGTTTGAATCTTGAAGGGAGTAAATTTTGTTATCCTTACCTCAAATCCAATACTTGCATTTCAGATTTAAAATTTATATTGATTTTGAGAAAAACCTAATTTGACGAAGATGAATTTGGGTTATCCCTCGATCAATAATCAAATGTTTCAAATTTAATTGTCTTTGTCTTACGTGAGATTTAAATATATAATAAATTATGATGAAATGAGATTTAAATATATTAAAAAAAAAAACTAATAGTACTACTATTCATAGTTTATAGAGAATTATCTACAATGACATGAACAACCCTTATATGTAATCCGAGGGATGGAGTCTCAAATTAACCTTACAAAACTTAATCCAATAGGTGAAAGTGATTATGTATATAAGCATTCCTTAAACATTAATTTAATCCTTTTTAGTTTTTACCGGGAAAGAAAAACTATCATTCACCAAAAGATTCCTCGTACCAGACACAGCATGTTGAACTGGAAATCTTCCCTGCTCTATTTTTTCATATGGCAAACAACATATATTTCAAAAATTGAGTTCATGAAACAAAGCATCATGAAGAAAACTCCCATTCAAGCTGCTCCAAAATTGGCATTGGCATTGGCATGGATATTCAAGTCTCCATGAGCAGCTTTCATTCTCTGGATCTTCACGGAGACGGGATTTTCCAAAACAGAAACGTTGATGTTGTTCCAAACCTCTGGTTTTGTAGGTAGCAGCACGATTTTATCCACGATTTCCATGTCTTCTGGAAGAACATATCCGAAGACAGTGTAAGCTTTCTTCCACTCTTGGTGGTTCGCCAGGCTTATAAAGAATTCTGGGCCAGAGCCAACCCAGGCAACCGACCCTCTCCTGACGGTTGGGCAGACTTCGGTTGGAATGTTCTTGAACGGGTTGCCTTGGGCTGCAAGCGTTCCTTGAATCAGTGCAAATGGAGGGCCAAATGAAGCCTGTGAAAATACCAAAATCAGGTCAAGGCAAAAACATGGAACATAGAGCACCAAACATCGACCAGCTGCAGAAGTTGCAAATGAATCGCAAGGAACAGAAAAGGAAAGTGTCCAGGCCTTTTTTGTTGGTCTTTCTGATGATTATGTTCTTCAAGTAGAGATCAAAAATAAAAGCTGAAACTTTGATGAAATTGCAAGAAATACAAGAGCAGACAGCAGAGGTAGAACTTTTTCCACTTAAATGGGAAACAGTATTCTCCAATTACAGAAATGTGGAGTGTTCTAAAACTTTGAGAAAGCTGTACAAATGGCTAGAACAGTGGAAGATACATTAACATGATTCAAAGAGTAGACTAATGAGACTAGTAACGACAGCATTATCAAAACCAAGTGGAATCTTACATTTTTTATGTGATTTCCTTCTGAATCCCAAATTTTCGCACGACTTTCTGCACGATAAAGTTGACAACCCGCACAGTGACGCAAACCCAACAACTCAAGAATGTAGGCAACAGAATGTGGAGCACATTCAGGCAAAAGCTGCACCAACAGAAAGCAGAAAATGGCCATGAAAAAATAGGATAAGCCAGCATTGAAACAAAGATATGATGAAGGTGAAATTGATGGAGGAAATATGGCACCCTGAAAAGCGTGGGTTTTCCTCACATGCACTCAACCTGGGTCCGGTTACTAAGAAAGACCTTCCAGGGCTTACCCAGTTAAGGCCTCAGGCAGTGTTTTCTCATCATAAAACTAATCTTTATTTATGATACCAAAAATATAATGCTGCAAGGAAGAATAATTGAATTCCTCTATGCCCTACAATAGAGACACAACACGAACTACGAATTTAAAAGACTTTGCAAGGACACATTGCTGGCATGTCAAATGACAGATTATAATTATATATATATGAAAACAAGTCACATTCTGTATAATAGAAAGCAAGTATGGTTAAATGGTCTAAGTGATGGATATGCAAGACAAGCAGTGGAGACAGGTGTCTTAGTATCTGTGAATTGTCTGGAAGAAATACACACACACACAATGAGACACATTTGGACAAGTGGCCAACACACATTCAAAAGTGTCTTAACAAGTTTTAGCATCCAAAACAGGTGCCGGGTATGATGTAACACCTTCTAGAATTGTTTGTGGCTCTTATGTGAGGCACCTCCAACGGAAAGTCTTCTTCATTTTGATAAGCAAATTACCATGTGGATTCTAAATCACAATGTTCACCAAAGATCATAAAAGGTATTTGCTGAACAATCACTGATTTCCAACATATTGTACTTTTAAAGCATTGTAACCTTAGATTTTAAAAAAAGATTCCATGAATGACTTCAACAAGGACATGGAGAGACATGCAGAACCGATGGTGCAAAACATAATCAAGAAGTCAGCTACAGTGACAATCATAGCATGCAATCAGCCTGTTACAAGGACGTGAACAATAATGTTGTGCATGTCAATACCATGCATTCTGGATACAACTGCAACCAGTAAAGTTCTTTCTTTTGAAGTTGATCTATATACACCAAAAACCTATGTCATGTACCAGGTTACTAGAGCATATGAGAAGCAGTACTACTGACTGGGTTTCAGAACAAGAACTTACCTTAATATGAAGCGTGCCATATTCTGTTTCCAACCCAACAATGCCCTATAAGAAAATCAGTAAGGAAAGTTGTTAATTCAAAAAGTTGAACCTCTCAGAGCAAAGATAACAATGTGAATTAGCTCAAAAAGAGCTAATGAACTGGAGTGTAATGACACACATCTGCTTTAGAAGCATAAATGGAAAATACTTAATGTCTTTCTCACGCATAACAAATTGGAACAGAAAGAAAAATAATAACATTGGATGTCAATTCGACTTTATTGCAATATTTCCAACAATTGGTCCCAAGCCAAGAAATGGTGGGATACTGTGTGACAATCATTGCCATTCTTACGCTCCATTCCCCTGCACTCATGAAACCTTAACAAGTCCCAGCTCACTTTCAGAAAAACTTTCCACATTGATATGAAGATGCAATGGTTATCATTCATGTCACCAGCAATAGGTGTACCTCTAACCCAAGTGGATGCAATGGGAAAAAAGAAGTTTTCAGCAAAAGAAATAGATGAAGATCAAAGAAAACTTGTTGGGAAACTCTTAAACATGATATAATGGCCTTACAGAAAATAAGATTATGGGTAAAGATGGTTGGGGAGTTAGAATTCATGCAGCCGAACCCACCTAATGAGATTATGCTTTGTGATTGATATTGTTGTGTTGTAGACATCAATTGAGGCATTTTCAGAAAGATTTGTGCTAGTCTAGACTCACAGTAAAAGAAGTTAAGTAATGAACATATTTCCTCAAGCATTTTTTAAATAATTTTTTTTATACATACATGTATACCAGATCCAAACTATAATCCTCCCCTATGAGAACCATTCCAAAGGAAAATATTCCAGATCTGCCTATATTTGTGTCATCTTTGTTTTCAGATGGAAAAGGTGAGTTTCTTTATTTTTTTTATTTTTTCTTTTTTTGGGAAAAAGACAACATAGAAAATTTGAGATGCCTTGCTGAAGTTGGACAACAAATCTCATGTGCCTCATCCTGAACTCTTAGCTAACATAAGCACAATTTAGTTCCCCCCACCCCCTGGCATAAGTTACTAGTGTTAGAGAAGAATCAAGTGATAAAAAAACTGGAACACAATTGCACATGGACACAAAACAAAATTTATTTTGTTCGAAAAAAATGCCTGCATCCACAGCTGCACTAGGTATTTTTCACTGTTTGAGAAGGTTAACATTACAAGAAGTATTGCCACATATTTATATATGAAAGCTAGGGCAAAAGTAGAACTTCCAATTCAAATAACATTCCTAATCTGTTTAGGATTCCAGCTTGTTTAGGTTTCAGGCCTGTTTAGTGTTTAGGGTCCGAGGGCGGAGCCCCCAAGACCCTGCAAGAGGTGCTGCCCCCTTGACCCCTACCTGCTGACCGGGTTACAGAAGCCACGTACCAGCCCGGTGTAGGTGTCATAAACTGAATCAGGCTGCACATCTCCAACAACCAAATCTAAAAGCTTAGAAGCATGAGCAACTCAAACAAACCCACAGGAACAACTTTACCAGCCTACCTGGAAATGCAAAATGTAGAAGGCATCCTATAGATTCCTTTTTTAATATAAGAATCCATTAGATACCTTGCCAAAAGTTAGACAATGAAATTTTGTGATACTTCATCTTTTAAAGAAGGATTTTTCTTCTTCCTTCTTGCCTTGTTTATATCAATGTAACAAACTCAATCAATCCAACTGCTAGTTGCCAAGTCCAAAGTACATGAAGTTTTTTTCTTCACTTTTTTAATGCTTTGATTGGAAAAGCAAGAATGAACAGTAAGTGTGAGGCAGAATGAAGAAAATCAAATGCAGTACATATTTCGAATCTGATATGAAATGGATGATGGAATATGCTACCATCATCATATGAAAATGAGAATAAAAATTAACAAGAAAGTCCAGAGCCTTGTATACCTCTCCCTTCCCAAAGATAAGGCCAGACGTCCAACTGATCTTATTTCCTGCTTCTTGCCTTTCAGGGGCTAAGGTATCCTTCTGTTTCTTCAACCAGCACTATATCAAGAAACACAGAAACAATATTACAAACCATTTATTTGACACAAATTCTATATGCTCATATTTCATGGAATTGTCAGCAACTTCTTAAATAAAAGGTAGCCTAACATGTGAAGATTGACATTACAGATTTTAGTAATCAGAACTTGGATGGTTCAAAATCCTAGTAGTGAAGTCTTTTACTCAATTATTAACTTCAACTGAATCAAGACACAAAAACCAAAACCATAAACCAAACTATCAAATTACATCAAATCACTCAACAATCTGCAGAAGCAGAGATCAACTTTTGATTATACAATCACACGAAAACTCTCAACTAAAACCATTCACTGAATCACATTACATGAATTTTCCATCACAAACAATTTCGACACAATCAAGTTCCAATCAAACACGACAACCAAAAACATAAACCAGAGTTCAAATTCCATCAAATCACTCAAAAAGTCTCTAGAAACAAAGGACAATTTTTTATTACTGTAATAATCATAGCATAGGAAATATATTCACTATATCAAGCTCGATTCAAACAAACCCCCCAAAAATCAAATCCCGCCAAATCACTCAAAAATCTGTAAAAGCAAAGATCAAGTTCTAGCTCACCTCACGAAAATGCGGCCCACAAGCCTCCCGGTTGCCGCAAAACACCCAGGAGTCACACAAACAAGGTCCATCATTCCCGGTACACATGGCCTTGCAAGCCTTACAACACTCCTCAGAAGAATTGAACTTGAAATCAGAGCCCCATTTCACGGCAGCCCCCCAGAGCTCCAAATTCTCAATCCCCCTGCAACACCCCCCACTCTCTTCTTCCAAACCGCCATGGCCAACCATTGCCAGAGAATCCAATTCTGAATTTGAAGAGACTTGGTTAGGTCTTAGGGCTACTGATGCGAACATGTAGACCACTATGCAAGACGCAAGAGCCATCAAGAGCAGGATCAGAAAGGCCCAGCGAGTGGGTTCCGAGTCGATTGGCTTCCGACCCATTTGAAATTGAGGCGTGGAGAGCGAAACTGGGAAATGGTTTTGGGATCGGAGAGCTGGTGTCTAGAATTTGGAACCGGCGGCTTTGGGATGGGAGGGGTCGATCGGAGAATTAGAAGATTCTGAATTTTGAAATCAAATTGTTTTATACCTGTAATATAATCACAATTATTGCGAATTATTGGTGTGTCATGGATGCATCGACTAGAGATTAGCCTTCAAACTTTTTGGAAGATTGTACCATTTTGCTTTTATAATTGGAAAAGATCAATTATTTGGTAAAAAAATCTATTTAATATCAACTTCCCAACCAAACAATCACGACAAATGACAACTGTGTCTCGACTTTGCTCGTCTTCTTCTATTTTCTTCCTTCTCGTTCATGTTCTCCTGTTTCATTTTTTCTTTTTATAATTCAAATTTCAAGCTTCACTCGATTAATTTTAAAAAAGAGTGGTCTTCCTTTTTAATTCTTCTTTTAAGTAAATTCAGATACGATCACAACACATATATATTCAGAAACAAATATTTAAGAAATAAATACATTTTTTATGGACCCTCATTTACATCATATAGACAAAACTCTGAGGTAGATGACATGACTCACCAAGATCTTATCTCTACAAGAAATCCAACCTCCAATATTGTCTCAATCTTTAAATACTTTACTGTTGCGTCATGCTTGTGAGAGTTTTTTTCTTTCTTTTTTTTTTTCTTTTGCACCACTATCTACATTCCTTACTAGAAAACAAATTTAGATTTTTTAAGTAAAAACCTTTCATTTTTTTTATTTCTTCTATCCTGTTTCTCTTCCAGTTCTCAATTGAAAAACTTTATAAATCTATGTTTATTTTTTTCTGACAAAAAGATCTAACTCTTTTTATGCTTTTACAAGCTTTTAAATTCTAAATTTAAAATTTCATAAAATAAGAACACACAAAACTTAAATCTAACTAAAAAGTAGCAAAATATAAAGTTTATATCTTATGTTGAGGTGCCTCCTTCCACAGCTTTATCAAAATTTTATGATGACACTAAAAAGGACCGTTACGATGGTAGTTGATATAGTCAAATTTTAACTCTGAAGCAATAATATTTTATTTTATTTTACTTAGAAAAGAGTATGCGTAACGACACGATTTTATTCTAAAAAAAGATCCGAGTCTTAGCCACAGCAAATGCTTTGTAATTGTCGCTCGTACCCACCAGGAAATGTAGGGAAGCCATTTATTTTCCTAGAAAGAATATGCAGTGAGGGCTTAATTCCTCCAGAAAGGTAGACTTTGAAGAAACTTGACGCAGCCACGGCACCACAACACAAGGATCCATGGAAATGAGAATGCTGAATGTAAAAGATAGAGATCACCACTCACCACCAATGCATTAGGGCAATGCCCAAAATTCAGCATAGAACGAACTTGTCCTCACAATTATTTCATAAGATCATGCCTGTACTTACTGTACAGTACTAGATATTTAACAGTGATCTAGTACTTAAATCATTTGTGAGGCAGTGAAATCATTTGGAGCGTTTTTGTAAGGCTAAGGACTTGCTCAAATAGGGGTTACATAATCAAAATCTCCACTATGAACCTCGTCTTCAGGATCCGATGCCCCAACAGCAGCCCGCCCTTCAGCTTTCGATCCCTGGCCAGGGGTCTTCGCCTCTTGTATGATCTGCATTATTTCCTCAACAATCTGAAGTGATTTGTCTCGTCCAGCTTCCTCGTAGTTTGTTTTCTCACCTTCAATTAGCTCTTTTGGCAAATTTTTCAGAAACCAGGGGAGGTTTTTTATCTCCGGGATGGTGATTCTCTTCATGGAGTAGAACTTGGGTTGAGTTATCGAAAGTTATGGTAATTAGATAGAAATGAAAAGGAAAACAAATGGAAAAAAAATACCTTGGAGGGATTTGCAACGAAAATGCGAGAAAGGAGTTGCCTACAATCTGCAGAAACACGTACATAATCGGGTATAGAGTACTGAACGCTGATTATTCTCTGTTGGAAATTAGAAGGAAAAAAAAGGTTTTCATTGCTGGCAGAAGAACAAAATTAAATCAGGAAATCATCGTTCACAGTTCAAAATCATCATCTTAATGCAACCTCACCCCAATTGTCTTGCGGAAGTTTCTAGGATCTTCAGGATCCTCAAAAGGGTATGCTCCAACCAACATCACGTATAGCGTTACACCACAAGACCAAACATCTGCAATCTAAAGTTGAACAACTATGAGAACTCCAGTAAAATTACAAGAGGGATTGGATGCCTGCATGCAATCGTATTCCTAGAAAGCAACAAGCATTTTTGTGATTTTCATTGTGTTTTCTACAACACATGTTACATCAGCATATGCAGACTGAAACAGGTATATAATGAATGGCAGTGTGGCAGGCTTTTGGGGGGGAAGTTTGCTGTCCTCACCTTAGTGTGATGTCTAAACTAAGGACTTCTTGATGAAAAGGAAACCAAAATTACTTGTATGCACGCATTTTTCATGGACAGAAAAACTAAAAATTGAATTCTTTAACAAATACCTACTTGTTTTGATCTCATTTGTAAGCCCAACTGAATAAGTACATAAATCTAGCTTCAATTTCTTCATTTCCACTACATACATAATTCAAGAATATCTTGGTTCTTTATTCAGGAATATGTGTTTCTGAAGGTGAAAAGTTATTATCTTAGAAGTGTACTTTCTGGTCATTCCACAGTTGACATTACGATTCCAGATAGCAACTAAAATGGACGTTGCCCATTATTAAAACCTGCATGCTGGAAACTCTGCTACTTCACAATTAGATGAAACTTAAAACTCTGTTAATTGAAGAAGATCTAGGATCAAGTTTTATAAATGCATACACATGTACTTGCAGCAAATCTCAAGATAAATGTACATAAAAACTAGCTTCTGCAAATTGTAGGCCAAGGTTCAACCAAGCAGTGTCTGTTAAGATGTAGATATTCATGTTTATCATGTTGGGTGAAATAAATAGGATGCTTAACTATTAAGTTCAGTATTTAGATCTTTCCCACAAGAAAAGGACAGTGTGGATAGCTCCACCTTTACGTGCATGACAAAGTGGAACATGAAAGGCTTTGAAACCATATATTATTACAAGAGATAGGATAAGTACATTGCCATCGTACTCCTTGCGTGATAGGACTTCTGGGGCAATGTATGCTGGAGTTCCCACTGTTGATTTGGGTTGTGAATGCAACAAACCAGACTGCAAAATCAGTTATATAAATAAAAACACAAAAGTAGATATTTGAAAAGAGGAAAACAATTAAACAAGAACAGTCCATAAAACTAGTAAAGAACAAAAGAAAAATTTGAGAAGACATGTCCAAACTAGAATAACTTTGACCTTGGAATAACCAAAATCACATATTTTAAGACGTGGAGTTGGACTTCCATCCAGTAGAGTGTTTTCCAGTTTCAGGTCTCTATGGCAAATTTCCTGCATAAAATAAAAAGATGATGTAAGAAGAGGGACGCTGCACCAAAAAAAGAAGAGAAAAAGCTATCCCCAGAGATACCATTGAATGACAGTAGCTAACTCCAGATATCAGCTGCTGAAAGAAAAAGCGTGCCTGTTGCAAAAAGAAATTTTCCAGCAAACAAGAAATAGCCATCAAAATAGCGGAATAGAATCTTTATATGGGCAGAGGAGGAGGACAATGTTCCGACAAGCCAAACTAAACAATGAAAGGCAACCTATCCTTTTATACCTCATCTTCACTAAATCGACCAGCACTGCATATCCTTGCAAAGAGCTCACCACCAGCTGCATATTCCATGACTATAGCCAAATGTGTTGGCGTCAACAGTACCTGTAGACAAGACATTCTCCTAAACATTATAATCAACCAAAATGAGAATTTGTATCCTTTATGAGTACTTCAACTTTCAACTGCAATTTTAGATCACATGCCTTAATCCCATTTGGTGGGGTCAGTTAGATGAATTTTAGATCTCCAAGTATCTCTGTCAATAGTCATATTTTAAATTGCATTATATCCTGTATCATATCTAAGGATTTCCCAATAAATTTTCTTTGGTCTTCCTGTGCCTCTTTTGCCACAAATTTTTTTATGGAGCCTTATTTTAAATTGCATCTCTTGATACCTAGTGTGTGGAGAACCTCATGGCATGACAAATTAACTGCAAGAATTCTAGGCTTTTTGACTGGTTATGCTCATTTGCATCAAAATCTGAGAATACAAAAGAAACAATCTAAACTAGTAGTCGATAAACAGAGGCGAGGCTCTAGACAGAGGGTCTCTTTACATGGATATACTCTGGGGAAAAAAAGGAATAGATATGTAATGATGGGACATCATGGGTGCATTCTTTCCACTTGTTACATTTTCAAACTGTACCACAAACATGCTCTCTTGGGTATAGGTAGATCTATGAGTTTCAGTTGCGACATTGCAGATGAACCAAATGCTCCCAATTCTTGGATCCTACACAACTACTGAGGCAAAAAATGGAAATACAGAATGCTATGATAGTGTGAACTGTTGCAATTGATACACCATATATAGATCTCTCTAATATTACTTGCACAAGTGTTGGTTCCCATGCTAAATTCTTTCCTCACTCAAAAACTCACAGAATTACACAGGCATTGCCCCTATAAGTAGGTCTTACAGGCCAAGTATGGATACTCTGCTAATATCTTAAAAGAGTGGACCATCTTGCCAGGAGATTTGTGAATAATCCAGCCTCTCCTGGCACCTTGGGACAACTAGCACAAGCTAATGACCTTTTCTCATTTATAATAAACATCAAATGGCAATCATGACAATTTTGTTTGACACTTACCCCCCCCCCCCAAAAAAAAAGGAAACCTGTCCCGTGTAAAGATAAACTTGCGGTTTTGACTGTGCTTTGAAGGAAGCAAATGCCTCATACCAACAACTCTCAAGATCCTTGTTTCAACATTGACAAAATTTTGTCTTCCTGTTCATAGCAAATAGGTCATTTTCCATCATCCACTTTTTGAATTGCAAGGCATAAAAAACATTAGGATTCTGAGTCTTATGTTCAATTGACACTTGAACATACAAACAGGTGACATGTGAGCCAGAATTAATGGATCCAGAACTGGATAGTCGAGCCTAATTATTAGTGAAGAGTCTGAAGACACAATATTAAATAAGAGAGTTCAGTTTACCACGCATAGCTCAAGCACTCACAAAGAAAGATAACAACCTACTTGTAGTGTGGACCCTATTTGCAATACATCTACAAGTGCATTCTCCATTTGTAGTACAGTCAATTCCTCCTTCCAACTATTGTCTATCCAATGAATCTAAGTAATTATTGATTTTGAGCAAGAATAGAGATCATCTGCATTGAAGTGATGCTCCTTATGTCACTACAAAATCGCTCTATAGCATATGAGGCAAATATATTTGCACAAAAAAATCTACCTTCTCCATAACTTTGTACCATGACATTATAAAATACAGTTAGCAAGTTACCTCCTTGAACCTGACTATGTTGGGATGCCTCAGTGATCTGTGATTTATGATCTCCCTCAGAACCTTTTCATCAATCTGAAACAAAAAGAGACAGCAATAACAATCTTCAAAAGACAAACTGCATATGGCAAGAAAACCTTAAAAGACCTCTATTGCATTATAACTGTGTGTTACACAAAAACCTTCAATAAAGCAAAACAGTAGATTAGGCATGTGTGTCTGTCAAATACATATTGTTAGATTCAATAGCCGATTAGGAAAGTAAATGAAATAGAAGTTTGTATGAAAAAAAAAAGGTGTAGAAAAATCAAAAGAAAACTTGGTGGAAAATTGTTAGGCATGACCCTTATAATGACCTTACAGAAGATATAGCATAGATTGAACTGACTGGCAAGCTATAAACCTTATAAGCCAACCCCACCTAATGAGATTAAGGCTTGGTGGTGGTGTTTATCGAAGTCCAAGTTAACAAGATTGTTAATGGTTGCAAGAATTCGTAGCTCTTGAGAATTTCAACAAATTTGTTCTCCAAAAGAATAATTAACTGATGATACTGGGATCCAAGAACTGTATATGATGAACCAAGTTACACTGGAGTAACATCAGAGAGATTACACTAGAGTATTGGCCAAAGAAGGTGAAGAAAAGGCAGTCGGCAAAAAATGTCAATACTCGAGTCTTCAGCATAAATCTGTCCATAGCTCTCCATCACCACCGAAATATTATTTTTAATCCATCTGAGGTTCACAGTACATTCTGTGAAATTGTAACTTAAACTGAATGCTAGAATATTAACTACACCAAAATTTCTGATACCCTTCATTGGAACCCATGGCTATGCTCCTATCTCTAGCTCTAGAAATATAAATGACACGAGTTTAACTATTACTTGTCCTATATGGAATTTGTACAATAATATGCCATGGAAATACGCCAGTAAACTAAAATAATACCAGCCTATCTGTTTACAGTTTTTCCCCAGTAGAACTACAGGTCAATGGAAAAGTGAAAAGTTTTGGGGTAAAGTATAAGGAGATTGAGTTGGGCAACAGTCACTCTGTGTTAAGCATCCATTCCTACATGGACAAAATAAAAAGAACAATAAAGGGAGAAAGCACAAATCAAAACCTTTTTTTTTTTTTTTTTGGTTCCTAACTTCTTGCAATTTTACAGATACCTAAAGTTCCTGTTTCAACACCAAGTCCAACCAATAGCAGCCGAAATTTCCTAGAGACTTGTGGAAGAACATTCCAAAGTCATATCTGATGTCAAAAATGACCCTCGGCATTGGAAAATGCTTCCCAATCAAAACAATGTATATAAGACCATGAGGTCCATGACATTAAGCATCGCCAAACTCAAGAGAAATCAGCAACCCGTGTGGTAAGAGAAACCATGGCCATCTTTAGGCAATAAAATTGAACTATTTGGCTAACTAGAAGATTACCTTGCTCCCTCTTTCTATGTATTTGACGGCAAGAAGCTCCTTGGTCTTCTTGTCTCTCACCAGCCTTGCCACCCCAAAATTCCCAGAACCAAGTTCCTTCAATGGCTCGTACTTTTCCTCCATTTCAGTGCAAACCCAGAATTTCCAGAACAATAAAACTGAAGACCCAGAAAAGATGCCCGCCCAGATGGAGAAACCCAAGTGTTACAGACAGCGAGGGAAAATACTAAGAGAGATGAACTTGCATAATTAACCAGAAAAAGAAAGGAAAGGCCAAGTCTTTGATAGTTATTTAAGCTGGAATCAATAAAAAAAAATCTTGGAAAATCTAAGAAGAAAGCCAGAAACTGTTTGTGACGACAGAGAAAGAGACATGCATTAGCTGCGGGACAAAAGTAAGCAAAAGGTTCAGCCAAGTGGGGCTGTAAAGAATTGGAGCGTTTGAGGATCACTGGGTTGCTATCCGATTTCCTCATCGAGTTTCAAATATATGTTTATCTTTTTAGTTTCGGCAAGTAGTCTCAGAATTATATATTAAAAAAAACAATTATTGAGTTTTGGATTGAGACTTAAATCAAAAACTATGGTAGAGAGTCGGCGTAAACTGAAACTGGTGGTGGGCTTGGGAAGAGAAGGGTTTGAATTTACTAATCGGTGTTATGAAAAGTATATTAAAAATAAAGCAGACTTGTACTATGTATATTATAAGATATTACACTTCAAACAATTTTTATATAATAATAATATAGTTATACTTTTTAAGTAAATGGGTTGTTTGTGGGACCCAATGTAATGATATGGGTTGGCTGTAGGTGGCCAATCGTGGGCCGGATCTTCTGAATAATCAAACCCAAAGCTATATAGAAAACCCTTATTGTTTCTGTTGGCCAATCTGTCTTTTGTGCCCCAGCAGGGTATCTGGCCTGCCTGGCGCCTTCATTCCACACTCATCTCCATCAAACCTCATCAAGCGATCAATTAATGAATTTGCAAAACAAAAGGGTATTGCCCAAAGTTTAAACTAATTTGCCAAATAAGTGTTTTAGCTGCAAGTCACAGACTATACTATAGGATCTTTTAATTTCATTCGTTTTTTGTTGTGTAGTTCTCTTTAGATTTTTTTTTCCAACTTTTTATTAGTCTTTGCTTTGTATTATAGTATTTTTCAAAAATTGTACTAATGAAAATGCAAATTATGCAAACTTATTCAAACTTATTTTATGAATTGACACTATACATTTATGTGGAACAAAGGTGTATGTATGATAGTTTAGGTTAGAATGTTAAGAATGTTTAAGGTAAGTGTGAGTTTGCCTCCAATTTAAACGACAAGAAATCAGTGAAATCTTTGTGATCTATTGGTTGAAAGATTTAGAACAGTTAGAACTTAGATTTCAATTTCAAAGTGTAATTTTTCTTAGTTTTTGGACTCTAATTGTAATATCTCCAATGTTGTTTAGTTTGATTAACGTGTCCACCCTTTCTATAAATAAAAAAACAGGGATCAATCGATAGTATCAAGGTTAATTGGTGAGTTCTCAATTTGTATTTGTGATCGAGTGTTGTGTCGTTCTTGAGAAATGAGAGCCTAAGTGATAAGAATTTTGTCTTTGTGTATTTTTGAGAGAACGAAGGTTTTGTACTCGAGGATATAAATGAAAGAGAGGGTTTGATGTATTGATCAATTTTCTACTGAATAAAAGACTACTCTGTGGGTGTTGGATTGCTGGATGAAGATTTACCTAAGGGTATTCCGAACCGAGATAATCTCGATCTCTTTATGTGGTTTGATCTTTTATCATTTACTGTTCTTGCATATTCTTCTATTATAACTGATTGTTCTTATTGTCTTTCTAATTTCGTGAGTGTGTAAGGATTTGATAGGAGTATTTTTCTCATGTGTTCTTGATTTTTAAGTCCTAACGACAACAATCTGGTATCAGAGCCTCCCTTCAAACCAATATAAGCTTTATTGCCATTTTTTCTGATATCCCTTTAAGAGCTAGACAAAAATGGCTACTCCTATAGATTAGTTGGTTGAATCCTTAAGGTAGCAAAGGGGTCCCTCATATGCATGAAGGTTATCCTTCAAAATGGCATATATATGCTGCAAGTATCCATAGTGGGTGGAAAGTCAACATTAGGAGAGGAAAAATTCAATGAGCAGTCCAAGTTATGGCACTATAAGATGGCTCACATTATTGAGCAAGGGCTTAGCGAATTGGCTACATACGCAAGGGATTGTGAGTTCTAAAAAGGTAACAACTATAGACAAATGTAAAACATGCATATTTGAGAAATTTGCCAAGGTTAAATTTCCTAAGAACGTTATTCACTCCACTAAGGCCCCTTTAGAATATATTCATTATGATCTTTAGGGCTCTTCCCAAACCTTATCTCATGGTGGAGCTAGGTATTTCCTATCCATAATTGATGATTACTCTACAATGATTTGGGTTTATGTTTTAAGATCAAAAGATAAAACTTTTAAAACTTTCAAAACTTGAAAAAATATGATAGAAAATCAAAAAGGAAGCAAAATTAATATCATTAGGACTGATAATGGATTGAAATTTTGCAATAAGTAATTTTCCCACCTATGTAATCAAGATAGTATCCTTAGACACCTATCGATTCTAGGAAATCCCAAGAAAATTTGTAACACCCCGTCCCATCGAGGGGCGTGCCACTATGCTAGGGCCCATCGCATACATACATAATCCCTTTACCTTATACATCAAATACCGTATTTCAAAGGAAAACCCCAACAAATCATTAACAATGCGGAAGCAATAATCGAAACCTGATACGGTACATTCCTGAATTCAACTTATATATATATCATAAAGAATTCGTACCATATATTACCATCATATCCTCAATTACATAAATACATTGATACACATCTTTCGAGATAACATCTAACACCCTAGGTGCAAATCATATGAAACCTCGAATACATACATAGCAATTTCTCAATAAATACAATATTGAAATCTCCTGCTGAATCCATCGGCCACGCCATCACGTGCCATCATATCATAACCTACTCCTTGCCCTAACTGCAAGTCTCAACTGGAACGTTGAATGTTCCAGGGGCATAACCCATTAGAAGATGAAACTTCTAGTGAGGGTCCAAAAATATATATATGATGCATGATGCAAATACATGAACAACATATACCCATAATGTAACTTCCCAGGTATCCCCAACCCGGCTAGGAATCCCAGGCAAATCCCGAACGTCTACGGGATAGGCCTAACGTTATTCCCTCAACGCCCTAGGGGAATTACGGCTACACTCTGAGGGTATCATCCCATCCCCATGCACAATTTCAATATGACAATAATATCGTGCAATGGAAATATCACGACTTTCAATGCAATATGACAAATGAATATTGCAATTCATAAATAGCATGCATATATAACAATTATATCATGAATATAACTTCTTGTGAGAATACCACTCACCTTTGCCCAAAGACAAAGACATCTCGAAAAGCGTGCATCGCCTCGATATGCGTGCCCCACCTCAATTCTCGTGCCAACTCTCAAAAGTTGCACCAATCTCATCATCTCGATCTCCTCAAACATAAAATAATATTTAATCACTAAATATCCTCAATATTCTATTTATTTCCTATTTCCTTTCATTTTTCCTTCTAAAAATACCATTAAATCCATAGAGACTATTTTCTCAATTCTAACTTCACATCAATTCATTATATGCTATGAACTTTCAAGGAAAAATACTGAACTTACCCGGATATTGCGTTTTCACGCAAAACGAGGCACTTTGATTCTAAAACTGAGACATCGGGAATCCCAACTTCAGATCTTTTTGCACAAACCTCCATAAAATATTTTTCCTGATTTTTCCATGATTTTTCCCATTTTTTCACCCCCACACGCGCCCCCACGCGCCAACACATGACTAGGGCGAGTGAGGCGCGTGGAAGACCAGTGCGTGATCGACACGCGCCGGTCGTCTTCTCCGGCGCTCCGGTCGCCGGCGATCGGGGCTGACTCCACCACTTTGAAGCCCTCTCTTAGTCGATCATCATGGTATGATTTGGAGCTCGAAAGGAGGCCGGGAAGGCCTTCGATTTGCCGGCCAAAGGCTCGGCCAGGCGCACCGCCCATCTTTTCCGGCGACCCTCGAATAGCCTTCAAACCTTAACCAAAACACTCCAAATTTTCCAGAATTGATCTTCAAGCCATGGGCAACAAAAGTCCCATGGTCTTGGCTCCCAATTTGTTCGAAAACACGGCCGATTTGAAGCACAAACTTCTTCCATTTTCGGCCACCATAAACGCCTATTTATAGGCAATATCGAACGTCCCAAAGCCCTTGGCCGCCTTACCCATCCTCTTAGGAGTCTCACCCGTCCCTGGGTGAGCCTCGAATCGGTTCCAACCGACCAGAATCGCGACTTGCAGGTCGCGACATTCCGACCAGTTTTCTGGTCGGCTTTTCCTTCAAAATTCGACCACTCGAGTGGTCGTTGCCCCCTCCTTCCTTTACAAAAAATGATCCCCGACCAACCCTCGTGCCATCCCTACGGTTGGATCGGCCGAAATCGACGACCGGAGACTTGGTGGTGATTGGCCAAACTTTCCTTTAATTGCACTTTGGCCCCTTGACTTTTGGCTATCTCATTTTAGCCCTTTTCACTAAACCCCTCAACTTTCCATAATTTCATTTAAGCCCCTCAAGACCTAAAACATCATTTTGACCCTCGAAGATTCCAAAACAACCTTGTTTCGGCCTCCCTCTAGCAATTTCTAAAAACTGCACTTAGGCCCGAATCTTCGTTTTGGCCTTAAACCCATTCGTTTCTTCCTGAAACCTCTGAAGGGTTGTTCCTCATGAAAAACTGAAGCCCCCTCAAGCTTCCATTGACTTCCAAAAAGTCGTCTATGACAATTCGGTATTGCAGCCTATTTGGCAGCTGCCTTTTTAGCTGTACCGAAAACCGTTCCCGTTCTCATTTCTTTTGGCACCATAAATCTTATCTCGGGGTGCTCATTAATACCATATCATTTTCCTTTGGTATTTCGGCTCCAGGGTACTCCCGGCAGTCGATTCAGTCATCTATACGGTAATAAATTACCGTTATACCCCCAATTTATCCTTAAATTCCAATTTTGCCCCAAGATAAATTACTCTTGAGTCCTTTAGAATTTCTCGGGTATTATATTCACCCCTCCTTAAAGAAATTTCGGCCTCGAAATTTTCATCTGACAGTCAAGT
This sequence comes from Diospyros kaki, assembly GCA_036245055.1. Classification (NCBI taxonomy): domain Eukaryota; kingdom Viridiplantae; phylum Streptophyta; class Magnoliopsida; order Ericales; family Ebenaceae; genus Diospyros; species Diospyros kaki. The sequence goes on from BSEG01000007.1 coordinate 33,041,075, forward strand.
AACTAAGACACAACATAGCTCATTACCTGAACACCTCAAATCAAACATCTATTTGATCCTTTAGCAAACACCTCTCGGTTTGCATTCCTTACACGAGCAATGTTTACAAGCATACCGTGTCATTCACATCATTTCCTCTTGTGGCTCTTTTCAGACGACCACACATCTTTCATCATTCTAGGCACGCATTTCCTACCCCGAAACTTTTGAGAATGCCCTCTTGCATTTCAAAATCATAACTCTTGGACTGGTCATATCATCAATCATAGACAAGAACACTTGTCAACCACCCTTGCCTTCGTATCTCGTTCACCAGATCCAGCAAAACAACCAGACTAGCCATAAAAAATAGACGATCCATTCGGCACTACCATCATAGTTGGCAGGCTAACTAGCCTCCAACTTCATCTGACACTCACAGCTATCCACCAGGTCCTGCGTTAGGCACCTCTCTGCCACGCGCCTGGTGATACGAAGTAGTGCAGTCGTAGTCCTTAAGGAACTCCATTACCGTTGCTACCTCTCGTTTAGCTCCTTCTGCGAGAACTCATACTTCAGGCTCCTCGTGGTTCTTGAGCATATCAATGCCCCATCATTTCGGTAGTGTCTCATAATCTCGAGAGCACATACCACATTTTCCAGTTCCAAGTCATACATCGGGTAGTCCTTTCTGTGTCTTGGCATGATCCACATGCCATCATTCAGTTCTGTTGCACTATCATGCAACCCTATCCTTTGAGCTATCACAAGCTCTTACTGCGCTCAGCAGCTCAATCTCATTTGACTCTCTTACGAGTCCTATCATAGACACAACTATTTCAGAGAGTTCCTTCTCGAACCCCTGACAACAGTTTGTCAACCTCAAAAAACTTTCCATCATTTCATAGACAGGTAGGGATCTTATCACAGAGCTCCGGTCCATTGGAACTTGGATTCTAGTCAAACCATAACAGTCACGGTGGTACCTAAACTTTGGAATCTGACCGTCTCCTTGGCAGTACGCTAAGCAACTTAGACCCTGAGTCACCTGACTCATACCGCGAGACAGCTACCTAGCTTCCCCGGTACGTTGATCATAAGCTCTTTACTAGCCTTCATACCTTGGTCATTGGGCTCAGATCCGCTGTTACAGGCCACACACCTATCATGCTATTGTCATTCTAGAGCCTCCTTGTCCCGTCTCCGAGAGTTGTAATTAACCCAACTCCCGTCACTTCTGATACTTTTCAATACCAGTCTAAATCTCCAAATCTCACGGATCCTCGATCCTATTCAGAGTTACATTCTCTAAGGTTTCCAACCTTTCCTCGAACCAACTTCAATTTAAAACTTTTGGCTCATCTCCCGAAATCTATCAGGACATCTTACATTTCAGAAACTTCTGAATCCTCATGGTGCTTATGACAATCAACCTTGATTTCACGTTCACCAACATAGAGCCTCATGCTCTCATTAATTCTTTCATGATCCGCTGACTACCTAGCAAGCCAATCTCGATCATAACATCTATCTGATGTTCTTTAACATTATCCTCAATGTTCCTCGTACGTCTCTCTATCCGAGGAGTATACTATCATATCATTAACTCTATGATCCTCAATGTTCCTTATGTGTCTCCCTAACCGAGGAGTACACCAATATATCATCAATAGACACAATTACCAACGCGACTTCAATGCGAAAGGTACATTGGTCAAATCATCAAATCACGACTCCAATGTCGTTTTTCGAAATGCCTTATTCCATTATCTTAACCTCGATCACACATCAATCATAAATATCCTAGCCTCTTGCGGCTGTTTCATTATTCACCAAATTCGAGGTAAAAGATATCGATTCTAACTATCACATCTTTCAAAGTCTGATAATTTACATCCTCAATCAAGCCGTACACGACTAAATCATCCTATAACCTCAAGTTATCATTAGGCAATCATCATTAAGAAATAATCCCGATATATCTTTCGAGAATATACCCTGCTATTTTCCAATTCTTCTTACGGCTTTTCATTGACCGCAAGTGCCCGTACCATATCTCGACAGGCTCCTTATTCCCATAACTTGCTGACATCACTCAGCGATACATTTCTCAATTTGCCACTAAGGCTACTTAGACTAACTGTCTAGCCATACGAGAGTTCCAATCCTCAAAATCGAAAATCTCGGATCCTCCATCAACTTGGGTCTACAGCTTCTCTTACTGCGACCAATCATCTTGGCACATCTGCCATCATCTTGATTATCACGTTCAAGATTTGCACAATCTTTAAGACGACAATCACAACCTTACTACTAGCTAGAGCAGGTAGGTACTTACATTACCCACGATACTCCCATCCTTACTGGATTTCTTCCTTTGAAAAACTCTAAAGTTCTATTACGAACCTCTAGATCCTCAATCATTTCTTTAAGAAATTCCTCAAAATCTCATATCAATCAATCCTCGAAGATCCCAAATCAGATCACACTATCTGGTTCCATTTATCTTCCAAGAACTTGATTCCTTTGCCATTATGGCTTTCCATTCATCATGGTGCTTTTAAGCTCTCTTCGTCGGATTGACTACCGACAACTTTACCTAATTTCGTAGGTTCATTTGACACACTGAAACGTAGTCACAACCTCTGTTGACTAAGTCTCCTTATCATTCCTTTACGGTCGATACGACCTTCAAGTACATCTTTCCGTTTTAGTACCCGAACTCTACTTTGAGTTGAGACTACCATCTCACTATTCATCGGTCAAGCCTTTGGACCGGTCATGCTCCACTACCTGAAATCTCATTTATCGAGAATCCACTGACTCTCGCATTTCATTCTTCAGATCCAGTTGACTATCGGCACCCGACCATTTAAATTAGTTCTTCCTAGACACTACTCTTTCCGTCAGCCAGCACACAGCTGTCATTATCACCCCCATCATATGGTAGGCTTACTCCTACATCATACGTCGACCCTCACTCGGGTACGCCCCGGGTGAAAACTGCACGGTCTCGTCGTAGTCCTCTAAGAACTATCATTCGTCGTCGTTGCCCCGAGTCTAACTCCTTCTGTAAGAACCTTTATTCTAGGCCCTCATCATGGCCTGGTGATTTCCTCACCTCATAGGTAGCGCCTACACGGCTCACGAGCATGCATCTTTCCTTTCCATTTCATACGTTAGGTAGCATTCCTTTGAGCCACCCAACACGACCATCTCATGATCCCATTGCAATCTTTAAATAGGACACACAGTCCATATTTAATCTATTTCAATTCGATTCCTGAGGCTTCCGGCCTCGATCGATCATAGCTAGTGGCACACCTCGCACCCATTGGGACTTAGGTCTCCCCTACAAGGTACAGACCCTACTGTGTTGCCCTAGATATTCAGCATCTGATCGTCTCCTCAGCAGTACACTAAGCAACTTAGATCCTGAGTCCTCGACTCATACCGCGAGACAGCTAACTAGCTTCTCCGGTACGTTGATCGTAAGCTCATCACAAGCCTTCTGCCTCGGTCCCTAGATCCAGATCTGTCACTGCGAACACCGACCAGTAGTGCTGTCACCCTGCTAGGGTTCCCTTTTCCCGCCTTTGCGAGTCTCATCGATTGCACCACTTTTGCCTCATCAATTGACGCACTCGTGCGCCATCATTTGGCCATTCTCGGCCTCTCGTTTGTCCCAATCTGTGGGATCCCATATCTTATTTCCGAGATACTAAATGATCCTCGAAAATCCTTTACCCTTTTTATCCTAACTCATCAGCTAGGTCATGCATCATCAGACTAATCATTCCTGATCCAATCATCCTCGATAACTACCAGTTATCCAATCTTTCCTTTCAATGATTTTGACTAATGTCCTCAAATCAATAGTCTCCAAAATCTCTCGGATCCAATATCATGGTTACCGAGTCATCCTTACATTCCAATCATATCATCGGATCCTTATTCCACTAGCTAGATCATTCTGCTCGAACTAGCTTCTATCAGGTATTCTACTATTCACCGGGAATAGTAGTCGTCTACTGAAATAGTGTCGGTCGTATAGAGTACACCAGGTAAGTTCCCAGGAAAGAGTGGTGGGTCACAATGGACGCACTTAAGTACTAAGTCTTTCCTTAGCCAGAACTAGCCTAGACATGCACTTCCACAACAACGCACTTATCCAGTAACCGTCAATACCCAAATCTTACGATGGCTTTACTTATCTAGCCACACGCGACCTTTTCCTTAGGTTCGCTCTAATATCATCTATACTAGAGTTAGACATTTCCTATGTCTTTACCAATTCCGCTCTGATACCAACTGTAACACCCCGTCCCATCGAGGGGCGTGCCACTATGCTAGGGCCCATCGCATACATACATAATCCCTTTACCTTATACATCAAATACCGTATTTCAAAGGGAAACCCCAACAAATCATTAACAATGCGGAAGCAATAATCGAAACCTGATACGGTACATTCCTGAATTCAACTTATATATATATCATAAAGAATTCGTACCATATATTACCATCATATCCTCAATTACATAAATACATTGATACACATCTTTCGAGATAACATCTAACACCCTAGGTGCAAATCATATGAAACCTCGAATACATACATAGCAATTTCTCAATAAATACAATATTGAAATCTCCTGCTGAATCCATCGGCCACGCCATCACGTGCCATCATATCATAACCTACTCCTTGCCCTAACTGCAAGTCTCAACTGGAACGTTGAATGTTCCAGGGGCATAACCCATTAGAAGATGAAACTTCTAGTGAGGGTCCAAAAATATATATATGATGCATGATGCAAATACATGAACAACATATACCCATAATGTAACTTCCCAGGTATCCCCAACCCGGCTAGGAATCCCAGGCAAATCCCGAACGTCTACGGGATAGGCCTAACGTTATTCCCTCAACGCCCTAGGGGAATTACGGCTACACTCTGAGGGTATCATCCCATCCCCATGCACAATTTCAATATGACAATAATATCGTGCAATGGAAATATCACGACTTTCAATGCAATATGACAAATGAATATTGCAATTCATAAATAGCATGCATATATAACAATTATATCATGAATATAACTTCTTGTGAGAATACCACTCACCTTTGCCCAAAGACAAAGACATCTCGAAAAGCGTGCATCGCCTCGATATGCGTGCCCCACCTCAATTCTCGTGCCAACTCTCAAAAGTTGCACCAATCTCATCATCTCGATCTCCTCAAACATAAAATAATATTTAATCACTAAATATCCTCAATATTCTATTTATTTCCTATTTCCTTTCATTTTCCTTCATTTTTCCTTCTAAAAATACCATTAAATCCATAGAGACTATTTCCTCAATTCTAACTTCACATCAATTCATTATATGCTATGAACTTTCAAGGAAAAATACTGAACTTACCCGGATATTGCGTTTTCACGCAAAACGAGGCACTTTGATTCTAAAATCGAGACATCGGGAATCCCAACTTCAGATCTTTTTGCACAAACCTCCATAAAATATTTTTCCTGATTTTTTCATGATTTTTCCCATTTTTTTCACCCCCACACGCGCCCCCACGCGCCAACACATGACTAGGGCGAGTGAGGCGCGTGGAAGACCAGTGCGTGACCGGCACGCGCCGGTCGTCTTCTCCGGCGCTCCGGTCGCCGGCGATCGGGGCTGACTCCACCACTTTGAAGCCCTCTCTTAGTCGATCATCATGGTATGATTTGGAGCTCGAAAGGAGGCCGGGAAGGCCTCCGATTTGCCGGCCAAAGGCTCGGCCAGACGCACCGCCCATCTTTTCCGGCGACCCTCGAATAGCCTTCAAACCTTAACCAAAACACTCCAAATTTTCCAGAATTGATCTTCAAGCCATGGGCAACAAAAGCCCCATGGTCTTGGCTCCCAATTTGTTCGAAAACACGGCCGATTTGAAGCACAAACTTCTTCCATTTTCGGCCACCATAAACGCCTATTTATAGGCAATATCGAACGTCCCAAAGCCCTTGGCCGCCTTACCCATCCTCTTAGGAGTCTCACCCGTCCCTGGGTGAGCCTCGAATCGGCTCCAACCGACCAGAATCGCGACTTGCAGGTCGCGACATTCCGACCAGTTTTCTGGTCGGCTTTTCCTTCAAAATCCGACCACTCGAGTGGTCGTTGCCCCCTCCTTCCTTTACAAAAAATGATCCCCGACCAACCCTCGTGCCATCCCTATGGTTGGATCGGCCGAAATCGACGACCGGAGACTTGGTGGTGATTGGCCAAACTTTCCTTTAATTGCACTTTGGCCCCTTGACTTTTGGCTATCTCATTTTAGCCCTTTTCACTAAACCCCTCAACTTTCCATAATTTCATTTAAGCCCCTCAAGACCTAAAACATCATTTTGACCCTCGAAGATTCCAAAACAACCTTGTTTCGGCCTCCCTCTAGCAATTTCTAAAAAGTGCACTTAAGCCCGAATCTTCGTTTTGGCCTTAAACCCATTCGTTTCTTCCTGAAACCTCTGAAGGGTTGTTCTTCATGAAAAACCGAAGCCCTCTCAAGCTTCCGTTGACTTCCAAAAAGTCGTCTATGACAATTCGGTATTGCAGCCTATTTGGCAACTGTCTTTTTAGCTGTACCAAAAACCGTTCCCGTTCTCATTTCTTTTGGCACCATAAATCTTATCTCGGGGTGCTCATTAATACCATATCATTTTCCTTTGGTATTTCGGCTCCAGGGTACTCCCGGCAGTCGATTCAGTCATCTATACGGTAATAAATTACCGTTATACCCCCAATTTATCCTTAAATTCTAATTTTGCCCCAAGATAAATTACTCTTGAGTCCTTTAGAATTTCTCGGGTATTATAAAATTAGTCTAACTAAGAGAATGAATAAAACTCTCTTAGATAGAGTTAGGTGCATAATTATTCATGCTAAGCTTTCCAAATCTTTTTAGGGAGAAGCCATATTTATGGCAACCTATGTTATTAACAAGTCACCATCCGCAGCCATAGGGTTTAAAACCCCCTACAAAATGTGCATTGGTCACAAGCTTAATGTAGACCATATTAGGGTATTTGGGTGTATAGCCTATGCTCATTGTAAGCAATGCAAGTTGGACCCTAGAGCAATTAGGTGTTTGTTTATAGGATACCCAGAAGGAGTTAATGGTTATAAATTGTGAAGTCTAGATCCAAATATGCCTGAGACCTTTGTGAGTAGAGATGTCACTTTTGATGAGAGATCTAATATAAAAGACTTTGAGAAAAAAGAAAAATCAAAGGATGCCGAGAAATGTAAAGTAATAGATGTAGATCTATCTGAAGAACCATTAGATAGAGGCCAAAATAATCTTTGGGATCAAGACCTAAACCTTCAAGAGGAATATGAAGGTATGGAGAATCTTATCCAAGTCAGCAGGATGACTATGAAGCATTTTCTTTTGGGCAGCAAGAGGATTATGAAAAATCATCATGCTAAGAAAATCCTCCTGATCCGGAGAGGCATAATGTTGTTAGGGATAGGCAAAAGAAGGTTTCCAAACCTCCAGTTAGATATGGTTACTTTTATTTAGTGTCTTATGCGCTGACAAGTGCAACTACAAAAATGAAGGAGGAACCCCTTTCATATGAAGTAGCAATCAAGTCAAAAAATCCTCAGAAATGGTAGAAATCCATGCAATCTGAGATGGACTCTTTAAATGAAATAACTCTTGGGTTCTTGTAGGAAAACCCTCAGAGCAAAAGGTTGTTAGCTGTAAGTGGTTATATAAACTTAAGAAGGGTGTTGAAAAAAAAAGGATAAGCCTAAGTATAAAGCTAGGATAGAGGCTAGGGGCTTGACCTAAGTGGTGTAAGACTTCACTTTCCAAACGTGTTATAACTTAGGAAATTTCGAACTATATTTTCAAAAAACAATCTCAACATAATATAAAACTCTCAAAATTTTCATCTACCTAGCTAGCTTGAGAAATTATACAACGTATAAGCTAGGCTAGGTACTTAATCGACAGTGTAAGACGGGAATCGAATTTTAACTTTAACATTAACCCAAGAATAAAGTTATACATCATTATTCTTCATAACGTTCAGAATTCAAAGTAGCATAATTTTAAATATATAGTTTGTATAAACATATAACCAACACAACATGCACTTGCTAAGTGTCATTACATGTTTCTTCCATCCTTACTTCTGCTACATCTTCATCTGGAATGTTTTAATATTCTAGGAACAAAGTATAATTAGATGATTAATCATTTAAGGGAACAAACTTCATATTTAGTGCATGTATGCAAAATACAAAATATCTTCATTCCTTTTGTTTGAACCGACCGCACCTTAATGCTACTCTCTATTTTTATAACTTCCTTATCAGGACGAGGTGTATGGATGCACCCTTGGTAGAGTAGGGATATCAAACCGTACTTTCAAACATATGCGATGCATGATCAACAATATAATCGAAAGCATATGTATATTTCATCATCATGACATGTAAATGCAATCTACATGATATATAGCATAGTAAGGCATGACAACATGATAAAACCATTTACATAAAATCGAATTTTTGGTTTGAACCACTTACCTTGAAGGTTTACCATTGGAAGTTACTGTTTCGCCGCAAGCAGACCTAGGTTTCTGCAGAAAACACTAGTTTTGGTAAACTAAACCTTCAATATTTTTACATAGGGTTGAAGGACATTAAATGAGGGGGCATAATTGAAAAATTATATGGCAAGGGGGCATACACACGCCCTAGGAAGGTGGCCCACGTGCCTTCACATGTAGCCTCTTCCCAGTGCGTGAACTACACACGCCTCCCTTAAAAACACACAGCTTTGCGCAATTTTCATATTTCGGCCATAACTCTCTCATTTTAGCTCCGATTTGACCTCCGTTTGAATTTACAGTTCCCTTTCTTCCCCTTTTACAGGAATATAACAAGAAATGTAACTTACATATCCATTTTTTTGACTGTTTAGCATGAACTCCGGTGATGCTTCGAAAACTCCAGCGAGCCTCGTTCTCCCTCGATTTTGCTCTGACCTTCCTCATTCCTTTTGCAGATTTCTCTCCTATTTCTCAAGCACAAATCCCTCACCTCAATCTCTTAAATGGATTTCAAATTAAATGGTCTTGAGAACAATCCCATGACCTTATTTATAGGCTTGGACGCTAAGGTGATTCAAAGCTAGAATGGAATAACTTTTCAAATCTGTAACCATACCTTTCACTTTTTCTCATTCCTGACACCTCACCTCACCATACATTTATGTCATCATTACTTGTACTAACTTACTTTTTTTCATTCCTAACACCTTACCTCATTAGCTCTCACCATACCTCTTATTTTTTCTCATTCCTAACACATCACCTCATTACCTCTCATAATTAACCAAGGTCATACCCTCACAGTTAACCTTAATTAACTTCATAATCCCATTTTAAACTTTGCACAATCCTCAAATATCAAATTAATAATCATCAAGATATTTAAAATTCAAGATTGATAACTCCAAGTTACTCAATAAGTACAGTTTCGTCTATGCACCCTCACAAGACCTTTGTTTCATCCCGAAACCACTTCAAGATTGATCCTTACATAAAAGAGGAGCCCTTTAGGGTTCCGTTGACTTTCCAAAATTCTCTTACAACCATTCAATTTTTTCAGGTTGTATTTTAGTTGTACTGAAAACTGTTCTCGTTTTAATTGCTTTCAGCGTTATAAATCTTGTCTCAATACATTTGTCGATGATGTACCATTTTCTTTTGACATTTACGTTTTAGGGTATTCCCTCCATTGATTCAGCTGTTTAAAATTATTAAACTGTCTTCTAGATCTTTGAACTTGACTCTTCTAGCATCATGGAATATGGGATATTACTTATTTTAATTTAGGGTATAACAAGTGGCCAGTGTAAATTTCAATGAGGTATTCTCACTCATAGTGAGACACACCTCAATAAAAATCCATATTGTAATAACAACCCATCAAGACTTAATTTTAGAGCAAATGGATGTTACCACAATTTTACTGCATGAAGACATAGAGGAAAATATTTTTATAGAGCAACTAAATCACTATAAGAAAAATCAGTTTTAGTGACAGAAAAATCCGTCACTAAAAACATAAAATCCGTCACTAAATTTTTCTGTGACGGGTTTAGTGACGGGGTAAAATCCGTCACTAAAGGGGGCGTGACAGAATTTTAGTGACGGGGTGAGTGCTACTCGTCGCAGATCTGTGACGGGATAGCAATTCCGTCACAGATTTGTGACGGGGCAGTTCTACCCGTCACAGATCTGTGACGGGGAAATAGTGCCTGTCACAGATCTGTGACAGGGAAGTACTGCCCGTCACAGATTTGTGACGAGGAACTGTTTGTCACAAATCTGTGACAGACATGACAAGCCGTCACAAATCTGTGACGGAAAGTACTGCCCCGTCACAGATCTGTGACGGGCGCTACCCGTCACAAACATTCTTAAAATAAAAAAAATAATTAAAACGAACAATCTGTGACGGGTAGTACCCCCGTGACAAATCTGCGACGGGAGTACCCGTCACAAATATTCTTAAATATAAAAAAAATAATATTAAATAAATAATTTTATTTAAAAATAATAAAATTAATATGATCAATTTGCGACGGGACAGCCCGTCGCAGATATTTTTTAAATAAAAAATAATAATTTTGAAAAAAAATATTAAATTAATATTAATATTTTAAATCAATAATATATTTTTATGAAATTAATATATTTTTAATTTCAAAAAATATATTTTTAATTTTTAAATTTATAAAATTAAAATTTATATTTATTAAAATTAATATTTTCCTTATAAGAATAAAAAAATTTAAAATAACAAGAATTTTTTTAAAAATTTAAATAAAATATTAAAAATAACATTAAATAAAATTAATATTATCCACATTCACATTAAAAATAAAACAAATTTAACATTAATTTTTTAAAAAGAATTATCTAATTTATTTCATATGTTAGTTTTAAAATTTTTAATGAAAATTTTATTTATTAGTTATTATTTTTTATATTTTAAATAGAATTCTTTTATATTTTTAATAGAATTTTTTTAATTTTTTAATGTATACACATAAATATTTTCTTATGACAATAAGAAAATATTAAGTTTAATTTTAGTATATATTTTTAGTATATAAACTTAAAATATTAAGAAAATATTTTTAGTATATAAACTTAATATTTTTAGAAAATATTAAGTTTCTTAAAATATATGCTTTCTTAAATAGTAAGTTTATTTTTAGTATATAATTTTTTACGTATTTTATTTAAAATTACAATATTTTTCATTAAAAATATATCTAAACTTAAAAATAAAAAAATAAACATTATTTACACATGCACAAGTTTCCTAGTCCAATTATTACATATCAAAATAATTAAATAATTAATTAGTTGTAGTTTAATTATTTAATTAAGCATTACAAATAATATTAACAATTAAACTAAAACTAAACTAATTAATATAAAAATAAACTGCTAAACTAACACAAAAATAATAACTACAAATAAACTAACACAAAAATAAAATAACTACAACTAAACTAACACAAATAAATTATAATTAAACTAACAGAATATAATTAAAACTAAAACAAAATAAAAAACATAAAATACTTAGCTTGAGAGCACCGAAGATAACTGAAGAAGAAGAAGAACCAAGAAGACTGTGAAGAACCAAAGAGACAAAGAGACTGTGAAGAAGAAGAATAACCAAGGAAACTGTGAAGAAGAAGAAAAATCGAGACAGTGAGAGAAAGGGAGGGGGGGTCGTTTAAGGGTGTGGAGGAAGAGTGGGAGGGAAAGGGGGGGCGGGGGTTATTTTAAAGGAACGACTGCGACGGGACATGTCAATCCCGTCGCAGAACTGTGACGGGGCGTCAGTCCCGTCGCAGAACTACGATGGGAGTCAGTCCCGTCGTAGAACTGCGACGGAACATCAGTCCCGTCGCAGTTCTGCGACGGGAAACCTCGCTCCCGTCGCTGATTTGCGATGGGACATTTTTTTTCGTCGCTATTTTGTGACGGGATACACTATCCCGTCACTGATTTGAGATGGAAATAGATATCCTGTCACAATTTTGTGACGGTAATTTCAGACTGTCACTAAACCACTTTAGTGACGGCTTTCCATCACTAAACTCGTCACAAATTAGTGATGGGAGCATCCCCGTCACAAAACCCGTCACTAAAACTGATTTTTCTTGTAGTGAATGGGTTTGAGGTAAGAGGAAAGAAAGAACAGATGTGTCCTCTTAAGAAATCTCTCTATGGTTAAAGCAATCCCCTAAGTAATGGTATAAGAAATTTGACTCTTTTATGTTGTCCCAAGGGTTTAAAAGGAGTTCATATGATAGTTGTGTCTACTTTAAGCATATGCCAAGTGGTGTATCTATATATCTTTTCTTATATGTAGATAATATATTGATTGCTAGTCAATTAACTATGGAAATCAGAAATTTAAACTTAAGTTTGAAATCCGTGTTTGAGATGAAAGAATTAGGATAAGCTAGGAAGATATTGGGCATAAAGATTAAAATGGACAGGTAACATAGACAGCTAATTTTATCTCAAAAATCCTATCTTAGCAAGTTGATTAAGAGATTTAACATGAGTGATGCAAATGATGTATCGGTTCCCTTCGCCCAACACTTTAAATTATCACATGAGCAGTCTCCTAAGGATGAAGAAGACATTAAGGAAATGAGTAAGATTTCTAACTCTAATGCGATTGAGAGCCTAATGTGTAACGCCCCGCTTTTCTGAGCGTTAAATAACTTAGGAATTTCGAGAATATTTTTTTTTTTTTTATAAACCATCTCCCGACAATCCCGTTTTACCTTCTCAACTCACTAAATAAGAATCAATAAGCTAAGACAGGTAATCATCATAAATGCAGAAGCTTAAAATCGAAACATGATATGATACATAATCAATTTCACTTTATAACCGTATAAGAATCCATACCATACATTAACATCATATCCTCAATATTGAAATACATAAATACATGGAGATTCCATAATATTCTAACAAGGCTAATCATCAATAAAGCATCAGGTAAAACATATCCGAGTCAGCTTGCTGAATCCATCGGCCACGCCATCACGTCTCGTCTCATCTCAACATGATCCTTACCTAAGCTGCAATTCTAAACTGGAACGTTGAATGTTCCAGGGGCATAACCCATTAGAAGATGAATCTTCTAGTAAGGGTTTAAAAACATGATACATGAATACATGATGCAATAACATAAACAATCATGTGCCCTAGTATAACTTCCCTAGCCTACCAGCCTGGCACAGAACCCTAGGCAGAATCCCAAACCTCTGCAGGATAATCCTAACGTTGTTCCATCATTGCCCTTGGGAATTACGGCTACACTCTTAGGGCGACATCCCCATCCCATGCATGAGTATTAATATGCCAATAATATCGTGCTATGCAAGAATAACGTCTTTCCATGCAATATGAAATGATCATAACTTCAATAAATATCATGCATAATGAAGCAAACGTTTCATATATAGGTTCTCGGGATAAAACCACTTACCTTTAGACATAAACTCGAATTTTCTCAAAAAACGCGCATCACCTCGTTTTGCGTGCCAACCTCGAAAATAACGTAAATCATCAAGATCCATGGCCAAATCACTTCCTGGCCAATCATTTCCAAGTAAAATCAATAATCTAATTTTTTCATACTTTTTTCTTATTTTCTCTATTTTTTTCTCTATTTTTCATAATCATAATTTCTTGAAAAATTAAAAATAAATACCTAATCAGGTAATTTATTTAATTTTTCTTCATTAAAATTCCTAAAATAACATTTATAATCTCTATGAATTTTATAAGAATATTCCAACACCTCTTCCTATTTTTCTCTAATTAAGTTACCTTTCGAAAATTCAAAATAATTATTTCATCATAAAATTTCTCAAATAAAATTTTATAAAACTGAACTATTCATTTTTCTTGTATTTATGGATATTTTCCTATAATTTTATCTCTTTTATTTCTATTTTTACTCTATTTTTCTTTATTTCAGCATTTAAATAATACTAAAAATTATCTCCGGTCATCTTCTCCGGCGCCGGCACACCGGAAAATTAAACTGATTATACCAGAAGATAGCTTACCTTGAGTTGATCACTCTGGCCAAATTTGAGCTTGAAAGAACACTTGGAAGACCTCCCTCCGAGCAAAATTCAGTCCGGTTCCGGCGAGATCCGATTTTTCCGGCGAAACTCCGATCACCCCTCAAATGAACTCCAAAATTCCTCAAACTTTTCAGAAATGATCCTCAGCTCATGGGCAACAAAAGCCCTATGGTTTGGTGCCTCAATTTGTTCAAAAGTGAGGTCGATTTGAAGCTCAAATCTTGCAAAACTCTGAGCCACCATATCCTCTATTTATAGGCGATTTCAGCCCCATAAATGACGGATTTCGCTTCAATCAAGGCCTCTGATGTCCCCTATTGCCCTTAACAAGTCCAAAATCCACCGAAAGAGCTCCATTTTCGTGATCTAAGTGGCCAAACTTTCGACCACTTTTTCTTCAATTTATGGCCATTCCATTGCTTGTTGTCGGTCAAGCCCTTTACAAAAGATGCTCCTTGAGCAACCCTCTTGCCATCCCTGTGGCCAATTTCGGTGATTTGATGGGTTGGTCGGCCATGGTTGTTTGGAGATTTTCTTAAAATTGTACTTTGGCCCCTCAAACTTTGGTTTTCTCACTTTGGCCCATTTCACCAAGCTCCTTGACTTTTAATAATTTCTTTCAAGACCCTAAAGTCCTAAAATATCAATTTGACCCCTGAGGATTCTGAAAAAAATATTGTTTCGGCCTCTCTTGAGTAATTTCAAAAAACTGCACTTAGGCCCGAATCTCCGATTTGGCCTTAAACCTCTTTGTTTCTTTCTAAAACTACTGAAGGGTTGTTCCTTATGAAAAATTGAAGCCCCCTCAAGTTTCTGTTGACTTCTCTATAACGATTCGGTATTGCAGCCTAATTGGTAGCTGTATTTTAGCTGTACCGAAAACTGTTCCCGATCCAATTTATTTCGATACTATAAATCATATCTTGGGGTGCTTGTTAATGCTACATCATTTTTCTTTGTCATTTCGGCTCCAGGGTACTCCCGGCAGTCGATTTAGTCAATTTTTCAGACTATTCAGATACTAATTTTGTCTGAAACCCCATTTCTCTAATAAATTACTTATTTTTGATTAAACCAAATTTCTTGAGTATTACATAATGTATAGCATGGTCTGTTTAAGAGAACGAATTTGACCCATTTTATGAATGTTTCTAGTAGGTTTATGGCCAATTTAGGTAAGGCCCATTAGAATGTTGTAAAATGAATCTTTAGGTATGGCTTTGGTCTATAGTGGAGGCAAACTAAAAGAAAAACCTTGCATCTTAGGGTTCACAGATGCAGATTTTGCTGTAGACATTGATAAGAGAAGGTTCTCAACAGTTTATGTATTTCAGCTTTGGAGATCTTCTATTAGCTGGAAAACAAGCATGTAATTGGTGGGACATAATCCACAATCAAGACAGAATATATTGATGTTATTGAACTAATAAAAGAAGACCATTGGCTTAAGGGAATCATTAGTGAGCTATTAGGAATATATGTCAATGCTAGGCTAATGTGTGATATCCAAAGTGTTATCCATTTGACTAAAAATCCATCACACCATAAAAGAACCAAACAAAAAGATGTTAGGTATCATTTCATTAGGGAAATTCTTTAGAATGATGAGAAAATCCTAATAAAAGTTGCAAGAGAAGAAAATATAGTTAACATATTTACCAAAGATGTCCCTATGTATAAATTACGACATTGTTTATCTATTCTTTATATGTTTTTGTGTTTGATATGATCATTTTTTTTATATTTTTTTTTACATTGTAGATGAAAGCAAATCCAGTCTATCGAGTAAAGAACTCAAGGGAAATGGTGAAGAATTGTTGAGTTTGCCTCCAGTTTGAGCGATAAAAAATGAGTGAAGTCTTGGTGATCTATCAACTGGAAGATTTAGAACAATTAGGTTTCAATTTCAAAGTGTAATTTTTTTTAGTTTTTTAGGGTCTGATTGTAATATCTCCAATGTTGGTTAGTTTCGTTAAAGGTGTCTATCATTTCTATAAATAAGAGGGCAGGGGACAATCGATAATATCAAGGTCAATTGGTGAGTTCTTAATTTTCATTTGTGATCGAGTGCATTGTCATTCTTGAGATAAGAATTTTGTCCTTGTGTATTCTTGAGAGAACAAGAGTTTTGTACTCGGGGATCTAAATGAAAGGGAGGGCTTGATGTACTGATCAATTTCCTACTGAATAAATGATTGTTCTACGGGTGTTAGACTGTTGGATGTAAGTTTGCTTAAGAGCATTTCAAACCAGGGTAATCTCGATCTCTATGTGATTTGATCTTTTTTCATTTGTTGTTATTGCATATTCTTTTATTATAACCAATTGTTCTTATTGTCTTTTTGATTTTGTGAATGTATAAGGATTTTATATGAGTATTCTTCTTGTATGTTCCTTATTTGTAAGTCCTAACGACAACCATAAGGAATGGTAGTTGATCCTATAACGATTTCTAATTATTCATTTAAAATTAAAATAAATATAGAAATTGAGATTGTGCACAAAATTTATTTAAAAATCTATTAAAATAAATATATAAATGGGTTAATTGACAACTACTGCATAGTCAGGTTAATTTAACCCCGGATTAGATTTTAAATAAAGTTCAAAACTTCCTGGTTTTGTCCTTTTGGATATTTCATATAACATAATAAAATAATCTTGATGATTGGATGCCATTCCCAACAATGGTTTTCCTCTTAATATTATGAATAAATTGTAATAAAAATTTTAAAATAACAAAAATTATCTTTATTATTAAAATCAATGTAAATTGACCAATTGAGTTAAGATAAATTAATCTGATATCTTATAGATTAAGTCATTTGCTCAGGTACTCCCATAGTTTGAAAATGGCTCTAGAGCCCCTTTGATTTAGTATTTTTTTTTCTCCTCAGGTACCCCTTTGTTACAAACACCATCAATTAAACCCTAATTAAACTAAATTCAACAAATTAAACCATACTAAAATTAAATTAAAGTTCAATTAACTAAAATACAAACAAAATCAACAAAAAATATCTAGAAATAATGAATTAAAAAGCTTCATTGTCAGCAATTGAAACCCTATGAGATATGGAGAAGATGAGCAACAAATTAACAAAAGGGTTTGCATTGGTATTTGGCAATAGAGACAAGGATAAGGTAGAGAGAGGATAGAGATCAAAGAAAAAGAAAAAAAAACTAAATAAATGCTTTTATAATAGTGATTGAAAGTATGATCGAATGAGGTCAAGATTTCTCAAGATAGGAAAGATAGGTCAAGATAGAGAACAAAAGAGAATCGAGGTTTTGTCAATGGTGATAACCAGTTTACAAACCTAAGATAGAAATAGAGAAGTGAAATGTGGAGAAGAGATATAGAAGTTGTAGAGATAAGAAAAAATTAGAGAAAAATAAATTATGGTGAATGGTGTTGGAGAATAAGGTTGATAAAGGCAATAACAAAAGACGAAGCAGTTAGGGATGTTGCAAATAACAAAATTAGTGGTCTTGTGACTATTGTTTTTTCTTTGATTGCATCGGCGACTTCAATTGTGTGTTTTTTTTTCTTTTTTTCTTTCTCATTCGCTCTCTCAATTTATGAGCTAGAACTCATACTTAACGAGTTCTCGAATATCTAAAACCCATCAACTTAATAATTTATAGTTCAAGCAATAAGTTTCTTGAGATCTAGAACCAATTAGTTGAGAAATGGGCTTTAGATCTCAAGGAACCCATTTGTTGGCCCATAGGTTCCTGTTGTTGCAGTGTTAGACACTTTTATCAATTGTTGTTCTTTGTTTATATTATATTTAACTTTAATTTAATTTTCTTAAGGTTCAATTAGCTAAGTTTAGTTTAATTGGAGGTTCACTGACGATGTTTCTAACAGTTGCCGTGTTTCAGCAAAAAAGTTAAACTATTGAGACTTTTATAGCTATTTTTAAATCAAACCAAAAAACCCCCCAGAATCAACGAACATGCCTGTGGGCTGGCCTGTTTGGCCCATTTGACTCTTTTGGAGAGAATTTTTTTCAAATTTACAAAAATTAATAAATAAAATCATTTTTACAATAATTTAAATTTTGAAATTAATATTATATTCAATATTTACTTATTTAATTATTACTCATTAGAGTTTTACGTACTCGTCTTACTGGTAATATCACAATTGATTATAATAAATTTAATTTATACTTTTAAAATTATAAGTCTAATTTAAGAATTTAAAAATATAGTCGAAATCAAAATTATGGGTCAAACCCAAGATAATATTATTTACTATCCTTAACTTCAAGGTGGTCTTTAGCAAATTTACTATCATTTATTTCACAATTGATTGTGAATAAAATTACAATAAATTAAAAAAACTTAAATAATTTCGAGATTTACAATTTAAATTCCAAAACTGAAAAAATATGAATTTTTAAAATGGTTGGAAGTTTATTTAAATTTTTGCAAATGAAGAAAAATATGTTTGAAGTATTTTTATTATGTTTTAAAACAAATTTTGTATTCTAAAATAATTATTATAGAATACTTTCTAATTTTTTTTTTTTTCCTAAATTTCCATGGCTTGGCCCATTTGATCTAATAGGGCCAAGGTCAGGTCGGCTAGCACGTGACAAGGACTCTCTTGTCTCATTGCCCTGCCCTGCCCTGCCCTGCCCGCCCCTACCCAATCCTTTTATTGAGGTGACTCCCTTGACATCTCCACTCCCCTCCCCCAACAAAACCTCATGGCAAATTCTTTTGTTTGCTATAATGTTGAATTATTAATTATGAGAGGCTGCCCCATTCATCTGGATCTGGAAAGTTAAAAGAATCTTTTTGACGCGTATGGCAACTTTGAACACGAACACGTGATTCATCATTTTAGAATAGAATTTAGGAGTGGGAATCTCACGTGACATGACTCTTTTTATATTTTAAATTTTAAATTTTAAATTTCAAATTTCAAATTTTGACTCTTTATTTTTTTTTTTTTTGAAATTAGGTCCATCACTAACGTCCTCAGCCACCCTACTCCTAGAGCTATATTGAGAAGATAAATTATGAGATATGCTCAAGTGGTCAGGGTGGTGGGCCTTTGGCCCTTTACTGATGTTACTCCTAAGGTCTTCCCCTAAAAGAAAACATTCTGCTTTCTCCAGAAATTAAACGCGCAGTAGGAGCCCCCAATCAAACTTTTCAGCCTGCCGTTTTGTCACTTGGTTATGCACAGGGGTAACTCTTTGTTGTTTATATATAGAGAGAGAGTTGATTCTTCACCGAACTTTTATTGTTTTTTCATTATAAATTTTATTATTTGAATAATTTTTAGATTAAAAGGTGTAAATTTCTTCGTAAATTGAGAGATTTGTAGAATGCACAAAATAGATAACTCTAACATTCGAAAATATTTCCGAATATTCTAAGAAATAGATAGACAATTATCCATAAAGAATTTTAATTTTAAAATAATTTTGAAATATTAGGATAAATATTATTCATAAAAATCATAATTCTAATAGATTTTAAAATGTCAAAATAGATATTTTCGATAAGAATCCTAATCATAAACTATTTAAGATTACTTTATATATTTTTATAAATAAATAGACACTCATTTTAAAAATATGTATGTCTCTAATGTTGGTTTTAAAATAGATTTTATTATTTTCAATATTTGATTTAAGTATCAGAGTGTTTGCATAATAATTTTATTACGCTCCTTAATTTTTTTTTTATAGACTCAAACAACTTAACAACGATATTTTTAATAAAATAAATTTATTATTGTAGACCGAAAATGAAAATAACAATTGTATTAGTATGAACTGAAAGTTGGTTGGCATCTTCAACTTCAAGAACAAATATGGTTTTGAGGACTTCATTTGATTGGATTGACAAGTCAAAAAGTAATCACGGATTATCTTAATCAAGCAAGCAAAGATTAATGTATGCAAATGGGTTGTTCAAGTTCTTATTAATTAACATAAGTTATTGGTTGTCACTATAATCAGTGAATAGAATTAATTAATTAAATTTATTATTTTTATTAAAGTTAAACCAACCAAGTAAACAAGAAACTATGCATAATCATAACGTAATTTGTTTCATTTTTAAGAATAAACCTTATTGTAATTTAAAAAATGAATTTAAGAGCGAGTTTGGATCAATATATATTTTGAATGGGTAAGGACCCATAATTATAAGAACACTGTGAGGGTAAACATGTAAGCGTGGCACTCATTTTATGGCTTCGCAAGGTTTTTCATCCATTTTGTACCTTTCCATCACTTTGAGAAAGTGGCCGTTCCTTAGAAAATTGGTCATTTTATTAATTTGATCAAACAACTTCTTGTGAAAATTCCATTCCCATTTCAAATCTTTTGCCATCCATTTTTCTCAACCAAACATAATCTTATTATATAGATACAGATACTTGTCAAAACTCTTGCTTGACGAGGAGTTGGGTATAAAAAAATATTGATATAAAATGTACTAAATAAGTATTTAAAATACTTGTTAGGTATACATAAGATAGCGAAATTATGATCCCGTACCTATTCTACCATGATATAATTATTATTAGATTTTATTGTAATTTTGTACTGTTATAATTTTATGTTGTCATTTCTATTTTCTGCTACTGAACGGAACAATGGCATTTTTGTCATTTGATGTATTAGTTCTAGGGATATATAATAAATGAGCTGAAACTCAAATGGGTTAATGAGGCATTTATAATTTTTCTCTCTCTCGAATAGGTTTTCTGCTTCAAATATGGTATCAGAGAACTATTAGGGTTTGGGTTCGCCTCTCGTCTTGGTTCGTCGGCTCTCTATTTCCAGATTCTTCTACGGTTATTTGCTTAGCTTCGGCGATCTGTCTACGGTAATATGTATCGCCTCTGTTCTCGTTTATCTTCTCCGATTTTCTGAGTCGATTTTCTTCGGTTGGCTTATTATCTTGGACAAATCTGTGTTTTCTTTCAAAAGATCTGTTTTTCTTTGTCGATTTCGTCCGACGATCTTGGACATATCTGTGTTCTTTCAACAGATCTGTGTTTCTCGTCGTTTTCATCTGACGTCTTGGCGTTCTTTCAACAGATCTGTGTTAAGTAGAGTGATATCACCTGAATGTCACACAATTGTACCGTTGATGAAACCTAGCTTGTTATTTACCGACAATGCAATTGTCATCGAACGGCTACAAGAAGCATAGTTCTCGCCAGTCAGCGGCTGAGAGACAATGGTAAGACCGGGACTATTCGAATGATGGATAAAGAACGGGCTGGAACCATCGTCGATGGCGGAATGACTCATCGATGAAGAAATTGCATCAGAAGCGATAGATGCCATAAGAAACAAAGTATTGTTTCCCGCTCTTCTGCAGAGGCTGAATATAGGGCACTTGCATCCACTGCAAGTGAACTGGTATGGATCACTCAATTATTATTGGATTTTCATGTTCATACTTCACCTCCTGCTCTTCTTTTTTGTGATAACCAGGCTGCCATTCACATTACTACCAATCCGGTGTTTCATGAGCGCACGAAGCATATCGAATTGGATTGTCATTTTATTCGCGAGAAGCTGGTTGCAGGCATTGTTAAACTGCTTCCCATTCGCTTACAGCACCAGCTGGCTGATGTCTTCACCAAAGCGTTACCAGCATCCCTTTTATTTCCTTTGTTAGCCAAGATGGTTGTTCATGACATTCACAGTCCATCTTGAGGGGGCGTATTAGATTTTATTGTAATTTTGTACTGTTATAATTTTATGTTGTCATTTCTATTTTCTGCTACTGAACGGAACAATGGCATTTTTGTCATTTGATGTATTAGTTCTAGGGATATATAATAGAGGAGCTGAAACCCAAATGGGTTAATGAGGCATTTATAATTTTTCTCTCTCTCGAATAGGTTTTCTGCTTCAAATAATTATATATATAATTGTTATGAATATTTTTCGAACCACTTTTTATGAGTTGAACTTGACCCAATAGGCGAGGCCCAATCGCCTGAACCTCAATAAGCCTAAGGTCGAACTTGTCAAAATAAGGTCACACGTCACTGAGACCCGATCTCAAGTAGCAAAACTAAACGAGCTCCCAGCGATGCTTTCAGCTCTCTAGTGGAATCAAACGAGCTCTTAGTGATGCTTCTAACTCGCTGGTTTAACCATTCAGCTCACATAACAACAAGACCGCAAAACAACTAGAAATAGGGACCCACCTACTTTATCTGAGACAAATCAGATCTCTGATCATGCAGAATTCACTTTCG
Source organism: Diospyros kaki (assembly GCA_036245055.1). NCBI lineage: Eukaryota > Viridiplantae > Streptophyta > Magnoliopsida > Ericales > Ebenaceae > Diospyros > Diospyros kaki. The sequence continues at coordinate 33,063,520 of BSEG01000007.1, forward strand.
ATTTTATGGAATTGATAAAGACACTTTGTCCCCGTGACATTATCCTTCCATTTATGAATTTTATGTGAATTGTAAACGCCTCACACTTTAAATAGAGGTCAAAAATATCATTTGTAAGGGGATGTACAATAATGATATACTGTTACTCTATTAGAATAATTAGAGAACAGTTCTGAACTAGGTATCATTTTGGCAGAAACTACGTAAAAATCTCCCTACGTACTGTTTGTCATTCATTCCATTTGTTTTTTCTCTTTACTTTTATGCTCATTTTTTTCATTATAAGCCTACGAATCACGATCAAGCAACCCCAAACGTTGACAATAATTTTATCTAATTATATAATAGGATTTATAGATTAAAAAACTAAATTAGGTATATTATTATAAACTTGAAATATAATATAGTTATAGCCTCCTTTTACCTCTCATTCTCACTCTCACTACCAACTAAGGTGGCATTCATTTTTTATTGAAACAATCTAAAATATTGGAATGGTTGCTTTTTAACTTTTTTTACACTAATGTTATATTTTTTTTATCAAATTATTACAAAGTTATTTAAATTATGAATATGAATACATTCAAATGTATTAGGTAAATGGGTACCCATCAAATACCCATAATCTCTATCAAAATATGTAAAAGTAGGGTTAAACAAATTTTTATATTACGAGAATAATGATAGTGACAAGAATATAGGTCTGAGTATAAGAGAATGTAAAGAGATCCCCTACTCATACCATCCCTAAGTTTCATTTATAATATAATTTTGTTTTTATTATACTAATTGAGCTTTAATAGATAAATAATTAAGACTTATGTGGCTCAAACACGATATATCAAATTTAATTATGCTACTACTTTCCGCTAATAATAATAATAATAATGATGGAAATGGAATATGAACAAATCAAAGTATACTTCATTAGTCTTTTCCAAAGTTTAATTTTTTGATTTTCACAAATTAAAAAAAATGAAATTAAAAGGAATAGAAAAGTAAGTTTGGTCCTACGCTTGAAAAACTATACAAGCTAGTTGATTCCCTCTCTCTCTCTCTCTCTCGCTCTGTCTCTGCGTGCAACTGTTGAGTGGCCAAGCGTCGTTCGTTCGATCAGCGGCTAATCTCAGCCTTCCGATTGGTGAGAGAGACTGATTCCAGACACTAGTAGACGCCTCCTTGGATTCATTGGGGCTCACGACAACTCCACAAACCTCTTTCCAGCTCCTTCCTCTGCTTCTTTCGATCACGGCATTTCCGGCCTCGTTCTGGTCGGTAACTTAGGTAGGTTAATTTCACTGTGGTTGTTGTTGTTGATTTTCTATTGGCTGTTTAAACTTGTAATTTTTGGAGTTGGGGGTTTTCTAGGTTTAATTCTGGGTTTTTTAATGTTGGGCGTTTCTGCGTGTTGTGTTTTCTGTTTGGGAGCTAGATATCAAATGGAAGGAAAATGAGGGAAGGAAAAGGATTGAATTTTATGCTTTGTTCAGTTCGCCTTTGGTTCTTGAAAAAACTTTAAAATTTAGGTTTCTGGAATTGAGAATTTTCTGCTTTTATGGCCATCTTTCGTTATCTTATTGCTGGGTTGGTAAATGTTTGGTATTCCATAATTTCACCGTGTTGTTAATTTTTCTATTCTATTGCTTTCCCTGGGAACTGCGAATAGCCGTAAATCGAATTGGTTATCTCCTGTGTTCATATTTAATTGAAGTTTTTCTTTTCCTTTATTTTTAATTTCTTGGGTTGTTGGCCAGGTAGGATACGTAGAATTTCATTGACCGGTTCTTTGGATTTGGCTATTAGTTTGAAATTATCTTATTGGATTAGATGGATCAGATCTGAATTCCCTTTGATGTTTATGATTAAATTACATATTTTGGAAGGGTATGGGTCCTTTTACGTCGGGTGCCTCTTCGTGATCTGGAGATTTGGTGAATCTTTGTGTAATATTATTACTATTTCACTTCTAAAATAGTGCCGTTGGAATCAGTCCATTGGTTATTTTGTATTGTGCTTTCTGAATTTGGATCTGTCATTTGCAAGGTTAATATGTTTTTGACGGGATGTTGTGGTGAAGCTTAGGCGCTAGGCAATAGTCTAGCGGGGTGCTTCTTCTTTTTCCATCATAAATGGGCTGTTTTAGTTCTACCGTAAGAAAGCAGTTTGCTGGGTATGAGGACCCAGTAGTTTTGGCTTCACAAACGGCTTGTAAGTTCTTTAACTTTTTTTCTAGGACAGTACTGAAGTTTGTTTCTTTGCTATTTACATTTTTGGGTGGTGTATATGTGTTACTTATTTTCGTCTCTATAAGTCAACCATCAGATTGTGTAGGAATAAATACAGATAAACACATAAACCCACGTAAGGTTTGTCGAGATGTTAACTTTCCATTAAATTTACTTTAACTGTACAAAAATATAATTGGACCATTTTGAACCTAATAATGACTTCCCTAAGGTATAGATTTTCATGGAAGAAAATGCTGCAAAAATAGTCAACACACTTGACACTTCCCAAAGGTCGAGAAAAATGTCGGTAAAGTTGCAAGTCCATAAAATCATTTGAGAGGTTTTAGGTATAGAAAGTCAACTATGAGGATTAGTTTTAAAATTGTTTTAAATAAAAAAAGGTCATTATAAACCATAAATTGGTCTTAGAGACTTGAGAAAAATCTGTGAAAAATCTATAAAAATAGCATATAAGTTTCAAATGTCATTTTAGAGCTGTTAGCAAGGTTTCATAGTGGGAAAAAATGACGATCTGCATCAAAGGTAGGTCCTTGTTAAGTCAAATATGGTTCAATTAGGCGTCTGTAAGGTGACAATAAGTTTATTGGAAAGTGAATACTATGGCTAATTTTAGATAGGCCTTTGACTCTTTGTAGTTATCCCAAGTAAATATAGATCTAGCTAAAACTTTGGAGTTCCTCACAATTTAATCCATAATGTGGTGCTATTCTGGTGAATATAAATAGTCTTATTATATTGCCTATTTGTAGTACTCATGCTTTTCTTTCCCAAATATCTCCAGAATACTTTTTCCTTCTTAAATAGGGCGTGCAAAATTTTTCTGATGTTCATTATATTGGAATTTGTTTCTTTTCCTAAAATTTACAGGAAATTGTTTACTAGCCATTTTCCTTTTTCCAGTTAGTGTGAGTGAAGTTGAAGCACTGTTTGAGCTGTTTAGGAGCATTAGCAGTTCCGTGCTTGATGATGGACTAATAAACAAGGTAATGTGGTACTTGTAATCAAGGTATATTTTGTTTATATTATTGACCCTTATTTTTTAAATTAAAATGCTGAATGGATAACATTTAGGATGTCTTTTATATCTTGGGGTAAAATTACACTAAACACCCCTGGGGTTTTTCCTATTTACAGGGACTGCCTCTTGATTTTTAGAGATTACATTTGGTACCTTTGAGGTTTAAAAAGTTGAAACACTTTGCCCCGTGGTGGTAAATTTTGAGCAATACCCAAAATGCCTCCCTTCTCTCTCGGTGACTAAACACCCTCTCTTTCTCTTCCCTTCTCTTCTCTCCTTCTCTGGTGATGGTGCTTCCCCCCCCCCCCCGCAAAAGTCTCTAGCTTTCACCCAGTGATGGCTGGGTTGAAAACCAAGCCATCCCTCCCTCCCTTGTTTCTTTTCAGGACCCTAGGTTTTGAATTTAGGATTTCTAGTTGACAGTCATGAAAGAAGGAAGAAAGAGAGGGAGAAATGAGAAGATTTAGGGAGAAAACAGGGAGAAGATTAGAGGAAAAATAGAGAATAGAGAGATAAATGAGAGAAGTTAGAAGAACAGAGAATATATAGAGAGAAAATAAGAGAAACTTTCAATAATTTCTTGATTCTTAATAATCTCGTCATTGTGGTATAGCTTTATATATAAAGCTATCCAGTAGTTTTACAGAGCGGTTACCATTACTCCACTACTTCATAATTGTAAATAATACTCCACTACAAATAACTGCTCCTAATTCAAAGCAGTAATTGCAGCAAGCTTAAAGACCATTATGCCCTGAGATCCTCACATCTCTCTCTCTCTCTCTATGAAACATAAAAATTTAAAAAAGAAAAACTCTGGTGCCAGAGAGGCGGAGACCACCACTGTTATTTTTAAATAATTTTTTTTATAATTACAGATCTGTTTGGAAAAGGAGTAAAATAGTCATTTTTCCTTATCTTTTAATGTCAGGGGTGCTCACTATAATTTCTGGAAAACTAGGGGTGCCGAGTGTAATTTACCCTGTATTTTATGATCTATTTGTAAATAGTAGACTGGTAGCTGTTGTTCCTTTCAATCATTAATTGGTGATTTCGGGCCTCCTACCGACCATGATCCACAATCCCTTTATGAGACCACCAGTGGTCTAGTCAAGTAGCAGTCAGTCTTGTTTTATTCTCTCTCTGTAATAAAGAGACATTGAGAGGACTTGGGCTGTAGCCTTTTCTATTCTTGTGACTTGTTTGGCTTATCTTCTGATGACATAGTTTTACATGTGAACATGGAGTTAGGTAGGACCCTTGTATAATTGACATGTTATATAAATTCAGCAATGGAAATGTGCCATTGAGTAATCCCATGTTATGTTTACTTACTCTTTGTCTCTGTTGGTGCTTTTTTACTAATTTATTAGTGTATTCGTTGTCATTAAAATGGTCAGTAAAGAAATGGCTGTTGAAGTTTATTTATTTATTTTTCCAAATGTCTGTTTCTGCCTTCAAGACAATCCTATCCAAATAGAGGGAGCATAGATATATAAGATACTTAGAACTCAATTAGGCTGTACATTCCTAGAAAATCTATATGGTTTGAAAAGTTTGATTTTATGATTCTCAAAGATACATGATGAAAGTATATTTTTTTTAACTTCTGTTGTTTTTGTGACTGCATTCTAATTGATAAAATTAAGGTTAGGAACATATGCCTCAAGCAAATGCTCAAGTACCAGGCGCTAGGCACTGGCGTAGTCTATGCAATACTGACAGGAAATGTTTTGAGTGTCCTTAAAGAGAGGGGTTTTGGTTCAGAGCGGGAAAGTAGTTAGACAGTTCACACTGTTTAAAAGTCTGGTTCCTGTTTCCTTTTCCCCAGTTTGCCTATAATATTTGCAAGTTGAAGTGTACAATATGAAAGGGTTTTGACTTGTAGATTGGTAATTTGCATACAAAGACACAGGCATATAATTTTTTCTTTTAAGAGTCGGTTTTATTGTAAGTGCATGATGCGGAACCCGAAAGCAAAAACACTTGAAGAACTCAATATTCAATATCAATAATCAAAGTCTGCTTAATAATACATCTCTAAAGGATATATATATATAGACTATAGATCCTCCCTAATTAGGAAACATATTAAAGACCAAAATCATAACCTAACTAGAATGGAAATATAATCTCCCTAAAACTTCTTGGGAAAGAAATAAACAAAGAAGGAAGTAAAATATACTAAGACAAATATATATTTTTTATTTTCTATATTTTGCCCTAGAATAATATTTCTCATAAAATTTCCTTGCTTGTCCTGCATCAGTACAACTGCAGAAAGTCTGAAGAGATCAAGCAGAAAAAGTGAAGTATCAACAAAAACATTACATCCATTGAATGGCTAGTGAGTCTGCTCAGACAAATGGCCTGGAATCTGTTAGAATGGGGCTGAAATTCAAAGGGGTATTTGATGATAAACATTATACTGAGGATAAGAACCCAAGAGCTATCTGTTTATGAGAATCAAGTCATTAGTGGCACTAGCCTGATTGTGTTTGTTATCTACAAATATTGGTTTGTCTACCTTTTATTAGATAGCAAGGCCCAATAGGTAAACTATTTGCTAAGTTTTTGTCATAGGGATCTTCAGATTGATGGTGGGTAACCAAGAAAAACTGAAATTGTTTAGTGTATGGATTGTTCCAATTAATGTTGCCCTAAGTAACATAGATGATATTTTTTAAGGTTGGCATTATGGCATAAACACACACCTGTCTATGGTGAGGGTGAGCCTTATGGGGTGAGTTATAGAAACAGCTTCTTTGCAAAGCTGCGATAAGGCTGCTTACAAAATGTGACCCGTCCCTCACAAAGTGGTGAGCCATGTGCACTAGGGATGGCTTTTTATGGTTATTGATGGTATTTCATGTATTATTCATTGTCCAATAAATATTAAATTGTATGAATTTCAGTTCTTATTTGCTATTGGATGTTTTTATCGGATATGCAGGAAGAGTTTCAATTGGCTCTATTCAAGAATAGAAAGAAAGAGAATCTTTTCTCCGACAGGGTATGATGCTTTACTATTTTGTTGTCACTTGAGATCACTTGGTTGTTGTTATACTGTCAAAGTCATGTTGGTTTTGAACAAGTGATGTGAAAATGGCTATTTGGGAAAATGGTTTTGAACGAACTGATGTGAAAATAGCTTTCTGATAATTCGGGAGGGAGTCAACTTTTGCCTTGTGATTTAAACTATCCGTTGGGGGTAGGTGGATTCATAATCCGTGTAGGTTTAACTCTAGGGAATGCTTGTTTGCTTGCTAATTTACTAAACAGTATAAATTGGAGGTTTTTAGCTTCTTTCTTTGTCCATACACTAGTAGCTGCTCTGGCCAATACGTGGCAAGAATGGAAAATTTTCCCTAGGTTATATAATGTGGTCATTATTTGTTACTATGAATTATCCATCAACATAAATGGTAATTGTACTCACATTAACTGTCTTGCCAATCAAGGTTTTTTTCCCCCCTACTCAATGCCACCTAGTGGGATTGAGGATTGATATGTTATTGTTTTTTTGTCCTTTCATTTTCTTTTTGTCTTTCTTGTTAGTACGTTGGCAACTGAGGGGGTAATTCTGCTCCAAAATGCCATGACCGAACAGTTACAGTGCAATAAGGGAAGCTGAGGGTCCTTTAGGGATGTCTTGGGCTTCAATTTTTGTTTTTGTTTTTTAGCATGACTTGCATAGGCCTGCTTGTGTTTAGTTGGATGATAAATGCACTTGATTGATGAATTATAAATGTGGATTAAGCTAGCTGGTCAAGAGAAACTTTGTGCAGTCTGAAAACTTTTTGTACAAATTCTGTTGCATCTAAAGATTATGTTCCTTGTGCAAATCATTTCTCTCTCTTTTTTAGATTGAATAAATTTCACATGCAGATATTTGATCTATTTGATGTTAAGCGGAAGGGAGTCATTGATTTTGGTGATTTTGTTAGATCACTCAACGTATTCCATCCAAATGCCCCACTAGAACATAAAATAGACTGTAAGTTGAAATACTGAACATTGCCTTAGATTGCAATGTAATCTCCATTTAATTATACTCAACTATTGCATTTCATGGCAGTTTCTTTTAAACTCTACGATTTGGATGGGACAGGATTCATTGAACGACAAGAGGTATGATGGTGCTTGTATGGCCTTACTAACAAATATTAGGTTATTTTGATATTTTATGTGAAGAAACATCATATGATCTGATGGTATATTAGAGTTCCCATAACCTAAGGTGGGTAATATAAATTTTGCCATGTGGTCTCACAATATTTCTGTAATATATGGTTATGCTGAGACACATTTACATCTCATCTGTTTCTTCCCAAAATGAACTCATTAGTGCTACAGGGATGAGCGTTATGTGACAAAGCTCTTCTTTATTTCAGCGATGATGCTATAATTTTATTTCTTAACCCCTTTTTTACTTCACATTATATTCACATAATTTATATGCATTTGCCCTCTTGGATCTTCTCTTTAGTTAGTTATTCTAGAAATAAATCAATTGTGTGTACTTGGTTGAAAGACAATAGGAGCATTTTTTATTGGCTTCAATTTCACCTCAGAAGCACATAAGCTTCTACAAGGATGTTGTGTCATATGTTGCTGCCTCTATTCGTTTAAATGTGTGTTCACACTTGCCCTAGTATGTCTTGTTACTTTTCACTTTTTTTTGGGAACATGGGAAACAATTGTAAATGTCCACACATTTGAATCCACAACCTCATACTTGCTATGAGTGTTAGTCATCACCTGAGCCCACCCTTGGGGACAATTTAACTGTGGGCAGTCTCGTTCGCTGGTGGGGAGATCCTGTTTAGCATAAAACTTATTGAACTGAACATTATAAATTCTTTACTACCTCACACATAACAGAAATTTGAGACATTTGTCTCTATCATGAGGTCTTGTGTGTCCATCTGATGTAGGACAAGACTGAGAATGAATCTTACGTCCTAAAACATTGAGAGTGTTGAGAGTAAAATAATTATATAAAAGATAAATTTAATCCTTTATCTAACAGCTTAAGCTTTTAGATGAGATATTGGTTAGCTATTCAGCATGGTATCAGAGTAGGCAAAGGTCTTGAGTTCAAACCTCATAACCAACCCAACCCAATATTTAAATTATTGCACGTGGTTGGACCTGTTGTACAGTAAAGCCTAATCACACATGATGGGACATGTTGAGAGTAAATAATAATATAAAAAATAAGGTTAACCCTCTATTTAATAGTTTAATTAATAGTTTAAAGTTTCAGATGAGACGGTGGTTAGCTATTCAACAGAGAGCATACCTCGATGGAAAAAAAATCTCTATATGTCAACTCAAAAATCAATTTCAAAGCTGCCACTAGGAAATATAATTAATACGCCGAAGGGTGAACCTTGATAGCAATGATATTACTCCTTTATGACTGAAAGATTAGTTCAAATAGCCATTTTGTAAAACAATGGCAAAGTTGGGTACAAAAACAATCTTCCCCCAATTCTTGCAAAGCAAGGAGCCTTGTGCATTGGGGATGCACTTTAATTGAATTGCAATATGCTATTTTCCTAGTTTATTCATTGATGTGATTTTCTTAAAATTTATCGTAAACTTTTCTAGAACTTTCAAGGCCCCAGATTTTAGGTCATTTATTTTGCCTCGATTGAATTGAGTTTTAGTCGGTTGATTAGCTTTAGATCAAGTTTAGATCAAAGGTTGCTCCAAAACCAATTGATGTAGGACAACATCAAGAACATATTCTCAAGTCCTAAAACACTAACAACTAATCTAAACTGCGAACAAATCTTTTTATATCAACTCAACAATCAATCTTAAAGAACTTTTGGATACAATAAAAAATTGTTATATAGGGTGTCAACAAACTTATCGAGGTTACAACTTTGAATTAGGGAAACAAGGCTGCATACAAGAACAAATCTCCCCCAACCCATGCAAAGTGAGGACCCTTGTGCATTGTTGGTGTCCTTTTCATAGATGTTAAAGGCGTGCCTAGGTGCAATACGCCTTAAGGCGCCAGTTCGGCGCCTTGATTGGGCCGAGGCGGCGCATTTTCCGGGAGGCGCTTGCCTTGCACGGCGAGGCGCTAGGGTGTGAGGCACACCTTTAACATCTATGGCCTATTGCATAGATGCTAATTTTTTGCCTTTAATTTTGTGCATTGTTTGGATGATTTTGCCCTAGATATAAAAAAGCCACCAATTCTCTTTTAATCCTCTCTCTTCTATCTCTACAAACCAGCTACTGTCCACTGCCCCCACCCCACTGTCCAGCACCATCTTGTCTAACTTCTTCTTCTTCTTCTCCTTCTTCCTTGTTCTTCTTATTCTTCCAGGATCTGATTTCTTCCCCTTTCTTTTCTCTGTTCCAAGGCTGCGACGTCTACTACCGCTGTTGTCATTCACCTTCATTGTGACTTGCTGCCACCACCACCACCACTTCTTCTTCTGATTTGAATCCAGAAGATCTGGCTTTTGGCAATGAAATTAGATCTGGATTTTATCTTCTGCTTCTAATTTTTCTAGTGGCAATGAAATTAGATGGACCTACCAAATCACTGGGATGAGATGAACCCAGTGATCTGCTGGGTTCATCACATAGGTGATTCAGCACCCTAGCAAATCGGTGGAGTGTTGAATCATCCCCAACACACCCGGTCTTCGAAGCCATCACTGAAGCTTTATTTTTAAAAAAAATTGTATAGACATAATATATTTATGTTTGTATATTATATATAATATTTTTACAATGTTTGAGACTTTGAGTTTGAGTTTGAATTTTGATGATGTTTCTAGTTTAGAATTTGCATGATGAATGAATCAACTTTGATATTGTTAGTTTAGAATTTGAAGATGATGAATTATGAATGATATGCATGTGTTATTATTGATAATTTGATAGTTGTTTATGATTTTACAAGATTTTGAGTTTTTTTTTTTAAAAGGCTCGCCTTAGGCTCCAGGACCCTTTGCGCTTCGATGCGCCTATCGCCTTTTAGAACTATGGTCCTTTTTAATAGTGAACTTTCCTAAAAATCCCCAATGCCTAGATTTAAGACTTTCATCGTCATCACTTAAACAAATTAGAAGTTAGAAGTGTAATAGAAGTTTAAAAGAATAAGTGGGAACTTAATGTAAATAACTAAGTAGAGAGACTTATTAGATCTCAACAATAACAACAAGAAGAACTCATCCCCCACAACACTCTCCTCCACCCCCCCCCCCCCCCCCCGGCCCCCCGGCCCCAACAAAAAAATAAATAAATAAAACCTTAATACCACTAAGTGGTTGGCTTTATTCCAAAACTTTTTATGATTAGAGTTTTTCTAAAACTGATGTTAAGATTTTATTTCACTTATTATGTAGACTGAGTTATTATGATATATGCATAAAAGATGTATAATTTATTATTTTGATGTGTCTCTGCTATGTTGTGTCCTAAAATTTTGAAAATTACAGTTGGGGTGTACTACTTTCGTGCCATGTCTGTGTCTGTATTCATGTTTCCTAGAGTTTCACTGTTCTTGTATAATATATCCTTGCCAACTTAATTAACTGGTCCATCATTTGCCCCATCCTTTCTAGAAGATTTATCTGTTGCTGCTTGCTGGTAATTTTTTATTTTTTCAATTTTGAGAAGCTTCATCTCTGAGATTAATCAGTTTTTTCATTATTTTGTCTTTTTGTAGCCCAAAACATATTTGAAGTGTATATTCTTTAGAAGATATGCACCAGAGCACTTATTCTCCAAACTTGCTTGATTGTTATATTTTACTGAAATCTGTTTGCTGGCATCTTAATAGCATGTGATTTTCTCAGGTCAAGCAAATGTTAATTGCACTACTGTCTGAGTCCGAGATGAAGCTGGCTGATGAGACCATTGAGATAATTCTAGATAAGGTTAGTGGATACTGGTAGTTGGATATTTGAGGATTAAAAAGAACTCTTTCCCTCTAAACCTCAGTATTCGTGCCCTTTTTATGGCACTATTCAATTGATATCCAGATAATTTGAATTTTCTCCCTCAATAGGAATTTGGACTTTAATATTGAACACTCAAATAGAAGTCAGAAGTAACAGAAATTCATAAAGGAGAAGCATCTATCCGTTCCATCGTCAGTGAGGTTTAATTTTTCTGCAATTTTATGTCTGATTGGGATTGAAGTGAAGCAAAAGCCTGATGTGAATAATGCTTGGCAAATGTGCTTTGGTTATCGAAAAAATTGGGGTTAATACACATTGCAGAAATCTAACCGTAGGACTTGGCAAAAAGATGTAACTGTAAGCTTGATTAAATTAGGGAGTAAAGTGAGATTCAGATACAGTATGTAGGCATAAAGTGTATTTAACCCAAAGAATAATTACTTCTTGATTTACCATGCTTGTGAACAGGAGTTCATTGGCCTTATTTCCCTGATTCCTGAATAATTTGATATCTTCGATCAATCGTCCAAAAATAAAGAGAGATTATGGAAAATGTTACTCATATAATCAAAGATGGGATGCTTAAAGTGGAGCGGAGAAGTGAACGCAAAATTTCTTTAAAGCTAAAAGGGAAATTTATTGAATAGGAAATAGCTATACGAGTATTTTATTGAATGACTCAAAATGTTTGACAGTTAAGCTTCAGCATGTGCAAAATGTGAGCATAACTGATATGTTGGTGTCCTTAAATTCTGTGCGCAGACATTTTCAGAAGCAGATGTAGATGAGGATGGGAAGATCGACAAATCGGAGTGGCAGAATTTTGTCAACCGAAACCCTTCGTTGTTGAAGATTATGACGCTTCCATACCTAAGGTAATCCAACGCAATTAATTATGTGAAATCTGATTTTTTAAAAGGATTCATCATCAACGTGATGCGTTTGCAATTGCAGGGACATAACCACAACATTTCCGAGCTTTATATTTCATTCAGAGGTCGATGAGATTGCTACATAAGAACCTTAATATTAGAGGAAGAGGAGCCTAGCCGCCACCTACCCAACACTTTTTGTCTGGGATTGGAAAGGTGTTTGTAATTTAGGGTAACTGATTTTAATTTGCCAGTATTATTATCTTTGTAAAGTTGATATTTTTTAACTTTGATGTCAAAGCTTGACCTCTCCCTATTTGGGCATTTCCTAGTTTTTGCGTTTCCTCTTTTCGTAGTGTTTAAATTTAAATCACGAAATCGTAATGTAACATATATAACAACTTCATGATGTCTATCCATACCATATGCCATATGGTGTAGGATCTTATTTATTAGGAGATCGCAGTAGAACTGGCCAAATTATGCATGTCTTAATTAACAATCATTCACTTGGTAATGATGGTAATGACTAAGTCTTTCTTTGGACTCACTCTCGAGTAGAAAAAGAAAATAAAATATTTTAAGATAATATTTGTAAATTAGGATATGAGGTGAAAAAAATTAAGATATAAAAAGTATATTAAATGTTGGATTATGCTATAGTTCCAGCATGGGCTACCAAATGAATTTTAAATTGATTTTTAAATTATTTTTGTTAGCCCAAGAAATGTACCCATCCATTCTCTCTCTCATTGCTTACCCGCCCAAAGCCTCTCCTTGTTCTGTCTCTCCCTGCTACCTGCCCAAAGTCATATCCTCTCCCAATTACGTCTCTCCCTGCTACCCACCCATTCTTTCTCTCTCTTGTGCTCAAAACACAATCGCCCCCACCTGTTTCTTCCTCTTTGAACACCGTCAACTCAGCCATTTGCCGCCACCTCTCTCTCTCTCTCTCGCCCAAAACAGCATAGTGTTATCAGATTTTTGTAGTTAAATGATTTTTAAACTTAATTTGATGATTATCTCATAATTTTTTAGATTTTATAAGTTTTTATTGGAAGATTATATAATTTTTTATTTGACAATAAATACTATTGGCCATGCACAAGCCTTCATCAAAGGTTCCCCTTGGTCACCTTGTCCTCTCTCACAGGTCACTCCCACACTCTGTTAGCTTTCTTTTTCTATTCACTCTGTACACAATTCACTGTTGATTCATACACAACTAATGAAAAACGCTTTAGTTGCTTTAAATTTTTAGTGTAAACAGGCCTTAGCATAATAAGACCACATCTCACTTACCCTAAGCAAGACAATTATTTTGAATTTATTATTATTTTTCTTACTAAATTAGGATCTTTACATGAATAAACCCTTATAAATGACAATGTTTGAACAAAACTTGTAAGAGCCGCATAATCTAAGTTTACATGATTGCCAACGGCGATGTGATAAAAATCTAATAACACTATTTTGTTTTGGGTGCGAGAGAGGGAGAGAGAGGCGGTGGCGACGACGTTCAAAGAGAGAGAAACGGGTGAGAGCGACTGTGTTTTGGGCGAGAGTAGAGATGGCAAAATGGGCCCGGCCCGGCACCGGGCTCGGGCCAGCATTTTGCTGGCCCGTTTCAGGCCAGGCCAATTTGGCCCGGCGGGCCAAATGGTGGCGGGCCGGGCTGGCCCGCTTGGCCCGCGGCCCTCGCTCAAAACCCCTCCCCCCCCAGCCTCGCCTCTCGCCCAATCGCCCTAGCCCTAAACACCCCTCCCCCCAGCCTTGCCTCTCGCCCAGTCGCCTCGCCCTCCTCTCGCCCAGTCGCCTCGCCCTCTCGCCCTCGCCCTCTCCCTCTCGCCCTCGCCCTCGCCTCGCCCTCGGCCGCGCCTCGCCCTCGCTCGCCCTCACCTCGCCTCGCCCGCCCTCGGCCCTCGCCCGCGCCGCTCGCGGCCCTAGCCCTCGCCTCGCCCTCGCTCGCCCTCGCCCGCCCTCGTCCTCGCCTCGCCCGCCCTCGCCCTCGCCTCACTCGCCCTCGGCCCTCGCCCGCCCTCGGCCGCAGCCCTCGTTCTCGCCCTCGCCCGCCCTCGCCTCGCCCTCGGCCGCGCCTCGCCCTCGGCCGCGCCTCGCCCTCGCCCGCGCCTCGCCCTCGCCCGCCCTTGTTCGGCCCTGGTAAGTTGGTTATTAATTATTTATTAATTTTGGGTTAAGTTATATATTTTGGATTCCAATGGTTGCAAGCTACAGGTTAGTTAGTTATTAATTTTGGGTTAAAGCCTAAGTTAATTATTCAAAAAAAAAAAAAATTCAGGCGGGCCCGTTTGGCCCGCTTGGCCCGTGGCGGGCCGGGCTAGGGCCAGCAATGTGCTGGCCCGTTTTCAAGCGGGCCAATTTGGCCCGGCCCGTTTGGCCCGCGGGCCGTTTGGTGGCGGGCCGGCCCGGCCCGGCCCGGCCCGTTTGCCATCTCTAGGCGAGAGAGAGAGCGAGAGCGATCAGCAGAACGTAGAGAGACTGATACTGGAACTATAGCATAATCCAGAGAGAATGAGTGGCTTTGGGCGCGTAGCAGGGAGAGAGAGAATGAGTGTGTACATTTCTTGGGCTAACAAAAATAATTTAAAAATCAATTTAAAATTCATTTGGTAACCCATGCTGTAGCCTATGCTTGAACTATAACATAATCCTTAAATATTTGTTCTTTTTAACTTATTTGTTAAACTTATCTCATCTATTTCTAAAAAAATTTCACGTAGCGGCTTATCTAACTTTTCTCCCTCACCGATTTCTTTTCTTTCAATTGTTCATCTTCTTCTCTTTTGTTTTCATTTTTGTTTCATTTCTTTGCTGTTCATCTTTGTTTCATCTGTTTCACACTTCCACGAAAATAGTAGAAGGAAGGTAAGGTAAAGTCTTGATATTGTGTTCATCTTCTGTAAAGTCTTAGATTCATCTTATTTTCTTATACAATCTTCATTTCCTGTTCATAATCTTTTCTTGTTCATATTCATTTATTTCCTCCGGTCGTCACCTCTGTCACAACCAACTTTTCCTCTGATCCTTGCCTTACCCCAATATTTATCTATTTATTTCTTTTGCTATTTTCGCTGCAGAGGGTTTCTGCTATTTCTGCTTTTTGTTGCTTATGCTATTTTATTTGTTCTTTGTCCCAATTTGGTCTCTCTTTCTCGCGCCCACACTCTTATATGTTGTGCACGCACTTTGTATGTTCCTTGATATATAGCGATAAGAACTCAACCGTGAGGCCTTTCCTAAGCCATCTCTAATGCGGGGGCTAAATCCTTGCTAAGCCAAAATTTAAGAAGAAAATTACTAGAAACTATCACTGACGAGCCTCCCTATCCAACGATTTCCTCCTCAAATTTTTATGGAACTTCAAATCGCTCTTTACAGGTGATGAGTTAAAATTTGCTCCTCAAACTCTATTTCTCTATTGCAAAAATTTGAAGAAGACATCGACAATGAGCAGCAACAGTGGCGGTGAAGAGGAGCAAAAGCAATTATTAGCAGCAGCGATGAGAAGCAGCGGCGACGACTAACAGAATGGCCGTCAAATTTGGTGTCAGTGACGAGTAGCAGATTGTCTTCTCTGAACTTCTTTAAGCTGAACGAAGACCATATCGATTTGTGTATGTGTGTGTATATTTGAACGAGGACCAGAAATTATTTAGGAAATTTTTGTGGAATTGTTTGAGAATTTTTTTGTGCATTTATTTATTAATTAATGTATTTAATTATTGATTTTGTGTATGTGTATATTTGATTATTTTTTGTATTTAATTAATTATTAATTTTATTTATGTGTGTATTTGATTATTTTTTATATTTAATTATTAATTTGTGTATTTAATTATTGATTTTGTGTATGTGTTAAAATTATGAATAAAGTAAAATAGATAGAATTAAAATTTATAAAAATAAATAAATAAAATAGGAAGTGAAATAGAGAGTAGAATAGAGAATATGGATTGAAGCACATACAATTTTCAAGGTAAATTAAAAATAGTGAGTAATTTATTTATAATATTATAAAAAGTGAGATAGAAAGATGTGTTAGAGATGGCCTTACGTAGCTATTGGCCCCAAGCGGGATCTTTTTGCTCTGGACCAAATTGGGATCAAATTGCTAATGTCTAGTTTGGTTCATTGTTAAATGTTAAATTTTTAATACATAAATTTATTTTATATTTTGTTTGTTTGTTTATTTATTGCTGATTTGTTACATTATTATAATAGAATATGATATTTGTTTTTGAAAAAATTTATAGTTTGCTAGTTGGGTCTCAAATAGTTGTGTAATTAATTTTAATCATAAATTTGAACTTATCTTAATACAGATTTATTTTACTTCTTTAACAAACGTTACCTAAAAAAGATTACAAGTGGGGGCTTATCTAAATGATAAGATAGAATTTTATTCTATCTTATATAAGAGCACTACTGAAAATAAACAAGAAAAAAATATTCAACGGAGGATGTTAGGTTTAGATTTCAAAGCCATGACTATCTATATAAATCAATGCTATTTCGAGGATCTGTACAAGGTCCTAATTAATAAATATTATTATTGATGATTTATTTTTTCTTTTTCTTATTAACGGTTAGTTATAACTTAAACCTCTTGAAGTCTCAATTGACATTAATTTATCAAATAATCAATTAATGTAACTGACACTTCATTTTCCTCATTTGACCTGGATCCCAAATGAGCCCTAAATCGCTATAGTAATATTATTTATTTTTAGTAAAAATAAAAAAGAATGATTTGATAATTTACGTAAAAATATTTAACTGATATTATATATTTATTTAAAAAATATAAAAATTAAAATTTATTAAGCGTACTCTTATTTTCTCTGAAAAAAAAAATACTTTAATATTATCATATCATATCACTATTGGGAGAGCAGACAAGGAATTGATGGTAGCTTGGAATATAAGGAGACCGTCCCCCAAATTTCCGTACAAATCCTCGAGTCCACTCACTGTGTTGTCCGGGTTGACTCAGTCCGATCGGGAAGCGAGCCGAAACCCAAATCCAAGCATCCATATAAATTCTACGGTTAAATAGTGGCGGAAAAGGGCAGAATGGGGGATTGGAAATCGAACGAAGATCGAAGAGGGAAAGGAGGGTTCTGCTCTTAGCTTATTGCTTAAGCCCTTGAGACGAAACCAATCGAATGGACTTCTCGGAGCAAGACGTGGACTTGTTCGGAGAAGATTACGAGAGCGACGACAATGAACCACAGCGACAACCCAACGAAGAAGAGCGGACTCGCCAATCCTCCTCGTCTTCCTCCTCATCCTCGGCCTCTTCTTCCTCTGCTTCGACCTCTGATCGGACTGGCGGCGAGAGCAGTGGCAGCGACAGTGGGAGCGGTAGCGCCTCCGTCAGCCGCGGAGACGACGACGACGAAGATGGAGAAGAAGATAATGGTGAAGTGAGATCGAGTTTTTATTCTGAGAACGAAGATAAAGATCTGTTTGGGTCCGATAATGAGGATTATTGTAAAACCCCTGCAACTAGTCCTTATCTCGTGCCCGGTGAGCTCTTTTTCCATCCTTGATTTCTGTTTGGGGTTTGTAATTAGAGTATACTTCGAATTTGGGGCTTTCAGTATTGGTTTCTGGCAGTTTCTGATAACTGTCCCACTGTCTAGCTGACTACGTGCGTTAATCATTGTGGTGTTGAAATTATGACCAGTTCATTTTTTTTTTTAATTAAATTCGGGTTCTGTGGATTCTCTTAGACTATATTCGGACTTAGGATTTTGGTGGGAAGAAAAGAAAAAGGAAAGAAAACGAAGCCAGTGAAGTTAAATATATTTGTTTATGCCAGAAAAAGGATTTAATTTTGGGGATTGATCATGCATTAGTGCTTTCATTTCCTGTTTGGTTAGGGCTTAGTGCTGGGATATTGTCTTATGTGCAGTACTATTTTGCGGTTGGCTAGGAAGTTGAGACGTCTTAAAGAGGACCTGGAAAGATGGAAAAAATAGATGTTTTATAAGGTTAATTACAAGATAGATAATTTGTTGGAAGGAATCAGGGTTATTGATGAAAAATAAGGTTATTACTCTTTAAACTGTTTATTAGAAGGCTGAAAGATTGATTAGAAACAGGAAGTGACTGGGCTCTGGCCTAGGAAGAAGTTTGCTGGCGCAGAAATCTAGCTTTTTTAGAAGGAGATAATACTGTTAGGTTCTTTCGTAATAAAATAGCAAATTCCATGGAAGAAACAATCCTATTAGCAAGTTAGTTATTGATGGGTTGGAGGTAGTCAGGGAGGACCGAGGAGGATGCAGCTATGATAAACAGACTACTTTGAGAGGTTTCGTACAGAGGTGAGTTTGGGACCCCTTGCTCATGGTTTGGACTTCAAAATTTCAAAGGCATTAATGAAATGTAAAGGAATTGGTCGGAAGGGCCTTTCTACGTTGAAGAGGTGTTGGGAGCTGTTAATTGCTTGAAGGGTGCTTTTTACCTTTTACCTAAAGTATAAGCCAAATTGAAGAGAGGGGGGGGGGATTTTGTGGGGGAGGAACTTGAATAAAACGGAAAAGCATTCCTACCTGAATATGGGATAACCGTTTCTAGCTGTACTTTTACTTTCGAATTATACTAGCCTACCCGCTTTTTTTATTGACTCGTTCTTCCTGTTGCCCCAGAACCAATGGTTCCACTTTTCTCTAATGGGTGATGAGTAGGCAATATCGGCACTAAACTCATTGTAGAGAAAGCCCAGCTATTGGGATTTCCGGAGAGTAGTCCACTTTAGGGAAAAGGCTTTTTACTTTTTACCTTTTCCCTAAAGTGTAAGACAAAGTGGGAGGAAGCCCAGCTTAGGTTCTTTTTACCTTTTCTCTCTCTCTCTCTATACATATATATATACCCCTATAAATCTAACCACATCTGAAATTTCCTATCATCATTTGGCTTAATTTTTAATTTTTTTTACAGTTTTGCCTGCCATTAGAAATCCTAACAACCATCCAAGAGGGAGTTTTGGGCGTGGTCGTTGGCAAAATGATAGAGGTGCCGGCCTCCTTCCTCGACCCGGACCTTATCCTCAAAGGCAGAACTTCGGTTCTGGCTCAAAATTTTTTAATGGTCGGCATGATGAACGTTTTGTTTCTGAGCTCAAGCTTTCAAAAAGTGAAGAAACATTAGCAAGGAAATGCGTACCTATTCAAGAGGTATAGAATTTGTGGCTTTCACTCTTTTCTTGTTTTCTGAATTATGAACTGCTTGCAGGACTTCCATACAATGATGTGCTAATGACATTGATACTAGATCTATATATCTCCTTAGAACATGTCCTGCACGTTCAATCAACAGCACCATATCTAATGGTGCTACATGTGTTAACAAGAAAGAGAAGTAAATAGCAGTACAGGTAGTCCTAGATTGAATTTGAATGGTCTAGTAGTTTCATTTTTGGCCTTTTGATCTTCTATTAAATATGAGTAAGATGCTGGTACATAAGAACCACAAATGTGGGTTGCAAAATCCATTTCTGCTGATGGTTACACCTAAATATGCTATGTCTTGTCTTTTCACTTACTGATGTCTGGTGTCTCATGCATCTTGATTCACACACCATGCAATAGCCAAGCGAACTTGCTTCCTACAGTCGGGTAGAAGGTGGAGATGTCTACTTTGATGAGCGGAGCTTGGTAAGCTTCCAGAGCCTTGTCTCCCTGTATTTTATGCCCCTGATTTATTCTATTCCTAGGTTCTCTAATCACATCGTGATTGTTAGATCATTTATATCACTCTGCATTGTACATTATTAGAGGCTCTTCAAGCGTCTTATTACCGAAGACGTAGGTGCTGACCTGAATGAAGGTTTTGATACGTATGTTGAGAAGAAAGGTACGCCATAGTACAATGGCAAAAAAGACCACACAAGAATGGAAACAATAAGCCGCTTAAGTTTAGTACAAAGACTGACCTATTTTCTCTCTTTCAGACTTGGGCTCCCAGGGTTTTGGTGATCTACTTGCTTGTATAAGAAATAAAAACATCCCACTGCAGAATATTCACTTTGTGGTAAGAATTGTTGCTGCATTGTAGTATTCATGTGCCCAGCTGTATTTGTTACGCCTTTCAAGATGATCTGTTTTTAACCTTTTCTCCCTCTCTGCTTTGTCATTGTCAGACTTATCGTAACAACCTCAATAAGGTAAATGCTAATCCTTTTGAATGGTACTTGTCATGTGCCATTGATATTTTAATTCAAGAGTGCCATCTCTTCAACTAAACATGTTTATTCATTGGAAACGGAAATAATATTTTTATTTGTAAAGACTTTATTGTTGAGCAAGTACATGCTTTCTATTTCTGATAACCTGGCTTACCATTTACTTAATATTTTTATTCTCTTACTGGCCTACCAGAGGGTAGTTTAAGTATTTATCTTGTTTATCTACAGATATTGGCCACTGCTTATATCCGTCATGAACCTTGGGAGATGGGGGTTCATAAAAGGAATGGGGTTGTTTACCTTGATGTGCATAAGTTACCAGAAAGACCACAAAGTGAGCTGGAGCGACGGAGGTATTAAACACAATATATATGTATTTCATTAACCTAGCTGGTAAAATTGACCTCCAATGGAGAGCCCTTTAATACCTGCTCCACCTGTCCCAACTGCCATGATCTTTTTCTTATGATCTTTATCATATATCTATCCTGATGGTGTAACATGAGAGGCTTTAGGCTTAGACATTTTGTCTGTGTCTCATTATAATAAAAGGCTTTATTTTGTTTCCTCAAGGCTCTTCTTGGTTATGGAAAATAAATTTCTGGGATCTTTCTTGGAAAATATTTTTTGGCAAGAAAAAAAATCCCCTTCCCATCTTTCTGAGGTTAAGTTAATGTTTACATTGGACAATCTTTACACCTTTTTTAGATAAAGTATAAGAGTAAATATTATCTTCACCTTTGATTGATTCTTTTAGGGTTCTAGATAATGGGACAAGAAAGAGTGGGGAGAAACAAAGAACTAAAAATGTAGTGAATAAGGATAAATTAATGGGGGGAGACAGATTGAGATAAATTTAAACATTTGGATAAGTTCTTTCCATTCTCTTAATCACAGGAAACAACTTGAGGATTAAAATCCGGACTGATCAAGGCTCAATGTTAAAAAATTGGGGTAAGGTATTGTGTTTCGAATTTTTTTACTAAATTGATATGGTAAAAGAACCTAAAAGGTTGTGGAAAAATGCTCTGGCACTTTTGGTTAGAAGAGAAAGAGGGAGATGGATTGAAATTTTTATAGTGATTTATTTCCGTTGACCAACTGAACTTTTGAGGATTTTCACCTCCTTATTTAGTTTTTTTTTTTTTTAAAATAATGCTTTAATAGACTTCTGAACATATAGAAACATTTCATTTTTTTTTAAGTAAAATATATAAACTTTTTGTTGGTATTCTGTTAATAGTGCTCTGCTTGATTGTTACAGTTTTGAGTTCATCCTGATAACATCCTTTGATTGTCTTGCAATTGTGTTTGTTGAATTAGATGTTATTGGGGATATTGTTTTGAAACCCTTGCCACTGAAGATCCAAGAAGAGCTGATGGAGAAGGGATACATCATA
Organism: Diospyros kaki; assembly: GCA_036245055.1. NCBI lineage: Eukaryota > Viridiplantae > Streptophyta > Magnoliopsida > Ericales > Ebenaceae > Diospyros > Diospyros kaki. The sequence goes on from BSEG01000007.1 coordinate 33,085,208, forward strand.
TTGATGCCAATGTTGAGTTTTGTTCTGTAATTAAAACCAAACTGGGAGCTCACCGTATTCTGATGGGGGCAGAAATGGATTGCTGTGATTCAACTGATGATGGGAAGAGGTTTTATGTGGAATTAAAGACAAGTAGAGAGGTTGACTTGCTCTTTTTCATCATTAGTTTTTCAAATTTTTGACTTACTCTGGTTTTTATTTATTTATTTTTATTTTTATTTTGGAATGTACAGTTGGCTTATCACACTGAGGAAAAATTTGAGAGGGAGAAATTGCTCAAGTTCTGGGTAAGCAATTTTTCCTACAGTGATCATGCTTTCATCTTTTCCTTCTTTTTCACCCATTTTTGGATACATATTTCCTTTTGTTATTGGCAGTCATTATCTTTTCTTTATTTAGCATTTAAATACCCGAGTATGCCTTAATCTATGATAGCTTGATGAGTTTCAGGTTACTATTAATTCTAGATATGACAGTTTGATGCAATCATATGTGCATGCATGGATTGATTTTTAAACCTGAAAATTGCTAATTCAGCTTTTTCCTTCCCTTCTTACAGTCTTACCTATTAGCTTCTTCTAGTTTTATATAAATGATCTCATTGAAATTTGCTTCTTATTCTTGTGTTAAGGAATAGCATAGTAACTGATATCCTTTTCTAGGACAGTTGCTAGTTATGGAATAGTAGTTTTTTATGCCTTGTGGGTAGGCGTCTTCTTCCCCCCCCCCCCCCCTCTCTTCATCCCTCTTAAGTTCACACTTGCTGTCAAAGTTTCATTCAGTTTATGGAATGCTATTACTTGAATTTTTATCATGGGATTTGCTTGACTGATCCCCATGCGAAGATAATGTGTTGGATTTTTTTGTTGCAGATCCAATCATTCTTAGCTGGTGTTCCTTACATTGTCATTGGGTTTAGGTAAAATACTTTACTTATCATTAGTTCTTATGCTTTCATTATCATTCGAACTTTATTTATTTATTTATTTATTTTTTTGTTGGGGGGGGGGATGATCTCTCTTTGATGATGTGTCGCCTTGATGTAGGGATGATGCAGGTCGGCTTGTTCGTACAGAGAGACTAAGAACCAAAGATATAACACAAAGAGTAAAAATGAAGAACTATTGGCAGGTATGCTTTAATTTTGGCTAGCCATGATTAGTATGCAGCAATATACTGCTGCATCCCTAGGACTCAGCATCATGGGCATTATGTGGGATGATGAAAAACTGATAATCGATTGACTTCCATAAAAAAAAGAAAAGAAAAGAAAAAGGGAAAGCCACAAATGATTATCAATCATCCTATGAAGCAAAGTGAAACTCCTATTTAGCTAAGTTGATAACACGCCATTAAACAATGAATTCTGCTGTAAACTTCAGATGATAATTATCAACCGCACAATGAAGTATAACGTGGTGAAGATATTTGATAGTTACAGCGAGAAAAAAAGGAAAAGGGTAGAGAAAGGCCTGGACTTAAGGACTGAAAGTGAGTAATAAAGAAGATGAAGCCAGAAGATTTCAGTAATTCAATTATAGAACATGTTCAGAAACTGTGAATCTTTAAGGTTTTTAAGTGTCTACAGAAAGAGAAGAAAAGAAAGGATAAGAATTAAGTGGTGAATAGACAAATAGAAACAGTTTTGGATCTTAGTGGAAGGCAACGAGACTTTTTGAATCAGGGAATTCAGTAAGCCTTATCAAAATGTCTTGAGGACTTCTAGTAGCTTGAAGAAAAAGAAGTGAACAAAAAGGATGGAATCCAAAACATTAGAAGAGGGATGCTCTCATGTTAGGAGTGGAAGTAGCAGCCAAAAGGACCTGTGCAGAAAGGAATGCTCTGGTGTTTATAGGGCTCCAATCTAGTATCCACTCCAAGCACTTCCATATTCTCATGTCCAGATTCATGTGTCCACTTGTCGTTTTACTCAAGGCTTGATCTCCTTTGACCCTTGTAAATTGTGGAGCCTCATGCACTAGGGATGCTCTAACTAGCTGCATAAATGTTATCACATAAGTGATATGGGTATCCCCGATATGAGGTGCTCTAAATATGCAACCCCCAGAGCATTAGAAGAAAACTAATTTTATTTCTAAAAAATATAATATGAAATGAATAAAATAAATGTTGATCTGTCTTCTCGCCAAGGTGTGGGCCATTAACCATTTGTTATTTTAAGTTTTTAACTACAAGGGCTTGTGTCATGACCCTAGGGTTTAGCTAGGGTCTTAGAAGTAATTGAAAGGAATTTGGGGAAGAAACAGAGAAGAAATGAAGGGGGAGATTGCAGAGAATTAGGGAGAGAAGGAAATGGACAGTGCTGAACGAGAGAGAGGGAGAGAGATTAGAGAGAAATTGTAGAGAGAAATTGGAATTTCAATTATCATTCAATATGAGAATCCCCTCCATTTACATCAGCCTTATATAGGCATATTTGTCTCCTAACAGCCTTGCACATGCAGCCATGTGCACCTAACTAATTGCTAAAATATCCAAAACAAACTATTCTACCCTATTACAATAATACCCCTTTATTACTCATAGGGTCATGACAGCTTGTATTTCCACCTTGTTCTTTGTTGAAAATCAATTATTTTGAATGCTGCACTAGTTAAAAAAATTATTCTAGTTATAAATTATTATTCTATTCATATTCAATTGTCACACACAGATGGCATCAACTGCCTAGGTTATTGACTGATTACCCAGATAATTACTGGTCAGTGCCTGTTTGGCCTTACTGTGGGGCGGTTTGAAAGCACTTTTTAATTGAAGTGTATTTACACATTCTTAATGGTGTTTGGTCAACTGAAAAAAAAAAAAAAAAGAAAAGAAGAGAAAAGTGCTGTTGTATACAGCAGAATCCATTTTTGTACTGTAGAGAAGCTTGAATTGGAATTTCTTGCAAAAGTGTATTTTGCAAATGCAAGATTTGCAAGAGCAGAAATTTCACGGCAATTTTAGAATTGATATGACTATGTCTTGATTTGTTAAATATTGGGGCTTGGCAGGGAGGAGTGTGCCTGGCATTTGCTGACGAGGTGTTATGCTGGCTCTATGGGACGGTCAAAGAGAGTGAGATTCTAACCTTCATAACTGATTTCTTTTTCTCTCCGGCATCTTGGATGCTGAGAGTAAAACAAAGAAGGCCATAGAATTCTGAATCTTGCAACAGATCTCACCAGTTGCCAGAGTCAGATTTTTGTGTGATCCTTCCATGTTGGTTATCTGGGCAATAAGCCCATAGAGCAATATATGTTGGAAATAATTAGTGTTGAATGATTTTGCTTCAGATGAAGACTACATATTGCAGTTTGCTCCACCTTTCAACCGTTTGGAGCTTCTACAAGCACAATCTTGTCCAGATGTTATTACCAACCATGTTGAGCTATATAATAATAGATAAAGAAACCCAGCAAATTGTAAGTTATAATTATGAATTGAGAGAAAGAATGTGGAAGAGGGTGCTTAGGAATAATTTAGACTACGGGAAATTAGTTATTCTTTTCTTTCCTTCTTTTGGTAACACTTGAAGATGCAAGATGCTCTCATTCGATTGCGTGTTGAAGCCACACAGCCAGTTGGTTGTGGCCAGCAGTCTGATTGTCAATTTTTTGGAGAGAGATGGAAGGAAAAAGAAGGGTGGGGGTGGTTCCCAAATGTAAAAGGTTCACTGCGCTCATTGTTTGAAGAAATTAGAGATTTTGTTTTTCTTTTATTTTTTTCAGTTTGGTATCTACTTTGGTTATTAAAGCTATTACCACTGCTTATGCTACCTACATTTTCATTGTGTATGTTTTCGTTTATACGTGAAATGTTGGTAAGCATCCCTCTCCTCAGGATTGATTCTGAAATGCTTATGTAGATTGCCAGCTTTATGTCGAACAGATGCATTTGGCTGGTTACTTCAAATATTGACTATAATTTCCATTCTCCATCTGATTTTCCTTAAGAAAATTGTGTAAATTGAGCACTCCTTAAACTGGGTTATGCCCTTCTCTGATTTGAATGTTCCATCTACGCATGCCAAGAACATTTTCCATTCTTCTTGAGTTCTAAATCCAAGAAGCATTAAGCTATGTGATGCTTATCTATGAGCTCTATGGCATGTCGTATAGCTATGCTAGGTGCTGTGCTTCCTGTGCTTGGACAACCTCTTCTTAATTTATAAAAATATTGATTAATGAACTCGTACAATTTTCATATTCTCTGTTATCCCTAACTTGATCCGCAAGAAAAACAAAATGTTCGTCTTGTTTCCCACTTGATGCTCAAGGAAAAAAATTAAAAAAAAAGAAAAGAAAAGAAAAGGGAAGTGCGTACAATCGAATCAAAAGGAGACAGGGTGATGGCCAGTCTTAACCGCACGCCAGCTTTCCTTATCGTAGAAATGGCAAAACCAATCAAGGTTGAGGCACAAGTAATGTCTATAAATTAAGGGTGATGTAGTTCACAATTCCTTCAACCAAAGCTCCATTCTGATAAGAGAAAATGGAAGCCTGGCTTTCTGTTGCTGTGTGCTGGTGTGAGACTTGTTCATGCCTTTTGGTGGCGACCCAAAAGTTTGGAGAAGCAATTGAGGCAGCAAGGAATCAGGGGAGGCTCCTACACACCCTTATATTATATGGCGACAAGAAAGAAATAAAGAGGCTCTACAAAAACGCTTGGTCCAGGCCAATGCATTCCCTCAACCACCCGATTTCCCCTCGCCTCCCCCCCTTTCTTCCACCGCATGGTGCAAAAATATGGTAACCAAAATATGTCTCGCCTCTCTTCCGTTCCATTGGACGGACTGTAGTTATACTCTTCCAAATTTGAATTATGATACTTGGTACGATTGAATAGGGTAAAATTAGTATGAGCAGGGGTTGAGAAATTATACTGAATATTATTATTATTATTATTATTATTATTTAGATAAATGATTAACAAGGAGAGTGTTATGAACAGAAAAAGTTTCACCAAGTTGGCACGGAACAATACCCAGATTGATACTGGGGACTAGCTGACCCAGAGCTCATGAGGTTGATATTAATAGACGTAAATGATGATTTTGGAAAGCCACGGTAAACCCTCTTGTGAACCTTCTAACTCTAGGAGTCTCTCCACCTTGGAAGGTGAGCAATGAGCCAAATGAGGCGCTGAGGCTGTATGTATCCACCACTCACAGCTCTTTATGGGCACACTTTAAAGAGGACCAAGACTAGGGGGCATCTCAATTCCTGGAGCCTGGAGGGGTTGAAGTTTGGCTGCCCATATTACTATCGCGTCACGATTCAAGCCAGAGCGGTTTGTAGAAAGGGTGGGTCACAAAGCAAAGGCATCATCAAAACATCATGCAAATCCCATTCGGCTGGGGCCCAAGATTCTGTCTGGGCCGAAGCTTTGCAATGATTGAAACTAAGTCGGCTTGTAGAACATTTTGTGCCCAAACAAATAAGACTTTCCCACCTGACCAAACTATTATTCCAACTATGGGAATTGCCAAAAATGATAGCCCAATGGAGTAAAAGGATAGGATAAAGTTTGTAAAATTTTTTGGATTCCAAATTGGCTTAAGCATTAGCATTTTGTAAGTTATATTTAATATTTAGTATTAATTAAACTAATAAATACAAATGCAACAATTAAATCGGCACATAAATAAATTTAAAAATTTATTGAATTCGCCAATTATTATCTCAAAAAATAATTACTGATTGAGGTTCACAATTAGTCTTCATTATAAAAATTAATATAAGAGTAATTTAATTTTTTGATGTCATAACCTAAAGTTTCAACTTCAAGTCCTATTATATTCAAGGATTTGAAATTTTTTTATCCAATTTATTATTAGTTTTAAAATAATTATATAAGAGTTATAATTTAATAATTATTGTGATAATGTAATTAAAATTAAAATGTATGAATACTAAAACAAAATTAAAAGAAAACATTATTCCGAAATAATTACCCCAAAACATTCCCCCAAGTAAACCGAGCGGGTTGTCCCGCCGGTGCCTCCCCTACAGTGCGTGCGGATTCTCTCTCTTAACTCACAGCTGTTTTGTATTATTCCGATCATCAGACCGCAAAACGACGAGAGCGAGAGGTAGAAAAAACCTAATTTCTGTTTCCCGTCACCTCAAATCTAGGGTTCTTTCGGTTGCCGTGAGAGGTTAATCGATCGCCGCGTATATATAGAGAGATATTGGATGTATAGAGAGAGGGGAGCGCTTCGCGCATCGTCGAGGTTGGAGATGGGCGCACCCGTTGTTGATCGGAAGCGGATCAACGATGCCCTTGACAAGCACTTGGAGCGATCCTCTCCCTCCACTTCTGCTAGGCCTTCTTTCAACCCCAAGGATAAAGATCATCGCTTCTCCTTATTAACCGCCGCCGCCGCCAAGCCACCGTCTGATCACAGGGACTCTCGCTCCGCGTCTTTGCCTGACAACAAACTCTCTGGTGGTCATTCCCTTCCCTACTCTCCATCCATATATATCTGTGTATGTTTACCTTAGGAGGCCTTGAAGTTGCAATTGTTTGTTTGTTAATTATGTAGTTGATGATGTGGTTGCTACTTGACAGTTCTGTAGCTTTAATGGTGTTTGAACATTCCGTGTAAATAGTTTAGTGTATGCGGTGGGAATAAACTTGGATCACTTGGGTTGCAGTCAGCAGTTTAGTGTGCTTTATCGCTCTTCCAATTTTGTTTGCATAACGTTTAAATTTTGTCCCATAAAAAAAAAGTTCAAAGTTTGCCCATGGATTTAACAGCTTAAGGTGTCTCCTTTTCTCCTTTCCTTTTTTTTTTTTTGTGTGTGTGTGTGTTTGGGGTGGGGGGAGGCGGTGGAAAGCTGTAGGGGAAGTTGAATCTTGGAGTAACATTATGTTGGTTCAATTACTAACTCTACATGAGCCTATCCTAGTTGGATGGCAGATGTAGTGTAATATTCCAAATCTATCAATGAGTTTTCTTATACATTATCTCTCTTGAGACTCACTGCCATTTTAGATTTTATCAATAGGTTTCCTTCTATTATCTCCTTAGAACAATGAATACGCTTTTATTGAGTTGCAGCACCAGTTTAGCTGTTATCAATGGGTTTTCTTCATTAATAAGAAATCATAAATAGTGAAATGCCATAAGGAGGAACTTTTACAAGAGAATAGGTGATAAGAAAGAGAGTTAAATAGAGAGGTCAAAAAGGGTGCCCTCCCCAGCCAAAAAATAGGCTACGAGTATAGTTCCCGTTAAATATGAATAGAATGTTCTATACCGTCAAAAGGTTTCCATTCTTGTATGCATTTTATATGACATCACCAGAGAGAGAGAGAGAGAGAGAGAGAGAGGCATGCAATATTCAATGTTTTGCCTTACAAGAACATGAAGTCCACATTACGATAAGATAACATATTGAACACAAAAAGATAGAACAAAATTGAAATTACTACTCCTATGTTATGCTTCCAGCCACTAGAGAAAGAAGAATATGTTAGATCAAGTAGAATGACAATTCCACAGGAAGAGAGGGGGGGGGGGGTGAATTGGGAAATTAAGTATTTTTGGAACTTCTAACAAAATGGACAGTTTTGAGCAGTTTTTAATTAAACAGATTTCTTTTTGAAAAGTGAAAATCTTTCAAGAAGTTTTGAGATTCCTTTTTCTTATGGAAGAAAAAGGGGGAGACGTAAGTTTTGAGAACTTTGAGAGGGAGAGATGTGCTCTCTCTCTCTGTTGCTACATAATTTTCTACTCCACCTATTTTTCTCACATAATGGAAGGAGGCGTTAGGTAGTTGACAACCAATATTAAAACTTGTCAGGTCAAACAAACTTGAATGCTAAACAACTGAAAATCATTGGGGCATAACCCCTCATAGCGATGTGCTACACTACTTGTATGCTGTGACAAATGAGCTAGAATTGTCGTATCAGTGCCTAGATGTAGTGTCAAATTTTCAAGGGTTCTTGCATTTCCATGGATGAATGTGAGTAAAGAAGTTAGCCCAGGATCATAGATTAAGGATTGGATCATGGAATATTGGTATTTTGATAGGAAAATCTATGGATGTGGTGGATGTAATGATTAGGAGAAAAATTAATATTATGTGCCTCCAAGAGCAAGATGGGTAGTGTCACAACTCCAATGTGACAATGAGAACAACCTTCTAATTCAGTGTGAATTAGAGAGTGCAATAGGGATTATGGAGAAGAAGAAAAAGGTAAAGAGAGATTGGAAGTAGAGGGAGAGAAGAGAAAACAGAGAGAGAGATGAAAATAGAGAGAAAAGTTAGGATTTCTTCTGCATTTTTGCATCCGACAAGCAGATTCTAGAGGATATTTATACCTCTAGCTTGGGTGCTGCCACAACAGATCCCCACCCCAATAACAAACTATTTTGTCTTTTTCCCAGCCTCTTTACACGTGGCCTCTCTATGAAATATCTCTAACAACCCTCCCTACAGCTGTAATGTTCAAACCAACACAAATACATAAAGTAAATAAAGACATAACAACATAACATAAAAAAAATAAATAAGAAGACAGCGAAAATTGTAAATGGGGCTGCCAATGTCATGCCAAGATCTTCGTGTGTGTCAGGTAGGAGATAGGGCTAAAATATTGACGAAATCTGGATATAAACTTTGGTACTTAGGGAAAGATTGGACAAAGAATGTAGTGGGGATTATTATGGATAAGACTTTAAAGGTTGGGATAGTTGATGTAAAGAGGGTAGGAGATAGGATTATTGCAACTAAAATTGTCGCAGTAGAAGAAACTATGAATGTTATTAGTACATCGAAACTATGAATCGGGTTGTGGGGTAGTGGATGTAAACTATGGATATTATTGTCATTGGATTATTGCACCCCTATTTTGTTGTCTTTTTTTTTTTTTTTCTTTTTGTTTTTTGAATTGCAGTAACCTTCTCATCCTACATTAGATTTGCCTCGCATTCCACAATTCAATCTCTTTTGCCACATTCTTTTTCTTACAAATAACTTGTTTTTGATCTTTTGAATCCCCCCATTTGATTCTTGGACTTTACTTCTTATAAGTCTTCCACCATTTTTAATATGAAAGTCGAGGACAATAAGTGTGTGTTGAGTGGTTAGGCACTCCTGTAGTGTAACTATACAATCCTTACAATACAATCAATCCTTTGTCTCATAAGAAGTCTATCTAGGTAGTCAATAAGCAAATTTATATGCAATCAAATATTTTTCTCATTTATTGATTCTACTATTAGTTATGATGAGATCATATGCCATGGTAAAATCCACAATAATTTTACTTCTTTCTTCAAAATCATGAGTACATCTCTATGACCATCCAGATCACCTCCTACCGTTATCTTCTCTCTCTTATGTACTCCTTGCAATGTCTCTAAATACTTTTAAAACTTTCCTTTTCTCTTTAGTCTCCTTTCCTAACCTGACTTGTGGTACATCTGCATTAATAATATTTAATGTCTCTTCTCCTAAAACAACTTCAACAATGATAATCCCATCTCCTGATCTCTTTACTCCTTTAACGTCTTATGTGTAATAATCCCCATTCCATTTAGTGTAAGATTTTCCCCAAGGACCGAAGTTATATTTTGAGTCAACCAGCATTTTAGCCTTCTCACTAAACTATACCATCCCACAGAGGTAAATAATATTGATTATTCTCCTAATCATCACATTCACCGCCTTTGTAATTTTTTCTATCAAGGTTCTAATGTTCTATAATACAATCCTATTTTCTGTTCCTGTGGCTTGTGTTGAGTCCTTCCTGCATTCATGATATTCTTCAATTGGGTTTAAATTGAATATTTACCTTCTGTTATTTGTCTAATAAGTGTGACCCACCTATCTACTTAGTTGTGTAGGTTTCACTTCCCAAGTAAAAAAACTTGAAAGGCCAAAAGGCTAGTTTAGTACCTAAAATATACGCCAAAGCTCACTGTGGTACCTATGCTTTTTTTGGGGCCAATTTAGTACCCGAACAACAAAAACAGACTCAACTTGACTGTTTTTGCTGACATGGCTAATGGGATTCAGATATCTGTTTCCCATGCCAAATGTCTGTTAACTGGCTCCCTTTCTTTTTTTGTTTTGTTTTTTGGCCTGAGAACGGGATTCCATTTTAACCCAACAGCGCCAGCAAAACAGATTGTTGGCTTTTTCTTCTTCCTGCTGGTTCAAAACAGTTCGTCAACTTCATCATCATCATCATCATCATCATCATCCATCTCTTTCTCTCTCTCTCTCTCTCACACACACACACACACACACACACACACACATTTTCGTTGCATGAGTTCTAAAATCGCCAGAACCCATTGTGTGATGGCTTCTGGAATGAACCTAGAACCCATTGTGCAGAATCCATCACACAATGGGTTTTGGAGTGTGCTCCAGAACCCATCAGGCCCAATAGGGGGTTAGAGTAGGAAGAAGAAGATGAAGATGCAGATGAAGATGAAGATGAAGAAGAACCAGTAGTCATGAGCCGCTGAGCACCACCATGAAGAAGAAGAACCAATAGGCGTGAGCCACTAAGCACCATCACTACTGCTGCCAGCTTTTTTTCCACTGTCTCCACTACAAGACTGCCACTCTGACCTTGTCTGATCTTCCTCCTCCCTCAATGTATTTTAACTGAGATCCCAAGTCCCAATTTCTTCTTCCTCCTTTGGTATCACTTCAATCTGTTGCCGGCACAGTTGAGTTAACGAAATTGGATGACTGTTGATGGACGTTTGGCATGGCTAACGGATATCTGAATTCCGTTAGCCATGTCAGCAAGAACCATCAAGTTGAGTCTGTTTTTGTTGTTCAGGTACTAAATTGGCCCATATAAAGAATAGGTACAAAACTGAGCTTTAGCATATACTTCAGGTACCAAACTAGCCTTTTGGCCAGTTGAAATCCAAGTCTCATACCATTTAAACCATCTTGATTTTTGCCTGTGGAAATTCCAGAAGAATTTATGAGCTTTAGTGTTTGATAGTACAGATGAGCACTTTATTCAGGGAAAGGATAAGGCACTATTTGAACATTGTATGCCATTTTCACATAAATAAAGAAAAAGAATTGCCTATTGGAGATGGAATCTAATGCATGGAGGGTGACTGCATCTTTGAAATTAATTTCATCTTTGAAGGGCCAATAATAATTGGAAGAAAATGACTGTTTAAGGGCATGATTCCATGGGTTGTGAAGAAAGGACGTACACATATATATATATTTCTGAAGTTAATACTGGATGTAGATCATTGGGGAATGTATGCAGGGTGTTTTGTGTGTGTTCGTGTTGAGATTTTATTGGATTAAGAAAGTGCTGAGACTATGATGTTTTAAATTAGGGTTTTGTGAGTTTTGGCTTAACAAATTTTAGATTATTGAGAGAAGCAAAATTAATTAATGGATTAACAGTATATATGTCAATAAAATAGCCAACATTGCAAAGCTATACATCAAAATAATACTTGTAAAAAAAATGTATGCACAAATGTCAACTTTCTCTTCAGTTTTTTATATAATATAGACATTTATGTGCTGTTTATATTAAGAGAGAGAAATTATTGTGTACATTTTATAGTTTAGGAAAAAGTATCAATAAAACAGCATAATATTTGTTTTATAAAGTAGTAAATTGAGTTTTGGTTGTTCATAAAATTAAAATGTTAAGTGAGGAAAGATTAATATACCATATATGTATTTTGTTTTATTTTACAATTTATTTTTGAACTTTTTCTTAACTTCGTAAATTTGGTTTTTAATTTTTTATGTCTCCTCTATGGACACGTGTGTGAGAATTATAGAAAATTTAGAAAATAATAAGGTTTATTGGGGTGAGTGTCCAATCTGTTCCAAAAGTGTCCAATAGAGTACTGAGAAAAAAGTATAGGAATATCAGCACTCTACATGACATGACAGTTAAATTTCCCCAAAGATTCTTTCTTATGTTTTCAAATTTTTTCTGGTTGGTTTTCCTGACATACTTTTTATATGAATTACTCTCATCTTTGCTAATGTACTTCAGTTTCTCCTTATTGCAGAGGAATCTGAAACAGATAGTGAGGAGTCAGATGTTAGTGGTTCTGATGGAGATGATACTTCTTGGATCTCATGGTTCTGTAATTTGCGTGGGAATGAGTTCTTTTGTGAAGTTGATGATGACTACATCCAAGATGATTTTAACCTCTGTGGTTTAAGCAATCAAGTTCCTTATTATGATTATGCATTAGATTTGATTTTGGATGTTGAATCCTCTCATGGTAAGCTTTATTTTTCTTAGAGTCCGTTCCAAGATGTTGAATCCTCTCATGCTGTATATCCACATTTTTTTTTACTTAAAAAAAAAAAATTGCACCTGTCTACATTTTTCTATATTCTATTGTCTTATCTCACGAGGCTCTTTGGTAATGAGTTAACTGCACTTCATAATCATGCTTTTCACATATGAAGTATAAACTCCTTTTGACCACAGCCTTGAATTTGCCCTAAAGCCATTTATAATGGGTTAATTGCACTTCATAATTCCTGCAGTTGCTGACAAACTCCTTTTGAACTTTTGACTTCTAAAAGTTGACAGACAATCCTCGCACTTACAATCAAGTATCAATAAGTCCTCTATGACTTTGTTTTTCGCAAATGTAACTGAAAATGTTGCAAGTGAAGCTCGCCATTTTCTATCTAGTTCACATCCTATCAAAAATGGCACCTACAGAAGGGGTGACATTGAATTAAAAATTGATAGAGTGTAAGGGGTTAACTGTCACCGATTTCTGGGATTGGAGAGATTGTTAGATGTAATTAATCCTTTAATAATTGAGAAGGATTTGTTTTGTGGACAGGGGGAAAATGGTGCAATTTACTGTGCCTCCAAGACTGCCTAAACCTGGGGCATATGCAAGTGACCCTCAAGACTGATTTATGGATCTTCTCCAACTGTTCTTTCTTTACTTTTTGGTGCTCTTGAACTTGCTTCTCAATTTTAATTGTTACTCTTATCATTTAGTAATGAAAGTTGAGCAGGGACAGTTGTTTCTTTAGCCTCAAATAATAATGCTAATGATTGTTTGTGAGACAAACGTTGCCTTCTTCAATTTCAAATTCTCACTACTTATTGAAACAAATCCAAACTCCCAGGACTTATCCTAACTGATAGTGAATTTGCTAACAGAATTATATCCCTCCTGTGAATGTTGTCCATCCTATATCAATTGCTTTACTTCCAAGTAAGTCACATTAGACACCCAATATGGAATCATCCAATTCATCCTCCTGGTGCTGTCCCCCAACCCTTCCAACTGTCATGCAGCTGAAGAATTGAAGATGCAATAACTTGTTAGCACAGTGCATGCACCAGATATCTATGATAAACAATTAAACAGCAATAACTTTCTAGCACAGTGCATACACCAGATATCTATGATAAACAATCAAACAAGAGTGGGGTTTTGTTCTAAGAGATTAATGCACTCTTATATCATAATTCAATCGTTGTCAGCTCAAGAATATCTATTTGGGATATATCAGCATGTTTATTGGATCAATTTTGGAGGCTCAGTATGAGGCTCCCCCTCTTAAGATTTAATTAGTTGTTTCATTGTGAAGGAAATGCTTAGCTGCTAAATACCAAGGCTTTATCCTATTATGTGGGGCCGACTACATCGATTCTGCTTTTTCTATTCATTTCTATCTATGGCTTTATCTCTTGTGAGGCTTATATAATTAATATCAAAACTAAGTGTCTCCGACTAAGTTTTTCTTGGTAAATACTTGTTCCAATCCATCCACTCTACTCACAGAACATCTTATCATCAATAGGATCCACTCCAACCTTATTACTAATAACCTCATTTCTTATCTTATTTTTTTCTTGCATGACTGGATATCCATCTTAGCACCCTCATGTCTATTAGGCTCATATTTTGCACATTGCGGTGTTTTATTGTCCTATGCCATACAACAAAGCTGGTCTTATGGTTGTCTTATAAAATCATAATAGCTTGGTTTGGGTTCTGCAAGGTTGGAGACAATGGGTTAGTGGAAGGAATTTTTTTTTTTTTTTTTCAGGTTGGAATTAGCCTTGATGACCAAAACAACTCCTCATATCTCTTGTCCTGGCCATTTAGTCAAGGACATCCTTGGGTTCTTGAGAACACTTTCCTGCAAAGAAACTTTGGTTGTTACTCCCTTCCCATATGCTGTCCTTGCCACTATATACATAATCAGAACTTCTTGTCCCACCTAATAATTGGAGACAAAACATCTGCTTGTAGGTAGATCCTTTTGTTTCTTAAATTTGTGGCATCTGATGCCATGATGTGAGGCTGTATACAGAAGAAAAGTGTCTGACATGAAGCCATTATATAATGAATAGTTTTTCAAGCTGTTTGGAGTCCACAGATAACTGCATTCAGTTAATGGGGTTTCAAGAGGTTTCTGCCGAGGGGCTTCAGGAATGCAAGGAATATTTGAAGGCAAAATTCCTTCAAGAGCTTGTTGAGTGGTGGCTTCAGAATCTATATTCAAGGAGTCAGGGCTTGCTAATGGCAACAAATGGCAAATGTGCACAATTTCCGTGAAATTTAAAAAGATAAATACACTTGTGACCAGGTCTTCTCCCTGTCGAAATGTTGAGGAAAATCATTGAGACTCTAGAAATAGTTTTCTTTGAATTTCCTATTGTTTATGCAGCCCTTGAAAGCTCGTGAAATGTTCTAAGCTTTCACTTTGATTCTATAACCTGCACTTAAATATATTATTCACCAACAGCTTCTTGTTGCTCTGAAGTTTCAATACTTCCAATTTCATTCACCCATTTTGATGCATCTTCTATGAACTTATGTTTCAATTATTTTGCATAGTTTTGAACCATTCCTTATTTTGTTGAATCTGCATTGAATTTTTATTAGTTGGAATGGTGTAGGTGATATGTTTACAGAGGAACAGAATGAATTGGTTGAATCAGCAGCAGAGATGCTATATGGTCTAATTCATGTGCGATACGTATTGACAAGCAAAGGAATGGCTGCTATGGTGAGAATTGGTGCTATACATTTACAATATTTTTTATGGATTATGCTCCAGCAGCTGTTATAATTGGCCACATATTGAATCATGTCAGCTAGAGAAGTATAAGAATGCTGAGTTTGGGCGATGCCCTAGAGTTTACTGCTGTAGACAACCCTGCCTTCCTGTTGGTCAATCAGACATCCCTCGACAAAGCACAGTAAAAATTTACTGTCCCAAGTGTGAAGATATTTATAGCCCTCGATCCAGATTCCAAAATAGTATCCTTCATTATATATGTGCACAAGTTACTGCTGACACCTGACAAGTGTTTGACTTGACTTGAGCAGATAGTTACTCCTTGATTTTTTCTCTCTCTCTCTTTTTTTTTTTTAACTTCTTCTTTCTTCTTCTTCTTCTTCTTATTATTATTGTTGTTGTTGTTGTTCTTTTGGTTATTTGGAAGGGGGAAGATGGGTACACAGGGGAATGGAAGTGTTAAACCAACTAACAGTGTTTTTAAATTTCCCTATGAAGAAAATGAGACTGGTTTCAACTGCTCCCTCCATGCATTGTTAGGAGGATTAGCCTTTTTGGCAAGACTGGGGCACATCTGCAAAGAGGGTACAGCAATTTGAATATTTTTTGCTATTGCATTGGTATGCGATGGTTACTCCATAACACATATATTTGATATCAATAGATATGTATTAATTTGATTTATAACTCATCGGATAACAGCCAAAAAGCTTTGTCGCATGCTTTATTAGTATTTATTGGGATATTTCCTAAAGGTTTATTATATGCATTATTGCTATGTATTGGATGTTTGAATATTTCAAAAAAGTCTATTACATGCATTGTTACTACGCATTGGATATTAGAATATTTCAAAAAGGTTTATTACATGCATTGCTACCATGCATTGGATGTTTAAATGTTTCTTAACAACCTAATGATGTGTCTACTTTATTGATTTATTTTGTTGTGACATTATTGTTATTATTTTAAAGGTGTTTAGCATCAAAAGCTCTTATTTTTCTCTAATAACACGCTAAATGCTCTTAAGTGAAGGTGGTGCAATTAGAGCTATTTGACCTGTGAGCACTGAGCATCATTTTTGAGGAACTGCTTTTTTGGAGAAAAGTTAATGGCAATATCAAGTCATTTACATTTTAAAGTCAATTACGTTTTGGTAAGATAATAAGTTAATTGTCATGAATTGATATACTCTTGTCTCAACATTGGCTCTTTGTTACTCAATCGATAGTTCAGTTGCTGGAAAGTTGAAAACTTCAAGCAAACTCGTAATGATGGTGAAACAACGAATAGTAGTCTTTATAAGGTTATCTGAATTTATAAGTGTTGAACTGCAACAATTTAATGATCATGGCCGTTAGTTTACACTTCTTCCTGGTGATCTGTATTTCATGTTCCGGTAATGTTTCTTTAACTGTTTCCAGACATTGATGGAGCCTATTTTGGCACCACATTTTCTAGTCTTTTCCTGATGACTTATGGGCACCTCAAGCCACCAAAGGCGTCACAAGGTTATGTTCCAAGAGTTTTTGGTTTCAAGATCCACAACGCATGAAGATGGAGTTGAAGCTACTGCAAGGGCAAAATGTTTGGTTCCCTATCTGCTGATTTGGTTGAGAATTCCTTTCATAGCATGTACGTGGGTAAAGATATTAATCAAACAACACAGATATGATTGAGAGGTGTCACAAGCTATGAGAAAACTAGGCTACTTGGTTTACATGCCATGCTATTTAATCTTCCCAGTTTAAGTGCCATGCTAGTTCTTTCTTGGTGGAATATGCAGTTTAACTTGGTTGCAGTTGGCTTCTGCCAGCCGAATTTAGGTTACGTTGTAATCAATGGCATTTTACTGTGGCCATTGAAATCCATTTAACGTGTGGACAAGCTTTGTTAGGTGTGCGGACCTATATTTCTTGAGTTGTCAATGATACTTGTGATTTGAATTTCATAGCATTTGTTTAAAAATATAGCAACCCCCCCCGCCCCCGCCCCCGGGAAGAGTTGGATGAATTTTGGATGAGTCTGATGCTTTAGCCTTACGGCCCATCAGTTGTCTTTTCCTTTTTTTTTTTCTTTCTTCAAGCGTGATTGGAAATTCATGTTGTGAATGAACGACATCTTTTCCATTTTCTTCTATTTGGTTCGTTGCGTACAAGTCCAATGCAGTCACGCGTGCGCGCACACACACATATATTGCATAAATAAATGTCATTTTTTTTTTTTTTATTTTCATTGGTACTCCAGAAGTTTGGAGACAAACTTGGTACTGAAGTCATGACTAATTGGCCGTGGCTGCATCATTCATAAGCAGATGCATCAAGGCATCGGTTTCACTTTGAGTAAGCTGAAGCTTTTTCTAGGGCAGTCAGGTTTATCAAAGATAAGGACCTGACATTCCCTTTTACTCAGATTGTGATGCACTCTGCAGTTGATTGATTATATTTATATGCTTCTCTACCTTACGCCTCCTGTCTATTATGTCAATTAGGGTGCGAAATTTGGATGGAAATAAAATAAATTACAGGAAATTAAATTATTTAAAATTAAATTTTAAGAAAAATATGTTTGATTGGTTTAATTTTTTACTCAAAAATTGTTATATTTTTTCAATTTTTGATATTTGATTGTTATTATTTTTTATAAAAATAATTATATACACACATACATATAATTAATAAATACATAAATTAATAATTAATATATTGAATAAATTAAATATACATATATAAAATATTTAAAAAATAAATTAAATATATATAAAAAATCTATACACACCTAGCAAAGAGGATGAACAGTTGCTGCTCTATCGTCACTGGCCGCCGCAACAGCAGCCATAGCTATCGTTACTGACCGCCACTGCTGCCATTGCCTTTCACCCCTCGATCACGCACCGTCACTTCATCACTGGCCATTGTTCGCTCGCCCTCTCTCTCGCTGACTCCATTGTTGGCTGTAGTTCGCTCGCCTTCTCTCTCAGTCATTTCTATCAAAGATCGATGGTTTCCCATTAAGCTCCCGTCGCTACCTCTACCCCCTTCTCTCACTGCAGATCGATTGTTTCCTTGTCCAGAAAACAATTTCTCTCCCCCCCTCCCCCCAAGAATTCATTTTTCAACAAAAGTGAGAAAAAAAAGTCCCATGACTTGAAGTGAAAATTTAATTTACTTAAAAAATTAAGCAATCAAACACTACAAAAGGTAAAATTTAAGTGAAAAATAACCGTTTTTTATAAAAAATATGACCAATGAAACATGCACTTAGTTCTAAGCACCTTAAGCCCAAAGACGCTTTTCTTTCGGTAGTACCTTCAATTCCAACTTGAGCGGTTTGCTTTCTCAGACCATTACCATCCCGTGAAAAATCTTTGTTAGTACATGTTACTATTTTAAAGTCTGGACATGCAAGCAGCAATAGCCAGAAACGAGGAGAAACCCTCCTGGGGTCTCTTAGAGAAATAATGATGCAAATTACCAAACCCATCAACTAAACACAAAAAGGGCAAAATTTAATTAGCTCAAATGCCAATCACGGCTCAGTTCACATATGGCAATTGCACCTTCCAGGAAAACTGTTTCCAGCCATTTCCAGACTCTTGACTAGACTGACTGTTTTTCAAATTTTAAGAACAGAAAATGACACAGGTAGACTGCACTTGATATTAAGTTCAACAATCACAGTGATGAAGAAATAGATCAGCTCTCAGTTTGCTCCCTCAGCCTCCTAATTGTGCTCCGAACTGTCACGGCACTGGCAGTGCTGTTGTAGAGAAAGAAGACAGCAATCTTTTAGTTAATTGTACCCCAAACTGAAGGTTTGAAGAATAAAGAAAGAGAAAAACGCATAAGAACATTACTTCAATGTGTAAGCACCGCCTGCTTTAACTTTACCACAATCCTTGCAGCCCCAAATCCCCACTGCCTTCCTCTTCACAGCATACTGCAAAGAGTTGAATATTTGGTTGGCCACAAAGCACAGTTCAAATCAGATAACAGTACATACCTACAAAGGTCGAAATGTAAATGTATCTAAATGTTGTGGCTAAGAATATCCATACCTTTCCACAAAACTCACAGAAGTATTTGCTATGCTGAGAAACCTCCATCTTCTTGATCTGCTTTCGCAGACTAGCCCCATAACGGGTTCCTGAAATCAATGGTAAGTTTGAAATTTAGAATCCTTCATGTAATAAACAATCAGAAATGATGTGGAGAAAGAGTCATAAATACAATTTGCCATATAAGTGCAAAACAAAGAGGGCAGTGCTGCAATTCAGACAACAAAATAAAAATGCAATAATATGCATTTCAGGCATAGATCATTCAATTGAAAATTCTCAATACAGTCTTACTAGGTATAGTTGAACATAATGTGACATTACCCAACAAGAAGAAGAGAAAGAATCTGTCTCCTATTTTAACAGATTTAAAGTTTAAAAACTTTGTGCCATATTTTATAAGGACTGCACTCAAAATAATGACAAAATAACAAACATGTGAGACCCGTTTATGACGAACCTGCCACCACTTGAGACAACTATAATCAGGATCCTAATCAGAAAATAAGCAGATTCTCACTTGTAAATGACTGATGCAACACACTTTTAACTAAAGTTACAAGAATGAAAAAATCTAGAAGTAGCAAAGTAAACTATACCCAGGAAATCTTGGATAATCAAATTAACAGCATTCTCATATTACTTACCATACTTTCCAACAATACCAGCCTTCTTTGTACGCTTAGTCTGCATCAAAGAATAAAGTTTTCATTCAATTAGTATCAAAACCATCCAACAGAATAATACATAATGCAAGAAAAAATTATAACTATAACCACTCTAGAAAAATCAATAAAAATTTGGTACTTCATAAATAATTCGAGAAGGAAAACATAATACATTTTAAACCAAGTATAATAAGAAGACAAGATATCAGCACACAAGCAATTGGGTAAAATCAGAAAACCTGTTACAAGGAAAGATGGATTGCATAAGTTCACCGAGACATGAATTAAATAGAACAGTATATCCACAAATTAGAAGAAAAAAAAATCAGGACTCAGGCTTATCATTTCTTTTAATCTTAAATCACATGGAAGATTATAACGAAAAGCAAACCACGGAAATTAATAGCTTTCCTCATAAGCATGAGATTTCAACCCTCAATTTGGTTTTCATCAAACTTCGCAGTAAAATACTGCGCAGTGAGAAGTATCCCTGGCCTTCAAGATCTCATCTTGACACATCACAAAGTAACAATACCCTTTTCGCATAGCCATTGACCACGTATATAAATCTACCCATCTACATGTATGAATGCTTAGCGAGAGAGAGAGAGAGAGAGAGAGAGAGAGAGAGAGATGCTACCATCCTGGTTGGTTAGCGAGAAAGTTCTCCGGATCAGACGCTGAGAGGCTCGGACAGACGATCTAAAACCCTAGCTCTCCTCTCTCCATTCTCTCGGCATTATATGGGGATGAAAACTGACTTGGGTCCTTGGTCGGTTCAGGATAATTATTAGGCCCATCTAGAAGATTGGCCCATTCGAACTTCGGAAGCCCACAGTCCAATCCAAAAAAAAAAAAAAAAATTTCAAATTTCAAAGGACGACTGTAGGCTGTTCTTTTCTGTAATTGATTGATATGTGAAATTTTTTCTAATTTTTCAGAAAATGGGCTGTTTTTTACAATTAAATAATCTTTTACGTTTTATCCCACTCAAGTTTTCATCTTTTTTTACAAAAATCTATATATTTATCCAGATTATATAAATTGAATAAATCTATTAAATTTAACCAACATATTTAATTCATGCGTTAATTTGACCCAATAAATATTTGAACCCTTCTGTGTTATTTGAAAAATTACAAGGAGGCTACACATTCCTTATAGGGTTAGTTTACTACTAGTAGAATATCAAAAATTAAAATTATTCTTAAATTTGCAAATAAAAATAAAGTAGCTTTCGCTCTAATTTTTCAAGACTTTTTCACGTGAAAGAAAAAAAAATACAAAATGAAAAATAAAACAAAAAAGTAAGTTTACGTCATAATGCGATATAAAAGACAAGTTATATTTATTTTATTTTATTTTTAATTATAAAATATGTTATTATTAATTAATTAAATTATTTTATAATAATTAAAACAAAGTACAATAAACATAATTTATTTGAAATAAGAATCATTTAAATAGTGTTACCCATGATTAAATTTAAATGAGCATCTTGTTACTTTTTCTTAGGTCAAAGCCGGAGATCTGTTAAGGTACATCCAGCAACAAATCAGCAAGCGACACGATGCATCACACACCGCCGATCACTTCAATGATCAGCGGAGAACCTGACACCTGTATGATGTAGTTAATCTGAACTACACCCTATCACAGAGAATCCGATGAGAAATGTGACTCCTGGTCCTGGGTCCCACTCGTCAGCTCATCACTTGCGGTTTAAACGGCCGAAATATCGGTAATAATTCAAACCTCCCGTTCCCCTCCCAGGGCCGAACAATAAACCAAACAAAAAAGAAGAAGAAAACGTAAATAAATATATTTCCAGAAAATTTCCAACATCGTCTCTGTAAATCACGACAAATGCTGCCATAGATCTCACATGTGAGGCCTCGGCGATCCATGCACCGCAAACCCTAGGGTTCGATCCGATCGATGCACCAAGGACCTGCATTGCTCTGATCCGATCGAAGTATCCCAATCCAGTTCCCCTCCGAATCGCTTCTCTGTTGCCGAATGGATTAAGATCGGATCGGAATTTGGAACTCCGTGACGTTCGGTTTTTGAGGTTGGAGATTTTCGATTCGGAGGATCGGCATTGTTCGTCGTCGAGCGAGGGCATAAGAAGATCTAGTTTCTTGTTGATTTGGATCGAGGTTGAGTCTGAACGATGTCTTCTTTATCTGCGATCAGCGAGGAGCTCGCGGAGATAGAGGGGCAGATCTCTGATATTTTTCGAACTCTATCGTAAGAGTTTTCTGTTGTTTATCTTTTAATTTCAAGCATGTGCATTTGTATAGAGATAGATGCGTTGTCTTTGGGTATTTGGTAACTTGATGTCTCTCCGGAATGTGCGTTGATGGTCGGATCTCTGTAAGACAGGGAATAAGTATTGTTCATTTGATCGAATTGAAGCTTCATTGACGGTGGATGAACTTGTTTCGTCGATGTTTATGCAAGTTATGTCGTTTATGTTAAATTTGTTGAATCGTGTAATATTTTACTGCAGAAATGGATTTCAGAAATTGGAGAAGATTAAAGATGCGGGCAGGCAGAGTAGACAGTTAGAAGAGCTCACGGGGAAGATGCGGGAATGTAAGAGGTATAGGGTGATCTCGGGACAGCCACCCCACCCACACCCCCACACTAATACGCATGAGCATTCATAAATCTTTACCTCTTATTTTGTTTGATAAACAGAAACCAAAGACTTTTATATGCATTAACACGTCGTGGTAAAATTTGAATTGGTATTCGACAGTGTGTTATGAGTTCTAGTCAATTTTTTTTTTTTTTTTGTTGAAGTTAACATTGAAGAAAAAGGCAGAAGGTTCAACATTTAGGGACACAACCATTTTCATCTTTTACCTAAATTGTGGGTTTGAATATGTTAGGGGATTGGAGAATATTTGATCCTCAAAATTGCAGTTCTTTTTTAAGTTTGTTTTAGAAATATCTTACAGCTTTCTCAAAGGTTCTTTGCATGGAATTAATAAAATTTTAAGATCCTGTTTTTTTCCTTCTCTCTAAGCAATAGTGTATCTATATGAAAAAAACAAGCAAGAGAATGGAGGGTTGTTTTGTTTTGTTTTGAGGAGAAACAGAGTCAGGGCCTGACAGGACTTGATGGTTTCAGGTAAACATGGTAGGCCAAATAAGTCAAATGGTTTGTGTCATGTTGCTCAGGTATTTATTTCCTTTTTAATCTTTATTTGATATTTTAGGAACACTATATTGTTTGTTTCTCCAGGCTTATTAAAGAGTTTGATAGAGAGTTGAAAGATTTGGAGTATAGAAATGACCCGGAGACGAACAAGATGCTGAACGAGAGAAAGCAATCTATGGTCTGCTAATTTCTGAACTTCTCTTCTTGTGTATATGCATTATGAGTGTGTGTGTAACATGTGATGCTGCAAGTTCAGTAAAATGGATCATATCAATGTTGTTTGTGTTTCTCTGCAGGTCAAAGAGTTTAATTCATACGTTGCTCTGAAGAAGCAGTAAGTTGATATCACTAGCAGCTAATATTCAACTTTTAACAGTATATTCTGCACAGCCTAACTCATTCCAGATGTTCATGTGACATTAGCAGTGTCATCTTGTAAAGAGGTTATGATGAGGACAACTTAAAGCCTTTTGCTGGACCTATAATTTATGTTTCTTTATTGAACACGCTTCTTGATACATTTTCACGAGTTTCATGTCCCTTATTTCTGTTGGGCATCCTTTTTTTCATTCTTTTGTTCTCTTTTTCTTATTTGGTTGATTCACTAGATAAGTTGAGAAAATCATTTGTAGTTAAGCCATCACCTTTTTCATTTTTGAAACTTGTTGAATTCACATATTTTTTCCTGAAGTGTCATAATCTTTATTTCCAGGTTTTCTGTTTTTCTTATGATAATTTTCTTCTTATTACTGTATTTCTGTATATTGCGGTACAGATATGCAAGCAATATTGACAACAAGCGGGTCGATCTCTTTGATGGGCCTAATGATGGGGTTGGGGAAGACAACGTCTTGCTAGCTTCATGTAAGCAATTGACCTTTCTGCTAAAATGCACTTCTCATCAAGCTGTAGATTGCTCTATTGTAAATTGGAGTTTCTAAAATGGAAATAAAACAACTAAATTGATAATCATCTTTTGGTCAGTCTATTCAGCTTCATCAAGTGGCACCACCAAAAGTTAAATATCAATTCAATTGATCCGATCCAACGAACATCAATTGTATGAAAAATAAACTTAAATCTGCAAAACAGGAAGCACAAGTATGATGACAAACAAAAACGCTATGGCTGAACAGAATTGCAGCTAGGATGCTACAGTAATTTCAGCAGCAACATATTTGCTTTGCTCAACAGAATTGCTGCTGCTGCTGCTCTCCCCAGGTAGAAGAGGAGAATTGTTGCAGGCAGCAGATCAGCAGCAGCAGTGCTGCTGCTCCTCTTCTTGGGAAGAATAGGAAAGTGAACGTGTTTGAATTGAATATGTAGAGAGAAGAGAAATATAATCTACACTACATGATGATTCCAATTTTGTGCGATCCCAGTCAATTTTGAAGAAGAAGGGAAAAGGGAAAAGAGAATTGCTAATGCACCTTTTCTTGGACAGCACTAGAAAAAGAAAAAAAGAGAAGTGGAAGAAGAAAAAGAGTGTGTTTGAATTGGCTCTGTTGCTGTAAAGAGAAAAGAATCAGGATCTGCCCTACATTCGGAATGAGAAAATCCCCAATTTGCTATTTCTCTATCTAGCCCAAAAAGGTGGGTAGAAGTAGGATTGGTAGGAATGTCATCTGGATCTTGATCCTACTGCATTCTGCCATGATGATGCACAAAAACAATTTTTTGTTCAATCCCAATTAATTCTCTCAAGTTGGAGTTGTAGGCAGTATGATCCTACAATCCAAATCGGGTTTTTAACTACCATGCTTTACCTCTTGCAGCTCTCTTGATTTTTGTGAACCTGACTAAGATTTTTTTTTTTTGAATATTTAACCTGACTAAGAAATTGGGGGTCATTTTATACGTTGGAAATGTTCTATGGATTATTGCAAGTGCCACAATTATCTGTTTTACAAACTATATGTTCTGCTCCCCATTTAAAATTTTCTCTTGGTTGGAGTTGAAATCTTGAATATCACAGAAGTGATATCCTATTTTGCTTTCTAGTACACATGGAAATGGTATTTGCAAATTCCGTTTACTGTATGTTTGTTCTCTCTGTAAGATTTCTGAAATTCAAATGTCCATACTGCAGCTATGACGAATCAACAGCTAGTAGATCATGGAAATCAGATGATGGATGAAACCGACGAAGCCATCGAGAGATCAAAAAAGGTTTGTACGTCTACTCTGGTCTGCTGAACTCAACAAACCTTTTGCTAGTGGATTGGGTTTGCTCTGTGGGTCAGTATTCTACAGTTAGCTTTAAATAAAGCTGTGAATGGTGGAACTCCAAATATGGCCTTGCTTGGACCCCAAACTACACCCTTATCAGCCTTTCTCTGATTCTATTGGACTGTTCCAATGTGAATTAACTTAATTCTTTGTTATGCATTAGCTAAACTGGCACATAGACCTCAATTCTTAAATGACATGTTCATGTTTTATCTTCAAGCCTTATCAGTTCTTACTTAAAATGCAACCATGAGTCTATGCCGCACAAAGTCATAAATAGGAATTCCTCAACTTCTTTCATGACAGCATTGTCCATGCCTGAGGAGCATTTTAATGATGATTGTTCAATGGCTGCCTTACATTCTTGCCAGCCACAGAGTTTGCATTACCTTCCAATAGAGTCTGGGTTTAAGATTTTCTAGCGCATAATCATTTGAAATGTTAGTAGTATATTTTTGTCATGTATTGTGTTTGGTTGTGAAAGGAATTTGGATGGAATTAAAAAAGTACCATTTTCATCATCTCTTTTTTTTTATTAGGTTGTCCATGAAACAATCAATGTTGGAACAGAAACTGCAGAAGCTCTGAAGGCTCAGGCAAGTCTCTTTGACTGCACTGAGCAAGGAAGTTTATTTCATGTGACAGCTTCTAAAATTTAGATGGGAGAACTGAGATGTAATGTTTTTTTATTTTCAGACTGAGCAAATGAGTAGGATTGTTAATGAATTGGACTCTATCCATTTCTCAATCAAAAAGGCTTCAAAACTGGTGAAGGAAATTGGTAGGCAGGTCAATCTCTAAAATATTAACATCCCTCTTTTCTAATGTATTTGATATATATTGTTACTTTGTGTCACTTATTTATTTATTTCTCAATTAGGTTGCAACTGATCGGTGTATTATGGCCATGCTCTTCCTTATTGTGCTTGGCGTCATAGCCATCATAATTGTAAAGGTTAGAGAGGGCTTACTTCTTATTTCCCTGCATTTGCTCATCAGCAGTAAGACAAAACTTCTTTGCTTGTCAGTTCACTGGCATATGTTGCTTCACCAATACTAGTTTGTTCCTTTGAAAAAAAAAAGATTTCCTGGTGCATTTCTCTAATTCGGCGTCTTTAATTGGGATGTGAAATCCCTTTTTTCTTGCCTCCTTATTTCTAGGGAAGCATTATTCCTAATTGTTCAAGAGAGAATTTTGTCCTAGAATTTGCAGACCTAGATATTATCATGGCCTGTCTTAGTAGATCTAAAGTTGGTAACTGGATTTATTCCCATGGAATCTCATTTGCAGTTCATTTAATCATTGGAAATTAGTTAATACCTTTTCCACCTGTTACTATTGTTGGAAACTGGAAAAGCAAATAACAGGACAAGCCATTACATGATAGGAGTTGGTTACTTATGAAAGGGGGTGGGGAAATGGATTTCACTCAAGGGCTTGAACAGATTGTGTTTTGTTGAATCCTGTATCCGTAACTTAGGCATTATGTATGCGTGATGCTTTGGTTGTGTTAACAGCTAAGTGAAATCATCCTTCCTGTATATCGCAGCACCTAATTTATCATTTTTCATTATTGCTTTGACTAAAAGTTCTGGTTGGTTGGTTGAGGATTTTGGCCATTTCTATAGATTGGTAAGTAAAACTATTAGCCTTGCAAAGGATAGGGCCCTGGCTAGGGGTCTAGAATTCATGTAGCCGACTCCATCTAATAGGATTAAGGCTTGTGATTTTTGTTGGTGGTGGTGGTGATTTAAATTATTCTGCTGATTTTCTATCAACATATACAATCATGTCCCAAGGGAAGATATACTGAGCAAGCACAGCACTGCACAAGGATTATCTTTGACATAATTTGTTCTGGAATCTAGAAAGTGCTTGTGTCCAGCTTTGGAGTTATATATAGTTCTTTTGTATTCTTACTTGCACTACATGGTCTTGTATGGAAGTAATTCATATTCATGTATTTTTTTGAATCAGTTCTTTTCTGGTGAAATTCATTAGCTGATATATTTTATTCCACTTTTTCATGCTTCTGCCTTTTATTGGATAAAAAAATAAACAACATATTCTGTCCATTTCTAACTGTTAGTAGCATCATCCAGTTGGCGGATTATTTTCTTTTGGCAATATGTGATAGTAACAAGTTTGTGTTCATTAGTCATTTTTGGGAGACAACGTTAGAAAGATTGGGTACACAAATCCACTGATTGGTGCCAATATTGTTTACTGCTTAGGTGATATTTTGCCTGAAGCATGCAAAATCACGACTGCGTAAGTAGTTATGTCCTCAACTACATAATAAACTTTTAAACTGAAAGCAACATAATCATATCTTACGGTGACATTGGCAGTAGCATTGGTATGATAAAGTGGTTCTTGCAGTCAGGTTTCAAGAATTAGTGGTGGTGGTGCATAAAAGTTGATGAGTATCTGAAACCAGTGCTGGTCTGGGGGAAAATTTTAGGTCACAGAAAGTTCCTAAGACTCCTAAGGCTCCTGAAAACGTTGATAGTAAACTGAATTTATTTGCAGCGTGTGCAATGGAGGGAGCATGTGAGTTTAACATTGTTTCAATTGATATCCATAAAAACTAGTTCCTTTGTCTGGGCTAGCTTCACAAGGATGTGCATGATTATGCATAACTGTGTACTAATTATTTAAACCGTATCGTAAAACACTTGCAGAAATTACTAGTTCCAAATAGTTATTGAACCTCCATCTCGTCTGATTTCCCAGTATTAGCTATATATGTATGAGGTGTAACTTGGTTTGCTAATGCCATTTATGTGTGCTGAGCTGTTTAAATATCTGAATTTCCAGCTCGTGAACCCGCACAACAAAGACATCCGGGACATTCCAGGATTAGCCCCGCCCGTTCAAAGTCGAAGATTACTGTGGAATCCTAATTGAAAGGTGCTACATACAAGTGTGGACCTAATTAGATGGTCTACAACTAGATTGGAAGGATCTTAGGTTGGCTCATGACACTGTTGGAGACTTCAGACTAGATCGGTTTGATGGATCATGATGGAGCCAACAGAAGTCATTTGTTCAAAATATATACAGTATGCGCCGAGGCCATCTGCATGGCACTGGCAGAATATGCCGACTTGGCTGAATCCCCCGATTACCGGACTCCCGAACTGTGGTTGTTTGTAGCAGAGTGTGGTGAATTCATGTTTTGTTTGTATGTTTCCTGCTGTTATCACTAATTTATCTTCATTTATGCCAGGGAAACCAAAAATATGTAAACTTGCCATTGTATTTGTTCATACTCGGAACGCTTTGCAATCATACCGTTGCTTTTAGTTTGTTCATTTGTTTTTGCCTTTTCATGTTCCTCATTCCACTTTTTCCCGAATGTTGTTTATTTTTTTTATGGAATTGACGAAAAAATAGATGACTTTATGTTCTCTAATGTAGCTTGTTACTTTGTTCCACTTTTATAATACCCTTCTGATGATGTTAGGTCCTTTTATTATTAGGTCGTCAAAAGGAAAAAAGAACTTAGTCCACATAAGATATTCACATTTCTTCAGCACTTCTCTTTCTAATCAGCTAGTTTGAACAAGTTAAAGTTACAATTTTTATTCATTCACCATTGGTCAAAAGATTCCTTAGACAGACTAACCTATTGTTGGCAAATTAAAATCGCATGAAGAAAAGAACAGCAATAAAATTCACAATAAAGATCTTGTCTGTATCACAAAAGTAGTACTGAATCTGGTACAGGAAAAAATATAACTTTTTTCCTTTCCACTAGAGAATTTGTTGACTTTTATTCAATATATATTATTATAATAGGAATAGAACAACTACTAGTGAAGTATTAGTAGAAAATTTCAATTCAATTTTTAAAATAAATGAGAAAATTTTTGTACCATCTCTTAATGACATTGTTATAGCATAAACATAAAATGGTAAATTTAGGGCTTGTGTTGGTATTATTGTGCTTTTAAAAGGATAATAATTTTTTTATTTGTTTTTTTAGATATAGTATTTGGTAAAGTGTTGTATTTTGAAACACAATTACTTTTTTAAATATAGTATTTGGTATAGTATTGGTAATATGTTGCATTTTAACTATGGTATTTGATAAAGTAGGTTAAACTAATTTTAATCAAAATCCGATTCTTCCTACCATTTCAAAAAAATACAACTTTTAGTGGAGCTCATCACTTTTAAAATCATATTATATTTTTGTTATTTTGTATATGTATAATACAGTAACAAAACGTATTATGTGTTTTTTAATATTAATAAATACAACAATATATTTTTACTAAATATTATTTTTTTAATACCACTTTTGCAACATTATACGAAAAAACACAACATAAAAACAACAAACAATCCCTTAGACGCAGCTCTATTTCTACTTGTATCAACAAAGAAACATGATTAGACAACTAGGGTTTTTGCAATGATATAGCTGACACGTATTGGTGCAAATTGTGTAATATGGAAACAGTTGTGCAATGAGGAAATTCTAGAAAGCTCGATAGGCTTACTGACAGGATTATCGAAAGGGGGTAAAAATACGATTTTGCCCCTGCGCCCTACTCTCTCCTTCCCCCTCCCATGGATTTGCACTTGCCCTTGTTGCTCTCGTCTCCCCTACCATGACTGTTGTTGTCGCCTCGTCGCTGTGCCTCGCTGCTATCGCCTCGCCTCGCTTGCGTCGCCTCTCTGTCATCGCCGTCACGCTTTGCCTCGCCAACAGTCGCAGGGGCGGGGATAGTGGCTCCCTTTGTAAATTTGCAAAGCGGGTGGGGGCAAAATTGTTTTTTTGTTTTTTTTCTGTGAGCGACTCGGTAGGCTCGTCGGGCCTTGTAGAACGACTCGTGCAATGATATAGGAGATAACATTTAAGATAGTGTTTGTTGAAATAATATTAAAATATTTTTTGAACGAAATTAAAAAATAGTTAAAATAAAGATGAGAAGTATTTAAGATTTTTATAAAACTGTCTGTCAAATTTTTAGGAATGCATTGAAGGATATATAGGTTTTTTTTTTTTTATCTATAAGATTTAAGGTAAATTTATTTGAAGGGAAGATATAAATTTATCTGAAAAATTTCAGATAAAAAGTCACCTGACTTTTTTTTAAGAATTGTTAAATAAATTTAATAAATACAATAAAAAATATATTTATGTGAAATACTTTTTATATCTCACTTTATTTTTAGCACATATCTTAGTTAACAAACTCTATCTCATTGTACAATGAAGACAAGAGTAGTAAGGTTTGGCTAGGTTGTCATAGCCATCATAATTTTTTAGCCAAAAATATGGGACAAATAAAAGTACCAAAACCATATCAAACTAGGCTTGTTATAATTTAAAAAAAAAATTATAACAAAATTATGTACAAATATCATTACCGCTTACCAATTATGCAGCGTTAGACTCTATATCTCTCCCTAACATTCAAATTGTCAGAATAACAACAAAAACTATCCCAAACATTCAAAATTAGGTATTTGACAATCAAATTGTTTACGATAGAAAACCATGAAGAAGCAAACCACAAATTCTTGCCGATAAATATTTTATTGTGCTTAATCACGTCTTTTTCAACACATATGTTTTAATTTATCTTAATCCAAGCTTTGTTTGTATTTTATTTTGGTTCAAAATAAATTACTCAACCAACTCATTATCTATTTTAACTAATTTTGGGACACAATAGCTTTGAAATTGCTCTTTAATTTTTGATAAAATTAGGTCTTAAGGATTCGTCTCAATCCTATTTAGGAAGCCCTACATTGATATCTACCCAATTTGATTTGATTTTGTCAAATTTCGCACCCAAATTTAGCTTCCTAACTAAGAAAAAATAACATATTTTATTATATTTAACAAATCACACTTGGGTCTAATTTCTTCTTAAATTCATGTTTTAATTCTCTTAGATTTCCTCCTAGACTTGACAATTAAGTGATTGCACACTTAATTTTTGTTTAATTATGGGAGTCCTAATTGTATGTATCTTGAGAATCATCATGGTTTGGATATTGGCTTTGAGCCTGGGGTCATGTGTTCATAATCATCATTTTTGTGGAGTTCTCTGATTTGGTCATTATCTTTCAAGAAATTTTATGCTGGACTCGGTTAACTAGACCCATTCATGGACCGGGCTAGTATACGCGCATTACATGTATTGTGGTTGCACGCCCATTCTCTTCTCTCTCTTTTATGTGGTAGACTACTCTTTGTTTCTTTTTCTCTTTCTCTCGGCTTTAATTAGCCCAAAAATATGAAGAATTAAATATTTTTTATTATTATATTAATAAATTTTTTATTCAAAATTCATATTATAATAAAATATATATTTACTAAAAGTGTGATATTGTATTCACTTTCTAATATTTTGTATATTCTTAGAACCATGTGTGGCCCTAGTAAGGGCATTCCTTTTCTTTCTTGCACTGCGACTTTGACTTTACTTGAATAAACTCCGAATCCGAACCATCAACCTTGAATGATGATGAAGCGTCATCCTCAACTCTAACACCCTTCCCTCGATCCTCCAAATTCAACTCACCATTCAGACTCGTCACCCTCTCCATATCCCCAAGAGAAGGAATATCCCTATCTTCTTTCATAAAGGTACAAAACGGATTCTCAAATCTAGATCCCCTATCCTGAGAATAAGAAGAAATAGTTCGGGAGGCATGCTCAACAATTGCTTTGATAGACCATTGGAGAGCAACCTTCCTCGACAAATTATTTGCTTGTTTGCTTTCCTGAGCCTGCCCACTAACACTCCCTTTAGATGGCACCACAAGAGTCGGGTGAGAAACATTTGACATTGAAGGAAGGGAGGGGGGGGGGGGGGGACCTTCGAGCAGTTCTCTACTTTGTAACCAAACACCCTGCAATGAGAAAAAAAACAAAGGGAACCCACATGTACTCCATCGGTAACCTGAGAACTTTTGGTTCTTCTATAACCTCATCTATCCCCTGACCATATAAAATATGCTTCAAAAAATTAGAAGACATATTATGGATTAGTATGGATGGGTTTACTAAGCCCACTAGCAACAACTACATTCCCCTTGGCTGACCACCCCTCAAGGGGAACATCATAAATCTTAACTCACACTGGGATAGATGTATGTAATTTTGGAGACAAATTCATCCTAGGCACCCAACATTTCAATAAAATAAGATGATTCGCGAAATGCCAAGGCCCCGCATCAAAAACACCTAACACGTGCTCAATTGTATCAAAACGAAAAAGAAAAAAACCATGATTATTTGAGATTACCTCAAGAAGACCATGTCTCTTCCAAAACCACATTGCAAGAGATCGAACCACTGGGAAGTGTAAGGTTTTCTTAATAAAATATCCCACGAGCATACTCTGCCAATATGAAGTATTTTCTTCAATGATATTTGCAGGCATCTTAACAATCAACATTCCATCCTTCATCCCAAGCTCGAGGAGGGGGGTGTACTCCAACTTTTGGGGAATACGAGGACCACTAGATTCCAATAGATTTTCCCATGAAGTTGGCACTAACCCTGGACCCACCCTTTGAGAACCACGAGCCCCATAATGAGGGATCATGAGAAATAAGACCCAGTCCAATTTTTCCAAACCAGTCTGCCTCACTTGCTCGTAGATTGGACGTAATAAATCCCATATGATCCCGACGAAGCAATGGAGGCCCACTACCAATCGCTTAACCAACCCACTCATTTTCCCCATTCAAACCCTTATCCATGTATCCCATATGCCCAACAGATAATCCACCAGACGGGCAGGCCTTCTTCAACCCAATAGGCCTAACTCTTTTTGGACCATCCTCTAATGGGTTGCATGACGGCCTAGAAAAATTAATCCCAGCAAAAACTCCATGAAAGCCTAACCCACCATGCTCATAATCCATCATACATTTAGCTAGCCCACTGGAAAAATTAATTGGATTAGAAAAACTAGTCAAATATAGGCCTAGTCAAACCCAGGCCACCATCATCATGCAATGGATGTGATTGACCTACCCTCTCTAATTTGAAATAAGGCATGTACAATCAACGATGGAGATTTTTCCAAGCCCCCATCACTTCCTTCATGAACTAAACCATGTTGAGTTGCATGATCTAGATGTTTTAATGATGACTGTATTTATACCAAAACTTTAATGTCATCTTATGTTATGTGCTTATAGACTTAACAATATATTTTGTAAATGTGGATAGTCTTTTAATATTGGTTAAGGATTAGTTAAGTTGAGATTTGATAGAATATATGTTGAGAATACCTTGAATATGTATAAGATCAAGGAACCTTGATAGGTTTATTTATTAATATGATTGTTCTTATATGTGTTATATTTGCTCTAGCCATATGTGCTATTGTTATGTTTGTATGTCTTTCTTTGTGATCATCCTAAAGTCATGATATTTAATATGCTAGGTGATATATATGGCAACATTACTCAAAGTTTAAGAATAATATATATTTAATATTTAAGATCTTTTAAATAGATGATCATATTCTCAAGTGAAGCTACTTGAGTTTTGATTTATAGGATTTATATTGTCTTATCCTTGATGTCAAGGTTGTGTTAACAGCCTTAATATATTTGTGATTAATCCTATTTTTATATGCTTGATAGATTAATAAGTTGCTCTAAGATTTTAAGAGATGTCTTATGTATCCATATTGCATGAGTGTTATGTGGATCTCATGATGCTTAGCGTAAACTTAAGGTTGTGAAATATCTTGATGAGTGTTCAAAATACGTAAAAGCATTTCTCAAATTTAAGAGCAATGTGCTTTAGTTGATGTTTGAGTATCAATTATCTAAGTTCTTGAGAAAATGCATATGTATGCTTAGGTACATAATTCTAAGTTCCAAATCATAAAACTTAGGTTATCTGTTTGATATTTAATATCAAATTTCTAAGGTTCTAAGATTTAATGTAAAAACACTTGAAGAACTTGTTGGTCCCTTAGGGTATGATCACTTAAGAGGGGGAAGGGGGGCGAATTGAGTGATTAAATTTTTTCTTAATTTTAATAAATATTCTTGATTAATGATTTTATTGTAGAATATATATTTGATAAATATAATAAATTATGTTTGATATTAATAATAAATGCAAGTCATAAGATATAATAAGAATAAATAAAATGAGATACAAGACAATTTATAGTGATTCGGTATCTCCGCACACACCTTAGGTAATAAAATAAGAAATTAAGCACAAAATATAAAAGGTAATAATATTTAAATGAATAAATAAATGGTGACCTCAGTTTGAATGAAGAAGATTAGATTCGGCTTTGTGATCTCTTTTTCTCCTCTTGTCTTGTGGGTCTCAAGTGGATATGCAATAATGTTTCATGAGCTTCAAATTGCTTGAATGTTTTGCTTGAGAGCGTTTGAGAGCTTTCGGGTGCTTTGGATATGCAATTGAAGCACTTGGTTATCCCAAAAATGAGTTTGGGAATTAATTATAGGTATTTTGGATATTATTTCAATGATTAAAATTCTGATTGTTGGGGTGAGAGTCAACTCTTAAGAAATCGAGAGTCGACTCTTGCTTGAATGAGAGTCGACTTTCGTTTAAGCAAAAGCCGAGTTTCGCTGGTACTCGTTTGGCAATTTTTGTAATCGTAAAAAATTTGACCGTTGGACATCAAGAGTCGACTTTTCTCATTTCAAGAGTTGACTTTCGGTTTAGATTTTGCAAAAAAATATTTATTAAATATTTTTAATAGAAACTAATATTTCGGTAATAATATGCTATAAAAAATATTTTATAAATTAATAAAAAATAATTCAGTATTACAATTAGTATATTTAGGAAAAATACTATTTTTGTTAATCACAAAACATTATAATTTGTATATTAAAATTTTTATTTTTGTTAATCATCAAAACTTAATTAATATGAGTAAGTTGGATCAACATTTTCCTCTTTTTTTATGATGACAAAAACATGATTTATGAGATAATTAATTTGATAAAATATTTTGAATTCCCCCTTAAATTTTATTCTACAAGCTCCCATTTTCAAAAATAATAATAGCATAAATAAAATATTTTGAATATAACTTAGAGTGTGTTTGATTGCACATATTTTCTATGAAAAATGTGTAATCATTACATATTTTCTATGGAAAACAATCAAACACTCTTAATTTTTTTATGGAAAAATATGCAAGGTACAAGCATTTAAAGCTTTTTTCTATGGAATTCATTTTTCAAGGGGGTGAGATGGTTTTTGTTTTCTAACCAATATTACCTAGAATTAAATTCTAGGTAATGCAATCAAACACACATTTAATAGAAAAAATATTTTTTAAGGGTTTTAAGTACCAAACTTGATTGCATTGATTACACATGTTTGCCCTGAATGCCTAGCCTGATTACCTATCTCTCAGATATATAATTTTCTCATATACAAGATCTCTCATAAAAAAATGTCTCATATATTCTTATCCCCCACACAAAAAATTTACAACTTAAAATTATAACTCACTCTCATACATATAATCTCGCATCTCATAAAATTTCATTCTTCTCTCCCTTTTTGTCATAATAAAAAAGACATTGTTAGTGAATAGAATAAAGATGTAAATAATATAGTACGCGAGAGAAACTGACCAAGCATAATCCATATGCTAATATGATGGATGATGAACAAAAAGTACTGAAAATATAGATGTAACATTTGGTACTAGAAACAATACGTCATACCCATCATGAAAAATATTACTACATGAAATGAAATATGAAAGAATTTTAAAATTATGATGCAGTAAAAAGCTATTTGAAAATAGTATTTTTTGTAAAAATATTTTCGCATTTCGCACATATTTATCATTCAAAAGGGGCTTATTATCCTTAATTCTCTTTGAATAAAATCACAATTTTCTTATGGCAAGGGTTTTGTGAAAATGCCCGCTAATTGTAATTCCGTTGGGACAAACTTAAGAGATATTTTTTGATTTTGGACATGGTCTCTAAGGAAATGATGTCAACCTCTATATGCTTTGTTCTTGAATGCAACACTAGATTCTTAGAGAGATTAATTGCACTAGTATTATCACATCTAATCGGGGGTTTGCTTAAAATTTATTCCGAAATCTTTTAGTTCTTAGCGAATCCAAAGAATTTGAGCACAACAACTATTGACAGCTATATATTCGGCTTCGTCAGTGAATAATGCTACCGAGTTTTGCTTCTTAGAAAACCATAAAATTAGTTTGTTTTCTAATAGTTGACAAGTTCCAAAAGTGCTTTTTCGGTCTACCTTACAACCGGCAAAATTCACATTGCAATATCCAATCAATTCAAAATTATTTTCATTTGGATATCACAATCCAACGTTAGGTAAAATAATGACCCTATCATACTCCTATAGAGTTTTTGATCTACACTTATCCCTTGATCATCTTTATCTAATTTTGTGGATGTACTGATAAGTGTGCCTATTGCATTAGCATTTTCCATCCCAATTTTTTTTAACATTTTTTTTTATGTATTTTGCTTGATAAATAAAATTCCTTCTTTTGATTGTTTTACTTGGAGGCTTGAAAAATATGTGAGTTCTCCCATGAGACTCGTCTCAAATTCACTAGTCATTAAATTCGCAAAATCATTGCAAAGTTTTTCACTTGTACCTCCAAATAATATATCATCTACGTATACTTGAATAATTAAGATATTTGAACCTTTATGTTTTACGAAGAGAGTTGTGTCAACTTTTCTTCTTGAAAAACCTTTCTTTCCTTCGTGAAAAACCTTTCTCAATAAGAAATTTACTCAATCTTTCATACCAAACTCAAGGAGCTTGTTTGAGACCATATAAGGCTTTTCTTAGTTTATACACGTGGTCCTTTAAATGAGAATTGTTCCACATAAACCCCTTCATTTATGTAGTTATTTAAGAATGCACTCTTCATATTCATTTGATATAACATGAAATTCATTTGAGAGGCAAAAGGTGAAAGCATACTAATGGCTTCTAACCTAGCCACGAGAGCATATGATTCTTCAAAATCAATCCATTCTCTTGGCAATATCCTTTGGCTACAAGCCTTACCTTGTTTCTTACCATGTTTCCATTTTCATCCAATTTATTCTTGAAAACCCATTTTGTTCCAATTATAGATTTATCTTCTAGTCTTAGAACTAATTCCCAAACTTCTTTTTCTTGAATTGGTCTAATTCTTCTTGTATAGCTTTAATCCAGAATTCATCGTCTAAGGCTTGATTTATGCAAGTTGGCTCAACTTTTGATATGAAGGCTGTATTATTAAAATATTGATGCAACGATGCCCTAGTCCTTACACCTTAACTTGGTTCTCCAATTATTTGATCTATTGGATGATCTTGCACAAATTTATAGTTCTTGGAAAGTTTACCTAAATCATCATCGTCTAATGGTTTCTCTTGATTTTGTGATTGAGAACTTGATGGTTCATTTATAGAATCTTCTTGAATATTTAGTTTCTCAATCTCCTTGGATGGATCTATTATTGTCTCCCTTCTTCATCTTCAATTCTTATTTCTTAGGAGACTCATTGAATTTTACATGTATGGATTCTTGTAAGGTATTTGTTCTAATATTATATATTCTGTAAGCCTTACTATTATTTGAGAATCCAAGGAATATGCCTTGGTCACTTTTAGTTTTAAATTTTTCTACATTGTCCTTTGTGTTTAAGATAAAACATTTACACCCAAAGGCTTTAAAATATGATATGTTAGGCTTTTTATCATACTATAATTCAAATGGTGTTTTCTTGATGACTTATTTTAGATTAAACCTATTTAGGATATAGCTAGCTGTATTGACCGCTTCGACCCAAAAATAAATAGGCAAGTTGTTCTCTAAAAGCATGGTCCTAGCTATCTCTTGAAGACTCATATTTCTCATTTCAATAACACCATTTTGTTGTGGGGTTCTAGGTGT
The DNA here is from genome assembly GCA_036245055.1 of Diospyros kaki. NCBI lineage: Eukaryota > Viridiplantae > Streptophyta > Magnoliopsida > Ericales > Ebenaceae > Diospyros > Diospyros kaki. The sequence continues at coordinate 33,123,310 of BSEG01000007.1, forward strand.
GTAGAATTGGTGAAGAATACTATTTATTTTACGAAACTTCATAAAATGTCTATTCTCAAATTCCCTACCATGATCACATCTAATAGCGACAATTCTATCATCTCGTTCTCTTTCAACTCTTTTAGCTAATTTGATGAAGTTTTGAAATACTTCATCTTTTGGTACTAAGAACATAACCCATGTAAACCTAAAAACTTCATCTACTACAACATATGCATAAATTTTTTCACCTATGCTTTTAATTTAAGTGGGTCCAAATAAATCCATGTGCAAAAGTTGTAGAAGCTTACTAGTTGATATTTCATTCTTAGATTTAAAGGAAGCTCTAGTTTCTTTTTCCTTGGCAACAAACATCGCAAGAAATTTCTTCATTAAATTTTATCTTAGGGAGATCTATAACTAAATTTTTATTAGATATTTTTCTAATTAGGTCCAGATTAATATGACCTAATCTTCTATGCCATAAGAGAATATCTTCATTTTTTACCATTAGGCATTTTTCATCAATTTCCTCAATATCAGCAATATAGACATTACTTTGTTTATGAGCACAAATAATAATGGAGTTGTAGCTATCAATAACGAGACAATGCATTTGTCTAAAAATAATTTCGTAGCCATTATCACAAAATTGATTGATGTTAAGAAGATTATGTTTTAAACTATCTACTAATAGAACATTTCTAATAGTAGTGAAATGTGGCTAGCTAACCGAACCTATACAACCATTTTACCTTTGGCATTGTCCCCAAACGTGACAGATCCTCTATCTTTGGGAGTAAGATCTAAGAATAGATCTCTTTCACCGGTCATGTGCCATGAGCAGTCATTGTCCATATACCACTTGTTGTCCATTGTGGTCTTTTTGCACATCTGCGCATTTAAAAGATCATGTTTTACGTTTGGATTCCCATCTATAGATAGGTCTCTTGAATATTTCTTCATTAGGATCAAATGATTTAACTATTCTTGATGTATGTGGATGAGGAGCAACATTTAAAATTTTGTGATCTAAATAATTCATTATTTTTACTATCCTTTTGGGTATCCACATTTGCACTATATTACTTTTCTTAGCTTGGGGTCTCCATCTAGATTGTTTTCATTCTCTTTTAGGTGTTTTGTACCTTGATTTGGGTTTTGAATTTTTCTTTAAAATCAATATGGCTAAACTTTTCTCTTTGGCATTCTTTTCTACTAATAATTTATCATTTTGAGTTTTTAATATTTTGTTTTCTTCTTGAAGTTTAATTAATTGATCTTTTAATTTTAATTTATTTTCATTTTCTTTCTTGAACTCTTGAGATTTTTTTTTTCTATGTTCTTTATTTCACTCTTTAATTTTTTATTTTCTTCTTTATGATTTTTACTTTTTCTTAATAGATTGATGTTTTATATATAGTTTTTCTTATGCCTTTTGTAATTCTTCTAACTCCACATCTTCTTCTTGTTCTTCTTCTATAGCCATGAAGCACATATGTGCTTGTTCATCTTCGGATTGGGATGAAGGATCCACATCTCATGCTAAGAAGACATGTTTCTTTGATTTTTTAAATCTTTTTTTTTTGTCATTTTCTTCTCTTTCTTATCTTCTAGGCAAGCAAATTGCATGTGCCCACTCTTCTTACATTTAAAGCAAGTAAGAGACATTTTCCTACGCTCATTTTCTTTTTTCCTCATTATTCTAGCAAATGTTTTTGTTAGAGAGGCTATTTCATCCTCTTCTTCCTTTTCACTAGGCTCGGATTCTTCATTTGCTTTTAAGACTAGGGTTTTCTTACCTTTAATATCTTCATTAGTCTTGTTTAATATTAAGTCATGAGTTAGAAGTATTCCTATTAATTCTTTCATTTTTAATTCTTTCAAATTCTTAGCTTGGGAAATTATAGTCACTAAAGGCTGTCAATCTAATGTTAGAGATCTAAGAATTTTCTTAATTTAATCTTTTTCTGAAATTATTTTTCCTAACATTTTAAGATTGTTTATAGTCTTTTGAAATCTACCATTCATATCATTAATATTTTCATTTTAAAGTAATTTAAATTCTTCATATTGGGACATTAGGAGATTAATCTTTGTATCTTTTACTTGATCGGTACCTTCATACATTACTTATAATTTTCTCCAAATTTCATGTGATGTGGAACAAATAGATAATTTTTCATATTCACTATGAAGGATTGAACAAAAAATTATGTATTTAGCTTTATGTTCCATTTGATGTTTTTTTAATGTCTTCTTCATTCCAATCATTTTCTTCGAGTTTAGATATAGTGAAGCCATCTCTAACTATTTTTCACAAATAATAATCTATTGAAAATAAATATGACTCCATCCTGATCTTCCAATAAGCAAAATTTGTGCCATAAAAAAATGGTGGTCTAGAGGGGTGATGGTCATTCGACTATGGCTTGGTTAGTAAATGATGCCATCTAGATCTCTTTTAAGTTGAAGTATAAATTAAGGGTTCAACTAATTTAGAAGCTTGCTCTGATACCAATTGTTGGTCGCTTAGGGTATGACCACTCAAGAAAGGGGGTGAATTGAGTGATTAAATTTTTTTTTAATTTTAATAAATATTTTTTATTAATGATTTTATTAGAGAATATATATTTGATAAGTATAATAAATTATGTATGAGATTAATAATAAATGCAAGTCACAAGATATAATAAGAATAAATAAAATGAGGTACAAGACAATTCATAGTGGTTTGGTGTCTCTACACACACATACTCCACTCTCCCAATGTCTAACCACCCTTGAGATACCACTAAACCAATTTCACCAAGATTTCTACACTAACTCACCTTAGAAACTAATACACACCTAGATTACAACGAGTTCTAGGCAACCACTACACCAAGGTTTCCACTCTAATTTACCTTAGAAACTAGATTCACTTAGATTTTAACGGTTCTATGAAACCTATACAATCCTCAATAATAGTTTAAATGTTTAAAAATAATTGTCTACACCTGGACACAAATAAGCAATTAAGCACAAAATATACAAGACAATAATATTTAAATGAATAAATAAACGGTGACCCCAGTTTGAATGGAGAAGATCATATTCGATTTTGTGATCTCTTTTTCTCCTCTTGCCTTGTGGGTCTTCGGTGGATATACAATAATATTTCGTGAGTCTCGGATTACTTGGATGTTTTGCTTGAGAGCATTTGAGAGCTTTTGGGTATTTTGGATATGCAATGAAAGCACTTGGTTATCTTAAAAATAAGTTTGGGGGGGTATTTATAGATATTTTGGACATTTACTACAAAAAAAAGAGAGTTATTAACGACCAAAAATTAACGACGAGATTAATTTTGGTGGTTAGTACAGTATTATTAACGACTAAATATAAATTCTGTCGTTGTAAGATAAATTTTAATGACGAGTTAAATAAATTGTCGTTAATAAACTATTTTCCCGTCGTTATTGATTAAAATTTTTAATTATAACCATGAAATAATAAAAAAAATTATTAAGATTTAAATACTACTTTGTATAATTAAGTAATTCCAATATAATTATATTTTTCTGTAAATGCACAAATATAATTATTAAACTATTATAATTGGGCATTACTTATTTATTGATAAAACAATATATTGAAAAATTATGAACATATTAAAAATAATACAATATATCAAACTAATTTATTTTTTCATAATTATTTTATTTATTGATAATACAAAATATTGAAAAATTATGAACATATTAAAAATAATATAATATATCAAACTAATTAATTTTTTTCGTAATTTTTTATTTTTATTAATTAAATAATTAATAATATTATTTACATAAATTATTTTATTTTTATTTAACAAATAAATATTAAAAAAACTGATTGATTTAACGACGGGAAATCAACTTTCAAAGATTAATTTTCTCGTCATTAAAACCCGTTTTTGTTGTTGTGACTATTGCAACGATCAAAATTCTGACCATTGGGGTCAGAGTCGACTCTTGCTTGAATGAGAGTGGACTTTCATTTCAGTGAAAGCTGAATTTCACTGGCACTTGTTTGGCAGTTTTTGTAATGGTCAAAAATTTGATCGTTGGGTAGACATGGCCACGGTTCATGAACCGCCGGTTCCGGTTCAAGAAATCTTTGAACCTGAACCGAACCGCCCAAGGGCGGTTTGGGACGGTTCGGTTCCGGTTCCGGTTCGTGCCGGTTCGGTCAACGGTTTGGACCGGTTCGGTCAACGGTTTGAGTCGGTTCGGTCAACGGTTCCGGTTCCGGTTCAAACCGAATTTTTTTTAATTTTTTTTAAATATTGTTGTATTCAATTTTGGTCCTTGTTCCGTTGTTCGGTTCGGTTTGGTTTCGATTTTTAATTGTTAAATGTAATTGTAAATAAAGATATTCTCAACCATATTTTTAATAAAAAAACACTACTAAAAATTGAAGAAATATAAGTAATAATTTTATTAAAAATAATTAAAACAACTAAACAAGTATGTAATACAAGTAATTAATTTTTACAAATGTGAAAAATAAAAAATAAAAAATAGAAATGAAAAATAATTACAACAAACCGCCGGTTCGGAACCGGCGGTTCCGGTTCCGCGGAACCTCGAACCGAAACCGGACCGAATTTCGCCGGTTCGGTCCGGTTTCGGTTCCGGGTCCGGTTCTGGCCGGTCCGGTTCCGGTTCAAACCGCCGGTCCGGTTCAATTTTGGCCATGTCTATCGTTGGGCATCAAGAGTCGACTTTTCTTATTTCGAGAGACGACTTTCAGTCCAGATTTTGTAAAAAAATATTTTAAATAATTTTTATACATTTAAAAATATTAATAAATATTTTTAATAGAAAATATTTTTTTTGGTAATATATATGCTATGCGTTTCTTTCTGGCTCAACGAGGTTGGTATGACTTGTTGCAGTGGCAGCGAAATGTCGAGATCCAATGATCTGTGCGGCAGGGGGTGGCTGGCACCTGCAAGCACTTTGACACTAAAGTCAATATGGGTTTACAATGTCAGAGTATGGGTAAGACTTGGAAAGAACATACATTGGCTTGTGATTAGGTTGGTTCATATAGAAATGAAGGTACCTTGCGTGTCGTCGGCCGTTGGCTGCACTCTCACCCTGCAATTAAAACACAAAACAAAACACAATAAAAATTATATATATATATATATTTTTTCTTTATTTAGGTGAGAGGTTTATACTCGTCAGTGTACGAGTGCAGTTGTAGTCCAAATTTAAATTTATATTTTCTGGATGAGTCCAGGTCGTCCACTGAGAGATTTATTTATGGCAACAGAAAAAGAATGTCACAAACACACACACACATTTGGATGAATTGGCAAATAGGATTTTTTTATGGATTTTCAAATAATAGATGCTAGGAAATAAAGTAAGACAAAAGTTAAAATAAACACTGAATATAAGAGTATGAAATTTGGACAACACTTAAGTTAAGACAATTTCAGCACCAACCCGTTGATTCCCAATTTTTAGTAGAAAAGATTAGCAACATTAATTCAATTTCAGATATGAGGATTTGTTATTAAATGCAATTAGAGATGATGATAGTTCTAGTTTAAGCAATTCCCATACCTGATATGCGGGATTCTAATTTAAGCAACTACCATAGATCCAATTACAATTAATACACAAACAACTAAATTAATCATCTGAGTTTGGGTATGATAACGTTTCCAGTTCTAGTAACTCTCATACGTGGCATGAAAGCTCTAAGTTAGGCTTACGCTTCAATCCAAACCTAGTGATTTTTCAATAATCAAAACTCACTCATATTGAAATTTAAATTAATGTTACTCATTTAAAGCGTAGCTTTCTTTGGGAATCATTGGCGTTGGACACTGTCCTTGCCTTAACCCAAGATTAGGTTTAGCTACTCATTTCCATTTAAAAGTTAATCAACAAGAATTTAAATGAAGTAATTTAAATAACAGAATTTAAATGACAAGAATTAAAAGCATAAACTAACCGTCCATTTAGGCGGTGGATAATTAAAAGACAAGAATTAAAATTGCAGGAATTTAAAGTCATAAACTAACCGGCCATTTAGGCGGTGGATAAAGAAGTAATAATAAATGACATAAGAATTTAAAAGAAGAAAGAAAAGAAGTAAGATTGCAAGAGAGAATAAGAGAGAAAATAAGAGAGAACAAAAGCAATTGAAACAACTAAAATTTCATTCAAGAATAATCATCCCTTACAAGTGCATCTAAGTGCTCTATTTATAGGCTAAGAGATGTAATGAAAACCACTTAATTATATAATTTAATAATACAAAATGTCTAATTGATGATGTAAGCAATGATGTCATTCCAACCCATGATGTAAGCGATGATGTCATCTCAACCATGATGTAAGCGATGATGTCATCTTAACCATGATGTAAGTGATGATGTCATCTCAACCATGATGTAAGTGATGATGTCATCTCAACCATGATGTAAGCGATGATGTCATCCTATTTGTAGGACTTGGGTTTTTTTCATATTTTTGGGCTTGGGCCTTCTTTGTGTTGGGCTTGAGCTTGGGCTTGGGCCTTCTTTGTGTTGGATTCTATTTGATTGTTGGGCCAAGTGCACTTGAAACATCCGCTAGACTCCATAGTTGGCCCATGATTTTGAGTAATAATAACGGGTAATCCAATGTCTTCGATTATGCCCCAAATTAATTGTAGAAATCAACTTCCTTGCTTCATCTTGAAATAATATGTAATATGAATAATTATTTATTTTAAGTATAATTATAAAATCAAAATAGGGATATAATTCATTAAGATTTAGGAAATATTAACCCCTAATCAGCCGTCGTGGGAGGATAGAGAGCGGAGATGCATAGTAGTGATAGGGATCCTCCTCTAGAATCTTGGATTTGATGAAGATTATGAGTTGATGAGGATCAGTGTTCGAGTTATCCAAGGTTGATGGAATCCGTTACTGGTGTAAGAATCTTGGATTAGATGGAAAGATTATTCGAGCTTCTTGGGCTAAGATCTGGTCTGGGGGCCGGACTAAGTGCCAAGTTGTGAGCCCATGGCTTAAAGGATCTGTATAGTCCATAGCCCCCCCAGGTTGGATGTTCACAGGGGCGAGCATCCAAGCTCGGAACATATCCGAGGTGTTGACAATGCTCTAGTTTGCCTTGACCTAGTATTGGGCTTATTGAAATCGATCTTACTAGGGGCAAGCTTGAAGGACAGACTTAGTAGTTCCACGGGGTGTTTTTCTAGGTACTGACAAGTAGCGCACGCTGTCTAGGAATTGGAGGTGTCCGTTCTAGAAGATGTGACATCGTGGACGAACAAGGAGTTGTCTTGTCGTTTTAACCCAAGGTTTTTAATTCACGTCAGGTGGCATGATCTCTGCAAGTGATTGGCAATGCTTGATCTCTATTCGTTGGATTCATCGTGCGATATCTATTTAAGGACACCTGTGGGCTATTTTCCCACTTCCTACTTTTACGTTTGTGTCCAATTTTTGAACCCTGGTTCTTCGAGAGCATCTGTGTGCTTCTTGCCCTCAATCGTTCATGTGCTTTATTCTTGGGCCAAGTTCCCCATTCACTTTACTTCTATGGATTTTGCTTGTTTCCATAGGTAACTTCTCGAAGTTGATTCTTTTGATTATTCTCTCTTCCATTTTTCTTGCTATTTTCTATTGGCTTATCGAGTGTTAGGGCAAGTTTGGGGAGCGAATATGGAGAAAATAGTGATTTCGTGATTATCGTGGGAGAGCTTCCAGTGAGGTATCTGACACTTAGTTGTCGGGCTTTGCTGGTTGAGCTCAGGGGAATGATTTGATATGTAGATTGAGGTGGTTGAAAGTTAGATCAGAGTAGGAATGGGGTTCGACTTCTGACAACTTTGTTTTCTCTGGTTCCTTTGGGGATAGTGTAGGTGCTTTATCTATGATTGGGTCACCTTCAAGCCTTTTTTCTGGCGTAAGTGGTGATTATAGCTGATGAGTAAGGACGTGTCCAAGGTCACCTCAGTATACATGCCGTGTTGAGGTCGTGGGTTATTTTATCAGCGGCTGAACACGAGGGTCTGTTTGACTGTCGACCTTGTAGGGAAGAAGAGCGGGTCTTCATGTTTGCGGACTCGGGGTCGATTTTTGTGTACGAGACATTTTTTACATGTCTTCGTCTTTGACTTTCATTCACCAAGTTCCAGTGCTTGGTGTTGGTGAAGTTGAATGTCGCCCCAACCCAGCTGCACCCAAACAGCTGGGCCGTTATGAGGGCCTTTGAAGTGTTGTCAAGCTTTTTAGGTCGGGAAGCGAGCACGGGGGTTTTCTTTTCATTCTTCTAGTCGAAGGGCTTTAGAAAGGGTAGCTAGGTCTCTTTGAGTGAGCTATTGAGGAGGAAGTTATTGAAGGTCTTTGACAGCTCCTATAGTTATTTTAAGGACTACTACTTTAAAGTGACATCTTAGCAGGACGTGCTTGCTTTCTTCTTGGACGAGAATCTGACCACTAAATTCCTTTTGTGTTGGAGCAAGGAGTTGAGCTCCATTATAGTGGTAGGATACTAGAGCTTAAGCTCGGAGGACCAGCTAACGATGGATCTCTTTGAGGATTGCCCGGTATTGGAGAGCTCAGTCCTTGTCAAGTGTGGGAATGATTGAGAGGGTCTGGCTGTCTATATGGGTCGATTTTTGTCCTTTCTTTCTTTTCTAGCTAACTCTTATTATTGGTTACCCTGTTTGTTATTTCTTACCCTATATATTTTATGTTTAAGGTGAGATAGCCCTCAAGAAGATTGCCAAGGAGGTGAGGCAATGCGTGCTGCGAAGAGGGGGGCTGAGCCAAGCTCGAGGTCGACACACAAGGTGGTAGCTGAGAAGGCCCCTGCTTTGGAGAGAGGTGATCGACACTCTAAGGCCCCGTGTCAACTAAGGATCTAACATCGGCTCTCCATTCGGCTTCTTAACCTATTTTTTTGAAAGACACAATCTCTTGTCAGCTAGGTCAAGGAGCAAGCTAATGCCAAGGAGACCCTATTGTAGTGGAAGAGGCTAAGAACTGCTCGGGAAGAGGAGTCTAGGCTGTCTAGGACCTCAAGCTCGGACGTAGATCAACCGTTGAGGGCCGAGCAGCCTTTATCGAGGCCCAACTTATGGGGTTGCGACGACCCCGAGGCTGACTCGAAGAGCCTCTATAACAAGGAGTTCCAATTGATAGAGGGAGTTGGAGGGTTATGTAGGGATCGAGATGCAATCCCTTCATCACTGGAGTTGGAGTTCTAGATCCAGTCGAAGCGAGTTAGCCAAGCTTGCAAGGAGGAGATAGAGTGAGCAGGGGGGAGGTGGCCACTGAGATGGAGTGACTGTAGAAGCTGGTAGCACAGACAGAGGATCTGGCTCTCCTGGCTAACGACAACTTCAAGAAGTTTTTGTAGCAGCAAGAGCGCAGTTTGGAGGAACTGGCGATGTTAAAGAGGGAAGCTTAGGCTGGAAAAATCGCTGCTCTGAAAGGGGCTGAGAGAGTGATGAAATTGATGGCCGACCTTGCCACCACTGTCCTCCATGTTGACCAAGTGAAACTCGAGGCTACCGAGTTGAAGGCTCAGGTAGCCATGGTGCATGTTGAGGTTGAAAGCTTAGAGGACGAGGCCATCAACTAATTCTTGGAGGGTTTTGAAAAGGCCTTATCCCAAGCTTAGGTGTTTTTTCTTGAGACCGACTTCTTGACTTGTGGTGCCTTCAAAGAGGTCATGGTTGGTCAGCTTTCGAATTTACCTTTGATGGATCCAGCTGGCCAAGTCGAAGCTTTGGTGGGGATGCCGAGGGTTGAGGGGGACTGGCCTATGAAGGACATCGACAAGCTTGGTGAGCTTGCGACTGCCTTTAAGTTCACTTCGAGAGCAATTGTCGAGCCCATGGCCAGCCTGCCCCCAAACCTGCTGGACCCTAACTCTTTTCTTTCTCTTTCTTTTTACTGTAAATTTCTAGTATAGGTCGACATATCTTCTGTAATTTTGACTTTGATGAAATAAAGAATATTTCCTTGATTTTTTGCCTTGCTTGATGTTTTCCTGTTTGTTGGTTGCATCTCCTCTATTGCTTTCTGTTTTCTTTCTAAGGCTAAGTCAGGAAATGTAATAATCTTTCCTCGATTTTTTGCATTGTTTGGTGTAAGGCATCTATAATTTTGATTCTTGAAATGACACTTTTGCTCGGCTATTTGTTGTGCGCAATTAATTTTGCATATCGATTTGATTGTGTGTAGCATATTTTGTTATCGCCTCATTTTACTTCCAACACTAGGTCTGGTGAGTGCATTTGTTTCAAGATGATTTGAGGAGGTTAGGATGACCCGAGGTCCGCCTGTCAGGACTGGCCCAGGCGTACGTGGGCGGATTGACCGAGCTTGACTGGGATGGGCACTACTTATGAGACGTGACGTGCAAAAAGAACTGACATCTGATTTCATTTATAAGAGGAACTCGATGTAGAACCAGATAATATATCATGTAGTAGAACTAAAGGAACAACGGCATAATCAAAGAATATAATAGATTGAATCTAGGTAAGAAGCACGAAATCAGATTGTAACATAAATTAATTCAAGTACTCATAAACAATTCTCGAGGACGATCATAAGACTGTTACTTAGCTGTAATACTTTCGTAAGCAAACTGCTTTACATGACCTTGGCAGGGTCGACTTGAGAGCTCGGCAAGATGGCAAGCTCCGTTGCAGAGGCTACGAGTAATGCAGTAGGGGCCTTCCCAGTTGGCACTGAGCTTTCCTTTCCCGGGTTGTTGCCTTGCGATCTCTACCTTCCTCAAGACCATGTCTCCCTCTTGAAAACTCCGAGACCTGATCCTTGAATTGTACCTCTAGGCTTCCCTTTGCTTAGCTTTTTGTTCTCGAATATGGGCTAGGTCTCGTACTTCTTGGAGGAGATCTAGATCAACTCTTTGCTCGTCTCCATCGGTATCTTCTTGGAAATGCTACCTTCGGGAGCTCAGCTCCTCAACTTCCATCGGAATCATTGCTTCAACCTATAGGTGAGCCTAAAAGGGGTCTCCATCGTTAATGTTTGTATTGTGATATGGTATAACCATAACACCATATGGAGCTCTTTTGCTTAGGCCTATTTTTCCTAGTCCAGTCATTTCTTGAGCCCAACGACGATGACCTTGTTGACGACTTCAGCTTGCCCATTTGTGTGGGGATGCTCGACTGAGGTGAAGGCCTGATGAATGCCGAGCTCCTTACAAAATTCTCGAAACTTTGCGTTGGTGAATTATGTGTCGTCAGAGATGATTAGCCTGGGCAAGCCATATCTGCAAATGACCTTTTTCCAGATGAACTTTTGATTTTTTCTGCCGTAATTGTTGCTAGGGGCTCAGCTTCGATCCATTTGATGAAGTGACCAATGGCCACCATAATAAACTTGAGTTAGCCCGAAGCTAGTAGGAAATGTCTGAGTAAGTCAATCCCCTACTTATAGAAGGGCCAAGATACGTTAAGATTGTGCATTTCTTTTGGCAGGGAGTGATGTACTTTTGTGTATTTCTAACACTTCCCGCATCTTTTCACGTATTTTAGGTAATCGTTGCGCATGGTCGGCCAATAGTACCCAGCTCGTGATATTTTTGCTGCTAAGGACCGACCTCTAATGTGGCTTCTGCAAACCCCCTTGTGCATTTCGAACATTACGTAAGCAGCCTGTCTCCTATCCACACACTTGCGAAGTGGCATGGGAAATCTTCTTTTGTATAACTGATCTAGAGATGTCTTCTACGTTTCCAATAATATGTGAAAGTATCGACATAATTTCATAGAGTCATTCGATCTGAATGCTACATGAAGAACATAAGTCAAATGACAGAACGGGAAGACCTGATCATGGTATAAAGATTGGCCATCCTCCTTAGCTTTCTTGCTTCCTCCGAGTTGTTGGGTAGCACTCATTCTGTAATACCCAAAAATTTTGGGTTACTTTTGAAATAAATGTATGGGAAGAAATACGAAGTTTCAAAGGAATCGGTATTAGAATAGCCCGAGAAAACGATCGAATTAGCCAGAGGGAATGTCTGGGAGCTTAGATTCCTAAGGAAATAGGTATGTCCTTAACGAACATCTCGAGATATGATTTATGACATTGAAAAAATCGGATCAGAGACAGTTTTTGATACAATTTCGGATCAGGCTGAAAAATTAAATTGTCGTAAAGGGTTTTCGAAAAGTCAGCGAAACCTCTAAAAGAGTCAAATTTGGCTTGATAAACAACCCTTAAGTGGTTTCGGGATAAAACAAAAGGGGTTTCACAATCAAGGCATAATTTTGGGCCAAAGTGTAATTTTTAAAATTTTCCGAGTAAGGTCGAAATGACGTTATTTCTAAAACTTCAGGGGTCAAATGAAAATTTTAGAATGTGAAGGTCTCAATGGAAGTGATGAAAAGACCAAAAGCTTCGTGGAAAGGGCTGAAATAGAATTTTTAAACTCGAGGGGAGGCAAAAGTAAAATTTTTGCAAAGCTTGGGCAGCCATGGCCAACCAAGCTTCCGGTTACACATCCCATCACCGAATTTTGCCATAGGAGACTCAATGAAGTGGGCTGAGGGACCTCGGGGTTGGACCTAGGCTGACAATCGGCCTTGTAATCGACAGAAATGGCCAAACTTTCAGTCGAAAGTGTCCAGAATTTTAGGCCACTGTAATGGGATTTTTAGAGGCTCTCTTCGAGGCTTTTGATTGACCTAGGGCAAGTGGGTGAGTTAGTGGCCTTGGGTTAAGCGAGATTCAACATTTTGAGGGTCAGTTTTGAGTATAAAAAGAGATCGAAGTGGCAGAAAATTTTCAAGTTTGAAGCTTGAAATCGAGCACGTTAAAGGGAAAATCAAGCAACAAAGATAAGGGGCTTTTAATTCTTGAGAGTGGTAGAGTGTTTCTGGAAGTTTTGGAGAGCTTTCATGTAATGTGGAGTGAGAATCGGAGCCTCGCCGAAAAACGAGGCGGTGGGTTCAATCGAGGCTTTAAACCTCTGATTGAGGCACCTCTGATCAACGTTTCAAGCATTTAATCACACGATCAGGATCGACTAAGGCTGTAGATCATCCGGGAGCAAAAATTCAGGAATGTCGGTGTGCCAGAACTGGGGAAGAAAGCCGAAGCGTGGGCCACACATGCTAGCTTTACACGCACAGGTCACGCGCGGGGCGTGAGGGTACGTGGCACTGAGGTATTTTTTGAATTTTTTTAAAAATTCTTGGAAAATTAATTTAGGAATTTTGGTGTAAAAATATTTGGAAAAAAGTTTGTGTAGGTATTTGTTTTGGGATTTTTCAAAGAGAAAAATAAGAAAAAAATAAATAAAAATGTGAAGAAATTATGAAAAATTTAGGTATGGTATTTATTAGGTAATAATGTTGTTTGGGTGCCTTAGGGTCTAAGATTGGGTGTTGGTGCGATTTTTGAGGCTTGGCACGAAATTTGAGATGGTACACGTTTTTCGAGAAAATTTGAGTTTGTATCTAAAGGTGAGTGGTTTTTCCCAAAATCATATATAAATATGGTATAATTGCCTATGTTGAGTATGATAGTCACGAAAATGGCTAAGTTATATGAGCATTTTATCATATCTATGCATGTGTTATTGCATTGTTATTGTGATACTTTATTCGGCATGATATCATTGGCATATCGATACTTGTGTCGGAATGAGATGTCGCCCTGATAGTGTAACGCCCCGTTTTTCAAGCACACTATAAATTAGGACAATTTTGGGATAATAATTTTTTTTTTAAAAAAAAAACTATTGCTAAACCATATCATTGCTCTTATCCATCCCAAAATTTCCATACATTTATCTTAAAGAAGAATCAACATAAACCTTAAATGAAGAAGCTAGAATCGAAACCTTAACATACCTTAAACGCTAATAATATTACATGATCGTCTCAACATAATTAATAATACAACATTATTCGTCATCATAACATAAGTCTTCCAAACATAACTTGCAACATGATATAAATTTTTCAATATGATTCTAAACATGACATAAGTTTTTCAACATGACTTTAAACAAAACAAAAGTTTTTCAACATGATTTGAAAACATGACATAACATAACTGGTACATAATAGGATCCTCATACGGAAACTAAATGCAAAAAACATTTTATTTGCACTCGTAGTGCTCTGGATAAATTACTCTTCATTCTACTTCTGTGCCTTCACTGCAAACCCGATCTGGAACGTTTGAATATTTCAGGGGCAAAGCTCAAGTTAGATGATGAATCATCTAAGTAAGGGGACAATAAACATATTTCGTGTATGGATGCAAAATGTCCTTTTTCATATCATTTCGGTTTGAGCCGACTGTACCTTATTGTTACTCCCCATTTTCACAACCTCCTTATCAGGCCGAGGTGTATGGGTGCACCTTTGGCAGAGCATTGGTCCCGGCCTGTACTCTCAAACCCTTATGTGAATGCATGATCAATAGCATCATCGTGTACATATGCATATTTCATCATCAATATATGTAAATGTAATCTACATGAATATATTCACATCAAGATATGACAACATGATAAAATCATTAACTTAAAATCAGGTTTTGGGTGGAACCACTTACAAACCAAACATTTTCATAAAACTAAATCCAGTTGGAAAGTACTACTTACATTTTCAAGCTTATCAGGCTATCTCGATATTTGCGGCTTGCCTCGAAATATGTGCATAGTCTCGATTTAAGTGTCAACCTCAAAATTTACACAAGCCACTTCAACTTAAGCCTCAAAACACCCTAATCATCATATTTATTTAAATAGCATTAAAACCTATTTTTTTTCATAATTTCTTGTATTTTCTTTATTTTCTCGTTATTTCTACCTATTTTCCTCAATAAATCCAAACTAAATATTTCTCACTTATTTTCTTAAATATTTCACTATAAAAATTCATAAAATAACATTTCTGAATTTTAAAATTTTATAGGAATTTTTACTCACCTTGACTTAGCTTCCCAGGCTTTCTCAATATGTTTGCCAAACCTCGAAACATATGCCTGATTAATTTTCTGGCTTCTAAATACTCATCTAACCCCAAAATAATTCTCAAAATTATTTTGATATTTTTTGAAATTTTTCTCGATATTTTTTCTATTTTTTCCCTTTATTTTTTTTTCTTTTTCTTTTCTTCTTCTTCTTTCTTCCTCCCATGCTCCCTACTACGCACAAACACCTACAATGTGCGACCTGCGCACTGCCTCCTCTTAGCCATCTCCGCCTGCTCATTAGCTACCGCCACCACTCTTCGCTAGCGCCGCCATTGGCCACTGACCTTGCAAGCACAACACCGCCACCTCTCTACCCACTTGCTGCACTGTCATGGCCGCTGCTTGCGACCATGGTTGCTACCTGCGCCCATGGTCGCTACCTACTTGCTGTGGCTGACTTTGGTTGCCCTTCGGCCACCAAACACCGGCCAAACGGCCGCCTCCACGTGCTGCCCAGCTTCACCGCGACCTGCTACTGAGGGCTGCCATGGCTGCTTGGAGCTTACAGCCATGGCTGCCTCTCCCTCTCCCTCTTTCATTTTTTCTTTCTCCCTCAGCTTCTATCTCTACTCTGCTCTCTAATCCCTTGGCCAAGCTCTCTATCTCTCTTTCATTGTTTCACTTCATCTCTAAACCCTCTGCAACTCACACACACGTACACACAACATATATATGTATATATATATATATATTTACATTACATAATCAAATAATTGCAGCCAATCTCTAATCCTTATCCTTATGTCCAATATCTCATTCCAATGCCTTAATTAGTTGTCCCTTAATTACAGCAAATTTGGCCCCTCACACGTGAATGTCATCCCTTAGTGTCTACCATCCATTATATATTTATATATATTACACTAATATACTTATGAGAAAATACACATTTAATCTTCATATTTCATCCTTATTATCTTTGAGAATTTCTTAATTTGCAAATACACCCTCAAATGTCCAATAAATTTGCTTTACGATACAATAAATCCAAAATTAATAATTCAAGATTTATTCGATAAGGACAATTTCGTCCCTACGCCCTCACCACACCCTTGTTTCGTCCCAAAATCACTTCAGGGTTTATCCTTACACAAAATCGGAGCCCCCTTAGGGTTCCATTTATTTTTTGGAAGTCTCCTACGATGATTCGATTTTCAGCCTGAATCAAAACTGTATTTTAGTTGTACCAAAAATCGTCTCAATTTCGATTTCTTTTAACACCATAAATGCTATCTCGAGATGCTCGTCGAGACCATATCTGTTTTCTTAGACAATTACACTCCGGAGCATTCCCTACAATCGATTCGCCACTTTTAACTGTAAGAAATTACACTTAAGTCCTTAATCTTTTGATAATTTCACCTATGATCCACATTAAAATTACTCTTGAGCCCTTTAGAAAATTTGGGATATTACAGATAGTGTAGCCGGAATTTCCCAAGGGCAATTGATGGAACAATGGAACAACGTTAGGCATACCCCGTAAGTAGGTCGAGATTACTACCTAGGGTTTCTTGCTTGGCTGGTGGGGTAAGGAAGTTACACTAGGGATATCTTTGTTCGTGTCCATACATCACTCATTCATGATTATTTTAACCTTCTCTTAGAAGATTCATCTTCTAATGTTGGACATCTATCCCTAGAATATTCCACGTTCCAGGCAAGACTAGCGGCCGAAAGGGCAAATGGGTGATCGAGGCATGAGTATGATGGAGGTTTTGTGGGCCCTATGCCAGGGCCAGGACCATGTATCAGATGGTTTTGTATTTAGTTTGTACCTGTTGTCATATGATTTTTAACTGTTATTGTAATATCATGTTGGGCAAACAATATGTATGAACTTATGTATGTTATGATTTTCGAGGCTTCTTAAGGTTCTGATCTTGCTTCTGCTTATGTTTAAGTATTTCATTTCCTTAGTTCTATTTTGGAAGTGTTATCCTTATAATATATGTTGAGGATTTTAACATGATTCATAATAAATAAATAAAAAATCCTAACATATAATAAATACAACGCCCTGAAGAGGCAGGGCATTAGACCTTCCTTTAAGAATCGGATGATGGGAAACCTCCAGAAGCTAGGGTCTACCTCCACGGTGTGCACTTCATCTAAGTCAACAATGGACGAACCCAAGGTTTCCTATATAACTGACTGGTTGTTTCATGGAGCCTTGGTGCTAACGAGCTTTGAGAGCAAGTTTGCTCTTGAATTTTGCTCCCTTTGAACATACTCAATGTCGAAGGACTCGAAGGCCTTGGATAGGGTCTGACCTTGTCGAGATACTTGTCGAGCTAAGGATCTTTTGCTTGGAATTTACCTTTAACTTGGTTAGCCACCAGTTGGGAATCACTCTTTGCAATCAACCTAGTTGCTCCAACTTCTTTGGCCAAGCCTAGGCCGACGATGAGGGCTTTGTACTCGGTTTGGTTGTTGCTCGCCCTGAAGTTAAAACAAAGGGACTGTTCAATCAGAAGCCCATTTGGTCCCTCCAAGATTATTCCTGCCTCGCTTCCCTTAATGTTTGAAGCTCCATCCACCGATAAAATCCAAGGGTTACTATTGGAAACTTGAGTAAGTGAAGATAATTCAACAAAGAAGTCAGATAATACCTGGGATTTAATATTTTGCAAGGTTGGTGATGTATGTCAAATTTGAAAAGCTCTACTAACCATGTGATCATTCTGCCTAAGAGCTCAGGCTTTTGGAGCACCTACCTAATCAGTTGATTGGTCAGCATAGTGATTTGATGAATTTGGAAATAAGGTCTGAGCCTTCGAGCTACGATAACCAAGGCTAAGGCTATTTTCTCTATCTTCTGGTATCGAATTTTGGGACTTGTAAAACTTTGTTGATGAAATAGATTGGTCGTTGTATTTTTTCGTTTTTCCTTACTAACACCGAGTTGAGCGCTCCTTCAAAAACAAAGAGGTAGAGCATAAGCTCTTTGCCAGGCTCCAGCCTGAGGAAGATGAAATGGGTTGTTAAGAAGTGCTTGAGTCCTTGGAAGGTGGCTTTGCACTGTTCCATCCACCAAAACTCTGTTGGCTTTTTCAAACATTGGAAGAACGATTGAGCCCGGTCTACTAATTTTGAGAGAAAATGAGAGAGGGCAACAATCCAACCTATTAGCTGCTAGACCTTCTTCACATTGCTAAGGATGCGCATCTCGAGAATAGCTCGACACTTGTTGGGGTTGGCTTCTATCCCTCAACTGGTGAGCATGAATCCGAGGAACTTCTCGGCCTGTACACCAAAAATGCACTTTTTTGGGTTAAGTCTCATGTTGTGGCGTCGGATTTGCTGAAGGATCTGGACCAAATCCAAACAATAATCTCTGTTTTTCGGCATCTTAGCCATCATATCATCCACGTATACCTCGATGTTCTAACCTATTTGATCAGCAAACACCTTGTTCATCAGCCGGCTGTACGTAGCTTATGCATTCTTCAATCCAATCGACATGACTTTGTAGCAAACGTTCACATCTTCAGTGATGAAGACTTTCTTTTCCTTGTCATTTGGGTACATCTGGATCTAGTTGTGTAATACCCGAGAAATTCTAAAGAACTCAAGGGTAATTTACCTTAGGGTAAAAATGAAATTTAAGGATAAATTGAGGGTATAACGGTAATTTATTACCGTATGGATTACTAAATCGACTGCCGGGAGTACCCTGGAGCCGAGATGCCAAAGGAAAATGATGTGGCATTAATGAACATCCCAAGATAGGATTTATGGTGCTGAAAGAAATGAGATCGGGAACAGTTTTTGGTACAACTAAAAAGGCAGCTGCCAATTAGGCTGCAATACCGAATTATCATAGACGACTTTTCGGAAGTCAACGGAAGCTTAAGGGGGCTTTGGTTTTTCATGAGAAACAACCCTTCAGAGGTTTTAGGAAGAAACAAATGGGTTTAGGGCTAAAACGAAGATTCGAGCCTAAGTGCAGTTTTTAGAAATTGCTAGAGGGAGGCCGAAACAAAGTTGTTTCGAAATTCTCAAGGGTCAAAATGATGTTTTAAGACTTGAGGGTCTTAATTGCAATAATCAAAAGTTAAGAGGCTAAGTCAAAAGGGCCGAAATGAGATAGCCCAAAAGTTTAAAAGCCTAAGTGCAATTTCTTAAGAATTTACCGAATCGGCCGGAGGGAGGTCGAAACGGTAGTTTTTCAGAATCTTCAAAGAAGTAAAGGATGATTTTAGGACTTGAGGGTCCTAGTGGGAATTTCAGAAAGTTCAGGGGCTTGATAGAAATGACCAAAATGCAAAATAAGAAAATATAGGGGCTAAAGTGCATTTTTCCAAACTTTGAAGTTGGAAGCTTCTGCCATGGACGACCAGCAATTCTGGTCGCCGACCAGCCTCATCCAAGCATGGGGATTTCGAGGAAATGGGTCGGGGATGCCTTTGGGTCGGGTTTGGGTCGACAAGGGAGCATGGGTTGGCCGGAAAATGAAGATTTCCGACCAAGTTTTTGGTCGGATTTTGGAAGCACCAAAAGGTTGCTTTGTGGTCAGTTTTTACAGCAAATGGGTTGATCCAGGGGTGGTAGAAGCCTCAGAGGGGTCGCTTGTGCAAGCCTTGAGCGTTTGGAAGCTCGGGAAAACCTATAAATAGAAGTGGCCGAATGCCTTCAAAATTTAATTGTTAAATTCGTGAGTTTGTGAACAAATTGAGAGCAACGGATAAGGGGCTTTTGTTGCCCATGTCCAGAGGATCATTCCTGTGAAATTTGAGGAATTTTCGTTGAAAGATGAGGGAGTTATGAAGCTTTGACAGAAAATCGTGCTTCGCCAGAAAATCGGGTTGAGCAGTCAAAAAATGGCTCCAATTATCCGATTTGAAGCCATAGTCTTGTAGAGGATGAAGAGAGGAAGCCATAGGTTCTAACGGGAGGTCAAACGGAGGTCGGATGAGGGAGATATGGCTATTAAACGGAAGGCAACGCAACTAGTCCGGCGAGCTGAAGGAAGAAGACGACCGGTGCGTGGCCACACGCGCCAGCTGGGCCCCGCGAGTGGGAGCGCGTGAGCCATCTTCTTTGGGCGAGTGTGGGCGCGTTCGGGCTCCAAAAATTACGAAAAAAATTGATAAATTCCTCTAAAATCGAGATCTAGGTCCTGTAAAAAAATCATTGGATTTGGAGTTCTCTAGGTCTCGTTTTTAGCATCAAAGTGCCTCGTTTTGCGTGAAAACGCAATATCTGGGTAAGTTCAGTATTTTTCCTTGAAAGTTCATAGTATATAATGAATTTTTGTGAAGATAGATTTGAGGAAATAGTCTTGATATAATTATTGAGATTTTTATAAAGAAAAATGAAGGAAAATGAATGGAAATAGGAAATAAATAGAATATTGAGGATATTTAGTGATTAAATATTATTTTATGATTGAGGAGATCGAGATGATGAGATTGGTGCAACTTTTGAGAGTTGGCACGAAAATCAAGGCGGGGCACGCATATCGAGGCGATGCACGCTTTTTGAGGCGTCTTGATCTTTGGGCAAATGTGAGTGGTATTCTCACAAGAACTTATATTCATGATATGATTGTTATATATGCATGCTATTTATGAATTGCAATATTCATTTGTCATATTGCATTGAAAGTCGTGATATTTACATTGCACGTTATTATTGTCATATTGAAACTTGTGCATGGGGTTGGGATGATACCCTCAGAGTGTAGCCGTAATTCCTCTAGGGGGTTGAGGGAATAACGTTAGGCCTATCCCGCAGAGGTTCGGGATTTGCCTAGGATTCCTAGCCGGGCTGGGAAGGCTTGGGAAGTTACATTATGGGTATATGTTGTTCATGTTATTGCATCATGCATTATATATATGTTTTTGGACCCTCACTAGAAGTTTCATCTTCTAATGGGTTATGCCCCTGGAACATTCAACGTTCCAGTTGAGACTTGCAGTTAGGGCAAGGAGCAGGTTAAGATATGACGGCACGTGATGGCGTGGCCGAGGAATTCAGCAGGAGATTCCAGTATTTAATTTATTGAGAAATGTATCTGATGTATGCTCGAGGTTTCATATAATTTTCACCTAGGGTGTTAGATGTTATCTCGGGAGACGTGTATTAATGTATTTATGTAATTAAGGATTTGATGGTAATATATGGTACAAATTCTTTATGATATTATATAAAGTGAATTCAGGTATGTACCGTATCAGGTTTCGATTATCGCTTCCGTATTTGTGAATGATATGCTGGGGGACTTCCCTTTGAGATATGTATTTGATGTATGAGAAATGTATAAGGGAAAAGGTTATGTATAGATACGATGGGCCCCAGCATAGTGACACGCCCTCCGGCGGGGCGGGGTGTTACAAGTTGTACCCTGAGTATGTGTCCATAAAGCTGAGATATCTGCACCCTGAGGCTCTATCCACAAGCCGGTCGATTTTCGACAAGGGGTAAGAATTCTTTGGGCATGCTCCATTTACTTGAGGACTTCCTTACCATCACCACATTTGATAACCACATGGTATAATGCACCTCCCTTATGAATCCAACTTAGAGGAGCTTCGACGTCTCCACAGCTACTATATGTCATATTTCCTCGCCCAATTTTTTTCCTTTGCGTGACCAGCCTCGCATTTGAATCTATGGCCAACTTGTGGCAGATGAAGGATAGATTAATTCTTGGTATGTCTACGGGTGTTTAAGTGAAAAGGTCGGCATTTTACTGCAGTAACTTGGTCAATTGCTCCTTGAGGTCATGGGGAAGCACAGTGCCTACCCTAGTTATCTGCTCTGGGCGGGTCCCCAAGCTCACAGGAAGTAGCTCCTCCATGGCTTGTGGTCGGCTATTCGGGAACTCACCTCATGTATCTAGCTTGGGCATGTTTACGCTATGAAAGGCAGGTTGGCTGTTGGTGGCAATGATTTGGTTGTTGTGGCTCCTTCTGCCAGGCGAGGAGTGCTGAAATCTCAAGCTATCATTGTAGCATTTCTGGGCCTCCTTTTGGTCAGCGTGAACTACTCCGTCCTCGGTGGCCTAAACCAAAAATTTCATTGCCAAGTGTGGTGTAGAAATGACCATGCCCAAGGAGTTGAGGGATGGGCAGCCCAATAAGGCATTGTAAGGTGTCTAGTAATCAACCACCAGGTACATGACGCTGACTATTTTGAGTAGTGAAGTTGACCCGAACATAGTCAGCAGCTCAATGTATCCCTTCACATTTACCTGCTCCCTCGAGAAGCCGATCAGATTTTTGTTAAACAACTTCAAATCTTCTTCAGGTATCCCCAGCTTCTTTAAGGTTAACACGTATAGCAAGTTAGCAGAGCTTCTTTGGTCCACCAAGACCTTTTTGATGACGAAGTTGGCCACGACCATTGATATCACCATGGGATCATCTAAGTTCTGGTTGATCCTCGCACAATCTTCATCGATGAAGGAGATCATTGGGTGTCAAGCCATTCTTCTCGACTGATGCTCAATGCTTCTGATGGTCATTATCGCCCTCAGGTTACGTTTTCTTGTCGAGATGGAATCTCCTCTACTTACGAAACCCCCTAAAAATCGCATTGATAACCCCTCGTATTTGATCCGGAGAGGCTACCCTAGCTTTTTGACCTTTTTCAGCCCTAGGTCTTCTTTGTGGGATACGGGTTCTCCTCGGATATGGGTCATCACGTGGTTCTCTGCTTCAACTCTATCTCCTATAGACATATCGATGGAGGTGGCCTTTTCTAACCATCTTCTCAATCTAATCTTTGAGGGTGGTACATTCTTTTGTCATGTGACCGAACATCTGATGATAACCACAACATTTTCTAGTGTCCACATTAGGGTCGAGGTTAGGCTAGGCTCTTATTCCGAGAAATGTAATGACCATTGAGTTATAGACTTTCTGGAAGATCCAATCTCACCTTATCGTCAGCAGGGTGTAAGTGTCATAGTGCAATTGGGGTGGCTCAGGAACCCAGGCTGGCTCTCTTCGACCCCTTGGTCGGTCTCTGTTCTCTCATCTTCGACTGGAGTCCCTATCAAGGTATTGGTGATGCTCAATAGATGGCTTTGGTCGTAGGTTCGACTATGGTTGAGCGTTATTGTGCCTGACCTTCGACACTTCTTTTACATTTATATAGCTAATTGCTCGTAGTCGGAGTTCTTCAAGGTCAGCAGGAGGCTTCCAAGCCAGAGAGTCAGCAAAGGGCCTGGGCTTAAGCCTTGCCATGACGGCATGTAAGGACACAGTCGAGTTGAGGTCCCTAATTTGAATGGCCTCCTACTTAAATCGATTCATGAAAGCTCGAAGCAACTCATTCTCTCCTTGCTTCAAGTTGATCAGGCTGTCCGAGGTTTTATGATGAGCTTGGCTGGTAGAGAAGTCGGTGAGGAAGTGAGTGGCAAGCTCGAAAAAGTTGTGAATAAAGCCTGGCTCTAGAGTAGAAAACCACAAGAAGGAAGACTTCTTCAAGGTGCTAGGAAAAGCACGACACATGATTAAATTAGTTCCCCCACTTAATAACATCAAAGAATTGAACATTATGAAGTGCTCATGGGGGTCAGAGGTTCCGTCATACAACTCCAATGTGACAAGAAGGCAGAATCCCTCTAGTAAGGGTACAAACATGATGAACTCTAAGAAATGGTGGCTCGGAGTGTACAAAGAAGCTGATGTTGGAGGGGTAGGGGTGTGGGTAGCTTGGAGTTGTTGATGATGGTTGATCTCTACGTCATCGTCAATCCGCTTATTGCATTGATCAAGTTATTGGTTGCGGGTTAACTCAACAACTCTGGTAGATGGTTGATGGTTGTGTTTGGATTTTCTTGGTTTAGGGCCATATTATTGTGGCTTTTGGTTCTAACCATGTGGGGTAGGCAAGTTTTACTAGGCCCCACGGTGGGCGCTAAATGTTTCTTTTGACCCAACGAGGTTGGTAGGACTGGTTGCAATGGTAGCAGAATGTCGTGATTTGGTGATCTGTGTGGCAGATGGTAGTTGGCACTTGCAAGCACTCTGACACTCAAGTCAGTATGGGTTCAAAATGTTAGAGTATGGGTAACACTTGGAAAAAACATACCTTAGCCTATGATTAGGCTGGTTCATATATATTTTTTGTGTGCTCTCATTTTTGAGACATCATGATAAGTGGCGTGTCTTATTTTGTGCTCTAAAATATTTATTATACTCTGTGTTTTATGTTAGTCAAGTAATAGTGAAATACTTGACTTATGAATGTTTCATGTGAGCATGTATCACCAAGTAAATGTGTTTATGCATGTAATATCTTTATGTTGTACATTAATACATGAGCCTAGTAGAAAAATTCTTATTTAAATCCTACAGAAATGAAGTTTGTAGTTGAGCAACATATAGTGTTCTCAACTTGTTCTCAAAGCCATGTGCTTAAGAATATCTCATTATCTTGGCTCATCTAAGGGTTTTTATGTAACCAAGTGAATGTATTTGGAAAGTTAGTTTTAACCAACTTTCACAAACAACACTTGTGTTTGGTTGAGATTGAGGTTTTTATCATCTAGATGTTGATGAGGAAATTGAGTTTTGTATGTAAGCTCAATGTCTATGATATTTTTTGATGTTATTAATGAGAAACCTATGTTTTATATCTAAGCTCATCATTTATGTTTCTCATATAGGTGTTGATATTGAGGAAAAATTGTTTTGATGAAGTTTTTCCAAACAATATATGTCATGTGAATGATAATCAACTAAATTTTAAGCATAATCAAGTATATCCTTGTATTAGTTGAGTATGTTAATTCCACAGTCGAATGATTATGTTTTATGGCTTCAATCAAGTATTTTTGTTTTTTTAGAGCAATCAAGTGTTTATGAATGGATAATCGACTATTAGTGAGTAATAGTCGAGTATTTTATACTAGTTCTCTGTATCTCAAGTTTAATCGAGTAGCTAATGAGTTTACTCGAGTATCTGATGAGCATAATCTAGTATCTGAAGAGTATAATAGAATGTTGATAAACATACTCAGGTATGAAGTTTATATAATTGAGTATAGAATTTCATTAGTCAAGTGAGAGCCTGAGTTAGTCGAGTGAATGGCTGCTAAACTCAAATTTTATAGTCGTTAGACTAGCTGTTGCAAGTGCTTTTAAGGCAAAGATTGAACCGTTTAGTCTCCAAAAAGGCTCTAGATTTTTTATAAATCATTGACCATAATATTTAAATATTCTAATGATTATTTTACGAAAAAGTAAACTATCCTTGCAAATTTCCATCCTTTAGACAATAACTATAAAAAAAAGATAAAGTTTAAGATAAAGACTGTCATTCTTGAATTCTTCCTACTAACTTGAGCAAAATAATTTCTTCAAGCTTTCATCATTCAATTTGAAAAGAGAGAAAGAGTGTGTTAAGCTCAAGGGTAAGTAAATAAGATTTTGATGATAATAAAAATATTCTTTTGATGTAAATATATTTTATTAGCCTCTTGTAATGTAAAAGATATATTTTGATGATAACAAAAATATTTTGATGATAAAATATATTTTTATTAACCTTTTTCAATGTAAGAGATATGTTTTGACGATAACAAAACTATTTTTATAATAGAGATATATTTTACCAACTCATTGCGTTGAACACTCACTATGCTGAAAAATGTGTGTGTTAAAATGGTTAAGTATCTTAGGCCGATCGAAGTTGACTAGAATGTTGGTCTCTAATCTTAGGTCAATCGTTGCTTCGATGGAAGTTAGCCAGAATGTTTGGCTTATGTCTTAAGTCGACCGATCCTTCAACCGATATTGTGCATAAAGTTGCTAGACGACTTAGGTCGACCAAAGTGGAAACTTCAGTCGATTGAAGTTCAACAGTTATTTTTTTGTTCTGTCCTTGTTTTTGCATCTCTTTTTGTTGTATACCCATGGATAATTTTTTCAAATATGCTATCACCTTGTTCCTTAAATCATGGTTCGTTTTCCTCATGCAAAAAGTATATTTGAATTAAAGATGAATTATCTTTAGACATGTTTCCTTGTTTTAATCATTTTGTCTCAAGGTGCTTATGTTTCAATTTTCATATCTTGATAAATGTATTTTACTCTTGCAAAAAGAATATTTGTTCTTAATTATAGATCGGTTGTTGTTTAACATGTTTCCTTGTTTTGTTCCTTGTTATTTGTAATAACCTAAAGAATTTTTGAATTTCAAATTTCATATTGACTATCTTTATAACAGCTAGTTTTTTGGAAGATATATATGCAGGGTAAGTGTGGAGGCTCAAGAGAGATGTGTGAAGAACAAACTTGATAAACCATTTAAACAAGAGAGAGAATGTTCAAAGTGTTGGAAGTGTGCTGACTGATGGAATTCTCAACCATTAGTGACTTGTTTGTAATTGTCTCTAGTTGTAAGTTTGTTATTTTTATTCAGTTATTATGTGAGGGGTTTTATTTGCTAGCGGTGTACTAGTAGTTCTTGCTTAGGCAAGGAATTATGTGTTGGTTCTAGCTCCAGTTAAAAGTTAGTGTTGTTGGTTCTAACTCCAATTAAAATGTAGTATTGATTCTCCCTAGTGGAATCTCAAGCTAAGTCTTGAGAAAGACAAGTAGGCGCCATCACCACATATTAAAATAAAAAATTCAAATGTTTTCAGCAAGAGCTAAAATTAATATTTTTTAAAAAACTCAATTCACCCCCCATTTTGGGTATTTTTCTGGGCAACAGAGTGCTTACATTCTATATATTCTTTTTATCTCTCTTTTATTTGTGAGAAACAAAATCTTGTATTTGTATTCTATTTTTGTAAAAGCTTCTCAAGTGCTTCATATTGTAAACTTCTTATATCTTGTTGTGGTTATACCTGATCCCTAAAAGGCAAGAGGTTGTGTCTGATCCTTTGAAAAGGCAAAAGGTTATACCTGATCCTTTAAAAGGTAGTGGTTTTGGTTAAGCTTTTAAAAATCAATTGTATTGGTTTCTGTTGAGTCTATTAAAAGCAAAGGTTATAGCTGCACGTGTAAAAAACTGAGGTTATGGCTGAACTTGGAAAGGGTAAGTGGATTGTTAAATCTTTGGTGAGGAGCCAAAAGAGTAGAATAGGCTGGTTGGTTGAACCACTATAAAACTTGTTGTGTGATGCATTCTCTTGTTTCTTCTTCATTTTATTTCAGCAAGATAATTTTTTATTTCTAGCATTCTTAGTTTGCATTTTCTGCAACATAACTTAATCTTGCAAAGCTTATTTTATTCAAACTATGTTTGCATTAGTATTTGTTAAATTACCAAACATAAGCTTTCAATATAATCTCTTATTTTTATTTTTCAAATATCTTAAAAAGTATAAAAGCTTTTTCTTTGCTCAAAAGTGTTTTAATCTAAAACATTTTTGAAAACTCAATTCACCAACCTCTTGGGTGTCTATCAGTTATTTCAACCCCCTGTAGCAATAGGTATCCCACTCACATGATGCCCAAGATTCTCGTGATTCCTCTGATCTTCAGAGATGCCAACCCCCGACCTTGCTCCATCATCATCCCATCCAACATACATGAAGCCTCCACAATCAATGGCCAAGAATCCTTTGCAATCAACGACCAAGAGTTGCCCATTGTCATCTCCAAAAGACTCAGATCTTGATCACTATAGTCCCAGGGAAGCCCCAAATCATCATCGACCACACCACCAGCTAGATTTGCAGAACCCAGAAGCCCAACCAAATTCCCATCAACCAACTCAACCCATTGGGGGGAACGCGTCACTTGTGGGATTGGTACCATCACTGTATTAGGGCTTTTATTAGGCAACTTGACTAGCGGGATAGGTACTAAGATTCTCACTGAAACAATCTCCCCTTCCATCTCCATACCACGCTAATCTTGCTTACCACTTCTTTCGATGGGATCATTATCGACCTCCTCCTGCATGCCACTTTCCTCTGACACATTGCCTACCTTCAAATGCATCCACGTTGGAGGCCTTAACTGAACAACCGTATCTGGCTCATCCTCCGACCAACTAGACTTTTTAAAAAATGGGTTCACCACCTATATGGCATCTGCCCACAACATTTTTGATATAGCATCACTCTCATTTGATGAAGATAACCCATTCGATCCATCCTCACTGGAGTCCTCAAACTTCGCTCCTTCGAAGAGATAATCGATGGATAGGTAAGTCCACACCGTCTCCATCCTCCAAACCCATCTCTTCATACCTAAACCAAAGTGAAATCCCATCCCCACCTCTCCCTTACTTTCTTCGAACACCCCAGACCCTAAACATGCTACCAGACCCACCACTCCATCTCCACCCACCTCGACCCTGGCTCTTCGAATAATATGGCTCATTAGACGCCTCTCATTCGATGATAGCACTAGGAGGGGATCATTCAAAACATATGAAATGCCAAACTTAAAAGTCTCATGAACCAAGAATGTTGTAAATCATTGATTCACATCCCCCCTTTCATTCACACCTGCATCAACTCGCCGACCACCCATTGCATCCACCTCCCACACTCTCATCAAATGTGCACTACCCTACCTATGCAACTTGTAACGCCCCGTTTTTCAAGCGCGTTATAACTCAGAACAATTCTGAGATAATTTTTTTTTTATACTACTAAAACTAAGACTAAACCATATCATTGCTCTTATCCAACCCAAAATTTTCATTCATTTATCTCCAAGGAGAATCATCATAAACATTAAATGTGGAAGCTAGAATCCAACCTAATATCATAACATTAATCATAAATCAGTTCTTTCATCGTGGGAACATAAATTTCTCAACATGACTTAATACATAACATAAGTTCTCAACTAACATTAACCCTTAATAGGGTTTTACATCATCATTTCTCAAACGTTTAGAATTCGAAGTAGCAGAACTTAAATACATGAGCTACATAACATATATTCAACTGATCATACAACTCACCATGCAATTTGCTAAGTGACATTACATGCCTCATTCATCTTCGTTTCTGCTACAATCTTCATCTAGAACGTTTGAATATTCTAGAGGCAAAACCCAAGTTAGATGATGAATCATCTAAGTAAGGGAACAAAACATTTAATGCTCATGTATGTATGCAATGCACATAACATCATAACTCTCATGTTTAGGTCGACTGCACCTTAAGATTACCTACCATTTTTCCAGTCTCCCTGCCAGACCGAGGTGTATGGGTGCACCCTTGGCAAAGTAACAGAGCCAGTACCTAATCCTAAACCCATGCAACGTATGACCGTGAATCTCATCATGCTCATATGCATATTTCATAAATCAAACATGTAAATGCAATCTATATGACATACTCACATCAAGGCATGACAACATGATAAAATCATTTACATAAAACCAGGTTTTCGATCGAACTACTTACAAATCAAGTATTTGCATAAAACTAAATTCAGTTAGGAAGTACCACTTACCTTGCAAAAAGATAATTTTGCCCCTAGTGTAATTTTATCTCAAAATTTGTGTCGGACTTCCAATCGTACTCAATTATGAACCTTGGCGTACTCTGGGCATCATAATTATTTAAGAAAATCAGATTTCTGATTTTCTCTAATTTTGCTAATTTCTCCCATTCCCTCCTATTATTTCCTCAAGATTATGAAATAAATAGTTCCTCATAAAATTTTCTCAATTTCTCTTCTCAATAATTCCTAAAGCAATATTCCTAAACTCTAGAAATTTCCTCATAGTTTTCAGAATCCATGTTCTATTTATTTCCCATTTTCTCTTTGATTTTTCAAATATCTATTGCCTCAAAAATCCATAATAAATACCAATCATGCATTTCTCTTCCAATTTCATTATCAAAAATTCTAAAATATCATTCTCATATTTCTGAAATTTTTGAAGAAATTTTTTTTGAAGATAACTCACCTTCCCACAGAGCGATTTGATATTCTTTCATACTAAGATGAAACCTTGATTTGCGTATCCAACAACGCCTTCTGCCACAAATTTTTATACAAACTACTAAACCCAGCCTATAGAATTTTTCTAGAAATTTATTGGTATTTTTCTCTCTCTATTTTTTTTTCTTTCTCTTTTTCAAATCCCTCTCTCACTCTCAAATCTTTTTTTCTTACAACCTTTCTCTTTCTAATCTAAGTCCTCAAACCTTTCAAGTTTTCTCTATTTATAGAAGGTTGAGTTAAGCTTAGCATAATTGTAGTGACTCACTATCTTTAATTATTTTGTCACATTTTTTAATTATTTTCCACTAAATCTCACTCATAATCTTTAATTATTTATTCACACCCTACTTTGTCTCCCACATTTCTTAATTATTTCACCCATTATTTTTGATTATTTGTCCACACCTTACTTTGTCTCCCACATTTCTCAATTATTTCACACATCATCTTTAATTATTTTGTCATCTTTCTTAATTATTTTCCACTAAATCTTACTCATAATCTTTAATTATTTGTCCACACCCTACTTTGTCTCCCACATTTCTTAATTATTTCATCTATTATCTTTGATTATTTATCCACACCTTACTTTGTCTCCCACATTTCTCAATTATTTCATCCATCATCTTTAATTATTTTATCATCTTTCTTAATTATTTTCCACTAAATCTCACTCATAATTTTTAATTATTTGTCCACACCTTACTTTGTCTCCCACATTTCTTAATTATTTTACCCATTATCTTTGATTATTTATCCACACCTACTTTGTCTCCCACATTTCTCAATTATTTCACCCATTATCTTTAATTATTTTGTCACTTTTCTTAATTATTTCTCATTAAATCTCACTCATAATCTTTAATTATTTCTCCACACTCTACTTTGTCTCCTACATTTCTCAATTATTTCACCCATTATCTTTAATTATTTTGTCACCTTAATTATTTTTTTCACTAAATCTTCTTTTAAATAGATTATTATTTAGTTCATTAATTTTAAGCTCACTTTCTTAGCCTACTAACTCTAAACCCATTTACTTAGCCTAACCCATTAACTCTAAGCCCATTTACTTAGCCTTTATTTTTTTTCAACTTAGCTCAGTAACTCTAAGCCCATTAGTTTTCTCAATTATAACCTCAAATTGATGTTAAAAAATAAAATACAAAATTAATTATTATTATTCTCAAAATACTAGGATATTACACAACTCTGAATTTTTGATCTCATTGCGGTTACACGTTCCAGATTCGGAGGGAAGCTGTCCATCCTTATAAACAGGGGGAAAGCTGAACTTTTGGGAGGACTTACCCGACCCAGCCACCACTGTGTCATCACTCCCATGAGCACCACAAGCACTTCAAATCATTGGTTTTCGACCTCGATCACTGCCGCCCCTGCCATATTCACGAGCGTCCACACTTGACCCCCTCAATCTGGACTTTGACCTTGATCCCCTCATCAATCCACCTTGAATACCCATAGCAGCCACAGATGATCCTCTTAGAGACGAGTTTGTCGGTGAAAGTCGTCGGGAACGGGCAACTTCATCTGTTTTTTTTGGAATCGCCATGGAGATTCTTTTCTCTCTACCTAGAGAGAGAAAGAAAAATGATGTAAAATTTAGAGTCTTTTTGGAGCCTAAACAATCAAGAGTGTGCATTAAAAATACTTGTAATGGCTAGTTTAACGGGTCTATTTTTCAGTTTCAACACAAAAATAATCAACTAATATAGATCTTTACTTGAGTAAGCATGGTCTCTACTCAAGTAAGCTTTGACTACACTTGATTATGCTCAGCAGATACTCGATTATACAAAGACATGCATAAGATACTCGATTATTACTCGCAAATAGTCGATTATACATCAACTTTTATTCGATTGCTCATGAAAAATATTCAACTATAAGAGATTAAAACTTCATAATCTCTGTTCAAGCAAGAATACTCGACTATTGAATAGAAATACTCGACTAATATAAGATTTTACTCGATTATACTTATCTCTTAGTCGACTAAAAATGTATAACACTCGATTATAACCTTGATCACTCGATTACTTTTGATATAGCTGAAACTTGTAATAAATACTCAATTATACTAAGGGCATTTACTCAAGTGATATTCAAACATACTTATTATGTGCCTTCTTTGACTATCATTCAATCAACATATATTATTTTGAACATTATCAAAACATCTAAGATATCATAAACATTGAGTTTAAATATAAAACTCAATTTCTCATCAATATCCAAATAATACAAACCTTAAGCTCAAACAAACACAAGTGTTGTTTATGAAAATTGGTTAAAACTAACTTTTCAAATACATTCACTGGGCCTTAGAAGATAAATGAGTTATTCTTAAGTCACATGGATTTGATAATAAGTTGAGAACAATATATGTTAATTAACTAAAACTTCATTTTTCTAGATTTGAATAAAAATCATTCTACACAGCATGTAACATAAAGATGCGTCATGACAACTTTATGAAACATACTTGCATGAAATATTTATAAGTCAAGTAACTCACTTTTACCTGACTGAAATAAAATATATAGATCATTGCAAATATGTTGAGCACACAACATATACCACAAAGATACTCTAGTTTGAGCATCATGATCTCTTAAAACAAGAGCACATATAAGAAGAATAAATCATCTCTATCATATATATTCTATAAGCTCTAAAGCATCATATACAATTTCTACTAATGCATATTTTCAGTAATACTTGAAAGATAGAAACTTTAGAGTTCGATTACTCAAATGTATTGAAACTAAACATGAGTAATACTAGGAAATATTGCTTGGAACACATACAACATTTAAATTCTTTCAAGTATTTGAATGGTTTTGCTTATCAAGCAACACACATTCAATTTTTTAAGTTCTTCAAGAGATCCTACTAAGATTTTGTGAACTTTTGAAATTTATGCTTTAGAACTTAAGAACACTTGCCCAAGTACATATGCATTAACTCAAGAGAAAAGATGATTGATATCAAATAAAACACATTGCTCATTGATTTGAGAAAATATTTCCTCATATTTGAGTGCTTAAGATATTTTCCAATCTTAAGTTTACTCTAAGTGTCATGAGGATATATGACATTATCCATGACATTAATGCATTAGGATACTTGAGATCCTAGAGCAACCTATTGACATAATTGTTAGTGTTGTGTGCCCTAATACTAGATTTGGATGACGTCTGGCGGGCTTCGTTACTGGTCACATTTATTGTATCTTTGTACATATTAATTAAAGGTAAGTTTCTTAATTCATGAGCTCTCCAATTTAACACATAAATGAGTCCCTAGATTTTCTATTTGAGAATCTTATTCTCAAGGAGTTGAGTGTAACGACTCGAGTATGGGTCTAAACTATTTCGGTATTTTGTGTATTAATTCCATGTGAGGGAAACAAGCAATATAAATTGAAATTGATGTTTTAGGAGTTGAAAGTATATATTTATGATTTCATAACTATTTAAGGGGTGAAAATAGAAGAGAAGGAATAAGTGGGCATAAGTGGGCATAAGTGGAGTTGTTTGGAGGCAAAATGGAAAAGAATGGGGGATATAAAAGGGATACCTTAGAGAGCAAGCTAACACCATTCTTTTTTTTCTTTCTCCCATTTCTTTTCTCTCCCTATTTCACTCCCAAGTTCTTCTTCTTCTATTTGAGGCTTCAAGGAAGGAAATTAAAGGTTGGATCTAAGGGGCTTTGGTGGAGTTTTGGAGATCAAAGCTTGTGGTTCTTTCTCTTCTTCAAACTCATCTCTTAAATCAAAGGCAAATTCTACTCCTCTATTCTTCTTCTAAATCCTTAAATCATGAAATATTGAGGATTAATTGTGGAAAAAAAAGAGAAACCCCATGCTTTTCATGTTCTTGGTGGAGATTTATGTAAAAATCTTTCTAAAATTTCCTAAATTCTTGAATGTGATGGTTGGAATTGTTTTGGAACCTCAATAAGGTTTGTTCCACCCTATACTTGTTGGGAATAGTGTATTTTTGGGTTTAGATTTGAGTATTGGGAGAGTTGAAGGAGTTTGGGGGTGTGTTGTTCATTATTTTTGGGTTCTGGGGGTTTAAGAGTCGACTGATAGGAGTGGGAAGTTGAATCCCCATGCCGAGAGTCAACTTTCCAACGTTTGCTCTCAGCTAGGTCGACTAAGGTGATGTCGAAGTTGACTGAGCCTAGAAAGTCGACTATCCTGGTGTCAAAAGTCGGCAAATAGGAGTGGAAAGTCGACTTCCTATGCCGAGAGTTGACTTTTCAAAGTTTTCTCTCGACTAGGTCGACTAAGATGATGTCAAAGTCGACTGAGCCTAGAAAGTCGATTATGTTGCTGTCAAAAGTCGACTCTCGCGGTAGACTACACTACGTACCCTATACTATTTTGACCATAACTTTTTGTCCCGATATCAAAATCGAGATCCGTTTTTTGGGTTGAAAAATAGACTTGATCATCTTTGTTTTGGTTCATGTTTTAACCCATTTGAATAAGTTTTGAGTGATCTTTTTTTGGTTCCAAAATATACCTAAGCATTCTTGGTCGATTCTCGTGCAACCGTTAGTGTGTTTGAGCATAGGGGGCTATGAGAGCTATTCATTGCAAACAAACAACACATGGGAAGATGTTTTTATACACGCACTTGGGTTAAGAAAGTGGTATATGTTTATGATAATTCATGTTATATACATGGGTATAAGGGTGCACATGTAAACTTCTATTTGGTTGGGTGTTATGAGGTTAATAAGGATATCCTGTAGA
Organism: Diospyros kaki; assembly: GCA_036245055.1. NCBI lineage: Eukaryota > Viridiplantae > Streptophyta > Magnoliopsida > Ericales > Ebenaceae > Diospyros > Diospyros kaki. Next base: position 33,157,997 of record BSEG01000007.1, read on the forward strand.
AAATGCCGGTGGACTTATGCCCGACCATGGTTATCATGCCAGTGGGCTTATGCTCGACCGTGGTTATCATACCGGTGGACTTATGCTCGACCGTGGTTATCATGCTGGTGGGCTTATGCCCAACCGTGGTTGTTATGCCGGCAGGCTAATGCCTTGTCGTGGGAGCTACGACCCGTAATGCTGCCTAGTATGAACTAGGGCGTGGGTGGATTCGGTCCACAATGGATAATGATGTAAGCTTATTAATATATGGCATAAAGGCATGATGTGTATGATCTAGTATATAGAGAGATTCCCTACTTTTGCATATGATGCTATCTGTTGTGTTTCTACCCTACGGAGGGATTATTCTCTTACTCTTGCTCTTGACTTATCATACCTCATCATATCATGCCTCTATTTGTTGCTTATACTTGCTGAGCCTTGAAGCTCATGTTGTTTCCTTGCATCATTCTAGGTTCAGGTAAAAGGAAGGATAAGGAGGGTGGTGAGCCTAGCCATGCTTGAGCGAGGATAGATATGTGTACAAAGTCACTCCAAGCTTATGGTCCTTGGGGGTTGTTTTAAGAGTGACGGGTTAAAAGTTGTAATTGATGTATTCTATTTTTGTATTCTTCTTATTATTTTGTGATGTATGGGTTGTTATGCCCTGTTAAAAGAATGTTATAATGCTACATGGTGATGTATATTTCTTTTGAAATTTTATAGATGATGTAGAGATTTTGTGGTTGATGTTTGAATTTTGTTCTTATACCTTTTCCATGGAAACTTTCTCACGAACCTTCTATGCTAGCAGGAGTTCTGAAAGGTGGGTTGTTATATTGAAATTGTGTGACAAGATTCTCAGGTAGCAGGATTTCTTAAACTATTCATAATCCTTAGATTCATTGGATGGGGACTCCAATTAGTCGAGTATGGACTAGCACAAGAGTTATTACCTCTTTTAGTATGAGATATTGATGGGATGGTAGTGTGTCACGCATCCCGTGACATGAGATGTTACTAGTAGATTTATGGGTGGTTGTTGGGGAACAACTAGCCTAATGTGGCGCCGATGATAAACCATGTGGCATGGTGGATAATGGTCTTGTCATCAGATTGCGATGGTGTGTTGATCATTGGACTTGAACCAGTACGGTTGTTTTGTATATTGGTGTGCAAGATTTACTAATGAGTCAAGCCATCCAATTGGGAGGTGGAAAGATTCATTCATGTGGTTCTATATTACAGGTATATGGAGACAAATGTTAGGAATGGGATCCGTCACCCTCGACAGTAATTGATGGTTTGAACGTCCTATGCAATCTATTGTTAGTGTAACGGGATAGTCTTTACCCATGGCATATTGAATTTTAGGAAAGGAGTTTCCTAAGGTGTCATCTAGTCACATTGACAAGATCAAACACATAGTTACTAAGTTTTTGAGTTTATCACTCTATGGCTCTCGTTCAGTCGAGACATTAGGTGATGGAAGGATTATAGCACATGGTAATCATTAACCGTAATATGTTTACTTGAAGTGAGACTTCACTGTCACCTATACTATCCTGAACCGCAGCTAGCCGCTATTAAGAAACTCTCGAATCATCATCGGAATATGGAGAGATTTCGGTGATAGGTCAAGAATTGACCGATACCGAAAGGGGTTTCAAGGCTATTTAATTGCTAGCGGATAGTGAACCTAGAAAGTCACACACCATATAGTGTTGCATTTGGTATTGACGTCGTGTGGCTAGATTGTCTCAGGGATTGGCGGGTCAAACGTTGACTTGTTAGCCTAGAGAGTCAACTTTCTTGTGGTGGAAGTCAACTTTCGCCACTTGGAAAGTTGACTTTCAGTGCCATATGGCATGAAATTGGGAGGGGTTGGGGGCTTGGTGGTGGCTGATTGCGGGCATATTAAATTAAAGAAGCAGTGCTTGTTGTTTCACGTTGCTGTCTTCTTTTGCTTATGTTAATTTTTCTTGCTGCTATAAAATTAATATGCGTGAGGATCACATGCAGGAAATTTGAGACGTGAGTATGGGTGATACGAGAATCTCTGTGTCTAGTTTAGGAAGAGGAAATTGGAACGATACTGAACAACATACTAGGCGTGCACTGACTAGAACCACCACAATATAAGGTAGAGTGGTGTTAGTTTATGTACCAACCCTATATCGAGTTACAAGTATGTGTATAGTTATGTTCATATGATAAATATGTGTGTTGCTTAAATACTCAAACTGTGTGTATAATGCGTGTAATTAATTTCGCTGCATATATCTAATGTGTATAAAAAAATGAAAATTAACCCACACGAACATACACAAGATTTCCATCAATAACAAACACATAAATAAGAGCAAAATTAATCACAAATAAAACATAGTAAAGTTATTAGCACAACCTTAACATAGAACAATTTAAATTCTACAAATCAAAACTCAAGTACCATCACTTGAGTATATGATTATTTACACAAAAATCTTGATGTTTAACACTTAAACATTTGATATAAAATATAAAACACATTACTCTTAAACATTGAATAATGTTGTCACATAAAACACTTAACATATCATGAGTTTCTACAAAACACTCATGTATTATCTTTAGGATGACTCTAAAGAGAAGCATAATAAAAGACATATAAATAAAATATATGACAAGAAACATAATAAAAAACATATCAATAAAACATATAATCAAAACAATTTTAACACATATGAGAACATTAATTGATAAATTATATTAAAAGATAAACCTCTTAAAATTTCTTGACTTTATATAAATAAGCATAACAAAAATATATAAGAATATTAAAGTTTTGATATAATAAAGTTAACATCAAAACATTCATAACTTAAAATTCAACAATATCAATATCTGTTAAAATTAAATTATTAAAATAATCAAAATATTGCGTAAACAATCAAATATAGAATAATATGAAGTATCAATACAATTAAAATCTTACTTTAATAATTGAACATTGCATTTTCAATAAAAATAATCTTAGAGAATCGTAAATATACATATAAATAATATGTAAATTTAAAATTTTATTCTAGAATTGTTAATCGGTAGGGTTTCAAATACAAAATATCATTTTGATTGTATAAGTAGGATTTTGAATTCTATAGTTAAAAATGCAAGATTTTTATTATTAAATTAATTAAAAATTTTAATTTTAAATGACTATTAAGTAAATTTTCTTTACATTTTAAGTTATTAGAAGTTGAGAATATAAAAGGTATTAGAAAATAAATATAATGTCAAACTTTCAGTAAATATATATTTAATTATAATAAAAATTTTAAATAAAAATTATAATAATAATAATAAAATATTTTACTGTTCATATTTTTTCCTTATATTTTTTCACGCTTTCGGCTACTTACGGCCTCTGAGAGAGAGAAGAGAAGGAATGGGGGGCGCCTGCCACAATACACGTGGCACGCCCCTGCTGGCCCGGTGGACCGTGGCCGGCATATAAATTTCCTTACTTTTATGGGAAGAAGTCAGTATGTTTTCTCCGTTTTCCCATTTGGTTTTCTCCGGCAAATTCAACCAAGTTGGTAGCTTCTTCACTTTCCAACTGGGTCTTGTTTGCATTTGCCCTTTCCTGCTATTCTCTACTGACATTTCTCCCGATTCCTCTTCTTGAATCGCTCCCTTGTCTCTCCTCGGTTTTCTTTTCCCTATTTCCACCCCAATTCCGCTTCTTTCTTATATGAGAATCGCAGTCACTTCTTTTTGTTTTAGGCCTTTTCAGGCTCCAATTCCATCAGCAATCGAGGTTTAACAATCTAGAAGTTGCTTGAAGAAGGACAAGAAGAATGAATTGTTGTTGTTTTCCTTTCAAAGATTCCTCCAAGTCCCTGGAAGGCCAATCGGCTCCTGAGTTGAAAATGCAAAACGATGAATCAGAAGCTCCGGCTATAAATCCGGTTATAAAGTCAGCAGATTCAGTGTCTTTGCCGCCGACGAGCTTAACGGAAACGTCCGAAGAGAAGCAGCGGGATTTGAGGCTTTTCTCCTTCTCAGAGCTCAAAATTGCCACTAATGGTTTCGACAAGTCCCTAAAGATTGGAGAAGGTGGATTTGGAAGTGTGTTCAAGGCTACAGTTAGTCCTTCTCATGGGCAAGGAGATCCGATTGTTGTTGCCATTAAAAGGCTTGACCAACATGCCTTCCAAGTATTATTTTTCTACCCATGCAGTTCCTTATTTTCTAGTTATGCTTCCGGGTCAAATTGAATAAACTCGTAATTTCTTGCCGCATTCATCCTGTTGCGGAAAAAACTACAAAACAAAAGGTTAGTGCACAAAACCAAAACCAATAGAATGGACTGAAAATAACAAGAAGATGAACACGAAGTAAAACTCCCTGTTTCGGCAACAATGGCAGTCATGAAGACTGCTCCAAAGCTCAGATCTTCGGCAACAACTAAGAACAGGGGCACCAAGCCACAAAGGAGCCCAAACCCCCCAAGAACCAAAACCCTCAAACCCCTAAGGCTCTCGGCCGATCAACACCCCTCACCCTTCCACACCAGCTTACACACACACACTAGGATCCACTAAGCAACGAAGATATGGGTTCAACAAAGGGCCGGAAAAACTTACCAAAGAGAAGACAGCAACTCGGAATAAATAGGCATCCCAAACGCCATTGACGGACAGCCACAACGCACAAGGAAGGTGCGACACCCAACATGGAAAGGAGCATCAAATTGAGAAGGAAAGGCAACCATGGAGAATTGGCCAAGCATGGAAAAGGAAGCAAGGCATGATCGCCAGAGAGAGGGGTAGGAGAGAACACAATTGGTTGTCACACACACAGGACACAAATAAGAGAACAAAATCCCTTATATATGGGAACCCTAGGGCAAAGGGTAATGGGCTTCACGGGCTTCCCCCCTCTCTTGAGGAAATGGGCCAAGGCCCATTTCTCCTCCAAAGAGAGGGTTAAGGGCTTATGGCCCGACTTCAATTTGGGTTGCCAATAAAGGTGTTGAACCATTGCTTCAATCCCGAGTCGAAGCCTCTGAAGCTAACCCGAACTATCGTCATTGCCTTGGGCCTCATTAGGAAACACAAACTCAACAATCTCCACCTTGATTCCTAATGAGGCCAGTACACACATGCAACAAGCAATAAGCACATGCAACAAATGCATAAACTGGCAACAAATGCACAGTTTAAGCAACAAATGCCTAATCATCCACACAGGAGATAGATTCATAAACATGCAACAAATGCATAAACATGAGCTAGCTCTCTCTCCATCCTACTTAGGGTAAGATTTCTCTCATCCTCCCACTTAGGATAGGATTCATCCTCCACCTAGGGTAGGATCTACCTCATTCTCCCACTTAGGCTAAGGATCTTTCTAATCCTCCCACTTAGGCTAGGACATGACTCTCCACCTTGCTCAAGGTGGTGGGAATAAGGATACTCAACCCTTCCCTAAAATGGAACGATGGACACACAGTCCTCGCCCACTATTTTAGCACTAGAATCTAGAAGCATGTATACCCCATCAACCTCATTAGGGTCATAGGAGGTCATTACATTGGTTTCTTCTTTTTGTTTTCCTTTCTTAGCATAACAATCCTTAATGAAGTGTTTGGTTTTTCCACAACCGTAACACTTCTTACCCTTCCCTTGGCTTTTGGATTTTGTCCTACATTTCCCTTTCTTGCTATCTTCCTCTTGACTCCTGAACTGAGACCTACCCCTCATCATGTGGACCTCACCATATTTTCTCTCAGTCTCATGTTTTAGTTCAATTTCTTTACTCCTAAGAGAATCTATGACAATTTCAGGTATTAACGTGTCCCTACCATATTTAATGACATTTTTAATTTCTTTATAAGTATCAGGAATGGCATTTAACAAAATAATTGCCTTGTATTCCTCCGACACTGTTTCACCACAATTTATGATATCTTGAACCAACTTGTTAAAGACATCTAAGTTGTCATCTAGGTCCCTAGAGGGGTCAATCTTAAAACTAAAGAAACTTTCAAGCAAATAAAGTTTATTAGGGGTGGATTTCTTAACATATAATTTCTCAAATTTTTCCCAAAGTTTTTTAGTGGTCTCAAGTTTTCCTACTTTTCTTAAAATTGAGTCAGAAAAATGCAAAATTATGGAAGAATAAGCAATTTCATCAGGTTCTAGTTTTTGTTCAGCTATGAATTTTTTAGGATATTTTCCATCTATAACCTTAGAAACCTTTAATTGTACTAAGATACACTTCATTTTCTATTGCCATATTGAGAAATCTCCCTTCCCATTGAAAACCCCCATCTCAAAGTGATGTGTGGCCATATTCACCAAGAAAATGCTTGACACAAATAAGTAGTGCAACCTACAAAATACTAAATTTTTCACATTGTATCATAAACAATGGGTATGCACAAAACAGATTCAATCAAGGGGCAGATTTTTAACAGGGATAATACGGATTTACTAGGCACAATTTTTAATGCACTAAGCAATTAAAACAACCACAAGTAAATCACACATAAAATTTCAAAACAAACACTGGATACCCACTAAGAGTATAAAAAATTGGATATGCAACCTAAGGAGACTTTAAAAAAAACACAAAGTTTTAATTTTTAAAAAAAACTTAGGCATTAGATTCACAAAGAATCAAAGTCCAATTAGGAACAGATTTTTCAAGTACTTAGCAATTTCAGTAATCACACAGATAATCACACGGTGGTTACCACCATAGGGTAACCCCCAATCCTAATGGCCACCCCCACATGATGGCTGCTAATTGCTGGAAAATTTAAATAGGCTTTGGAAATTTCTCACCAAGCGGACTGTTTTTAACAGTCCGTAAACAGAAGAAAGTTGGAACCACTGCCTCTGCCGGAGACCTCTTGCACCACCGCCAGAACTGCCACACGCCGTCGCCAGAGTTGGCACGCGTCGCCTGCCATTAGCTCCTCACGAGCCACCGCCAGTGAAGAGGGACTCTCCTTGGTCAATCGATTTTCGACTATGGGCTGTTTCACCCCCAAATCGAATCCTACACACAACAATCGAGAAAACACATATTTGGTTTTAATAAAACTCTTACCGTGAAATCGAACCGAAAACCAAAAGAGGTTTTTTTATTAGGTCTTGATTTCAAGCAACCCAGGAGCCACACAAGGCTCTAATACCAATTGTTGCGGAAAAACTACAAAACAAAGGGTTAGTGCAAAACCAATATCGAACCAAATTTAACGAAAATGAGAACACGAAGAACAGTATAGGAAAAACTCCCTGTTTTAATCGTTCAAGGCTCAGATCTAGTGTCCGTTCACCACTTTGGTAATGCCAATGAATAGGGACCACAAAGCCACAAGAAAGCCCCCAAACCGTAAGCCCAGAAAACCCTAACACCTCTCGGCCGAACACAAACGAAGCCCTCTCACCCCCAAACGATCAAAGCCACACAAAGTAGGTCACCACAAAGGTAGATCGGTCACAAAGACGGAGGGTCGAAAGCACAAAGCCAAGAGAGAAAACTTACCAGTAAAAGAGACCTAAGTCTTGAATATGTAGAGGTTGCAATCGGCATCGAAGGATTGCCTTTTGCACACAAGGAAAGGCGGCCGCACAAATGGAAGGATGGATCAACCCACAGAAGGCAAGAATCACAATCGGTTGAACATGGAAAGGAGAAAGGGAGCAATCGGCCACGGAAGGAAACACGAGAGAGAAGCTAGGGTTCGACCACGAGAAGGAAACACCAAGAGAGAGGCCGCACAATGGCCTTATTTGGAAACAAAGTGGAAGAAGCCCACTATTCTAAGCCCTAAAGCCCACATATATAAAGGCCCCCTAAAGCCCACATATATAAAGGCCATTGTGCGGCCTCTCTCTTGGTGTTTCGCTCTCGTGGCCGAACCCTAGCTTCTCTCTCGTGTTTCCTTCCATGGTCGATTGCTCCCTCTCTCCTTTCCATGTTCAACCGATTGTGATTCTTGCCTTTTGTGGGTTGATCCATCCTTCCATTTGTGCGACCGCCTTTCCTTGTGTGCGAAAGGCGATCCTTTGATGCCGATTGCAACCTCTACATATTCAAGACTTAGGTTTCTTTTACTAGTAAGTTTTCTCTCTTGACTTTGTGCTTTTGACCCTTCGTCTTTGTGACCGATCTACCTTTGTGGTGACCTACTTTGTGTGGCTTTGATCGTTTGGGGGAGAGAGGGCTTCGTTTGTGTTCGGCCGAGAGGTGTTGGAGTTTTCTGGGCTTACAGTTTGGGGGCTTTCTTGTGGCTTTGTGGTCCCTATTCGTTGGCGTTACCAAAGTGGTGAACGGACACTAGATCTAAGCCTTGAACGATTAAAATAGGGAGTTTTTCCTATATTGTTCTTCGTGTTCTGATTTTTGTTAAATCTGGTTTGATATTGGTTTTGCACTAACCCTTTGTTTTGTAGTTTTTCCGCAACACATCCAGTTTAATCTTCAATCATAAATGTAATTTCCTCGAGATCTTTAGTTCCTAAACTGCAAAGAAATGTGACCCCCTGAAAAACTTGTTAAGGGTATAAACTCATGTGATTTCTATATATTTGATTATATGGTTCTGTAGAACACATACATCTTTTAGGGATATGACTGGTGGAATGATTATTAGAAGCTAAGAACATATTGGTGTAAACCGTGTAATTTGGAAATACTAGTGCAACAATAAGGAAATAGCATTCAGTGTAAGTAATGAGGACAAGAGAAAGGCTTGGGTAGCTTGTCATTCACAGATAATTTGGAAAGAATTAATAATTGGTAAATCAATGATCATATAAGCTAAAGTTTAAATAATACAGCATAGTCTTGTATGCATAGGCTATGCCATTTGCTTGAGCTTTCCAGCATAAGTTCAAATGCTATTATTTCCTCAATGAACTTCTTTGCTTTACTTTTTGGGTTATGAAAGTTTAGCACTGCTATGCTTAGTTGCAAGAGTATTTTAGATCTGTACATGTGAGAACTTACGTTGCATCTGTAGTTGGGAGACTGGGTATATGTCCACAGGACTAATTATGAATTGTAGCTCAACTTCTCCTGTCTAACCTTCCCAGCAGTCATGGCCTGAATGTTTATCTGAAGAAAAGAAAGGCAATATTCTGCATAATATACTCCAACAAGTGCTAGTTTTTTAAAAAATCATGGTTTAGTGGCTAGCATTTGATGCATAATTGGCTATTTAATCAAACTGTGTGTCCATTCTCATCTTGATAGATTTTCAGTAAAAAGAATTTTGTTGTCTTTTGATTTTTCATTATAAGGCTTAACTAACTCACACTTATATTATTTTTTGTTACTTTTGCACTGTCAGTTCATTTTCATCTTACGCTTATTTTCATTTCTGATGTAGGGACATAAACAATGGCTTGCTGAAGTTAAATATCTGAGCATTCTCAATCACCCAAACATTATAAAACTTCTAGGATACTGTTCTGAAGATTGGGAAAGAGGGCTACATTGTCTATTGGTATATGAGTATATGCCCAATAAGAGCTTAGAAGACCATCTTTTCAGCAGCACATTAGCACCTCTGGCTTGGAAAAGAAGACTAGAAATAATTCTTGGTGCAGCAGAAGGATTGGCTTACCTGCATGGGGGATTCAAAGTCCAGGTACTGTTTTTGATAACTTGTTGCCTTCAATTGGTCACACATTAGTACTTGCAAAGTGTTTGGTATAAAAATTGTTGGAAATTCTGTGCACATTACACTTAACTTACTGGCCTTCTGTTTGTGGATGCAAGTTCATTCCAATTTTGTTAGAAGCACGCTTATGGATATGAGTGTGACTGTGGTCACAAATACAGTGATTTGAAAGAAATGAGGGTGTGGATATGGCAGGGATGCTAAAAGGTTTACTTTTTCTGTATATCTTCATTAGCTTTGATTTGAAAAATAATATTCACAAATCACAAAGAGTACAACAGCAATCACTACAAAAAATAAGGGAATTATTGGTGTCACTAAAAGTGAGTAAAAAGCTGGGAAATGTTGTCTCATAGTTTAATTTGGCATATAGTGAGAACCATAATATAGGTTGTTGCGAGGAAAAATCATTTTCATATATGAGCACCAAGAACCTTTCCAGCATTTATATTTTTGGTAGTTGGAAATGATGGGAAATCATTCCATTGCTGAAAAAATTTATTGGCAACAGGATCTTCTCCAGCATTTTTGCTAAGAATCTTTCCTGGCATTCTCAAGTGCTGGGAATGCTTTCCCTTCCAAAATTTGTTACTAAATTTATAATTTGCTAATTTGATTAAATGAAACTATGCATGCTTCAATAACAACATATCCAGCCTTAATCCCACCAAGTGGGGTCGACTACATGTATTATAGCTCTTTAATCGTCTCTATTTATGACCATTTTTTCTTTAAAACAATTATACTGTGTATTATGATGCAGATTCTAGACAAAAGAATTAATTGCTGACAAGTGGCCATGGGAGAATAGCAATTAGCTGAAACAATCTTGTTTCAGTTGTTGGTTATGATTGTAGTTTGTTAATTCAGTTGGCAATTATTGGCTGTTAAATAAGTTTTTAGTTAGGGGTTGCCTCTGTTGTCCAGATTGACAGTTATGTTGGTTAGTTGGCTATTAGCTAGTAGGTAGAGATAATTGGAGAGATTGTTAGAGAATTCCCTCCAAAAGAGAACTCATCTTGCCCCTATAAAAGCATTTCATTTTTATTCTCTTCTGGAATATCAGGGAACAAATTTCAGTTTTCATCTCTCTCCCCCTCCCCCCCCCCCCCCCGGCCCCCTCCCCCTAGCTCTGATACTGGCATCGCTAAAAGTGGGTGACAAGCTGGGAAATCTTTTCCCATAGTGTAATTTGACATATAGCAAGAACCATATATAGGCTGGTGGGTGCTAGGAAAATCATTGTCATTTATAGACACCAGGAACCTTTTACTTTTTTGGCAATTGGAAATTATGGGAAATCATTCTTCACCAGAAAAAATGATTTGGCAACTTGATCATCCGGTATTTTTGCTAAGAATTAATTCTAAAGTTTTCAAACACAAGGAATGTTTTCCCTCCAAAAGAAGTGGTTAAATTTATAATTTGCTGATTTGATTATACTTGCTTCAATAACAACATATCAAGCCTTAGTCCCACCAAGTGGGGCTGACTACATCGATTCTAGCTAAAATAATCAACTGCTGACAAGTGGCAGCAGGAGAACAGGGGCATGTGGCAATTAGCTATTGCTAGCTTGTTTCAGTTGTTGGTTATAGCAGTTGTCTGTTAATTTGTTGGCAATTAGTGGTTGTTACATCAGTGGGTGGTTAGTGGTTGTTATCTATTCTACAGACCAAAAGAGAACTCCTTTCCCCTACCCCTATAAAAGCTATTGTATTCTCTCTTCTAGAATATCAGAGAAAAAATTTGCAGAATTCAGGTCAATTCAACTTTGTTGACCCCTCAAATAACTACCCAAATTTGCAGTTTCAGTTAAGATTTTTAGGTTCAGTGGTCTAATTAAATCGACTTAATGGCTTTTCAATTGACTGACTATTGTTTCATCGAACTGAATTCCAATTTTAAGTCAACTGAATAAAAGTAGAACAGGTTGATTTCAATGTCTGGATTAACTAGTTGATTGAATTGATTTTACTTCACGAGAATAGGTTACTTTCAATGGTTTTTAAGCAACATAAGAGGAATAAATATGAAATTAAAGCTTGGGCTTTGATCACACTAAAAAGCAATTGCAATGATGCAATTGGCTCGAAAAATGGATAACTCAATGAATAGATAAAATTATAGTAAAGGTCGGAATTGGATCAATGTGGAAAGTGAGCTACAGTAGGACACATGCTAATCAAGAGACATCTACAACAACAACAACAACAACATATCCAGCCTTTATCCCACTATGTGGGGTCGGCTACATGAATTCTAGACTTCCAAGAATTAGATATGATGGGAGAATCAAATATAAGGGAATATAGCAAGGCGTGGGTGTAGGGATGTGAATGGGTCTCCATTGGGGGTCTCAATTAACCCCATTTAAAGTGAAAACAAGTACAAAAATGAGGTATAAGTATAAGGCTCATTTGAAAATTTATCAAAACAAACATGTAAATGGGGTCTAAGTGGGGTTAATTGGGGACCCCATTTACATCCCTACGTGGGTGAGGGGAGTGTAATGAAAACAAGGGGATAGGGTTGAAGAACATGGGTAATGACACAAGTATTCATGAGATATGGCTTGAGTGTTCAACTAGTACAAGCGAGTGGGATGTAATCATGACAGTGAGGTGACTAAATATAGCCTAAAGATGTAAGTGGCTTCATTTAATCTAAGCCCTAGGATCAATTAGGATCAAGGGCCAAGATGTACTCTTATAACTTAAGGATGTACATAAGAAAGAGAGCAGGAAGACTTAGCCATTTTGCTCCAACCAGCTGTGTGTGTGTGTGAGAGAGAGAGAGAGAGAGAGAGGAAGGAGGCTTTCCAAGTGATCTTCTGCTTTCTGTGCCTTGTGCATTTGATAGTGTATAAACATACATATGTTTATATTGCACCTTATGCTTTGGATAGTGCTTCTGTATGCATATACCTATGTTTATGTCAGACCTCCGAATCTGATAAGGTATTCTCACTGGTTTGGTGAAAATTGGGCAAGAACTTAAGGGAGAAATTGAGAAGAATTGTAGGGAGGAATAGAAGAACCAAGAATGAGAGGGAGAAAGATCTGGAATTTTTCTATTGATATTTCGATGCTTTGATAAGGCTGAATCAGGCCTTATATACTAATTATAGCAGTATAACTAATTGGTTCCTTTCGTACAATGACCTGGCCATCTTCTAGAACAATTTTGTTATAACTACCAAGGTACAACCCCTCACAGCCCTAATGACCACGGTACAACCCTTGTTTGCCCTATGCACATGACAATTTATATTGCATATTTGTGCATGCTCATGGCGTATATCTAGCCACTCTAGTAATAGCAGGAATACCAGTTTAAAAAAGCATCTTATAAATGGAAACAAGATGCTCATGATTCTAGATATGCATAGACATGGGAAGGAAGAAAATAGCAATTATTTCTTATTGATAGCATCACACATATTTGGTCTTGGCTACATTCTTTCTGAGTTCATTTTGTTTTTCTTTTCTTCTTTACTTTGTTTGGAATGCTGTATATGATTCTGGGCTATTATTTCGTGTGTAAACTTGAAGGTTATACATCGAGATTTCAAATCTTCAAATGTGCTCTTGGATGAAAACTTCAAGCCAAAGCTTTCAGACTTTGGGATTGCTAGGGAAGGTCCAACTGGTGACCGAACTCATGTATCCACAGATGTAAGTAGATAGCGTATAAATATTAGTGCAAAAAAAAAAAATGTGGATAGTTGTATAAAATAGGACCACATCATGTTTAGTTGTATGTGGCGTAAGGGCATCCTGGCTCCTTCAACTTTTTTTTTTTTTTTTCCTAATCATTTTACCAATATTTTTTTAGACAACCATTTGTTGACATTTGATAGGCTCATGAATTTCTTTTCTTTTTTGTTTCCCGTGATTTTGTATTCTTCTTGAAGTTCCTGTTTGAGAAGCATAAGCTCTCTCGATCCAGTTTGGCTTACACTGATTATTATAGTTGTGCTGATGAAAACATGGTTTGGATTTAGTTAGCTAATTTTTTGATGTCAGAAGGTTGGAACATTTGGATATGCTGCCCCAGAATATATTGAGACTGGCCATCTTAATGTCAAGAGTGACGTATATAGTTTTGGTATAGTGCTATATGAGGTGTTAACAGGCCGGCGGACTGTGGATAGAGACCGCCTCCCCCTGGAGCAGAGGCTTGTAGATTGGGTGCGGCGGTACCCAGCAGACAGCAACAGGTTTAGCAGGATCATTGACCCACGACTTGGAAACCAATATTCTCTCCCCATCGCTCAGAAGATTGCCAAGTTGGCAGATAGATGCCTTAAAGGGTACTTGAAATGCCGGCCTACAATGACTGAAGTTGTGAAAAGCTTAAAAGAAGCAATACAAGATTCTGGAGGAGGAAGTTCTCCAGAGCATCCGCACCCAAGCTGGCCCCCAAATGGGAATCATGGAAACTGTTCAACCAAGTGATACTTGAATGAGGGTTAGTAAAATAAGAGTTTATGAACCCTAAAGAGGAGAAAGAAACATTGACTATTGTACATAGCTGGCATAATTTCTTCTGCTTTTGACAGACAGGTATAAATGCTTGGACCTCAAATGTGTAGCAGCAGGAATCGTTCACCTCGTGGCTAAGAGTTTTGAATCTCAAATTCTTACACGTCCATTGTAATTTTTTGGGTCAAGTGATAAACGTTATTATTCATGAAATGATGATGTTCTTTTTGCTTTTGATTTTGTAAGAGGTTATTCATTGATTGTGGAAGAGGGCAGGGTGAAAGGCATCAGTGACCTTGGTAGCATGAGTGGATTTTTGTGTACATTTTGACTGTAAATCATTAGAGTTGAAACTTGAACAGCTTATTGCTCTTATTGCTCATGTTTTCTTCTCTCCACGCTTTGCTAATTTAGACATGTTTTACACCTTTTAAACCAGACCTATTAATCACGGCCTTCATTAAGCAAGCCATTAGTATTGTTCATTATAAGTGATACCCAACCATTAAAAATTATCTTTCCTCTTTTCTGGAAACAGTTCCTGGCAGAATAATTGATTGTGGTCATTTTTTTTTTTATATATTTTTTCTTGCTTTATGTGAAATAGATTAAAAAGAAAAAATGGATAAAAGAAATATAGTGTTCACGCATCATATTAAATTCCAGCAGTGGCTGAAAGTGATCTACTAAAATATTGATTTGCATTTGTATCAACAGACTTAAATATAAGAGGGAAAGGGGAATTTGATAGAGCCTTCAATATGATAGAACCAATTAAATTGAATTTTGAAGCACATAAAATGGTGCCCTTTATTTCTCATTTTTGTACTTGTATTTTATTTTAAATGAGGATAATTGGGATTTATGGGGAATTCATCCGACAGTCCTAGTCCTGAGGTATAGTCTAATAATCAGTGGATATTATTTTTGATAATAGCTATTAAGGATCAAAACTCTGAGAGTACGAGTCTATTAATCTTTAATTGATTAATGCCCTCACCACCATGGCAATGCATAATAGTCGTTGCCAACCAGATGGGTCAGTCCACTCTGCCCTACCAACTACCAACATGACAATTTTATGGAAAATAGTAGTAGCATTAGCATCACCCCTGGAATTAGCTATTAATTTAGGCTGTGCCTCTCATTAAAGATGGCCAAATTCCTTCTTTTTTTTAAATAAGGGTATGACTTGTAATAAAGCTTTGGTGTGTACTACAGCGGACAATATTACAGATTAATATTTAATTTTAAAAAGGTAAATCAAACACAACAATTAAAGAAGCAGTCTATTTTTGAATTTTTTTTATTTAGAAATGAACATTGGACCTAAAATTTTGAGAAGGGGTGCCGAAAATAAACACAAAAATTGACAGTAAAACCAAACTTAGGCCAGTGATGAGTTATAATGTGATAAATTGAGAGTGAAAGTGGAAGTGTGACAAGAACATTTAAAACATTATTCATGATATTGTTCACTTACCCAGGCATTCAATTAGTATAAACAACTCAAAAGAAAATACAAAAAACATTATAAATAACTGCTTTGATGTGTCATTACTTACACCAGGATCACTGGGGCTTATGGTACTCAAGTCTTTTAATAATTTATTATTAGAAAGTTGTTAAAAACTTTCCAAGATTGTGAGCAGCGCACATGAAGAACTCCTAAATCATTGTACAAGAAATAAAAAAATAAAATATTATACTAAATTAAATGTACTTTTGATACCTAAACTTGATTGATTTCACAATGTTACTCTTAAAAATAACTAAGAGAGTGGGTGAATTAGATTTTTAAGTTTAAAATGATTTTTATCAAGTTATTAGCTTTTAAAGCAAGTTTAGTATTAGATTTACTGATAAATAGATAGTTGTAATAATCTTAACAATCAAGCATAATCAACACACAATATTTTTATAAAGATTCAATTTTATGAACTTACGTCATTTCTTTTCAAGTTTAAAAAAATTGAGGGTTTCACTAAAAATAGAAGAAATAACTCTTAACTTTTATACAAGAGATACAACCGTGATCACAAATAATCTTGTTAACAAAATCACACTTGTAACAATTTAAATACCTCATAAAATGGGACCACCTCAAATACAAGTGAGTAAAATACAAATAACTGATTTGCAACCCTTTTAATCTTGAAACAAAGAAAAAGAACTTTGTTGCCACAAATCTTTTACACTTGAATGCCTTCACCTTTAAATGCACAAAGAGCTCAATAAGTAAGTTCAAATGCAGTAGGAGAACATGTCATATTGGTTTGAAATGTGAACATTTTACTAAGTAGAAGACCCTATTTTTCTTTATTAAAAACATAGCTAAAAAAAAATTACTCAAAAAAGGCAACCATGTTGCATTAAATAGACAATATTGGTAAGAAGCCGTAGATCTGTAAAATAAAATATGTTCAAGAGATAAACACATTATATAATAGTAAAATAGGCTATAAAAGAAACAATATTGCCTATAAAAGATGGCTGGTCATAGGAGATATAGTATTTAGGACCTCAAAGAAGCATTAGAAAGAAATAAGGCAGCTTTGAAAATAAATAATATTTTAAACAAAAAGAAAAGGGCAAACTACCCCGTCATGTTTTTGTGAAAAACATTAATTATAAGTAGGAGAATTAGTTTTTGTCTTGTGTTACAAAAGAGAAAATATGAGTGATCTTAAAAAAAATTTGGGCAGAAGAGCCTTAAGGTGATTGAGAACACTAATAAATAAAGGAAAAAAAGTTAAAGTTTTTAAAAAAAATTATTTAGATAGACAGTATTTGGTTGACCAAACCTCAAGTTTGGTTGACTAAACTTCTTTATCGGAGAAAATAAAAAGTATTTTGTGATGATTTGGTTTACTAGTTTGGCTTTGTTAAAGGGTCCTCAGATACTTCGGGATTATTTGATCGATCATAACTTTCATCTAGTCAACTAGATTAAGTGTCTAAAAAGATGAGATGCATTTTGTCTTCTTTTAGTCAACTTGGTACATTAAAAAAATTAGTGATTTTAATTCTAGGAATATTTGGTTGACTGAGCCTACAACTTTGGTTCTTAAAAAAGTGTCTAAAATCTTCTAAAGGAGTTTGGTTAACTAAACTTGTACTTTAATTGATTAAATTTAAAGAGTTTATAAACAAAAATAACTTATTAACTACCTGATGTATTCAAGATGAGGAGAAAATAACTTTTATTACTGAAAAAGACATCTATTATTATAAGATTATGCTTTCAATTTGAAAAATGCAAGAGCTGCATATTAAAGAATGGTTAACAAGGTCTTTAAGGACTTGAGAAATACTACAAAGATGTAAGCTGATAACATGATCACCAAAAGTAAGAAAACTAAACCACATGCGATGAAACTTGCCTAAGTGTTTGAGGTGATTAGAAAATGTAATATGAGATTTAACCCTTACAAGTGCTCGTTTAAAGTATAATTAAATAAATTCATAGGGTATATGATAATGCAAAAAGAAATCAAGACTAATCTTAAGAAAATACAAGTTATTCTAGACATGAAATCACTAGCTTTGTTCAAGGAAAATTAGCCATGGATCAGGATGATAGTTGCAATAAATAGATTTCTTACAAAGTCAGTAGAAAAAAGTCTTTCATTTTTCTAAATTTCAAGGATTGGAACATTAGTGATATGATCTAATGCTAGATTTAAATGACATTTAAATGGGTATTTTGATTTTTATCTAACTATCTGTTAAATTTTTTAAAATGCATTAGGGTGTATATGGGTTATTTTATTTTTTCTATAAGATCCAAAATAAATTTATCTAAATGAAGAGATACATTTATCTAAAAATTCAAATAAAAACTCACACCACTTCTTTTTCAAGTATGATTAGATAAATTTAACAGATACAATAAAAAATATTTTTTACAAAATACTTTATATACTCCACTTTTTCTAACACATCTTGATTAAAGTGTGTAAAGATAAGAGTAGTTCGATTTGCCTAGATTATCATAGCCATCATAATTTTTTAGCCAAAAACACGTAACAAATAAAAGTACCAAAACAATATCATTAAAAGCTATAATAAGTTCTTTTAGAAAACTATGAGCACTTCCTTAAAAGCTATAAATAGGTGAAAATTATAAATACTCTTATAATGTAAAAAGTGTTTGTAAGTTTCGAAAAAATAAACACATTTATAGTTTAAAAGTTTCAAAAAGTATACACTTGTACACGGTGAACATGTTTATAATTTATAACAAGATGCTTATAATTTTTTTCAAGCCCTATTTTAATTTTATTTTGGTTCAAAGTAAATTACTCAACTAACTTATTATGTATTTTAATTAACTTTGGGACATATAGCTTTCAAATTGCTCTTTAATTTTCGAGAAAATTAGGTCTTGATGATTCGTTTCAATCCTATCGAGGAAGCCCTACATTTACATTTACATCTACCCAATTTGTTTTGATTTTGTCAAATTTCGCACTCAAATTTAGCTTCCTAACTCAGAAAAATTAACCTATTTTATTATTTATAACAAATCACACTTAGATCTAATTTCTTCTTAAATTCATGTTTTAATTCTCTTAGGTCTCCTCCTATCCTCGACAATATTTTTCTAAATATTGCTACGTCCCATTCAAAAAATCTTTAATTAAATTAAAAATAAATTTTAATATCTAGAATTTATTTAAAATTGTTAGTATTACAATGTTTGTTTTCTTTAACAGAACTTGACGAAAAATTAAGAGGGATTGAATTTAGCAAAAATTAAAGTTTAGTAATTGTAATAATAAAGATTAAAGAATTGTAATCAATTTACTACATAATGCAAAATTTAGGTTAGTAGCAATGTAATTTATTAGAAGATATTGTAAAATTATGAAAACTTATCTAAACGAAGATACATTAAATTCACTTGTTAATATTACATATATTTTTTATTTCTTGCTCACATGGTGTCCGGAAACTCAATTAGAATGTAGAAAATTTTAGTTTAAGTTTTAATAATTATAAATTAATATTTAATTTTTATTAAATTAATTAAAAATAATGTATAATCACTGCATCAATGAGTTTGTAAAATAACCAAGATTCAAGGTTGATGCTTGTGAATTCTCAATTAATTTGTGAGAAATAGTGATTGGCCACTTAATTTTTGTTTAATTATGGGAGTTTTTTTTTTTATTTACCTAGGGTGTCCAAGCTTTGCTTGACTAATTCTCAAGGGTGGATGATCTTCCGCTTTGATGCACTCTCAGATAAATTCAGATACGGACACATTATATATGTAATATCCCAAGAGCTCAGAGAAGGGTAGTATATATTGAGGATAAGTAAGGAAAGAAACAACACTAACTGGATACTTTTTGAGCTGAATGCAGGTAAAGAACTCTAGAGTTAAGTGTGCTTGACCTGGGAAAATCCAATGATGGGTGACCCCCTTGGGAAGTTCGCGTAAGCTCATCATGGTAAGTTGTTCTGGTCCTTCTTATTGTTCGATGCGGGATGTTACAAGTGGTATAATACCCCGGGAGCCCAGATGAGAATAGAATATATCGAGGATAGTGTAAGAAAGGAAACAACACTAGCTTGATACCTTTTAGGCTAAATATAGGCAAAGAACTCTGGGGTTAAACGTGCTTGAGCTGGGAGCAATTCAAGGATAGGTGACCCCCTAGGAAGTTCGCTTAGGCCCATCAGGGTAAATTGTTTTGATCCTTCCTATCGCTCGATGTGGGATGTTACAGGTGGTATCAGAGCGTAGTTTGAGTCAGTCTTGAGGGACAAGTTCCTGTACACCAAGGTTGTTCGGTAGAGTTAGGGAGGTCTAGGTGAATTGAATAGGGTCAAGCTGCGTTGAGTTTTGCTAATTCGTGTGAGAGATTGTGTCCCAATTTATATTCGTGCTTGGGTGATAAGTGCACGTTAGGATAAGACCGTGAAGTGGTATGAATGGGATTTATTTAGGATTTGTGCTTTCTCTAGGTGTTTGGGTAAGAGGTTAGTTTAACCGTAATTTATTTGCCTGATATTTGATGGTATATGCAGCTTTTGAGTATCCCCAATGGAACCCAGAGGACTAGATCCCAATGTACCCCTACCTAATCTAGATGACCTCCCAGCGTTGGATTGTTTATGGTGTCGGTGGGAACAGGAGTTTGCTTCTGGATGGGGAGACGGGTAAGACAAAGAGGAATACCTAGTGAGTTATGTGTATTTGCTTGACGAGTTGTTTCAAGAGATGAACCACAAGATCTTTTGGGAATTGTCAGAGAGACAAGTTCTGATTGCCCGTGAGCACATGAATGACGTGTAGAGGCGGCTGACCAACGTAATGATGAATGATGTGAGCTTTGGTTCCCATTATGATGCTTTTCCCAGGGTTGTGAGGCAACAAACTGCCATTTGGGAGCCCCTGGTAGGGCCGATATAGGACGTGCCCAAGATTGGAGCACTACCGAACACCCAGTCAGTCCAAGCTACAGTGAGGGAACCATTACATCCACCAGATGGACTTGTTGGACCTAGCTCCAGCATAGTTAGCAATGACGACTTGGCTTACTTGGCAGTTAAAGCTACCTCGGTTGTCAGGGGTGATGAGAGTAGTTCTAGATAATGTGATTATTAAGGGGCTGCAATGCAAATATATGGTTGTAAATTATGAGTTTTGTAAAGATGAGAATTATGTGAGAAACATCTAGTACAATGTTGGAAGGTATCATGTAATGAGATGTATTTAATGAACTTGTGAGCTTTGAGATCCCTAGGAATCAAGTAGTCGTTGCTATTAGCAAAGAGTATCCTAGTGACTTGATGTGATGAATAATATGAACCTAGAAAGTCACAGGCCAAACCTGCGATGGACATTTGGGTTGCGGACCGTTTTTGCTAAGACCGAGTGGACCAGATACCTGATTGTGGTGAATTTATTGGGTCCCTAACCATTGTCTATTAGTGATGCAGATTAGAGATAACACGTATCTCATGTAAGGGAAGCGATTAAGGAAACTTTTAAAGCTACCTTTAGAGAGCACGTTGTTCATGATAAGGGCGTGTGTAATATCCCAAAAAATAATAGGAATAATAATATAACCATAATAATAAATGAAATTAAATTAATTAAATTAAATTAATTTGTTAAAAATTTTGTGGCTGTGTGGCGGTGCCCGTGAGCTTTCAGGAAGCTTCCTCAATTCCTCTGATATTGAAATCACACAAAGAATGAGAGATGATGAGAGAGTCGAGAGATTTCAGAGAAAGCGAGAGAATGAGTGAGAGCTCGCGAGAAGGAGAGAGAGGGAGAGAGATAGAATGAGAGAGAGAGAGAGATGAGTTGCAGGGAGAGAGGTTGGTCAAGAGCTCAGCCATGGTAGCCGAGCAGGGTAGCAGCAGCGGTCGCGTGAGGCGCGGGTGGAAGCGGTGCAGCCATGGTGGTGGTGGCGGTCGGAGGCGCGCGGAGGCAACAAACGATGAACGGCGAGGGCGGAGCTGGCTGGGCGGCGTCGGCCATGGCCGCAACATGCACAGGTGTAGGGAAGGCAGCGTGGAAAAAGAAGAAGGAATGGAGAAGAAGAAAGGAAGAAGAAGAAGAATAAGAGAAGAAAAGAAGAAGAAAGAAGGAAAAAAAGAAAGAAGAAAAGAGAAGAGGAAGTGCAGGCGCGGGTGTTGCAGGGAGGAAGAAGAAGAAGAAGAAGACGAAGGAGAAGAAGAAAATAAGAAAATAAAAGGAAATAAAAGAAAATAAGGAAAAGTAAAAGAATTTTGGGATTTTTCGGCAAAGTAATCGATCAGGTATGTGGGTAAAAATTTGTATAAGCGTGATATATTTAAATAATAAATTTTTCGTTATTAAAATTAATTAATTTGGGTCCCGATTGTGTTATTTGCTAGGAAATGATTTAATTTGCATCGGGAGCTCGAGTGAGGTCGGAATCAGCTGGTTTCAGGCAAGTTCTCAACCCTCATCTCGTATTCTTTAATTCCCGTGAGAAACCCTGTGATTTCTCGTATCTTATACCATCCCTTCGTTTGTTTCAGCCCGTTTATTAATTATGAAATTTTGAGTTGTTTGATCTAAATTTAATTTATTAAGCTGGCTTCAAGGATTTTATTAGTGTGATTTAATTTAAAATAAATATGAAACTCATTGAGATTTTACTGTGGTGCGCTTACAAGGGATTTTAGATAGTTAAATTATTTATATTACACGATAGATTTATTTAATTAAAGCTGCGATTTTATTTATTGCCAGCGAACGTTTTACTTCGCAGCGGGTGTGCAAGAAAAGTAAGAAACGGCCATGTAAATGCAAGCTCCCAACCCTCTCTTCCTGATCTTTAATTCCCGTGAAAGACCCCGTGATTTCCTATAATTTATCATCTCCCTTACTCTAATTCGATACCTAACCTTATTTGTTAAATTATTATTCATTTGTTTTAATTTAAATTAAATCCGAGGCTTTTATAATTTTATTTGTTGAGTGCCTACGAGGGTTTATACCACCCCATTCCCTTCGAAATGATGTTGAATCCAGTTTGGAGAACTAGGTTCCTAGTCGTGCGGGTTTTATTTACGATTTTTCTCGGATTTACTTATAATTTGGTTAGAGCTATTGAGCAGTGGGTTGGGGTCGACTATTTGGTGACGTTGGGGTAGACTATTGTATGGCCCTAAAGTGGACCGTCAGGTGGACACTCTTAGTCACTGATCGTTGACCGGTGCCGGACACTGCTGACTAGTTCTGCCGGTATGTGATTTACTGCATGATTAGATGCATTGTATCACTGTTCATGATTTGATATGCACATGGGTACGGGATGCATGTTGGGATATTTATTTATTGAGTATGCTTGGACACGGACATTTTATCCTGGTTAGGTTGCATCCAGCGCGGGCATATGCATGGCATGTGGTTTATTATGTGGGCGGAGCATGGCCTGATGCCTGGATGTATGGGCACTAGTGTATCATGTTGATGTTCACTATGCCATTGCATTTTTATGTGCATTACATGGCTATTGGTAGTTATTAGTTCTCGGATGGGAGTACCGTTCTGAGGGAGCCTATGGCTCGGTTGTCGGGAGTACCGACGGGGACGGGCGACGAGAGTATCGGCCCGGGATCGCGCGCACAGGTTTGTGGAGATATTTGTTACTTTTCAGGGTAGCGGCAGGTTAGTATGGAACTTGGGTGCCATGTGTCTTGTGTGGGCCTCAAGGACCAGTATGTGCGTTTATTATGCTCTTGTTGACACATATTTTTGTAACACCCTGTATCGAGCGATAGGAAGGTTCGGGACAACTTACCCTGATGGGCCTACGCGAACTTCCCAGGGGGGTCACCCATCCCTGGATTACCCCAGGTCAAGCACGCTTAACTTGGGAGTTCTCTGCCTACATTCAGCCCAAAAGGTATCCAGTTGGTGTTGTTTCTTTCTTTACTTATTCTCGATATATACTATCCTCCTCTGGGCTTTTGGGGTGTTACACACATCGTGTCATCATCATGGGGCCCACAACTGCGAGTTAGCTCTCAGCTATCGCCATTCGACGACCAGTAGGCCTACCGCACTTATGAGCCTCTCAGTGGTTGCCCTCTGGGCAACCGATAAGGGACATACCCGGTGCATCCACACCATCCCCCCGGCAGGTGTGGTGGGGCTCTATCGGCCCCTCCCTTATCCGGGGTTATAGGGACCATTATGGGGTTTCCCACAGACGGCGCCAAATGTTGACACATTTTTGTAACACCCCGCATCGAGCGATAGGAAGGTACGGGACAACTTACCCTGATGGGCCTACACGAACTTTCCAAGGGGGTCACCCATCCCTGAATTACCCCAGGTCAAGCACGCTTAACTTGGGAGTTCTCTACCTACATTCAGCCCAAAAGGTATCCAGCTGGTGTTGTTTCCTTCCTTACTTATTCTCGAAATATACTACCCTCCTCTAGGCTCTTGGGGTGTTACACACATCGTGTCATCATCATGGGGCCCACAACTGCGGGTTAGCTCTCAGCTATCGCCATTCGACGACCAGTAGGCCCACCGCACTGATGAGCCCCTCAATGGTTGCCCTCTTGTCGAGATGGAATCTCCTCTACTTACGAAACCCCCTAAAAATCGCATTGATAACCCCTCGTATTTGATCCGGAGAGGCTACCCTAGCTTTTTGACCTTTTTCAGCCCTAGGTCTTCTTTGTGGGATACGGGTTCTCCTCGGATATGGGTCATCACGTGGTTCTCTGCTTCAACTCTATCTCCTATAGACATATCGATGGAGGTGGCCTTTTCTAACCATCTTCTCAATCTAATCTTTGAGGGTGGTACATTCTTTTGTCATGTGACCGAACATCTGATGATAACCACAACATTTTCTAGTGTCCACATTAGGGTCGAGGTTAGGCTAGGCTCTTATTCCGAGAAATGTAATGACCATTGAGTTATAGACTTTCTGGAAGATCCAATCTCACCTTATCGTCAGCAGGGTGTAAGTGTCATAGTGCAATTGGGGTGGCTCAGGAACCCAGGCTGGCTCTCTTCGACCCCTTGGTCGGTCTCTGTTCTCTCATCTTCGACTGGAGTCCCTATCAAGGTATTGGTGATGCTCAATAGATGGCTTTGGTCGTAGGTTCGACTATGGTTGAGCGTTATTGTGCCTGACCTTCGACACTTCTTTTACATTTATATAGCTAATTGCTCGTAGTCGGAGTTCTTCAAGGTCAGCAGGAGGCTTCCAAGCCAGAGAGTCAGCAAAGGGCCTGGGCTTAAGCCTTGCCATGACGGCATGTAAGGACACAGTCGAGTTGAGGTCCCTAATTTGAATGGCCTCCTACTTAAATCGATTCATGAAAGCTCGAAGCAACTCATTCTCTCCTTGCTTCAAGTTGATCAGGCTGTCCGAGGTTTTATGATGAGCTTGGCTGGTAGAGAAGTCGGTGAGGAAGTGAGTGGCAAGCTCGAAAAAGTTGTGAATAAAGCCTGGCTCTAGAGTAGAAAACCACAAGAAGGAAGACTTCTTCAAGGTGCTAGGAAAAGCACGACACATGATTAAATTAGTTCCCCCACTTAATAACATCAAAGAATTGAACATTATGAAGTGCTCATGGGGGTCAGAGGTTCCGTCATACAACTCCAATGTGACAAGAAGGCAGAATCCCTCTAGTAAGGGTACAAACATGATGAACTCTAAGAAATGGTGGCTCGGAGTGTACAAAGAAGCTGATGTTGGAGGGGTAGGGGTGTGGGTAGCTTGGAGTTGTTGATGATGGTTGATCTCTACGTCATCGTCAATCCGCTTATTGCATTGATCAAGTTATTGGTTGTGGGTTAACTCAACAACTCTGGTAGATGGTTGATGGTTGTGTTTGGATTTTCTTGGTTTAGGGCCATATTATTGTGGCTTTTGGTTCTAACCATGTGGGGTAGGCAAGTTTTACTAGGCCCCACGGTGGGCGCTAAATGTTTCTTTTGACCCAACGAGGTTGGTAGGACTGGTTGCAATGGTAGCAGAATGTCGTGATTTGGTGATCTGTGTGGCAAATGGTAGTTGGCACTTGCAAGCACTCTGACACTCAAGTCAGTATGGGTTCAAAATGTTAGAGTATGGGTAACACTTGGAAAAAACATACCTTAGCCTATGATTAGGCTGGTTCATATATATTTTTTGTGTGCTCTCATTTTTGAGACATCATGATAAGTGGCGTGTCTTATTTTGTGCTCTAAAATATTTATTATACTCTGTGTTTTATGTTAGTCAAGTAATAGTGAAATACTTGACTTATGAATGTTTCATGTGAGCATGTATCACCAAGTAAATGTGTTTATGCATGTAATATCTTTATGTTGTACATTAATACATGAGCCTAGTAGAAAAATTCTTATTTAAATCCTACAGAAATGAAGTTTGTAGTTGAGCAACATATAGTGTTCTCAACTTGTTCTCAAAGCCATGTGCTTAAGAATATCTCATTATCTTGGCTCATCTAAGGGTTTTTATGTAACCAAGTGAATGTATTTGGAAAGTTAGTTTTAACCAACTTTCACAAACAACACTTGTGTTTGGTTGAGATTGAGGTTTTTATCATCTAGATGTTGATGAGGAAATTGAGTTTTGTATGTAAGCTCAATGTCTATGATATTTTTTGATGTTATTAATGAGAAACCTATGTTTTATATCTAAGCTCATCATTTATGTTTCTCATATAGGTGTTGATATTGAGGAAAAATTGTTTTGATGAAGTTTTTCCAAACAATATATGTCATGTGAATGATAATCAACTAAATTTTAAGCATAATCAAGTATATCCTTGTATTAGTTGAGTATGTTAATTCCACAGTCGAATGATTATGTTTTATGGCTTCAATCAAGTATTTTTGTTTTTTTAGAGCAATCAAGTGTTTATGAATGGATAATCGACTATTAGTGAGTAATAGTCGAGTATTTTATACTAGTTCTCTGTATCTCAAGTTTAATCGAGTAGCTAATGAGTTTACTCGAGTATCTGATGAGCATAATCTAGTATCTGAAGAGTATAATAGAATGTTGATAAACATACTCAGGTATGAAGTTTATATAATTGAGTATAGAATTTCATTAGTCAAGTGAGAGCCTGAGTTAGTCGAGTGAATGGCTGCTAAACTCAAATTTTATAGTCGTTAGACTAGCTGTTGCAAGTGCTTTTAAGGCAAAGATTGAACCGTTTAGTCTCCAAAAAGGCTCTAGATTTTTTATAAATCATTGACCATAATATTTAAATATTCTAATGATTATTTTACGAAAAAGTAAACTATCCTTGCAAATTTCCATCCTTTAGACAATAACTATAAAAAAAAGATAAAGTTTAAGATAAAGACTGTCATTCTTGAATTCTTCCTACTAACTTGAGCAAAATAATTTCTTCAAGCTTTCATCATTCAATTTGAAAAGAGAGAAAGAGTGTGTTAAGCTCAAGGGTAAGTAAATAAGATTTTGATGATAATAAAAATATTCTTTTGATGTAAATATATTTTATTAGCCTCTTGTAATGTAAAAGATATATTTTGATGATAACAAAAATATTTTGATGATAAAATATATTTTTATTAACCTTTTTCAATGTAAGAGATATGTTTTGACGATAACAAAACTATTTTTATAATAGAGATATATTTTACCAACTCATTGCGTTGAACACTCACTATGCTGAAAAATGTGTGTGTTAAAATGGTTAAGTATCTTAGGCCGATCGAAGTTGACTAGAATGTTGGTCTCTAATCTTAGGTCAATCGTTGCTTCGATGGAAGTTAGCCAGAATGTTTGGCTTATGTCTTAAGTCGACCGATCCTTCAACCGATATTGTGCATAAAGTTGCTAGACGACTTAGGTCGACCAAAGTGGAAACTTCAGTCGATTGAAGTTCAACAGTTATTTTTTTGTTCTGTCCTTGTTTTTGCATCTCTTTTTGTTGTATACCCATGGATAATTTTTTCAAATATGCTATCACCTTGTTCCTTAAATCATGGTTCGTTTTCCTCATGCAAAAAGTATATTTGAATTAAAGATGAATTATCTTTAGACATGTTTCCTTGTTTTAATCATTTTGTCTCAAGGTGCTTATGTTTCAATTTTCATATCTTGATAAATGTATTTTACTCTTGCAAAAAGAATATTTGTTCTTAATTATAGATCGGTTGTTGTTTAACATGTTTCCTTGTTTTGTTCCTTGTTATTTGTAATAACCTAAAGAATTTTTGAATTTCAAATTTCATATTGACTATCTTTATAACAGCTAGTTTTTTGGAAGATATATATGCAGGGTAAGTGTGGAGGCTCAAGAGAGATGTGTGAAGAACAAACTTGATAAACCATTTAAACAAGAGAGAGAATGTTCAAAGTGTTGGAAGTGTGCTGACTGATGGAATTCTCAACCATTAGTGACTTGTTTGTAATTGTCTCTAGTTGTAAGTTTGTTATTTTTATTCAGTTATTATGTGAGGGGTTTTATTTGCTAGCGGTGTACTAGTAGTTCTTGCTTAGGCAAGGAATTATGTGTTGGTTCTAGCTCCAGTTAAAAGTTAGTGTTGTTGGTTCTAACTCCAATTAAAATGTAGTATTGATTCTCCCTAGTGGAATCTCAAGCTAAGTCTTGAGAAAGACAAGTAGGCGCCATCACCACATATTAAAATAAAAAATTCAAATGTTTTCAGCAAGAGCTAAAATTAATATTTTTTAAAAAACTCAATTCACCCCCCATTTTGGGTATTTTTCTGGGCAACAGAGTGCTTACATTCTATATATTCTTTTTATCTCTCTTTTATTTGTGAGAAACAAAATCTTGTATTTGTATTCTATTTTTGTAAAAGCTTCTCAAGTGCTTCATATTGTAAACTTCTTATATCTTGTTGTGGTTATACCTGATCCCTAAAAGGCAAGAGGTTGTGTCTGATCCTTTGAAAAGGCAAAAGGTTATACCTGATCCTTTAAAAGGTAGTGGTTTTGGTTAAGCTTTTAAAAATCAATTGTATTGGTTTCTGTTGAGTCTATTAAAAGCAAAGGTTATAGCTGCACGTGTAAAAAACTGAGGTTATGGCTGAACTTGGAAAGGGTAAGTGGATTGTTAAATCTTTGGTGAGGAGCCAAAAGAGTAGAATAGGCTGGTTGGTTGAACCACTATAAAACTTGTTGTGTGATGCATTCTCTTGTTTCTTCTTCATTTTATTTCAGCAAGATAATTTTTTATTTCTAGCATTCTTAGTTTGCATTTTCTGCAACATAACTTAATCTTGCAAAGCTTATTTTATTCAAACTATGTTTGCATTAGTATTTGTTAAATTACCAAACATAAGCTTTCAATATAATCTCTTATTTTTATTTTTCAAATATCTTAAAAAGTATAAAAGCTTTTTCTTTGCTCAAAAGTGTTTTAATCTAAAACATTTTTGAAAACTCAATTCACCAACCTCTTGGGTGTCTATCAGTTATTTCAACCCCCTATAGCAATAGGTATCCCACTCACATGATGCCCAAGATTCTCGTGATTCCTCTGATCTTCAGAGATGCCAACCCCCGACCTTGCTCCATCATCATCCCATCCAACATACATGAAGCCTCCACAATCAATGGCCAAGAATCCTTTGCAATCAACGACCAAGAGTTGCCCATTGTCATCTCCAAAAGACTCAGATCTTGATCACTATAGTCCCAGGGAAGCCCCAAATCATCATCGACCACACCACCAGCTAGATTTGCAGAACCCAGAAGCCCAACCAAATTCCCATCAACCAACTCAACCCATTGGGGGGAACGCGTCACTTGTGGGATTGGTACCATCACTGTATTAGGGCTTTTATTAGGCAACTTGACTAGCGGGATAGGTACTAAGATTCTCACTGAAACAATCTCCCCTTCCA
The DNA here is from genome assembly GCA_036245055.1 of Diospyros kaki. NCBI lineage: Eukaryota > Viridiplantae > Streptophyta > Magnoliopsida > Ericales > Ebenaceae > Diospyros > Diospyros kaki. The sequence goes on from BSEG01000007.1 coordinate 33,187,527, forward strand.
TCTCCATACCACGCTAATCTTGCTTACCACTTCTTTCGATGGGATCATTATCGACCTCCTCCTGCATGCCACTTTCCTCTGACACATTGCCTACCTTCAAATGCATCCACGTTGGAGGCCTTAACTGAACAACCGTATCTGGCTCATCCTCCGACCAACTAGACTTTTTAAAAAATGGGTTCACCACCTATATGGCATCTGCCCACAACATTTTTGATATAGCATCACTCTCATTTGATGAAGATAACCCATTCGATCCATCCTCACTGGAGTCCTCAAACTTCGCTCCTTCGAAGAGATAATCGATGGATAGGTAAGTCCACACCGTCTCCATCCTCCAAACCCATCTCTTCATACCTAAACCAAAGTGAAATCCCATCCCCACCTCTCCCTTACTTTCTTCGAACACCCCAGACCCTAAACATGCTACCAGACCCACCACTCCATCTCCACCCACCTCGACCCTGGCTCTTCGAATAATATGGCTCATTAAACGCCTCTCATTCGATGATAGCACTAGGAGGGGATCATTCAAAACATATGAAATGCCAAACTTAAAAGTCTCATGAACCAAGAATGTTGTAAATCATTGATTCACATCCCCCCTTTCATTCACACCTGCATCAACTCGCCGACCACCCATTGCATCCACCTCCCACACTCTCATCAAATGTGCACTACCCTACCTATGCAACTTGTAACGCCCCGTTTTTCAAGCGCGTTATAACTCAGAACAATTCTGAGATAATTTTTTTTTTTATACTACTAAAACTAAGACTAAACCATATCATTGCTCTTATCCAACCCAAAATTTTCATTCATTTATCTCCAAGGAGAATCATCATAAACATTAAATGTGGAAGCTAGAATCCAACCTAATATCATAACATTAATCATAAATCAGTTCTTTCATCGTGGGAACATAAATTTCTCAACATGACTTAATACATAACATAAGTTCTCAACTAACATTAACCCTTAATAGGGTTTTACATCATCATTTCTCAAACGTTTAGAATTCGAAGTAGCAGAACTTAAATACATGAGCTACATAACATATATTCAACTGATCATACAACTCACCATGCAATTTGCTAAGTGACATTACATGCCTCATTCATCTTCGTTTCTGCTACAATCTTCATCTAGAACGTTTGAATATTCTAGAGGCAAAACCCAAGTTAGATGATGAATCATCTAAGTAAGGGAACAAAACATTTAATGCTCATGTATGTATGCAATGCACATAACATCATAACTCTCATGTTTAGGTCGACTGCACCTTAAGATTACCTACCATTTTTCCAGTCTCCCTGCCAGACCGAGGTGTATGGGTGCACCCTTGGCAAAGTAACAGAGCCAGTACCTAATCCTAAACCCATGCAACGTATGACCGTGAATCTCATCATGCTCATATGCATATTTCATAAATCAAACATGTAAATGCAATCTATATGACATACTCACATCAAGGCATGACAACATGATAAAATCATTTACATAAAACCAGGTTTTCGATCGAACTACTTACAAATCAAGTATTTGCATAAAACTAAATTCAGTTAGGAAGTACCACTTACCTTGCAAAAAGATAATTTTGCCCCTAGTGTAATTTTATCTCAAAATTTGTGTCGGACTTCCAATCGTACTCAATTATGAACCTTGGCGTACTCTGGGCATCATAATTATTTAAGAAAATCAGATTTCTGATTTTCTCTAATTTTGCTAATTTCTCCCATTCCCTCCTATTATTTCCTCAAGATTATGAAATAAATAGTTCCTCATAAAATTTTCTCAATTTCTCTTCTCAATAATTCCTAAAGCAATATTCCTAAACTCTAGAAATTTCCTCATAGTTTTCAGAATCCATGTTCTATTTATTTCCCATTTTCTCTTTGATTTTTCAAATATCTATTGCCTCAAAAATCCATAATAAATACCAATCATGCATTTCTCTTCCAATTTCATTATCAAAAATTCTAAAATATCATTCTCATATTTCTGAAATTTTTGAAGAAATTTTTTTTGAAGATAACTCACCTTCCCACAGAGCGATTTGATATTCTTTCATACTAAGATGAAACCTTGATTTGCGTATCCAACAACGCCTTCTGCCACAAATTTTTATACAAACTACTAAACCCAGCCTATAGAATTTTTCTAGAAATTTATTGGTATTTTTCTCTCTCTATTTTTTTTTCTTTCTCTTTTTCAAATCCCTCTCTCACTCTCAAATCTTTTTTTCTTACAACCTTTCTCTTTCTAATCTAAGTCCTCAAACCTTTCAAGTTTTCTCTATTTATAGAAGGTTGAGTTAAGCTTAGCATAATTGTAGTGACTCACTATCTTTAATTATTTTGTCACATTTTTTAATTATTTTCCACTAAATCTCACTCATAATCTTTAATTATTTATTCACACCCTACTTTGTCTCCCACATTTCTTAATTATTTCACCCATTATTTTTGATTATTTGTCCACACCTTACTTTGTCTCCCACATTTCTCAATTATTTCACACATCATCTTTAATTATTTTGTCATCTTTCTTAATTATTTTCCACTAAATCTTACTCATAATCTTTAATTATTTGTCCACACCCTACTTTGTCTCCCACATTTCTTAATTATTTCATCTATTATCTTTGATTATTTATCCACACCTTACTTTGTCTCCCACATTTCTCAATTATTTCATCCATCATCTTTAATTATTTTATCATCTTTCTTAATTATTTTCCACTAAATCTCACTCATAATTTTTAATTATTTGTCCACACCTTACTTTGTCTCCCACATTTCTTAATTATTTTACCCATTATCTTTGATTATTTATCCACACCTACTTTGTCTCCCACATTTCTCAATTATTTCACCCATTATCTTTAATTATTTTGTCACTTTTCTTAATTATTTCTCATTAAATCTCACTCATAATCTTTAATTATTTCTCCACACTCTACTTTGTCTCCTACATTTCTCAATTATTTCACCCATTATCTTTAATTATTTTGTCACCTTAATTATTTTTTTCACTAAATCTTCTTTTAAATAGATTATTATTTAGTTCATTAATTTTAAGCTCACTTTCTTAGCCTACTAACTCTAAACCCATTTACTTAGCCTAACCCATTAACTCTAAGCCCATTTACTTAGCCTTTATTTTTTTTCAACTTAGCTCAGTAACTCTAAGCCCATTAGTTTTCTCAATTATAACCTCAAATTGATGTTAAAAAATAAAATACAAAATTAATTATTATTATTCTCAAAATACTAGGATATTACACAACTCTGAATTTTTGATCTCATTGCGGTTACACGTTCCAGATTCGGAGGGAAGCTGTCCATCCTTATAAACAGGGGGAAAGCTGAACTTTTGGGAGGACTTACCCGACCCAGCCACCACTGTGTCATCACTCCCATGAGCACCACAAGCACTTCAAATCATTGGTTTTCGACCTCGATCACTGCCGCCCCTGCCATATTCACGAGCGTCCACACTTGACCCCCTCAATCTGGACTTTGACCTTGATCCCCTCATCAATCCACCTTGAATACCCATAGCAGCCACAGATGATCCTCTTAGAGACGAGTTTGTCGGTGAAAGTCGTCGGGAACGGGCAACTTCATCTGTTTTTTTTGGAATCGCCATGGAGATTCTTTTCTCTCTACCTAGAGAGAGAAAGAAAAATGATGTAAAATTTAGAGTCTTTTTGGAGCCTAAACAATCAAGAGTGTGCATTAAAAATACTTGTAATGGCTAGTTTAACGGGTCTATTTTTCAGTTTCAACACAAAAATAATCAACTAATATAGATCTTTACTTGAGTAAGCATGGTCTCTACTCAAGTAAGCTTTGACTACACTTGATTATGCTCAGCAGATACTCGATTATACAAAGACATGCATAAGATACTCGATTATTACTCGCAAATAGTCGATTATACATCAACTTTTATTCGATTGCTCATGAAAAATATTCAACTATAAGAGATTAAAACTTCATAATCTCTGTTCAAGCAAGAATACTCGACTATTGAATAGAAATACTCGACTAATATAAGATTTTACTCGATTATACTTATCTCTTAGTCGACTAAAAATGTATAACACTCGATTATAACCTTGATCACTCGATTACTTTTGATATAGCTGAAACTTGTAATAAATACTCAATTATACTAAGGGCATTTACTCAAGTGATATTCAAACATACTTATTATGTGCCTTCTTTGACTATCATTCAATCAACATATATTATTTTGAACATTATCAAAACATCTAAGATATCATAAACATTGAGTTTAAATATAAAACTCAATTTCTCATCAATATCCAAATAATACAAACCTTAAGCTCAAACAAACACAAGTGTTGTTTATGAAAATTGGTTAAAACTAACTTTTCAAATACATTCACTGGGCCTTAGAAGATAAATGAGTTATTCTTAAGTCACATGGATTTGATAATAAGTTGAGAACAATATATGTTAATTAACTAAAACTTCATTTTTCTAGATTTGAATAAAAATCATTCTACACAGCATGTAACATAAAGATGCGTCATGACAACTTTATGAAACATACTTGCATGAAATATTTATAAGTCAAGTAACTCACTTTTACCTGACTGAAATAAAATATATAGATCATTGCAAATATGTTGAGCACACAACATATACCACAAAGATACTCTAGTTTGAGCATCATGATCTCTTAAAACAAGAGCACATATAAGAAGAATAAATCATCTCTATCATATATATTCTATAAGCTCTAAAGCATCATATACAATTTCTACTAATGCATATTTTCAGTAATACTTGAAAGATAGAAACTTTAGAGTTCGATTACTCAAATGTATTGAAACTAAACATGAGTAATACTAGGAAATATTGCTTGGAACACATACAACATTTAAATTCTTTCAAGTATTTGAATGGTTTTGCTTATCAAGCAACACACATTCAATTTTTTAAGTTCTTCAAGAGATCCTACTAAGATTTTGTGAACTTTTGAAATTTATGCTTTAGAACTTAAGAACACTTGCCCAAGTACATATGCATTAACTCAAGAGAAAAGATGATTGATATCAAATAAAACACATTGCTCATTGATTTGAGAAAATATTTCCTCATATTTGAGTGCTTAAGATATTTTCCAATCTTAAGTTTACTCTAAGTGTCATGAGGATATATGACATTATCCATGACATTAATGCATTAGGATACTTGAGATCCTAGAGCAACCTATTGACATAATTGTTAGTGTTGTGTGCCCTAATACTAGATTTGGATGACGTCTGGCGGGCTTCGTTACTGGTCACATTTATTGTATCTTTGTACATATTAATTAAAGGTAAGTTTCTTAATTCATGAGCTCTCCAATTTAACACATAAATGAGTCCCTAGATTTTCTATTTGAGAATCTTATTCTCAAGGAGTTGAGTGTAACGACTCGAGTATGGGTCTAAACTATTTCGGTATTTTGTGTATTAATTCCATGTGAGGGAAACAGACAATATAAATTGAAATTGATGTTTTAGGAGTTGAAAGTATATATTTATGATTTCATAACTATTTAAGGGGTGAAAATAGAAGAGAAGGAATAAGTGGGCATAAGTGGGCATAAATGGAGTTGTTTGGAGGCAAAATGGAAAAGAATGGGGGATATAAAAGGGATACCTTAGAGAGCAAGCTAACACCATTCTTTTTTTTCTCTCTCCCATTTCTTTTCTCTCCCTATTTCACTCCCAAGTTCTTCTTCTTCTATTTGAGGCTTCAAGGAAGGAAATTAAAGGTTGGATCTAAGGGGCTTTGGTGGAGTTTTGGAGATCAAAGCTTGTGGTTCTTTCTCTTCTTCAAACTCATCTCTTAAATCAAAGGCAAATTCTACTCCTCTATTCTTCTTCTAAATCCTTAAATCATGAAATATTGAGGATTAATTGTGGAAAAAAAAGAGAAACCCCATGCTTTTCATGTTCTTGGTGGAGATTTATGTAAAAATCTTTCTAAAATTTCCTAAATTCTTGAATGTGATGGTTGGAATTGTTTTGGAACCTCAATAAGGTTTGTTCCACCCTATACTTGTTGGGAATAGTGTATTTTTGGGTTTAGATTTGAGTATTGGGAGAGTTGAAGGAGTTTGGGGGTGTGTTGTTCATTATTTTTGGGTTCTGGGGGTTTAAGAGTCGACTGATAGGAGTGGGAAGTTGAATCCCCATGCCGAGAGTCAACTTTCCAACGTTTGCTCTCAGCTAGGTCGACTAAGGTGATGTCGAAGTTGACTGAGCCTAGAAAGTCGACTATCCTGGTGTCAAAAGTCGGCAAATAGGAGTGGAAAGTCGACTTCCTATGCCGAGAGTTGACTTTTCAAAGTTTTCTCTCGACTAGGTCGACTAAGATGATGTCAAAGTCGACTGAGCCTAGAAAGTCGATTATGTTGCTGTCAAAAGTCGACTCTCGCGGTAGACTACACTACGTACCCTATACTATTTTGACCATAACTTTTTGTCCCGATATCAAAATCGAGATCCGTTTTTTGGGTTGAAAAATAGACTTGATCATCTTTGTTTTGGTTCATGTTTTAACCCATTTGAATAAGTTTTGAGTGATCTTTTTTTGGTTCCAAAATATACCTAAGCATTCTTGGTCGATTCTCGTGCAACCGTTAGTGTGTTTGAGCATAGGGGGCTATGAGAGCTATTCATTGCAAACAAACAACACATGGGAAGATGTTTTTATACACGCACTTGGGTTAAGAAAGTGGTATATGTTTATGATAATTCATGTTATATACATGGGTATAAGGGTGCACATGTAAACTTCTATTTGGTTGGGTGTTATGAGGTTAATAAGGATATCCTGTAGAAAATGCCGGTGGACTTATGCCCGACCATGGTTATCATGCCAGTGGGCTTATGCTCGACCGTGGTTATCATACCGGTGGACTTATGCTCGACCGTGGTTATCATGCTGGTGGGCTTATGCCCAACCGTGGTTGTTATGCCGGCAGGCTAATGCCTTGTCGTGGGAGCTACGACCCGTAATGCTGCCTAGTATGAACTAGGGCGTGGGTGGATTCGGTCCACAATGGATAATGATGTAAGCTTATTAATATATGGCATAAAGGCATGATGTGTATGATCTAGTATATAGAGAGATTCCCTACTTTTGCATATGATGCTATCTGTTGTGTTTCTACCCTACGGAGGGATTATTCTCTTACTCTTGCTCTTGACTTATCATACCTCATCATATCATGCCTCTATTTGTTGCTTATACTTGCTGAGCCTTGAAGCTCATGTTGTTTCCTTGCATCATTCTAGGTTCAGGTAAAAGGAAGGATAAGGAGGGTGGTGAGCCTAGCCATGCTTGAGCGAGGATAGATATGTGTACAAAGTCACTCCAAGCTTATGGTCCTTGGGGGTTGTTTTAAGAGTGACGGGTTAAAAGTTGTAATTGATGTATTCTATTTTTGTATTCTTCTTATTATTTTGTGATGTATGGGTTGTTATGCCCTGTTAAAAGAATGTTATAATGCTACATGGTGATGTATATTTCTTTTGAAATTTTATAGATGATGTAGAGATTTTGTGGTTGATGTTTGAATTTTGTTCTTATACCTTTTCCATGGAAACTTTCTCACGAACCTTCTATGCTAGCAGGAGTTCTGAAAGGTGGGTTGTTATATTGAAATTGTGTGACAAGATTCTCAGGTAGCAGGATTTCTTAAACTATTCATAATCCTTAGATTCATTGGATGGGGACTCCAATTAGTCGAGTATGGACTAGCACAAGAGTTATTACCTCTTTTAGTATGAGATATTGATGGGATGGTAGTGTGTCACGCATCCCGTGACATGAGATGTTACTAGTAGATTTATGGGTGGTTGTTGGGGAACAACTAGCCTAATGTGGCGCCGATGATAAACCATGTGGCATGGTGGATAATGGTCTTGTCATCAGATTGCGATGGTGTGTTGATCATTGGACTTGAACCAGTACGGTTGTTTTGTATATTGGTGTGCAAGATTTACTAATGAGTCAAGCCATCCAATTGGGAGGTGGAAAGATTCATTCATGTGGTTCTATATTACAGGTATATGGAGACAAATGTTAGGAATGGGATCCGTCACCCTCGACAGTAATTGATGGTTTGAACGTCCTATGCAATCTATTGTTAGTGTAACGGGATAGTCTTTACCCATGGCATATTGAATTTTAGGAAAGGAGTTTCCTAAGGTGTCATCTAGTCACATTGACAAGATCAAACACATAGTTACTAAGTTTTTGAGTTTATCACTCTATGGCTCTCGTTCAGTCGAGACATTAGGTGATGGAAGGATTATAGCACATGGTAATCATTAACCGTAATATGTTTACTTGAAGTGAGACTTCACTGTCACCTATACTATCCTGAACCGCAGCTAGCCGCTATTAAGAAACTCTCGAATCATCATCGGAATATGGAGAGATTTCGGTGATAGGTCAAGAATTGACCGATACCGAAAGGGGTTTCAAGGCTATTTAATTGCTAGCGGATAGTGAACCTAGAAAGTCACACACCATATAGTGTTGCATTTGGTATTGACGTCGTGTGGCTAGATTGTCTCAGGGATTGGCGGGTCAAACGTTGACTTGTTAGCCTAGAGAGTCAACTTTCTTGTGGTGGAAGTCAACTTTCGCCACTTGGAAAGTTGACTTTCAGTGCCATATGGCATGAAATTGGGAGGGGTTGGGGGCTTGGTGGTGGCTGATTGCGGGCATATTAAATTAAAGAAGCAGTGCTTGTTGTTTCACGTTGCTGTCTTCTTTTGCTTATGTTAATTTTTCTTGCTGCTATAAAATTAATATGCGTGAGGATCACATGCAGGAAATTTGAGACGTGAGTATGGGTGATACGAGAATCTCTGTGTCTAGTTTAGGAAGAGGAAATTGGAACGATACTGAACAACATACTAGGCGTGCACTGACTAGAACCACCACAATATAAGGTAGAGTGGTGTTAGTTTATGTACCAACCCTATATCGAGTTACAAGTATGTGTATAGTTATGTTCATATGATAAATATGTGTGTTGCTTAAATACTCAAACTGTGTGTATAATGCGTGTAATTAATTTCGCTGCATATATCTAATGTGTATAAAAAAATGAAAATTAACCCACACGAACATACACAAGATTTCCATCAATAACAAACACATAAATAAGAGCAAAATTAATCACAAATAAAACATAGTAAAGTTATTAGCACAACCTTAACATAGAACAATTTAAATTCTACAAATCAAAACTCAAGTACCATCACTTGAGTATATGATTATTTACACAAAAATCTTGATGTTTAACACTTAAACATTTGATATAAAATATAAAACACATTACTCTTAAACATTGAATAATGTTGTCACATAAAACACTTAACATATCATGAGTTTCTACAAAACACTCATGTATTATCTTTAGGATGACTCTAAAGAGAAGCATAATAAAAGACATATAAATAAAATATATGACAAGAAACATAATAAAAAACATATCAATAAAACATATAATCAAAACAATTTTAACACATATGAGAACATTAATTGATAAATTATATTAAAAGATAAACCTCTTAAAATTTCTTGACTTTATATAAATAAGCATAACAAAAATATATAAGAATATTAAAGTTTTGATATAATAAAGTTAACATCAAAACATTCATAACTTAAAATTCAACAATATCAATATCTGTTAAAATTAAATTATTAAAATAATCAAAATATTGCGTAAACAATCAAATATAGAATAATATGAAGTATCAATACAATTAAAATCTTACTTTAATAATTGAACATTGCATTTTCAATAAAAATAATCTTAGAGAATCGTAAATATACATATAAATAATATGTAAATTTAAAATTTTATTCTAGAATTGTTAATCGGTAGGGTTTCAAATACAAAATATCATTTTGATTGTATAAGTAGGATTTTGAATTCTATAGTTAAAAATGCAAGATTTTTATTATTAAATTAATTAAAAATTTTAATTTTAAATGACTATTAAGTAAATTTTCTTTACATTTTAAGTTATTAGAAGTTGAGAATATAAAAGGTATTAGAAAATAAATATAATGTCAAACTTTCAGTAAATATATATTTAATTATAATAAAAATTTTAAATAAAAATTATAATAATAATAATAAAATATTTTACTGTTCATATTTTTTCCTTATATTTTTTCACGCTTTCGGCTACTTACGGCCTCTGAGAGAGAGAAGAGAAGGAATGGGGGGCGCCTGCCACAATACACGTGGCACGCCCCTGCTGGCCCGGTGGACCGTGGCCGGCATATAAATTTCCTTACTTTTATGGGAAGAAGTCAGTATGTTTTCTCCGTTTTCCCATTTGGTTTTCTCCGGCAAATTCAACCAAGTTGGTAGCTTCTTCACTTTCCAACTGGGTCTTGTTTGCATTTGCCCTTTCCTGCTATTCTCTACTGACATTTCTCCCGATTCCTCTTCTTGAATCGCTCCCTTGTCTCTCCTCGGTTTTCTTTTCCCTATTTCCACCCCAATTCCGCTTCTTTCTTATATGAGAATCGCAGTCACTTCTTTTTGTTTTAGGCCTTTTCAGGCTCCAATTCCATCAGCAATCGAGGTTTAACAATCTAGAAGTTGCTTGAAGAAGGACAAGAAGAATGAATTGTTGTTGTTTTCCTTTCAAAGATTCCTCCAAGTCCCTGGAAGGCCAATCGGCTCCTGAGTTGAAAATGCAAAACGATGAATCAGAAGCTCCGGCTATAAATCCGGTTATAAAGTCAGCAGATTCAGTGTCTTTGCCGCCGACGAGCTTAACGGAAACGTCCGAAGAGAAGCAGCGGGATTTGAGGCTTTTCTCCTTCTCAGAGCTCAAAATTGCCACTAATGGTTTCGACAAGTCCCTAAAGATTGGAGAAGGTGGATTTGGAAGTGTGTTCAAGGCTACAGTTAGTCCTTCTCATGGGCAAGGAGATCCGATTGTTGTTGCCATTAAAAGGCTTGACCAACATGCCTTCCAAGTATTATTTTTCTACCCATGCAGTTCCTTATTTTCTAGTTATGCTTCCGGGTCAAATTGAATAAACTCGTAATTTCTTGCCGCATTCATCCTGTTGCGGAAAAAACTACAAAACAAAAGGTTAGTGCACAAAACCAAAACCAATAGAATGGACTGAAAATAACAAGAAGATGAACACGAAGTAAAACTCCCTGTTTCGGCAACAATGGCAGTCATGAAGACTGCTCCAAAGCTCAGATCTTCGGCAACAACTAAGAACAGGGGCACCAAGCCACAAAGGAGCCCAAACCCCCCAAGAACCAAAACCCTCAAACCCCTAAGGCTCTCGGCCGATCAACACCCCTCACCCTTCCACACCAGCTTACACACACACACTAGGATCCACTAAGCAACGAAGATATGGGTTCAACAAAGGGCCGGAAAAACTTACCAAAGAGAAGACAGCAACTCGGAATAAATAGGCATCCCAAACGCCATTGACGGACAGCCACAACGCACAAGGAAGGTGCGACACCCAACATGGAAAGGAGCATCAAATTGAGAAGGAAAGGCAACCATGGAGAATTGGCCAAGCATGGAAAAGGAAGCAAGGCATGATCGCCAGAGAGAGGGGTAGGAGAGAACACAATTGGTTGTCACACACACAGGACACAAATAAGAGAACAAAATCCCTTATATATGGGAACCCTAGGGCAAAGGGTAATGGGCTTCACGGGCTTCCCCCCTCTCTTGAGGAAATGGGCCAAGGCCCATTTCTCCTCCAAAGAGAGGGTTAAGGGCTTATGGCCCGACTTCAATTTGGGTTGCCAATAAAGGTGTTGAACCATTGCTTCAATCCCGAGTCGAAGCCTCTGAAGCTAACCCGAACTATCGTCATTGCCTTGGGCCTCATTAGGAAACACAAACTCAACAATCTCCACCTTGATTCCTAATGAGGCCAGTACACACATGCAACAAGCAATAAGCACATGCAACAAATGCATAAACTGGCAACAAATGCACAGTTTAAGCAACAAATGCCTAATCATCCACACAGGAGATAGATTCATAAACATGCAACAAATGCATAAACATGAGCTAGCTCTCTCTCCATCCTACTTAGGGTAAGATTTCTCTCATCCTCCCACTTAGGATAGGATTCATCCTCCACCTAGGGTAGGATCTACCTCATTCTCCCACTTAGGCTAAGGATCTTTCTAATCCTCCCACTTAGGCTAGGACATGACTCTCCACCTTGCTCAAGGTGGTGGGAATAAGGATACTCAACCCTTCCCTAAAATGGAACGATGGACACACAGTCCTCGCCCACTATTTTAGCACTAGAATCTAGAAGCATGTATACCCCATCAACCTCATTAGGGTCATAGGAGGTCATTACATTGGTTTCTTCTTTTTGTTTTCCTTTCTTAGCATAACAATCCTTAATGAAGTGTTTGGTTTTTCCACAACCGTAACACTTCTTACCCTTCCCTTGGCTTTTGGATTTTGTCCTACATTTCCCTTTCTTGCTATCTTCCTCTTGACTCCTGAACTGAGACCTACCCCTCATCATGTGGACCTCACCATATTTTCTCTCAGTCTCATGTTTTAGTTCAATTTCTTTACTCCTAAGAGAATCTATGACAATTTCAGGTATTAACGTGTCCCTACCATATTTAATGACATTTTTAATTTCTTTATAAGTATCAGGAATGGCATTTAACAAAATAATTGCCTTGTATTCCTCCGACACTGTTTCACCACAATTTATGATATCTTGAACCAACTTGTTAAAGACATCTAAGTTGTCATCTAGGTCCCTAGAGGGGTCAATCTTAAAACTAAAGAAACTTTCAAGCAAATAAAGTTTATTAGGGGTGGATTTCTTAACATATAATTTCTCAAATTTTTCCCAAAGTTTTTTAGTGGTCTCAAGTTTTCCTACTTTTCTTAAAATTGAGTCAGAAAAATGCAAAATTATGGAAGAATAAGCAATTTCATCAGGTTCTAGTTTTTGTTCAGCTATGAATTTTTTAGGATATTTTCCATCTATAACCTTAGAAACCTTTAATTGTACTAAGATACACTTCATTTTCTATTGCCATATTGAGAAATCTCCCTTCCCATTGAAAACCCCCATCTCAAAGTGATGTGTGGCCATATTCACCAAGAAAATGCTTGACACAAATAAGTAGTGCAACCTACAAAATACTAAATTTTTCACATTGTATCATAAACAATGGGTATGCACAAAACAGATTCAATCAAGGGGCAGATTTTTAACAGGGATAATACGGATTTACTAGGCACAATTTTTAATGCACTAAGCAATTAAAACAACCACAAGTAAATCACACATAAAATTTCAAAACAAACACTGGATACCCACTAAGAGTATAAAAAATTGGATATGCAACCTAAGGAGACTTTAAAAAAAACACAAAGTTTTAATTTTTAAAAAAAACTTAGGCATTAGATTCACAAAGAATCAAAGTCCAATTAGGAACAGATTTTTCAAGTACTTAGCAATTTCAGTAATCACACAGATAATCACACGGTGGTTACCACCATAGGGTAACCCCCAATCCTAATGGCCACCCCCACATGATGGCTGCTAATTGCTGGAAAATTTAAATAGGCTTTGGAAATTTCTCACCAAGCGGACTGTTTTTAACAGTCCGTAAACAGAAGAAAGTTGGAACCACTGCCTCTGCCGGAGACCTCTTGCACCACCGCCAGAACTGCCACACGCCGTCGCCAGAGTTGGCACGCGTCGCCTGCCATTAGCTCCTCACGAGCCACCGCCAGTGAAGAGGGACTCTCCTTGGTCAATCGATTTTCGACTATGGGCTGTTTCACCCCCAAATCGAATCCTACACACAACAATCGAGAAAACACATATTTGGTTTTAATAAAACTCTTACCGTGAAATCGAACCGAAAACCAAAAGAGGTTTTTTTATTAGGTCTTGATTTCAAGCAACCCAGGAGCCACACAAGGCTCTAATACCAATTGTTGCGGAAAAACTACAAAACAAAGGGTTAGTGCAAAACCAATATCGAACCAAATTTAACGAAAATGAGAACACGAAGAACAGTATAGGAAAAACTCCCTGTTTTAATCGTTCAAGGCTCAGATCTAGTGTCCGTTCACCACTTTGGTAATGCCAATGAATAGGGACCACAAAGCCACAAGAAAGCCCCCAAACCGTAAGCCCAGAAAACCCTAACACCTCTCGGCCGAACACAAACGAAGCCCTCTCACCCCCAAACGATCAAAGCCACACAAAGTAGGTCACCACAAAGGTAGATCGGTCACAAAGACGGAGGGTCGAAAGCACAAAGCCAAGAGAGAAAACTTACCAGTAAAAGAGACCTAAGTCTTGAATATGTAGAGGTTGCAATCGGCATCGAAGGATTGCCTTTTGCACACAAGGAAAGGCGGCCGCACAAATGGAAGGATGGATCAACCCACAGAAGGCAAGAATCACAATCGGTTGAACATGGAAAGGAGAAAGGGAGCAATCGGCCACGGAAGGAAACACGAGAGAGAAGCTAGGGTTCGACCACGAGAAGGAAACACCAAGAGAGAGGCCGCACAATGGCCTTATTTGGAAACAAAGTGGAAGAAGCCCACTATTCTAAGCCCTAAAGCCCACATATATAAAGGCCCCCTAAAGCCCACATATATAAAGGCCATTGTGCGGCCTCTCTCTTGGTGTTTCGCTCTCGTGGCCGAACCCTAGCTTCTCTCTCGTGTTTCCTTCCATGGTCGATTGCTCCCTCTCTCCTTTCCATGTTCAACCGATTGTGATTCTTGCCTTTTGTGGGTTGATCCATCCTTCCATTTGTGCGACCGCCTTTCCTTGTGTGCGAAAGGCGATCCTTTGATGCCGATTGCAACCTCTACATATTCAAGACTTAGGTTTCTTTTACTAGTAAGTTTTCTCTCTTGACTTTGTGCTTTTGACCCTTCGTCTTTGTGACCGATCTACCTTTGTGGTGACCTACTTTGTGTGGCTTTGATCGTTTGGGGGAGAGAGGGCTTCGTTTGTGTTCGGCCGAGAGGTGTTGGAGTTTTCTGGGCTTACAGTTTGGGGGCTTTCTTGTGGCTTTGTGGTCCCTATTCGTTGGCGTTACCAAAGTGGTGAACGGACACTAGATCTAAGCCTTGAACGATTAAAATAGGGAGTTTTTCCTATATTGTTCTTCGTGTTCTGATTTTTGTTAAATCTGGTTTGATATTGGTTTTGCACTAACCCTTTGTTTTGTAGTTTTTCCGCAACACATCCAGTTTAATCTTCAATCATAAATGTAATTTCCTCGAGATCTTTAGTTCCTAAACTGCAAAGAAATGTGACCCCCTGAAAAACTTGTTAAGGGTATAAACTCATGTGATTTCTATATATTTGATTATATGGTTCTGTAGAACACATACATCTTTTAGGGATATGACTGGTGGAATGATTATTAGAAGCTAAGAACATATTGGTGTAAACCGTGTAATTTGGAAATACTAGTGCAACAATAAGGAAATAGCATTCAGTGTAAGTAATGAGGACAAGAGAAAGGCTTGGGTAGCTTGTCATTCACAGATAATTTGGAAAGAATTAATAATTGGTAAATCAATGATCATATAAGCTAAAGTTTAAATAATACAGCATAGTCTTGTATGCATAGGCTATGCCATTTGCTTGAGCTTTCCAGCATAAGTTCAAATGCTATTATTTCCTCAATGAACTTCTTTGCTTTACTTTTTGGGTTATGAAAGTTTAGCACTGCTATGCTTAGTTGCAAGAGTATTTTAGATCTGTACATGTGAGAACTTACGTTGCATCTGTAGTTGGGAGACTGGGTATATGTCCACAGGACTAATTATGAATTGTAGCTCAACTTCTCCTGTCTAACCTTCCCAGCAGTCATGGCCTGAATGTTTATCTGAAGAAAAGAAAGGCAATATTCTGCATAATATACTCCAACAAGTGCTAGTTTTTTAAAAAATCATGGTTTAGTGGCTAGCATTTGATGCATAATTGGCTATTTAATCAAACTGTGTGTCCATTCTCATCTTGATAGATTTTCAGTAAAAAGAATTTTGTTGTCTTTTGATTTTTCATTATAAGGCTTAACTAACTCACACTTATATTATTTTTTGTTACTTTTGCACTGTCAGTTCATTTTCATCTTACGCTTATTTTCATTTCTGATGTAGGGACATAAACAATGGCTTGCTGAAGTTAAATATCTGAGCATTCTCAATCACCCAAACATTATAAAACTTCTAGGATACTGTTCTGAAGATTGGGAAAGAGGGCTACATTGTCTATTGGTATATGAGTATATGCCCAATAAGAGCTTAGAAGACCATCTTTTCAGCAGCACATTAGCACCTCTGGCTTGGAAAAGAAGACTAGAAATAATTCTTGGTGCAGCAGAAGGATTGGCTTACCTGCATGGGGGATTCAAAGTCCAGGTACTGTTTTTGATAACTTGTTGCCTTCAATTGGTCACACATTAGTACTTGCAAAGTGTTTGGTATAAAAATTGTTGGAAATTCTGTGCACATTACACTTAACTTACTGGCCTTCTGTTTGTGGATGCAAGTTCATTCCAATTTTGTTAGAAGCACGCTTATGGATATGAGTGTGACTGTGGTCACAAATACAGTGATTTGAAAGAAATGAGGGTGTGGATATGGCAGGGATGCTAAAAGGTTTACTTTTTCTGTATATCTTCATTAGCTTTGATTTGAAAAATAATATTCACAAATCACAAAGAGTACAACAGCAATCACTACAAAAAATAAGGGAATTATTGGTGTCACTAAAAGTGAGTAAAAAGCTGGGAAATGTTGTCTCATAGTTTAATTTGGCATATAGTGAGAACCATAATATAGGTTGTTGCGAGGAAAAATCATTTTCATATATGAGCACCAAGAACCTTTCCAGCATTTATATTTTTGGTAGTTGGAAATGATGGGAAATCATTCCATTGCTGAAAAAATTTATTGGCAACAGGATCTTCTCCAGCATTTTTGCTAAGAATCTTTCCTGGCATTCTCAAGTGCTGGGAATGCTTTCCCTTCCAAAATTTGTTACTAAATTTATAATTTGCTAATTTGATTAAATGAAACTATGCATGCTTCAATAACAACATATCCAGCCTTAATCCCACCAAGTGGGGTCGACTACATGTATTATAGCTCTTTAATCGTCTCTATTTATGACCATTTTTTCTTTAAAACAATTATACTGTGTATTATGATGCAGATTCTAGACAAAAGAATTAATTGCTGACAAGTGGCCATGGGAGAATAGCAATTAGCTGAAACAATCTTGTTTCAGTTGTTGGTTATGATTGTAGTTTGTTAATTCAGTTGGCAATTATTGGCTGTTAAATAAGTTTTTAGTTAGGGGTTGCCTCTGTTGTCCAGATTGACAGTTATGTTGGTTAGTTGGCTATTAGCTAGTAGGTAGAGATAATTGGAGAGATTGTTAGAGAATTCCCTCCAAAAGAGAACTCATCTTGCCCCTATAAAAGCATTTCATTTTTATTCTCTTCTGGAATATCAGGGAACAAATTTCAGTTTTCATCTCTCTCCCCCTCCCCCCCCCCCCCCGGCCCCCTCCCCCTAGCTCTGATACTGGCATCGCTAAAAGTGGGTGACAAGCTGGGAAATCTTTTCCCATAGTGTAATTTGACATATAGCAAGAACCATATATAGGCTGGTGGGTGCTAGGAAAATCATTGTCATTTATAGACACCAGGAACCTTTTACTTTTTTGGCAATTGGAAATTATGGGAAATCATTCTTCACCAGAAAAAATGATTTGGCAACTTGATCATCCGGTATTTTTGCTAAGAATTAATTCTAAAGTTTTCAAACACAAGGAATGTTTTCCCTCCAAAAGAAGTGGTTAAATTTATAATTTGCTGATTTGATTATACTTGCTTCAATAACAACATATCAAGCCTTAGTCCCACCAAGTGGGGCTGACTACATCGATTCTAGCTAAAATAATCAACTGCTGACAAGTGGCAGCAGGAGAACAGGGGCATGTGGCAATTAGCTATTGCTAGCTTGTTTCAGTTGTTGGTTATAGCAGTTGTCTGTTAATTTGTTGGCAATTAGTGGTTGTTACATCAGTGGGTGGTTAGTGGTTGTTATCTATTCTACAGACCAAAAGAGAACTCCTTTCCCCTACCCCTATAAAAGCTATTGTATTCTCTCTTCTAGAATATCAGAGAAAAAATTTGCAGAATTCAGGTCAATTCAACTTTGTTGACCCCTCAAATAACTACCCAAATTTGCAGTTTCAGTTAAGATTTTTAGGTTCAGTGGTCTAATTAAATCGACTTAATGGCTTTTCAATTGACTGACTATTGTTTCATCGAACTGAATTCCAATTTTAAGTCAACTGAATAAAAGTAGAACAGGTTGATTTCAATGTCTGGATTAACTAGTTGATTGAATTGATTTTACTTCACGAGAATAGGTTACTTTCAATGGTTTTTAAGCAACATAAGAGGAATAAATATGAAATTAAAGCTTGGGCTTTGATCACACTAAAAAGCAATTGCAATGATGCAATTGGCTCGAAAAATGGATAACTCAATGAATAGATAAAATTATAGTAAAGGTCGGAATTGGATCAATGTGGAAAGTGAGCTACAGTAGGACACATGCTAATCAAGAGACATCTACAACAACAACAACAACAACATATCCAGCCTTTATCCCACTATGTGGGGTCGGCTACATGAATTCTAGACTTCCAAGAATTAGATATGATGGGAGAATCAAATATAAGGGAATATAGCAAGGCGTGGGTGTAGGGATGTGAATGGGTCTCCATTGGGGGTCTCAATTAACCCCATTTAAAGTGAAAACAAGTACAAAAATGAGGTATAAGTATAAGGCTCATTTGAAAATTTATCAAAACAAACATGTAAATGGGGTCTAAGTGGGGTTAATTGGGGACCCCATTTACATCCCTACGTGGGTGAGGGGAGTGTAATGAAAACAAGGGGATAGGGTTGAAGAACATGGGTAATGACACAAGTATTCATGAGATATGGCTTGAGTGTTCAACTAGTACAAGCGAGTGGGATGTAATCATGACAGTGAGGTGACTAAATATAGCCTAAAGATGTAAGTGGCTTCATTTAATCTAAGCCCTAGGATCAATTAGGATCAAGGGCCAAGATGTACTCTTATAACTTAAGGATGTACATAAGAAAGAGAGCAGGAAGACTTAGCCATTTTGCTCCAACCAGCTGTGTGTGTGTGTGAGAGAGAGAGAGAGAGAGAGAGGAAGGAGGCTTTCCAAGTGATCTTCTGCTTTCTGTGCCTTGTGCATTTGATAGTGTATAAACATACATATGTTTATATTGCACCTTATGCTTTGGATAGTGCTTCTGTATGCATATACCTATGTTTATGTCAGACCTCCGAATCTGATAAGGTATTCTCACTGGTTTGGTGAAAATTGGGCAAGAACTTAAGGGAGAAATTGAGAAGAATTGTAGGGAGGAATAGAAGAACCAAGAATGAGAGGGAGAAAGATCTGGAATTTTTCTATTGATATTTCGATGCTTTGATAAGGCTGAATCAGGCCTTATATACTAATTATAGCAGTATAACTAATTGGTTCCTTTCGTACAATGACCTGGCCATCTTCTAGAACAATTTTGTTATAACTACCAAGGTACAACCCCTCACAGCCCTAATGACCACGGTACAACCCTTGTTTGCCCTATGCACATGACAATTTATATTGCATATTTGTGCATGCTCATGGCGTATATCTAGCCACTCTAGTAATAGCAGGAATACCAGTTTAAAAAAGCATCTTATAAATGGAAACAAGATGCTCATGATTCTAGATATGCATAGACATGGGAAGGAAGAAAATAGCAATTATTTCTTATTGATAGCATCACACATATTTGGTCTTGGCTACATTCTTTCTGAGTTCATTTTGTTTTTCTTTTCTTCTTTACTTTGTTTGGAATGCTGTATATGATTCTGGGCTATTATTTCGTGTGTAAACTTGAAGGTTATACATCGAGATTTCAAATCTTCAAATGTGCTCTTGGATGAAAACTTCAAGCCAAAGCTTTCAGACTTTGGGATTGCTAGGGAAGGTCCAACTGGTGACCGAACTCATGTATCCACAGATGTAAGTAGATAGCGTATAAATATTAGTGCAAAAAAAAAAAATGTGGATAGTTGTATAAAATAGGACCACATCATGTTTAGTTGTATGTGGCGTAAGGGCATCCTGGCTCCTTCAACTTTTTTTTTTTTTTTTCCTAATCATTTTACCAATATTTTTTTAGACAACCATTTGTTGACATTTGATAGGCTCATGAATTTCTTTTCTTTTTTGTTTCCCGTGATTTTGTATTCTTCTTGAAGTTCCTGTTTGAGAAGCATAAGCTCTCTCGATCCAGTTTGGCTTACACTGATTATTATAGTTGTGCTGATGAAAACATGGTTTGGATTTAGTTAGCTAATTTTTTGATGTCAGAAGGTTGGAACATTTGGATATGCTGCCCCAGAATATATTGAGACTGGCCATCTTAATGTCAAGAGTGACGTATATAGTTTTGGTATAGTGCTATATGAGGTGTTAACAGGCCGGCGGACTGTGGATAGAGACCGCCTCCCCCTGGAGCAGAGGCTTGTAGATTGGGTGCGGCGGTACCCAGCAGACAGCAACAGGTTTAGCAGGATCATTGACCCACGACTTGGAAACCAATATTCTCTCCCCATCGCTCAGAAGATTGCCAAGTTGGCAGATAGATGCCTTAAAGGGTACTTGAAATGCCGGCCTACAATGACTGAAGTTGTGAAAAGCTTAAAAGAAGCAATACAAGATTCTGGAGGAGGAAGTTCTCCAGAGCATCCGCACCCAAGCTGGCCCCCAAATGGGAATCATGGAAACTGTTCAACCAAGTGATACTTGAATGAGGGTTAGTAAAATAAGAGTTTATGAACCCTAAAGAGGAGAAAGAAACATTGACTATTGTACATAGCTGGCATAATTTCTTCTGCTTTTGACAGACAGGTATAAATGCTTGGACCTCAAATGTGTAGCAGCAGGAATCGTTCACCTCGTGGCTAAGAGTTTTGAATCTCAAATTCTTACACGTCCATTGTAATTTTTTGGGTCAAGTGATAAACGTTATTATTCATGAAATGATGATGTTCTTTTTGCTTTTGATTTTGTAAGAGGTTATTCATTGATTGTGGAAGAGGGCAGGGTGAAAGGCATCAGTGACCTTGGTAGCATGAGTGGATTTTTGTGTACATTTTGACTGTAAATCATTAGAGTTGAAACTTGAACAGCTTATTGCTCTTATTGCTCATGTTTTCTTCTCTCCACGCTTTGCTAATTTAGACATGTTTTACACCTTTTAAACCAGACCTATTAATCACGGCCTTCATTAAGCAAGCCATTAGTATTGTTCATTATAAGTGATACCCAACCATTAAAAATTATCTTTCCTCTTTTCTGGAAACAGTTCCTGGCAGAATAATTGATTGTGGTCATTTTTTTTTTTATATATTTTTTCTTGCTTTATGTGAAATAGATTAAAAAGAAAAAATGGATAAAAGAAATATAGTGTTCACGCATCATATTAAATTCCAGCAGTGGCTGAAAGTGATCTACTAAAATATTGATTTGCATTTGTATCAACAGACTTAAATATAAGAGGGAAAGGGGAATTTGATAGAGCCTTCAATATGATAGAACCAATTAAATTGAATTTTGAAGCACATAAAATGGTGCCCTTTATTTCTCATTTTTGTACTTGTATTTTATTTTAAATGAGGATAATTGGGATTTATGGG
This sequence comes from Diospyros kaki, assembly GCA_036245055.1. NCBI lineage: Eukaryota > Viridiplantae > Streptophyta > Magnoliopsida > Ericales > Ebenaceae > Diospyros > Diospyros kaki. The sequence continues at coordinate 33,209,413 of BSEG01000007.1, forward strand.
GAATTCATCCGACAGTCCTAGTCCTGAGGTATAGTCTAATAATCAGTGGATATTATTTTTGATAATAGCTATTAAGGATCAAAACTCTGAGAGTACGAGTCTATTAATCTTTAATTGATTAATGCCCTCACCACCATGGCAATGCATAATAGTCGTTGCCAACCAGATGGGTCAGTCCACTCTGCCCTACCAACTACCAACATGACAATTTTATGGAAAATAGTAGTAGCATTAGCATCACCCCTGGAATTAGCTATTAATTTAGGCTGTGCCTCTCATTAAAGATGGCCAAATTCCTTCTTTTTTTTAAATAAGGGTATGACTTGTAATAAAGCTTTGGTGTGTACTACAGCGGACAATATTACAGATTAATATTTAATTTTAAAAAGGTAAATCAAACACAACAATTAAAGAAGCAGTCTATTTTTGAATTTTTTTTATTTAGAAATGAACATTGGACCTAAAATTTTGAGAAGGGGTGCCGAAAATAAACACAAAAATTGACAGTAAAACCAAACTTAGGCCAGTGATGAGTTATAATGTGATAAATTGAGAGTGAAAGTGGAAGTGTGACAAGAACATTTAAAACATTATTCATGATATTGTTCACTTACCCAGGCATTCAATTAGTATAAACAACTCAAAAGAAAATACAAAAAACATTATAAATAACTGCTTTGATGTGTCATTACTTACACCAGGATCACTGGGGCTTATGGTACTCAAGTCTTTTAATAATTTATTATTAGAAAGTTGTTAAAAACTTTCCAAGATTGTGAGCAGCGCACATGAAGAACTCCTAAATCATTGTACAAGAAATAAAAAAATAAAATATTATACTAAATTAAATGTACTTTTGATACCTAAACTTGATTGATTTCACAATGTTACTCTTAAAAATAACTAAGAGAGTGGGTGAATTAGATTTTTAAGTTTAAAATGATTTTTATCAAGTTATTAGCTTTTAAAGCAAGTTTAGTATTAGATTTACTGATAAATAGATAGTTGTAATAATCTTAACAATCAAGCATAATCAACACACAATATTTTTATAAAGATTCAATTTTATGAACTTACGTCATTTCTTTTCAAGTTTAAAAAAATTGAGGGTTTCACTAAAAATAGAAGAAATAACTCTTAACTTTTATACAAGAGATACAACCGTGATCACAAATAATCTTGTTAACAAAATCACACTTGTAACAATTTAAATACCTCATAAAATGGGACCACCTCAAATACAAGTGAGTAAAATACAAATAACTGATTTGCAACCCTTTTAATCTTGAAACAAAGAAAAAGAACTTTGTTGCCACAAATCTTTTACACTTGAATGCCTTCACCTTTAAATGCACAAAGAGCTCAATAAGTAAGTTCAAATGCAGTAGGAGAACATGTCATATTGGTTTGAAATGTGAACATTTTACTAAGTAGAAGACCCTATTTTTCTTTATTAAAAACATAGCTAAAAAAAAATTACTCAAAAAAGGCAACCATGTTGCATTAAATAGACAATATTGGTAAGAAGCCGTAGATCTGTAAAATAAAATATGTTCAAGAGATAAACACATTATATAATAGTAAAATAGGCTATAAAAGAAACAATATTGCCTATAAAAGATGGCTGGTCATAGGAGATATAGTATTTAGGACCTCAAAGAAGCATTAGAAAGAAATAAGGCAGCTTTGAAAATAAATAATATTTTAAACAAAAAGAAAAGGGCAAACTACCCCGTCATGTTTTTGTGAAAAACATTAATTATAAGTAGGAGAATTAGTTTTTGTCTTGTGTTACAAAAGAGAAAATATGAGTGATCTTAAAAAAAATTTGGGCAGAAGAGCCTTAAGGTGATTGAGAACACTAATAAATAAAGGAAAAAAAGTTAAAGTTTTTAAAAAAAATTATTTAGATAGACAGTATTTGGTTGACCAAACCTCAAGTTTGGTTGACTAAACTTCTTTATCGGAGAAAATAAAAAGTATTTTGTGATGATTTGGTTTACTAGTTTGGCTTTGTTAAAGGGTCCTCAGATACTTCGGGATTATTTGATCGATCATAACTTTCATCTAGTCAACTAGATTAAGTGTCTAAAAAGATGAGATGCATTTTGTCTTCTTTTAGTCAACTTGGTACATTAAAAAAATTAGTGATTTTAATTCTAGGAATATTTGGTTGACTGAGCCTACAACTTTGGTTCTTAAAAAAGTGTCTAAAATCTTCTAAAGGAGTTTGGTTAACTAAACTTGTACTTTAATTGATTAAATTTAAAGAGTTTATAAACAAAAATAACTTATTAACTACCTGATGTATTCAAGATGAGGAGAAAATAACTTTTATTACTGAAAAAGACATCTATTATTATAAGATTATGCTTTCAATTTGAAAAATGCAAGAGCTGCATATTAAAGAATGGTTAACAAGGTCTTTAAGGACTTGAGAAATACTACAAAGATGTAAGCTGATAACATGATCACCAAAAGTAAGAAAACTAAACCACATGCGATGAAACTTGCCTAAGTGTTTGAGGTGATTAGAAAATGTAATATGAGATTTAACCCTTACAAGTGCTCGTTTAAAGTATAATTAAATAAATTCATAGGGTATATGATAATGCAAAAAGAAATCAAGACTAATCTTAAGAAAATACAAGTTATTCTAGACATGAAATCACTAGCTTTGTTCAAGGAAAATTAGCCATGGATCAGGATGATAGTTGCAATAAATAGATTTCTTACAAAGTCAGTAGAAAAAAGTCTTTCATTTTTCTAAATTTCAAGGATTGGAACATTAGTGATATGATCTAATGCTAGATTTAAATGACATTTAAATGGGTATTTTGATTTTTATCTAACTATCTGTTAAATTTTTTAAAATGCATTAGGGTGTATATGGGTTATTTTATTTTTTCTATAAGATCCAAAATAAATTTATCTAAATGAAGAGATACATTTATCTAAAAATTCAAATAAAAACTCACACCACTTCTTTTTCAAGTATGATTAGATAAATTTAACAGATACAATAAAAAATATTTTTTACAAAATACTTTATATACTCCACTTTTTCTAACACATCTTGATTAAAGTGTGTAAAGATAAGAGTAGTTCGATTTGCCTAGATTATCATAGCCATCATAATTTTTTAGCCAAAAACACGTAACAAATAAAAGTACCAAAACAATATCATTAAAAGCTATAATAAGTTCTTTTAGAAAACTATGAGCACTTCCTTAAAAGCTATAAATAGGTGAAAATTATAAATACTCTTATAATGTAAAAAGTGTTTGTAAGTTTCGAAAAAATAAACACATTTATAGTTTAAAAGTTTCAAAAAGTATACACTTGTACACGGTGAACATGTTTATAATTTATAACAAGATGCTTATAATTTTTTTCAAGCCCTATTTTAATTTTATTTTGGTTCAAAGTAAATTACTCAACTAACTTATTATGTATTTTAATTAACTTTGGGACATATAGCTTTCAAATTGCTCTTTAATTTTCGAGAAAATTAGGTCTTGATGATTCGTTTCAATCCTATCGAGGAAGCCCTACATTTACATTTACATCTACCCAATTTGTTTTGATTTTGTCAAATTTCGCACTCAAATTTAGCTTCCTAACTCAGAAAAATTAACCTATTTTATTATTTATAACAAATCACACTTAGATCTAATTTCTTCTTAAATTCATGTTTTAATTCTCTTAGGTCTCCTCCTATCCTCGACAATATTTTTCTAAATATTGCTACGTCCCATTCAAAAAATCTTTAATTAAATTAAAAATAAATTTTAATATCTAGAATTTATTTAAAATTGTTAGTATTACAATGTTTGTTTTCTTTAACAGAACTTGACGAAAAATTAAGAGGGATTGAATTTAGCAAAAATTAAAGTTTAGTAATTGTAATAATAAAGATTAAAGAATTGTAATCAATTTACTACATAATGCAAAATTTAGGTTAGTAGCAATGTAATTTATTAGAAGATATTGTAAAATTATGAAAACTTATCTAAACGAAGATACATTAAATTCACTTGTTAATATTACATATATTTTTTATTTCTTGCTCACATGGTGTCCGGAAACTCAATTAGAATGTAGAAAATTTTAGTTTAAGTTTTAATAATTATAAATTAATATTTAATTTTTATTAAATTAATTAAAAATAATGTATAATCACTGCATCAATGAGTTTGTAAAATAACCAAGATTCAAGGTTGATGCTTGTGAATTCTCAATTAATTTGTGAGAAATAGTGATTGGCCACTTAATTTTTGTTTAATTATGGGAGTTTTTTTTTTTATTTACCTAGGGTGTCCAAGCTTTGCTTGACTAATTCTCAAGGGTGGATGATCTTCCGCTTTGATGCACTCTCAGATAAATTCAGATACGGACACATTATATATGTAATATCCCAAGAGCTCAGAGAAGGGTAGTATATATTGAGGATAAGTAAGGAAAGAAACAACACTAACTGGATACTTTTTGAGCTGAATGCAGGTAAAGAACTCTAGAGTTAAGTGTGCTTGACCTGGGAAAATCCAATGATGGGTGACCCCCTTGGGAAGTTCGCGTAAGCTCATCATGGTAAGTTGTTCTGGTCCTTCTTATTGTTCGATGCGGGATGTTACAAGTGGTATAATACCCCGGGAGCCCAGATGAGAATAGAATATATCGAGGATAGTGTAAGAAAGGAAACAACACTAGCTTGATACCTTTTAGGCTAAATATAGGCAAAGAACTCTGGGGTTAAACGTGCTTGAGCTGGGAGCAATTCAAGGATAGGTGACCCCCTAGGAAGTTCGCTTAGGCCCATCAGGGTAAATTGTTTTGATCCTTCCTATCGCTCGATGTGGGATGTTACAGGTGGTATCAGAGCGTAGTTTGAGTCAGTCTTGAGGGACAAGTTCCTGTACACCAAGGTTGTTCGGTAGAGTTAGGGAGGTCTAGGTGAATTGAATAGGGTCAAGCTGCGTTGAGTTTTGCTAATTCGTGTGAGAGATTGTGTCCCAATTTATATTCGTGCTTGGGTGATAAGTGCACGTTAGGATAAGACCGTGAAGTGGTATGAATGGGATTTATTTAGGATTTGTGCTTTCTCTAGGTGTTTGGGTAAGAGGTTAGTTTAACCGTAATTTATTTGCCTGATATTTGATGGTATATGCAGCTTTTGAGTATCCCCAATGGAACCCAGAGGACTAGATCCCAATGTACCCCTACCTAATCTAGATGACCTCCCAGCGTTGGATTGTTTATGGTGTCGGTGGGAACAGGAGTTTGCTTCTGGATGGGGAGACGGGTAAGACAAAGAGGAATACCTAGTGAGTTATGTGTATTTGCTTGACGAGTTGTTTCAAGAGATGAACCACAAGATCTTTTGGGAATTGTCAGAGAGACAAGTTCTGATTGCCCGTGAGCACATGAATGACGTGTAGAGGCGGCTGACCAACGTAATGATGAATGATGTGAGCTTTGGTTCCCATTATGATGCTTTTCCCAGGGTTGTGAGGCAACAAACTGCCATTTGGGAGCCCCTGGTAGGGCCGATATAGGACGTGCCCAAGATTGGAGCACTACCGAACACCCAGTCAGTCCAAGCTACAGTGAGGGAACCATTACATCCACCAGATGGACTTGTTGGACCTAGCTCCAGCATAGTTAGCAATGACGACTTGGCTTACTTGGCAGTTAAAGCTACCTCGGTTGTCAGGGGTGATGAGAGTAGTTCTAGATAATGTGATTATTAAGGGGCTGCAATGCAAATATATGGTTGTAAATTATGAGTTTTGTAAAGATGAGAATTATGTGAGAAACATCTAGTACAATGTTGGAAGGTATCATGTAATGAGATGTATTTAATGAACTTGTGAGCTTTGAGATCCCTAGGAATCAAGTAGTCGTTGCTATTAGCAAAGAGTATCCTAGTGACTTGATGTGATGAATAATATGAACCTAGAAAGTCACAGGCCAAACCTGCGATGGACATTTGGGTTGCGGACCGTTTTTGCTAAGACCGAGTGGACCAGATACCTGATTGTGGTGAATTTATTGGGTCCCTAACCATTGTCTATTAGTGATGCAGATTAGAGATAACACGTATCTCATGTAAGGGAAGCGATTAAGGAAACTTTTAAAGCTACCTTTAGAGAGCACGTTGTTCATGATAAGGGCGTGTGTAATATCCCAAAAAATAATAGGAATAATAATATAACCATAATAATAAATGAAATTAAATTAATTAAATTAAATTAATTTGTTAAAAATTTTGTGGCTGTGTGGCGGTGCCCGTGAGCTTTCAGGAAGCTTCCTCAATTCCTCTGATATTGAAATCACACAAAGAATGAGAGATGATGAGAGAGTCGAGAGATTTCAGAGAAAGCGAGAGAATGAGTGAGAGCTCGCGAGAAGGAGAGAGAGGGAGAGAGATAGAATGAGAGAGAGAGAGAGATGAGTTGCAGGGAGAGAGGTTGGTCAAGAGCTCAGCCATGGTAGCCGAGCAGGGTAGCAGCAGCGGTCGCGTGAGGCGCGGGTGGAAGCGGTGCAGCCATGGTGGTGGTGGCGGTCGGAGGCGCGCGGAGGCAACAAACGATGAACGGCGAGGGCGGAGCTGGCTGGGCGGCGTCGGCCATGGCCGCAACATGCACAGGTGTAGGGAAGGCAGCGTGGAAAAAGAAGAAGGAATGGAGAAGAAGAAAGGAAGAAGAAGAAGAATAAGAGAAGAAAAGAAGAAGAAAGAAGGAAAAAAAGAAAGAAGAAAAGAGAAGAGGAAGTGCAGGCGCGGGTGTTGCAGGGAGGAAGAAGAAGAAGAAGAAGACGAAGGAGAAGAAGAAAATAAGAAAATAAAAGGAAATAAAAGAAAATAAGGAAAAGTAAAAGAATTTTGGGATTTTTCGGCAAAGTAATCGATCAGGTATGTGGGTAAAAATTTGTATAAGCGTGATATATTTAAATAATAAATTTTTCGTTATTAAAATTAATTAATTTGGGTCCCGATTGTGTTATTTGCTAGGAAATGATTTAATTTGCATCGGGAGCTCGAGTGAGGTCGGAATCAGCTGGTTTCAGGCAAGTTCTCAACCCTCATCTCGTATTCTTTAATTCCCGTGAGAAACCCTGTGATTTCTCGTATCTTATACCATCCCTTCGTTTGTTTCAGCCCGTTTATTAATTATGAAATTTTGAGTTGTTTGATCTAAATTTAATTTATTAAGCTGGCTTCAAGGATTTTATTAGTGTGATTTAATTTAAAATAAATATGAAACTCATTGAGATTTTACTGTGGTGCGCTTACAAGGGATTTTAGATAGTTAAATTATTTATATTACACGATAGATTTATTTAATTAAAGCTGCGATTTTATTTATTGCCAGCGAACGTTTTACTTCGCAGCGGGTGTGCAAGAAAAGTAAGAAACGGCCATGTAAATGCAAGCTCCCAACCCTCTCTTCCTGATCTTTAATTCCCGTGAAAGACCCCGTGATTTCCTATAATTTATCATCTCCCTTACTCTAATTCGATACCTAACCTTATTTGTTAAATTATTATTCATTTGTTTTAATTTAAATTAAATCCGAGGCTTTTATAATTTTATTTGTTGAGTGCCTACGAGGGTTTATACCACCCCATTCCCTTCGAAATGATGTTGAATCCAGTTTGGAGAACTAGGTTCCTAGTCGTGCGGGTTTTATTTACGATTTTTCTCGGATTTACTTATAATTTGGTTAGAGCTATTGAGCAGTGGGTTGGGGTCGACTATTTGGTGACGTTGGGGTAGACTATTGTATGGCCCTAAAGTGGACCGTCAGGTGGACACTCTTAGTCACTGATCGTTGACCGGTGCCGGACACTGCTGACTAGTTCTGCCGGTATGTGATTTACTGCATGATTAGATGCATTGTATCACTGTTCATGATTTGATATGCACATGGGTACGGGATGCATGTTGGGATATTTATTTATTGAGTATGCTTGGACACGGACATTTTATCCTGGTTAGGTTGCATCCAGCGCGGGCATATGCATGGCATGTGGTTTATTATGTGGGCGGAGCATGGCCTGATGCCTGGATGTATGGGCACTAGTGTATCATGTTGATGTTCACTATGCCATTGCATTTTTATGTGCATTACATGGCTATTGGTAGTTATTAGTTCTCGGATGGGAGTACCGTTCTGAGGGAGCCTATGGCTCGGTTGTCGGGAGTACCGACGGGGACGGGCGACGAGAGTATCGGCCCGGGATCGCGCGCACAGGTTTGTGGAGATATTTGTTACTTTTCAGGGTAGCGGCAGGTTAGTATGGAACTTGGGTGCCATGTGTCTTGTGTGGGCCTCAAGGACCAGTATGTGCGTTTATTATGCTCTTGTTGACACATATTTTTGTAACACCCTGTATCGAGCGATAGGAAGGTTCGGGACAACTTACCCTGATGGGCCTACGCGAACTTCCCAGGGGGGTCACCCATCCCTGGATTACCCCAGGTCAAGCACGCTTAACTTGGGAGTTCTCTGCCTACATTCAGCCCAAAAGGTATCCAGTTGGTGTTGTTTCTTTCTTTACTTATTCTCGATATATACTATCCTCCTCTGGGCTTTTGGGGTGTTACACACATCGTGTCATCATCATGGGGCCCACAACTGCGAGTTAGCTCTCAGCTATCGCCATTCGACGACCAGTAGGCCTACCGCACTTATGAGCCTCTCAGTGGTTGCCCTCTGGGCAACCGATAAGGGACATACCCGGTGCATCCACACCATCCCCCCGGCAGGTGTGGTGGGGCTCTATCGGCCCCTCCCTTATCCGGGGTTATAGGGACCATTATGGGGTTTCCCACAGACGGCGCCAAATGTTGACACATTTTTGTAACACCCCGCATCGAGCGATAGGAAGGTCCGGGACAACTTACCCTGATGGGCCTACACGAACTTTCCAAGGGGGTCACCCATCCCTGAATTACCCCAGGTCAAGCACGCTTAACTTGGGAGTTCTCTACCTACATTCAGCCCAAAAGGTATCCAGCTGGTGTTGTTTCCTTCCTTACTTATTCTCGAAATATACTACCCTCCTCTAGGCTCTTGGGGTGTTACACACATCGTGTCATCATCATGGGGCCCACAACTGCGGGTTAGCTCTCAGCTATCGCCATTCGACGACCAGTAGGCCCACCGCACTGATGAGCCCCTCAATGGTTGCCCTCTTGTCGAGATGGAATCTCCTCTACTTACGAAACCCCCTAAAAATCGCATTGATAACCCCTCGTATTTGATCCGGAGAGGCTACCCTAGCTTTTTGACCTTTTTCAGCCCTAGGTCTTCTTTGTGGGATACGGGTTCTCCTCGGATATGGGTCATCACGTGGTTCTCTGCTTCAACTCTATCTCCTATAGACATATCGATGGAGGTGGCCTTTTCTAACCATCTTCTCAATCTAATCTTTGAGGGTGGTACATTCTTTTGTCATGTGACCGAACATCTGATGATAACCACAACATTTTCTAGTGTCCACATTAGGGTCGAGGTTAGGCTAGGCTCTTATTCCGAGAAATGTAATGACCATTGAGTTATAGACTTTCTGGAAGATCCAATCTCACCTTATCGTCAGCAGGGTGTAAGTGTCATAGTGCAATTGGGGTGGCTCAGGAACCCAGGCTGGCTCTCTTCGACCCCTTGGTCGGTCTCTGTTCTCTCATCTTCGACTGGAGTCCCTATCAAGGTATTGGTGATGCTCAATAGATGGCTTTGGTCGTAGGTTCGACTATGGTTGAGCGTTATTGTGCCTGACCTTCGACACTTCTTTTACATTTATATAGCTAATTGCTCGTAGTCGGAGTTCTTCAAGGTCAGCAGGAGGCTTCCAAGCCAGAGAGTCAGCAAAGGGCCTGGGCTTAAGCCTTGCCATGACGGCATGTAAGGACACAGTCGAGTTGAGGTCCCTAATTTGAATGGCCTCCTACTTAAATCGATTCATGAAAGCTCGAAGCAACTCATTCTCTCCTTGCTTCAAGTTGATCAGGCTGTCCGAGGTTTTATGATGAGCTTGGCTGGTAGAGAAGTCGGTGAGGAAGTGAGTGGCAAGCTCGAAAAAGTTGTGAATAAAGCCTGGCTCTAGAGTAGAAAACCACAAGAAGGAAGACTTCTTCAAGGTGCTAGGAAAAGCACGACACATGATTAAATTAGTTCCCCCACTTAATAACATCAAAGAATTGAACATTATGAAGTGCTCATGGGGGTCAGAGGTTCCGTCATACAACTCCAATGTGACAAGAAGGCAGAATCCCTCTAGTAAGGGTACAAACATGATGAACTCTAAGAAATGGTGGCTCGGAGTGTACAAAGAAGCTGATGTTGGAGGGGTAGGGGTGTGGGTAGCTTGGAGTTGTTGATGATGGTTGATCTCTACGTCATCGTCAATCCGCTTATTGCATTGATCAAGTTATTGGTTGTGGGTTAACTCAACAACTCTGGTAGATGGTTGATGGTTGTGTTTGGATTTTCTTGGTTTAGGGCCATATTATTGTGGCTTTTGGTTCTAACCATGTGGGGTAGGCAAGTTTTACTAGGCCCCACGGTGGGCGCTAAATGTTTCTTTTGACCCAACGAGGTTGGTAGGACTGGTTGCAATGGTAGCAGAATGTCGTGATTTGGTGATCTGTGTGGCAAATGGTAGTTGGCACTTGCAAGCACTCTGACACTCAAGTCAGTATGGGTTCAAAATGTTAGAGTATGGGTAACACTTGGAAAAAACATACCTTAGCCTATGATTAGGCTGGTTCATATATATTTTTTGTGTGCTCTCATTTTTGAGACATCATGATAAGTGGCGTGTCTTATTTTGTGCTCTAAAATATTTATTATACTCTGTGTTTTATGTTAGTCAAGTAATAGTGAAATACTTGACTTATGAATGTTTCATGTGAGCATGTATCACCAAGTAAATGTGTTTATGCATGTAATATCTTTATGTTGTACATTAATACATGAGCCTAGTAGAAAAATTCTTATTTAAATCCTACAGAAATGAAGTTTGTAGTTGAGCAACATATAGTGTTCTCAACTTGTTCTCAAAGCCATGTGCTTAAGAATATCTCATTATCTTGGCTCATCTAAGGGTTTTTATGTAACCAAGTGAATGTATTTGGAAAGTTAGTTTTAACCAACTTTCACAAACAACACTTGTGTTTGGTTGAGATTGAGGTTTTTATCATCTAGATGTTGATGAGGAAATTGAGTTTTGTATGTAAGCTCAATGTCTATGATATTTTTTGATGTTATTAATGAGAAACCTATGTTTTATATCTAAGCTCATCATTTATGTTTCTCATATAGGTGTTGATATTGAGGAAAAATTGTTTTGATGAAGTTTTTCCAAACAATATATGTCATGTGAATGATAATCAACTAAATTTTAAGCATAATCAAGTATATCCTTGTATTAGTTGAGTATGTTAATTCCACAGTCGAATGATTATGTTTTATGGCTTCAATCAAGTATTTTTGTTTTTTTAGAGCAATCAAGTGTTTATGAATGGATAATCGACTATTAGTGAGTAATAGTCGAGTATTTTATACTAGTTCTCTGTATCTCAAGTTTAATCGAGTAGCTAATGAGTTTACTCGAGTATCTGATGAGCATAATCTAGTATCTGAAGAGTATAATAGAATGTTGATAAACATACTCAGGTATGAAGTTTATATAATTGAGTATAGAATTTCATTAGTCAAGTGAGAGCCTGAGTTAGTCGAGTGAATGGCTGCTAAACTCAAATTTTATAGTCGTTAGACTAGCTGTTGCAAGTGCTTTTAAGGCAAAGATTGAACCGTTTAGTCTCCAAAAAGGCTCTAGATTTTTTATAAATCATTGACCATAATATTTAAATATTCTAATGATTATTTTACGAAAAAGTAAACTATCCTTGCAAATTTCCATCCTTTAGACAATAACTATAAAAAAAAGATAAAGTTTAAGATAAAGACTGTCATTCTTGAATTCTTCCTACTAACTTGAGCAAAATAATTTCTTCAAGCTTTCATCATTCAATTTGAAAAGAGAGAAAGAGTGTGTTAAGCTCAAGGGTAAGTAAATAAGATTTTGATGATAATAAAAATATTCTTTTGATGTAAATATATTTTATTAGCCTCTTGTAATGTAAAAGATATATTTTGATGATAACAAAAATATTTTGATGATAAAATATATTTTTATTAACCTTTTTCAATGTAAGAGATATGTTTTGACGATAACAAAACTATTTTTATAATAGAGATATATTTTACCAACTCATTGCGTTGAACACTCACTATGCTGAAAAATGTGTGTGTTAAAATGGTTAAGTATCTTAGGCCGATCGAAGTTGACTAGAATGTTGGTCTCTAATCTTAGGTCAATCGTTGCTTCGATGGAAGTTAGCCAGAATGTTTGGCTTATGTCTTAAGTCGACCGATCCTTCAACCGATATTGTGCATAAAGTTGCTAGACGACTTAGGTCGACCAAAGTGGAAACTTCAGTCGATTGAAGTTCAACAGTTATTTTTTTGTTCTGTCCTTGTTTTTGCATCTCTTTTTGTTGTATACCCATGGATAATTTTTTCAAATATGCTATCACCTTGTTCCTTAAATCATGGTTCGTTTTCCTCATGCAAAAAGTATATTTGAATTAAAGATGAATTATCTTTAGACATGTTTCCTTGTTTTAATCATTTTGTCTCAAGGTGCTTATGTTTCAATTTTCATATCTTGATAAATGTATTTTACTCTTGCAAAAAGAATATTTGTTCTTAATTATAGATCGGTTGTTGTTTAACATGTTTCCTTGTTTTGTTCCTTGTTATTTGTAATAACCTAAAGAATTTTTGAATTTCAAATTTCATATTGACTATCTTTATAACAGCTAGTTTTTTGGAAGATATATATGCAGGGTAAGTGTGGAGGCTCAAGAGAGATGTGTGAAGAACAAACTTGATAAACCATTTAAACAAGAGAGAGAATGTTCAAAGTGTTGGAAGTGTGCTGACTGATGGAATTCTCAACCATTAGTGACTTGTTTGTAATTGTCTCTAGTTGTAAGTTTGTTATTTTTATTCAGTTATTATGTGAGGGGTTTTATTTGCTAGCGGTGTACTAGTAGTTCTTGCTTAGGCAAGGAATTATGTGTTGGTTCTAGCTCCAGTTAAAAGTTAGTGTTGTTGGTTCTAACTCCAATTAAAATGTAGTATTGATTCTCCCTAGTGGAATCTCAAGCTAAGTCTTGAGAAAGACAAGTAGGCGCCATCACCACATATTAAAATAAAAAATTCAAATGTTTTCAGCAAGAGCTAAAATTAATATTTTTTAAAAAACTCAATTCACCCCCCATTTTGGGTATTTTTCTGGGCAACAGAGTGCTTACATTCTATATATTCTTTTTATCTCTCTTTTATTTGTGAGAAACAAAATCTTGTATTTGTATTCTATTTTTGTAAAAGCTTCTCAAGTGCTTCATATTGTAAACTTCTTATATCTTGTTGTGGTTATACCTGATCCCTAAAAGGCAAGAGGTTGTGTCTGATCCTTTGAAAAGGCAAAAGGTTATACCTGATCCTTTAAAAGGTAGTGGTTTTGGTTAAGCTTTTAAAAATCAATTGTATTGGTTTCTGTTGAGTCTATTAAAAGCAAAGGTTATAGCTGCACGTGTAAAAAACTGAGGTTATGGCTGAACTTGGAAAGGGTAAGTGGATTGTTAAATCTTTGGTGAGGAGCCAAAAGAGTAGAATAGGCTGGTTGGTTGAACCACTATAAAACTTGTTGTGTGATGCATTCTCTTGTTTCTTCTTCATTTTATTTCAGCAAGATAATTTTTTATTTCTAGCATTCTTAGTTTGCATTTTCTGCAACATAACTTAATCTTGCAAAGCTTATTTTATTCAAACTATGTTTGCATTAGTATTTGTTAAATTACCAAACATAAGCTTTCAATATAATCTCTTATTTTTATTTTTCAAATATCTTAAAAAGTATAAAAGCTTTTTCTTTGCTCAAAAGTGTTTTAATCTAAAACATTTTTGAAAACTCAATTCACCAACCTCTTGGGTGTCTATCAGTTATTTCAACCCCCTATAGCAATAGGTATCCCACTCACATGATGCCCAAGATTCTCGTGATTCCTCTGATCTTCAGAGATGCCAACCCCCGACCTTGCTCCATCATCATCCCATCCAACATACATGAAGCCTCCACAATCAATGGCCAAGAATCCTTTGCAATCAACGACCAAGAGTTGCCCATTGTCATCTCCAAAAGACTCAGATCTTGATCACTATAGTCCCAGGGAAGCCCCAAATCATCATCGACCACACCACCAGCTAGATTTGCAGAACCCAGAAGCCCAACCAAATTCCCATCAACCAACTCAACCCATTGGGGGGAACGCGTCACTTGTGGGATTGGTACCATCACTGTATTAGGGCTTTTATTAGGCAACTTGACTAGCGGGATAGGTACTAAGATTCTCACTGAAACAATCTCCCCTTCCATCTCCATACCACGCTAATCTTGCTTACCACTTCTTTCGATGGGATCATTATCGACCTCCTCCTGCATGCCACTTTCCTCTGACACATTGCCTACCTTCAAATGCATCCACGTTGGAGGCCTTAACTGAACAACCGTATCTGGCTCATCCTCCGACCAACTAGACTTTTTAAAAAATGGGTTCACCACCTATATGGCATCTGCCCACAACATTTTTGATATAGCATCACTCTCATTTGATGAAGATAACCCATTCGATCCATCCTCACTGGAGTCCTCAAACTTCGCTCCTTCGAAGAGATAATCGATGGATAGGTAAGTCCACACCGTCTCCATCCTCCAAACCCATCTCTTCATACCTAAACCAAAGTGAAATCCCATCCCCACCTCTCCCTTACTTTCTTCGAACACCCCAGACCCTAAACATGCTACCAGACCCACCACTCCATCTCCACCCACCTCGACCCTGGCTCTTCGAATAATATGGCTCATTAAACGCCTCTCATTCGATGATAGCACTAGGAGGGGATCATTCAAAACATATGAAATGCCAAACTTAAAAGTCTCATGAACCAAGAATGTTGTAAATCATTGATTCACATCCCCCCTTTCATTCACACCTGCATCAACTCGCCGACCACCCATTGCATCCACCTCCCACACTCTCATCAAATGTGCACTACCCTACCTATGCAACTTGTAACGCCCCGTTTTTCAAGCGCGTTATAACTCAGAACAATTCTGAGATAATTTTTTTTTTTATACTACTAAAACTAAGACTAAACCATATCATTGCTCTTATCCAACCCAAAATTTTCATTCATTTATCTCCAAGGAGAATCATCATAAACATTAAATGTGGAAGCTAGAATCCAACCTAATATCATAACATTAATCATAAATCAGTTCTTTCATCGTGGGAACATAAATTTCTCAACATGACTTAATACATAACATAAGTTCTCAACTAACATTAACCCTTAATAGGGTTTTACATCATCATTTCTCAAACGTTTAGAATTCGAAGTAGCAGAACTTAAATACATGAGCTACATAACATATATTCAACTGATCATACAACTCACCATGCAATTTGCTAAGTGACATTACATGCCTCATTCATCTTCGTTTCTGCTACAATCTTCATCTAGAACGTTTGAATATTCTAGAGGCAAAACCCAAGTTAGATGATGAATCATCTAAGTAAGGGAACAAAACATTTAATGCTCATGTATGTATGCAATGCACATAACATCATAACTCTCATGTTTAGGTCGACTGCACCTTAAGATTACCTACCATTTTTCCAGTCTCCCTGCCAGACCGAGGTGTATGGGTGCACCCTTGGCAAAGTAACAGAGCCAGTACCTAATCCTAAACCCATGCAACGTATGACCGTGAATCTCATCATGCTCATATGCATATTTCATAAATCAAACATGTAAATGCAATCTATATGACATACTCACATCAAGGCATGACAACATGATAAAATCATTTACATAAAACCAGGTTTTCGATCGAACTACTTACAAATCAAGTATTTGCATAAAACTAAATTCAGTTAGGAAGTACCACTTACCTTGCAAAAAGATAATTTTGCCCCTAGTGTAATTTTATCTCAAAATTTGTGTCGGACTTCCAATCGTACTCAATTATGAACCTTGGCGTACTCTGGGCATCATAATTATTTAAGAAAATCAGATTTCTGATTTTCTCTAATTTTGCTAATTTCTCCCATTCCCTCCTATTATTTCCTCAAGATTATGAAATAAATAGTTCCTCATAAAATTTTCTCAATTTCTCTTCTCAATAATTCCTAAAGCAATATTCCTAAACTCTAGAAATTTCCTCATAGTTTTCAGAATCCATGTTCTATTTATTTCCCATTTTCTCTTTGATTTTTCAAATATCTATTGCCTCAAAAATCCATAATAAATACCAATCATGCATTTCTCTTCCAATTTCATTATCAAAAATTCTAAAATATCATTCTCATATTTCTGAAATTTTTGAAGAAATTTTTTTTGAAGATAACTCACCTTCCCACAGAGCGATTTGATATTCTTTCATACTAAGATGAAACCTTGATTTGCGTATCCAACAACGCCTTCTGCCACAAATTTTTATACAAACTACTAAACCCAGCCTATAGAATTTTTCTAGAAATTTATTGGTATTTTTCTCTCTCTATTTTTTTTTCTTTCTCTTTTTCAAATCCCTCTCTCACTCTCAAATCTTTTTTTCTTACAACCTTTCTCTTTCTAATCTAAGTCCTCAAACCTTTCAAGTTTTCTCTATTTATAGAAGGTTGAGTTAAGCTTAGCATAATTGTAGTGACTCACTATCTTTAATTATTTTGTCACATTTTTTAATTATTTTCCACTAAATCTCACTCATAATCTTTAATTATTTATTCACACCCTACTTTGTCTCCCACATTTCTTAATTATTTCACCCATTATTTTTGATTATTTGTCCACACCTTACTTTGTCTCCCACATTTCTCAATTATTTCACACATCATCTTTAATTATTTTGTCATCTTTCTTAATTATTTTCCACTAAATCTTACTCATAATCTTTAATTATTTGTCCACACCCTACTTTGTCTCCCACATTTCTTAATTATTTCATCTATTATCTTTGATTATTTATCCACACCTTACTTTGTCTCCCACATTTCTCAATTATTTCATCCATCATCTTTAATTATTTTATCATCTTTCTTAATTATTTTCCACTAAATCTCACTCATAATTTTTAATTATTTGTCCACACCTTACTTTGTCTCCCACATTTCTTAATTA
Source organism: Diospyros kaki (assembly GCA_036245055.1). Taxonomy (NCBI): domain Eukaryota; kingdom Viridiplantae; phylum Streptophyta; class Magnoliopsida; order Ericales; family Ebenaceae; genus Diospyros; species Diospyros kaki. Next base: position 33,226,731 of record BSEG01000007.1, read on the forward strand.
TTTTACCCATTATCTTTGATTATTTATCCACACCTACTTTGTCTCCCACATTTCTCAATTATTTCACCCATTATCTTTAATTATTTTGTCACTTTTCTTAATTATTTCTCATTAAATCTCACTCATAATCTTTAATTATTTCTCCACACTCTACTTTGTCTCCTACATTTCTCAATTATTTCACCCATTATCTTTAATTATTTTGTCACCTTAATTATTTTTTTCACTAAATCTTCTTTTAAATAGATTATTATTTAGTTCATTAATTTTAAGCTCACTTTCTTAGCCTACTAACTCTAAACCCATTTACTTAGCCTAACCCATTAACTCTAAGCCCATTTACTTAGCCTTTATTTTTTTTCAACTTAGCTCAGTAACTCTAAGCCCATTAGTTTTCTCAATTATAACCTCAAATTGATGTTAAAAAATAAAATACAAAATTAATTATTATTATTCTCAAAATACTAGGATATTACACAACTCTGAATTTTTGATCTCATTGCGGTTACACGTTCCAGATTCGGAGGGAAGCTGTCCATCCTTATAAACAGGGGGAAAGCTGAACTTTTGGGAGGACTTACCCGACCCAGCCACCACTGTGTCATCACTCCCATGAGCACCACAAGCACTTCAAATCATTGGTTTTCGACCTCGATCACTGCCGCCCCTGCCATATTCACGAGCGTCCACACTTGACCCCCTCAATCTGGACTTTGACCTTGATCCCCTCATCAATCCACCTTGAATACCCATAGCAGCCACAGATGATCCTCTTAGAGACGAGTTTGTCGGTGAAAGTCGTCGGGAACGGGCAACTTCATCTGTTTTTTTTGGAATCGCCATGGAGATTCTTTTCTCTCTACCTAGAGAGAGAAAGAAAAATGATGTAAAATTTAGAGTCTTTTTGGAGCCTAAACAATCAAGAGTGTGCATTAAAAATACTTGTAATGGCTAGTTTAACGGGTCTATTTTTCAGTTTCAACACAAAAATAATCAACTAATATAGATCTTTACTTGAGTAAGCATGGTCTCTACTCAAGTAAGCTTTGACTACACTTGATTATGCTCAGCAGATACTCGATTATACAAAGACATGCATAAGATACTCGATTATTACTCGCAAATAGTCGATTATACATCAACTTTTATTCGATTGCTCATGAAAAATATTCAACTATAAGAGATTAAAACTTCATAATCTCTGTTCAAGCAAGAATACTCGACTATTGAATAGAAATACTCGACTAATATAAGATTTTACTCGATTATACTTATCTCTTAGTCGACTAAAAATGTATAACACTCGATTATAACCTTGATCACTCGATTACTTTTGATATAGCTGAAACTTGTAATAAATACTCAATTATACTAAGGGCATTTACTCAAGTGATATTCAAACATACTTATTATGTGCCTTCTTTGACTATCATTCAATCAACATATATTATTTTGAACATTATCAAAACATCTAAGATATCATAAACATTGAGTTTAAATATAAAACTCAATTTCTCATCAATATCCAAATAATACAAACCTTAAGCTCAAACAAACACAAGTGTTGTTTATGAAAATTGGTTAAAACTAACTTTTCAAATACATTCACTGGGCCTTAGAAGATAAATGAGTTATTCTTAAGTCACATGGATTTGATAATAAGTTGAGAACAATATATGTTAATTAACTAAAACTTCATTTTTCTAGATTTGAATAAAAATCATTCTACACAGCATGTAACATAAAGATGCGTCATGACAACTTTATGAAACATACTTGCATGAAATATTTATAAGTCAAGTAACTCACTTTTACCTGACTGAAATAAAATATATAGATCATTGCAAATATGTTGAGCACACAACATATACCACAAAGATACTCTAGTTTGAGCATCATGATCTCTTAAAACAAGAGCACATATAAGAAGAATAAATCATCTCTATCATATATATTCTATAAGCTCTAAAGCATCATATACAATTTCTACTAATGCATATTTTCAGTAATACTTGAAAGATAGAAACTTTAGAGTTCGATTACTCAAATGTATTGAAACTAAACATGAGTAATACTAGGAAATATTGCTTGGAACACATACAACATTTAAATTCTTTCAAGTATTTGAATGGTTTTGCTTATCAAGCAACACACATTCAATTTTTTAAGTTCTTCAAGAGATCCTACTAAGATTTTGTGAACTTTTGAAATTTATGCTTTAGAACTTAAGAACACTTGCCCAAGTACATATGCATTAACTCAAGAGAAAAGATGATTGATATCAAATAAAACACATTGCTCATTGATTTGAGAAAATATTTCCTCATATTTGAGTGCTTAAGATATTTTCCAATCTTAAGTTTACTCTAAGTGTCATGAGGATATATGACATTATCCATGACATTAATGCATTAGGATACTTGAGATCCTAGAGCAACCTATTGACATAATTGTTAGTGTTGTGTGCCCTAATACTAGATTTGGATGACGTCTGGCGGGCTTCGTTACTGGTCACATTTATTGTATCTTTGTACATATTAATTAAAGGTAAGTTTCTTAATTCATGAGCTCTCCAATTTAACACATAAATGAGTCCCTAGATTTTCTATTTGAGAATCTTATTCTCAAGGAGTTGAGTGTAACGACTCGAGTATGGGTCTAAACTATTTCGGTATTTTGTGTATTAATTCCATGTGAGGGAAACAGACAATATAAATTGAAATTGATGTTTTAGGAGTTGAAAGTATATATTTATGATTTCATAACTATTTAAGGGGTGAAAATAGAAGAGAAGGAATAAGTGGGCATAAGTGGGCATAAATGGAGTTGTTTGGAGGCAAAATGGAAAAGAATGGGGGATATAAAAGGGATACCTTAGAGAGCAAGCTAACACCATTCTTTTTTTTCTCTCTCCCATTTCTTTTCTCTCCCTATTTCACTCCCAAGTTCTTCTTCTTCTATTTGAGGCTTCAAGGAAGGAAATTAAAGGTTGGATCTAAGGGGCTTTGGTGGAGTTTTGGAGATCAAAGCTTGTGGTTCTTTCTCTTCTTCAAACTCATCTCTTAAATCAAAGGCAAATTCTACTCCTCTATTCTTCTTCTAAATCCTTAAATCATGAAATATTGAGGATTAATTGTGGAAAAAAAAGAGAAACCCCATGCTTTTCATGTTCTTGGTGGAGATTTATGTAAAAATCTTTCTAAAATTTCCTAAATTCTTGAATGTGATGGTTGGAATTGTTTTGGAACCTCAATAAGGTTTGTTCCACCCTATACTTGTTGGGAATAGTGTATTTTTGGGTTTAGATTTGAGTATTGGGAGAGTTGAAGGAGTTTGGGGGTGTGTTGTTCATTATTTTTGGGTTCTGGGGGTTTAAGAGTCGACTGATAGGAGTGGGAAGTTGAATCCCCATGCCGAGAGTCAACTTTCCAACGTTTGCTCTCAGCTAGGTCGACTAAGGTGATGTCGAAGTTGACTGAGCCTAGAAAGTCGACTATCCTGGTGTCAAAAGTCGGCAAATAGGAGTGGAAAGTCGACTTCCTATGCCGAGAGTTGACTTTTCAAAGTTTTCTCTCGACTAGGTCGACTAAGATGATGTCAAAGTCGACTGAGCCTAGAAAGTCGATTATGTTGCTGTCAAAAGTCGACTCTCGCGGTAGACTACACTACGTACCCTATACTATTTTGACCATAACTTTTTGTCCCGATATCAAAATCGAGATCCGTTTTTTGGGTTGAAAAATAGACTTGATCATCTTTGTTTTGGTTCATGTTTTAACCCATTTGAATAAGTTTTGAGTGATCTTTTTTTGGTTCCAAAATATACCTAAGCATTCTTGGTCGATTCTCGTGCAACCGTTAGTGTGTTTGAGCATAGGGGGCTATGAGAGCTATTCATTGCAAACAAACAACACATGGGAAGATGTTTTTATACACGCACTTGGGTTAAGAAAGTGGTATATGTTTATGATAATTCATGTTATATACATGGGTATAAGGGTGCACATGTAAACTTCTATTTGGTTGGGTGTTATGAGGTTAATAAGGATATCCTGTAGAAAATGCCGGTGGACTTATGCCCGACCATGGTTATCATGCCAGTGGGCTTATGCTCGACCGTGGTTATCATACCGGTGGACTTATGCTCGACCGTGGTTATCATGCTGGTGGGCTTATGCCCAACCGTGGTTGTTATGCCGGCAGGCTAATGCCTTGTCGTGGGAGCTACGACCCGTAATGCTGCCTAGTATGAACTAGGGCGTGGGTGGATTCGGTCCACAATGGATAATGATGTAAGCTTATTAATATATGGCATAAAGGCATGATGTGTATGATCTAGTATATAGAGAGATTCCCTACTTTTGCATATGATGCTATCTGTTGTGTTTCTACCCTACGGAGGGATTATTCTCTTACTCTTGCTCTTGACTTATCATACCTCATCATATCATGCCTCTATTTGTTGCTTATACTTGCTGAGCCTTGAAGCTCATGTTGTTTCCTTGCATCATTCTAGGTTCAGGTAAAAGGAAGGATAAGGAGGGTGGTGAGCCTAGCCATGCTTGAGCGAGGATAGATATGTGTACAAAGTCACTCCAAGCTTATGGTCCTTGGGGGTTGTTTTAAGAGTGACGGGTTAAAAGTTGTAATTGATGTATTCTATTTTTGTATTCTTCTTATTATTTTGTGATGTATGGGTTGTTATGCCCTGTTAAAAGAATGTTATAATGCTACATGGTGATGTATATTTCTTTTGAAATTTTATAGATGATGTAGAGATTTTGTGGTTGATGTTTGAATTTTGTTCTTATACCTTTTCCATGGAAACTTTCTCACGAACCTTCTATGCTAGCAGGAGTTCTGAAAGGTGGGTTGTTATATTGAAATTGTGTGACAAGATTCTCAGGTAGCAGGATTTCTTAAACTATTCATAATCCTTAGATTCATTGGATGGGGACTCCAATTAGTCGAGTATGGACTAGCACAAGAGTTATTACCTCTTTTAGTATGAGATATTGATGGGATGGTAGTGTGTCACGCATCCCGTGACATGAGATGTTACTAGTAGATTTATGGGTGGTTGTTGGGGAACAACTAGCCTAATGTGGCGCCGATGATAAACCATGTGGCATGGTGGATAATGGTCTTGTCATCAGATTGCGATGGTGTGTTGATCATTGGACTTGAACCAGTACGGTTGTTTTGTATATTGGTGTGCAAGATTTACTAATGAGTCAAGCCATCCAATTGGGAGGTGGAAAGATTCATTCATGTGGTTCTATATTACAGGTATATGGAGACAAATGTTAGGAATGGGATCCGTCACCCTCGACAGTAATTGATGGTTTGAACGTCCTATGCAATCTATTGTTAGTGTAACGGGATAGTCTTTACCCATGGCATATTGAATTTTAGGAAAGGAGTTTCCTAAGGTGTCATCTAGTCACATTGACAAGATCAAACACATAGTTACTAAGTTTTTGAGTTTATCACTCTATGGCTCTCGTTCAGTCGAGACATTAGGTGATGGAAGGATTATAGCACATGGTAATCATTAACCGTAATATGTTTACTTGAAGTGAGACTTCACTGTCACCTATACTATCCTGAACCGCAGCTAGCCGCTATTAAGAAACTCTCGAATCATCATCGGAATATGGAGAGATTTCGGTGATAGGTCAAGAATTGACCGATACCGAAAGGGGTTTCAAGGCTATTTAATTGCTAGCGGATAGTGAACCTAGAAAGTCACACACCATATAGTGTTGCATTTGGTATTGACGTCGTGTGGCTAGATTGTCTCAGGGATTGGCGGGTCAAACGTTGACTTGTTAGCCTAGAGAGTCAACTTTCTTGTGGTGGAAGTCAACTTTCGCCACTTGGAAAGTTGACTTTCAGTGCCATATGGCATGAAATTGGGAGGGGTTGGGGGCTTGGTGGTGGCTGATTGCGGGCATATTAAATTAAAGAAGCAGTGCTTGTTGTTTCACGTTGCTGTCTTCTTTTGCTTATGTTAATTTTTCTTGCTGCTATAAAATTAATATGCGTGAGGATCACATGCAGGAAATTTGAGACGTGAGTATGGGTGATACGAGAATCTCTGTGTCTAGTTTAGGAAGAGGAAATTGGAACGATACTGAACAACATACTAGGCGTGCACTGACTAGAACCACCACAATATAAGGTAGAGTGGTGTTAGTTTATGTACCAACCCTATATCGAGTTACAAGTATGTGTATAGTTATGTTCATATGATAAATATGTGTGTTGCTTAAATACTCAAACTGTGTGTATAATGCGTGTAATTAATTTCGCTGCATATATCTAATGTGTATAAAAAAATGAAAATTAACCCACACGAACATACACAAGATTTCCATCAATAACAAACACATAAATAAGAGCAAAATTAATCACAAATAAAACATAGTAAAGTTATTAGCACAACCTTAACATAGAACAATTTAAATTCTACAAATCAAAACTCAAGTACCATCACTTGAGTATATGATTATTTACACAAAAATCTTGATGTTTAACACTTAAACATTTGATATAAAATATAAAACACATTACTCTTAAACATTGAATAATGTTGTCACATAAAACACTTAACATATCATGAGTTTCTACAAAACACTCATGTATTATCTTTAGGATGACTCTAAAGAGAAGCATAATAAAAGACATATAAATAAAATATATGACAAGAAACATAATAAAAAACATATCAATAAAACATATAATCAAAACAATTTTAACACATATGAGAACATTAATTGATAAATTATATTAAAAGATAAACCTCTTAAAATTTCTTGACTTTATATAAATAAGCATAACAAAAATATATAAGAATATTAAAGTTTTGATATAATAAAGTTAACATCAAAACATTCATAACTTAAAATTCAACAATATCAATATCTGTTAAAATTAAATTATTAAAATAATCAAAATATTGCGTAAACAATCAAATATAGAATAATATGAAGTATCAATACAATTAAAATCTTACTTTAATAATTGAACATTGCATTTTCAATAAAAATAATCTTAGAGAATCGTAAATATACATATAAATAATATGTAAATTTAAAATTTTATTCTAGAATTGTTAATCGGTAGGGTTTCAAATACAAAATATCATTTTGATTGTATAAGTAGGATTTTGAATTCTATAGTTAAAAATGCAAGATTTTTATTATTAAATTAATTAAAAATTTTAATTTTAAATGACTATTAAGTAAATTTTCTTTACATTTTAAGTTATTAGAAGTTGAGAATATAAAAGGTATTAGAAAATAAATATAATGTCAAACTTTCAGTAAATATATATTTAATTATAATAAAAATTTTAAATAAAAATTATAATAATAATAATAAAATATTTTACTGTTCATATTTTTTCCTTATATTTTTTCACGCTTTCGGCTACTTACGGCCTCTGAGAGAGAGAAGAGAAGGAATGGGGGGCGCCTGCCACAATACACGTGGCACGCCCCTGCTGGCCCGGTGGACCGTGGCCGGCATATAAATTTCCTTACTTTTATGGGAAGAAGTCAGTATGTTTTCTCCGTTTTCCCATTTGGTTTTCTCCGGCAAATTCAACCAAGTTGGTAGCTTCTTCACTTTCCAACTGGGTCTTGTTTGCATTTGCCCTTTCCTGCTATTCTCTACTGACATTTCTCCCGATTCCTCTTCTTGAATCGCTCCCTTGTCTCTCCTCGGTTTTCTTTTCCCTATTTCCACCCCAATTCCGCTTCTTTCTTATATGAGAATCGCAGTCACTTCTTTTTGTTTTAGGCCTTTTCAGGCTCCAATTCCATCAGCAATCGAGGTTTAACAATCTAGAAGTTGCTTGAAGAAGGACAAGAAGAATGAATTGTTGTTGTTTTCCTTTCAAAGATTCCTCCAAGTCCCTGGAAGGCCAATCGGCTCCTGAGTTGAAAATGCAAAACGATGAATCAGAAGCTCCGGCTATAAATCCGGTTATAAAGTCAGCAGATTCAGTGTCTTTGCCGCCGACGAGCTTAACGGAAACGTCCGAAGAGAAGCAGCGGGATTTGAGGCTTTTCTCCTTCTCAGAGCTCAAAATTGCCACTAATGGTTTCGACAAGTCCCTAAAGATTGGAGAAGGTGGATTTGGAAGTGTGTTCAAGGCTACAGTTAGTCCTTCTCATGGGCAAGGAGATCCGATTGTTGTTGCCATTAAAAGGCTTGACCAACATGCCTTCCAAGTATTATTTTTCTACCCATGCAGTTCCTTATTTTCTAGTTATGCTTCCGGGTCAAATTGAATAAACTCGTAATTTCTTGCCGCATTCATCCTGTTGCGGAAAAAACTACAAAACAAAAGGTTAGTGCACAAAACCAAAACCAATAGAATGGACTGAAAATAACAAGAAGATGAACACGAAGTAAAACTCCCTGTTTCGGCAACAATGGCAGTCATGAAGACTGCTCCAAAGCTCAGATCTTCGGCAACAACTAAGAACAGGGGCACCAAGCCACAAAGGAGCCCAAACCCCCCAAGAACCAAAACCCTCAAACCCCTAAGGCTCTCGGCCGATCAACACCCCTCACCCTTCCACACCAGCTTACACACACACACTAGGATCCACTAAGCAACGAAGATATGGGTTCAACAAAGGGCCGGAAAAACTTACCAAAGAGAAGACAGCAACTCGGAATAAATAGGCATCCCAAACGCCATTGACGGACAGCCACAACGCACAAGGAAGGTGCGACACCCAACATGGAAAGGAGCATCAAATTGAGAAGGAAAGGCAACCATGGAGAATTGGCCAAGCATGGAAAAGGAAGCAAGGCATGATCGCCAGAGAGAGGGGTAGGAGAGAACACAATTGGTTGTCACACACACAGGACACAAATAAGAGAACAAAATCCCTTATATATGGGAACCCTAGGGCAAAGGGTAATGGGCTTCACGGGCTTCCCCCCTCTCTTGAGGAAATGGGCCAAGGCCCATTTCTCCTCCAAAGAGAGGGTTAAGGGCTTATGGCCCGACTTCAATTTGGGTTGCCAATAAAGGTGTTGAACCATTGCTTCAATCCCGAGTCGAAGCCTCTGAAGCTAACCCGAACTATCGTCATTGCCTTGGGCCTCATTAGGAAACACAAACTCAACAATCTCCACCTTGATTCCTAATGAGGCCAGTACACACATGCAACAAGCAATAAGCACATGCAACAAATGCATAAACTGGCAACAAATGCACAGTTTAAGCAACAAATGCCTAATCATCCACACAGGAGATAGATTCATAAACATGCAACAAATGCATAAACATGAGCTAGCTCTCTCTCCATCCTACTTAGGGTAAGATTTCTCTCATCCTCCCACTTAGGATAGGATTCATCCTCCACCTAGGGTAGGATCTACCTCATTCTCCCACTTAGGCTAAGGATCTTTCTAATCCTCCCACTTAGGCTAGGACATGACTCTCCACCTTGCTCAAGGTGGTGGGAATAAGGATACTCAACCCTTCCCTAAAATGGAACGATGGACACACAGTCCTCGCCCACTATTTTAGCACTAGAATCTAGAAGCATGTATATCCCATCAACCTCATTAGGGTCATAGGAGGTCATTACATTGGTTTCTTCTTTTTGTTTTCCTTTCTTAGCATAACAATCCTTAATGAAGTGTTTGGTTTTTCCACAACCGTAACACTTCTTACCCTTCCCTTGGCTTTTGGATTTTGTCCTACATTTCCCTTTCTTGCTATCTTCCTCTTGACTCCTGAACTGAGACCTACCCCTCATCATGTGGACCTCACCATATTTTCTCTCAGTCTCATGTTTTAGTTCAATTTCTTTACTCCTAAGAGAATCTATGACAATTTCAGGTATTAACGTGTCCCTACCATATTTAATGACATTTTTAATTTCTTTATAAGTATCAGGAATGGCATTTAACAAAATAATTGCCTTGTATTCCTCCGACACTGTTTCACCACAATTTATGATATCTTGAACCAACTTGTTAAAGACATCTAAGTTGTCATCTAGGTCCCTAGAGGGGTCAATCTTAAAACTAAAGAAACTTTCAAGCAAATAAAGTTTATTAGGGGTGGATTTCTTAACATATAATTTCTCAAATTTTTCCCAAAGTTTTTTAGTGGTCTCAAGTTTTCCTACTTTTCTTAAAATTGAGTCAGAAAAATGCAAAATTATGGAAGAATAAGCAATTTCATCAGGTTCTAGTTTTTGTTCAGCTATGAATTTTTTAGGATATTTTCCATCTATAACCTTAGAAACCTTTAATTGTACTAAGATACACTTCATTTTCTATTGCCATATTGAGAAATCTCCCTTCCCATTGAAAACCCCCATCTCAAAGTGATGTGTGGCCATATTCACCAAGAAAATGCTTGACACAAATAAGTAGTGCAACCTACAAAATACTAAATTTTTCACATTGTATCATAAACAATGGGTATGCACAAAACAGATTCAATCAAGGGGCAGATTTTTAACAGGGATAATACGGATTTACTAGGCACAATTTTTAATGCACTAAGCAATTAAAACAACCACAAGTAAATCACACATAAAATTTCAAAACAAACACTGGATACCCACTAAGAGTATAAAAAATTGGATATGCAACCTAAGGAGACTTTAAAAAAAACACAAAGTTTTAATTTTTAAAAAAAACTTAGGCATTAGATTCACAAAGAATCAAAGTCCAATTAGGAACAGATTTTTCAAGTACTTAGCAATTTCAGTAATCACACAGATAATCACACGGTGGTTACCACCATAGGGTAACCCCCAATCCTAATGGCCACCCCCACATGATGGCTGCTAATTGCTGGAAAATTTAAATAGGCTTTGGAAATTTCTCACCAAGCGGACTGTTTTTAACAGTCCGTAAACAGAAGAAAGTTGGAACCACTGCCTCTGCCGGAGACCTCTTGCACCACCGCCAGAACTGCCACACGCCGTCGCCAGAGTTGGCACGCGTCGCCTGCCATTAGCTCCTCACGAGCCACCGCCAGTGAAGAGGGACTCTCCTTGGTCAATCGATTTTCGACTATGGGCTGTTTCACCCCCAAATCGAATCCTACACACAACAATCGAGAAAACACATATTTGGTTTTAATAAAACTCTTACCGTGAAATCGAACCGAAAACCAAAAGAGGTTTTTTTATTAGGTCTTGATTTCAAGCAACCCAGGAGCCACACAAGGCTCTAATACCAATTGTTGCGGAAAAACTACAAAACAAAGGGTTAGTGCAAAACCAATATCGAACCAAATTTAACGAAAATGAGAACACGAAGAACAGTATAGGAAAAACTCCCTGTTTTAATCGTTCAAGGCTCAGATCTAGTGTCCGTTCACCACTTTGGTAATGCCAATGAATAGGGACCACAAAGCCACAAGAAAGCCCCCAAACCGTAAGCCCAGAAAACCCTAACACCTCTCGGCCGAACACAAACGAAGCCCTCTCACCCCCAAACGATCAAAGCCACACAAAGTAGGTCACCACAAAGGTAGATCGGTCATAAAGACGGAGGGTCGAAAGCACAAAGCCAAGAGAGAAAACTTACCAGTAAAAGAGACCTAAGTCTTGAATATGTAGAGGTTGCAATCGGCATCGAAGGATTGCCTTTTGCACACAAGGAAAGGCGGCCGCACAAATGGAAGGATGGATCAACCCACAGAAGGCAAGAATCACAATCGGTTGAACATGGAAAGGAGAAAGGGAGCAATCGGCCACGGAAGGAAACACGAGAGAGAAGCTAGGGTTCGACCACGAGAAGGAAACACCAAGAGAGAGGCCGCACAATGGCCTTATTTGGAAACAAAGTGGAAGAAGCCCACTATTCTAAGCCCTAAAGCCCACATATATAAAGGCCCCCTAAAGCCCACATATATAAAGGCCATTGTGCGGCCTCTCTCTTGGTGTTTCGCTCTCGTGGCCGAACCCTAGCTTCTCTCTCGTGTTTCCTTCCATGGTCGATTGCTCCCTCTCTCCTTTCCATGTTCAACCGATTGTGATTCTTGCCTTTTGTGGGTTGATCCATCCTTCCATTTGTGCGACCGCCTTTCCTTGTGTGCGAAAGGCGATCCTTTGATGCCGATTGCAACCTCTACATATTCAAGACTTAGGTTTCTTTTACTAGTAAGTTTTCTCTCTTGACTTTGTGCTTTTGACCCTTCGTCTTTGTGACCGATCTACCTTTGTGGTGACCTACTTTGTGTGGCTTTGATCGTTTGGGGGAGAGAGGGCTTCGTTTGTGTTCGGCCGAGAGGTGTTGGAGTTTTCTGGGCTTACAGTTTGGGGGCTTTCTTGTGGCTTTGTGGTCCCTATTCGTTGGCGTTACCAAAGTGGTGAACGGACACTAGATCTAAGCCTTGAACGATTAAAATAGGGAGTTTTTCCTATATTGTTCTTCGTGTTCTGATTTTTGTTAAATCTGGTTTGATATTGGTTTTGCACTAACCCTTTGTTTTGTAGTTTTTCCGCAACACATCCAGTTTAATCTTCAATCATAAATGTAATTTCCTCGAGATCTTTAGTTCCTAAACTGCAAAGAAATGTGACCCCCTGAAAAACTTGTTAAGGGTATAAACTCATGTGATTTCTATATATTTGATTATATGGTTCTGTAGAACACATACATCTTTTAGGGATATGACTGGTGGAATGATTATTAGAAGCTAAGAACATATTGGTGTAAACCGTGTAATTTGGAAATACTAGTGCAACAATAAGGAAATAGCATTCAGTGTAAGTAATGAGGACAAGAGAAAGGCTTGGGTAGCTTGTCATTCACAGATAATTTGGAAAGAATTAATAATTGGTAAATCAATGATCATATAAGCTAAAGTTTAAATAATACAGCATAGTCTTGTATGCATAGGCTATGCCATTTGCTTGAGCTTTCCAGCATAAGTTCAAATGCTATTATTTCCTCAATGAACTTCTTTGCTTTACTTTTTGGGTTATGAAAGTTTAGCACTGCTATGCTTAGTTGCAAGAGTATTTTAGATCTGTACATGTGAGAACTTACGTTGCATCTGTAGTTGGGAGACTGGGTATATGTCCACAGGACTAATTATGAATTGTAGCTCAACTTCTCCTGTCTAACCTTCCCAGCAGTCATGGCCTGAATGTTTATCTGAAGAAAAGAAAGGCAATATTCTGCATAATATACTCCAACAAGTGCTAGTTTTTTAAAAAATCATGGTTTAGTGGCTAGCATTTGATGCATAATTGGCTATTTAATCAAACTGTGTGTCCATTCTCATCTTGATAGATTTTCAGTAAAAAGAATTTTGTTGTCTTTTGATTTTTCATTATAAGGCTTAACTAACTCACACTTATATTATTTTTTGTTACTTTTGCACTGTCAGTTCATTTTCATCTTACGCTTATTTTCATTTCTGATGTAGGGACATAAACAATGGCTTGCTGAAGTTAAATATCTGAGCATTCTCAATCACCCAAACATTATAAAACTTCTAGGATACTGTTCTGAAGATTGGGAAAGAGGGCTACATTGTCTATTGGTATATGAGTATATGCCCAATAAGAGCTTAGAAGACCATCTTTTCAGCAGCACATTAGCACCTCTGGCTTGGAAAAGAAGACTAGAAATAATTCTTGGTGCAGCAGAAGGATTGGCTTACCTGCATGGGGGATTCAAAGTCCAGGTACTGTTTTTGATAACTTGTTGCCTTCAATTGGTCACACATTAGTACTTGCAAAGTGTTTGGTATAAAAATTGTTGGAAATTCTGTGCACATTACACTTAACTTACTGGCCTTCTGTTTGTGGATGCAAGTTCATTCCAATTTTGTTAGAAGCACGCTTATGGATATGAGTGTGACTGTGGTCACAAATACAGTGATTTGAAAGAAATGAGGGTGTGGATATGGCAGGGATGCTAAAAGGTTTACTTTTTCTGTATATCTTCATTAGCTTTGATTTGAAAAATAATATTCACAAATCACAAAGAGTACAACAGCAATCACTACAAAAAATAAGGGAATTATTGGTGTCACTAAAAGTGAGTAAAAAGCTGGGAAATGTTGTCTCATAGTTTAATTTGGCATATAGTGAGAACCATAATATAGGTTGTTGCGAGGAAAAATCATTTTCATATATGAGCACCAAGAACCTTTCCAGCATTTATATTTTTGGTAGTTGGAAATGATGGGAAATCATTCCATTGCTGAAAAAATTTATTGGCAACAGGATCTTCTCCAGCATTTTTGCTAAGAATCTTTCCTGGCATTCTCAAGTGCTGGGAATGCTTTCCCTTCCAAAATTTGTTACTAAATTTATAATTTGCTAATTTGATTAAATGAAACTATGCATGCTTCAATAACAACATATCCAGCCTTAATCCCACCAAGTGGGGTCGACTACATGTATTATAGCTCTTTAATCGTCTCTATTTATGACCATTTTTTCTTTAAAACAATTATACTGTGTATTATGATGCAGATTCTAGACAAAAGAATTAATTGCTGACAAGTGGCCATGGGAGAATAGCAATTAGCTGAAACAATCTTGTTTCAGTTGTTGGTTATGATTGTAGTTTGTTAATTCAGTTGGCAATTATTGGCTGTTAAATAAGTTTTTAGTTAGGGGTTGCCTCTGTTGTCCAGATTGACAGTTATGTTGGTTAGTTGGCTATTAGCTAGTAGGTAGAGATAATTGGAGAGATTGTTAGAGAATTCCCTCCAAAAGAGAACTCATCTTGCCCCTATAAAAGCATTTCATTTTTATTCTCTTCTGGAATATCAGGGAACAAATTTCAGTTTTCATCTCTCTCCCCCTCCCCCCCCCCCCCCCCGGCCCCCTCCCCCTAGCTCTGATACTGGCATCGCTAAAAGTGGGTGACAAGCTGGGAAATCTTTTCCCATAGTGTAATTTGACATATAGCAAGAACCATATATAGGCTGGTGGGTGCTAGGAAAATCATTGTCATTTATAGACACCAGGAACCTTTTACTTTTTTGGCAATTGGAAATTATGGGAAATCATTCTTCACCAGAAAAAATGATTTGGCAACTTGATCATCCGGTATTTTTGCTAAGAATTAATTCTAAAGTTTTCAAACACAAGGAATGTTTTCCCTCCAAAAGAAGTGGTTAAATTTATAATTTGCTGATTTGATTATACTTGCTTCAATAACAACATATCAAGCCTTAGTCCCACCAAGTGGGGCTGACTACATCGATTCTAGCTAAAATAATCAACTGCTGACAAGTGGCAGCAGGAGAACAGGGGCATGTGGCAATTAGCTATTGCTAGCTTGTTTCAGTTGTTGGTTATAGCAGTTGTCTGTTAATTTGTTGGCAATTAGTGGTTGTTACATCAGTGGGTGGTTAGTGGTTGTTATCTATTCTACAGACCAAAAGAGAACTCCTTTCCCCTACCCCTATAAAAGCTATTGTATTCTCTCTTCTAGAATATCAGAGAAAAAATTTGCAGAATTCAGGTCAATTCAACTTTGTTGACCCCTCAAATAACTACCCAAATTTGCAGTTTCAGTTAAGATTTTTAGGTTCAGTGGTCTAATTAAATCGACTTAATGGCTTTTCAATTGACTGACTATTGTTTCATCGAACTGAATTCCAATTTTAAGTCAACTGAATAAAAGTAGAACAGGTTGATTTCAATGTCTGGATTAACTAGTTGATTGAATTGATTTTACTTCACGAGAATAGGTTACTTTCAATGGTTTTTAAGCAACATAAGAGGAATAAATATGAAATTAAAGCTTGGGCTTTGATCACACTAAAAAGCAATTGCAATGATGCAATTGGCTCGAAAAATGGATAACTCAATGAATAGATAAAATTATAGTAAAGGTCGGAATTGGATCAATGTGGAAAGTGAGCTACAGTAGGACACATGCTAATCAAGAGACATCTACAACAACAACAACAACAACATATCCAGCCTTTATCCCACTATGTGGGGTCGGCTACATGAATTCTAGACTTCCAAGAATTAGATATGATGGGAGAATCAAATATAAGGGAATATAGCAAGGCGTGGGTGTAGGGATGTGAATGGGTCTCCATTGGGGGTCTCAATTAACCCCATTTAAAGTGAAAACAAGTACAAAAATGAGGTATAAGTATAAGGCTCATTTGAAAATTTATCAAAACAAACATGTAAATGGGGTCTAAGTGGGGTTAATTGGGGACCCCATTTACATCCCTACGTGGGTGAGGGGAGTGTAATGAAAACAAGGGGATAGGGTTGAAGAACATGGGTAATGACACAAGTATTCATGAGATATGGCTTGAGTGTTCAACTAGTACAAGCGAGTGGGATGTAATCATGACAGTGAGGTGACTAAATATAGCCTAAAGATGTAAGTGGCTTCATTTAATCTAAGCCCTAGGATCAATTAGGATCAAGGGCCAAGATGTACTCTTATAACTTAAGGATGTACATAAGAAAGAGAGCAGGAAGACTTAGCCATTTTGCTCCAACCAGCTGTGTGTGTGTGTGAGAGAGAGAGAGAGAGAGAGAGGAAGGAGGCTTTCCAAGTGATCTTCTGCTTTCTGTGCCTTGTGCATTTGATAGTGTATAAACATACATATGTTTATATTGCACCTTATGCTTTGGATAGTGCTTCTGTATGCATATACCTATGTTTATGTCAGACCTCCGAATCTGATAAGGTATTCTCACTGGTTTGGTGAAAATTGGGCAAGAACTTAAGGGAGAAATTGAGAAGAATTGTAGGGAGGAATAGAAGAACCAAGAATGAGAGGGAGAAAGATCTGGAATTTTTCTATTGATATTTCGATGCTTTGATAAGGCTGAATCAGGCCTTATATACTAATTATAGCAGTATAACTAATTGGTTCCTTTCGTACAATGACCTGGCCATCTTCTAGAACAATTTTGTTATAACTACCAAGGTACAACCCCTCACAGCCCTAATGACCACGGTACAACCCTTGTTTGCCCTATGCACATGACAATTTATATTGCATATTTGTGCATGCTCATGGCGTATATCTAGCCACTCTAGTAATAGCAGGAATACCAGTTTAAAAAAGCATCTTATAAATGGAAACAAGATGCTCATGATTCTAGATATGCATAGACATGGGAAGGAAGAAAATAGCAATTATTTCTTATTGATAGCATCACACATATTTGGTCTTGGCTACATTCTTTCTGAGTTCATTTTGTTTTTCTTTTCTTCTTTACTTTGTTTGGAATGCTGTATATGATTCTGGGCTATTATTTCGTGTGTAAACTTGAAGGTTATACATCGAGATTTCAAATCTTCAAATGTGCTCTTGGATGAAAACTTCAAGCCAAAGCTTTCAGACTTTGGGATTGCTAGGGAAGGTCCAACTGGTGACCGAACTCATGTATCCACAGATGTAAGTAGATAGCGTATAAATATTAGTGCAAAAAAAAAAAATGTGGATAGTTGTATAAAATAGGACCACATCATGTTTAGTTGTATGTGGCGTAAGGGCATCCTGGCTCCTTCAACTTTTTTTTTTTTTTTTCCTAATCATTTTACCAATATTTTTTTAGACAACCATTTGTTGACATTTGATAGGCTCATGAATTTCTTTTCTTTTTTGTTTCCCGTGATTTTGTATTCTTCTTGAAGTTCCTGTTTGAGAAGCATAAGCTCTCTCGATCCAGTTTGGCTTACACTGATTATTATAGTTGTGCTGATGAAAACATGGTTTGGATTTAGTTAGCTAATTTTTTGATGTCAGAAGGTTGGAACATTTGGATATGCTGCCCCAGAATATATTGAGACTGGCCATCTTAATGTCAAGAGTGACGTATATAGTTTTGGTATAGTGCTATATGAGGTGTTAACAGGCCGGCGGACTGTGGATAGAGACCGCCTCCCCCTGGAGCAGAGGCTTGTAGATTGGGTGCGGCGGTACCCAGCAGACAGCAACAGGTTTAGCAGGATCATTGACCCACGACTTGGAAACCAATATTCTCTCCCCATCGCTCAGAAGATTGCCAAGTTGGCAGATAGATGCCTTAAAGGGTACTTGAAATGCCGGCCTACAATGACTGAAGTTGTGAAAAGCTTAAAAGAAGCAATACAAGATTCTGGAGGAGGAAGTTCTCCAGAGCATCCGCACCCAAGCTGGCCCCCAAATGGGAATCATGGAAACTGTTCAACCAAGTGATACTTGAATGAGGGTTAGTAAAATAAGAGTTTATGAACCCTAAAGAGGAGAAAGAAACATTGACTATTGTACATAGCTGGCATAATTTCTTCTGCTTTTGACAGACAGGTATAAATGCTTGGACCTCAAATGTGTAGCAGCAGGAATCGTTCACCTCGTGGCTAAGAGTTTTGAATCTCAAATTCTTACACGTCCATTGTAATTTTTTGGGTCAAGTGATAAACGTTATTATTCATGAAATGATGATGTTCTTTTTGCTTTTGATTTTGTAAGAGGTTATTCATTGATTGTGGAAGAGGGCAGGGTGAAAGGCATCAGTGACCTTGGTAGCATGAGTGGATTTTTGTGTACATTTTGACTGTAAATCATTAGAGTTGAAACTTGAACAGCTTATTGCTCTTATTGCTCATGTTTTCTTCTCTCCACGCTTTGCTAATTTAGACATGTTTTACACCTTTTAAACCAGACCTATTAATCACGGCCTTCATTAAGCAAGCCATTAGTATTGTTCATTATAAGTGATACCCAACCATTAAAAATTATCTTTCCTCTTTTCTGGAAACAGTTCCTGGCAGAATAATTGATTGTGGTCATTTTTTTTTTTATATATTTTTTCTTGCTTTATGTGAAATAGATTAAAAAGAAAAAATGGATAAAAGAAATATAGTGTTCACGCATCATATTAAATTCCAGCAGTGGCTGAAAGTGATCTACTAAAATATTGATTTGCATTTGTATCAACAGACTTAAATATAAGAGGGAAAGGGGAATTTGATAGAGCCTTCAATATGATAGAACCAATTAAATTGAATTTTGAAGCACATAAAATGGTGCCCTTTATTTCTCATTTTTGTACTTGTATTTTATTTTAAATGAGGATAATTGGGATTTATGGGGAATTCATCCGACAGTCCTAGTCCTGAGGTATAGTCTAATAATCAGTGGATATTATTTTTGATAATAGCTATTAAGGATCAAAACTCTGAGAGTACGAGTCTATTAATCTTTAATTGATTAATGCCCTCACCACCATGGCAATGCATAATAGTCGTTGCCAACCAGATGGGTCAGTCCACTCTGCCCTACCAACTACCAACATGACAATTTTATGGAAAATAGTAGTAGCATTAGCATCACCCCTGGAATTAGCTATTAATTTAGGCTGTGCCTCTCATTAAAGATGGCCAAATTCCTTCTTTTTTTTAAATAAGGGTATGACTTGTAATAAAGCTTTGGTGTGTACTACAGCGGACAATATTACAGATTAATATTTAATTTTAAAAAGGTAAATCAAACACAACAATTAAAGAAGCAGTCTATTTTTGAATTTTTTTTATTTAGAAATGAACATTGGACCTAAAATTTTGAGAAGGGGTGCCGAAAATAAACACAAAAATTGACAGTAAAACCAAACTTAGGCCAGTGATGAGTTATAATGTGATAAATTGAGAGTGAAAGTGGAAGTGTGACAAGAACATTTAAAACATTATTCATGATATTGTTCACTTACCCAGGCATTCAATTAGTATAAACAACTCAAAAGAAAATACAAAAAACATTATAAATAACTGCTTTGATGTGTCATTACTTACACCAGGATCACTGGGGCTTATGGTACTCAAGTCTTTTAATAATTTATTATTAGAAAGTTGTTAAAAACTTTCCAAGATTGTGAGCAGCGCACATGAAGAACTCCTAAATCATTGTACAAGAAATAAAAAAATAAAATATTATACTAAATTAAATGTACTTTTGATACCTAAACTTGATTGATTTCACAATGTTACTCTTAAAAATAACTAAGAGAGTGGGTGAATTAGATTTTTAAGTTTAAAATGATTTTTATCAAGTTATTAGCTTTTAAAGCAAGTTTAGTATTAGATTTACTGATAAATAGATAGTTGTAATAATCTTAACAATCAAGCATAATCAACACACAATATTTTTATAAAGATTCAATTTTATGAACTTACGTCATTTCTTTTCAAGTTTAAAAAAATTGAGGGTTTCACTAAAAATAGAAGAAATAACTCTTAACTTTTATACAAGAGATACAACCGTGATCACAAATAATCTTGTTAACAAAATCACACTTGTAACAATTTAAATACCTCATAAAATGGGACCACCTCACATACAAGTGAGTAAAATACAAATAACTGATTTGCAACCCTTTTAATCTTGAAACAAAGAAAAAGAACTTTGTTGCCACAAATCTTTTACACTTGAATGCCTTCACCTTTAAATGCACAAAGAGCTCAATAAGTAAGTTCAAATGCAGTAGGAGAACATGTCATATTGGTTTGAAATGTGAACATTTTACTAAGTAGAAGACCCTATTTTTCTTTATTAAAAACATAGCTAAAAAAAAATTACTCAAAAAAGGCAACCATGTTGCATTAAATAGACAATATTGGTAAGAAGCCGTAGATCTGTAAAATAAAATATGTTCAAGAGATAAACACATTATATAATAGTAAAATAGGCTATAAAAGAAACAATATTGCCTATAAAAGATGGCTGGTCATAGGAGATATAGTATTTAGGACCTCAAAGAAGCATTAGAAAGAAATAAGGCAGCTTTGAAAATAAATAATATTTTAAACAAAAAGAAAAGGGCAAACTACCCCGTCATGTTTTTGTGAAAAACATTAATTATAAGTAGGAGAATTAGTTTTTGTCTTGTGTTACAAAAGAGAAAATATGAGTGATCTTAAAAAAAATTTGGGCAGAAGAGCCTTAAGGTGATTGAGAACACTAATAAATAAAGGAAAAAAAGTTAAAGTTTTTAAAAAAAATTATTTAGATAGACAGTATTTGGTTGACCAAACCTCAAGTTTGGTTGACTAAACTTCTTTATCGGAGAAAATAAAAAGTATTTTGTGATGATTTGGTTTACTAGTTTGGCTTTGTTAAAGGGTCCTCAGATACTTCGGGATTATTTGATCGATCATAACTTTCATCTAGTCAACTAGATTAAGTGTCTAAAAAGATGAGATGCATTTTGTCTTCTTTTAGTCAACTTGGTACATTAAAAAAATTAGTGATTTTAATTCTAGGAATATTTGGTTGACTGAGCCTACAACTTTGGTTCTTAAAAAAGTGTCTAAAATCTTCTAAAGGAGTTTGGTTAACTAAACTTGTACTTTAATTGATTAAATTTAAAGAGTTTATAAACAAAAATAACTTATTAACTACCTGATGTATTCAAGATGAGGAGAAAATAACTTTTATTACTGAAAAAGACATCTATTATTATAAGATTATGCTTTCAATTTGAAAAATGCAAGAGCTGCATATTAAAGAATGGTTAACAAGGTCTTTAAGGACTTGAGAAATACTACAAAGATGTAAGCTGATAACATGATCACCAAAAGTAAGAAAACTAAACCACATGCGATGAAACTTGCCTAAGTGTTTGAGGTGATTAGAAAATGTAATATGAGATTTAACCCTTACAAGTGCTCGTTTAAAGTATAATTAAATAAATTCATAGGGTATATGATAATGCAAAAAGAAATCAAGACTAATCTTAAGAAAATACAAGTTATTCTAGACATGAAATCACTAGCTTTGTTCAAGGAAAATTAGCCATGGATCAGGATGATAGTTGCAATAAATAGATTTCTTACAAAGTCAGTAGAAAAAAGTCTTTCATTTTTCTAAATTTCAAGGATTGGAACATTAGTGATATGATCTAATGCTAGATTTAAATGACATTTAAATGGGTATTTTGATTTTTATCTAACTATCTGTTAAATTTTTTAAAATGCATTAGGGTGTATATGGGTTATTTTATTTTTTCTATAAGATCCAAAATAAATTTATCTAAATGAAGAGATACATTTATCTAAAAATTCAAATAAAAACTCACACCACTTCTTTTTCAAGTATTATTAGATAAATTTAACAGATACAATAAAAAATATTTTTTACAAAATACTTTATATACTCCACTTTTTCTAACACATCTTGATTAAAGTGTGTAAAGATAAGAGTAGTTCGATTTGCCTAGATTATCATAGCCATCATAATTTTTTAGCCAAAAACACGTAACAAATAAAAGTACCAAAACAATATCATTAAAAGCTATAATAAGTTCTTTTAGAAAACTATGAGCACTTCCTTAAAAGCTATAAATAGGTGAAAATTATAAATACTCTTATAATGTAAAAAGTGTTTGTAAGTTTCGAAAAAATAAACACATTTATAGTTTAAAAGTTTCAAAAAGTATACACTTGTACACGGTGAACATGTTTATAATTTATAACAAGATGCTTATAATTTTTTTCAAGCCCTATTTTAATTTTATTTTGGTTCAAAGTAAATTACTCAACTAACTTATTATGTATTTTAATTAACTTTGGGACATATAGCTTTCAAATTGCTCTTTAATTTTCGAGAAAATTAGGTCTTGATGATTCGTTTCAATCCTATCGAGGAAGCCCTACATTTACATTTACATCTACCCAATTTGTTTTGATTTTGTCAAATTTCGCACTCAAATTTAGCTTCCTAACTCAGAAAAATTAACCTATTTTATTATTTATAACAAATCACACTTAGATCTAATTTCTTCTTAAATTCATGTTTTAATTCTCTTAGGTCTCCTCCTATCCTCGACAATATTTTTCTAAATATTGCTACGTCCCATTCAAAAAATCTTTAATTAAATTAAAAATAAATTTTAATATCTAGAATTTATTTAAAATTGTTAGTATTACAATGTTTGTTTTCTTTAACAGAACTTGACGAAAAATTAAGAGGGATTGAATTTAGCAAAAATTAAAGTTTAGTAATTGTAATAATAAAGATTAAAGAATTGTAATCAATTTACTACATAATGCAAAATTTAGGTTAGTAGCAATGTAATTTATTAGAAGATATTGTAAAATTATGAAAACTTATCTAAACGAAGATACATTAAATTCACTTGTTAATATTACATATATTTTTTATTTCTTGCTCACATGGTGTCCGGAAACTCAATTAGAATGTAGAAAATTTTAGTTTAAGTTTTAATAATTATAAATTAATATTTAATTTTTATTAAATTAATTAAAAATAATGTATAATCACTGCATCAATGAGTTTGTAAAATAACCAAGATTCAAGGTTGATGCTTGTGAATTCTCAATTAATTTGTGAGAAATAGTGATTGGCCACTTAATTTTTGTTTAATTATGGGAGTTTTTTTTTTTATTTACCTAGGGTGTCCAAGCTTTGCTTGACTAATTCTCAAGGGTGGATGATCTTCCGCTTTGATGCACTCTCAGATAAATTCAGATACGGACACATTATATATGTAATATCCCAAGAGCTCAGAGAAGGGTAGTATATATTGAGGATAAGTAAGGAAAGAAACAACACTAACTGGATACTTTTTGAGCTGAATGCAGGTAAAGAACTCTAGAGTTAAGTGTGCTTGACCTGGGAAAATCCAATGATGGGTGACCCCCTTGGGAAGTTCGCGTAAGCTCATCATGGTAAGTTGTTCTGGTCCTTCTTATTGTTCGATGCGGGATGTTACAAGTGGTATAATACCCCGGGAGCCCAGATGAGAATAGAATATATCGAGGATAGTGTAAGAAAGGAAACAACACTAGCTTGATACCTTTTAGGCTAAATATAGGCAAAGAACTCTGGGGTTAAACGTGCTTGAGCTGGGAGCAATTCAAGGATAGGTGACCCCCTAGGAAGTTCGCTTAGGCCCATCAGGGTAAATTGTTTTGATCCTTCCTATCGCTCGATGTGGGATGTTACAGGTGGTATCAGAGCGTAGTTTGAGTCAGTCTTGAGGGACAAGTTCCTGTACACCAAGGTTGTTCGGTAGAGTTAGGGAGGTCTAGGTGAATTGAATAGGGTCAAGCTGCGTTGAGTTTTGCTAATTCGTGTGAGAGATTGTGTCCCAATTTATATTCGTGCTTGGGTGATAAGTGCACGTTAGGATAAGACCGTGAAGTGGTATGAATGGGATTTATTTAGGATTTGTGCTTTCTCTAGGTGTTTGGGTAAGAGGTTAGTTTAACCGTAATTTATTTGCCTGATATTTGATGGTATATGCAGCTTTTGAGTATCCCCAATGGAACCCAGAGGACTAGATCCCAATGTACCCCTACCTAATCTAGATGACCTCCCAGCGTTGGATTGTTTATGGTGTCGGTGGGAACAGGAGTTTGCTTCTGGATGGGGAGACGGGTAAGACAAAGAGGAATACCTAGTGAGTTATGTGTATTTGCTTGACGAGTTGTTTCAAGAGATGAACCACAAGATCTTTTGGGAATTGTCAGAGAGACAAGTTCTGATTGCCCGTGAGCACATGAATGACGTGTAGAGGCGGCTGACCAACGTAATGATGAATGATGTGAGCTTTGGTTCCCATTATGATGCTTTTCCCAGGGTTGTGAGGCAACAAACTGCCATTTGGGAGCCCCTGGTAGGGCCGATATAGGACGTGCCCAAGATTGGAGCACTACCGAACACCCAGTCAGTCCAAGCTACAGTGAGGGAACCATTACATCCACCAGATGGACTTGTTGGACCTAGCTCCAGCATAGTTAGCAATGACGACTTGGCTTACTTGGCAGTTAAAGCTACCTCGGTTGTCAGGGGTGATGAGAGTAGTTCTAGATAATGTGATTATTAAGGGGCTGCAATGCAAATATATGGTTGTAAATTATGAGTTTTGTAAAGATGAGAATTATGTGAGAAACATCTAGTACAATGTTGGAAGGTATCATGTAATGAGATGTATTTAATGAACTTGTGAGCTTTGAGATCCCTAGGAATCAAGTAGTCGTTGCTATTAGCAAAGAGTATCCTAGTGACTTGATGTGATGAATAATATGAACCTAGAAAGTCACAGGCCAAACCTGCGATGGACATTTGGGTTGCGGACCGTTTTTGCTAAGACCGAGTGGACCAGATACCTGATTGTGGTGAATTTATTGGGTCCCTAACCATTGTCTATTAGTGATGCAGATTAGAGATAACACGTATCTCATGTAAGGGAAGCGATTAAGGAAACTTTTAAAGCTACCTTTAGAGAGCACGTTGTTCATGATAAGGGCGTGTGTAATATCCCAAAAAATAATAGGAATAATAATATAACCATAATAATAAATGAAATTAAATTAATTAAATTAAATTAATTTGTTAAAAATTTTGTGGCTGTGTGGCGGTGCCCGTGAGCTTTCAGGAAGCTTCCTCAATTCCTCTGATATTGAAATCACACAAAGAATGAGAGATGATGAGAGAGTCGAGAGATTTCAGAGAAAGCGAGAGAATGAGTGAGAGCTCGCGAGAAGGAGAGAGAGGGAGAGAGATAGAATGAGAGAGAGAGAGAGATGAGTTGCAGGGAGAGAGGTTGGTCAAGAGCTCAGCCATGGTAGCCGAGCAGGGTAGCAGCAGCGGTCGCGTGAGGCGCGGGTGGAAGCGGTGCAGCCATGGTGGTGGTGGCGGTCGGAGGCGCGCGGAGGCAACAAACGGTGAACGGCGAGGGCGGAGCTGGCTGGGCGGCGTCGGCCATGGCCGCAACATGCACAGGTGTAGGGAAGGCAGCGTGGAAAAAGAAGAAGGAATGGAGAAGAAGAAAGGAAGAAGAAGAAGAATAAGAGAAGAAAAGAAGAAGAAAGAAGGAAAAAAAGAAAGAAGAAAAGAGAAGAGGAAGTGCAGGAGCGGGTGTTGCAGGGAGGAAGAAGAAGAAGAAGAAGACGAAGGAGAAGAAGAAAATAAGAAAATAAAAGGAAATAAAAGAAAATAAGGAAAAGTAAAAGAATTTTGGGATTTTTCGGCAAAGTAATCGATCAGGTATGTGGGTAAAAATTTGTATAAGCGTGATATATTTAAATAATAAATTTTTCGTTATTAAAATTAATTAATTTGGGTCCCGATTGTGTTATTTGCTAGGAAATGATTTAATTTGCATCGGGAGCTCGAGTGAGGTCGGAATCAGCTGGTTTCAGGCAAGTTCTCAACCCTCATCTCGTATTCTTTAATTCCCGTGAGAAACCCTGTGATTTCTCGTATCTTATACCATCCCTTCGTTTGTTTCAGCCCGTTTATTAATTATGAAATTTTGAGTTGTTTGATCTAAATTTAATTTATTAAGCTGGCTTCAAGGATTTTATTAGTGTGATTTAATTTAAAATAAATATGAAACTCATTGAGATTTTACTGTGGTGCGCTTACAAGGGATTTTAGATAGTTAAATTATTTATATTACACGATAGATTTATTTAATTAAAGCTGCGATTTTATTTATTGCCAGCGAACGTTTTACTTCGCAGCGGGTGTGCAAGAAAAGTAAGAAACGGCCATGTAAATGCAAGCTCCCAACCCTCTCTTCCTGATCTTTAATTCCCGTGAAAGACCCCGTGATTTCCTATAATTTATCATCTCCCTTACTCTAATTCGATACCTAACCTTATTTGTTAAATTATTATTCATTTGTTTTAATTTAAATTAAATCCGAGGCTTTTATAATTTTATTTGTTGAGTGCCTACGAGGGTTTATACCACCCCATTCCCTTCGAAATGATGTTGAATCCAGTTTGGAGAACTAGGTTCCTAGTCGTGCGGGTTTTATTTACGATTTTTCTCGGATTTACTTATAATTTGGTTAGAGCTATTGAGCAGTGGGTTGGGGTCGACTATTTGGTGACGTTGGGGTAGACTATTGTATGGCCCTAAAGTGGACCGTCAGGTGGACACTCTTAGTCACTGATCGTTGACCGGTGCCGGACACTGCTGACTAGTTCTGCCGGTATGTGATTTACTGCATGATTAGATGCATTGTATCACTGTTCATGATTTGATATGCACATGGGTACGGGATGCATGTTGGGATATTTATTTATTGAGTATGCTTGGACACGGACATTTTATCCTGGTTAGGTTGCATCCAGCGCGGGCATATGCATGGCATGTGGTTTATTATGTGGGCGGAGCATGGCCTGATGCCTGGATGTATGGGCACTAGTGTATCATGTTGATGTTCACTATGCCATTGCATTTTTATGTGCATTACATGGCTATTGGTAGTTATTAGTTCTCGGATGGGAGTACCGTTCTGAGGGAGCCTATGGCTCGGTTGTCGGGAGTACCGACGGGGACGGGCGACGAGAGTATCGGCCCGGGATCGCGCGCACAGTTTTGTGGAGATATTTGTTACTTTTCAGGGTAGCGGCAGGTTAGTATGGAACTTGGGTGCCATGTGTCTTGTGTGGGCCTCAAGGACCAGTATGTGCGTTTATTATGCTCTTGTTGACACATATTTTTGTAACACCCTGTATCGAGCGATAGGAAGGTTCGGGACAACTTACCCTGATGGGCCTATGCGAACTTCCCAGGGGGGTCACCCATCCCTGGATTACCCCAGGTCAAGCACGCTTAACTTGGGAGTTCTCTGCCTACATTCAGCCCAAAAGGTATCCAGTTGGTGTTGTTTCTTTCTTTACTTATTCTCGATATATACTATCCTCCTCTGGGCTTTTGGGGTGTTACACACATCGTGTCATCATCATGGGGCCCACAACTGCGGGTTAGCTCTCAGCTATCGCCATTCGACGACCAGTAGGCCTACCGCACTTATGAGCCTCTCAGTGGTTGCCCTCTGGGCAACCGATAAGGGACATACCCGGTGCATCCACACCATCCCCCCGGCAGGTGTGGTGGGGCTCTATCGGCCCCTCCCTTATCCGGGGTTATAGGGACCATTATGGGGTTTCCCACAGACGGCGCCAAATGTTGACACATTTTTGTAACACCCCGCATCGAGCGATAGGAAGGTCCGGGACAACTTACCCTGATGGGCCTACACGAACTTCCCAAGGGGGTCACCCATCCCTGAATTACCCCAGGTCAAGCACGCTTAACTTGGGAGTTCTCTACCTACATTCAGCCCAAAAGGTATCCAGCTGGTGTTGTTTCCTTCCTTACTTATTCTCGAAATATACTACCCTCCTCTAGGCTCTTGGGGTGTTACACACATCGTGTCATCATCATGGGGCCCACAACTGCGGGTTAGCTCTCAGCTATCGCCATTCGACGACCAGTAGGCCCACCGCACTGATGAGCCCCTCAATGGTTGCCCTCTGGGCAACCGATTTGGGACATACCCGGTGCATCCACACCATCCCCCCCGGCAAGTGTGGTGGGGCTCTATCGGCCCCTCCCTTATCCGAGGTTGTAGGGACCATTATGGGGTTTCCCACAGATGGCGCCAAATGTTGACACACATTTTTGTAACACCCCGCATCGAGCGATAGGAAGGTCCGGAACAACTTACCCTGATGGGCCTACGCGAACTTCCCAGGGGGGTCACCCATCCCTGGATTGCCCCGGGTATGTCCCAAATCGGTTGCCTAGAGGGCAACCACTGAGGGGCTCATCAGTGCGGTGGGCCTACTGGTCGTCGAATGGCGATAGCTGAGAGCTAACCCGCAGTTGTGGGCCCCATGATGATGACACGATGTGTGTAACACCCCAAGAGCCTAGAGGAGGGTAGTATATATCGAGAATAAGTAAGAAAGGAAACAACACCAGCTGGATACCTTTTAGGCTGAATGTAGGTAGAGAACTCCCAAGTTAAGCGTGCTTGACCTGGGGTAATCCAGGGATGGGTGACCCCCTTGGGAAGTTCGTGTAGGCCCATCAGGGTAAGTTGTCCCGGACCTTCCTATCGCTCGATGCGGGGTGTTACAAAAATGTGTCAACATTTGGCGCCGTCTGTGGGAAACCCCATAATGGTCCCTATAACCCCGGATAAGGGAGGGGCCGATAGAGCCCCACCACATCTGCCGGGGGGGGATGGTGTGGATGCACCAGGTATGTCCCTTATCGGTTGCCTAGAGGGCAACCACTGAGGGGCTCATAAGTGCGGTAGGCCTACTGGTCGTCGAATGGCGATAGCTGAGAGCTAACCCGCAGTTGTGGGCCCCATGATGATGACACGATGTGTGTAACACTCCAAAAGCCCAGAGGAGGATAGTATATATCGAGAATAAGTAAGGAAATAAACAACACCAGCTGGATACCTTTTGGGCTGAATGTAGGCAGAGAACTCCCAAGTTAAGCGTGCTTGACCTGGGGTAATCCAGGGATGGGTGACCCCCCTGGGAAGTTCGCGTAGGCCCATCAGGGTAAGTTGTCCCGAACCTTCCTATCGCTCGATACAGGGTGTTACAAAAATATGTGTCAACATTTGGCGCCGTCTGTGGGAAACCCCATAATGGTCCCTACAACCCCGGATAAGGGAGGGGCCGATAGAGCCCCACCACACCTGCCGGGGGGGATGGTGTGGATGCACCGGGTATGTCCCAAATCGGTTGCCCAGAGGGCAACCACTGAGGGGCTCATCAGTGCGGTGGGCCTACTGGTCGTCGAATGGCGATAGCTGAGAGCTAACCCGCAGTTGTGGGCCCCATGATGATGACACGATGTGTGTAACACCCCAAGAGCCTAGAGGAGGGTAGTATATATCGAGAATAAGTAAGGAAGGAAACAACACCAGCTGGATACCTTTTGGGCTGAATGTAGGAAGAGAACTCCCAAGTTAAGCGTGCTTGACCTGGGGTAATCCAGGGATGGGTGACCCCCCTGGGAAGTTCGCGTAGGCCCATCAGGGTAAGTTGTCCCGAACCTTCGTATCGCTCGATACAGGGTGTTACAAAAATATGTGTCAACAGCTCTATTATTGTGTTGTAGCGTCTCATGGCTTGTGTGTACCTGGGGGTTTATTTTGGGGAGAGTTTTCTGATTATGTTCAGCCTTCAGCCTTTCCTTTACTTATACTTGCTGAGTTTCTTGACTCATTTTGCTTTCCATCATTCCAGGCAGTGCCAGCGTGGGCCATGGCAAGGGAGTCAGCTTTTAGCGGTAAAGTCGGTATGGTGTACAGGTAGTCTCGTCAATCTCTGTCAACTCTGATGGTTGTGTAGGGTCTATTCTCTTATTTTTTTGTACTGTGCCAGGTCATTTCTTGTGTCTCATGTATGTTGGCATAGGAATCTGTTTTCATTTATTGATCTTGTGACCGCTGTGCTAGCGGGGCACCCGTAGAACATGCACATGTTTTGCTTCGCTTCTGTTGCTCTTATTTTTGTGTATGCATGCCAGGGTGGTTTTTGTCTCGTGTCTCATTCTTTTTCCTTCCGTAAGCGCTCATGTTTGGGTAGTTCGGGTGGTTGGGATACTCAAGCGGGGGTGCTTACAACGTGTATAGCTGGATTTCCTTCCCCGGTTGTGAATGAGCAAGGGATACTCTTGACTTTCTTGAAGATTTACCAGGGAGGTTGCCTTAGTAAGGAATTGACCCTACAATTGAAACAGGTAGCCTTGAGGCATAAATGCCCTTTCTTCCAAGCAAATGATTTGTAGGGCTAACCCCAAGGTGTTCTCTAATGATAGCTTGCCGTACTTGTACGATCGCTATAAGTTTATGGCCATGCCATTTAGGCTGACTAAAACCTTTATAGTATTTATGGTTTGGTCGGGACTGGCGACAGAGATAGATGTTTGGAGCTTTCTTTGGTTTTGTCAGGCGTTGCTGACGCCCTACAAAAGGCTTGCGTCAATTTCATGAGAAATAAGGTCGTGTTGGGACATGAGTTGGAGGTCCATGATTGGATTTTTCCATGAGTGGTACGGAGAGGTCCCACATGGTGGGAATATGCTATAGGAGTCCGATGGTAAATGATAAACCCATAGGTACCGAGATGTGTACATGGTGTACTGAGACGAGAAACTAAATGTTGGGTAATGCGATAGCTTGTGTGTAGTTGACAGTTAAACTGTCTGTTCATATTCGGACGAGAAATCTGTGATGGGAATTGACTGAAGGACTACTACGGGATTGTGGACTTGGAGCTTACAACGGTTACGCTGCTTGGAGATTTGACATCACTACCTAGATAGGGTATAGGTGTTTAGTTCTCATAGGTGGAGCGGAGTTCAGGCGACGCCGCGATTGGCATGACCAAGGACTAAGGCTGTGAGATTCTGTAATAAATAGGGTAAAGCAAAGGTGATAGCAGACGTTTTGAGTCGCCATGGAGCATCTGTGAAAAAATAAATTAGAAATAAGAAAACCCCTTTAAGATTGCATGAGATACTCAGGTGTATGGCCAGGACCGAAGTTGGATGTATGTCTAAGTAGCTGTTAGGTTCTGCTATAAGGATAGTGGTTGCTATGAGTACGCTCGGTACTAATTGCAGACCACTTGTCCTAGGATTGGTTATTGACCGGTTGAGGAGATGAGACTCCTTTGGGTGCTGGTCAAGTGGTTTATCGACGGAAGCATGAGATGGTCTGTTATGCCAGCCAAAAGAATGCTTAACCCACATCTTTAAGTCACTTCTCCCTTTCTATGAGATGCCTTGGGAATAGAACAGTTTCTGATACGGTGAGGTACTTTTAGTCGAGTAGATTACAGACCAGATAACACCAGTTCTAAAGATCGTGTTCCAACTAACTTATAGTCTTTGAGGAGGTAAGGGTTAATGTTTAGTAGTTAAGATGAGGTATGACCAATTAGCTATTTGGAGTTAAGATTAACAGCAAGACTAGTAGCATGACAAGATTAAGGGTTGGTGGTCACCGAATAAGTCGTAGTAGGAACCCACAATTGGATGTGTCAATTCCTTTAAGGAGGGGAGATCTGGTGATATTTTAGATCTCAAGATGTATTGAGTAGATAACGTATATCCCTTGATAGTTCGGATTAAATGGTTATCCATATTTATTGACGGGACCCCAAACGTACTCGACAAATTGTGGGAGAAAGTACTGTCGAGAAAATGTTGTGTATTTGGTTAAGAATCAATTGAAAAAGTCAGACTAAAGGATATTGTTGTTGAATTCTTGATTGAGTATGTCGTATCGTTTCCATGTCCTTATGCTTTGTAGGTATGTGGAAGGTCCCAGTCACGTTACCAAGTATTAATTTGTCGTCATGCAAAAAGGTGGCTCTACTCTTGTCACTACCAGTTGTATCTGGAATTAACTGCATCTGGACTGAGAATTGTGCTGCAAATCAGTTTGTCATTGGGGATAGAATACCTTGGCATTTTGAGATTGCCTTTAGGTTGATGTGTAGCCGAGATAGTACCAAACGGAAGTGCGATGAGAACCCCAGATAGCTTTGGGGAACGGTTGGATTATGATATTGTAATAGGCGAACCTTTTTGTTTGTAGGTGATATAATTGGTGATGTTCCTCCAGCTGGTTAAGGTATTAGGTGCCATAACGTGGTCCAAGTGAGGCGATGGATTGGGGAGATGAGTTAGTTCGTTAAGTCAAGTAGGATGCGTGACAGACTCGGGCTTGTGGTAATACTGGAAAATGATGATATGGAATGTTCCAAAGGTGATGTTGAGTAATATCTTGCGAGATGTGAGCGTATCTTAAGGATATGGGCTGAACACGAATTTCAAGGACGAAATTCTATTAAGGAGGGGAGAACTGTAATATCCCGAAATTTCGATGATGATAATAATTATTAAATTTCGGTATCTGAGGATTTAAGGTATCAAAATAATAATAATAATAATGGTAATAGAGAAAATAGTAATATAATTTCAAAAATAATAAAAGTGTAAATTAAATTTAGTTAGTCAATATGTTAAATGAGTGGCTGTGCGCATTAGCTTAGAGGCAAGCCTTGCATGGTGCCATTCTCTAAGGATGAAAATAGAGAGAGAGAAAGAGAGAGAGAGAGAGCTTGTGAGAGAGCAAAGAGCCAAGAGATTGGGAGAGGGAGAGAGAGCTCGGCCAGGTGATGGAGGGAGGGAGAGAAGGAGATCGGGAGAGAGCTGGTGGCCGAGGACTGGCCGGAGGCAGCGCAATGCAACGTTGGCAGCGAGCTGGTGCGGTCGTGGGAAGCCATGGCCGACGTGGAAGCAGCTCGCGTGAGGGGTAGCCATCGATGGCCGCTTTGCAGTGACGTGGAGCGGCGGTTCGCGGTGGCGCGAGGTAGCGGCCAGGAGCTTCGATGGGGGCTGGTGGGGCTGTGGCAGTGGCTGGAGTAGCGAGAGCCGTCCATGGCGGGTGGCTGCATGAGGTGCGGGCGGCGGTGCTCGTGGCGAAGGTGCCGGCTGGTGGTGGTGCAGCAATTGGGGGTGGCTGGTGGTGCCGCTGGCAAGAGGCTGCAGTGGCTGGTGGAACGAGACAGTGGTGGCTGGTGCTGGTGCTGGTGCTGTTGCTGGTGTGCGCGCAGGAAGAAGACGCGGGAAGAAGAAGAAGAAGAAGAAGAAAAAGAAGAGGAGGAGAAGAAAAAAGAAGAAAAGAAAGAAAATAAAAGAAAAGGAAAAATATATATATAAAAAAAAGAATTTTGAGATTTTTCAGCATGAAAAGTGATCAGGTACGTGGGTAAAAATTAGTAGAAGCGTAATATGTTTAAATTATAAATTTTATGCGATTAGAATTAATTAATTTAAGTCCCGGTTGTGTTATTTGTTAGGAAATGTTTTAATTCGCGTCGGGAGCACAAAAGAGGCAAGAATCAGTCGATTTCAGGCAAGCTCCTAATCTTCTTCTCTTGTTCTTTAATTCCTGTGAGAAACTCCGTGATTTTTCGTATTTTATACCCTTTCTTACTCTAATTCGGCGTCTGGCATTATTTATTGAGGAATATTCATTGTTTTAATTTAAATTAAATCCGAGACTTCTGGAGTTTTATTCATTGTGTGCCTACGGGGGTTTGTACTGCCCCCATTCCTTTCAGAATGATGTCGAACCCAACTTGGGGACTAGATTCCTAGATGTACGGGATTATTTACGGTTTCCTCGGGTTGATTTATGGTTCGGATAGAGCTATCGAGCAGTAGGGCAAGGGTCAACTGTTTAGTGACATTGGCGTAGACTATTGTACTGCTTTGAAGTAGACCGTCAGGCGGACACTCTTAGTCACTGGCCATTAACCAGTGTCGGGCACTGCTGACTAGCTCTACCAGTATGTGATTCACCACATGATTAGATACATTGTATTACTGTTTATGATTTGATATGCACATGGGTACGGGATGCATATTGGGATATTCATTTATTGAGTATGCTTGGACACGGATATTCTAGTTTGATTAGGTTGCATCCAACGCGGGCATATACATGGCGTGTGGTTTACTATGTGAGCGGAGCATGGCCTGATGCCTGGATGTATGGGCATCAGTATATCACGTTGATGTTCACTACGCCATTGCATTTTTATGTGCATTGCATGGCTACTGGTAGTATATAGTTCTCAGACAAGAGTACCGTTCCGAGGGAGCCTATGGCTCGGGTGTCGGGAGTACCGACATGGACTGGTGACGGGAGTACTGACCTGGGACAACGAGCGCAAGTTTGTGTAGATATTCGTTACCTTTCAGGGCAGCGATAGGTTGGTATGGAACTTGGGTGTCGTGTGTCTTATGTGGGCCCCAAGGACCGGTATGTGTTTTATTATACTATACTGTTGTGTTGTAGCGTCACTTGCCTTGTGTGTACCTGGGGGTTTATTTTGGGGAGAGTTTTTTGGTTATGTTCAGCGTTTAACCTTTTTTTTCTTTATGCTTGCTGAGTCTCTCGACTCACTTTACTTTCCATCATTCCAGGCAGTGCCAGCGTGGGTCCGAGCAAAGGGGTTGGCGTCTAGCGGCAAAGTCGGTATGGTGTACAGGCAGTCCTGTCAGTCTCTATCAACTTTGATGTCTGAATAGGATTTACTCTATTATTTTGACTGTGCCATGTCATTTCTCGTGTCTCGTGTATGTCGGCACAAGAGTTTATTTATATTTATTTATCTTGTGACCGCTGTGTTAGCGGTATTCCCGTAGTGTATGCATGTATATAACTTCGTTTCCGTTGTTTTAATTATTGTGTATGCATGCTAGGGTAGTTTTTGTCTTGTGTCTCATTATTTTTCCCTTCCGTAAGTGCTCCCGTTCGGATAGTCC
Organism: Diospyros kaki; assembly: GCA_036245055.1. Taxonomy (NCBI): domain Eukaryota; kingdom Viridiplantae; phylum Streptophyta; class Magnoliopsida; order Ericales; family Ebenaceae; genus Diospyros; species Diospyros kaki. Next base: position 33,261,850 of record BSEG01000007.1, read on the forward strand.
CGGTGGTTGGGATATCCAGGCAGGGGTGCTAACAGGTGGTATCAAAGCGAGCCCTTGGTGAAGGTTATCCGATAAGGATGGGGAGTGGCGTCGGGGCTCGAGGACTTGTATAAGGAGTGGCTCCTGGTAAGCTTCTATGATGACAGTCATCAAATGAGAGAAAATCTGGGACCAGTTGTAAGATCGCATGACGAGAACATTATGTGTTCAAGAGGGGGAGAATGCAATACCCTAAGAGCCCAAAGAATTGTAGTATATATCGAGGATAAAAAAAGAAGGAAACAACACCAGCTAGATACTTTTTGGGTTGAATGTAGATAAATAACTCCAGGATTAAGCGTGCTTAACTTGGGGAAATTCAAGGATGGGTGACCCCTCTAGGAAGTTCGCATAGGCTCATCAGGGTAAGTTGTTCCGGTTCTTCTTATCGCTCGATACGGGATGTTACAAAATACACATTCAAAGTTAGACATTTAGTACAGTCCACACGGGACTTGTCTTCTAATCTTACTACTATTTTTCAGTTAAATGTTGTCTTCTAACAATAATTTTACCTTTTAAATTATCACACTAATTCAAATCATAATATTCTATGTAAAACTTTAAGGGTGGTTCTTTTTGTTATTTTCAAACTATTTTTAGTTTTCTAAAATAATAAAAATGTGTTTACTTTGTCATTTTCAAAAATAAGAAAAATTTTTGTAAAGGAAACCTGAAACAACAAAATATTATTTTGGTTGTTTTCAGTCAAAACAATCTCTTAGTTCAAAACATAGAAAACACAATCCATTTTTTATATTTTGGCTCTAAAAAAGAAAAGAAAGAAAAAAATTTTATTCTTAAATTTTAAAAATAAAATTATATATTTATTTAAAATTTTAAAAATATAGTATATCTATATTATAATTAAAAATATATGATAACATATAGTATATTATTAAATATATTGCACATATTATGTATAATAATATTTAATATAAATTATTTCTAGATGTTAGTAATTTATTAATTAAATTTATTATTTTATTTTAATAATAAAATTTTATTTAAAATAGTTAATTTTATCATTTAATAATCAAATTCATTGAATAAAATATCATAAAATAATTTTTATTTAAATTCTAAAATAAACGTATTTTCTAATTTTTTATTTTAAAAAATAATTTTTTAAAATGACAAAAAGAACATATTTTTAATTTTTTAAAAATAGACTATCAAAATAGAAAATTAAAAATAAATTTTAAATTCAAAACTAAAAATTAAAAACTCAAAGAGAATTAAGTATTTTATTACTGCACCACGCCGTGAGTCAATTATGAGAGTCCAAATTGTATCTATCTTGAGAATTATCATGGTTTGGATATTGGCTTCATGTGTTCATAATCATAATTCTTATAGGGTTACTCTGACTTAATCATTATTTTTTGAGAAATTTTATATTGAACTCTGTTAATTGGAACCACTCATGGATTGAGCTAATAGGATCATGCCACATGTATTATGGCAAGTGTGCCTTTTCTTTTTTCAAATGCGATTTTGTTCACCCTCGTTTAACGTGGGTAACTTTAGCTCCCCTTAGTTTAAGGGGTAAAAATGTCATTTTGGGAGTCTTTACTCACCTTGTTTCTCTCTCTCTCTCTCGTTCCCTTACTTTCGCCACCTTCCTCTTATCGCCGACTATCTAGCCACATTCCTCTCACCGTCGCATTGCCTTGCCTCGCTGCCTCACCATCGCCTCATTGCTACATCCTCACCTGCCCACCTCGTAGTCAGTGAGATGAGGATGCAGTGGTGAGGGGAGGCAGTCAATGCGCGAGAGGAGGTGACAATGGTAACGGCATGAGGCTAGTTGGAGAAGAAGAGAAAATGGGGGAAAAGAAAGAAGAAGGCTTGGAAAAGAAGAAGAAAGAGGATGGGTTGGAAAAAAGGAAAGAGAAGATGATAGGTTATTAGCTTTCACAGGGGTTATTTTAAATCCCGTTAAATGGGATGAACAAAATCGCAATTTCTTTTCTTTGCCCCTCTCTCTCTTTAACTCACGCGACAAACTGTCATCTCTCTCTCATCGGACAGTAAAAACGTGCCACGTGTATTATGGCAGGTGTGTCTCTTCTTTTCTCTCTCTTTTTCTCATGCAGTAGATTGCCCCTTCTCTCTCCTTATGTAATTAGTCTAAAAACATAAAAAAAAAATCAAGAATTAAATATTTTATTATTATTATATTAATAAAAATTTTATTATAATTAAATATATATTTATTAAAAATTTTATATTATATTCACTTTTTAATATTTTTATATTCTCAACTTTTAATAATTTAAAATAATTAAAATTAAAATGTTGACTCTTTTTTATCATGAAACTCTTCTGATTAACAATTTTAGAATAAAATTTTAAATTTACATATTATTTATATGTATATTTACTAGTCCCTAAAGTTATTTTATAATCTTTTTTTACAATAACTCAATAAAAAATATCAATGTATGTTAAAAATCAAATATTACATATACAATAAAATATAGAATAATCTGAATTATCAATACAATTAAAATCTTATATTTACAATTAAAATTCACATTTTCAATTAAAGTAATCTTTGAGAGTCGTACATATATATATATATAATATAAAGATGTATTTGATAATATGAAAATTTCATAAAAAGTATTACATATGACAAAAACAAAATATTATTTTGATTGTATAAGCACGATTTCAAATGCTATGGTTAAAAATGTAAGATTTTGACTGTTGTGTTAATTAAAAATTTTAATTTTAAATCATTCTTAAATAAATTTTCTTTACATTTTAAGTTATTAAAATTTGAGAATATAAAAAATATTAGAAAGTGAATATAATGTCAAATTTTTAGTAAATATATATTTAATTATAATAAAAAATATAATAATAACAAAATATTTTATTCTTCATATTTTTTCATGCTTTCGGCCACTTACAGCCTCTGAGAGCGAAAGAGAGGTACAAGAGAAGGGAAATGGCGCGCCCGCCACAATGCACGTGGCGCGCCCCTGCTGGCCCGGTCCACGGTGCCCAGCATAGAAATTTCCTTACTTTTCTGGGTAGAAATCAGTATGTTTTCTGTGTTTTCCTTTGGGTTTTCTCCAGCAAATTCAGCCAAGTTGATCGCTTCTTCACTTTCCAACTGGGTCTTGTTTGCATTTGCTCTTTCCTGCTACTCTCTACTGACATTTCTCTTCTTGAATCGCTCCCTGTTGTCTCTCCTCAGTTTTCTTTTCCCTATTTCCACCCCAATTCCGCTTCTTTGTTACATGAGAATCGCAGTCACTTTTTTTTTTGAGGCCTTTTCAGGCTCCAATTCCATCAGCAATCGAGGTTTAACAATCTAGAAGTTGCTTGAATTTGAAGGAGGGCAAGAAGAATGAATTGTTGTTTTCCTTTCAAAGTTTGCTCCAAGTCCCTGGAAGGCAAATCGCCGCCTGAGTTGAAAAACCAGAACGATGAACCAGAAGCTCCGGCTACAAATCCGGTTATAAACTCAGCAGATTCAGTGTATTTGCCGCCGAAGGGCTTAACGGAAACGTTCGAAGAGAAGCAGCGGGATTTGAGAGTTTTCTCCTTCTCAGAGCTCAAAATTGCCACTAATAGTTTCGACAAGTCCCTAAAGATTGGAGAAGGTGGATTTGGAAGTGTGTTCAGGGCGACAGTTAGTCCTTCTCATGGGCAAGGAGATCCGATTGTTGTTGCCATTAAAAGGCTTGACCAACATGCCTTCCAAGTATTATTTTTCGACCCATGCAGTTCTTATTTTCTAATTATGCTTCCGGGTCAAATTGAATAAACTCGTAATTTCTTGCCGCATTCATCCAGTTTAATCTTCAATCATAAATGTAATTTCCTCGGACAAGATCTTTAGTTCCTGAACTGCTAAGAAATGTGACCCCCTGAAAAACTTGTTAGGGGTATAAACTCATGTGATTTCTATATATTTGATTATATGTTTCTGTAGAACACATATACCTTTTAGGGATATGACTGGTGGAATGATTATTTGAAGCTAAGAACATACTGGTGTAAACCGTGTAATTTGGAAATACTTGTGCAACAATAAGGAAATAGCATTCAGTGTAAGTAATGAGGACAAGAGAAAGGCTTGGGTAGCTTGTCATTCACAGATAATTTGGAAAGAATTAATAATTGGTAAATCAATGATCGTATAAGCAAGAGGTGTGTAAAACCTGCTATGGGAGTTTTCCCTTTTTACAAGTAATACAAATGCCTATGGTGTAATATAGTTTAAAGTTTAAATAATACAGCATGGTCTTGCATGCATGGGCTATGCCATTTGCTTGAGCTGTCCAGCGTAAGTTCAAATGCTATTATTTCCTGAATGAACTTCTTTGCTTTACTTTTTGGGTAATGAAAATTTTAGCACTGCTATGCTTAGTTGCAAGAGTACTTTGGATCTGTACATGTGAGAACTTATGTTGCATCTGTAGTTGGGAGACTGGGCATATATTGATGTGGTCACTGTTCCTGTTTGAAGACCCAACCAAAGGCTGACGACCCAACTCATCCAAGACCCAACCCAAGGCCGACCCGACCTAAACTGGGCAGTCTAGAACGGCCCAAATAGTAGCGAAACAATATTTTAATATTTCATATGTTTTAGGATGTTAATTCTATTTCATGTTTGTTAGGATTTTACTTTTATTAGGATTTTAGTTGGATTTTATTTACAAGTATTAGATGGATTAGTCGAACACTATATATATATATATATGCTTAGAAACTAGGGTTTGTAATAAACTTTTTATCAATTCAATTACAGCAGTCTATTCGGATTTCTTTCCAACAAAACAAGTTCAGTTTTTTGCCTCTTTGAAAGCCATGTTTTGGCCATTGAAGCTTGTTTTCAAGGGTTTCTTTCGTGTGTTTCTTTACACACTCGTTACATGTTGCCTCAGGTGGTATCAGAGCGGTTAATCAACCAATGAAATGGCCAATTTTGAAGGTAACGGTAACAACTAGCCTTGTGACGGTGATCAGGGGTTGCCTGCGGTTTGGAGAGCAATCGAAGAATAACGGGAAGTAACTCATACCATCCAGCAGCAATTGGAGCAAATCAGCAACCAATTGGATGCCTTACTACGAGTTGATGATGATAAGAATTTGAATAATGGGGTGAATCAGGTTGGAGCGAGAAGACCTCCCATTAATCATGTCCTTGTTAATCCTAGAAGACCAATGATTGAAGATAGCGATGAAGAGGATGATCTTGGTTGAGCAATAGCTAACCCTGGTGGTAGAGGGGTTAGGAGGAATGTGCATCAACACAACCATTAGGGTAACGATGAGTATAAACTAAAGATTGATATTCCTACCCTTATTGGAGATCTTGATATTAAGGGGTTCCTGGATTGGATAACTGAGGTTGACCAATTTTTCGAATACATGGAGATCCCAGATGAACGACAAGTCAAGTTAGTGGCTTACAGATTGAAGGGCGGGGCATCTGTTTGGTGGGAGCGATTGAGAGAGATGAGATTGAGGGAATGCCAACACTCAGTTCAGACATGGAGACGAAAGAAGCAACTGTTAAGATGTAGGTTTTTACTCCCTAATTATGAGAAAACATGCAATGTCAACTATCGTCGATATAGTGGGAATGACAATAAACAAGTAGCTTTTGATAGAGGCAAGTTGGTTCAAGGAGTGCAACCTTCCAATCCACTTAATGTAGTCAACCCTAATAAGGATACAATGGGAGGAAACACTCCAGGTACTACTTCTAATCTTCCAAAATCCACTAATCCTTATGCAAACCTTGTTTTCTAAAGTGTTTCAAGTGCAGTGAGGTTGGACATAGGTCCAGTGATTGTCTAAGGAGAAATACTATTAATATTGTAGCAAAGGAGGAGGAAGATGTTGTTGAAGAGGAAATATATTGTGGGTCTGATGGGGAGGAGGATGAAGAAGATTATGGGCATGAAGAGTATACATGTGCAGCGAGAAAGTTAATGTTGTCTCAAAAGAACGAAAATACTACTCAGATATATAAGCTTTTTCGCACAAGATGTATGGTGAAGGGGAAGATCTTTGAGCTGGTTATTGATAGTGGAAGTTAGGAGAATATCATAGGAAGAGATGTGGTGGAGAAGTTGCAGCTAACTCCTAAAAAGCATCCCAACCTTTACATTATCGGATGGATCAAAGAAGTTAGAGGGCATACGTTTGGATGAATGCTGCAAGGTGCCTTTCTCTATTGGTAAGTACTTTGACGAAGTTTATTGTGATATTGTTAATATGGATGCTTGCCATATTTTATTTGGGAGGCATTGGCAATTTGATGTGGATGCTAAACACTCGGATATGAAGAACACATATTAGCTTGAGAAATAGGGTGTGCGTTATACCTTGTTATCTATGGTGGAAGATAACCAAACCAAAGCTTCTAAAGTGGAGGGGAGGAATGTTCTTACCATCAGGCTTAAACACTCTGAGTTTGTGAGGGAGTGTAAGGATACTTGAGAAGTTCACTTGTTGGTTGTAAAGGGCGAGAGCGTGACTGAGTCACTGAAGGTGAATCAAATTCCAGTGGAGGTGCAAGGATTGTTGGAGGAATTTCATGATGTGGTTCCTGAGGAGTTGCCTAATGAGCTATCTCTTATGAGGGATATTCAACACCACATGGATTTAGTTCTTGGTACTAGTTTGTCTAACCTACTGCACTATAGGATGAGTCCTAGGGAGAATGAAATTTTGCAGAAGCAGGTAGAGGAATTGTTGAGAAAATGGCACATTCAGGCTAGTATGAGTCCATGTGCAGTGTCAGCATTATTGACACCAAAGAAAGATGGGAGTTGGAGGATGTGTGTTGCAGCTAGCGACTTAGTCGAACAAGTTCAAGCGGTTCTGGAAGATGTCAAGCAAAAGTTGCACAAGGCAAATGAGAAGTACAAGGTAGTAGTTGACAAGCATGGAAAGTACAAAGTAATTGAGGTTGGAGATGAAGTCATGGTATTCTTGAAGAAGGAAAGGATTCTAGCAGAAAAGCACAACAAGCTCAAACCAAAGAAGTATGGTCCTTACAAAATTACAAAGAAGATCAATAATAATACTTACGTTGTGAATTTACCTAATCATATGGGTATTTTCGAAACCTTTAATGGTGCAGATTTTTCTTTGTATTTGACGGATGTTGTGTTGTCATACCTGAATCATAATTTGAGGTTGAATTCTTCTCAAATGGAGGTGAATGATGTGGTCACTATTCCTGTTTGAAGACTCAGCCCAAGGCCGACGACCCACGTCGTCCAAGATCCAGCCTAAGGCCAACCTAACCTAAACTGGGCAGTCTAGAATGGCCCGAACAGTAGTGGAACAATAGCAAAATAGTATTTTAATACTTCATATGTTTTAGAATATTAATTCTATTTCATGTTTGTTAGGGTTTTACTTCTATTAGAATTTTAGTTGGATTTTATTTATAAGTATTAGATGGATTAGCTGAACACTATATATATATGCTGAGAAACTAGGGTTTGTAATCAACTTTTTATCAATTCAATTACAGCAGTCTATTCGGGTTTCTTTTCAGCAAAACAGGCTCAGTTTTGCGCCTCTTTGATAGCCAAATTTCGGCTATTGAAGCTTGTTTTCAAGGGTTTCTTTCATGTGTTTCTTTACACACTCGCTACACGCTGCGTCATATATTCCCGGAACTAGTTATGAATTGTAGCTCAAATTTTCCTGTCTAACCTTCCCAGCAGCCATGGCCTGAACGTGTATCTGAAGAAAGAAAGGCAATATTCTGCATAATATGCTCCAACAAGTGCTAGTTCTTTTAAAAAAGTAGGGTTTAGTGGCTAGCATTTGATGCATAATTGGCTATTTAATCAAACTGTGAGTTCATTCTCATCTTGATAGATTTTCAGTAAAAAGAATTTTGTTGTCTTTTGATTTTTCATTATAAGGCTTTACTAACTCCCACTCATTTTATTTTTTGTTACTTTTGCACTGTCAGTTCATTTTCATCTTGCGCCTATTTTTGTTTCTGATGTAGGGACATAAACAATGGCTTGCTGAAGTTAAATATCTGAGCATTCTCAATCACCCAAATCTTGTAAAACTTCTAGGATGCTGTTCTGAAGATTGGGAAAGAGGGCTACATTGTCTATTGGTATATGAGTATATGCCCAATAAGAGCTTAGAAGATCATCTTTTCAGCAGCACATTAGCACCTCTGGCTTGGAAAAGAAGACTAGAAATAATTCTTGGTGCAGCAGAAGGATTGGCTTACCTGCATGGGGGATTCAAAGTCCAGGTACTGTTTTTGGTAACTTGTTGCCTTCAATTGGTCACACATTAGTACTTGCAAAGTGTTAGGTATAAAAATTGTTGGAAATTCTGTGCGCATTACACTTAACTTACTGAGTGGCCTTCTATTTGTGGATACAAGTTCATTCCACTTTTGTTAGAAGCACGCTTATGGATATGAGTGTGACTTTGGTCACAAATATAGTGATTTGAAAGAAATGAGGGTGTGGATATGGCAGGGATACTAAAAGTGTTAGAATTATTAGTATAATTGTAATTATTATATGTGTGTTTTATTTGTAATTAAGTTAAGCCCATAGGTTAAGCACATAGATGTTTAAGATCCGTTATGCCTATTATAAATAATAAGGTAAGAGAGGCTAATCTTTTAGGTTTTTCTTTTATAATTATTTTCTCACATGGTATCACAGCCACTAGTGAGAAAAACCCTAGCCGTCGCTGTGTATCTTTTTCCAGAGACCGTCAAACCTTAGCCGTCACTGTCACCGTGCCCATACTAGAACCCCACTATCCGGCCACCACCTGATAACACCGCCACCACCCTAGGGTTCGTCGCCTCCATATCGGTCGGCTGCCGAAGAATTGTCGTCGCAAAACCACCCACGCCCCCCCACACGCTGCCGCATGATAGCAAGTTTGTCGGTTGTTTTTCTTTGGCTTCTCCAGATCTGACCTTCGACGACCCCTAAAGCTACTTCCGGTGTCAAAGTCCTTGCTATGTCTGATCTCAGTGACGTGATTTCTGCCAGTGCTACTCTCACTTTGGTTTCTGCCGTTGCTTCTGCTGCCTCTCAATCCTTTACTGTCTCCAATCTTGGAACGACCAATATTACCACTGTCAAGTTGATAGGGTCTGCCAATTATCTCTCATGGGCAGCCTCTATCAGAATGTGGTTCAAAGGGCACGATCAAACGGATCATCTTACCACAAAGGCTGAAAATGTGCTAAAAACTAATTGGGCTAGATGAGAACAAGTTGATGTCTAGTTATGTAGCCTTCTATGGCAGTCTATTGATCCGTCCATCATGCAGCTCTTTTCGCCCATTTGAAACTTGTGTTGATGTGTTATACAAACGACATCCAATGTTTGTATACTGTGGTCTCTAATATCAAGAATTTCAAGCAGGAGTCATTCATGGAATCTTATCTGGGAAAGATTCGAGTTCTCATGCAAGAATTTGATTCTCTTCTTCCTCTTACTACGACCTGTACCGAACATATTGCTCAATGAGAGAAGTTTTTTATGGTTATTGCTCTCTTCAGCCTGAAACCAGAGTTTAACGCTATCAGACATCAAATCTTGACCAGCTCCGCTAGTCCTACCATGAAGGACTCTTTTAAATGGTTGTTAAATATGATAGGTGCGCGTGGTATGTCCTCTTCTTCTCATGTTGTTCTTCCAGCCGAATCTTCCGTTCTTGTGTCTCAAGCTTCCACCGTAGGAGGAACTAGAGGACGCAATAATGGTCGCCCACGTCCACAGTGTATCTTTTGTAAGAAACTGGGTCATCTTGAGGACAAATGCTAGAAGAAACATGGTCGACCAGCTGCTCTACCTGCATCATCTACCAATGTAGGTCATGTATGTCAGAGCGATCCTAGTCCTGCTCAATCTCCACCAGGTTCGCAATTGGTACTTATGTCTGCAGTTGAGTATGATGTTTTCCTGAAGTTCCAAACCACCCAGGAGTCTCATCCTGGTAATCCTGTTGCTTGTGTTGCTCAAGGTTCATATGTTAGTCCTTAGATTATAGATTCTGGCGCCACTGACCATATATGTGGTAATGAACTTCTTTTCTCTTCACTTACCTATTCTGATACCTTGTCTACTATTACCCTGGCTGATGGTATCAAAACTGTAGTTAAAGGGATTGGCCAAATCACACCCACCTCGTCTTTCTCATTAAATTTTGTTTTATATGTTTCTGATAGTCATTTTAATTTGATTTCAGTTAGCCAAATCACCAAAACCCTTAATTGTTCTGTTATCTTTATTCCTACCTCTATTTGTGTTCAGAACCAGGGTACGGGGTGGACGATTGGCGTCGGACGTGAGTCACAGGGTCACTATCATCTTGTTGTGCCTAGTTCGCTGGTAGCTTGCACCAGTGCTGCTTCTCCAGATCTTCTCCATTGTCGTCTCAGTCATCCCAACCTCTCCAAACTGAAGAAATTAGTTCCTAGTTTTTCGTCATTGTTCATGTTTAATTGTAAGTCATGTCAGCGTGTTAAACACGCTTGTAATTCTTTTTCTCGTCGAGTCCATAATAGGGCTGATGTTTCATTTTCCCTTGTGTACTCTGAGGTATGGGGGCCTAGTCGCGTCAATTCTACTCTTAGTCTTTCATATTTCGTTATTTTCATTGATGACTTTTCTCGTTGCACTTTGTTGTTTCTTATGAAGAGTCGATCCGAGGTGTTTTCTATTTTTCAAACATTTACTACTGAATTAAAAACACAGTTTGGAGTTTCTATACGTGTCTTACGTAGTGATAATACCCTTGAGTATTTTTCTTCTCAATTTACTACCTTTATGACTGCTAATGACATCTTGCATCAATCTTCTTGTCCTTACACACCTCAACAAAATGGTATTGTTGAGCATAAGAATCGTCATCTTATTGAGACTGCACGAACGCTCCTTTTACATGCCAATCTTCTCACCAAATTCTGGGGTGATTCTGTTCTAACTGCATGCCATCTTCAGCATTACAGGACCAAATTTCTCAATCTCTTTTATTCCCTACACAGTCGCTTTATTCTATTTCTTTTCATGTTTTTGGTTGTATCTGTTTTGTGCATTCTTTTTTCCTTGGACAGGATAAGCTTGCTGCAAAATCTCTCAAATATATCTTCCTCGGCTATTGCAGAAAGGCTATAAGTGTTACTCTCCTGACCTGAACCGCTATCTTTTGTCTGCTAATGTCACATTCTTTGAATAAAAGTCTTTCTTTTCGGTTGCTCAGCTTGATTCACAGACTCTTTACCAATTTTTCCTGTTCCTTTTTCTTTTCTTTTGTTGTCCTCATCAGGTTCGTTTGTCTCCTCTATGGCTCCCATCGTGGCGCCAACCCTACCATTTTTCGATCCACCTTCCACGACTCCTTCACTTCTTACATATCACCGTCGTCCTCATCCTGCTACCGATGCCAACATTCCTCTAGCTCAGGATTGTCCTAACTCGCTCTCTCCGTCTGTGGTCCCTCTTGCTCCAGATCTTGAGCTCGACAATCTCCTTGTTGCTCTTCGCAAAGGTACACGGTCTACTCGTAATCCCCATCCTATTTATAACTTTTTATGCTATAACCATTTGTCTCCTTCTTATAGTGCCTTTGTTTCGAGTCTTTCTTTTGTTTCTATTCCTAAGACCATATGTGAAGCTCTGTCCCGTCTTGGTTGGCGCCGGACTATGTTAGATGAGATTGACGCCTTACATTCGAATGGTACTTGGGATTTGATGCCGTTACAATCAGAAAAGACTCTCGTTAGTTACCGATGGGTATTCACTCCCAAAGTGCGTCCTAATGGCCAAGTGGAATGTCTTAAGGCCCACTTGGTTGCCAAAGGATTTACACAGATCTATGGGCTAGATTACAGTGATACATTCTCTCCTGTTGCAAACATGGCCTCTATTTGTCTCTTTCTCTCTCTGGCTGCCGCGCGTCATTGGCCACTCTATTAGCTTGATATTAAAAATGTCTTTCTTCATGGTAATTTGTAGGAAGAGGTATATATGGAGCAATCACCTGGTTTTGTTGCTCAAAGGGAGTCCAATGTAGTATGCAAACTCAAGAAGTCTCTCTATGGTCTGAAACAATCTTCATGGGCGTGGTTTAGCAGGTTCAGCACTATGGTTCAAGCCTTTGGTCTCACTCGAAGTGAAGCTGATCATTCGGTTTTTTATCGCCATTTTTCTTCCTTATGTATCTACCTTGTTGTTTATGTGGATAACATTGTTATCACAGGAAGTGATCAGGTTGGAATACAGAAGTTGAAGGAACATCTACATCAGCACTTTCAGACCAAAGACCTAGGATGACTTCGGTATTTCTTGGGTATTGAAGTTGCTCAGTCAGGAGATGGTATCTCAATTTCTCAGAGGAAGTATGCCCTTAACATCTTAGAGGAAACTAGTATGGTGAATTGCAAACCAATTAACACCCTAATGGATCCGAATGTCCGACTCTTACCGGGACAAATGGAGCTTTATTCAGATCCTGGGAGGTATAGGAGACTGGTAGGCAAGTTGAACTAGGCAAGTTGAACTATCTCTGAGTCACTCGTCCCGACATTGCTTTTGCTATGAGTATGGTTAGTCAATTTCTTAGTTCTCTATGTGATCCTCATTGGAATGCTGTTATCTGGATTCTGTGATATATCAAAAGAGCGTCAGCTAAAGGGCTACTCTATGAGGATAAGGGACACAGATATTTGTTGTTATGCAGATGCAGATTAGGTAGGATCTCTTTTTGATTGTCGGTCGACCTCTGGGTATTGTGTTCTTGTGGGAGGAAATCTGGTTTCTTGAAAAAGTAAGGAACATAATGTAGTAGCTAGATCTAGTACAGAGGCAGAGTATCGGACTATGGCTAATGCAACTTGTGAGCTCATCTGATTTAAACAACTTCTGTAGGAACTCAAGTTTTGTGAAGTGTCCCCTATGAAGGTTGTTTGTGATAATCAGGTTACTTTACACATTGTTTCCAATCCAGTGTTCCATAAGCGAACTATGCATACTGAAATCGACTCTCACTTTATTAAAGAAAAGCTGGTTGAAATTGTTATTATTACAGAGTTTGTTAACTCTACTGATCAACTTGCAAATGTTTTCACCAAGTCTCTAAAGGGTCCTCGAGTGGAATATATTTGTAACAAGGTTGGTGCATATGATATTTATGCTCTAGTTTGAGGGGGAGTGTTAGAATTATTAGTATAATTGTAATTATTATATGTGTATGTTTTATTTGTAATTAGGTTAAGCCCATAGGTTAAACCCATAGATGTTTAAGGCCCGTTATACCTATTATAAATAACAAGGTAAGAGAGGTTAATCTTTTAGGTTTTTCTCTCATAATTATTTTCTCACAAAAATATTTACTTTTTCTGTATATCTTCATTAGCTTTGATTTGAAAAATAAAATTCACAAATCACAAAGAGTACAACACCAATCACTACAAAAAATAAGGGAATTATTGGTGTCGCTAAGAGTGGGTAAAAAGCTGGGAAATCTTGTCTCATGTAAGAAATCTGTAGCACAAAATAAATTTAAACGGGAAGAGAACAATTCTTTTGAATACATGAAAAACTTAGATACTATTGATTACATGAGAGAAAGTGTGAAGTAACTACCTCCACTACTTCTAACTGCCTACCATGACCTTAACCATGATCCTAAAATCAAGCAACTACACAATAACTAAATTGACTAAGTAAAAACATAAAAAATATTAAAAACAGAAAATGACAATTGATTCTCTGTGGAGAGTAACAGCTAGTCCTCTTTGCAGAAAGTCTCAAAACATCAACACTCCTCCTTGAGACTTTTCTTTGAGATCACAAGTTTGTTTCTCAGCTCTTCAAACTTGTTTTTGGAAAGTGCCTTAGTGAACATATCTGCAACCTGTACTTCAGATTTGCAATGCAGCAACTTAACTTCTTGATTCTTCTCTGCCTCTCTTATGACATGAAATTTGACTTTAATATGCTTGGTCCTACCATGTTGCACTGGATTATTGGCAATAGCAATGGCAGATTTGTTATCACACAAAATGATAGTAGGTCCATCTTGCTCTTCTCCCAGATCAATCAATAACTTTCTAAGCCAGATGGCTTGGTTAGCAGCACCAGCAGCAGAAATATACTCAGCCTCAGCAGTTGATTGAGCTACCACCTCCTGCTTCTTAGAGTTCCATGAAAAAGGGCCTAAGCCAAATGAGAAAACATAGCCTGAGGTGCTTTTGCAATCTTCCATACTCCCAGCCCAATCACTATCAACATATCCCTGTAAATTGCCACCAGTTTTCTTCTCATACCACACACCAAAATCAGTTGTACCTTTAATGTATCTCAACACCCTTCTTGCAACATTCAGATGAGCTTGACTTGGTGTATGCATAAACCTGGATAACAAACTAGCTGGGAACATAAGATCAGGTCTTGTAGCAGTCAAATACAACAAACTACCAACTAAACTTCTAAAAACAGTAGCAATCACTTTGTCCTCTCCATCATCAAAACTGAGTTTTTCATTTTGAACAAGTGGTGTCGCAACTGATTTACTTTGCTCCATCTTAAATTTTTTAAGCACATCCCAGGCATATTTCCTTTGAGTAAGAAAAATGCCTCTTTCCATTTGATAAACCTCTATCCCAAGAAGTAATTCATTAACCCCAAGTCAGACATCTCAAACTCTTGTTGCATCTCTTTCTTAAATTTTTTCAATTGCTGAAAATCTCTTCCTGTTACCAACATATCATCCACGTACAAAGATACAATCAATCGTTCACCACCTTCCCAGTCTTTGACATACAAAGTAGCCTCATTTTCACTCCTCTTAAATCCTTGACGGATCAAGTGAGAGTCAATTCTTGAATACCAAGCCCGAGTGGCCTGTTTCAAACCATACAAAGCCTTCTTTAATCTGTAAACTTTGTCTTCATGACCTGTGACTTCAAATCCTTGAGGCTAATGCACATAAATCTCCTCCTCAAGAATGCCATTCAAAAAAGCAGACTTGACATCCAAGTGATACACATTCCAACCATTTTTTAGCAGCAAGGGAAAGCAATAATCTGATGGTGTCATGCCTGGCCACTGGTGCAAACGTTGCGCCGTAATCCACTCCAGCCATTTGTGCATACCCTTTCACCACTAGCCTGGCTTTGTACTTGAAAATAGAACCATCAGGATTCAACTTTGTTCTAAAGACCCATTTGACACCAATCACATTCTTTCCCTTTGGTTTGCTAGTGAGCTCCCAAGTTTTATTCTTTTCAATCATGGCAATCTCCTCCATCATTGTTTTCTGCCATTCTTCATGTTTGGAAGCTTCAAGAAAATCAACTGGTTTTGAAGCAGCTATATTACAACTTTCATAAATCTCATAGAGAGATTTAGTCTTTAGAGGTGGTGAATCCAGGTCTAAATCATCATCCCCATCAGCATCCATACCATTGTTGTTTGCAGCCAAAAATTTGGAATCAGGTGCTCCTCCTGAGTTGGATTTTTGAGAAAAACATATAGTTTGTTTCTCCACTGTATTTTTATCCCAATTCCAAAAAGCTGATTCATCAACTTCAACATCTCTAGAAATCAAGATTTTCTACTTCTCCAAATTGTAAATTCGGTATCCTTTGGATTGTGCTGCATAACCCAAAAAAATACCCAGTTCAGCCTTTTCATCCAATTTACTTCTTCGCACAGCGGGGACATGTACATAACAGACCGAACCAAAGATCTTCAAATGTTGAACAGATGGCTTTGAGCCAAACCATGCTTCATATGGTGTCATCCCCTCTACAAATCGTGTTATGAGCCTGTTGAGAAGATAAACAGTTGTATTAACAGCTTCAGCCCAAAAAATTTTAGACAAATTCTTCATAACCATCATGCACCTAGCCATCTCCACCACAGTTCGATTTTTCCGTTCTGAAACCCCATTTTGCTGTGGAGTATAGGCTACTGTTAATTGATGATTGATGCCTTCAACTTCACAAAAAATTTGAAATTCACCAGACTTGTATTCCATGCCATTATCTGATCTCAAGGTCTTGATGTTACAGTTACTCTGCTTTTCAACAAAAACTTTGAATTTTTTGAAAATAGAGAGAACCTCAGACTTGTTAGCCATAAAATAAACCCACACCATTCTTGTAAGATCATCAATAAACAAGATAAAAAACTTACTTCCATTGAAAGACGGAATGTTTACTGGACCACAAATATCAGTGTGCACTAGCTCAAGTTTGGTTGTTGCTCGCCAAGCCTTGTTGAGAGGAAAGGCTTTTCTAGTCATCTTGCCCTTTTGACAAGATTCACAAACCTCATCACTTATAGTAACTGCAGGCATATCCCTCACAAAATCATTCTCCTCCATAAACTTTAAAGACTTCTGATTATAGTGCCCAAAACGTCTATCCCACAACGAGTTTCATCAGTTTTAGCACCATAAACATGTTGGGTAGCCGAGTTAAAATCAAGCAGAAAACTATCATCAACCATTTTTGCTCTTACAATTTCACAGCCATCACCATCAAAAACAGTACAAAATTCACCTTTAAAATTTAATTCATAGCCTTTCTTCAACATTTTCGCCACACTCAATAGATTTTGATCTAGGCTAGGAACATAAAGAACATCAGAAATGAACTTTGTACCTTTTTTAGACTCTACAGCAACAGTTCCTCTGCCCTTAGTTTGCACAAAATCTCCATTTCCCAACTTCACCTTGTTTTTGTATGACCTGTCAAGTGAAGCCAACATAGAAACATCACATGCCATGTGACTAGTACAACCACTATCAATAAGCCATAGACTTCTACCAAATGAATGAGGAGATGAAATAGCCATGAACAAATGCTCCTCAGGTTGTGGTTGATTATCAGCCATATTGGCCTGTTCTATAGGCTGTTGTTTATACTGATCCATCTTCAATCTACAATATCTTTCAATATGCCCATATTTGTTGCAAAATCTACACTAGTACTGAGGTTTACCCTTGTAAAAACAATCTTTCTCTAGGTGATTGGTTCTTTTGTAAGTTCCACATGGTGGGAACTTACCCTTCTTATGAGATTCTGTAGAAGCCCTCCCTTTACTTTCCTTATCACCAGCAGATTTCTTGCCGCCATTTTTCTTGTATTTATGCTTCAAGACCAATGCTCCTTCAACAGTTTCTTCTAACCTCATAGAGGTCCTTTGTTCTTGTGCTTGCAATTTGCTAATAAGTTCTGCAACTGACAAATGTTTCAAGTCACAAGATTCCTCAATTGCAGAAATCTTGGACTCAAACCTATTTGGCAAGCTAATCAACATTTTCTCTACCACTTTTGAATCTTCAAATGCTTCTCCATAAAGTCGAATTTGATTCACAAGCTGTAAGAGTTTTGAAGAGTACTCCTTGACTGTCTCCCTGTCCTTCATTCTTAACATTTCATATTCTCTTTTGAGAGCTAACAACTTGACTGTCTTTACCCAATCACTGCCTTCAAACTCTTCTTTCAGTTTATCCCATGCTTCTTTTGGTGATTCACAAGCCATTATCCTTGTGAAGATTACATCTGAAATTGCCGGGTGTATGATAGCCAATGCCTTGGGTTTCTTTGCTAAATCATCTTCATACTTCTTAATTTGTGCCAATGTTGGGTTTTGTCGAAGAGGAGCAGGATCAACATCACTCTCAACAACTTCCCACAAATTCAAGGCCCTTAGATAAGCTTTCATTTTGATAGCCCATACCTGATAATTTTCTCCGGTGAAAATTGGAGGATTAGGAGCAGAAAAATTGCCAGATGCCATTGGAGAAAAAAATGAGCAGCACCCTGATTCACTCAATAATCACAGTCCCTTAAGAAAAACGCTCTAATACCATTTGTAAGAAATCTGTAGCACAAAATAAATTTAAGCGGGAAGAGAACAATTCTTTTGAATACATGAGAAACTTATATACTATTGATTACATGAGAGAAAGTGTGAAGTAACTACCTCCACTACTTCTAACTGCCTACCATGACCTTAACCATGATCCTAAAATCAAGCAATTACACAATAACTAAATTGACTAAGTAAAAACATAAAAAATATTAAAAACAGAAAATGACAATTGATTCTCTGTGGAGAGTAACAGCTGGTCCTCTTTGCAGAAAGTCTCAAAACATCAACATCTCATAGTGTAATTTGGCATATAGTGAGAACCATAATATAGGTTGTTGCCAGGAAAAATCATTTTCATATATGAACACCAAGAACATTTCCAGCATTTATATTTTTGGCAGTTGGAAATGATGGGAAATCATTCCATCGCTGAAAAAATTTCTTGGCAACAGGATCTTCTCCAGCATTTTTGCTAAGATTCTTTCCTGGCATTCTCAAATGTTGGGAATATTTTCCCTTCCAAAATTTGTTACTAAATTTATAATTTGCTAATTTGATTAAATGAAAGTATGCATGCTTCAATAACAACATATCCAGCCTTAATCCCACCAAGTGGGGTTGACTATATGGATTATAGCTCTTTAATCATCTCTATTTATGACCATTTCTTCTTTAAAACAATTATACAGTGTATTATGATGCAGATTTTACCCAAAATAATTAATTGCTGACAAGTGGCAGTGGGTGAATAGCAATTAGCTAAAACAATCTTGTTTCAGTTGTTGGTTATGATAGTAGTTTGTTAATTCAGTTGGCAATTATTGGCTGTTAAATAAGTTGTTAGTTGGGGGTTGCTATCTGTTGTCCAGATTGACAGTTATGTTGGTCAGTTGGCTATTAGCTGGTAGGTAGAGATAATTGGAGAGATTGTTAGAGAATTCCCTGCAAAAGAGAATTCTTCTTGCCCCTATAAAAGCATTTTATTTTTATTCTCTTCTGGAATATCAGGGAACAAATTTCAGTTTTCATCTCTCTCTCTCTCCCCACCCACTCCCCCTAGCTCTGATACTGGCATCGCTAAAAGTGGGTGACAAGCTGGGAAATCTTTTCCCCTGGTGTAATTTGACATATAGCAAAAACCATATAGAGGCTGGTGGGTGCAAGGAAAATCATTGTCATTTATAAACACCTGGAACCTTTTACTTTTTTGGCAATTGGAAATTATGGGAAATCATTCCTTCACCAAAAAAAATGTATTGGCAACTGGATCATCTCCGGCATTTTTGCTAAGAATTAATTCTAAAGTTTTCAAACACCAGGAATGTTTTCCCTCCAAAAAGAAGTTAAATTTTATAATTTTCTGGTTTGATTAAATAAAAGCATATGTGCTTCAATAACAACATATCAAGCCTTAGTCCCACCAAGTGGGGCTGACTACATGGATTCTAGCTCTCTGACCATATTTATGATACGGATTCTAGCTAAAATAATCAACTGCTGACAAGTGGCAGCAGGAGAACGGGGGCATGAGGCAATTAGCTATTGCTAGTTTGTTTCAGTTGTTGGTTATAGAAGTTGTCTGTTAATTTGTTGGCAATTAGTGGCTGTTAAATCAGTGGGTGGTTAGTGGTTGTTATCTGTTATCTGTTGTACAGACCAAAAGAGAACTCCTCTCCCCTACCCCTATAAAAGCTATTGTATTCTGTCTTCTAGAATATCAGTAAAAACATTTGCAGAATTCAGGTCAATTCAACTTCGTTGACCCCTCAAATAACTACCCAAATTTGCAGTTTCAGTTAAGATTTTTAGGTTCACTGGTCTAATTAAATCGATTTAATGGCTTTTCAATTGACTGACTATTGTTTCATTGAACTGAATACCAATTTTAAGTCAACTGAATAAAAGTAGAACGGGTTTATTTCAAAGTCTGGGTTAACTAGTTGATTGAATTAATTGTACTTCACGAGAATAGGTTACTTTCAATTGTTTTTAAGCAACATAAAAGGAATAAATATGAAATTAAAGCTTGGGCTTTGATCACATTAAAAAGCAATTGCAATGATGCAATTGGCTCGAAAAATGGATAACTTGATGAATAGATAAAATTATAGTGAAGGTTGGACTTGGATCCATGTGGAAAGTGAGCTACAGTAGGACACATGCTAATCAAGAGAAATCTACTTGCAAGAATTAGATGCGATGGGAGGAATCAAATATGAGGGAATATAGTGAGGCATTGGTGTAGGGATGTGAATAGGTCCCCATTGGGGGTCCCAATTAACCCCATTTAAAGTGAAAACAAGCACAAAAATGAGGTATAAGTATAAGGCTCATTTGAAAATTTATCAAAACAAACATGTAAATGGGGTTAATTGGGGACCCCATTTACATCCCTACATGGGTGAGGGAAGTGTAATGAAGACAAGGAGATGGGGTTGAAGAACATGGGTGATGACACAAGTATTCTGATGAGATTCAAGACAGTAGATAAGGTTTCAATGAAATAGGATAGTTCTTGCTGTATTTCAATTTTCAACTCCAAATTACAGGGAAAAAATGTAGACAAGCAACCAGATTGGGCATTCGAGAGGCCCAGGTCTCTCCTGCAAGAATACTCCAAATTCTTCACACCCCTCTCTCTCTTCTACTCCCCTTTTATAGGTTGTTATCCCCCCTCCTTAACTGTATTTGGTTATGCACATGCTAGTTTGTTACACAAACCAGCCAAGTTCCCACTCTACCCCTGGCGCACATGCTGGTTGTTACGCCATCCAGCTGTGTCACCATCTTTCCTTTGATTCTTGTAGCGCCTTTGGTAGGTCCGCAGCACCGGAGGCCTAACATTACTCCCCTCCCCAACTTTCACCTTGTCCTCAAGGTGAAAAATGGGAAATTGCTGCTGAATTAGGCTATAAGGCTCCTAAGTAGCTTCCAAGGGTGGTAACCCCTTCCATTGAAGTAGAACATCCAATCCACATAAATTACTTCCTATTCCTGGCTTGACCCCCAACACCGCCTCCGATTCGACCAACATCTCCAAATCTGCACTTAACTGATTGGGAATCTCCACAGTGGCTTGCAACGCGCCCTTGGCTTCACATAGGTGGGACACATGGAAGACGGGGTGAATGTTGCAGTGCGATGGCAGCTTTTACTTGTAGGCTACAGGCCCTATTTCTTTTTCAATTACAAATGGACTATAGAATCTAGGAGCCAATTTCTCATTTGCACGTCCAGCCAATGTTTTTCTACGATAGGGTCTTAGTTTCAAGTAAACTAAGTCCTCTACCTTAAACCTCACTGCTCTTCTTTTCCTATCTGCCCCCTTCTTCATTACTGCTTGGGCTCTTAGTAGCTGTGCCTTAAGTTCCTCCAAAATGTGGTCTCTTTCGACCAGTTGTTGCTCAACCATCAAAACAAGGGTAGATCCCCTTTCAACCCTCAATATTGCTGGTGGTTCTCGCCCATACACTGCCTGGAATGGTGTCATTATCGAGGTTCATTATCGAGGCTGTGTGATATGAGGTGTTGTACCATAGTTTAGCCCAAGGTAGCCACACAAACCAAGCTTTAGGTTTAGAGGAAGCAAAACAACGGAGGTATGTTTCCAAGGTCCTATTAAGTACCTCTGTTTGTCCATCCGTTTGTGGATGGTAAGCTGTGCAGCGGTGGAGCTTGGTGCCTTGGAGGCGAAACAATTCCTCCCAAATCTGCTCATGAAAATCTTGTCCCTATTGGATACAATGGATCGTGGTAAACCATGAAGCCTCACAACTTCCTTGATGAAAATTCTTGCCACTTCCCCTGCTGTAAATGGATGCTTAAGCCCAATAAAATGCCCATACTTACTGAGTCTATCCACCACCACCAAGATAGAATCCATTTTGCTCGACCTTGGTAAACCTTCGATGAAATCCATAACAATGTCATCCCAAATTTGATTTGGGATAGGAAGGGGCTGCAAGAGCCCTTCGGGCTTTAGGGCTAGCACTTTGTTTTGCTAGCAAACAGCACAATTGCTCACATACCGGTGGATGTCTCACTTCATTCCTGGCCAATATACATTAGCTGCAATTCTCTTGTAGGTTTTCAAAAATCCCGAGTGTCCTCCCACATTCCTATCGTGTCCCTCATGTAATAGTAGAGAAATGAGAGAAGAGCCCTTTGGTAGGTACAACCTACCCTTGTAGAGGAGGTGGTTGTCCACCAATTGGAAATTGGGTCTGGAGGTAGGATCAAGCTGGAGATCCTTGACAACACCTTGCAGCCACTCATTTTCTTCTACTTCCCGAGCCAACTGATCAAGCTGGAGTACCTGAGGGACTGTTAATGCTAATAGGGCAGCAGAGTGATTGATGCAGGACAAGCCATTTGCTGCCTTATTTTCCAATCCGAGGCGATATTGAATTTCGAACTGAAATCCCATTAATTTAATCATCCACTTCTGATATTCTGGACTCACCAGCCTTTGCTCCAAAAGAAATTTGAGACTCTTTTGGTTAGTCCGAACCACAAACTTCTTTCACAACAAGTAATGCCTCCATTTTTGCACCGCAAACACAATGGCCATCAATTCTCGCTCATAAACTAATTTCCTCCTTCCTAACTGATTAAAGGCCTGACTGAAATAAGCAATAGGTCTATGATCTTGCATTAAAACTGCCCCCATACCATGTCTTGATGCATTCGTTTCAACCACAAATGGCTTGCTAAAATCCGGCAAAGCTAAAATAGGCAGCGACACCATGGCAGCCTTGAGTCGTTGGAAAGCTTGCTCGGCTGCCTCATCCCAAAAAAAATTGTTCTTTCGTAGTCGCTCCGTGAGAGGCCATGCCAACCTGCCATAATCCTTAACAAATCGCCTATAATATCCCGTGAGCCCAAGAAAACCACACAATTCCTTCAACGAGGTAGGAGTGGGCCAATCTATCATAGTTTGTACCTTGCTACAATCAGCTGAAACCCCTTGTTGTGAAATGATGTGGCCCAAATATTCAATTTCCAGCTGTCCAAACAAGCACTTCTTCCTATTTGCAAATAGTTGGTTAGCTGCCAGCACCTCCAGAACACAACATAAGTGTTGTGCATGCTGTTCCAAATCCTTGCCGAAAACCAATATGTCATCAAAAAATACTATCACAAAACGCCTCAATTGTTCCCTACAAATGTTGTTCATTAGTGACTGAAACGTGACTGGTGCATTCGTCAATCCGAAAGGCATGACGAGGAACTCATAATGGCCTTCATGTGTCCGGAAGGCGGTTTTCGGAATATCCTCAGTCTTAACGCGAATTTGATGATACCCAGATTTAAGATCGAGTTTGGAAAAAACCGTGGCCCCATGAAGCTCATCCAACAACTCCTCGATCACTGGGATTGGAAACTTGTCGGGTACGGTCACCTTATTCAAGGCCCTATAATCCACACAAAAACGCCACCCTCCATCCTTCTTGACAAGCAAGACCGGACTAGAAAAAGGGCTGGAACTAGGTTGTATAATCCCCGCAGCTAGCATCTCACCTACCATCTTCTCGATATCGTTTTTCTGTAGGTAAGGGTAACGATAGGGTCGCACACTGACCGGTACCGTGCCTAAAAGTAGGTTGATTGCATGATCCTTTTTTCTGCAAGGAGGCAGCCCCTCCGGGGTTGTGAATACCTCCTCAAACTTAACCAACACCTCTTTTAGGAACGACGAAACCTCTACCTGACTTTCATTGAATTCAACTGCCATCATTCCTAGTTCAAGCAGCATTCCTTCTCCATTCTCCTTGAAGACCTTCATCATTGCCTTCAATGATACCAAGCTTTTGCTCAAGCTGGGATCCCTTTGCAAGGTCACGGCCAATCCCCCAACCTGAAACTTCATAGTTAAAGCCTTCTAATCCACTCTCATCTTCCCCACTGCTGCCAGCCACTTCATCCCGAGGATTACATCAGAACTACCCAACTCCAAGGGCAGAAAATTGATACGTGCAGCTACACATGCAACGGAGTCTGCAACGTCCATTCAGCAACAACCGGATTGGAGTATGAATAAGTCAAGAAGACTGACTGGGTCAAGTTTGTTCTGTTGTTCTGTTTTAGTCAGTTTGCTTTCTTTAGTTTTATTGATAAGATTAGTAATGCTGATTCTCAGCTAATATGTCCTTGATTTCAGCTTCTTGTTATCCTTCTGAGTCTATAAGTATAGACGGGAGTGAAGTGAATAAAGCATGTTGAGAATTTAATCCCCATGATCTGACTTCCTCCTTTCCTTAATTCTGTCACTGCTTCTTCCTCTCAAAATTAACCACATCATTTGGTATCAGAGCCCGGTTGTCATGGCGACCCGAAATCAGTCCAATGCTGAGTTCCGAACTGAAGTTCATGAAATATTGGGGCGCCACGAGTCCAGTATTGATGAAGTTCACGCCACCCTCCAGACTGTTCTACGAGAACTCCAAGCCTTGCGTGCATCACAAGTTCCTCAAACCGCTACCCCAGACACGAACCCATTCGCCCCAACGGAATCATCCCATCAAATTAACCGACCCCCAGCCACGCACTTCCAACCTCCTTTCCACCACAACACCCATCATCTCACCCTCACCTTCCCAAAATTTGATGGAGAAGACCCAACCGGATGGGTCTACAAAGCTGAGCAGTACTTCGACTTCAAGGAAATCGCCCCCAATCAGCAAGTAGTACTTGCCTCCTTCCACCTCGAGGGAATTGCTCTCCAATGGCATCGTTGGTTCTCCAAATTTCGGGGACCGGTAACCTGGGTAGAATTTACCAAGGCCTTGCTACTCCGCTTTGGACCAACGGATTATGAAGATCCCTCTGAAGCCCTCACTCGACTCAGACAAACAACCACCGTTACAGCATACCAAGAAGCTTTTGAGAAACTTTCCCACCAAGTAGATGGTCTGCCAGAGTCCTTCCTTGTCGGGTGTTTTGTGGCTGGATTACGTGACGAAATCCGGCTTGATGTAAAGATCAAACAGCCTCGAACGCTTGCTGATGCCATTGGCGTTGCTAGATTAGTTGAGGAATGGAACTCCTTACAAAGGAAAGCAGCCAGTCTCTCCCGAACTTCTGCACTCGGGCCTCCGCCAAAACCAGGGCCCAATAGCTCAACAGGGTTACTGGGTCCCCCACCCATGCCCAAAGCAGGCAGTAGCGCCAACACCAACACCAGCCCCTTCAAAAGGATCACGAGTCAGGAAGCCCGAGAGCGAAGGGACAAAGGATTATGTTACTATTATGACGAAAAGTTCGTTCTAGGATGTCATGTGTCTCGGGTAAGAGGGGTGCTTGTGTAATAAAGATATACTATGAGTAGAGATAGCATATTAGGAGTCTGCATTAAAAGGTTGTAATTAGTTTGTTATTAGTTTGTTGCCGCTTTGGGAGTTGTACATTCCCAGCAACAACTTTCTGTTATGCACATGGGCGCTGGTGGCTGGCTTTATAAGCAGCTGTCCAACTCGTGAATGGTATGAATGAATATTCTTAGAATTTTCTATTCTCTCTCTCCCTTTCTCTCTTCTCCCTACTGATTCTCTTTTCCTAACCCATTCGTATCGTTCTATCGGGAATTCATAGCCAGCTTCTCGGAAGCTGACATTTGGTATCAGAGCGGTCTTCTTGGGCGCAAGCAGAGGCAGAGAAGGATATCCATATGGCCGAAGGGACGAGGATGAAGCAGATGGAATCTCAACTACAACAAGTGGCTACAACAGTGGCGGAGGTGCAAACGAGAATGGGAACTCTCGAATCTTCCATTGGAGCAGGGGTAGATGCCCGGATTGATCAGGCCATGGAGAGATGGCGAGGTGAGAATCGAGAACAGAATGCTCGGTTCCATGAGCAAGTAATGGAACAGATGCAGCAGATTATGCGAATGTTCTCGACTCAGCAACCGGTGAGACTTTCCGCCGATTTTCCGCAAAGGGAGCGGTCGGAACCCATTCTCCAAGGGGTAGGAATGGAGCGCCGACCAATGGGAATGTCGGAAATGGAATTCGAGCCGGAAGGGACTGGCGATAACATAAGGAGAGCGAGAGCTCAGGGGGATCGTTATCAACCACACTTTCCGATACCCAAACTGGAGATTCCGCTCTTCGATGGAGAAAATCCTAGATGGTGGGTCAGGAGGTGCGAACGTATGTTCGCCTTGTATCAGGTGCAGGAACAGCAGAAGGTCACACTGGCCTCTGCCTACCTGAACGACATGGCTGATGCATGGTACCAGGGGTGGCTGGAGGAGAAAGAAGGCAGCCCATGGAACGAGTTTGCAGATGATTTGTGTGAAAGATTCGGAGATCGGAGTATGCGGGATATAGTTGAAGAGTTTAACAAGCTCAAGCAACTTGAAACGGTACAGAATTACCAGCTCAAATTTGAGGAGCTGAGGTCCTTAATGATGATACACAATTCCCATCTATCAGAAGAGTATTTTGTATCGAGTTTTATTAGTGGCTTGGGAGATGAAGTAAGACCCATGGTGAAAATGATGCAGCCAACGACAGTAAGGTTGGCCGCCGAGAGTGCAAAGTTACAGGAAATGATGATTGAAGCGCTGTTAAAAAAACAGCGCAATCAAGCGAAGGGAGTGATCACTGGGGGTTGGCAGACTGGGAGCAGGGCTCAAGGAAGAGATGCGATGCACAGTGGTAAGGGGATCCTGGCACTACCTCCTGCAGCCCCTAATCCGACCACTGGAGGAGGGTTAATGGAGCAGAGACGCCAAGCTAATCTATGTTATAGGTGCGGGGATAAATACTTTCCGGGACATAGATGCAAATGACAAATCTTGTTGCTGGAAGGGGAGGATGAGGAAGGATTCATGGAGGAAACTCCAGGAATGGAGGAAGGTGATCAAGGGGAAATATCCCTACACGCGCTAAAAGGGGTGGCACATAGTAAGATCATCAAGGTGGAAGGGCGAGCTCACCAATGTTCGCTAATGGTTCTCATTGATAGCGGAAGCACCCACAGCTTCCTGGATGAAGGCATGGCGAAGAAGTTGAGATGTGAAGTCTCAGATGCCCACCCTCTCTCGGTAACAATCGCAAACGGAAACAAGGTACTGAGTCAATCCTCGTGTTTGGGGTTCTGCTGGGAGATGAATGGGGAAGAATTCGTGGCAGATTTGAGGCTATTGAAATTGGGGGGTTGTGATGTGGTACTTGGGGTTGATTGGATGAGGGGTGTGAGTCCTATCAGCTTCGATTTCAACAAGATGGAGGTGACCTTTGAGAAGGATGGAAAGAAAAGGGTGCTTAAGGGCAGCCAGGAAACAGGTATGTGCAAAATGATAACGGGAAAGAGACTTCAACGGCTGCTCAAAAGCAAGTTCTCCCAAGTAGTGCAGCTGTTCTCTATCCATGCTATGGAGGTGTTCGAGGAAGAACCAGAGCAGGCAGGAGAGTTGGCAATTACAGTGAGCAGCCACCCACATGATCAGTTGAAGGTACGCGAAACTAACGCTCTTAACATACTATTATTTGAGTTTGAAGACCTCTTTTCCGAACCTAGCTCATTACCTCCAAAAAGGCCCTGTGACCATACCATCCACCTCAAACCCAATTCAGAGCCGGTGAACGTTAGGTCCTATCGCTATCCTCCAAAACAGAAAACTGAAATAGAGAAACTCATCCAAGACATGTTACAAAAGTCGATTATCCAACACAGCCATAGCCCATTCGCATCTCCCGTACTCCTTGTCAAAAAGAAAGATGGCTCATGGAGATTTTGTGTGGACTATAGGCAACTCAATGCCATAACCATCAAAGACAAGTTTCCCATACCCATTGTAGAAGACTTACTTGATGAGTTAAAGCATGCCTCAGTTTTCACTAAGCTGGATCTTAGAGCAGGGTACCACCAAATTCGAATGGAGCCCCGGGATATCCCTAAAACCGCATTTAAAACTCATCAAGGGCACTACGAATTCAAGGTAATGCCCTTTGGACTCACTAACGCCCTAGCCACTTTTCAAGCATTGATGAACCGAATATTTGAGCCTTATTTACGTGTATTCATTCTAGTCTTCTTCGATGACATTCTGATCTATAGTTCCACTTTCATTGAACACCTAGCCCATTTGAGAACTACCCTCGAGGTGCTTCGACTCAATAAACTGTATGTTAAGAAGTCTAAGTGCTCCTTTGCACAAAGTCATGTGGAATATTTGGGCCATATAATATCTCACGCAGGAGTCAGCACCGATCCTAGTAAGGTAGCAGCCATGATGGAGTGGCCGAGGCCTCAAAATGTCAAAGGCTTACGGGGATTTCTGGGCTTAACTGGCTATTATCGCCGGTTTGTCAAGGATTATGGAGTTGTCAGTAGGCCACTCACGGAATTGCTAAAAAAGGATGGTTTCCAATGGAATGATCGGGTTGAGGAGGCTTTTGTTAAACTGAAGAGAGCTATGAGTGAAGTACCAACATTGGGCTTGCCAGATTTTGACAAGCCATTTGTATTGGAGACGGACGCCAGTGCTGTTGGAATTGGAGCTGTCCTGGTACAAGGAGATAGACCCTTGGCCTTTCTTAGTAAGGCATTGGCTCCTCGACATCTCGGGTTGAGCATTTACGAGAAGGAGCTGTTAGCGGTGTTGATGGCGGTAGAAAAGTGGAGGCATTATTTAGAAGGCAGTAAATTTGTGATCAAAACAGACCATGAGAGTCTGAAATTCCTACTCCAACAGAAATTACACACACAATTGCAACGAAAAGGGATGACTAAGTTGATGGGATTGGATTATGTTATCCAATACCGAAAAGGAAAAGAAAATTTAGCTGCAGATGTCTTGTCAAGGTGCCATGAGGAAGGGCACTCTGCTGCTCTTACAGTGTTGGTTCCAGACTGGCACAGGGAAGTGGCCTCGAGTTATGAAAATGATGAGAGTATGCGAGAGCTGTTACAACAACTGGTGGTGGATCCTAGTACTAAACCAGGTTACACCTTGATTAATGGACTTATCAGAAACAAAGGGCGGCTGGTAATAGGAGATGATGAGAATTTGAGGAAAAAAATTGTGGAAACGCTGCACAATTCTCCCATAGGGGGCCACTCAGGAATAGTTGCTACCTATCACAAAGTTAAGCAACACTTTCATTGGCCCGGGTTAAAAAAATATGTGATGGACTGGGTGCTGAGTTGTGATGTTTGTAAGCGGTGTAAATCAGAATCAATGGCCCACCCCGGGTTACTGCAGCCACTAAGCGTTCCAGGAGGGCCTTGGGAAAGCATATCAATGGACTTCATTGAGGGTCTACCCAAATCGGAAGGGCGAGATTGCATAATGGTGATAGTGGACAGATTCACTAAGTATGCCCATTTCATCGGATTAGCACATCCCTATACAGCTCAAGAGGTAGCGAAAGTGTCCCTAGACCAAGTGGTGAAGTTACATGGAACCCCTAAGACTATAGTGTCGGACAGGGACAGAATTTTTACAAGCCTCTTGTGGAAAGAATTGACTGGAATATTGGGAATTCAGCTTAGCATGTCGACAGCCTATCATCCCGAATCCGATGGTCAGACCGAGCAAGTAAACCAATGTTTGGAGACCTACTTAAGATGTGCTTGCTTCTTAGAGCCGAGGGCTTGGCATAAATGGCTCGCATTAGCACAATGGTGGTATAATTCTAACTACCACAACTCCATAAAGAGGTCCCCATTTGAAGCCCTATATGGTTATAAACCGACCTTACTGCCAGACCTGGGAAGTTCTTCAACAGTGGCAGCCTTGGATACTTACCTTCAACAGAGACAACAAGCCTTCCAGTTAATCAAAACAGAATTGGCCAGTGCTAAGAATCGTATGAAACAATTTGCGGATAGAAGGAGAAGTGAACGGGAATTTCAAGTGGGAGAGTGGGTGTATCTTAAGCTTCAGCCAGGTCATCTGAAAGCTCTACTTGGGAAGCCTAGTTCAAAGCTCAATCCAAGGTATTATGGCCCCTTCCTGGTGTTAGCTCGAGTTGGGAATGTGGCTTATCGTTTACAGTTGCCGGAAAATTCCAATATACATCCGGTTTTTCATGTGTCTTTGCTAAAAAAGGCAGTTGGGCAACAAGCGGTCAATCCAGAGTTACCTCGTCTTCCAGATTCAACTGACAGTCCAAAGGAACCTATAGCAATACTTGACAGGAGAGTGATATACAACCAAGGGGCCCCTATCATCCAGGTGCTAGTGCAGTGGTCTAATCTACATTCCGACAACAACACTTGGGAATACCTTCCAGATGTTCTCAAACAATTCCCCAAGGCAGCGGGCCTTCTTACCATTTCTTGAGGACAAGAAGAATTTAAAGGGAGGGGAGATTGTCATGTGTCTCGGGTAAGAGGGGTGCTTATGTAATAAAGATATACTATGAGTAGAGATAGCATATTAGGAGTCTGCATTAAAAGGTTGTAATTAGTTTGTTATTAGTTTGTTGCCGCTTTGGGAGTTGTACATTCCCAGCAACAACTTTCTGTTATGCACATGGGCGCTGGTGGCTGGCTTTATAAGCAGTTGTCCAACTCGTGAATGGTATGAATGAATATTCTTAGAAGTTTCTATTCTCTCTCTCCCTTTCTCTCTTCTCCCTACTGATTCTTTTTTCCTAACCCATTCGTATCGTTCTATCGGGAATTCATAGCCAGCTTCTCGGAAGCTGACATAGGACATCGCTGTAAACGTCCACAATTATTCATGATCAAAGATGCACCATATCTTACCCCCAATGAAGATAGCAGTGCTCAGCAAGCACACGAAGGTCAAGAAGCCATGCCTGAAATTTCTTTCCATGCAATCGCTGGAACCAATCACCCACAAACAATCCGCGTCCTCGGCAAGCTGAAAAATAAAGGCATCATCGTGCTGATAGATGGCGGCAGCACTCACAACTTCATTGATCAAGCCATAGTCACCAAGTACGGGTTACCAATGGTTCGAGACAAAAAGTTCCAGGTAATGGTGGCCAATTGAGAAAAAATAGAATGTGTTGGGCAGTGTCAAGCACTTACCATTACCATCGGCGGCCATTCCGTCACTGCAGACTACTATGTCCTTCCTGTTGCCGCATGCCAACTAGTTTTGGGCGTCCAATGGCTTGAAACTCTTGGACCTATCGAGATGGATTACAGGCAACTCACCATGACTTTCACGATTGGAGAGATTTCCCACACTTTTCAGGGATTGAAGCGTGCTGGCATTGAGGCTCTAACGGACAAGGAATGTTGTAACTTACAAGGTACTGGGTTCTTTTTCCAAATCATTCCATCTATCAATACTACCCAGCCAAACTCATACCCACCTGATATGAACCGACTCCTGGCTGAATTTTCTCAAGTATTTGAACCACCCACTAGCTTGCCTCCCCAGCGATCACATGACCACCGCATTCCGTTACAGCCAAATGCGGAACCGGTTAGTGTGCGGCCATACCGATACCCTTACTACCAGAAAACCCAAATAGAGAAAATGGTGAAGGAACTTCTGCAATCTGGGTTGATAAGGTCCAGTAACAGCCCGTTTTCATCACCAGTTTTATTAGTAAAGAAGGCAGACGGTGATTGGCGGTTTTGCATAGACTACCGAGCCTTGAACAGCATAACGATCAAAGATAAATACCCCATTCCTGTGATTGATGAGCTCCTAGATGAGCTTCATGGAGCCAAATTCTTTTCCAAACTGGATCTACGGGCTGGCTACCACCAAATTAGAGTGCAAGAGGAAGACATTTCAAAAACCGCTTTTCGAACACACGAAGGGCATTATGAGTTCCTTGTAATGCCATTTGGCCTCACCAACGCACCTGCAACATTCCAAAGTCTCATGAATGACCTTTTCCGTCCCTATCTCCGAAAGTTTATTTTGGTCTTCTTCGACGATATCTTGGTGTACTCACAAACCTGGAATGATCATCTCTCCCATCTGCGAACAGTTTTAACCATCTTATCAACTAATAGTTTGTTTGCAAAAAAATCAAAATGCAGGTTTGGAGTTACGCAGGTTGACTACTTAGGCCATATTATCTTTGAGCAAGGGGTGGCAGTTGACCCAACTAAGATACAAGTTGTCCTTGAGTGGCCCACACCAACAACAGCTAAAGGTGTACGCGGCTTCCTCGGTTTAGCAGGCTACTACCGGAAGTTCATTCGTAATTTTGGGTGTATAGCTGCTCCTCTACATCAACTCTTGACTAAGGATGGATTTAAATGGAATGAGGCAGCCGAGTCAGCCTTCAAACAATTGAAGGAAGCATTGACATCCCCACCAGTCCTTAGTATTCCAAACTTTTCTCAACGATTTGTGATTGAATGCGATGCAAGTGGAAACGGAATAGGTGCAATCCTCTCCCAGCACCACCGGCCAATAGCTTATTTTAGCGAAGCTTTGAAAGGGTCGGCTTTGGCATTGTCCACCTACGAGAAAGAAATGCTGGCTATAGTTAAATCAATTCGGAAATGGCGTCCTTATTTGCTCGGGAAACCGTTTACAGTCCGCACTAACCAACGAAGTCTCAAATACTTGCTAGAGCAACGAATCACTACTCCAGCGCAAACCCGATGGCTTCCAAAGATACTTGGCTATGATTATGAAATTGAATATAAAAAGGGACCAGAAAATCAAGGTGCAGACGCTTTGTCACGCGTCGTTGAATTTTAGTTCCAATCCATTTCTATGCCACATGCAGATTGGTGGCCAATCCTACAAGAAGAAGTTAAAGGGGATTCCTTCTATGAGGACCAGATTCATTCACGCCACCAACTGATCCAACAAGATGGAGTGTGGTTCAAAAATGACAAAGTCTACCTGAGCCCCAACTCGACCTTGATCCAGAAAGTAATTGCCGACTGCCACTCGACACCCACCGATGGGCATTTTGGGTTCCACAAAACTCTCTCCTGCATTAAGCATAGCTTCTTCTGGTCTAATATGCGCAGAACAGTGAAGAAATTCTTGCAACAGTGCGATACGTGCCAACGATACAAAACTGATTGTATGAAACCTGCTGGATTACTCCAACCGTTGCCAATCCCTGCACGGATGTGGACTGAAATTTCAATGGATTTTATCGAGGGGTTACCTCCATCCAATGGACATACTGTCATCATGGTAGTGGTCGATCGATTGACGAAGTATGCCCATTTTGTAGCCTTGAAGCACCCGTTTACAGCCATCACCGTCGCCAAGGCATTTGTTGCTAATGTAGTTCGCCTCCACGGCATTCCCACGTCAATTGTGAATGACCGAGACAAAGTGTTTATCAGTTCTTTTTGGCAAGCACTCTTCCAATTGCAAGGAACCAAGCTTTGCATGAGTTCAAGTTATCACCCATAGTCCGACGGCCAAACCGAGGTAGTAAATCGCACCTTGGAGCAATACTTGCGGTGTTTCGCAGGTGACCAGCCACGAAAATGGCTTGAATGGATTCCTTGGGCTGAGTTTAGCTATAATACATCAATTCATTCATCTACCAAGATGACACCATTCGAGGCCGTATACGGCATTCCACCCCTAAGCCTACTTTCTTATGTTCCAGGTACTTCACGCGTCCAAGCGGTGGAGGAGTACCTCTGTGATCGCGATGCCATTTTGCGTGAGTTACGCCACAATCTTTTGCAAGCTCGAGATAGAATGAAATGCCAGGCAGATCAATATCGGCGTGAGGTTACTTTTGACGTCGGAGATTATGTGTATCTAAAGCTTCAACCTTATCGATAGACTTCTGTAGCTTTTTGGGGTTCATTGAAGCTTGCGCCCCGTTTTTTTGGTCCATATCAAATAATTGAGAAGGTGGGCACAGTAGCATATAGACTGGCTCTTCCTCGCGGTTCTCAAATCCATGACGTGTTCCATGTCAGTTTGTTACGACGGCATCTAGGACCAGTAACACCGGCGTCCAACCAACTTCCACCAGTTTCGGATACTTCGACCACCCTCCCACAACTTGAGGCAATCCTCGATCGACGAGTGGTCCACAAGGGCAAATATCGTCCCAAGTTCGAAATATTGGTGAAATGGGTAGGCGCACCGGCAGAGGATGCGACTTGGGAAAACGAGTGGCGCTTTACCAAGTCCTATCCTGAATTCATCCTTGAGGACAAGGATTCTGAAGTGGGGGGGAATTGATACGTGCAGCTACACATGCAACGGAGTCTGCAACGTCCATTCAGCAACAACCGGATTGGAGTATGAATAAGTCAAGAAGACTGACTGGGTCAAGTTTGTTCTGTTGTTCTGTTTTAGTCAGTTTGCTTTCTTTAGTTTTATTGATAAGATTAGTAATGCTGATTCTCAGCTAATATGTCCTTGATTTCAGCTTCTTGTTATCCTTCTGAGTCTATAAGTATAGACGGGAGTGAAGTGAATAAAGCATGTTGAGAATTTAATCCCCATGATCTGACTTCCTCCTTTCCTCAATTATGTCGCTGCTTCTTCCTCTCAAAATTAACCACATCAAAAATCCTCCACAATTTGAAGGTTTTGTAGGTGCAATTTCACCCCCTTGCAAATGCCGGCCCCTTGCACCGCCATTCCCGTCCCCATAATCACCCCATACTCGGCCGTCTCTATTCTTGGTAGCCCCAACTGCTGCATCAGCTCGACTGCTATAAAATTGTGTGCCGCCCCTCCATCAATAAATACTACCACTAGTTGCCCTTCAATATCCCCTTGCAGCTTCATTGTTTGCGGCGTTGTCAATCCAACCACTGAATTCATTGAGAGTTCAATGACCTCGCTGCCTTGCCCCACTTCCTTTTCCTTTCCTTCCCCTGTTTCCACCTCGGCTCCTTCCTCTTCCATCTCTTCATCATAAATCATCATAACGTGCAGCTCCTTGTTCTTACATTGGTGGCCAACAGAATATTTCTCATCACAACGAAAACATAGACCCTTCTCCCTTTTGGCTTTCCACTCGGCCTCACTGAGTCGTTTAAAAGGGACATTGCTGCCACTCCCCGCCACTGGCAGCTTGTTGCTCGCCTGACTAAAAACTCTCGAATGAGGAGTCGGGCTTCTTGATTGTATGGGAGGGGGTCGAATGACATTGGTTGTAGAGTGGGTAGGGAAATTACCCCTCGCTGGTCCGAACGTCCTAGTGCAGCTGAGCATGGCTGCATTTTTATCCTCAATACATTGAGCCATTGTCATGATCTGATCCAACCCCCTAGGTTGCAGTACCTTAATCTCAACCTTTATTTCTGGCTTGAGGCCATTAATGAAATGGCCTTCCAAGAACGCCTCAGAGACTTCCGACACTGACACAACCAAAGTCTCGAACATCAATCTATAATCCCTGACAGTCCCTTCTTGTCGGAGAGCCAAGAACCTCTCCTCTAGTGACCCCTCTTGAGTAGGACGGAATCAGTTGAGAATACCTTGCTTGAGCCCCTCCCAACTGCGGATCTCCCTGCGCCTAGACTCCCACTGCAACCAAGCGAGGGCCCCTGCCTCGAAGCACAACACAGCGGACTCAATCTTCTCATCATCGGACAGCTGGTTGATCGCAAAGTACCTCTCCGCCCTGAAAATCCAATCGTCCGGGTTGTCTCCCTCAAAGGTTGGCATCTCCAATTGCCGACCTCTCCCCTCCTATCGCCATCCTGCGCTCAAGCCACCCTCTATTCTCCGGTTCATACCGACCCCCAGGGTCACGTCAGAATCTGGGGTAAATTTCATTGGCCATTCGTCCCCATGGCTCTTCGCCTTCCTCTCCCGTTCCTGTTTGTCCCACCTTATCCGCATGATGGCGAACTTTTCGAGCATCTCTGCTACGTTCCGATTTATAGTTTGAATCGCTCCCCTCATCGTGTCGACCTTCTCCTCCAGGTCCCCCACTCTTTCGGTTAAATTTACCATGGCCATCGACAAATGCTCTGATACCAAAATTGATGAGATTCAAGACAGTAGATAAGGTTTCAATGAAATAGGATAGTTCTTGCTATATTTTAACTCCAAATTACAAGGAAAAAATGTAGACAAGCAACCAAATTGGGCATTCGAGAGGCCCAGGTCTCTCCAGCAAGAATACTCCAAATTCTTCACACCCCTCTCTCTCTTCTACTCCCCTTTTATAGGTTGTTATCCCCCCTCTATAACCGTATTTGGTTATGCACATACTGGTTTGTTACACAAACCAGCCAAGTTCCCACTCTACCCCTGGCGCACATGCTGGCTGTTACGCCATCCAACTGTGTCACCATCCTTCCTTTGATTCTTGTAGCGCCTTTGGTAGGTCCGCGGCACCGGAGGCCTAACGTATTCATGAGATATGGCTTGAGTGTTCAACTAGTACAAGCAAGTGGTATGTAATCGTGAGAGTGAGGTGACTATGTATAGCCTAAAGATGCAAGTGGCTTCATTTAATCTAATCACTAAGATCAATTAGGATCAAGGGCCAAGATGTACTCTTATAACTTAAGGATGTACATAAGAAAGGGAGCAGGGAGACTTAGCCATTTTGCTCCAACCAGCTGTGTGTGTGTGTGTGTGTGTGTGTGTGTGTGAGAGAGAGAGAGAGAGAGAGCCTGCTGAGTGGGATAGTGCCTTCTGTGCCTTGTGATCTTCTGCTTTCTGTGCCTTGTGCATTTGATAGTGTATAAACACATGTTTATATTGCACATTACACTTTGGATAGTGCTTCTATATGCATATACCTATGTTTCTGTCAGACCTCTGAATCTGATAAGGTATTCTCACTGGTTCAGTGAAAATTGGGCAAGAAATTAAGGGAGAAATTGAGAAGAATTTTAGGGAGGAATAGAAGAACAGAGAATGAGAGGGAGAAAGATCGAGAGAGAGAGAGAGAGAGAGAGATGGTGTGTTTGAGAAGGAATCTGGAATTTTTCTATTGATATCCGATGCTTGGATAAGGCTGAATCAGGCCCTATATACTAATTACAGCAGTATAACTAATTGATTCCTTTCGTACAATGACCTGACCATCTTCTAGAACAATTTTGTTAGAACTACCAAGGTACAACCCCTCACAGGTCTGACAACCACGGTACAGCCCTTGTTAGCCCTAGGTACATGACAGTTTATATTGCATATTTGTGCATACTCATGGCGTATGTCTAGCCACTCTAGTAATAGCAGGAATACCAGTTTAAAAAAGCATCTTATAAATGGAAACAAGGTGCTCATGATTCTAGATATGCATAGATATGGGAAGGAAGAAAATAGCAATTATTTTTTATTGATAGCACCACATGTATTTGGTCTTGGCTACATTCTTTCCGAGTTCATTTTGTTTTTCTTTACTTTGTTTGGAATGCTGTATATGATTTTGGGCTATTATTTCGTGTGTAAACTTGAAGGTTATACATCGAGATTTCAAATCTTCAAATGTGCTCTTGGATGAAAACTTCAAGCCAAAGCTTTCAGACTTTGGGATTGCTAGGGAAGGTCCAATTGGTGGCCAAAGTCATGTATCCACAGATGTAAGTAGATAGTGTATAAATATTAGTGCGAAAAGAAATGTGGATAGTTGTATAAAATAGGACCACATAATGTTTAGTTGTTTGTGGCATAAGTGTATCCTGGCTCCTTCAACTTTTTTTTTTCCTAATCATTTTACCAATATTTGTTTTGAGACAACCATTTGTTGACATTTGATAGGCTCATGAACTTCTTTTCATTTTTGTTTCCCGTGATTTTGTATTCTTCTTGAAGTTCCTGTTTGAGAAGCATAGGCTCTCTCGATCTAGTTTGGCTTACACTGATTATTATAGTTGTACTGGTGAAAACATGGTTTGGATTTTGTTAGCTAATTTTTTTATGTCAGGTGGTTGGAACATTTGGATATTCTGCCCCAGAATATGTTGAGACTGGCCATCTTACTTTCAAGAGTGACATATATAGTTTTGGTGTAGTGCTATATGAGGTGTTAACAGGCAGGCGGACTGTGGATAGAGACCGCCCCCCAATGGAGCAGAGGCTTGTAGAATGGGTGCAGCAGTACCCAGCAGACAGCAACAGGTTTAGCAGGATCATTGACCCACGACTTGGAAACCAATATTCTCTTCCCACCGCTCGGAAGATTGCCAAGTTGGCAGATAGATGCCTTAAATGGTCACCGAAATACCGGCCTACAATGACTGAAGTTGTGGAGAGCTTGAAAGAAGCAATACAAGATTCTGGAGGAGGAAGTTCTCCAGAGCATCCGCACCCAAGCTGGTCCCCAAATGGGAATCATGGAAACTGTTTTTCAGTTACCTCAACCAAGTGATACTTCAGTGAGGGTTAGTAAAATAAGAATTTATGAACCCTAAAGGGGAGAAAGAACCATTGACTATTGTACAT
This sequence comes from Diospyros kaki, assembly GCA_036245055.1. Lineage (NCBI taxonomy): Eukaryota > Viridiplantae > Streptophyta > Magnoliopsida > Ericales > Ebenaceae > Diospyros > Diospyros kaki. The sequence continues at coordinate 33,300,064 of BSEG01000007.1, forward strand.
AGCCGACATAATTTCTTCTGCTTTTTACAGGTATAAATGGTTGGACCTCAAATGTGTAGCAGCAGGAATCGTTCACCTCGTGGCTAAGAGGTTTGAATCTCAAATTCATGCATTTTACACGTATATTGTAATTGTTTTACTTTTGGGGTCAAGTGAGAAACGTTATTATTCATGAAATGATGATGTTCTTTTTGCTTTTCATTTTGTAAGAGGTTATTCATTGATTGTGGAAGAGGGCAGGGTGAAAGGTATCGGTGACCTTGGTAGCATGAGTGGATTTTTGTGTACATTTTGACTGTAAATCATTAGAGTTGGAACTCGAACAGCTTATTGTTCTTGTTTTCTTACTTACAGCTCTCTCCACTTTTTGCTAATTTAGACATGTTTTACGCCTTTTAAACCAGACCCATTAATCACGGCCTTCATTATGCAAGCAATTAGTATTGTTCATTATAAGTGATACCCAACCATTAAAAATTATTTTTCCTCTTTTCTGGAAACAGTTCCTGGCAGAATAATTGATTGTGGTCATTTTTTATTATATTTTTTCTCGCTTTATTCGAAATAGATTAAAAAGGAAAAATGGATAAAAGAAATATAGTGTTCATGCATCACATTAAATTCCAGCAGTAGCTGAAAGTGATTTACTAAACTATTGATATTGATTTTCATTTGTATCAACCGACTTAAATATAAGAAGGAAGGGGGAATTTGACAGAGCCTTCAATATGATAGAACCAATTAAATTGAATTTTGAAGCACATAAAATGGTGCCCTTTATTCCTCATTTTTGTACTTGAATTTTATTTTAAATGAGGATAATTGAGATTTATGGGGAATTCATCGACAGTCCTAGTCCTGAGGTATAGTCTAATGATCAATGGATATTATTTTATTAAGGATCAAGACTTTGAGAGTATTGAGTTTATTAGCCTTTAATTGATTAATGCCTTCACCCCCACTATGTGCTTATGATCAAGTCTTTTGATAATTTATTGTTAGAAAGTTGTTAAAAACTTTCCAAGATTGTCAGCAGCGCACGTGAATAACTCTCAAATCATTGTGGAGGGAATTAAAAAAAATAAATAAATTATTATACTAAATTAAATATACTTTTTGTTTTATAGTGAATTGAGTTTTTCAAAAATTAACGATTTTTACTCTTATTAAAAATTCTTAAATTGTGATATTGATAATTGATGATTACAGTAAGAATAAGAACACTTAAATCAAATAATTACAAGGAACATGAGAATTTTTATAAAGATTCGACTCTAAAAAGGCTTGTTATCTCTTTCAAGATTGTGTTTGAGGTTTCACTAGGAAAATATAACACTAATTTTTAATTGAAATTAAAACTAACATATAATCATTTACCTACATAAAAACCACTAATATATTACTAGCAAATACAAATCCCTTATATAATAAGTGAATAAAACAACAAACTTTCAATTAGAGACAATTTCAAATAATTCACCAATATTGAAAATTCCATCAGTCAGCACACTTTGAACTTTCTCATTCTTGTTTGAATGCTCTTCCAATAACTTGTTCTCCATATTTAACCTTCAAACTTACCATATAAATATACATATTCCAAAAAACTAGTTGTTAGGAGGTGGGGTAGAAGACAAATTTGAAATTTAAAAAAAATCTTCGAGCTTTTCAAACTTCAATAAGCATATGTGGGTATCTTTGCTTACAAACATATAAAAAAATATATATTTTGTTTAAAAATTCATATAGAGAACCCTAAGGAGACAATTTGATAACAAAATTAGTTATTTTTTACGACAAAAAGTTTATGAGAGTAAGAGACAACAAAATCAAAATTTTTAAAAATGAAGTCAAATCACATTCTCTTCAAAAAGATATTTCACTTTTTGTATGAAGAAAAGATATACGCATCAAGATATGATTTTAAAGTATAAGAAGAAAAATATTTATATAAATTTATTTTTGAATGAGTAACAAAAAAAAGGTGTAGAAAACAAAAAGGAACAGAAATGATAATTGGAATTCAGTTGACTAAAGTTGTTACTTCGGTCGATTTAAGTCACCAACAACTTTATGTACAACTTCGGCTCAAAAGCTAGTTAACCTAAGATCAAAGGCCAACATTCTATGCAATTTTGGACGATTGAAGTTACCACTTCGGTCGACTTAAGTTATCCAAAAACCTTTTGTACAACTTAGGTAGGTTGAATGAAATTAATCTTAGGTCAACTAAACTTACGCAAGATTAAATACTAATTTACTATCTTAGTTCAGTCAATTTAAACAAAATCACTAGTCGACATAAGAAACAAAACCATAAAAAACATTTTTACTTCACATAAAAAAATCTTTAAATATAGTTTTAATAAAAATATTTTTTGTTATTATTAAAATCTTATTATCTTACCTTTGAGTTTGACACTTTTGATACCTAGTACTTGATTGATAACACAATGTTCCTCAAAAAAATAACAGTGGGTGAATTAAATTTTAAGTTTATAATGATCTTTATCAAGTTATTAGCTTTTAAAACAAGTTTAGTATTTGATTTACTGATAAATAGATAGGGCTTAGCTATAATAATCTCAACAATGAAGTGTAATCAACACATAATATTTTTATAAAGATTCAGCTTTATGGGTCTACGTCATCTCTTTTCAAGTTTAAAAAAGTTGAATGTTCCACTAAAAATAGAAAAAATTACCCTAATTTTTGTATAAGAGGTACAATCGAGATCACAAATAACCTTGCTAACAAAATTACACTTTGTAGCAATTTAAATACCTCATAAAGTGGGACCACCTCACATGGAGTAAAATACAAATAACTGATTTGCAATTCTTTTAATCTTGGAACAAAGAAAAATAACTTTGTTGCCACAAATCTCTTACACTTGAATGTCTTCATCTTTAAATGCACAAAGAGCTCAATAAGTAAGTTCAAATATTGGTTTGAAATGTGAACATTTTGATGTTTTGTCTTTGATATAATTTTGACGATAAAAAATAATTGTATTTTGATGATAAAATTATTTTATTAATAGCTAGTGCTCCAAATTACTTTTATATATTTTATTAAGTACCAAAATAAAAATTAATTTTATTAAGAAAATCTAATTCCAAAATGTTGAGTCAACTTTCTCTATTTAATTAGTAATTAATTTTTAAAAATTAAAATAATATTTTGAATAAATATACAAATTAAAATACCGAATTATTTTGGATTAATTTATAATTTTTTAATAGTGTATGTATTTCGAAACATATTATTTTCACTAAAATTAATTTTTTAGTAATTTTAAAATATATAAAAAAAATTATTTAAAAGAAAATTCTAAGAGATGAATCTCTTAAATATAGAATCTCTCAAAATAATTATAAGGATTAAAAGTAATTTTATACGCTATGAATGTAAAGCCTTTGTGTGAGAGAGAAATAAATAAAATAATTAAGTACAAATATTCAAAACAATAAAATATAAAATCTCATTTATCTTGTTAACTTTATCACTTGCTTATTTTTCTAAAATCTCATTTATTTGCATCAAAATTTTATTTTTCAACAAAGAGGATTTCAAGTTTAATTAAATTTTTAAAATAACCTAATTCACTCCCATTTTTGAATTGTGGTATCATTACTATGCAATTATAACATATTTTCCTAAGTAGAGGACATTTTTTCTTCTTATAAAAAACATAGCTCAAAAATGATTACTCAAAAAGGAAACCATGTTGCATTAAATAGACAACATTGGTAAAGAAATCATAAATCTATAAAAGAAAATATGTTCAAGAGATAAACATCTTTATATAATAGTAAAGTAAGCTATAAAAAAGATAATATTGCCTGATAAAAGATGGTTGATCATAGGAGATATAGTATTTAGGACCTCAAAGAAATATTTGAAAGAAAAAGGTAGCTCCAAAAATAAGTAATATTTTAAATAAAAAGAAAAGGGCAAACTGTCTCATCATGTTTTGTGAAAGACATTAATGATAAAGAGGAAAATTAGTTTTTGGGTTATGTTCCAAAAGAGAAAATATGGTTGGCCTTAAAAATATTGGGTAGAAAGGCCTTAGACAGGTTATTGAAGTGATTGAGAACACTAATAAATAAAAGAGAAAAGGTAGTTAAAGTTTTTTAAAAAAGATCATTTAGATAGATATTACTTGGTCGACCAAACCTTAAGTTTGGTTGACTAAACTCCTTTATTAGAGAAAATAAAAAATATTTTGTGATGAATTGGTTTACCATTTGTTAAAGGGGGTCCTAAGGTACACTGGGGTCATTTGGTCAACCATAACTTTCATCTGGTCAATTAAACTAAATGTCTAAAAAGATGAGATGTATTTTGTCTTCTTTTAGTCGGCTAACACCATCTATTTGGTCAACTTGATACATAGAGAAAATTAGTGATTTTGATTCTAGAAACATTGGTCAACTAAGCCCACTACTTTGGTTGACTAGATTGGTTCTTAAAAATGTGCCTAAAATTTTCTAGAAAAGTTTGGTCGATTAGATTTGAACTTTAGTTGATTAAACTTAAATAGTTACGGAACAAAAATAGCTTAATGTCTACTTGATGTACCCACCAGAGGAGGAGAAAATAACTTTTATTACTGAAAAATGCATCTATTCTTACAAGGTTATGCCTTTTAGGATAAAAAATGCAAGACTTGCATATTAAGAATGGTTAACAAGATCTTTAAGGACTTGAAAAATACCATGAAGATGTATATTGATGATATGATCACTAAAAGTAAGAAAACTAAGTCACATGCAATGAAACTTGCCTAAGTATTTGAGGTGCTTAGAAAATGTAATATGAGACTAACCCTAGCAAGTGCTCATTCAAAGTATAATTAAATGAATTCCTAGGGTATATGATAACGCAAAAAGGAATCAAGACTAATCTTGAGAAAATACAAGTTATCCTAGACATGAAATCGCCAACTCTGTTCAAGGAAGATTAGTGATGAATCGAGAGCATAGTTGCCATAAAGAGATTTCTCTCAAAATCACTAGAAAAGAGTGCTCCATTTTTTCAAATTCTAAGAGCTAGAATATTAGTGATATGATCTAATACTATATTTAGATGACATTTAAGTTGATAATTTAATTTTTATTAGATTATTAATTAAATTTTTAAAAATACATTAGGAGGTATATGGGTCATTGTTTTTATTTGGAAGGTTAAACATAAATTTATCTGAAAAAAATAAATTTATCTAAAAAATATCAGATAAAAAGTAACGTGATTTTTTTTTAAGGATTATCAGATAAATTAAACAGATATAATAAAAAATATTTTTTTTCTAAATGCTTTACATACCTCATTTTTTTAACTTATATTTTAATTAATAAATACTATCTAAATATACAACGGGGACACAAATAGTCAGGTTTTGCTAGGTCGTAACAACAATCATAATTTTAGCCACAAGGACCAAAAAAAAAAAAAATTACATAAAACAATGTCAAACTTGGCTTGTGAGTATGGCCCAGGCATGGGGTCGTCGAGCTGGTGTCACGCGGACTTGACACAATCCTAATTTAAGCACTTAGCCAATTATATTTAATTAATTGAATTAAAAATAAATTTTAATATCTAGAATTTATCTAAAATTTTGAGTATTACATCGTTTATTTTTCTAACAGAATTTGGTAAAAAAAAATCAAGGGAGACTGAATTTAGCAAAAATTAAAGTTTAATAATTGTAATAATAAAAGAAAGATACATTAAATTCACTTGTTAATATTACATATATTTTTCATTTCTTGCTCACACGGTCTCCGGTAGAATGTAGCATATATTACATATATTTACTGAAAGTTTGATATAATATTCACTTTCTAATATTTTGTTATATTATCTACTCCTAATAATTTAAAATGTAGTAAAAAATTACTTAGTGATTTAAAATTAAAATTTTGACTCCTTTTTATAATGAAACCCTTCCAATTAACGATTCTAGAACAAAATTTTAAATTTACATATTATTTTGGTATATATTTACATATAAATAAAAAAATTAATATATGTTAAAACTAAATTATTAATATAATCAAAATATTACATAAATACTGAAATATAAAATAATATGAAGTATCAATACAGCTAAAATTCTAGAAAAGTATCAATACTTTTCTGAGAAGAAACCAGGAAAAATTCTAAAAAGCCCGATGAGTTTAACGAAAGAGGGCAAAAAGATGATTTTACCCCCACTCCTACTCTCTTCTTCCCTCCCATGGATTTGCCCCGCCCCTGCTTCTTTCCCTCCCCTCCCATGACTGCTACCCTAGCCTCGTCGCTGCTCTCACCTTGCCTTGCTGATGCGCCTTCGTCGCCTCGTCGTTGCGCTTTTGTCGCCTCGTCACTGCACCTCAGTCACCTCGCTGCCCTTGCCTCCATCGCCTCACTGTCTTCACCGCCTCGTCTGATCATTGCTACATCTTCAGGGATAATCGGGCGAGACGAGGCAATGATGGCGGCGAGGTGAGGTGAGGTGAAGGTGATGGCAAGGCTAGGGCAGTAATTTATTTTACAAATTTATAAAGTAGGCAAGAATAATTTTATCTTTTTTTCTCTTTTATCTATAAATCTCACTGTAACTCTCTCTAGCTTTCTAGTGGAGCTCAGTGTATGTTTTCTCGGTTTTTCCTTGGGTGTTCTCAAGGAAAGTCAACCAAGGTGGTCGCTTTTCACTTTCCAACTGGGCCTTGTTTGCCGTTGCTCTTTCCTGCTAGTCTCTACTGACATTTCTCCCGATTCCTCTTCTTGACTGTTGTCTCTCCTCAGTTTTCTTTTCCCTATTTCCACCCCAATTCCGCTTCTTTCTTATATGAGAATCGCAGTCACTCTTTTTGTTTTAGGCCTTTTCAGGCTCCAATTCCATCAGCAATCGAGGTTTAACAATCTAGAAGTTGCTTGAAGAAGGACAAGAAGAATGAATTGTTGTTGTTTTCCTTTCAAAAATTCCCTCAAGTCCCCGGAAGGCGAATCGGCTCCTGAGTTGAAAAAGCAGAACGATGAATCAGAAGCTCCGGCTACAAATCCGGTTACAAACTCCGCAGTTTCAGTGTCTTTTCCGCCGACGAGCTTAACGGAAACGTTCGAGGAGCAGCAGCGGGATTTGAGGGTTTTCTCCTTCTCAGAGCTCAAAATTGCCGCTAATGGTTTCGACGAGTCCCTAAAGATTGGAGAAGGTGGATTTGGAAGGGTGTTCAAGGCTACAGTTAGTCCTTCTCATGGGCAAGGAGATCCGATTGTGGTTGCCATTAAAAGGCTTGACGAACATGCCTTCCAAGTATTATTTTTCTACCCATGCAGTTTCTTATTTTCTAATTATGCTTCCGGGTCAAATTGAATAAACTCGTAATTTCTTGCCACATTCATCCAGTTTAATCTTCAATCATAAATGTAATTTCCTCGGACAAGATCTTTAGTTCCTGGACTGCAAAGAAATGTGACCCCCGGAAAAACTTGTTAAGGGTATAAACTCATGTGATTTCTATATATTTGATTATATGGTTCTGTAGAACACATATAACTTTTAGGGATATGACTGGTGGAATGATTATTTGAAGCTAAGAACATACTGGTGTAAACCGTGTAATTTGGAAATACTTGTGCAACAATAAGGAAATAGCATTCAGTGTCAGTAATTAATGAGGGCAAGAGAAAGGCTTGGGTAGCTTGTCATTCACAGATAATTTGGAAAGAATTAATAATTGGTAAATCAAAGATCATATAAGCAAGAGGTGCGTAAAACCTGCTATGGGAGTTTTCCCTCTTTACAAGTAATACAAATGCCTATGGCGTAATATAGTTTAAAGCTTAAATAATACAGCATAGTCTTGTATGCATGGGCTATGCCATTTGCCATTTGCTTGAGCTGTCCAGCATAAGTTCAAATGCTATTATTTCCTCAATGAACTTCTTTGCTTTACTTTTTGGGTACTATGCTTAGTTGCAAGAGTATTTTAGATTTGTACATGTGACAACTTATGTTGCATCTGTAGTTGGGAGACTAGGTATATATCCCCGGGACTAATTATGAATTGTAGCTGAAATTCTCCTGTCTAACCTTCCCAGCAGTCATGGACTGAATGTATATCTGAAGAAAAGAAAGGCAATATTCTGCAAAATATACTCCAACAAGTGCTAGCTCTTTTAAAAAAGTAGGGTTTAGTGGCTAGCATTTGATGCATAATTGGCAATTTAATCAAACTGTGAGTCCATTCTTATCTTGATAGATTTCCGGTAAAAAGAATTTTGTTGTCTTTTGATTTTTCATTATAAGGCTTTACCAACTCCCACTTATTTTATTTTTTGTTACTTTTGCACTGTCAGTTCATTTTCATCTTATGCTTATTTTTGTTTCTGATGTAGGGACAAAAACAATGGCTTGCTGAAGTTAAATATCTGAGCATTCTCGATCACCCAAACCTTGTAAAACTTCTAGGATACTGTTCTGAAGATTGGGAAAGAGGGCTACATCGTCTATTGGTATACGAGTATATGCCCAATAAGAGCTTAGAAGATCATCTTTTCGGCAGCACATTAGCACCTCTGGCTTGGAAAAGAAGACTACAAATAATGCTTGGTGCAGCAGAAGGATTGGCTTACATGCATGGGGGATTCAAAGTCCAGGTACTGTTTTTGATAACTTGTTGCCTTCAATTGGTCACACATTATTACTTTGCAAAGTGTTAGGTATAAAAATTGTTGGAAATTCTGTGCGCATTACACTTTAACTTACTGGCCTTCGGTTTGTTGATGCAAGTTTATTCCAATTTTTTTAGAAGCACGCTTATGGATGTGAGCATGACTATGGTCACAAATACAGTGATTTGAAAGAAATGAGAGTGAGGATATGGCAGGGATACTAAAAGGTTTACTTTTTGTTATATCTTCATTAATGACTACAACTACATGGATTATAGCTCTTTAATCATCTCTATTTATGACTATTTCTTCTTTAAAACAATTATACAGTGTATTATGATGCAGATTCTAGCCAAAATAATTAATTGCTGACAAGTGGCAGTGGGAGAATAGGAATTAGCTAGAACAATCTTGTTTCAGTAGTTGGTTATGATAGTAGTTTGTTAATTCAGTTGGCAATTATTGGCTGCTAAATCAGTTGTTAGTTAGGGGTTGCTATCTGTTGTCCAGATTGACAGTTATGTTGGTCAGTTGGCTATTAGTTGGTAGGTAGAGATAATTGGAGAGATTGTTAGAGAATTCCCTCCAAAAGAGAACTCTTCTTGCCCCTATAAAAGCATTTCATTTTTATTCTCTTCTGGAATATCAGGGAACAAATTTCAGCTCTCTCTCTCTCTCTCTCTCCCCTTAGGTCTGAAACTGGCATCGCTAAAAGTGGGTGAAAAGCTGGGAAATCTTTTCCCGTAGTGTAATTTGGCATATGGCGAGAACCACCTATAGGCTGGTGGGTGCTAGGAAAATCATTGTCATTTATAAACACCAGGAACCTTTTACATTTTTGTCAATTGGAAATTATGGGAAATCATTCCTTCACACACAAAAAAAAAAAAAAAAAAATGTATTTGCAACTGGATCATCTACGGCATTTTTGCTAAGAATGAATTCTAAAGTTTTCAGGCACCAGGAATGTTTTCCCTCCAAAAAGAAGTAGTTAAATTTATAATTTGCTGGTTTGATTAAATAAAAGTATACTTGCTTCAATAACAACATATCAAGCCTTAGTGCCATCAACTGGGGCTGACTAGATGGATTCTTGCTCTCTGAGCATCTTTATGATACGGATTCTAGCTAAAATAAACAACTGCTGACAAGTGGCAGCAGGAGAACGGGGGCATGTGGCAATTAGCTATTGCTAGTTTGTTTCAGTTGTTGGTTATAGCAATTCTCTGTTAATTCGTTGGCAATTAGTGGCTGTTAAATCAGTGGTTGGTTTGTGGTTGTTATCTGTTGTACAGACCAAAAGAGAACTCCTCTCCCCTACCCCTATAAAAGCTATTGTATTCTTTCTTCTAGAATATCAGCGAAAAAATTTGCAGAATTCAGGTCAATTCAACTTCGTTGACCCCTCAAATAACTACCCCAATTTGTAGTTTCAGTTAAGATTTATAGGTTCACTGGTGTAATTAAATTGACTTAATGGCTTTTCAATTGACTGTCTATTGTTTCATCAAACTGAATACCAATTTAAGTCAACTGAATAGAAGTAGAACGGGTTGATTTCAAAATCTGGGTTAACTAGTTGATTGAATTGGCAAGAATAGGTTACTTTCAATGGTTTTTAAGCAACATAAGAGGAATAAATATGAAATTAAAGCTTGGGCTTTGATCACACTAAAAAGTAATTGCAATGATGCAATTGGCTCAAAAAATGGATAACTCGATGAATAGATAAAATTATAGTGAAGGTTGGAACTGGATCTATGTGGAAAGTGAGCTACAGTAGGACACATGCTAATCAAGAGAAATCTACTTGCAAGAATTAGATGTGAAAAATAAAAAAACTATTGGAAGTTTTATGAGAGGAATGAACTTCCATTATCTCATTGTTCCGATACAATATGTATATACACAATCTCCTAAAATATAGGAATAGATTACAACAAATTTATTTGAATTAGGACTTCCTTATCTGGTTTTGAAGCAGCTTTATCCTTCCTTTCCTTTACCTTCTTAGTTCGAACTCTCCTTAATCTTTTCCCATATTAATCTTCATCTTCTTCTCTTCTCGTTTATAGCTTTAAATTTCTCCTTTATCTTCTCTAACATTGCTCTTAAGCTGGTGAATAGATATCATTCATTCCCAATTTGCCTCAAATAGATTCAAACCCTTGCTTTTGCATTGCTTTAGTGAGAATATTTGCCTCTTGAAACTCAATAGAAATATAAGCAAGACTTATATCTCCTCTATCAATTTCTTACTTGACAAAATGTTGGTCAATTCTTCCATGTTTCATCCGGCCATATTGTACCGGATTCTTCACAATACTAATTGCCGACTTACTATCACAATAGAGCCTTTTTGGAAAGGATATTGGTATGTGTAGGTCTTCCATCATTTTTTCCACCAAAATTACCTCACAAATGCCTTGAGCAATAGCTTTATATTCTGCTTTTGCACTGCTACGTGCCACTATTGGTTGCTTTTTGCTTCTCCATGTCACCAAATTACCCCATAGTTTAGTGCAATATTTGAATGTAGATTTGTTGTCTTTAATAGAATTGGCCCAATCAACATCTGGGAATGCACTAATCCCTCTGTCTTTGCTCTTCTTAAACAAGAGTCCTTTCCCTAGTGTTCCTTTAAGGTACCTAAGAATATGATGTGTTGCCTCAAGATGTCTTCTTATAGGTGAATGCATGAACTGACTAACTATGCTTATAGCTATGTAATGTCAGGACGTGTGAGTGATAAATAGATTAACGTACCCACCAAGCGCTGGTATCTTCTTTTGTCCACTTGGTACTCTCTTTTGTTGTCTTCTTTATTTTTCCAATTGGATTCCAATGGAGTACTAGTAGGTTTACACCCGAGTTTACTAGTTTCCTTCAGCAAGCCTATCATGTACTTCCTTTGAGATATGAAGATTCCTTCTTTGCTTCTAGATACTTCCATCCCAAGGAAGTATCTCAATTCTCCCAAGTTTTTGTACTTCAAATGCAATTCGTAGTTGCCCTTTGAGATTTTCAATTTCCAGAATGTTATCCCCTATGATGATAATGTCATCCACATATACAATAAGGATTGTTCTTGATAAAATTCCTATCTTTATCTTTTTGTTATGCTTGTATTTTATTTTATTGTAATCTAGTCCTACAAAATAGGGATGTAATCCTAAAAACTAGGAGCTAAAATCTAGGAGAATTCTTAGGATTTGTTGTGTATATATTTTCTGGATTGTCATTCAAGAATGAAGGTAAGGGAATAAGCAGCAAGAGGTTCCTTTTCTACACAATATCAGAGCCATCCTCTTGTTCATCCAGAAAACTCTAAAGTGCCTTCATTGCACTTCTCCTTTCCGAGGCCTTTAGTGCTGCGTTTCCCACCTCTATGATTCTTCTTCATTGATTGTTCAGGGCTATGACTTTGTTTCTCCTTTGTTGCAGCTTGTTCCTTCCATCAATTTTTCAATGTTGTGTACCTGTCAGAGCCACAACAATTTTGGAAGTCATCCTTAAACTATTAGCCTTTGTTTTCCTGAGCCTTACCATGTCAAGAATTTCTTAGACCAATACTCCAATGACAAAAGATGGTGCTTCATGTGATATGCCAATAGGAGTACTCCTACCAATGACCTACCAGGAGCACATCAATCCTATAGGCTTGATGAGAGGAATTATTTGCAGTGGGCACAGCTTGTGCGGACTTTTTTGAAGGGACGTGGGAAGATGGCTCGCCGAACCAAGCCAAGTCCAGATGCCAAAGATCCCTGTTTTTCTGCATGGGAAGTTGAGGATTCGATGATTATATTTTGGATTTGGAGCTCAATGCAACCCGAGGTAAGTAGAAATTGTATGTTCCTATCTACTGCTAAGGAGATTTGGGACATTGCAAGGCATACTTACTCTAAGATGCAAGATGCATTTGTAATTTTTGACATTAGGGTGAAAATAAGTAGTACAAGGCAGGGATCTTTAACTATTACTGAGTACTACAATAAAATGAATGGATATTGACTAGAGTTGGACCATTACCAAGATATAAAGATGAAATGCAGTAAAGATACAGCCACTATAACTGTCATATTTGAAAGAGATAGAGTAGTGGAATTCTTGGCAGGTTTAAATGCTGATTTTCATCAAGTAAGGGTGCAGATCTTAGATAGAGAAAAACTTCCTTCTCTCAATGAGGTTTTCTCTATTGTTCGAAGTAAGAAGTATAGACGGATAGCTATGCTAAATGAAGTAACCTCTGAAGGATTTGCAATGGTGAATAATAAGAGGGATGGTGCTCAATTCAAGCCACAGCCGGGCAGGTTTGAGTTTAACCCTAGAGTACAAAATCGAGATAGTTTATGGTGTACTTTTTGCAAAAAATCTAGGCATACCAGGGAGACGTGTTTTAAGCTTCATGGAAAAGAAGCAGTGCTGAATAAAGTGGGAGGCATGAAACAGATTTAGTCCAGAAAACAGGCTCAAGCCCTAAATACAACTAAGGAAAAAAACTGAGGAGGAAGAAACTACCCTGGAAAGGGCAGATCCGGGCATCATGACTGATCAACTTAATGCTGAGGAAATCGATAAGCTTAAAAATTTTTTGAAAACCATTCAAGATGACAATTGTTCCATGATTCAAACAGGTATTTGTTTGAATTCTGAATCTATTAAAGCCTCAAATACTATTAGGAATAATTTATGGATTTTAGACTCCGGAGCCACCAACCATATGAGATATGACATTTGATTTGAATGTCTTTGATTCTTATATACCAATGAGTAGTCCCAATAAGATAACAATAGCTAATGGAGATGCAATTCCTATAGTTGGCCATGGGAATCTGAACCTCAATTCCTCATTATCCATTCAGCATGTTCTTCATGTGCCTAATCTTTCTAACAACTTGATATTTGTCCGCCAACTTACCAAAGACTTAAATTGCCGTGTTGTTTTTTCACCTAACCAATGTGAATTTCAAGCACTAGATACGGGGAAGAAGATTGGTGTGGCTGAGGAATTGAATGGGCTATACTACTTGAAGACAACTAGTTCCATCATTAAGGGGGAGAAACCTATCACTGCTTACTCATTTCAGCCTGCATTTGTTACTGATTTTTGGCTTCAACATTTTCGTTTAGGGCATCCTTCCATTAGTTTAATAAATTCCATGTTTCCAGCTTTGTTCAAACATCTCGATATATCTAGTCTTCATTGTGATGTGTGTAAGTTTTCCAAACATCATAGAGTATCTTATCCTGTCAGTAATAAAATCTCCTCCATTCCATTCAATTTGATCCATTCGGATGTGTGGGGACCATCCAGAATCTATAATTGCTCTGGGGCTAGGTGGTTTATTACTTTTATTGATGATTGTATAAGAATGACTTGGATATATCTCTTAAAGGACAAGGCAGCTATCAACTCTATTTTGCTTATATTCTATAAGATGATATCAAACCAATTTGGATCCAAGATTAAAAAATTTCGGGCTGATAATGCAAGAGATTACTTTAATCACCACTTGCATCATTTTTTCCAACAAGAAGGAATTATTCATGAGTCATCATGTGTAGAGACTCCACAACAGAATGGGGTGGCAGAAAGAAAAATGAGACATTTACTTAATGTTACTAGAGCCCTTCTGCTTCATCATTTCGTTCCTAAGAATTTTTGGTGAGGAAGCAGTGTTAACAGCTACATACTTGATTAATCGTGTTCCTTCTACTCTCCTAAATCAAAGTTCGGTTCAATGTTTTGACTTCCCATTTTCCAAAGGTTGGTTTTCATACTCCTCTTCCGTTAAGAGTCTTTGGACGTGTTACCTTTGTCCATGTGTCCAAACATCATAGGGATAAGCTGGATCCTCGAGCTCTCAAATGTGTGTTTCTTGGTTACTCACCCACTCAAAAAACGCTACAAATGCTATCACCAAGCTTCTAGGAAATTCTATGTGTCCAAAGATGTCACCTTCATTGAAACTCAATCATTTTTCCTTAATACTGATAGAAAAGGAAAGGATATCTCTTGTGGTGATACAGATCTTGATCTATCGTCTTTGTAATTATCCCATCAGTTTCAGAGTCACGACTCATCGAATTCCTCCTTGGATGAGAATCAACAGGTACTGCAAGAAGAGCAGCCTTCAACAATGCTGCCATCTTCTTCGGTTCGATTCAAAAGATCCCCCTATGTCTTCAAAAGACGGACACAACCTATTTCAGACTCTCAGATGGCACCAAAAACATTCCCAAGTCCAGGTACTGAAACCCTTTGTTCCTCTCCAACTTCACTATCGTATTCTATTATTAACCTAGACCTACCTATTGCCCTTAGAAAAGGCATAAGAAGTTGTACCCAACATCCATTAACAAATTACCTATCCTACCACCGCTTGTCTCCTAAACGTAAAAGCTTCCTAACTTCCTTGGGTTCCTTGGGTACCATTTTTATTCCTAAGATAGTTAGTGAGGCTTTTAAAGATAATAAATGGATTCAAGCAATGCAGGAGGAGATGCAAGCCTTGGAAAAAAATCAGACATGGGATATTGTTTCTAAACTAAAGGGTGTCAAGGTTGTGGGCTACAAATGGGTTTTCAACTTAAAGTATAATGTAGATGGGACCCTAGAGAGGTATAAGGCTAGACTGGTTGCTAAAGGTTACACTCAAACTTATGGAATTGATTACCAGGAAACCTTTGCTCCTGTGGCGAAAATGGCAACTGTGAGGATTTTGTTAGCTCTAGCAACACATTATGGCTGGAAATTGCAGCAATTTGATGTGAAGAATGCTTTCTTGTATGGTGATTTGGAGGAAGAGGTGTATATGGAGCCACCATCTGGCTTTGATAAAGGTTTTACAAGAAAGGTATGCAAACTAAAGAAAGTTCTTTATGGGCTTAAACATTCCCCGCGGGCATGGTTCGATAGGTTCTCTAAGGCTATGTGGAGTATGGGCTATCGTCAAAGTAGGGGCGATCACACTATCTTCTTTAAGCACTCAAGCAAAGGAAAGGTGATAACACTTTTGGTGTATGTTAATGACATTATAGTCACCGAGGATGATTTTGTTGAGCAAACATAACTTAAAGAAAGACTATCGCAGGAATTTGAGATCAAGGATCTTGGAGTCTCAAAGTATTTTTTTGGGAATTGAAGTGGCCTATTCAAAAGCTGGGATTTTCTTGTCCCAAAGAAAGTATATCTTAAATCTATTACAAGAAACAGGACTATTGGGAAGATACCAAAGATTACAATGTAAAACTAATTGTCAATTCAACTTGTTAGTCAGTAGGTAAAGGAAGATACCAAAGATTGGTTAGGAGACTAATTTACTTGTCCCATACCAAACCAGATATTGCTTTCGTAGTGAGCTTGGTCAGTCAGTTCATGTATAGTCCTACTGAAGAACATATGCAAGCTATGAGAAGGATCTTGTGTTATTTAAAGACTACTCCTGGTAAAGATATCCTCTTTAAATCAGGGACAGAATTGGATGTTATCGGATATACTGATGCGGATTATGGAGGATCTTTGGATGATAGATGCTCCACAATTGGTTATTGTGTGTTTCTTGGGGGAAACCTAGTATCATGGAGAAGTAAGAAGTTGGGAGTAGTAGTTAGATCTAGTGCTGAGGTTGAATTTCAAGCACTAGCACTGGGTTTATGTGAATTGTTGTGGTTGGGGATCATTTTGGGAGACCTAAGGATTTTTTTTCATGGGCTGATCAAATTATGTTGTGACAATAAGTCAACCATAAGTATAGCACATAATCCTATACAACATGATCAAACTAAACATGTGGAGATAGATAGACATTTTATTAAGGAGAAGTTAGAAGTCGGATTGATCTGTATTCCTTATGTGTCATCAAAAGAATAGCTAGCTGATTGTTTAACAAAATGACTGCCACCCAAATGGTTTGAAGACTTGAAATGCAAGTTGGGAATGGTTAATATTCATTCACCAACTTGAGGGGGAGTGATAAAATTCCTACCTTTATCCCTACCACTATTCATGTTGTGTCATGCTTGTTGTTGTGAAGTGTGTGTGTGTGTGTATTGATTTATCTTTTGTAAACCTTAGATTTATCTTTTATCTTTTTGTTATGTTTGTATTTTATTTTATTGTAATCTAGTCCTACAAGGTAGGGATGTAATCCTAAAAACTAGGAGCTAAAATCTAGGAAAATTCTTAGGAGAATTTTTAGGATCTATTGTGTATATATTTTCTGGATTGTCATTTGAGAATGAAGGTAAGGGAATAAGCAGCAAGAGGTTCCTTTTCTACAATTCTCCTTCCATCTGCTTCAAGTTTTATGAATAGGGTTTGGTTTGCTTGCCCTTGTTTGTATCCCAGCTTAGTTAGAATATCACTAAACCACTTGAATCAAGCCCTTGGAGATTGCTTGAGACCATAGAGCGACTTCTTTAATTTGCATACTTCCCTTTTGTGTTCTCTATCTCAAAACTCGGGGATATCTTCATATAAATCTCTTCTTCTAGCTCCCCATTTAAGAATGCATTCTTGATATCTAGTTGGTGCAATTTCCAATCTTGATTAACAACCAGTAAATGTAAAACCCGAATAGAATTAAGCTTGGCTACCAGAGAAAAAATTTCCTCATAATCAAGTCCTCGGGTTTGGTTAAACCCTCGGGCTACTAGTTTAGTCTTGTATCTGCCAATGCTTCCACTTAACTTGTACTTCACTGTAAAAACCCATTTGCTGCTAATAATTTTCTTCCCATTAAGTAACCTAACAATATTCCAAGTTTCATTAGCTTCTAAAGCCTGCATTTCATCCATAACTGTTCCCTTCTATTTCTCATCTTGTAATGCATGATATATATCCCTAGGGATCACTATATCATCAATGCTAACAGTGAAAGTCTTGAACTGAGGAGATATATTTGAGTACCCCAAATAATTTGAAATAGGGTGTTTGGTACACGATCTCACCCCTTTCCTTAGTGCTATTAGGATATCTAGATCATCAAACCTATTAGATGTCATCCTTTCCACATTACCATCATTTTCAGTGTTTGGACATATCTCTGGACTAGACAATAGGTTTTGCTAAGGGTTACGAGGCTTTTTAGAATACACCAAGGATGGTTTGTCAGAATTTGGATTATCTTGAATCTGGTCTTCCTGATCTCCCCCTGGATTAGGCACTAAGGTTTGAGTAAGGGGAACTGATTTAGGGCCAGAGGAGGTTCAAGAGCCAAAGTCATATATGGTAGGGAAGTAGGATGAGAGATAGGAGGTGAACTCATAGGTAGACACAAGGTGGAGTCCTAATATTCCCCTGCACTAGGTATGTTTTCCTGCAGAGGGTGTGAAAAAATGGTTGGTGCTCAAGGAAGGATACATCAGAAGATACAATGAAGCGTCTTGTAGAAGGATGATAACATTTGTATCTGTTGATGTTTTGCCTGAGTTAAGTGTGTTGGAAGCTTAGAAGAAATTAGAGGTGACTATGATGATGATCGAGTGACAGTTAGTGTGCAAGATGTTTCTGTAATTAACTAAAAATACTAGGGGTAGTTTAGACTTCGTAAAATCGGTTATATCCCTAGGTTGGTCCACCCCATAGTTTATAAATATGAGGGCAAGGGATCAGTTGTGATCATCAATCAGAAATCATTCCATTCTCTTGTTCAAGTGTAGTGATAAAGAGAGAGAGCTGCGAGAAGAATAGTTCTTGGATTCTTCTGAGAGAATTGTACTCGGGTTGTATGAGAAGGTGAGTGATTCTTTGTATTGATTTCTTTCATTTTTAGTGGATTGTTCTCTAAGTGCAGTTGCTAGATGTAGTGTCATTTTCATGGCATGAACCAAGGTAAATATCGGCGTGCAAGACTTGTGTTTGATTTTCTTTTTCTTATTTCAATTATGTCTTCTTTTACTTTCTGATTTGTGTATGTATTGTGGTTGATTTGGTGAGTAATTGAGTGAGTTATTGGGTACTGACAGTGCTCCAATTTTATCAGTATCCTTGTTGAGTGGGAGAATAGCCAACAAATATGCATTTGAGAGGTTTAGGTTCAAGTTTGGACTGAGAAGGTTGGTACTTATGCACAAACATAGTGCACACAAAAACTTTTGGTGATAGAGAGTTTAGGACTCTAATGTGATGGGGATAAAAGTCAAGGACACTCGGGGTGTTCTAAATGCAAGGACCTTGGAGGGAAGCCTATTAATAAGGTAGGAGGATGTAAGAATTACTTCTCCCCAGCAAGCATTAGGAACTGAATCGGTGAACCTAATTGCACTTACAATCTCAAGAAGATGGCGGTTTTTTCTTTCTGCCACCCCATATTGGGGGTTGTAAGGGCATGAACTGTGGTGAATAATGCATGCTTAGTTAGATAATGACTGAAATCATTGGAAAAGTATTCCCGGCCATTATCTGAACATAAAACATGAATTGAGAATTGAAAGACATTGTTTATCATTTGATGAAACTTTTTAAAAACAACATAGGCTTCAGATTTGTCTTTCATTAAGAACACCCATCTAACCCTTGTGTGGTCATCTATAAATGTGATGAACCAACGAGTGTTAGTTAAATTAGAAGTCTTTGCTAGTCCCCAAATATCACTATGAACCAAATAGAAAGGTTTTGAAGGTTTATATATATGAGTTGGATAAGAACTTTTGGTTTGTTTAGCAATGATACATTGTTCACAATGAAAATAATGGCTCCTTTTATTATTGAAAAGAGAGGGATACAAAACTTTGAGATAATTGAAATTAGGATGCCCTAAACGTTGGTGCCATAACATAATCTCAGAATCTAAAATAGTGGACAAGGATGATTGAATTTGTGACCTAGATCCAAGGGACTGACCAAGCCTTGAGATATAATAGAGGCCTCCTTTTCTCTCAGCATTGCCAATCATCTTTCCCGAAGATAGGTTCTGAAATTCACAATAGGAAGGAAAAAATATCACCAAACAATTCATGTCTTTAGTTAGTTTACTCACTAATAGCAAGTTACACTTTAGATCAGGTACATATAAAACTGATTCCAAAATTAAGCCTGCCACATTAGCTATACCTTTCCCTTGTTGTAATACCATCTGCCATTGAGATAGATAAACCTTGATCACAGGGTTCATAGGTTGAAAGTACTTTGAGTGATCCGATCATGTGATTTGAAGCACTTGTGTCTATTATCCAACAATCTATAGGGAATTTGAATGAGATTAGAGAGTGTCTAGGTGTACCTTATTTAGCAAGAGACACTACCAGGTTAGGGTCTTCTGTTGTCTCAGGCTTGGTCACCTTAATTTGGCTCAACAATTGCTGTAAAACCTCCAGCTGATCTGTAGATAAAATCAAGTTAGTTGATTTTCCAGTCTCAGCTTCTCCCCATAGGCAGCTTAATTCACCTTTCTCTGATTCTTAGGCTTCCAATTTGTTCGTTTTCCATGAATTTTTTAGCAAGTTCCCTAGCAATTATTTTTTATTGATAGCATCACATGTGTTTGGTCTTGGCTACATTCTTTCTGAGTTCATTTTGTTTTTCTTTTCTTTACTTTGTTTGGAATGGTATATGATTTTTAGGCTATTATTTCATGTGTAAACTTGAAGGTTATACATCGAGATTTCAAATCTTCAAATGTGCTCTTGGATGAAAACTTCAAGCCAAAGCTTTCAGACTTTGGGGTTGCTAGGGAAGGTCCAACTGGTGACCGAACTCATGTATCCACAGCTGTAAGTAGATAGTGTATAAATATTAGCATGAAAAAAAAATGTAGATAGTTGTATAAAATAGGACCACATAATGGTTAGTTGTATGTGGCGTGAGTATATCCTGGCTCCTTCCAACTTTTTTTTCCCTAATCATTTTAACAATTTTTTTTTTTTTTTGAGTCAACCATTTGTTGACATTTGATAGGCTCATGAACTTCTTTTCATTTCCCGGGATTTTGTATTCTTCTTGAAGTTCCTGTTTGAGAAGCATAGGCTCTCTCAATCCAGTTTGGCTTACACTGATTGTTATAGTGTGCTGGTGAAAACATGGTTTGGATTTTATTAGCTAATTTTTTTATGTCAGGTGGTTGGAACACGGGGATATTCTGCCCCGGAATATATTGACACTGGCCATCTTACCCTCAAGAGTGACGTGTATAGTTTTGGTGTAGTGCTATATGAGGTGTTAACAGGCAGGCGGACTGTGGATGGACACCGCCCCCCAATGGAGTATAGGCTTGTAGATTGGGTGCGGCAGTACCCAGCAGAGAGCAACAACTTTAGCAGGATCATTGACCGACGACTTGGAAACCAATATTCTCTCCCCACCGCTCGGAAGATTGCCAAGTTGGCCGATAGATGCCTTAATGTGGACTCGAAATGCCGGCCTACAATGACTGAAGTTGTGGAGATCTTGAAAGAAGCAATACAAGATTCTGGAGGAGGAAGTTCTCCGGAGCATCCGCACCGAAGCTGGTCATTTTAACAAGTTCTCGCCCCAAATGGGAATCATGGAAACTGTTTTTCAGTTACCTCAACCAAGTGATACTTCAATGAGGGTTAGTAAAATAAGAATTTATGAACCCTAAAGAGGAGAAAGAACCACTGACTATTGTACATAGCTGACATAATTTCTTCTGCTTTTGACAGATAGGTATAAATGGTTGGACCTCAAATGTGTAGCAGCAGGAATCGTTCACCTCGTGGCTAAGAGGTTTGAATCTCAAATTCATGCATTTTACACGTCTATTGTAATTGTTTTGGGGTCAAGTGATAAACGTTATTATTCATGAAATGATGATGATGTTCTTTTTGCTTTTCATTTTGTAAGAGGTTATTCATTGATTGTGGAAGAGGGTAGTGTGGGAGGCATCAGTGACCTTGGTAGCACGAGTGGATTTTTGTGTACATTTTGACTGTAAATCATTAGAGTTGGAACTTGAACAGCTTATTGCTTTCTCCACTTTTTGCTAATTTAGACATGTTTTACACCTTTTAAACCAGACCTATTAATCACGGCCTTCGTTAAGCAAGCAATTACTATTGTTCATTATAAGTGATACCCCAACCATTAAAAATTATTTTTCCTCTTTTCTGGAAACAGTTCCTGGCAGAATAATTGATTGTGGTCATTTTTTATTATATTTTTTGTCGCTTTATTTGAAATAGATTAAAAAGGAAAAATGGATAAAAGAAATATAGTGTTCATGCATCACATTAAATTCCAGCAGTGGCTGAAAGTGATTTACTAAAATATTGATTTGCCTTTGCATCAACCGACTTAAATATAAGAGGGAAAGGGGAATTTGATAGAGCCTTTAATATGATAGAACCAATTAAATTGAATTTTGAATCACATAAAGTGGTGCCCTTTGTTTCTCATTTTTGTACTTGTATTTTATTTTAAATGAGGATAATTGAGATTTATGGGAAATTCATCGACAGTCCTAGTCCTGAGGTATAGTCTAATAATATCAAGACTCTTTGAGAGTATGAGTCTATATTAACCTTTAATTGATTAATGCCCTGACCGCCATGGCAATGCATAATAGTCGTTGCCATCCAGACGGATCAGTCCACTCTTCCCTACAAACTACCAAGTACCGACATAATAATTTTATGGAAAAAAAAGTAGTGGCATTAGCATCACAGTTGGAATTAGCTATTAATTTAAGCTGTGCCTCTCTTTCTCAGCAATTAAAGATGATCAAAGTTGCCCCTCGGGGCTATCTCAAGTGGTTGCGGGTGAACCTGTTTGGAGCTTACTCCCGCACGTTTGAGTGCTGCTCCGAGTCTGAAACTCGTGCTCTTCGGGTTCTGATTTATCTCCTTCACCGAACTTTGAGAGCAGTTGATGAGAGCGCTCTCGTGATAGGACGTTATCTCCCCCCCCAAGAAAAAAGATGATCAGTCTCTCTTTTTTTTTTTTTAATTATGCTAATAATATTTTTTAGATTATACCTTAGATTATATAATATATCACAAATAATAAAAATACTCCTTACGTTTTACTGTTTTGCCTAATTGCACCTCATCATCTCGCGCCTCTACACTGTCTTGAGTGAGGAGTATTTAAATAATACACTTCACTATCTCATGCCGCCTCATCGCTCCACCTCATCGCCGTGAGTGAGAGGTATTTTAGACATTTTAACTATATTATGTAGTTTAAGATATAATTTATGATGTGATAATAATATATTTTTTTTCAAATATGGGAATGACTCGTAATAAGGTTTTGGTGCGTCCTACAATGGACAATATTATTGATTAATATTCAATAATTTTTGATGTGTCATTACACCAGGACCATTGGGCTTATGGTACTCAAGTCTCTTGATAATTTATTGTTAGAAAGTTGTTAAAAACTTTTCAAGATTTTCAGCACCAGCGCACGTGAATAACTCCCAAATCATTGTACAAGAAATTAAAAAAAATAAAATATTATACTAAATTAAATGTACTTTTTGTTGTCTTATTGAATTGAATTTTTCAAAAATTTACCATTTTAACTCATGTTGAAAATTTTTAAATTATAATACTAATAATTGGTGGTTACAGCAGGAATAAGAACACTTAAATCAAAAACCTACAAGAAACATGATAATTTTACAAAAATTTAGCTCTAAAGAGCCGTGTCATCTCTTTCAAGATTTTGTTTGAGATTTCATTAAACAAATATAACATTAACTTTAATTGAAGTTATAACCAACATATAATCATTAACTTAAACAAGAACCACTAGTACATTGTTATCAAATACAATTCGCTCACATAATATGTGAATAAAATAATAAACTTTCAACTAGAGACAATTCACCAAAGTTGAGAATTTCACAGTCAGCACACTTTCAGCACTTTGAACTTTCTTATTCTTATTTGAATGCTCTTCTAATAGTTTGTTCTCCCTATTTAATCTCTAAACTTACCCTATAAATATATATCTTCCAGAAAATTAGTTGTTACAAAGTGGGGCAAAAGACAAATTTGAAATTCAAAAAAATTCTTCAAACTTTTCAGACTTCAATAAGCTTATGTGGGTATCTTTGCTTATAAACATATAAAAACAACAAAAATATTCTGTTCAAAAATTCAATCAGAGAACTTTGAGGAGACAATCTAATATCAAAACTAACCATAAGTTTTTTACAATAAAAAGTTTATGAGAGTTAGAGACAACAAAATCAAAATCTATAAAAGTGACGTCAAATCACCTTTTCTTCAAGAAGGGATTTCACTTTTTTGTATGAACAGAAGATATACGTATCAAGAAATGATTTTAAAATACAAGAAAAAAATTATTTATATAAATTTATTTTTGAATGAGTAACAAAAAAGGTATAGAAAACAAAAAGGAACAAAGATGACCGTTGGAATTCAATTGACTAAAGTTGTCACTTCGATCGACCTAAATCGTCCAACAACTTTATGCACAACTCCATTTGAAAGGCTAATTAACCTAAGATTAGAGGCCAACCTTCTAGGCAATTTCGGTCGACTGAAGTTGTCATTTCGGTCAATTTAAGTTGTCCAAAAACCTTATGTATAACTTAAATCGAATGAAGTTAATTGTAGGTCAATTAAACTTATGCAAGATTAAATACCAACTTACTATCTTATTTCAATCAACTTAAACTAAATCACCAGTCGACTTAAGATACAAAATCATAAAAAATATTCTTACTTGACACAAAAAAATCTTTAAATATATTTTTAATAAAAATATTTTTATTATTATCAAAATTTTATTATTCTACCTTTGACCTTAACACTTTTGATACCTAGAACTTGATTGATTATACAATATTCCTCGAAAAAATAACTCAAAGAGCGGGTGAATTAAATTTTAAGTTTATAATGATCTTTACCAAGTTATTAGCTTTTAAAACAAGTTTAGGATTTGATTTACTAATAAATAGATAGGGCTTAGTTGTAATAATCTCAACAATCAAGCATAATCAATACACAATATTTTTTTAAAGGTTCAGATTTATGCGTCTATGTCCTCTCTTTTCAAGTTTAAAAAAGTTGAAGGTTCCACTAAAAATAGAAGAAATAATCCCAACTTTTGTACAAGAGCTACAATCACAATCACAAATAACCTTGTTAACAAAATCACACTTAGATGCGCATGTCTAATGTTGACCAAATGTTATCAGAAGAGATTACGAGTAGTAGTAGAGGTGTTCCATTGGACATGAGAATGCGAGGAAAGATGTGCATGTCCAAAACTAGTTTTCATTTAGATGATCATATTGATGGAATTGGTAATGAAGACACTGGTAACATCGCAATGTGATGAGAGGTGCGTAGGTCCACAACTAACTTCAATCAAGATGATTATATTGATGGAATTCATAATGAAAACAATGGTGTTGATAATGGTGATAATAGTGATGACGATGATGATAATGATAATAGTGGAGGAAATAATTATGCTTTTACTCAAAGAAATGAAACTAATAGGGGCAGACGCAGGGGGTGGGCAGGGTGGTCTTCAGCCCACCCAATTTTTTTAAAAAGTAGAATTTAAACACTAAAAAATAATATTTTTTTATTATAAGCCCCCAATCCAGCCCAAGCCCAAGTCCAAGTCTCCCCAACCTAGCTCCTTCCATCCTTCCTTCTTTTTTTTCCTAGATTTTATTAAAATTTTAGTTCCACCCTTTAACTGTACAGTTGGAAAAAAAAAATTCTATTGATGAAGCTCATGATTGAAATTTTTTTTTAAAACCCCCTTGGATGAAAAATCCTAAGTCCGCCCCTGGAAACTGATATAGGTTTATCATTGAGCCCATTTACTTATGAAGAACAATGCACTTATTGCACAAAGGATGAAGACCATGGGTACAGAGCTGAGGGTGCAAGCATAGGGGCTATCAATAAGGATTATACAAGGATAATCCATCAAATACAGTTAGGGATGTCATCATTTAATGAAAATAACATTTCAACCACTTTTGAATCCATGAGTTTAGGGACTAGTGATGACGGGAGGTTTTGAGATCTCTATTGATCCTTACACACAATTTCTTATATATGGATATATGGTAAGAAGAAATCAAGAAACTTATTCATGACATGTTCGTAATTATATTCAAAACTATTTAAATTATATGTCATGGTATCAGTATTATATAAATCTAGATGTTGGTCACACCATGTATGAACCACCTACGACATCATTCTGGTATTAAAATTTACATGACTTCTGTAATGCAAATTAATTGAAAAGTTTTAATGAAAACTTTTTAAATTTTTATATAACTCATCTATATATTATATTCATATTTATACCTATTCATATTTATACCTTTTAATTGTTACTTGTTAGATATAATATACTTTTTAGTTGTAGAAATAATTATTTTTAACTAAATTTTTATATTTTTTTATCAATTTTACGTAAATATTCATTCATATCGATATCTTCATCAATATTTTCGTCAAATCATACTGCCGATTTTTTCGTACATACCAATATTTTCCACGTTGCCGCTGCCGCATGAGAGAGAGAGAGAGAGAGAGAGGGAGGGAGGGGGAGGGGGAAAAAGAAGAGGAAGCAGAGGAGAAGTGGAGCGCCTGCCACAATATACGTGGCGCGCCCCTGCTGGCACTGTGGACCGAGCCCAGCATGGAAAGATCCTTACTTTTCTGGGAAGAAATCGGTTTGTTTTCTCGGTTTTTCCTTGGGTGTCCTCCAGCAAAGTCAACCAAGTTGGTCGCTTCTTCACTTTGCAACTGGGCCTTGTTTGCCGTTGCTCTTTCCTGCTAGTCTCTACTGACATTTCTCCCGATTCCTCTTCTTGACTGTTGTCTCTCCTCAGTTTTCTTTTCCCTATTTGCACCCCAATTCCGCTTCTTTCTTATATGAGAATCGCAGTCACTTCTTTTTGTTTTAGGCCCTTTCAGGCTCCAATTCCATCAGCAATCGAGGTTTAACAATCTAGAAGTTGCTTGAAGGACAAGAAGAATGAATTGTTGTTGTTTTCCTTTCAAAAATTCCTCCCAGTCCCTGGAAGGCCAATCGGCTCCTGAGTTGAGAAAGCAGAACGATGAATCAGAAGCTCCGGCTACAAATCCGGTTATAAACTCAGCAGTTTCAGTGTCTTTTCCGCCGACGAGTTTAACGGAAACGTTCGAGGAGAAGCAGCGGGATTTGAGGGCTTTCTCCTTCTCAGAGCTCAAAATTGCCACTAATCGTTTCGACGAGTCCCTAAAGATTGGAGAAGGTGGATTTGGAAGGGTGTACAAGGCTACAGTTAGTCCTTCTCATGGGCAAGGAGATCCGATTGTTGTTGCCATTAAAAGGCTTGACGAACATGCCTTCCAAGTACTATTTTTCTACCCATGCAGTTTCTTATTTTCTAATTATGCTTCCGGATCAAATTGAATAAACTCGTAATTTCTTGCCACATTCATCCAGTTTAATCTTCAATCATAAATGTAATTTCCTCAGACAAGATCTTTAGTTCCTGGACTGCAAAGAAATGTGACCCCATGAAAAACTTGTTAAGGGTATAAACTCATGTGATTTCTATATATTTGATTATATGGTTCTGTAGAACCCATATAACTTTTAGGGATATGACTGGTGGAATGATTATTTGAAGCTAAGAACATACTGGTGTAAACCGTGTAATTTGGAAATACTTGTGCTACAATAAGGAAATAACATTCAGTATAAGTAATTAATGAGGACAAGAGAAAGGCTTGGGTAGCTTGTCATTCACAGATAATTTGGAAAGAATTAATAATTGGTAAATCAATGATCATATAAGCAAGAGGTGTGTAAAACCTGCTATGGGAGTTTTCCCTCTTTACAAGTAATACAAATGCCTATGGCGTAATATAGTTTAAAGCTTAAATAATACAGCATAGTCTTGTATGCATGGGCTATGCCATTTGCTTGAGCTGTCCAGCATAAGTTCAAATGCTATTATTTCCTCAATGAACTTCTTTGCTTTACATTTTGGGTAATGAAAGTTTAGCACTGCTATGCTTAGTTGCAAGAGTATTTTAGATTTGTACATGTGAGAACTTATGTTGCATCTGTTGTTGGGAGACTAGGTATATATCCCCGGGACTAATTATGAATTGTAGCTCAAAGTCTCCTGTCTAACCTTCCCAGCAGTCATGGCCTGAATGTATATGTGAAGAAAAGAAAGGCAATATTCTGCAAAATATACTCCAACAAGTGCTAGCTCTTTTAAAAAAGTAGGGTTTAGTGGCTAGCATTTGATGCATAATTGGCTATTTAATCAAATTGTGAGTCCATTCTCTTCTTGATAGATTTTCAGTAAAAAGAATTTTGTTGTCTTTTGATTTTTCATTATAAGGCTTTACTAACTCCCACTTATTTTATTTTTTGTTACTTTTGCACTGTCAGTTCATTTTCATCTTATGCTTATTTTTGTTTCTGATGTAGGGACAAAAACAATGGCTTGCTGAAGTTAAATATCTGAGCATTCTCGATCACCCAAACCTTGTAAAACTTCTAGGATACTGTTCTGAAGATTGGGAAAGAGGGCTACATCGTCTATTGGTATACGAGTATATGCCCAATAAGAGCTTAGAAGATCATCTTTTCGGCAGCACATTAGCACCTCTGGCTTGGAAAAGAAGACTACAAATAATGCTTGGTGCAGCAGAAGGATTGGCTTACATGCATGGGGGATTCAAAGTCCAGGTACTGTTTTTGATAACTGGTTGCCTTCAATTGGTCACACAGTATTACTTTGCAAAGTGTTAGGTATAAAAATTGTTGGAAATTCTGGGTGCATTACACTTAACTTACTGGCCTTTGGTTTGTGAATGCAAGTTCATTCCAATTTTGTTAGAAGCATGCTTATGGATATGAGCGTGACTATGGTCACAAATACAGTGATTTGAAAGAAATGAGAGTGTTGATATGGCAGGGATACTAAAAGGTTTACTTTTTGTTATTTCTTCATTAAAGACTACATGGATTATAGCTCTTTAATCATCTCTATTTATGACTATTTCTTCTTTAAAACAATTATACAGTGTATTATGATGCAGATTCTAGCCAAAATAATTAATTGCTGACAAGTGGCAGTGGGAGAATAGTAATTAGCTCGAACAATCTTGTTTCAGTTGTTGGTTATGATTGTAGTTTGTTAATTCAGTTGGCAATTATTGGCTGCTAAATCAGTTGCTAGTTAGGGGTTGCTATCTGTTGTCCAGATTGACAGTTATGTTGGTCAGTTGGCTATTAGTTGGTTGGTAGAGATAATTGGAGAGATTGTTAGAGAATTCCCTCCAAAAGAGAACTCTTCTTGCCCCTATAAAAGCATTTCATTTTTATTTCTGGAATATCAGGGAACAAATTTCAGCTCTCTCTCTCTCTCTCTCCCCCTAGTTCTGATACTGGCATCGCTAAAAGTGGGTGAAAAGCTGGGAAATCTTTTCCTGTAGTGTAATTGTTAGTCCCTTGACACACAATGGCCACTCAAGAGGGGGGGTGAATTGAGTGATTAAAACTTATTAAATCGAATTCTTCCCTTTCAAAAACTCTTTAGCTTTCCTTATACAAAGAAAATACTTGTTATAAATATATATATCGTTTGAGAGTGATAGCAATATAAATACACAAACAACAATAATCAACACAAGAATATATAGTGGTTCGGTGTCTCCAACACCTACTCCACTCTCTCAAGGTCAACCCGACATTTGAGGTTTCACTAAAACCACCACTAGGTTTCCACACAAGATCACCTAGCAAACTTGTACACCCCGAGGTTTTCCCTTTAGCTCGCCCTGAAAACTAATACAACAATACACTTGGATTACTTGAGCTCTAGGAGGCCATTGACAATCCACAATTAATACAAATAAACAATCCTATGTCCAACAAACTTGGACTAATATGGATATGATGAATACTATGAAAATATACAAGGCAAATGAACAAATGATACAAGAATTACCAACAAGAAGAAAACTTCTTCTTCTTTGCCTTGGGCTCCAAATTGATTGAACTTTGAGCTTAAGCCTTGGATTGCTTTGAAATGGATGCTTGAGAACTTGGGTGTGCTTTAGAATGGTAGGTCTTGATAGAGCATTAGTCTTCTCCAGAAATCTCTTCTTGATATATATAGTGGAGCTTCCAACGGATTTGTAACGGCTAGAAAAAATTCGACCGTTGGACCCGAGGAGTCAACTTCTCTAAAACAGGAGTCAACTCCCATTTTAAGTGGGAGTCAACTCTAATGATACAAGAGTCGACTTTTCTACTGCTAGAGTCGACTCTTCGAAATACACCAATGCTGACAAGTCGACTCTGCATAATATGCTCTCGGCTAGGTTGACTCTAGTTTTGCAAGAGTTGACTTCAGCTTAAGAGGAGTCGACTCTATTGAATCAAGAGTCGACTTGTACACCCCGAGGTTTTCCCTTTAGCTCGCCCTGGAAACTAATACAACAATACACTTGGATTACTTGAGCTCTAGGAGGCCATTGACAATCCACAATTAATACAAATAAACAATCCTATGTCCAACAAACTTGGACTAATATGGATATAATGAATACTATGAAAATATACAAGGCAAATGAACAAATGATACAAGAATTACCAACAAGATGAAAACTTCTTCTTCTTTGCCTTGGGCTCCAAATTGATTGAACTTTGAGCTTAAGCCTTGGATTGCTTTGAAATGGATGCTTGAGAACTTGGGTGTGCTTTAGAATGGTAGGTCTTGATAGAGCATTAGTCTTCTCCAGAAATCTCTTCTTGATATATATAGTGGAGCTTCCAACGGATTTGTAACGGCTAGAAAAAATTCGACCATTGGACCCGAGGAGTCAACTTCTCTAAAACAGGAGTCAACTCCCATTTTAAGTGGGAGTCAACTCTAATGATACAAGAGTCGACTTTTCTACTGCTAGAGTCGACTCTTCAAAATACACCAATGCTGCCAAGTCGACTCTGCATAATATGCTCTCGGCTGGGTTGACTCTAGTTTTGCAAGAGTTGACTTCAGCTTAAGAGGAGTCGACTCTATTGAATCAAGAGTCGACTTCAGCTTAAGAGGAGTCGACTCTATTGAATCAAGAGTCGACTTCTGAGGCCAGATTTTACAGAAAATAGGTTTTATACAAATAGCAATTGTTTGAAGATATAATCCATATAGCATGTATACATTATAAGATATTATTTAGCAATTTTACCACTCCAAAAATACATACTTTCTATTTCTTGAAAAATTCATTGAAAATCATTTTAACAACAATGAATGTTAGCTATCGAAATATTGGGAAATAGTTTTCCAAAATAAAAATATTTTCTCATATGTTCCCTTATAGTGCGCTAATTTTCCAGACTTAGAGAAATAACATTTCTTGGTTCATTTTGATACACAAAATACTATAATACTTAAGACATATCAAAAATTCATTAAGGGTTTTAAATATACCAAAAATATTTTTACTAAAATTATGTTTTGTCAAACATCAAAATATACAATAGGTTGATTAGAGCAATTTGGATCAACAGTAATTTGACATATAGCAAGAACCACATATAGGCTGGTGGGTGCTAGGAAAATCGTTGTCATTTATAAACACCAGGAACCTTTTACATTTTTGTTAATTGGAAATTATGGGAAATCATTCCTTCACCCCTCCCCCCCCAAAAAAAAAAAAAAAATGTATTTGCAACTGGATCATCTCCGGCATTTTTGCTAAGAATTAATTTTAAAGTTTTCAAACACCAGGAATGTTTTCCCTCCAAAAAGAAGTAGTTAAATTTATAATTTGCTGGTTTGATTAGATAAAAGCATACATGCTTCAATAACAACATATCAAGCCTTAGTCCCGTCAAGTGGGGCTGACTACATGGATTCTTGCTCTTTGAGATTCTAGCTAAAATAAACAACTGCTGACAAGTGGCAGTAGGAGAATGGGGGCATGTTGTTAGTTCCAAATGATAGCAAATATATCTCAAGAGGAGGTGAATTGGGATTTGTATAAATTTTTCGATAATTTAAACACCGATTTATGGCAGAGAAACTATGTTTCGAAATATAGGGGTGTATGTTTCGAAATAAACCTTTCTGTTAAGTAGGTTTCGAAACTTACTATATATGTTTCAAAATATACTTTTCTGATTTGGGGGTTTCGAAACTTTTAGTTTAGGATTTCAAAGAAATGACTTTGGTAAAGATGATTTCTTCAAAAATGAGTTTGCCAAAGATGTTTTTGATTAAAGATAAGTTTAAGTATACTTATGTTTCAAAGAAATTCTGTTTTAGCTTTTGAAAATTTGAGCAATAAGAAGTAAGCAAGCAAACCAATAAATTGAGTGCACACGAGATTTATAATGGTTTGGCACCCCGCCTAGTCCACTACCTTCAAGTCTTCCCACTTGAAGGATTTTCAAATCTAATCACTTTCACTAGTGATCAACAACAAGGGATTTACCACGGTTCACCTTAAAACCTTGTACACAATTTTAGTTTTATAGCTCAACTCAAATCTTATAACAATCAATTAAGATAAATAAAATTCATCTTTACAACCCAATGAATTTACAGCAATGAAATGCCTTACCAATGACTATACGAACCTCTTAGCTTGAGGTGAGGGGAGTTGAAAGATATGATACTTCTTGTTTTCAACTTGCCTCTCCTTTACACACCACGATGTAAGTTGATCTTCTTTGAAAGATCAATCAAAATCTTGTGTTCATCACTTGTGTATTGTGTTGCTTGCATCTTGAGTGTGTGTATTCTGATGTATATATACATATATATGTCTTGTCTTCAAACCCTGTTATTTATAAAAATTTGATTGTTTTATAGCCGTTAGAGACAAGATCTAAAAGAAGGTTTCGAAACAAGACTTATTGGTTTTGAAACAACACAATTTTACACTATGGTTTCGAAACATACATCACATGTTTCGAAACATTCAATCTTTACAGCTGGACTTGCACTTAGAGGCAGCATGAGTAAGAGACAAGGTTTTATACTCACTATGATTTTGTTTTGATCTCCACTTTCAAATTTGAATTTGAATTCTCAGAGCATGGAGATTAAATTTAAAAAAACTTTTGAGAAGCTTTTGGATGTAAATAAAAAAATGTAAAGCAAAAGCATCTCGGTTTTTAAATGTTCTGCTGACAGAGTCAGAGGTTTCGAAACATATTATATAGATTTTGAAACATATGCTTAAATCTCATAGATGTTTTGAAATATAACATGCATACTTAGAAAAACATTTGAAACCTTTTCAAAGAAGTTTTGAAATAAGAATAGAAACATGGTTTAACAATATTTTGAAACTTGGAATATAGGTTTCGAAACATGATGCATGAACTTTAGATTTTTCAAACATTTGAATATTCGCGCCAGAACTTTTCACACATGTTTCGAAATATAAAATGCTTATTTTGAAATATGAGATTAACATAAAAGATTTTTTATTCTAAGATGGGTTTTTTATCAACCCTTATTCTCATGTATCAAAAAATATGATACAACACGTGGCAATTAGCTGTTGCTAGTTTGTTTTAGTTGTTGGTTATAGCAATTCTCTGTTAATTTGTTGGCAATTAGTGGCTGTTAAATCAGTGGTTGGTTTGTGGTTGTTATCTGTTGTACAGCAGACCAAAGGAGAACTCCTCTCCCCTACCCTGATAAAAGCTATTGTATTCTCTCTTCTAGAATATCAGCGAAAAAATTTGAAGAATTCAGGTCAATTCAACTTCATTGACCCCTCAAATAACTACCCAAATTTGTAGTTTCAGTTAAGATTTATAGGTTCACTGGTCTAATTAAATCGACTTAATGGCTTTTCAATTGACTGACTATTGTTTCATCGAACTAAATACCAATTTAAGTCAACTGAATAAAAGTAGAACGGGTTGATTTCAAAATCTGGGTTAACTAGTTGATTGAATTGGCAAGAATAGGTTACTTTCAATGGTCTTTAAGCAACATAAGAGGAATAAATATGAAATTAAAGCTTGGGCTTTGATCACACTAAAAAGTGATTGCAATGATGCAATTGGCTCGAAAATTGGATAACCCGATGAATAGATAAAATAATCTACTTGCAAGAATTAGATCTGAAAAATAAAAAACTATTGGAAGTTTTATGAGAGGAATGAACTTCCATTATCTCATTGTTCTGATACAATATATATATATATACACAATCTCCTAAAATATAGGAATTGATTACAACAAATTTATTTGAATTAGGACTTCCTTATCTGGTTTTGAAGCAACTCTATCCTTCCCTTCCTTTCCTTTACCTTCTTAGTTCGAACTCTCATTAATCTTTTCCCATATTAATCTCCATCTTCTTCTCTTCTCGTTTATAGCTTGAAATTTCTCCTTTCGCTTCTCTAACACTCATCTCAAACTGGTGAATAGATATCCATCATTCCTAGTTTGCCTCAAATGGATTCAAACCCTTTCTTTTGCATTGCTTTAGTGAGAATATCTGCCTCTTGAAACTCAATAGAAATATAAGCAAGAGTTATATCTCCTCTGTCAATTTCTTGCTTGACAAAATGTCGGTCAATTCTTACATGTTTTATCTGGTCATATTGTACCGAATTATTCACAATACTAATTGTTGACTTACTGTCACAATAGAGCCTTTTTGGAGAGGATATTGGTATGTGTAGGTCTTCCATCATCTTTTCCACCAAAATTACCTTACAAATGCCTTAAGCAATAGCTTTATATTCTTCTTTTGCATTGCTACTTGCCACTACTGGTTGTTTTTTGCTTCTCTATGTCACGAAATTACCCCAGAGTTCAGTGTAATTATTACAAAACACACGAATATGAAAATACAATGATACCTACTCATTCTCTAATCTACATACAACATCTTATATACACACAAAAATATAGAAAGGCAAAACCCATAAAACAAGGATAGATGTAACCCATGAAACATGGATACATGTTTCCTCAATTTGTGGGATCCCATAAAGTATGGATCCATTGTCTCCATTTCCTTCATTTCTACAGTAATATTCAAATGTAGATCTGTTGTCTTCAATAGAACCAGCCCATTCAACATCTACAAATGCACTAATCCCTCTATCTTTGCTCTTCTTAAACAAGAGTCCTTTCCCTAGTGTTCCTTTGAGGTACCAAAGGATGTGATGTGCTGCCTCAAGATGTTTATATTGCACCTTATGCTTTGGATAGTGCTTCTGTATGCATATACCTATGTTTATGTCAGACCTCTGAATCTGATAAGGTATTCACACTGGTTCGGTGAAAATTGGGCAAGAAATTAAGGGAGAAATTGAGAAGAATTGTAGGGAGGAATAGAAGAACAGAGAATGAGAGGGAGAAAGATCGAGTAAGAGAGAGAGAGAAAGTGTTTGAGAAGGAATCTGGAATTTTTCTATTGATATTCGATGCTTGGATAAGGCTGAATCAGGCCTTATATACTAATTACAGCAGTATAACTAATTGATTCCTTTCGTACAATAACCTGGCCATCTTCAAGAACAATTTTGTTATAACTACCAAGGTATGACCCCTCACAGTCCTAACAACCACAGTACAACACTTGTTAGCCCTGGTACATGACAGTTTATATTGCATATTTGTGCATACTCAGGGCATATATCTAACCACTCTAGTAATAGCAGGAATACCAGTTTAAAAAAGCATCTTATAAATGGAAACAAGATGCTCATGATTCTAGATATGCAGAGACATGGGAGGGAAGAAAATAGCAATTATTTTTTATTGATAGCATCACATGTGTTTGGTCTTGGCTACATTCTTTCTGAGTTCATTTTGTTTTTCTTTACTTTGTTTGGAATGCTGTATATGATTTTGGGCTAATATTTCGTGTGTAAACTTGAAGGTTATACATCGAGATTTCAAATCTTCAAATGTGCTCTTGGATGAAAACTTCAAGCCAAAGCTTTCAGACTTTGGGGTTGCTAGGGAAGGTCCAACTGGTGACCGAACTCATGTATCCACAGCTGTAAGTAGATAGTGTATAAATATTAGCGTGAAAAAAAAAATGTAGATAGTTGTATAAAATAGGACCACATAATGGTTAGTTGTATGTGGCGTAAGTATATCCTGGCTCCTTCCAACTTTTTTTTCCCTAATCATTTTAACAAATTTTTTTTTTTTGAGACAACCGTTTCCTGACATTTGATGGGCTCATGAACTTCTTTTCATTTTTGTTTCCCGTGATTTTGTATTCTTCTTGAAGTTCCTGTTTGAGAAGCATGGGCTCTCTCGATTCAGTTTGGCTTACACTGATTATTATAGTTGTGCTGGTGAAAACATGGTTTGGATTTTGTTAGCTAATTTTTTTATGTCAGGTGGTTGGAACATTGGGATATTCTGCCCCGGAATATGTTCAGATTGGCCATCTTACCGTCAAGAGTGACGTATATAGTTTTGGTGTAGTGCTATATGAGGTGTTAACAGGCAGGCGGAGTGTGGATAGACACCGCCCCCCAATGGAGTATAGGCTTGTAGATTGGGTGCGGCAGTACCCAGCAGACAGCAACATGTTTAGCAGGATCATTGACCGACGACTTGGAAACCAATATTCTCTCCCCACCGCTCGGAAGATTGCCAAGTTGGCCGATAGATGCCTTAATGTGGACTCGAAATGCCGGCCTACAATGACTGAAGTTGTGGAGATCTTGAAAGAAGCAATACAAGATTCTGGAGGAGGAAGTTCTCCGGAGCATCCGCACCGAAGCTGGTCATTTTAACAAGTTCTCGCCCCAAATGGGAATCATGGAAACTGTTTTTCAGTTACCTCAACCAAATGATACTTCAATGAGGGTTAGTAAAATAAGAATTTATGAACCCTAAAGAGGAGAAAGAACCATTGACTATTGTACTTAGCTGACATAATTTCTTCTGCTTTTGACAGACAGGTATAAATGCTTGGACCTCAAATGTGTAGCAGCAGGAATCGTTCACCTCGTGGCTAAGAGGTTCGAGTCTCAAATTCATGCATTTTACACGTCTATTGTAATTCTTTTGGGGTCAAGTGATAAACGTTATTATTCATGAAATGATGATGTTCTTTTTGCTTTTCATTTTGTAAGAGGTTATTCATTGACTGTGGAAGAGGGCAGTGTGAAAGACGTCAGTGACCTTGGTAGCACGAGTGGATTTTTGTGCACATTTTGACTGTAAATCATTAGAGTTGGAACTTGAACAGCTTATTGCTCTCTCCACTTTTTGCTAATTTAGACATGTTTTTCACGACCTTCATTAAGCAAGCAATTAGTATTGTTCATTATAAGTGATACCCAACCATTAAAAGTTATTTTTCCTCTTTTCTGGAAACAGTTCCTGGCAGAATAATTGATTGTGGTCATTTTTTATTATATTTTTTCTTGCTTTATTTGAAATTGATTTAAAAGGAAAAATGGATAAAAGAAATATAGTGTTCATGCATCAAATTAAATTTCAGCAGTGGCTGAAAGTGATTTACTAAAATATTGATATTGATATTCATTTGTATCAACCGGCTTAAATATAAGAGGCAAAGGGGAATTTGATAGAGCCTTCAATATGATAGAACCAATTGAATTGAATTTTGAAGCACATAAAATGGTGCCCTTTATTTCTCATTTTTTAAATTGTATTTTATTTTAAATAAGGATAATTGAGATTTATGGGGAGTTCATCGACAGTTCTAGTCCTGAGGAATAGTCTAATAATATCAAGACTCTTTGAGAGTATTGAGTCTATGTTAACCTTTAATTGATTAATGCCCTTACCACCATGGCAATGCATAATAGTCGTTGCCAACCAGATGGGTCAGTCCACTCTGCCCTACCAACTACCAACATGACAATTCTATTGAAAAAAAGTAGTGGCATTAGCATCACAGCTGGAATTAGCTATTAATTTAAGTTGTGCCTCTCTTTCTCAGCAATTAATATTCAATAATTTTTGGTGCGTCATTACAGCAGGACCACTGGGGCTTATGGTATTCAAGTCTCTTGATAATTTATTGTTAAAAAGTTGTTAAATATTTTTTTAAGATTTTCAGCAGCGCACGTGAATAATTCCCAAATCATTGTACAAGAAATAAAAAAAAATATTATACTAAGTTAAATGTACTTTTGATACCTAAACTTTATTGATTTTACAATGTTCCTCATAAAAATAACTCAAAAGAGGGGGTGAATTAGAATTTTAAGTTTAAAATGAATTTTATCGAGTTATTAGTTTTTTAAATAAGTTTAGTTTTTGATTTTATGATAAATAGATAGTCGTAATAATCTTAACAGCGTAATTAACACATAATATTTTTATAAAGGTTTGGCTTTTTCAGCTTATGTCATCTCTTTTCAAGTTTAAAAAAAATTGAAGGTCCACTAAAAATAGAAGAAATAACCTTTTATACAAGAGGTACAATCACGATCATACATAATCTTGTTAACAAAATCACACTTGTAGCAATTTAAATACTTCAAAAAGTGGGATCACCTCACGTGCAAGTGAGTAAAATACAAATAACTGTCTTGCAACCCTTTTAATCTTGAAACAAAGAAAAAAAACTTTGTTACCACAAATCTTTTATACTTAAATACCTTCATCTCTAAATGCACAACGAGCTCAATAAGTAAGTTCAAATGTTGATAGGTGAACTGTTTTTAAAGTCTTTTCTTTGTGCTTCTATTTGTAGGAGAACATGGCATTTTTGTTTGAAATGGGAACATTTTCCTAAGTAGAAGATCATTTTTTTTATTAAAAATATAATTAATAAAGAATTGATTCTATTATATTGTATGTGTCAAGCAACATAATATTTCTCTTATAAGAATAAATTGAGAGAAAGGGAGGAGCCCATTGGGGGTGAGACCCACACACACACTCCTGTTGTTAGCCTGTGTTCGACGCGGGCAACAAATCATTCTTGTAAAAAGGATTAGTCAAGAAAGGTAATCATGTTATATTAAATAGACAATATTGGTAAAGAAATTGTGAATCTGTAAGAGAAAATATGTTCAAGAGATAAACATCATTATATAATAACAAAATAGGCTATAAAAGAAACAATCCTATTTGATAAAAGATGGCTGGTCACAGGAGATATATATAGTATTTAGGACCTCAAAGAAGCATTAGAAAGAAAAAAAGCAGCTCCGAAAATAAACAATATTTTAAACAGAGAGAGGGACAAACTGGCTCATCATGTTTTAGTGAAAGACATTAATGATAAATAGGAAAATTAGTTTTTTTCTTGTGTTACAAAAGAGGAAATATGATTGATCTTAAAAAAAAATTGGTAGAAGGGCCTTAGACAGGTTATTAAGATGATTTAGAACACTAATAAGTAAAGAAAAAAAGTTAACTAAAGTTTTTAGAAAAAAGATCATTTAGATAGACAGTACTTGGTAAGCCAAACCTCAAGTTTGGTTAACTAAACTCCTTAATGGGAGAAAATAAAAAATATTTTGTGATGATTTGGTTTATTAGTTTGGCTTTGCTA
Organism: Diospyros kaki; assembly: GCA_036245055.1. Lineage (NCBI taxonomy): Eukaryota > Viridiplantae > Streptophyta > Magnoliopsida > Ericales > Ebenaceae > Diospyros > Diospyros kaki. Next base: position 33,339,196 of record BSEG01000007.1, read on the forward strand.
GAGGGTCCTAAGATACATTGGGGTCATTTGGCCAACCATAACTTTCATATGATAACCTACACTAAGTGTCTAAAAAGATGAGATGCATTTTGTCTCATTTTAGTCAACTAAGTCCACTGCTTTGGTTGACTAGATTGGATCTTAAAGTGCCTAAAATTTTCTAGAGGAGTTTTGTTGACTAAACTTGAACTTTAGTTGATTAAATTTAAATAGTTTCCAAACAAAAATAACTTATTGCTTACCTGATATACCCACCAGATGCGGAGAAAACAACTTTTATTATTGAAAAATACATCTATTGTTACAAAATTATGCCTTTCAGAATGAAAAATGCAAGAGTTGTACATCAAAGAATGGTTAACAAGGTTTTTAAGGACTTGAGAAATACCATAGAGGTGTATGTTGATGATATGATCACTGAAAATAAGAAAACTAAGTCACATGCGATGAAACTTGCCAAGTATTCGAAGTGCTTAGAAAATGTAATATGAGACTTAACCCTAACAAGTGCTCATTCAAAGTATAATTAAATAAATTCCTAGGGTATATGATAATGCAAAAAGGAATCAAGACTAATCTTGAGAAAATACAAATTATCCTATATATGAAATCACCACTTTTGTTCAAGGAAGATTAGTGATTGAATATGAGGATAGTTGTTGTAAATAGATTTCTCTCAAAGTCAACAAAAAAGAGTCTTCCATTTTTCTAAATTCTAAGGGCCAGAATGTTAGTGATATGATCTAATGCTAGATTTAGAAGATATCTAAATAAGTATTTTGATGTGTTCTTGTGCATAATAAAATGACAGTTTATTTTCATTCATGACTCTTCAATTTTATATGAATAAGTCCCTAGATTTCTTATTAAATATCTCATTGTCAAGTTGTTAAAAATGTGATAATGAGATTCTTTAGTACAAGAAATATTAAATTGTTCATAATCCTTAGCTTCCTTAAATGGGGACTTTAGCACAAATGTTTACTACTTTGATTAGTATGAGATACTAATGATAAAGAGTGGTGAGTCACATGTCACAAAACATGAGATGCTTATAGTAAATGTGTGGATGGTTGTTAGTTGAATAACACACCGGACATGACATTGATTACAAATTACATAGTTACGAGAATTAATGATTTATTATTAGTTGTGATTGTTAATTGATCCTTTGACTTGAAGCAACACAGTTATCTTATGTATTGGTATGTGAGATTTGTTGGTAATGCAGACTCATCCAATTGTAAGGTTGGAATGTTCGCTGTGTGGTCTCATTTGATTGATATGTGAAGGCAGGAGTTTGTCAGATAATATCCATTACCTTCTTACATGAGGTAAACATCCTATGCAATCTTCTATTGGTATGTGGTAGAAGAAGACTTTGGCCAAGGCATGAATGATTGAAAATAGTTTTCAACGTGTCATCTCATCACACTGGCTAAGATCTATCACATAATATCGAGTTAGTAAATTTGATTAGTCCATGGTTCTCACTCAGTTGGGACGTTAGTAATGGAATGATTGAATTATACAGTAATTATCAACAAAATAGGTTTACTATGAATTGACTTCATTCAATTTAGATTATCTTGATATGTTGCTAGACACACTTAAGATTGTAAGGATATTTTGAGAAAATGAAAAGATTTTTATAATATATTGAAGAATTTAATTAACATAAAAAGAATTTGATGTTTTTTTTATTTGGCGATGAACTTAGAAAGTCACACACCTAAAAGCAAAGCATCCCAAAATAAGAATTATAGAACTTGTGTTATGTTTTCGATGCTATAAAAAGTTAATGGAGGGTCTAATTGTCATTAAGAGTTAATGATAGATTTGTATACAATTGAGTAAAGGCCTTATAGCAACAAAAATCAAATTATCAACTCCTTTCATAAACTTTCGATAGTTTTTCAGAAGTTAGAAATTGTCAATTACTCAATGAATACTATTGATAGTTTATGTTTAATAGATTGTGTGTGGAATGAAAGCTTTAAGGAGTCAATGAAAAGTCCACCAACTCTCATGCGACTTGTCACTCTCATGCTACATGGGTTTGAAGTGAATTAATCCATAATCCACTAATTATCCTTCCACTAATGCATATAAATAGGGAGATTAAAGATGAAGAAGGTTTTAGTTGTTCTAGCTAATTTTACATCTTGTTCTTCTCGACAACTCCTTCGTGTTCTTCTTTTTCTCAATCATTCATGAATTGAGCTCTAGTTTTCGAAACCAAGAATAGCTACAAGCCTTAACATACCCTTGTAATATTCAACTAGCACTATAAGTGTTGGAAATGTATGCCCTAAAGACACGTTTTATTTAATTTATGGTAATGATGTTTTATTTTAGTCTGTTTATGGCACATATATCATTTGCATTTAACTATTGGAAAAGTGTCCATGCTATTAAGTAAGTGATTCATGTGATGGGTCGTTCTTCATAGTTAGGCATGAATCATGGGTACTTAATATGCAAGAAAAATATTACTCTTGATCTTTTGATAGAACTGGGCATTCTATCATGATAAAATCATTGTGCAATAGATCCTAATGGAGGATGGCTTGCCTTAGCCAGTAAACAGTCCGTTTACTCTAATTGTACAAGCGCATTTGGAATGCGTAGAGTGGACCTGTGATAGAAGCTAATGACAAAGTACTGATTATCATGGAGCTAGTCTATCACTGCTACTACGTGGACGAGTACTCTAATACTTGAGTATTAGTTGGTGGTCTAGTGAACCTAGAGCTATATTCTTAGATTCACTATAGGTGAGGTCTATCAAAGATCAGCAACCTTGTGAGTTGGGAGTGTGGTTTCTAATTAGCTAAGACAGACTAATACAAGATAGTTTCTGTGATTCACCCCCTTGTGATTGTCCAAGAATAATCTAATAATCCAGGGCCCTGGCAACGTGACTTAAGAGTGTGTGCTTCTGGGTAGCTCCCAGTGATAAGCAAGTACATTCGAGTAGTCACGGATTATTGGACTAGTGATCTAAGGATGGTAGAAATCATTTAGAGAGGTGTTAGTACATTATTCCTTTCTAAATTATGGGTGTTACACAGAGGGGTATTTTCGTCATTACACTAGTAGGTCAAAGACATCGCACATGCAAAATTATTCGTGGGGTCAGTGTTGCCATATGGTGATAGTTGGAACACTTAGAATGACAAAATATAGCTACTGGGTAGCAGGGATATTTTGGTCATTTTAGCAGCCATGAATAATTTGTCTTTTGGTCCCCAGGGTAGCTCGATGTAACTCATGTATTTTTTAAATACATTTTGGCTTGTTGGGTAAATTACATTGAGAGAGAATTATTTAATAGTTCATTGGGATTTAATTAATTAATTGGGCTAACCCAATTAGAGAATTAATTAAAAATGGACTTGGCCCACTAGGGTTTTTAACCCTAGGATGCTCCCTATATATATTCTCTCTCTAGTTGTTATTAACCCTAATCTCTGATTTTCGATTTTCTCTTGTTCACCAAAGAGAGGCCATGAGTTCGAGCCATATCTTGGAAGATCGAAAGATCTGATGCGTAGGAGCTGAAGGATCGCAGGACAGCCATCATCTCCACAACGTGAAGAAGCTGTCGCCCCTCCTCCTTCGAACGCTCCATTCCGACCGGTAATCCCAAGAAAAAGTAAGTCTCCTAGACTCAAATCAATACGAGGATAGATTTAATGGTTAAATCGCTTCCGTTGCATGCTTTGTTCCTCGTAATCGGTCCTTCAATAAGAGCTTCGAGAGATTTTGGAAGCTAACGTGGTGTGGACCAACTAGGCCTTTCACACTTGAGGAGGATAAGGTTAGCTTGTGAAGTTTCTCCTACATTAAACATTAATTCTTCAAGAGACAACCCTTTACTAAATAGGTTGGTTTTGGTTGTATGGTTATTGTACATTGAAAGTGTAAAATAGGAGTGCTTACCCAAAAGGAGAGTGAATTGGGTGTTTCAAAACTTTTTGGTTTGATGAAGATTTTTTACAAAATTGTTTTAGATTTCTTTGTGCTTTTGAAAAACAATGTTGTAAGTATAAAATTGACAGTGCACAATGCATGAAAACCAAATGTAAAAGAATATGCAAGAGATTAAATTTGCTCAAATAAAATTAGAGTAAATAATGCAGCACAATATTTATAATGATTCAGCACAACTCAGTCTACTCCATTACCTTGTCTTCTCACCAAAAATTTTCAAAATTTGCTAAGGAATGTCAATTTAAAGAGGGAAACATTATCCTCTATAACTTTTACTAGGCTTAGCTATAACCTTTCATATAGCTTTTCACAAGCTCAGTTGGAGCCATTTGGTAGCTTTTACAAAGCTCAATTACAACCTTTTACAATAGCTTTTACAAGGCTAAGTTATAACATTTACAATAGCTCTCAAAAGATATGAAGTAAAACTCATAGAGCAAATGCCGCTCAAATATATGAATGAGAGCTTATGAGGGGTTTCACAGTATAGATAGAGAGAAATAAAGAATTAAAAGTGGAAACTCTCTTTTTTTTTTTTTCTCTCATTCTCTTCAAGAGCATTTCATCAGAGTGTTGTTAATTTTGTACATGCCTTGGATATTTATAGTCATTGGCTCTTCAATGCACCTAACAAATTTGTCCAAAGGATAAAAACATTAAACCTGTAAATCATCAAAGCATATTTTATTTTTGCATTGCAACGGTTAGATATGTATTTTAAGCTCAAATATAGTCAATTTTAATGAAAGAAATGTTCAAACAACTTTTTGCAACAGTCTCATTTTCTGGAATGAAAAACTATGCACTTTTATTGTTGTTTGTAACGACTATATTTTTGAATTTCAAAATACCATTAGTCGAGTAAACAATGATGTTACTCGATTAAGTTTGATAGCTTATTTTGGTAATTACTCGACCAAATTGCATGTTACTTAACTAAGGTATAACCTTACTCGACTATATTCTTCTCTTACTCAATTAATAAATCAGATAGAAAGACTCACTCTCTGTCTAATAATTTTTACTTGACTAAAATACTTAGTTAGTAGACTAAGAATGAAGTTACTCGATTAAACATAATATCTTAGTCGACTAACTATTCAAGTACAAAGACTTGGCATTTTTCTCCTAAATTATTACTTGAGTAAGATTTTTGTTTTCTCGACTAAGGTATAACATTGCTCAAGTAAAATATTAATTTAGTCGATTAAGATACAAGTACAAAGACTTTTATCTTTTGGACCTCGATTTCTTACTCAATTAAAAAACATGATTACTCGACTAATATATCACATAGTTGATTAACACAATGATTATTGGATTAATATTATTTCATCACATACTCGACTAATACAAGTTGTATAATCGATTAATCAAGGTTTTACTTGATTAAAATCATAAATTAGTAGAATAAAACACTTATTATTGGACTGAGACTAGAGATGTCAAAAGGGCCGGCCCGGCCCTGCTTGGTCCGGCCCGAGTCGGCCCACGAGCTTTTTAAACGGGTCGGGCTGGCCTTTGTACTAAAAGGGCCAGGTCGGGCCAAGGCCCTTTTGCCATGGATAGGGCCCGGCCCGGCCCACGGCCCCCCTACAAAGGGGCCGAGCTGGGCCGGGCCGGCCCGTGGGCTAGAGGGCCAGGCCGGGCCCTTAGCCCATAGGGCCTAGCAGGCCCGGCCCGGTGGGCTCGGCCCTTTTCTTCCTTTTTTTTAAATAATTTTTTAAAAATAATACATATAATATATACATATATAAATATCAAAATAATACATATATAAAAATTAGTTTTTTTCATTTTAAAATATTTTCTATCTTAATTCTTAAATATTATTTCATCATTTTATATTTCAAAATTCTATATACCTTATAAATTTTCTTGCGAATTAATATAAAAAATAATGTACATATAAAAAAAAGAATGTTTATTTATAATTTAAATATATAAAAAATTTAACTTAAAAATTTTAAATAAATTGATGGTTATTATTTATATATATTGCGAAATTAAATTTTTTAATATCTAATATCAATAATTACTAAAGAATAACAAAATTAAAAAAAAATGAATAAGGGCCTTACTGGCCCATAAGGGCCACGGGCCGGGCCCTTAAACAGGCCGGGTCGGGCCGGGCCGTGGGCCTAATTTCTTTGGCCGAGCCCGGCTTGTTTGAACAGTAACGGGCCGAGCCAAAGCCTAGCCCGTCTCGGGCTGGGCTGGGCGGCCCGCGGGCCGCCCGACCCTTTTGACACCTCTAACTGAGACAATTCTTACTTGATTAAATCTTTTAGAGTTGAACTTTACTCCATTAAAAGATGTTCATTAAAGTTTTGTATTTAATTCTCATCATCAAAACATTTTCAAAATCAAACTCAACACACGTTGTTAAAACCCCTAAGCTTCATATGGGTTTTGCGTTCATTTTTTATGTGCACATGAGATGTGAAAAATATTTAAATCCTACACAATCGTATAAGATCCCTAACATAAAAATAAATAAATAAATAAATAAATGGACAAGTGAATACCAAAAGGCCCTCAAGCACTAAAAAAAATATTTGAAGCAAGTTTCGTTGCTGACCAAACTGGAGACTGGGAGCCTCTGTTCATGTGAGTGCAATGTTTAGTTATATTGGTTGCGAAGAGCAAAAATTATAGTTGCAAATAGAATTCCCCTAAGAAATTAGAATGGGCGGGAGCTCTGAGGGTTAATCTCAAGAAGGATAGGAACAGGTACATAGATGGCTTTCCTTCCTTAAAATCCTCTGATCCTTACAAAAAGGAGAATAGGGGTAGTTGCACTTTATTTGACCCCAACAGTGATGCTTACTTAGATCGAGGATAGAGATGGCCTCCTAGCCCATAAGGTATGGAGAAAAAGGATCTTAACAAGAACTCATGGTAGTTGCTCCTCGGGAAGGAGGAGAAAAAGTAATTGGAGGCTAAGGAAAAAGAGAAGAAACTATAATTGAAGTATAAGAAGGAAAAGAAGAGGTCGTCGATGGTTGAGAAAGAAGAGAAGGAAACCCCTAGGCCATTTCAGCTTTGGCAAGATGACCTATTGCCTCTTGGAAAAGATAAGTTCACTTACGCAACGCTCTCTCTTAGGATGCCAAACATATTCAGGCCTCGTTAGCCTCAATCCTCTTATGGCAGCATCCCCAAAATGACCAATTCTTGCAAAGTCAAAGAAAACAAACCATTAATAACTCAAATCATCACAAAAAACAAGTAAAAACGAAAAAAAAGAGGAGGGGGGAATACCCTCAAGGGATGGGTGCTCCTATGAGGACGTGGAGGTGTACAAGTAAACCTCATCTTTACTCATGCTCCTCATCTCCCTTCATTTGCCACTAGAAGATGAGTCACCAGCAGACGGAGAATTGGAGGAAGGAGCCCCATCAAAGTCAAATCACTATAAGAAAAATCAATTTTAGTGACAGAAAAATTCGTCATTAAAAATAGAAAATTCATCGCTAAATTTTTAATGACGGGATAAAAATCCGTCACAAAAAAGGGCGTTACTAAATTTCAGTGATAGGGTTGGACAATCCCGTTGAAAATCTGTGAAGAGACATCTTTTTCGTCGCAATCTGCGACAGAAATACCCGTCACAAATCATTTTAAATAATAAAAAATAAAACATTAAAATATTAAAATTAATTTTAAAATAAAATAAAATAAATATTTATCTAACTTATAATATTAATTCTAAATATTTGAATTGAAATTTTATTTCCTCTTTTTAATGTTTTATTTTAGATAAAAATTTTAAAATCTATTAGTGTGCTCTACATATTTTATAAAAATAAAATAATATTTTTTTTGAAATACTATTTTAATTTTTAGTATTTAATTACCTAAATATTTTAATTAAAATAATTATCTAATTTATTTCATATGTTAGTTTTAAATATTTGAATTGAAATTTTATTTATTATTTTTAATGTTTTATGTCAAATAAAATTTTTTGTATTTTTTAATGTGTATATTTTATTTATAACAATAAAAGTAAACTATATTACATTTAAAAGTAAACTATTACAAATTACAAATTACATCAACATTTCCTATGTATTTTATTTAAATTATAGTATTATATTTTAATTAAAAGTAAATTATTTTCAATTAAAAATAAAAAAAAACATAAATAACCATTAAACTAAACTAACACAAAATAACTGTAACTAAACTAAAACAAAATAACTACAACTAAACTAACACAAAATAACTATTAAACTAAACTAACACAAAATAATTAAAAATAAAACTAAACAACACAAAATAATTACCTCAGTGACTAAAAGAGTGGCGGCAATGGCACCGGAGTAGTAACAATATCGGTAGGAGACAACAGCTGTAGAAAAATCAAGAGAACTAGGGGAAAAATAGAGAAATGGTGTGAGAATAAGAGGAGGGGACGAGAAGGCGTGAGAACCAGAGAGGGGAAGGGGGAGAATGGTCGTTCGGGAGGGGGGTTTTAAACTTAAATCAGTGACGGGCAAGGCACTCCCATCATTGATCAGCAACGAGACTACCAGTCCCGTCATAATTTAGTGATAGGAATCTGTGACCCGTCACTGATTAGTGACGAAAATTCCATCATTGAGATTTTGTGACGGATCGTTCTGTCACTAATTCCGTCATTAAATTTTGTGACAGGTAAGCCGCCGCTAAAATATTTTTGTGATGGATTTCTGTCATCAAAACCGTCACAAATTAGTAACAGGTGGGCCCCCGTCACAAATCCCATCACTAAATTATGATTTTCTTATAGTGAATAGAAAGTTGTCTCCCTCATTTGAAGAATAATCGAGGAGCATTTCTCCACTACTAAAGGCATCGAAAGGCCTACAAGAACTTGTGCATCTCTATGCTGGGCATCACTCCACACTAGTGGCATAGGATTGAGAAAGCCACTAGTTGGGCTCACTCATTAAGGTGAAGTTGAGTTGAAATTAGATGACTATTACTCAAAAATTTCATCCCCAAATTGGAAAGTAATAATCAAATAATGGCAGCCAAAGAGGCCTTGCGAACTTCTATATAGTCATCATCCACATAGGTAGTACAAGTGTTCCTACATCTAAGAAATCTTATTTCATAATTCTCAAGGAAAGGATATAGAGAATGGACTCTTGCAAGATCAATATTTGAGAAATTAAATCAATTACCTAAGATCAGTTGCTCTTCTTGAGGAGTGACAACTCTTCAAGTTTGTTTTACCTTCATCGTAATAATAAGAGAACTCAGCACAAGATTCAAAAAAATTATAGAAATCTAAAAAAGTCATTGAGAGAATCAATCAAAGTTCACAAAAGAGCTCAAGAGAGTCTTTTGAAAGATCTTAGTAAATTCAAAGATCATTCTAGTAAAAAAGTGAAAAAAAGAAAAAATAAAAATTGAGGTCTCCTTTTTATAGGGGGAGTCTGGAAGACAAAACAGTAAAATACACGATAACTCAAATCGACAAGTGAAAAGTTTGCAAAAGACCTCAATCGTTGGATCAAAAGAATTAGAGATCTAGTAAGGTAAGATCCAGGGCAAAATAAAATTCACCGCCATAAAAAAATAAAAAAAGACAAAAAGCCCTTCCTTAGAGAGTCTCTCAGATGGACTACTCAACAAAAATAATACTTTTCCTTTTGGGAGACTCAGAGGAAAGAGTGACAAACCATTGATGTATATTTGGACCAAGGCCCATGAACCTCATAACCCCAAAGCTTAAAAGCATAAGAACCATGGAAATGAATCTATGCCAAAAGGAGACTTGGGAGACCTTTTTGATTGAAAGGCCCCCAAGAGACTCCCTCTTCAGAACCCCAAACCTTTTTGATTAAAAATGAGCTACAAGTCTTGGGAGAGTCCCTAAGTAGTCCCTCACATGGTATTCTCATGACAAGTGTGTAAATATTATCTTCAAGATCTTCTCTAAAAAATTTCAATGGATGAGAATTATTTACAAAAATTCTAATCTTGATATATCAAGAATTATTATCACGTCCCAACAATTCCATTTATAAATATAGAAGAATCTTTCCTCTTAAATAAGTTAATTTTTACTAATTCAAGAGCTTTACACTCTTTATACAATCTCTAAGAATTTGACTTGAACATCACAGTGTTTGTTCGAAAATTATCCTGTGTTTTTTAACGGTTGTATTTTTACATAATTCTCAAGATTCAAAGACAATTCTCTTTAATAAATAAATTTTATTATTATATTTTGGCGATGACAATATGACTTTTTTTTAGATAAAATGCGTTAGAAATAACCTTAAAAATAGCTAATAGATTTATTCCTATTAATAGGAATTAAAACGTATTCTGGAAGACATAAAAGCCCTAGCCAAGTACATAGGTCAGTCCACTTCTCGCCCAAATAAAATAATAAATTCAATGGAAAAAATAGGTAACGCAACGCATAGATTTTCTTTATAATAAAAGAGAAAAACTAAGAGTAAAATAAATATTTCGCTCGACGATTTCGGCCGACTCTTGTGTAAAATAAATAGGCAGCAGGTCTTCACGTCACCCCCAACCCCGCCTCTCGGCGATGACATGGCAAGCATGCCATTGCCAGGGCCATAGGTTTCCAAATATTTTGTTTACTTTACTATCCTATTGTACCTAACATCATTATTCAACCGAAATTAATAAGGCTTACAGTTCTAGCATTAATTATTTGAAGCTCTCACCTTATAACACATTAATATATAAATATTATTTGGAAAATGTTATAACTATGATTAGTGTAACACCCAAGAAAATTTTTGAAGATAAAATGATAATTGACAAAGGGCAAAATTGGAATTTTGAGAAAAATGAGACTTTAGGGCACACTAACCTAGTTTTGGACGACCGAAATAGCCAACGGGAGTACCTCGGACCCTAGATAGCCCAAGAAAATGGTATAGTATCGACAAGCAATTAAAATTATGATTTTTAGTGGCAAAATGAAGAAGATCGGGAACAGTTTTCGGTACAGCAAAATACAGCTGCCCATTTAGGTCGTATTACCGAATTGCTGTAAACGAAGTCCGATATGCCAACGGAGAGTGTCATGGAATAGTATTCGATGTGTGGAACAACCCTTAAGTGGTTTCGGGTTGAATCGAGTGGATTTAAGGTCAAATAAATCAGTCGGGCCAAAGTGTAATTTTCTAAAAATGCCCGAGGGAGGTCTAAACAGCAATTTTTCGAATGTTTCAAGGGTGAAATGAGAATTATTAACCTTAAGGGTCTTAGTGAAAGTGTTAGAAAGATCAGGGGCTTGAGAAAAGGGGCCAAAATGCAAAGAAGAAAATTCAGGGGCCTAACTGCAATTTTTGGAAAAGCTGGCCGCGCATGGCAGACCTGGCGCACGATTTGGCCGGAAAATCCGGCCATGTGGCCGTCAAGTCTTGTCAAGGGATGGCCGAGGACCGTCCTAGTGGCGTGAGGGGAAAGCATTGGCCGGAGATCGGCCACGTGGGGTGGGTTTTTGGCTATAAATAGTCGAGGGTTCGGCCGAGAATGAAGCACAAATCGAGCTCGTTCTCGAACGATTTTTGGAGCTTGGATAAGGGGCTTTTGGTCTCCAGGAGGTGAGGATCATTTTGGGAGTGGTTTGAAGCATTTTGGTAGAGGTTTGAGGGTGTTTCGAAGGTGGCCGAGGGTTAGAGGCGGACCGATTTCTGCCACCTGTAAATCGATTTTTAAACGTCTTCCCGACGTTCTTTCGGCATGAAACCAACGGGGTTGTGATCGATTTGGCAAGGGCTTTCGAACGGCACCCGATTTGCCATCATCGGAGCACCGGCCGGCGACCGTCTCGCCGGAGAAGAAAGGGCGCGTGCAGTGCACGCGCGGCTGCCACGCGCAGCACCACTCGCCAGCGCGTGAGGGCGCGTGGCAAGTCAGGTAATTTCGAATTTTTTTTATTATGTTTAGAAAATTATTTTATTATTTATGGTGCAATAAAATTTAGAAAAATGTTTGAGGAAATGGTCATTTTGTAATTTTCAAAGTGAATAAGGCTTAGGAAAAATAGGAAAAGGAATTAGAAAATCCTTAGAAATTTTTGGGAGATAGGAATTAAATATTTATGAATTATTATGAAGAGAAATCAATGAAGAATTTGGAGTAGGTATTTATTAGAATTTTGAGGCGAAAAATAAAGAAAATAGGAAGAAATTATGAAAATTTGGGAAAATAGACATTGATATGATTTTGAACAAATATGATGACTAGAGGCTCGAGGTTGAAGTACAAGAGCGTCAGGCGCGAGAATCGAGGCTAAGCACGCAGATCGAGGCAGGCGCGCAAATCGAGGCTGACCGCGCTTGACGATTGGAATTCGTCTAAAGGTGAGGAGTTCTTCCCTAAAAAAATTTGATTGCTGTGAGTGTTCGCTTCCAAACTTGGTTTTGACTCGTGAGGGGTTCTGCCCAAAAAAAGATTTCAAATGACATGTAAATGGTTTCCAGGCTCGGTTTTGTGATGAATTGTCTAAATGGTTGTTTACATGTGCATTAAACGTTGATTTAAGTATTGATGATGCATGTTATGAGTTTAAGTGATGCATGCTATGATTTTTCGACCATTGGCTGGTTTGTGACGTTTATGTGGGTTGTTGACCTGTGACGTGGCCCAGAGTGGCAGCACTCGGGGATGCGTACCTAAGATTAATGTTTGGTGATGACTTGGGACGGGGCTGAGACGGACTTCACCCTACGGGACCCAAGTGGCGGGGCTACGAGTGGACACCACCCCAAGATCCTTTGAGCGGTAGCATTAATGTCTATGTGACGTCGATTCTAAGGACAATGCTGTTGTGACACTCTCGGGGCTAGGGTTATGTTTTGGAATGCTTGAGTGGGAGCGTAAAGCCTGACAATGACCGTAGGGTGGTTCCTGGGCTCATGTGTCGAGGTTGTCCCTCTTAAGCAGGACCGGTTTGCCAATGGGTCGATTTGGTCGTGTCGCCTTAGAGAGATTGCGTTTTCCCCGGTTAGGGTTAAATGCGTTGGGATTCTCTTAGGCTGGTGCATGTTGAGATTTATCGATTTTGTGTACATGACTCTGCATACATTCATGAAAACGTTTTTGATCTCTCACTTAGATGATTCAGCATCTAATTTGGACTATGTTCCTGGAATATTCAAACGTTCCAGGTAAAAGCTGTGACGTCAAAGGAAGAAGGCCAACAAGATGTAGCAGATACGGTTGTTTTTGTAGGTTCTGTCTATGTTTTCAATATTCAGAGATTATGTAATGTATTTTCGTGTGAAACATCGATTCAGTCGTTGTAAAAGAAATTGTCAGTAATATGTATATATTTGAGGTTACGATCTTGCTTCCGCTGATGTGATTGATGACACCTGTCTTAGTTTATTTATTGAATGTTGTTATACTAAGAAGGTACGATCGAGATTGTCGGGAAATAATGGCTATCGAGGGATTTATGTGATGTTTGATTTAATTTTTCTCGAAATCTCGAATTAACGCACGCTTGGGAAAAGTGGGGCGTTACAATTAGGCACAGGTGTTTAATGTGAAAGGTAATGATGAATACTTCCAGGGGCGTTTGTTGTTGTTGTTGTTGTGTATTTTCCCTAAAATTAAAGATAAAGTTAAAAATGAACATAACATTTTTTTTTATTTTATATTTTTATTCATTTAGGGTGTTTGAGTTTTGTCCAATTAATCTTTAGAGTCGGGTGACTTTTCTCTCCTAATACACTCTTTAAATAAATTTGAATGCACTTACAATTTATATGCATTCAGAGCTAGACATTCAACAAAGCTCTAAATGAGCTGGACATTTGGTACATTCTTCTTTCAAGGTCGAGGGTGAGTGAGATAGATAAATAGATAAAGCATCGTTCGCCAGCTACCGCCCCCTTCACCCTGTCACTACCGCGAACATTGTCGTTGAGCCTCCCACTGTCGCAAGAACTGTCCGTCGGCCACCGCCCCCCCTAGCCCACCATTACTACGAGTACTGTTGTCGAGTCCCCTATTAACACGAACACCATGCAGAACGATCCAAGGGTTGCTGAAAAGGAGAGACAGCAATAACCAAAACTTGAAAAAGAGAAAGAGAAGAGGGAAAGATCGCAAAAGAGCCAATGAGAAAGAGAGAGAGAGAGAATAGAGTGAGAGATTGAGACTTCGGGAAGAAGCATTGGTTGAGGTTATTTTGTAAATTCGCACTATAGATAAATTGGTGATTTGATGGAGAGTGGCTTTGAGGGTGGCATTGAGGATAGTCAAATAACATTATCCTTCAATTAAATACTGCATCTTAAGAATAATTTTACTTTGCAAGTTAATATATTAATTCAATTTTCAATACTTTATATAAAATTTTAAGTATTTTATCAAAGCACGAGCGGCACTGATCAAGGAAGGAAGATAATTTCAGTTTTATTAATTAAGAAGAAGTGGGCGGCTGGCGGTGAGGCGGGTGTAGACTGGAGAGGGAGAAGGTGAGATTCATTGATTCACTCAAGTCAAGTCAAATTCTGACCTAACCTTCCTTAACAAGTTTATCTGGGTCTCTGTATGACTTTACAAGTCAAATGTGGAACAAAATCTGTCGAAGGCCCAACTGTCCATTTTACCCTCATATTTTTACTTGTCAGCTAACATGAGAAAATGTGGAATTTTAATTTACACTGTTACCTGCCTTTTTAATTAAGAGACATATTATCTAATTATAAAAATTGTACATTTAAATATATAAATTATGGAATTCTATATAAAACAGCGTTAGATTTTGACCTTTATGTATATGTATGTATATATATATATCATAAACTACTTTAAAATAGGGTTAATTATAAAAAAAAACAAAAAAAAACTAAGATTTACCTTTTTTTTTAAGTAACCCTTTAAATCGCCAACTCGGAGGGTCCCACGGGGCAGGGGCCCCGGGAAGACCGTACGGCCCTTATGGGTCTGGATTCCCTCCTCACAATTCTTATTTGTTGAGATGTCCGCGTCGGAGCAGCAGTCTCGTAAGTGTCTTATTGCCAAACCAAAACCCACGCAAACCACGTATGAATACAGAGTACTCGATCAAATTCATAAATGAAAAATCGTGACCATGTGAACGCTGACACCTTTTTCTTTCCTCGGCGTTCCCCGGAAAATATCAGTCAGTTGCGTCATCTTTTTCGTCACTTTTCCGTTTCATACACGACTCCATGTCCCGTGTCCTTATCTCCAACCTTAGCCCATGCGACGTTGAATTTCTGAGTCCCATCGCTTTCACCACCTCTGTTCATATCATATGTTTTGGGGTGTTCTCGTCTCATCCCCTTGATTTGACAATTTTTTTTCTGATTTACTTTGGATTTCCCTTCTGTACCGCGTATCCTTGCTTACTTTTCCACCTGGTCAATCTGTTTTCTTCATTTCTCATCAGGGTTTTCTCCCGTCTCTACTCTGTTTATTTGGGTTTGCCTTTTCCCGTCTGGCTTCCCATTGGGGTCTTTGCCCTTTTTCTGCCATTCACTGTTTTCTCGATTCCTCTTTTGAATCCGCCTTCCTTATGATCAGTTCGTTCTTCATTTCTCATCTGGGTTTTTTTTTTTTTTCCTGTATATTAAACCGAGTTTTTTTTCCCTGTTGTGTGTTTTTTGGCTTTTTGCCCTTTTGTGCTATTCATAGTTTTTCCAGTTCCTCTTTTCCAGCTGGGTTTTCTTTTCCCTCTTTGTTCCGCCCCAGTTTTGTTCTTTCTTTATTTGTGAGTTGCAGACACCTTTGATTTGGTTTAGGCACCAATACCGTCAGTGAAAGAAGTTTCCTGAGTCTAGAAACAGCTAGAAGAATGAAGTGTTTCTTCCCCTTCAAGGATAAGTCCAAGTCCCGGGAAAGGAAATCGGCTCCTGAACTGAAAAACCATACTAGTACATCGGAAAATCCGGCACCAGATCGGAGCGCAAAATCATTAGGTTCAACGTCAACGCCACCACGGAGCATACCAGAACTGTACAGAGACAATAAGCAGAATTTGAGAGTCTTCTCCCTCACAGAGCTCAGAAATGCAACTAATGATTTCAACAAGTTGTTAAAGATTGGAGAAGGTGGCTTTGGGAGTGTATATAAGGGTACAATTAAGCCTTCCGATGGGCGTGGTGATCCCATTGTCGTTGCCATTAAAAAGCTTAACAAACACGGCTTGCAGGTATTTGCCTTTCTACCTATCTAGGTTCTTATGTTTATATCCTTCCTTTGATGTAAAATTCAATAAGCTCTTTAGTTGCTTGCCTGCGGCGGTTAAGTTTATTCTCCTATTATTAGGGTAATTGGCATGATAAGATCTTTCCTTGCTGTGTTGGGAAAAAATGTGAACTCAAGAAACACGTTGAGGGTATAAACTAAAGTGATCCCTACAAATTTGGTTGTCTTGTGCTATAAAAAGGTATATATGGTTTAGGGATATGAGTGGCTGGATGATATATTTGAGCCCAACAACGTATTGATGTAAATCGTGATAGGTCACTGGGAATTTGGTTATTAGGAAAAGAATTTGATGACAAAATAGGAAACCACATTCATTGTAAGTAATGGCTACGTTCTCATTTGCTAATAGCTTGGAATGTATCAATAACTCCTAAAATAATGGTCATAAATTCACAGAGGTGTATATGCGCTATGGAAATACTCCTTTTCAGTAGTAACGATCAGAAATGCGGAATTTCTCTGAATTGCCAAAATAATGATAATGACAAAATTTTATGATACAGCATTTCTGCCTACATGCACTGGAGGGGACTCAACCTTTGGACTATTGGTATTGACGATCTCAAAAATAGGGTAAACTGGCCTTTTACCTAGCAATATGAGCTATCAACACTGCCTAATGGACTATTGCATTTGCATGGGGTGTTAGTGTCATATGACGTATTTTCTTAAATAGTATGGCTTATTTTTCTTGCTTTTGTAAATTAAGGCTATTACTGATGCCATGAAGTATGTGCTTCATCAGCACTCAACTGCAAGAGTGTTTATATCAGTAGTTGTTAGATCTTATGCTTATTTAGTTGGGAGATTAATATTGTGTCCTAGAACTGATGATGGAATGTAGCTCCCAACTTCTTATGTCTTACCTTCATATCATTCATGGCCCCTATTTATTTCGAAGAAAAGGATAAACCATTTTCTCCAAAATATACTTAAACAAGTATTAGTTCTTTCCAGAAACAGGATGAGCTTGCTTAGCATTTGATGGCTAGTTGGCTATTAAAATCAAATTGCAAGTCTATTCACATTTTTGGTTAACATTTAATGAAAAAAAATTTGTTGGCTTCCTATTTTACCTTGTACGACTTTGCTAACTTATGCTCTGTTTTAATTTTTGGTTCTTCCAACCCTTGGAAAGCTGGGATCCTTATGCACTAGGGGTGCCTTTTATCTTACACTTATATTCGTTTCTAATGTAGGGTCATAAACAATGGCTTGCTGAAGTCCAATTTCTGAGTGTTGTCGATCACCCAAACCTTGTAAAACTTCTAGGATACTGCTCTAAAGATGGGGAAAGAGGGATTCAACGACTATTGGTGTATGAGTACATGCCCAATAAGAGCTTAGAAGAACATCTTTTCAGCCGCACGGCGGCACCTCTGCCTTGGAAAACAAGATTAGAAATTATCCTTGGCGCTGCTGAAGGATTGACTTACCTGCATGAGGGATTGGAAGTCCAGGTATGGCTTATGTTAATTGCCACTGGTTTATCACACATTATTACTTCGGAGACTATAAATTAGTTTTCAGAAATCACAACAAATAACGCTGATTCATCATCAAAAATATGTTATTAACAATTGAAAAGATATCATAATTTAATACATTGTTACAGTTTGAAAATTATGGAAGGCCCGAGGGAAAAAAAAAAAAAAGTAAGCAAAGAAAGAACTTGGAACTTTTCAATAAACCCAACCTTCACCAACTTACTATCATATTCTTTTGGATGTTCAGCAACTTATTGTCATTGGACTATATTGATGTGTTTGTAATGTACTTTCACGTGTCCAGTAAGTTATATCAATCCACATGGCATGCATGGAAGTATATTGATACATTTGACAGGGCTGTGTAATGCATATACACTCAAATATGGATGAGTTCCCTGTTTTGGAGGGAGTATGTGCTTGCCAACCAATTTCTTAATAAGTACTAAGGTATAGCCAATGAGAAAAAAATAGTGACTTAGCAACAAAAAGAAAAGAAAGAAAAAATAGTGAATTCATTGTTAGTAAAACTTCTTGGTACTTGTGCCAAGTTTTTCATGATGATGATTCCCTACAGTTTTCCAGGCCCGAAAATAGAGGATGTTATCTTGGCTGATTAAGAGGATGCAAATGATCAGCCTCATGTTTGCACCCTCAATAGCGGTCTACAGTGTATGTGCCTAGACGATAGTTGTATGCACGTGCCTCTGTCCATACTGTTCATTGCTCACAAACTTAACAGTTAACCAGTCCACTAATAGCAAGATTACTAGTTTAAGAAGTTCCTTCTGAAGTGGATACGGGAGGCTTGAGAAGGTGTATGGAATGTAGATAAACTGAAACAGGAAGATTAGCATTCACATGGGCAAGACAGAAATAGCAATTAATATTTATTGATATTGACAATTATGTGCATGCACCCGGTACATTCTTTCTGGCTTCATTTTTATTTTTCATAATCACCTTGTTTTGAATGTTATATATGATGTGGGACTATTTTTTCCTGTTAAACTTAAAAAGGTGATCTATCGAGATTTCAAGTCGTCAAACGTGCTCTTGGATGAAAACTTTAAGCCAAAGCTTTCCGACTTTGGGCTTGCTAGGGAAGGCCCGGTTGGTGATCGGACTCATGTATCAACAGATGTAAGTACTCATGTATCAACAGATTAAGTAGACAAGTATGTAACATAGGACCACGGAATGGCATTGTTTTATGCAGCATAACTGCTAGCTTCGGCTCCTTAAAGAAATAATGTGAAACAACCAGTTGTTGACGATTGATATGCTCATGAACTGCATTTGGATTTTGTTGGCCATTTTTTTTTTCTTTTTATGTCAGGTGGTTGGAACATTGGGATATGCTGCTCCAGAATATGTTGACACTGGCCATCTTACGATCAAGAGTGATATATATAGTTTTGGCGTAGTGCTATATGAGGTCATAACTGGCAGGCGTGCTTTGGAAAGAAACCGGCCACCCAAGGAGCAGAAGCTTCTAGAATTGGTGAAGCAGTACCCAGCTGACAGCAACCGGTTAAGCATGATCATTGATCCACGGCTCAGAAACCATTATTCTCTGGTCGCGGCTCAGAAGATCGCCAAGCTGGCAGATAGTTGCCTTAGAAAAAATGCAAATGATCGGCCTACAATGAGTCAAGTGGTACTGAGCTTGAAAGAAGCGACACAAGATTCAGAAGCAATTTCTTCGGAGAATAGGAGCGTGGGCTCGTCTGCATCCAAGCCGGTTGCTTTAAACAGGCCCCCACCCCGCCAAACGGAAATTACAGAGACTGCAACCAGGGCAACTCAGTTACCTCAACCTAGACATACATCGATTAGGGTTGGTAGAAGTAGAAGAATTTTAATGACCTTAACATGTAGAGGATAACCGACTCTTTTTGTGCATCTGACTTTAGTTTCTCTTTTTGTCTACCTTGGGCCTTGGCAGGTATAAATGGTTGAGCATCAAATATGTAGCAGATGCAGGTCTCTTGCAGCTCTGGGCTAATGAGGTTTGGACCCCGGATCCATGCGTCTCAAAGGGAAGGGACTACAGTCTTTCTTGGACCCAACATCACCCCGGATCCCGGTTCATCGACTGGCCGGGCCTTGCATATCCATCTATCTATCTATATTGAGTAGTGTTTTGGAATGAAAGTATTTAATAACCAAATTTTTTATTCGGCAATGTTCATCTTTTGGTCCCCCAGCCTTCTCTATGCAGAGGTTATTTGTTTATTTATTTATGGAATAGGGTGGCGGCGGTCTGAAAGGGTGGCTGGAATTTCATGCAACTGAGGGAGGGGAGGGGAGTGGATTGTATGCGTCATCTTGACTGTAAATTACTACGGAGTTGGAGCTTTGATATTTTCTGCGGCAAATTACTCTGAGCGTGCTTGTCTTGACCCTAAGAGAATAAAATATTCATTATACAACGCAAGCATGTCACGTAAATAATGTTACCAACTCTCTTCTCTTGATGCAATCCATCATATAATATTATTTACTTGGGTATGATGTCATGTTAAGGCCTTCATTTGATGTCGTCGTTATATTAAATGTATTTTTTAAAGAGAGTTTAATATGACGTTCTCGCATCAATGGTTTATTTATCCATGAAAGTACATTGATTAGTGAACCCATTGCACCTAATGAAGTGGTAGCTACGTGTCTATTTTTTTTTTATTGATTTAATAAAATTTATTAAATCCTGCCACATTAACACTTTTAAGCAAATTGTCACAAGCTTTCTGTTATAATTTGAGTTGTTTGTACAGTTCATAGATGACTTAAAAATGTTTTTAAGAATTTTTAACAATTAATATTAATTACATTAATTTTAATAAAAAATATAACATGAAATTACAATTATTTAATTTATTTTTAAAATTTTATTTTATTTAGGTTAAATTTTAATTTAAAATAATATAATTTGAGTTAATTAACAAAATTTAGGTTAATTAGTTTTGAATTAACGTAATTAGTAATGGAGTGGTTATCCAAGTAAAAAAAAAAAAAGGTAAGGTAAAATATACTTAAATTTCTTGTGGTTTGGTGATTGAAGAGATACTCTAGTGGTTTAGAAATATTTCTACTAGTCTTTATATTTAGTTTTTTGGTGAAATACTCCCTCCATTACTAATTTTGTTATATTAGTTTAAAGTATTTTAATTAATGTTTAATTAAGTTAAAAATAAATAATAATTAAAAATAAAAAGAAAGATTGTGGCATGACAACAATATAATTCAATAGGTATTCATTAATTAGTTTTATTATAATTCATATAGTTAATATTGAAAATATAATTAGCTAAAATTATTTATATAAAAAAAGAAAATATTTGTTCCCTTTAAATTTGATTGGGCTTATATAGAGATGTGAAATTAATAAACTGGTCTATGTTAAGCTTCCTTTAGCTTGGCCTTTTCTTATTTTGGTAAATTAAATTTGTACCAATTAATTCATATTAGAAAAAGCACATACGGCTAAACTCGTAGACCCTTAATAAAAAGGTCGGTCATATCACGTGTTGAGCCACCCATAGTCTTAGAGGGCGGCTATGTTTGGGTTAGTCCATGTAAGTTTTTAAAAAAGTTTATTTTTATAAAAAATATTTATAATTACTTTAAAATATAAAAATGTTATGAAATATAAATAAAAAATATTTCAAACATTTTTGTATTTATTGACAAACAGTTAAATAAAGTCTCAACCATTTTGAAAGTAGATATTTTTCAATTTTGAAATTTAAATAATAAATTTTAGAATTATTTATGTTTATTTTATTTATAATAATTTTTCTCAATCAACTATCATTTAATCTATACCTAATCTATTATCATTTTTAAGTTTACTTTAAGGTCATGAGTACTGATGAACTTATCATTTGTATTCTTTTATATTTAAATACATTTTGGTATAGTTTTAGAGACTGTATTCTTAGAGAAATTATAGAAACTTTTATCAAAGTTTAGAATTATTACTAGTCAAAGGAAGTTAATTTTTTTTTCTTTAACACCTTATTGGTTCAATTTGTTTTTTTATTAGGATTATTGGTGTAAGACGATATTTGTAAATCTTCAAATTAGAAGAAAGACTTATAATTATACAAAACTTTAAGGGTGATTAATTTAATTATCCCTCGCTTTAGTGGACGTTTAGTTGATTTAGTAGATTTTAAGAGAAATCAATGATAAGTTAAACGTTTTGGATAATAAATTAAGGTATTCCATCTCTAATCAATAAACTAAAGAGTGTAGTATAGTCATTATTGAAAGTTAATTGCAATAAGATACGGATATTTTTGTAAAGAGTTATGCTAATATCATCTTTACAAAAATGATTTAAGTTTTAGTAATTGTATCTTATTTTATAAATGATGTAATAGATAAATATTTTTTAATTTTAATAAAAATTTATAAATTAATTATATCATACTTTAAAATATATTAAATATTAAAAACAAAAATATTCATGAATAAAATACATTTATTATGATTTAACAATAGTTGAGGGTGTGCAAATGATCGATTCAGTTATTGAAATGATTGAAATATAATAACAAAAAATAACTAGTATGGGATAAAAAACCAAATAAAAAAAACTGAACAAACTAAAAACTAAGGTAACTGAAAAAAAATATATAAAAAAACGAACTAATTGAAATAATAGAAAAAACACAAAAACATAGAACAATAAATGAAAAACCCAACAAAAAAAAAAATTCAAAAAAATTGAGGGTCAAAGAGTCAAAAGATAGAGGCAAACTGAGGATACCTAAATCAGAATTAATGTCTCTATTAGCAGTGGTCAATCAATTGAAATCGAAAGGTAAAAGGCCAAAGAGTTAAAGACAAAGGTGAAAGCAAAAAGCGGTAGGTCAGAATTGTGAGTTGGCAATCCAAGAAAAAGAAGGTTCAAGGGTAGGTAAGTTCAGTCATTTGTGACTAACCAAAGGTGAAGGCAGAAGGAAGGGTCAAAGGTGAAGGGTAATGCAACGATGATGATGGCTGATAAGAGCAAAGAAGCTGTGTGGATCTTTAGTTGAGACGACAACGATTGATAAAAGTAGTAAAATAAGAGGAATGGATGAAGGTGAAAGGAAAGGTGACGATGACAACAACCGATGGGAGCAAAAATGATGTGTCAATGGAAGTCGAGACAGTAATGATCGATGAGAGCAATATGAGTTAAGGAGAAAAAAGGGTCGAATGTGAAGGGACTAGGGAGCACCTCGATTTTACTTCTTTCGTTATGTTTTAGTGTTCTTCACTTATTATTTTTTTCTTTAATTTAGTAAAAAATGACGTAGTTTGTTCAATTCGAATATTTTGATTTTTTCAACACAAAAACTCGAATAAAAATAATCGAAGTTTTCAAAGTTTATAATTGAACTAAACCAACATTTAATAAAAAACGAACCAAATCAAAAATTTGGGTTAACTCAATTCAATTTTTTTTGATTAAATCGAAATTTTAGACACCTCATAAATAGCTTTAACATACTTAAAAAAAAAAAAAAGGCTTAACATAACCCTTTTGTTAAAAAGCCAAATGAATTTGGCCCAAATAATCGGAATTTGTGGGTTAAGAAATTGGGTTTTGACCGAGATGACCCTCTCGAGGCCCCCTGCATCCAACTGGAGAGCTATAGCAATGGAGAAACGTTTCACTCTTATCCAAACAATCGCCGCCGCCGGCGTCTTTTCCGCCGTTTCTTCCTGGCTATCTTCCTCTCTCTTATTTGAATCTCGTTCGCCTTTTCTAAAGGTACGGCTTTATATCAAGGAGCTCGGCGACTTGATTGGAAATCTCCGTTGCGTCAGTTTCGATACTGGCTCTTCACCGCATTCATAGAAATTGCAATTTGCCAGCCTCCCTCCCTCCCTCCCTCTCTTTCTGGCATATATTTTGCTTGGCTTGTCTTGGGTAGTAAAATATGCTTTATACATGTCATAGCAGTAGCATTATTGAATTCAACCTGTTTTTTCAAGCTGCAAGTCTTCACGCTTAAAATTACCTTTACGTATTCGTTACTGATGTCTTCACTGCTCATTTCAAAGCAGAGGGTTGCTTGTATGAGAGCCAACATGGGAGAGAGTAGGTAGAAATTTGTGAGGTTGATCGATAAAGGTAGGTTTGCTAGAAAGGCTATTCGCCGTGATATGTACCCAAAAGATGATTATTTCTATGGACAAATTTTGGGATGATTCATCATAGTTTTTAAGTCTCTCTGGCTACATGCACTCCATACTAGGGATGCTGCTAATTGAATTTGAATATGGTGTTTGACCTTATAGAAAGACTTAAATTGGGCACATGATATCGCTGTTAAATATCAATTGTTACCTCAGCTAGGTAGTAGCTAAATGAATAGCTTATAAGCGGTCAAACTGCATAGCCAAACAAAGCCTGAAACTCGTTAAACAGATTAATTCAGTAAGTGAGGGGGCTTTGCTTGGTGCAAGTCTTTGTATTTGGTTTAATATCGTAATTCATAATTTCTGATCGAACATGTGGTGTTGTGTTTCAGGTAAATTTGGACTTGCAAATAGGTAATTTGTACGGAGAACTAAAAAGGGAACTTGAAATTTGAGAAAACAAATTTATAATGTAAGGAAAAAAACTGTGTCAGGACCCTAGTCCTAATTGATGTTTCTTTAGAAGATAGAACTGGAAATTGAGGGAGAACTAGCAAGAATTGAGGGGGAAACGGACAGAATATTAAGCAGAACAAACTGAAATTAGGTAGAATTGACAAAAATGAGGGGGAAATCAGAGAATAATAATAAGGGGAAAATGGACAGAATTGAGGGAGAAAAGAGAGTTCAATAAATTCTTGATAACTCACAACATGATCTGCATCGTGGGGTTACAGGTTTATATAGAAAACTAACCAATAATTATTTGTAGCAGTTACAATATCCTCCACTGCCAATAACTACTCCTAAACCACTCCACTACCTCCTTACTTTCCATAATTGAAAATTAATTATAAATAATACCCAATTACTCCTAGAACATAACTGTAAAAATACTGTAACTGAATAAAAATATTACAATTGCCCCTAATTAACTGGCAGGTCGTGACATTCCCTCTCCATTAAAAGATTTCTTATCCCAAAGAAATCTTAGCTTTTGGCCTCACTTCTTCATCCAATCCCTGCTTTTACTATCTGATTCATCCTTCTTAGATTGTAAGGTGCAGGATCCTTAATGGTGCCTAAATGATTAGCCAAGTCTGATACCGAGGACGAATGTTAACTTCTTTTTTCTCCACCTTGCTGGCTCTATCCAGAAAACCCTCCATTACTATCTTTGCATTGACCTCAGATAATGGAGGGGTACCCATTCTGTCAAGAATAGTGGGCTTGAAATCTTCAAGATTCGGAGTTGATGCAATCGTAACCTTCTCCAACAGCACAACATCTTTTGTTGCTTGCTTGCTGGGGTACCCCAAGGGTCCATCTTCAACCGATATCTCTTCCAATGGTGTTGCAATGATTTTTCCCACAACTGACATTCCTTTCTTGGCATCCAATTCAAGATGTTCCTCAGCTTCTTGTAAATCAGAAATCTGAGGAAGGACCCCAGTGCTTGCTTGAATCGATTTTATAGTAGAACTTGAAAGAAATTATACTGATAGACTGATCTAAAACCTCTTTGAAATCATAATCATTAAGTTGTCCAACTTTTTTTTTAACTCTTCTTTGAATACTATCACGATCGTCACTTAATAGCAAGAATTTTAATTTCTTTTGCATTGTAATTTTCTGATTTGCTTTACTGCTTTCATTTTCTGGTTATTATTGTAATTCCTAGAATCAGTTTGTTAGCTAAGATTCCCCACGTGGAGGGGGGGCGGGCGGGCTAGAATAGGACAAAACTTTTGGTTACAACTGTTGGGGGGGTGAGGATCGCCTGTGGTTGTGGCCACCTAGCTATATCAGCCCCCAGGACTCTCTTGGAGAGGCATCGAATATGAATTCTAAATTCTGATTTCTATCTATCTTCTCTCCTCCTTGCTCTTCCTTCTTTTCTTTCTAACTCTCTCTCAATCTCTCCCATTTCTCTGTTTATGCCGATTACATCTCTTCAATTCCATCTGGATTGAGAGTGTAATCCTATTGTCACCCACAACCGTGACAAATACCTTCTTGAGCGATTGAATTCTTTCACGAATTCCTTCAGCCATCTGCATAGTCTAAATTCTTCAAAATCTACTGCATATCATTGCTGCAATAACTAACTTGTTCTGATCGAAAATCAATTGGTAGGAACCCTAAATCACAGTCGAGAAACTGCTGCTCTGATACCAAATGTCAGGACCCTAGTCCTAACTGATGCTTTCTTAGAAGATATAACTAGAAATTGAGGGAGAAATAGCAAGAATTGAGGGGGAAACAGACAGAATATTAGGGAGAACAGATTGAAATTAGGGAGAACTGACAGAAATGAGGGGAAAATCAGAGAATAATAATAAGGGAAAAATAGACAGAATTGAGAGAGAACAGAGAGACTTCAATAAATTCTTGATAACTCACAACATGATCTATATTGTGGGGTTACAGGTTTATATAAAAAGCTAACCAACAGTTATTTGTGGTAGTTACAATATCCTTCACTACCAATAACTGCTTCTAAATTACTCCATTACCTCCTTACTTTTCATAACTGTAAATAATGCCCAATTACTCCTAGAACATAATTGTAAAAATACTGCAACTGAATGAAAATACTACAACTGTCCCTAATTAACTAGCAAGTCTTGACAAATTGCTAAAATAGGAACAACATGCTTGCATTGATCTTACGTAAAGATCAATTATTAGTAGTTTCCATGCTTGCATAACATTTAGGTTTTCTCCCTTCAAAATCAGGAGATTGAAATACAATTTTGTCTTGTCATCAAATACCTTCAAAAGCTTAGCAAATTACGCTGAATTTATAACTGTTTGGGTTTTTTTTAATTTTGTTTTTTCACTGGTCTATATACTGGACTTTTTACCATTATACATGAACATGAGCGGATGTTGCTATATGTCTTTACACAAGGGCGGCCTCCTTTGTCTTCAAATTTTTATCTTTTATGAATCCAATGTAGAGGTTTGTTCTGCCCGTGTCACTTTCTGGAAGTCTTCTGCTCCGACCTCCTTCTGACATGTTCTTCACAAAATCCACCATTTGCCTCCAGTTATCTGCTTCAAATAATCTCTTGTTCATCCTTAAATATGTGAATGCACTCAATCCATTTCCAGTATCTGATCTGCTTGTTGCTAAAACTTGTGCATATGCACCAGCATCATACCTCTCCAATGCATTCTCTCCAGCAAGTTCAGTTTCTGCAGTTTTAGTTGCCTTCTTTACTTGTCGAACTAACCCCTCTGGTGAGCAGTTCGCATTCTGTGGCTGTTCTGCATCTCTCATTTCCATGCATGTGAAGTTCAGAATGACTCCGTGTTTGCCCATCATCCTTGCTATTGGGAGGTAGCCATCTCGATGCCTATTATTGTAGTATCCAGCAGTTTGTTCAGCTGCGTGGGATCTAGTTTTATAGTGCCAATGAATCCCTGCTACTTTTCCAGATAGTTGAGCTCCAGTTCCTTGAAATATTCTTTTCGCAGCTGCTAGGTTTCTGTCTCCATGCTCTAGTAGCATCCTGGAGTACCATTCCAGGAAGAACTGTCCATACTCACTGTTCCAAGTTCCTTTCCCTCGGAAGAATCCAGTATCTTCAGGAAATTGGTTGTACTGGCCAGAATCATGAGGACCACTTCTTCCCCAATCTTTCTTACCAATTGCCTCTGCAGATGCTTGCAATGAAGCCTTCATGTACTGTTTTAACAGTAGCTTGTTTAGGAAAAACTGTTTACAATAAGTCTTAATTGTGTTGATGATATGTTCACAGACTTTATATTATGTTGCCCTGGCTTGTCCTTTCACCAACATTTTTCATGTTATGGGCCATTAGTTGAAATGCCTTAATTCAGGTGCCATCATATATGAAAAAGTTCGGTTATAGAAAGTAGTTACCTTGTCATAGCATTGAAATTCTCCAATTCCTGGAAACCTCCATGTTCCATTGCTTTCCGGGTAGGATGGATATCTGAGCTCTCCACAAGGGCCCATCCCCACTTGAATTTCCTGCATTAGAAGAGCGGAGCTTGAGATATAAATCTATAAGATATGCCTCCCTATCTTTGGAAAGAAAATTTGAAGAAGAATATGGGTGGGTCCTCAAATGTGGTATTTTAAGCGTGGCTCGAATATTGTTGATTGGGGGCAAATGCCCTTCATTGCCTCTTTTGGCTCCATCTTTCATCTTATCAGTACTACCTTTTCTCTCTCCCACTCTGTCTGTAGAAATGAGAGATGATTGTCACTCCCCTTTGCATACCCATTTTCATGTGTCTCCTTATCTTTCAATTTTTTTGCCCTTTCTCAAAATATGATATGTGACCTTTACTGTCTTCTCATGTTGCCATACATATGTGAAGGTTAGATTTTCAAAAACACTGGTATAGTTACATAGGGCTGTCTACAGGTGATTCTATTTAATTGTGAATCTTGTTGGTTTTATTTTCATAGAGGTCAAGTTTCTTTCCTTATTCATTTTCTTCCTTCTCTCATGTTTGCTTTGCATCAAAAACTTGTGTATCCTTATAGAAACATTAAACAATAACCTTTGGTCATTTGCCAGGATGTTGACCTAAAAAACTTGGGTTGATAAGAATCATAAGACAAAGGATTCAGAAAATGGTTCCAGGAGTTTTGCAATTGTTTTTCTACTTAAGAAATGGGAAGAAAAAGAACAGAAAATCTATCACTTGATCAAAAATAGGATAATGAATGCAAACGTTCAAATGAATAAGTAAACAATAACATCAGAAAGAAAAATAAATTGCAGAAATCCATTTCTTTTTCTCCTAAGACCTTTGGAGGAGATTTGGAATTTCAAAATTTATTATTTGTTGACGTCTTGCAAAACAATCTAGTTGCAGTCTGAACATCTTTATTTTTAATTTCACTTGTTATATTTGGTTTTGTCCCTAAAATTATTGTCAAGCATGTGATATGAAAGTTAATCCTTACCACAATAACTTCCCCTAGGTAATCCCTGAATCTGTCACGGAAGTTGCTCATGTAATCTGAGTAGACCTGAATTGGTGTTCTTCCTCTAAGCACCGGTAATGTATCACAACCCAAGGAGATATATTCAGGATTTCTCCGGCCAGATCTGTCTGTGTAGACAAGGTCAGGATTCGTACTGATTTCTTCAAGTACCCATGGTGGTAGAGGTATGCTGAAAATCAGAGAGAAAAAATGTTTATCACTGGGTACGTCTGGTTTACTCTCTCATTAGGTTTAAAAGTAAAAGATTTTAATTTATAAGCTGATATGTGTAATCATAATGGTTCTGAACTAGGCTATCACTGAAGGAGGGGGACAGCTGGTGATTAGAAACAGTTTCTGCTTGTACAATCTGAACAGGCTATCTCCTTGGAGGAGGGATGCTTGAAGGAGAAGATGAAAGTGAAATTCAAATGACTGGGTTCAAAATAAAAATATGTCAGCTGGCTGCTTTAATTCAAAAAGAGTGGAATGTTAAGACATTCAATTAATGGTCTTGATTAATCCATATGCTAAAAAAGAAGAAGAAGAAGACGAAGAAAAGAAAAGAAAAGAAAAAAAGAAAAGAAGGAACAATTACAGGAAAATGTTTTCATACCTGCAAGAGTCTCCAACATTTCCCCCACATTGATGAAATGACATAACAACTTGGAGCTTCAATCCATGCTTTTGCACCATATTCACAAGCTCTGCATACCCCTCCCAGTTATACTTCAAAGGTCCCTCTTTTTCTACCAGTCCCCACCAAGCATCAACCATTACTCCTTCAACTCCTGCACTTTTCAAGGCCATCAAGCTGGCATTCATTGCTCGTGGCTTGTTTAAGTTTCCTCCAAATGACATGGTGTCGAGTGGTAGCATAACAAACACAGACACCTTGGAATCATTTTTCCCGTAAGTTTCTGGTAGCCTGTGAAGTCTTTCCCATTTCTCATTTCTCTCTTCCAAACTAGAGTTTCTCTCATGTGCGAGTTGAGCTTCTTGCATCAAACTTTTTGCCTGGAGATTGCGAGATGACCTGATTTTTGCAAAACAGACCTTGCTCGAGAAGTTATCAAGAATTTTGAAACTTCTGGTATCTTTTAAATTGCTAAAAGAAGTTGAAGAACGTAGTGTCAAAGCCATTTTCTATTCTTCTTGGTTTCCTGAAGGGATAGAGAGATGTGGGAATTGATGAAGAGAAGTTCATGCCACTATATATAAAAAGAGAAACTTGTTTGAAGGAGACATTGGTGGGCTCTTGTTCAAAAGGCAAAAGTGCAAAAAATCAAGACTATTCAGCGCCGCCGCCACCCCCCCCCCCTCTCCCCTCAAAAGTTGTTTTCCTTTCACATGTTTACACCCGTTTGCATTCTAGTCAAATTCAGGGATTGGACAAGGAAAAACAAAAGAAAAATAGATGTTAGGAAATTTGAAAATTCATGGATAATTTGGGAATTCGGTTATCTGCCATTGACCTGTATCGTTAAAGATTGTTTTGAATAATAAAATTGTTAATTAGTATGACAGATTTGAATAAGAGAATTGGTAATACTAATTTGATATTATCTGTGAAAATTGTAGATATTCTTGGAACTCAGGGAGCTTGCCCTATTTGCCCCCTCCTGCACCTGCCAACATTTTAGATGTCTTTATTCACATATAAGTTGCTAATTATTTGGTATAACTTGATTGTAATATCCCTAATAAACTTTGCAACTTAGGTGTAGCACATACATTTGATTCCCACATACTAGTTGTTTATTATATCAATTGCTCTCTTCAGATTCGCATAGTGCCTCCTCTTCATATTGATTTGTCTCTTCTAATGCTGAATTTCACCGCAAGCTTCACTTGATCTTAATCGTTCAGATATTGAGTGAAAAAATGGGAAAGAAAGAGTGAACTCTATTCGCTAGTCTGTGGAAATATAACTGTTAGTGCCTTCATTTCCATAAAATTCTTATCCATATATATTGGTGCGATAACTAATGGGTGGCTTTTTTTGGCTCAATCCACCAAATCCCACAAACTCAGCCCTACTCCTCGTTATGTGTTTTGCTGCACACGGCAATATATGTGGATGGCAAAAATCCCTTGATTTTGAACATACTTCGGTTTTAATTGGTTTAGGATAAGAAATCGGAGTACAAAAATGTAGGAAGTATGTGGTTGTAAAAATGTAGGAAGTATGTGGCTTTTATTTTTTATTTTTATTTTTTTTTGGGGCTTTTATTGTGTTTTCTACGAATTGTGAACTCAACTTACCATTAGTGTATGTACACAGTTACCTCCCGGGTTTCTGCATTTCCTATTCAGACCAGTGTCTTGAAAGGCATGCAAACGGATGCTTAGATGCTAGATGTAATCCATGTGAAGCTCCTAGTACCATGACTATTCTTCACCTTTTTTGATTCTTCTCCAATTTACTGGCTAAATTTATTCCGTCAGTTGTAGTTGAATTACATCTTGTGTTATGAAGTTGAAGAATACTAGTCAATTACTAATCATTTATAGGGGAAGTTTCATTAGACAGCATTATGTGGTCTAGTCCATTTGCTGAAAAGATAACACCGAATCTCTTGCCGCTCAAAATTGACAGTTTGGTCTTTGTTCAAAGTGCAGCTTACTCAGGGTAGCTGCTGGCCATCTAGTTTTCGTGTCCCTATCACGGCATCTTTTGTGGTGGCAGTTGAACCTTATCCTCTATTGCTAGATGTAGAGCATACTCGGTGGGTCTGGGAGGTGACTAACATAAAACTTTAAAGATCAATTATGATGCCGTAATGTTTTTGCCAATCCAGGGATGAGAAGAATTCATTTTCATTACACCAGTATGAGAAGGGCCCCAAGTGGTCCACCATCAGGAAACCATACAGAGATACATTATTATCTTCATTGGCAACTTTGCAACCGTAAAGCATGCCTCATGTATAGGCCCCATTTTTTGTTGTTCCTCTTTGGTGGCTAAACTTCAATTCGTCTGGAGCAGAGGTGGGATCAACTTGCAGTGGTAGGCACCTCTCCCAGCTCCACCTCTCTCTCTCTCTCTCTCTCCCTGACCCCCTCCACGTAGATCATATATTCGCACATTTATCACCAATATATGACACAAGTGGAAGATTTTGGTTACATTGGTGTCATGGCTGAGATTTTGGAGGCCCTAAACAAACTTATAAATTAAAATTTTATTAGGGCCTTAAACTTTTAAAATTTTAAATCGAATCTAATATTAACATTTATATAATTGACTTTCAAGTTTAAAAAATTTAACTAAAAATTTTCAAAGATCCAATAAATACTTACAAAATTTTGATATATAAATAATATTTATTGTTTAAAAAATATTAAAATATAAAAAAATTCATTAAGGCATTAATTTTTTTTTATAAAATTTGTGGGATTAGTATTTATTATTTAAAAATATTAAAATGTAAAAAAATTCAAATGTGCCGGTGGAGTGACTTGACCTAGTGATTTAAGAAATTTTTGATTTGCAACCCTTCACTTTACTAAGCTCAAATAGAATGTGTATAAATTATATATTTTAGTATGTATTTATTATATATATAAAATATATATCCAAAATTTGAACTTAATTTTTAAGAGTCCTTGTATGGTATGGTTGGGGCCTACCTCAGGGCTGAGCTGGTGTGCAAGTAGCTTGGCATCAAGTTGTGCTTTTTTTGATTGAATTACGTCAAAGATGTTATCTCTTTTAGCGGTACTCTCTCTTCTTGCACACAAATACACACCCGGAGAGCCTGGTTTCACTGTCATCAGTACAATTACATGATCTATCTTCCAAAGGAGGAATTAGGACAAACAATCGACAAAGATCTCTACTTTTGCCTACCGGTTTCACACCTGCAAATTGCACTTTTTTGCAATCTGTCTGTTTCTCCTGACCCATGCAATGGTCCCCAATATGCTTCCATTTCCAGGTGATCCCCACTTTTCTCTCCTCAACTCGTGGTTGTTCTTACACCATGTTAAACGCAGGTACGATATTCCCCACATAATTGGCGGTAGTGTCACCGCCATTCCTCCGCCACCGTTGTCTCTCCTTGTCATGTCCCGGACAAAACTTCAATGGAATCTTTTTTTTTTTTTTCTTTTAATGTCCGTTGTTTTATCGGAAAACTATTTAGAAATAATTTTTAATTTTGTATAAAAGTTACTTGTAGAAATATCAACTTCCTTTTGAGCGACGTCTTACTGATATTTTCTTTGCACCCAATAATTAAGGACCAAGAAGTGAATTATCGATAAGGGAGCATAGTTTTCCGTTTTCAAGAAGTGAATTATTGATAATCTGGCACTTCTCAAACCCAAAATATCTCCAACGCTCCTGCTTGATATGCTGCTTTCGGTTGCTTGCGGGTGCTGCGTCATTGCTTTTCTCCATTTTCATGGATATGCTTCTTGGCGTTGGAGTAACGATATTTTGGTTAAAATATAATAAAAGAGGGCCATGCAGGAAGGATCTTTTTCTATCATTTTCACGTCTACTTCCTACTTTTTGTAGTTTCCTTTAAGCCAGTTGGCCAACTCAGATGGAAATTTGCCAACGCGGAATGATGTGTAATCGAAGAAAAATTTTGTTTTTAATATTTTACTTTTTAATATTTTATTGATAACCTTTTGAGTGAAAATTTAGGTATTGTTTAAGAGTGTTATATTTTACTTTTTAATAATTTTATTGATAACCTTTTATAACATCAAAAGTGAGTTTGAGTGTTTATATAATAGTTTGTTAAGGCACTTTGAATGTATCGTGTCTCAAGTTGTCTTCTAAGCTCTTATCGTTTTAAAATGAAGACAAACTAGGCGTATTATAAGTACGAAAATAACGTGTATCCACCCGTGTATTGAGTTGCTTTACAAGCTACAAGTTGCTTGCAAGCAGAGTGACTAGAAAACATACAGCATACAGCAACACTTATTGCTGTTTGATTATACTTTCGTTTAAGTAATGTCTTATCAAAGCGCTAATGCCCCCAACAATTTTTCATGTGTTTAGAATTTGTTTATTTAATAAGGAATCCATTTTTATTTCATTCTTTCCCTTGCAACCCTCTTAATACAACAATATATTCAACTTTTATCCCATTATGCGAAGTTGGCTACAGGAATTTTTGACTTTCATGTATTCCTGTCTTTTGTCATATTTTTATTTAGATCTATACACTTCATATCAAATTTTAATGTTTCTTTAAAGTATTTTTGGATCTGTCTCTACCTTTTTTTTTTTTTACTAATTGTTTCATTTCATCAATTCTCCTCACATGAGCATCACTTGGTCTTCTTCTCACATGATCAAACCATCTTAGTATAGTCTTTCTCATCTTCTTTTCGATTGGCACTACTCATACTTTATTATGAATAACTTCATTTCTAATTTTATATTTTCTTATATGGCCGCACATCCATCTTAGTATCCTCATCCCCGCTATGCTCATTTTTTGCTTATGTTGGTATTTGACTATCCAACATTCTGAATCATATAACAAAATTGATCTTATAGCTATTCTATAGAATTTTCTTTTTAGTTTTAATGGGATTTTACCATCACATAACACTCTTGATGCATTTATCCATTTTAGCCAATCTGTCTTAATTCTATGCTTGACATTTTCGTGAATTTCTCCATCTTTTTGAATCATTGATCCTAAATATCGAAAATGGTCTTTTCTTTGTATGATTTGGTCTTCTAATTTTATTATAACATTCTCTACTCTTGCATTTTTATTAAATTTACATTCCATATATTTTGTTTTCCTTCTACTTAATTTAAATCTCTTAAATTCTAAATTATTTTTCCACAACTCAACCTTAGTGTTCACTCACTCTTTTGTTTTATCTACCAATACTATATCATCTACAAATAACATACATCATGGTACCTCTGTCTGAATGTATTTAGTGAGTTTATTAATTATTAAAGTAAATAAGTATGGACTTAATGTAGAATTTTGATGCAATTCCATTGTAATTTTAAACGGTTCAGTATCCTCTCCGCATGTTCTGACCCTTGTATTTACATCGTGATACATGTTCTTAAGGGCTTATATATAGGTTATTTGGACTCATTTCTTCTCTAAAATCCTCCATAATACTTCTCTAGAGACCTTATTATAGGTCTTTTCTAGATCTATAAACACCATAACCGTGTCATTCTGATGATCCCGATACCTTTCTATTAGGTGCCTTAGTAGGTATATATCTTCTATTGTTGACCTACTAGCCATGAAATCAAACTGATTTTGAGACGTTTTTGACCCTTTGCTTTATTAGTCTCTTCTAAAGTTTTATAGTATGGCTTATTAATTTAATTTCTTTGTAATTTTCACAGTTTTGAACATCTATTTTTTTTTTTGTATATAGGAATCAAAGTACTCTTCCTCCACTCATCTGACATCTTTTTTGATTTAAGGATCACGTTAAATAATTTTGTTAGTCAGGAGATGCCCTCTTCTTCTATGCATTTCCATGTTTCTATTGGTATATTATCCAGTCCCACTGCCTTATGATTTTTTATCTTTTTTAATGCTTGTCTTATTTCTTTTGAACTTATGCATCGATAAAATGTATAACTCACGTTCCCTTCGGAATTACTAAGATGTCCCAACTTAACTCTTGTGTCTCTACCATCAATGAAATACTCCTTCCATCTCTCCTTAATCGTTCTCTCATTCACTAAAACATTTTGATTTTCATCTTTTATGCATTTCACTTGATTTAGATCTATTATTTTTCTCTCTTGCTTTAGCTAATTTATATATATCTCTTTCTTCATTTTTTGTATCAAGTTGTTTATATATATTCTCATATGCTTTTGACTTTACTTCACTAATAGCTTTTTTTGTTGTCTTTTTTGCTTCTTTATATTTTTTTAAAATCTTTTTATTACTACACTGATATACAGTCTTATAGTAAGTTTTCTTATTTCTAATTTTCAATTTTACCTCTTCATTCTACCACTAAGACTCCTTAAGATTTGGAGTTCTACCATTTGTCTCTCCAAGACTACCTTTGTCGTATTTCTCAGGGCAATAGTCATTTCCCTCCACACTTGATTTTCCTGTCCTTCTTCATTTCATTCCATTCTATCTCTTAATTTTTCTTTGAAGATTAATTGTTTCTCCTCTTTTAAATCCCATCACTTAATTTTTGAATTTTATTTTATATAATTTTTTTCTCTTCCAATTTCTTACTTGGATGTCAAGTACCAAAAGTTTATGTTGAGTAGTCAAACACTCCCTCAGTATCACCTTACAATCCCTACAACATAATTGATCCTCTTATCTCATGAGGAAGTAATCTATTTGAGTGTTTGATGTGATATTTTTATATATGATTAAGTATTCGTCCCATTTTTTAAACCTAGTATTAGTTATGATGAGCTCATATGCCATAGTAAAATCTAAAATGGACTACCCTCATTATTAATTTTCCCTAATCCATACTTTCCATGTACCTCTATATATCTATTTCCATCTCTACCCATGTGACCATTTAAGTCATCTCTTATAATTACTTTCTCTCATCTTGGTATAATTTGTATGAGTCTCTTTAAGTACTCTCAGAATTTTACTTTTATCTCCTCACCTAACCTCGCTTGTAGTGCATATGTACTAAAGATATTCATAATCATTCTTCCTAGATCAACATTCACTATAATAATTCTATCACTTATTCTCTTTACATCCACTATCTCGTCTACTAAACTTTTATCCATAATAATCTACATTTTATTTTTCACTCGATCATTTCTTATGTACTATATTTTATATCTAATTTCTAATAAAAATTTTACTTTTTCCTTACCCATCTCTAATATTAATCTTTCTGCTAATCACATCTATCACTTTCATAGGTTTACCAGTTAATATTTCTATATTCCATGACCCAATCTTTAATCTATGATTTTAATTTTAATTTTGACTTTGAATTTAATTTAATTTTTAATTTTGATTTTGAATTATCTTTTTTACCTACATCCGTCCAAGCAAATACAAGAACTCTTGATTTGTCACTACATCTAGGCGTCAATACAGAGATCCTAGCTCAATTGACACTACACACGGGCAGTGTAGCATGTAAGGATTACGCTCCAACAATTTTATGTTGATTGGCAACAATTTTACCCTGAAAAGACTTGTTTAACTCAAAATGAGCAAATTTACAAAATGCAGAACACCTTGCGCCAAAAGTGTCTTAGATTTACACAGACCTCATTTGACCAATCAACAACCATTTTAATGTGAGCATTACAACTTCTTCCAGCTCAAAACTAAATAAGAAAAGGAAATTTATTTAACCACCACCACCACCGAAAGAATTGTTACAGCTGAAATCACACAACAGCACAACAATTAACAAACCCAAACTCTTGCTGCTGCTTGGCTTTTTCTAAACAAGCAGTCTTCCCCCTTTACTGTACTGAAAACGGAACTCTTCACTCTTTACAACAGCGAGACTAACCCGAGTCGGTCCCAATGAAAACAAAAAGCAATTTCCAAATATGCCGACAATCACAGAGTGAAAAGGCGGCATTCTGCAATCTCGTTAAATCTTCAACGAAATTAAGAGCTCCCACATGACGACGACGGAGCCTCTGATGGTAGCAGTACTGGCCGAGGATCGTCAAGAACCCTCATTGGTTTCCAATCAGATTCTTCTCTAGGTTGTCTTAAGGCAACAAAATGAAGAGCGTCACTTTTCACCTGATAAACGTGACATGCCCAGGGATATGAATCGGGCGCTGACCAAATCTTTTGTTGTTCAAAAACGGTCTCCTCGGCAAGTGATACTGCCACACAGTACACGCAATCCAGTTCTGGCTCTGTAAAACTGGATACAGCAACACATCCAGGAGAAACAAAACCCTCTGGGGCGCGTGGGTGCCACATTGATACTGGATTTACGTAGTCATCTGGGCAATTCCTCCAAACCTGTACACATTTCCAACGTAAGAATGCAAGTTAAAAAGAAAACTTCGAAAAGTAAACCACAGAAAGGACAGAAAAGAAATAAACATGATAAAGATCAAGAATTTTAATTATTGTAAACCTTATAATTCTAGTTTTATAATGATTTAATTAGGATTTTCCTAATTTAGTAAGGATTTGTGAGCATATAAATAACCCAGCATTGAGGAATCATTTAAATTTGGATTTTGATGGTTTCCAAAGTGTCCAGAGTGTGGCTCCAGCAACCTTATGTGGTACCCTGTTTACAACTTTCGCACTTCCCCTCAGGCTGGATAGTGTGTGTGTATCATATAATCTCATCCAGCGAAGAGTTCCTAAGACAATTACAACTTAATGACTTGGTAAAAATATCTTCCAGTAGATCTTCTGATTTTATACCCAGTAGCCATGTCCACTCAATAGCTTGTTTAGCATGTCTATTTTACTTCTGCTCTAGATCTTGCTGCCATGAACTGTTTCTCTTTCATGCAACTAGACTACCCCCCACCAAAATATATATATATATATATATATATATTACAAGTGCATTTTCTATCTAAAGGACATAGTGCCAATCAACACCTGTAGAGCTCAGTTAAGCTACGGAATAACATGGATAATAGCATTCCAGTAAAGTTCCAAGGAGCTTCAATAAGTTCACCCACCGAACAAGAAGTGGCCGATCTGATAACATACATTACTGTCCTTTGGCAACTACAAATCAACCCACCGTATCAGTTTCCCTAACTAATAAAATATATGCATCCTCTTGACATCTTTGATCTTGCAACTTGAATCATTATCAACAGCACCTATTATAACCAAGTTATGATATGTAGCATGTCATTCATAATGTTGCATGACTTATAAAAGTCACATTGATAATACAATACATGCAAAAGAACAATGTGCAAGACTTTACGGTGCATGTCCTTCCTGCCGTAACCCTAACAAATGAATGATAAAATAAAGTTTCAACACTATCTTTATATGGAAATGTTTTATGAGGTTGTCTTTTATAAGTGCTCTATCACATAATTAATATTGTAAAACCAAAATGTACATCATGAAAAAATGACTAGATCTCGGAACTTAAATACCAAGAAAAAATTGAAGTTTTCCTAAATCCTTAATATGAAGTCTTTGTTACTAAAATCGCATTGTCAGTGATCAGAATAAAGTGGTGTCTAAGAAAAGTCTACAGTGCTGCTCCATAGTCCCACAAATAAATAATTGTTACTATTACAAGAAATGACAAGCCTGAAATAAATAATCTCAACGGAATGCTTGCAAGGGAATTTGAAATCAAGAATCTAGAAAATCTAAGATACTTCTTGGGTATGGAAGTTGCAAGATCAAAAGAAGGCATCTTGGTA
This sequence comes from Diospyros kaki, assembly GCA_036245055.1. Lineage (NCBI taxonomy): Eukaryota > Viridiplantae > Streptophyta > Magnoliopsida > Ericales > Ebenaceae > Diospyros > Diospyros kaki. Next base: position 33,378,374 of record BSEG01000007.1, read on the forward strand.
TCCCAAAGAAAGTATACTCTAGACCTACTAAAAGAAACCGGAATGTTGGGTTGCAAACTAGTTGACACACCTATGGATTCAACTACAAAGTTAGATCTTGGCAAAAAAAGTACACCAATTGATAAAGTAAGATATCAAAGATTGGTGGGAAAGTTAACATACTTATCCCACACACGATCGGATATAAGCTTCTCAATAAGTTGTGTTAGTCAATTTATGAATGATCCTAGAGAAGTCCATATGAAGGCTGTCTACTGCATCTTAAAATATCTGAAATTGACTCCTGACAAAGGCTTGATGTTTCGAAAAACAAACAATCGAGAAATAGAATTGTATAATGATGCTAATTGGGCTGGTTCAATTTGTGATAGGAGGTCAACATCTGGGTATTGCCCATTTGTTTGGGAGAATTTAGTCACTTGACGCAACAAAAAACAGTTCGTGGTCTCTAGGAGTAGATCAGAGGTTGAATTTAGAGCTATGCCTCAAGGGTTTTGTAAAGGAATATGGTTGAGGAGAATATTTCAAGAACTACAAGTGGTTGTCCCTAAATCAGTACAAATGATATGTGACAATCAATCTGCTATCAGTATTGCGAAGAATCGGGTCTATAATGATCGAACAAAACATGTTGAAATAGACCAACATTTTATTAAACAAAAGTTGGAAGAAGGGATGTTTTAGCTGGTCTACACTCCTACTAATAATCAAGTGGCAGATATCCTAACTAAAGCTCTACCGAGAAGAATTTTTGATGAATTGAGCTCCAATCTTGGTTTGAACAACATTTTTTTCAGCCCAAGCTTGAGGGGGAGTGTGGAGAATTAAAATGAAATTAGTGGCATTATTAGGAAGTTACATCCAAGATAATGCTCTTAAATATTCGGAGTATTCAAAGCTAGAGATGAGGCCAAATATCTCTTGTGAGAATCCCATATCGCCTCAGCAAGAGACACCTGGGCTATATATAAGGAGGAGGATCCCTCCACCTGTTAAGCTGGTTGACTTCTCACATGGTATCAGAGTCAACCCTTGGCTGGGGGACTACCATCATTTGTTGTCATGGACTAGTACCCTGCTCGATCACCTAGGCATGTATCAGTTCCTAGAGAAGCTTTAGCGCTTGGGGGGGTGGATGTATGAGAATCCCACATCGCCTTAGCAAGGGAGACTTGGGCTATATATAAGGAGGAGGATCCCTCCACCTATTAAGCTGGCTTTTTAGGTTGGAGTTCAACCTCTGACTTCTTTCAACTCTCCTATTAGTTAGTTGGTTATTTCTGTTTTGCAGATAAATAATTTATAAATTTAAATAAATTAGATTTTGTACTTATAGATAGATTAGACTTGTACATTAGGTAAGACTTCTATCTCCTAATTATGTATATATTTAGCACTATCAAATGAAATCGAGAACCATTCTCTTCTCTCAATTAATTCTACAGATTGGTTAAAAGAGGGGTAGAAATAAAGGGCTTTGGGAGAAAATTCAGGTGCGCTCTTGGAGACTTCAACTTAGTACATTGTAAGTACCCTCAATACAATGTGGATTCATGAGATATGTTACTGGTACAGCATGATTTGAAATCAAACTTAGCATTAATCAAAGTGGGTTTATGATTCTACATGTAAAAATCTTTATGTTTTGGTTATATGGCATTTATTGCAAAATAATTATTTACTAAGGACTATGGAACATTACTTCAAGATCATCAATCTAGGGTTGAGTTTACTTTAAATTTAGTTTGAACATTACTATAGACATTTTTTAATTTAGTTTGAATTATTAACATGGGATATTATGAAAATTTTGACAATATAGTGTTGGGAGTATTTTAGATGGCTTCAGTTGGATGAATGAGACTTCATATTCCCTTCAAGATCATCGATGTCGGTTTAGTTTTGTTTGGAACTCTCTTGTTCCGGGTCTCTTTTGTACATCTTCTTCACTTACATTAATATAATTCAGCTTATTTAAAAAAAAAAGGCTTGAGGCTCGGTGGTGTAGGACAGACTAGTAAATTTTAGGAACTAGTATTGTTTATTTTATTTATTTCCTATTTTAGTTTGTTTCTTAATTTCTTTTGATTTCTTTTAATATCTTTTTGTTTCCTTTATTTAGTAGAATCCTAATTAGAGTGGATTAAGGTGTCACAACCCTAGGGGTAAATCCGTAAAGGGGCCAGTAGTAGTTGCTAGTTGTTAATTAACTGGGGGATTAGGAGGTTAGTTAGTTAACTGTGCAACAACTTAGTGTTTTACTGTTATGATTAGTTAGCTGTGTTGTTACATTGTTGTTAGGGTTGCTAGAGGATCTATAAGTATCCTACAGTAGAGGAAGGGATCATTGAAGAATAATAAGTTCTCTCTCTCATTTCTTTCCCTCCCTCTCTCTCGTTCTCTCTCATTCCCTCTTGTTTTCCCTCATTCTATCTATTCCTTCCTTAATTCCTATCTTCTTTCTTGGAATTCAACCAAATTCCCACAATTACCCCGCCCTCAATTAGAGGGCTTGACAAGTGGTATTACAGCCATTCAATCCTTGGGTGTGATTTTGGCAATTTAGGGCAAAAATCTTAAGCAGTGAGTTAGGGTTTGATACGACACATATCCAGCAGTGTTAGAGTGACCGAGCCGTAAGGAAAGTGGTCATTGAGTCAGTTGATTTGGGGGTTGTTAAATTCCGTCGCCAATTCTTCCTTGGCGATGAATTCCGAAGATTATTGGCTAAGGATCTGGAAGGTTTTTAGCAGTGCGAAGGCGAAGAAAAGTTGTTGATCCTTGGCCATCCAATTGCGATTGAGGCTAGTGCAGATTCTTAAATGATTGTTGATCAACGATAGTTGCGATCATAGGTGGACAATTGGTCGACTTGGAGCCCTTGGACAGTGATTGAGTGAGACCAAGGTGCCAATTCAGATGAGGAAGGAAGGCATGAAGCGGGAAGAGGTATGGGTGAGCGGGAACCCCAACGATTGCACTGGCTGATTGGTCTTGAGGGTGATCAAAGCCAGTTCGGTAGAAGTTCGGCAATTCTTGTCTTTCGTTTGAAGGAGAAGTAGATCAAGCAAGTCCTTCAACCAATTCTTGGTGGCTTTGAAGGTGACAAAATAGGTTTGGGCGTAGGTCCATGAATCGGTCTTGATTGAAGTCAAGAGTGATGCTTCTTTGCTGAAAGTTCAAAAGTTTTAATAGTTGATTCCAGCAAGCTCGTAGTAGTGGGTTTGGATTTCTGAAGGCGACTTTTGGCAGTTGATTCTTCTTGGCTATACGAGTCTTGGAAATGGCTTAAGAGGCAATTGATAGATTGCTGTTCAGAGGAGAATTTTCAAGGATTGGAATTGTGGAGATGGAGTCCAGGAGAAAGCCACTAATCTTAGTAAAAAATTGGACGACTTTTAGATTCTGATTTCACTAAAATTCCACATCAGTTTACCAAAGGAATTTTTTCCAAGATCCACTACATAACCAGTCCCAGTAGGAGCTAGAATCCTACCAAGGACCTTCGGTTTGCAAGAAGTGGATGAACTACCTGCAAAGGATCGGATGGGAACTGAGAGATGTATTGAAGAATTTAATAACCTAACACAAGAAGACGCTGTCATGAATTATAAGGTCAGATTTGAGGTGTATGGTGAAAACGTTATTTTTGATCAAGATTCATTAATGGTCTCAACAATACGCTGAGGCATAGGGTGAAAATGTGCTGTCCTACTATGATAGAATAAGCTACAGAGAAGGCGAGGCTATAAGAATTGGCACTGGATGCCGCCTAGAAGTTATCTTAAGAGCAACCAACATAACAAATGTATTTCTATGGCTAACCCTAGTTTGCAGCAAAAAGTGAATAAATTAACTGAAGCTAATCAGGCAATTTGGGATGCCAAGGAAGGAATGGCATATACCAGAGAAAGCAATGTGATGCCATTGGGGGAGGTAACTGTTGAAGAAGAACTTGTGATGTACGCCAACAATCAGGAAGCCAAAGATGTTGCAAAGTTAGAACATAAACAATCACTGCAACTTTATATTTTGGAGAACTTAAATCTGTTTCTCTTGAAGGAATAGGACTGGAAGATATTGATTCAATAGGAAAAGTAACTGTGACACAAATGAAGGAGAAATTGGTTGAAGAAGAACCGTTAGTGAATGAAAACAAGCAGGAAATAGCTCAGGAGGAACAGAGGACACAATTAAAGCAAGATAAATGGAAAAAACGTGATGAGTCTAGGAAGATTGTGGAAGGACTTTTTGTTGTTTTGCATGCTCCAATTCCAATTGGTGAGCTGCAGTATCAAATTTGATCTTGGTTGGCAGCGAAGTTTGAGTTCCTTCGCATTACTGTAAAGGGTATTATTGGCGATATATTGGCAGTTGACCCGGTCTTAGCAAAGGTTAAGGAACATACTGGAATTTACAGTGTGGACATAGAGATTGTTGAGGTCTACATTTTATATTTGCAGGACAAGCAAAAGAAGAGGAACATAAGAGGAAGAAGAAAAGAGTTGATAAGGAGAAGGAAAGAAAGGAAAAAAATGAGGAAGAATAAATCAGATTGTGAAGGCTGAAATTAGATGAAGACAGGTTCAGCAGCCGCAAGTTCTTAGGGACAAGAATTCTCTCGAGGAGGGGGGATTGTCACGACCCTAGGGTTAAATCCGTAAAGGGGCCGGTAGTAATAGTTAGTTGTTAACTAGCTGGGGGCTTGGGAGCTTAGTTAGTTAACTGTGCAACAACCTAGTGTTTTATTGTTATGATTAGTTAGCTGTACTGTTACATTGTTGTACTTGTTGTTAGGGTTGCTAGAGGTTCTATAAGTATCCTACGGCAGTAAGAGGAAGGGATCATTGAAGAACAATAAGCTCTCTCTCTCTCTCTCTCTCTTCCCTCCCTCATTCTATCAGTTCCTTTCTTAATTCCTATCTTCTTTCTTGGAATTCAACCAAATTCTCACAATTACCCAGCTCTCAATCAGAGGGGCTTGACATAAGGGTTCCTAGGTATAGTAGATTTTTATCTATTAGTTGTTTATAAATGGTCTATTAGATTCTAATTGAAGGTAGCTTTTGATTATTGATATTGATTAATGATATTGATTTGAGTGGTTTTGGGTTCTGTATCAAGTGGTATAAGAGCCGAAGTCTTGAATCCTTTTAAGGGGGTTGCTACCTTGAGAGGTTTTGAAGTTTCCCGTGGCTATTCCTAAAGGTACAGCGCATATGGCGCGTTCTCACCGGTCCTCGCCAGTGAGATCACGCCCAAGAAGTCGGCCTCCCTTAGGCCGAAGCATTGGGGGAATTTCTAAGCAATACTACAGGTCTAGATCGAGCAATCCGACCTTAGCGAGAATGTTGGCAACGAATGGTGAAGATCTTCCAAGGGCTGGAAACAGAGGTCAACAAGCTGCCAGGTCGGAGGCGAGTTCGGGTGAGGAGTTTAATGGTTATGAAACAGCCAGCATGATGACGAAAATGGAGGATGGAAGCGAGTAGGTCCAGAATAATCATGAACCTTACAACAATCATGAACCTTACAACGAAGAAGGACACTTAGTGGTGGCGGATGGACAGGTTTTCTTCGCTGAGGAAGATGACCTGCTAGAAGATGAGATGCTGGAAGGAGCTCGGGGGCAAGGCGTTTCGGCTGGAAGGATCGGATCTGGGAGACCCATTATCTTTCCCTCCATTGATGGGTAGTCGAGCACCATCGCCTCCATGTACAGAGGGTGCTGCTAACGTGCGGTCATCCCTTGCGTCTTCATCGCTAGCGGTGAAGTCATCTCTTGCATCTTCATCTCGTGCTGAAGCTGGTGAGGGCGTTCGGGAGCATTTGAATGGTGTCCATGCGACCCCAGGTAGCTCGCGACTGGGAGCTAGGAGGAAGGAGGCGAGCCCTCGGGATGAAAGGAAGGCCGTTCCAGTCTCCGCCCATGCCAACCAGCAGATGAAGAAAACGCAAGCTCCGGCGCGAACAGATGGCGAAGAAGCAGAAGCCCAAATTGGTAAGGGTCAGGCGCTGAACAGTGGTCTTCCCCGAGCTCCCACCCATTTCCAGCATGGGTCCAATTCTCGAAATGCTGACCGGTCACAGCAAAGGTGGCGTGCGTTCAGGAACAGCAGCATGGATGCAGGCCGAACGTTGGAGGATGTTGCAGCAGATGGTGGACCTCACATGCGCTGGGCTTTCTCTCAAGGAGGTGGTCGACAAAGGCAGTCCACTCTCCAGCAAAATCCCCATTTTAATGGGATGGGCCATCAGTACTCTGGGCTTGGTCGTGAACTCCAGCCCAAGACATTTGGGCCCCCATCTTTTGGGCAGCAGCATAACACAGCTGGGCTGCATTTTAAGGGCCCCCAACCCCAGCATGTGGGCCGACAGAAATTGGGCCCAGCTGGGCCAACATTGCAAGGCAATTTATCAAGAAAAATACCCAATAAATCTTGGGCCGATATAGCGGATATCAAGGCCCACCGAACCCCCACGCGATTGGAATATTTCCTGCCCTCAGGTACGCAATCCGAAATTCCTCTTATTAAGTTACCTAGCGATGTCATTGATGAATGCTCTGAATATTGGATGAACACGCTAGTTGGATATTTTATTGAAAAACGATTGCCATTCCCGGTTGTTCAAAATATTGCCAAGCGTTTGTGGCAAAATTGTGGTCTTTTAGAGGTTCTCTCAAATAATAGCGGATTTTATTTTTTTCGTTTTGATTCCCAAGAAAGCATGTTGAGGGTTTTTGATGAGGGTCCTTACCATTTTGCGGGTCGCCCATTTATTATTAAATGTTGGGAATCAGGAATGAATTTAGCAAATGAATCTCATTCTTCTATCCCTCTATGGATTAAGATTCATAATCTTCCCCTAGAAGGTTGGTCCTTAAAAGGTATTTCTATAATGGCAAGTCAAATTGGAAGGCCGTTATATGCTGACCCGATGACAGAGGATAGATCAAGATTAGGGTATGCTAGGGTGTGTGTGGAGGTTAGTGCCTCCTCTATATTTCCCAAGTATATTGATATAGATCAGGGCTATGATGAAACCACGAGTGAACGTCGTATTTCTAGACTCCCAATCGAATATCAGTGGATTCCATCGATTTGTTCTCATTGTAAGGTGTTCGGTCACTCAGATTCCCGATGTCCTAATAAACCTAGACCCGACCCTAATCATGTTGAAGTTAGTAAAAAAGTCAATGAGGGGGATGGCTTCGTTAGAGTACAAAATAAGAAGGGCAAGGTCCAAGATAAGGGTAAGGAGACAGCCTCATCATCTAGGTCAAATCCCCCTGATTATGCCTCTATGACCATGGCAGAGTGTCTTGAGTTCCATACCGTTACAGTCCCTTATGACCCCAAAGATGTTGATACCCAAATTAAAAACCAATTCTGTGCTCTGGAAGGAGAGGATATGGATGTTCCCTCTCCAATGGAGTCAGATAGAGAGGTAGCAGAAGAAAACACTCAAGGAAATTCGAGTGAGCGTGAGGGTAGCAAGGAACAGATCCTAGAGCCCGATCATGAGGGTAGCAAGGAACAGATCTTAGAGCCTGAGCGAGGTGGGAGCACTAGCTCTGAGGGGCATCAATCCAAGACCAGAGCTCAGGCTAAGAGGGATAGGAAGAAGATGCGTGAGAATGGAGAGCAAACGCCAGGATCCGTGAGCTTGGATCCAACCCCTCAAGAGTGTTAATAATGCATGTTGCTGCATGGAATGTGAGGGGTCTGAATCAAGCCCCTAAGCAATTTGAAGTGCAATCCTTTATCTCTTCCCAGAAGTTGGCGCTTGTTGCTCTTTTAGAGACTAGAGTCCAAGAGAGGCACGCTCTGGATATCTCTCACAATGTTATGCCTTTCTAGAATTGGGATTTTAATTATGATATGTGTGATGGGGGTCGTATCTGGATAGGCTATGATCCGAATGCCCTTAGTGTGCGGACCTTATTCAAGTCGGACTAGGTTATCCATATCGAAGTGACGAGCTCGGAGATCACTATCCCTTTTATCATGTCTTGCATTTATGCCAGGAACAAGGAGGTGGACCAGGCCAGATTATGGAATTCCCTCATAGGCACTGGGGCTCCAGCTTCTCCTAACCCTTGGCTCCTTTTGGGGGATTTCAATGTCTGTCGCAATTGCTCTGAGATGAGGGGCGGCAACACTTCTTTCTCCTTGGGTATGCGCAGATTCAACGATTTCCTTTCTTGTAGCTCGCTTCAGGATCTGGCTTTTAGTGGCCCTAAGTTGACGTGGACTAATAAGAGGTTTGGTGATGAGTGCATTTTAAGGAAGCTTGACAGAGCCCTAGTTAATGATGACTGGCTTGTTCATTATCCGGATAGCAAAGCTCTCTTTTTCCAGCCAGGGATTTCTGACCATAGCCCTGTTGTGGTGGATTTGTTAGGTGATCTTCAGCATAAGGGCAGCCCTTTCAGGTTCCTTAACCATCTTGTTGATCACCCTCTCTTCTTGGATAGAGTGGAGGCTAGCTGGATTAGGCCTATCCCTGGTGTTCCCATGTTTCAGGTTGTTCAAAAACTCAAAGCAGTCAAGAATGCTATGAAGATTCTCAATAAGTCTAGGGGTCATGTTTCTGACCTAGTCTCGTCCCTTAGAAATCATCTTCTTAGTGTCCAACATCTGTTACAAGATAATCCCCATGACCCTGTCATTCATCAACAGGAGCTTGAGTTGAATAGGGACCTTCTAGTAGCCCTTGCTCATGAGGCAGACCACTTTCGCCTTCGTGCTCGGATTAGGTGGTCAGCTGAGGGAGATAGATGCTCCTGTTTCTTCTTCCAATCTATGCTCGCTAGGCGTAATAATCACCGTATTATGAACCTCCTGAGAGAGGATGGCACCCTCACAGAGTCCAAAGAGGAGGTTGCGGACGTTTTAGTGTCCTACTTCCATAATCTCTATGGGCAAAGGTCTCGGAACTCTCCCCTTAACCCTTCTGATGTGGCTCCCTTCATTAACAAGCGTTTGGAGCATAACCAAGGGGCTAGACTTATTGCTGAGGTTTCAGCCGAGGAGGTTAAGGCTGCCCTCTTCAGTATGGGTGAGGATAAAGCCCCAGGGCCGGATGGTTTCACAGTCAAGTTCTTTAAGAAGTCCTGGGAGATTGTAGGTGCGGATGTGGTGAAGGCTATTCAAAGTTTTTTTGTCTCAGGTCGCCTCCTAGGTCAGGTCAATGCAACCATTATTAGTCTAATTCCCAAGGTCTCTCACCCTGAGACGCCTTCCCACTTTAGACCTATTTCATGCTGCAATGTCTTATATAAAGTCATTACTAAAATCCTAGCTAATAGGATCAAGCCGGTGCTCTCGGGTTTGGTGGATGTTTCTCAAGCGGCCTTTGTGCCTGGGCATTCGATTGGGGATAATATTTTGCTCGCCCAGGAGTTGGTTTTTCAATACCACCTCCACCAGGGGCCCCCCTGTTGTGCTATGAAAGTTGATCTGGCTAAAGCTTATGATACTGTTGAGTGGGATTTTCTCCTAATGACCCTTCAGTTGATGAACTTCCCTTCTCAATTTTGTGGCTGGATTCGAGAGTGCATCACGACCCCCCGCTATTCGGTTAAGATCAATGGTCAGTTACATGGTTTTTTTCCCGGGGGAAGGGGGTTGAGGCAAGGGGATCCCCTATCCCCTTACCTCTTTATTTTAGTTATGCAAGTCCTGCAAGGTATTATCAAGCACCACTCGAGGGCTACAAATTTTCAATACCATTGGAAATGTGAGCAGACTAGTTTGGTGATGCTCACGTTTGCAGATGATTTGCTCCTATTCTCTCACGGTGACCCATCCTTGGTCAGAATCTTGAAGTCGTGTCTGGAGCGTTTTTCCTCTTTGTCAGGCCTAGTTGCTAATCCTTCCAAGAGTGATTGCTTTGTCGCTTGTAAGGACCCCTCCCTTCGCGAAGCTATTTATAATGCCTCTGGGTTTCGTAGAGGGAGGCTGCCTATGCGATATTTGGGGGTCCCTCTTCTCTCCTCTAAGCTCTCCTATGGAGACTGTCAGCCCGTTATTGATAGAGTGAAAAACAAAATTTGTTCTTGGTGCAGCAGGGCTCTCTCTTTTGGGGGCCGATTGCAGTTAGCGCAATCAGTCCTTTCCACTATCTACGTGTACTGGGCCTCGGTGTTTATCCTCCCGAAGAAGGTGATTAATGATATAGAGCAACTCATTCGTAACTTCCTCTGGAGTGGTAATGAGGCGAACCCCCATAAAGCGAAAGTTGCTTGGCGCGACATTTGCTACCCGAAGAGGCAGGGTGGCCTTGACCTCAAGCCTCTCTATGTGTGGAATCAATCCTTGGTAGCCAAGCTTATATGGCGCCTGTTGAGTGAGGATAGGGAATCCTTATGGGTGCAATGGGTGCATTCTTATCGGGTAAAAGGTACTTGTTTTTGGCTTCTTAAAACTTCGTATGCCTGCCCGTGGTATTGGAGGAAGCTGCTCTTATTACGAGGAATCCTGAAGCCTTTTTTTGGGCGAAAGATAGGGGATGGTTGTAGCACGTTCTTTTGGTATGATCAATGGCACTCGTTGGGTGTGCTTATTGATCGTTTCCCTCGCCAGTTACCTCGTCAATTAGGCATCTCTATCCTGGCTAAGGTTTCAGATTTCATTGAGAACGGTGCCTGGTCTCGGATAGAGACCCTTAGTTCCATATCCCCTGAGTTCTGTGGGAGCCACCTTCCTAGGCTGCCTAGCCCTGGCCATCATGATGAGCTTTATTGGCTTCCAGCAGCTAATGGGCTCTTCTTAGTAAGGACTGCCTTCCAGGCGATTCAGATTCAACGCCCCCAGGTTCCTTGGTATCGTTTAGTTTGGTCGTCTGTTAGTATCCCTTCCCACTCGTTTATCTTTTGGCTTGCGATTCGGGAGCGTTTATTTACTCTTGATCGTATTAACCTATTTTTGTCTTTCCCGAATAGATGTTTTCTTTGCAGGGCGGATGCTGAAAGTCATAGCCATCTTTTCTTCCAATGTAGCTTCTCGCGAGAGGTGCTGTCCTTTTTTCGTAGATCGAAGAAATTCAGCTGGCCTTGACGCATGTGGGACATTGGAGTTCTTTGGGCAGCGGATAGATGGAGTGGCAAGAGTCCTTGGCAGGTGGCAAACAGATTAGTGCTTCATACTATGGTTTATTTCATTTGGAGGGAGCGCAACAACAGATGTTTTCGTGACCAGGAGAGATCAGCTTCTCAGCTGGCTCATTTGATTCAGTGTGCTGTGTGGGCCCGGCTGACGACCATTCGCTTCATATCATCCCTTCAGAGTCAGGCTCTTCGTCACGTTTGGAGGCTTCCGAGAGACCAGACATCTCTCCCCAGTTGAGATGCTTTGCTTTGGAGGTTGCTTGCTTCGTCCTTGGCGCCTCATCTATGGTGTTCAGCCCTCGCGTGCTTGTGCTTCCTTCATGCCTTGCTCATATGGGTCTGTTTGTTCATCAGTCGTTGCTCTGTCAGAGACCATTTCCGTTGCTTTGCCATTTTCAGATGGTTTCGTCTTTCATCTGGCCAGATTATCTACACTGTACATACGTTACATTTTCTTCTTTTTTTCTCATTCTTCTCCTTTTTCTCTTTCTGGCCCAGAGGGTGATTGTTGATGTTCTGTCGCCTCTGGTTTTTTGGTGGTCCGGGGTATGCCCTGGCCTTGGTTTGTAGCCTTTTGGCCTTCTTTGTTTTGTTCTATACATCTCTTATTTACAGAAAAAAAAAAAAAGTTTTCTGGAAAACTTTTAGATGCTCAACTATCTTCATACCACAGTCCATTGCAGCAATCAAGCCATTGATAATCCAGTGTCATTGAAGCCATCAGAATCATCTGTTAAGTCAGCCATCACCATCGAAGCAGTCTTCCAGAAGCTTCAACCTTATTTCTGGTAGTCACTGTTGCCACTGCAGGCTTTCAAAGCCCTTCAAACCGGCATCAGCAAGTATCACATGATCTTGCCAGCTTGCACCTCCATCAGCATTGTCGACACCCTTAACCAGCAATGTCACCCTGCCACTACAAGCTCTTGCCATGATTTTTGTCAGAGACACACATCATCGACACCATTTGCAGAAACCTTCACTGGACATAAGCCTTGCCGGAATCTTCTCAGCGAGTACAAGCCATTGCAGGAGCCATTGAAGTCTCTGACTTCTTCATCCGCCATTGAAGACAAACAGCGCCTTCACCGACCTTGCTGGAAGATGCTGCAAATCATCCAAGCACAGTTGTCGCAGCCACTTAATGTGTCATCCAAACCCATAACCCCCATCTCCATTGACCCAATTACTGATTTTCCCTTAGCCCAATTTCATCTCTTAACCTGACCCAAATTTGCTGATTAGATCGAGAAACCTCAATCCTTCCTACCGAGTCTCAATCCAGTGAAGGTGAATCAACTAAGTCTCTTCATTCTAATGAATCTGTTCATGATCCCTTAGAATGTTCTAAAGAAGAGGAAGAAGTAACAGAAGAACAAAAGGAATGTTGAACATGAGGAAATTCCTCGTGAACTTCAGCAAGAAACATGTAAGAAAATGGAAAAATCTCCTGACATTTTCCCTGAGGAATTCTGTAAACACCTTTCCCAGTTGCCTGTTAATAGTTTTTCACAACTGACCTTACCTTTCAATTAGACCTCTTGTTAGCCCATTACGTGAATTTGCTCCTAAACCAAATATCCCACTACAATCACTTTCTTACCATGCACAAGGATATGAATTTAACATTATTTTATGTGAGCAGAATGCTCTTGCAGGGGATGGATGGATTCAAGCTTTCTCATCCATTGTGTGACACCAGATTGAGTATGAAGATATACAAAACTTGAGGTCAAGTTTTCTTCAACTAGAGGAGAATTGATGTAGGACAGAATAGTAAATTTTGGGATTCATTATTGTTTATTTAGTTTATTTCCTATTTTAGTTTGTTTCCTAATTTTCTGTTGACTTCTTTTAATATCTTTTTGTTTCCTTTAGGAGATTTTTGTCTATTAGTTGTTTATAAATAGTCTTTTAGATTGTAATTGAAGAAAGCTTTTGATTATTGACATTGATCAATGTATTGATCTGAGTAATCTTACTCTCGTGTTTTGTTTTTGTGTTCTGCATCGCTTGAATTCATGTAGCCAACCCCACATAGTGGGATAACGGCTGGATATGTTGTATGTTTGTTGTAAACATAAAGAACGACTAACAGGAACAAATTCAAGTTTTTGCACTTCCAGTTATCATTTCTAACAATGATAATTTTAGATAAACTTCTGTTCAGAAATCTTCCTGTGTGGTACATTCCCAAGTGAAATAATCTAAATTGAATTTAAAATATTTGAAAAAGATGCTAGTACAGTAGTACCATTAACATAGTCTTCTGAATTGAAACGTACCAGGTCATAACCCACTGGAAGAGCAAACAGTTTGTCACTGTTACGATACACAGAAGCAACATTTGGAGGATGGCTGCCAATATGAGCTATATCTCCAACTGAGACATACCTGAAAAATGAAATCCCCAGTTCAAGTTTCATTGATGATGCATTAAAATTGGCAGCATGTGGCTGTACAAAAGGCAAATTCTTTGAAGTTCCAAAAGTAAGACTTCACATTATGTGGAGCAAATTTCAGGTCTGACCAAGAAAATATGAGAACTTCTATCACCTCGAGTATACAAATTTTTATTTCACAATTTTTATTGAAACAGGAAGATAATCTTCTGGGGCATCTACATTAAACTGGAAACCTATTATAAGTGTTGAAGCGTGTAAGTATATAGTAAGGTTATTATTGTAATTAGAGTATTTAGAATACTCTTGTATATATACCTTGTCTATACATTTTAAAGAAATATACAGATTATTTTATTCCTCTACATGGTATTAGAGCCAAAACTTAGCCCTAACTCCCAGTGCTTCATGCCCGCAGATCTGCTTTGCTGCTGTTGACTTCATTGGCGCTGCTCACCGACTGCCATCGTCTTCACTGGGCTGCTCTCCTCACCGCAACTCCCAGTGCTTCGTGCCTGGAGATCTGCTTCGCTGCTCACCGACACCGTTGACTTCACTGGTGCTGCTTGCCGTGCCTTCCAGTGCTCCCTGAATGCTTTTAGTGGTCTGCAGATCTGGTTGCAATTTCCGGTTCTCTCTTGCTAATTATCAGATTAGGGTTTGTAATCATCATGATGTCTTCATCAACTCCATAGTCTTCATCCACAACTATCTCATCAACATCAAATGTTACCATTCCCAGTTCTTGGGCACATCAGTTATTGCCACGAAAAAGTTTAATGGGAACAATTATTCTGCATGGTCTACAACATCTGAAATCTGGTTTCTTGGGCATGGACTTGAAGATCATTTTAACACATACCATCTCCAACATTCCTGTGAACAATATTGATCTCTTTGGCAAAAGGTAGACGTGCAGTTACTTAGTCCCACTTTTATACCTACTTTTTGACCTCTTCTCAAGTGTAGTGCCCTATGGACTCATGCCTATGAGCTGTACATGAGTGACATCACTTGTATATATGATGTGATCGGTACTCTGTTCCATCTTCAACATGATTTAGACATGACCACCTATCTTGGTAAGCCCTAGGCTTCCAATATTGATTTTAATAAAATAATGCTATTTGATGCCAATGTGAAAAAGCAACAAGAGCAACGTGATAAGATGTTTATTGTTCTTTGTCTCCATGGGGTTCAACTAGAACTTGAGCCGGTTAAAACACAAATTCTAGGCAGCGCCTCTCTTCCACCTTTGATAGAGGTATTTGCTTGGTTACTATGAGCCTCTCCTCTCTACCTAGAGACCACTTTGCTCTTGCCATTGCCTAGACAAGTTCCCCCTCCTAGTCAGGGGGGCAACTTAGGTGGATGTCTTGTTGGTGGTCGTCGTGGCAGACTTACTCAGCCCTAGTGTTCCTATTGCGATCATATTGGACATCTTTGGGAGACTTGCTATAGCTTACATGGTTGCCCACCTCAAATAGCTAACACTACCCACATTGCTATTGGTACTTACTTCAAAGGGTCAGGAGGCTATAACCCCTAGTGCTTCTTCACCAATGATATCTTTGGGGGAGTGCGCTTAGTTTCTTCAATTTCATGTAGCACAATAGGCCATTCCACTTGTTGCATCCCTTGCTCGCAGTGGTAATCCCATTGCTTTCTTTACAAAGTCCTCATATTCTCTTGGTTCACTCTCCTCACATCTTAACACCTTGGGGTTTGTACCTTCTGTTACCTTGGTTGATGTTTCTCAACCCTTTCCTACTTTACTACTGTCATCTGTTACATTTACCACATTGTTCTTTTTTTGATGACCCAAGTGTCCGAACTTTACCCGAATAATCCTAGGGAGAGCGGCCTTCCCCCTTGGTTCACCCTCCGGCTAAATCTGGAGGCGGTCATAGCCTATACACACTCTGAGTGCCCTTTCGAAAAACGACTACCTTGTGAACCCAACCTTTATGTCATGCGGATGGGACCCCTCGGAGGGGTGACAGGGCGCACCATTGCCTCCATGTGGGCGACTTGCCTTCCATCTTTATTGCTGCCTTCCAACTAATGTTGCCTTTCAACAATAATTTTGTCTTCCAATAAGCCACAAACATTCTAACCTTCGATGCTCCTGCTATCCTCCTTGTGCTTTACCGCTACGCCATACTTGTGGGGGCTACCACGACGTCTTTTTAATTTGCTTTTTGTTAGTCAACTAACTCATAATCGAAATTGTTCCATCACCTTTTTGTCTAGTTCTATTTTTGTTTAAGATCAGAGGATCGAGCAGATGATTAGCACGAGGTCTGATTCTCACGGGCTCTATTATCTATCTTGATCTACTTCACTAGTGGCTTGCACGACTACAACTTCACTATTGCATATCCATTGTCGACTAGGGCACCCATCTCTATCTTGTTTCAAGAAGATGGTTCCCAGTTTGTTTAGTCTTCCTATTTTAGAGTGTGAGCCTTGGTGGTATATGTTTATGATATAGTTCTAATAAGTGTTGAATTATTATATTAACCACCATTTGATCTAAAAATTTAAGTTAAACTTAAACTGTTAGATAGAAGGTTAACTTTATCTTTTATACTATCATTCTACTCTCAACACGCCCCCTCACATGTGGTCAAACTTCATTAATAACTAGTCCAACCACGTACAACAATTTAAATATTGAGTTGATGGGGAGGTTTGACCTCAAGACCTTTACCTGCTTTGACATCATGTTGAATTATTAACCATTATCTAATCTAAAAGCTTAAGTTATTAGATAAAATGTTAACTTTATCTTTTATACTATTATTTTACTCTCAACAATAGGGAATGATGATGTTGGTATCATTAAGTTGAAAGCTCACATTCAATGATGGTTTCAAACCAAGGATTTGGGTCCCCTACAATATTTTCTTGATATTGAGGTGGCTCGAACAAAGCAGAAATCTATATTTCTCAAAAGAAGTGCACCTTGGATATGCTTGAGGAGACATACATGCTTGGATGTAAGCCTATAGAGACTCCTATGGACCCAAATATCAAGTTGCTTACGGGGTAGGGGGAGCTTATTTTTGACCCTAAGCACTATCATTGATTCGTTGGCAAGATTAATTACCTCACATTCACTCATCCTGATATTTTATTTAGTGTGTGGTAAGTTAGTTTCTAGGTAAAAATTCACCTTGTGATAGCTAATGGGATGATGTGATTCATATTCTTCGATATATTAAAGGTGGCCCTAATTGTGGTGTGATGCATCTAGATCATGGACACAACCAGATTATGGGATATACATATGCTAATTGGGTTAGATCTCTTGCAAATAGACGATCCATATTTGGATATTGTGTATTTATTGGTGGCAATTTAGTCTCTTGTAAGAGTACGAAACAGAGTGTTGTTGCTAGGTCCAACACAAAAATTGAACATAGGGAAATGGCAAGTGTGACAATCAGGTTGCTATGCACATTGCTTCTAATTTTGTATTCCACAAGAGAATCAAACACATTGAGACTAATTGCCATTTTGTTAGAGAAAAGGTGCTTCCTAGGGATGATGTTACAACATTTGCATTAAGTCATTTAGAGGTCCTCATGTGATCAATTAATTGATTTACTCAGTAAGTCATTTAGATGTCCTTGTGGGAGTGACATTTGTATTAAGCTGGGCATGTTTAATATATATGCTTTAGCTTGAGGGGGAGTGTTGAAGTGTTTAAGTATGTAGTAATGGTATTATTGTAATTAGGGTACTTAGTATCCTCTTGTATGTACAGATTATTTTAGTCCTCTATAGTACAAAACTCCTTTTAGTTTTCTTTATATAAAGAAAAAATGAGAATGCCAATATCTGAACCTAAGATAATCATTAAATGGTCATTACTGTGTTAAATCTAGACTGAATCAGGAATTCCATGTGTCTGCTTAAATAAAAAACTTTGGAGGGAACTGATAGCCTCCAACCAGTTAATTATCAAAGTAATTTCTGGGTTCAGCATCTTAGCAAACTATAATAAAATCTGATAAATCCAAAACTTGAGGTCAGGATCAACAGACCGAAATATTTAAGAGAGCTTCAAAGCCAGAGAGTACAGGCTTAAAATTGCGACAACACAAGTTACTGGAAGGAGGGGAAAAAAAAATCTCAAAACAGAAAAAAAGGTGGTTACCCGTCAGGACAGACTGGTCTCCAAATGCTACAGATCTGAGCATCTTCCAAAACCTGAAAGAGTTGATACATGTAATTTATACATACAATAGCATCAGGCACCCTAAACCGAGAGATTAAGTGATTAGAGCAAGGCCAATAGTGATTACCTGTTTTTTGCACAAAATGCATCGACCTTTTAATTCTTGTTCACTGCTCCAGATCTTTACAAAATTTATACTGTGTTTAACAAATCTCCTTTCATCAGATAAGGAGCTGGATAATAAGAGCTTTCTTGACTTGACCACGGCTTTGCTCTGGCTTTGTGGGTCCCTCTTATCAGCTTCACTCCAAGCAAAGCATACGTGTCTCTGGCTTGAAGGAACCTGCACAAGAAGCATCTGATATAGAAATCATGTACGCTCTTTAACAAATAATTCTATATCCATGTACAACTCTGACCTTCAATCTCAAACTTTTCACACGGGACTGGTGTGCTTTCCACATCTTACGCACTACTGAACACATCCTGACTGCCTGTATTTCTCTTCCCTGTGTTTCATCTTCCACACTGCACTTCATGATTCTGACAAAGACGTCTGATCTCCTACAACTTTTGAGATGGAGAAGTACGTGAGAAGGCACAGCAGATCCTGCCTTTGCCAACTCAACTGCCATAAGCTCTTCCCAGGGCACATCCCACATGATTTTACAACGTTTTTTATCCAACTTGTCAAGGGACAGGGACTTTGCAAGCAAAGAGGACAACAAAGTCAATACAAAGAACTAGGACTTATTAAAAAAACTACATAGTAGGAGTCAAAAGAAGTAACATGTGTCCAGAGCAAATATAACACACCAACCTGAAGCAGCATGACTCGTTTATTAGTGACTAGAACAATCCTTTGGTAGGGCACGATAAAATGGTCTTCATAATAATCAGTCCAAGCAAATTTCGAAGGCTCTTTGAATATGTCAGTGCATCCAAAATGCCGACTTGCTTCAGCAAGGTAAAGTATCATCTAAAAACCAAAATAAAGGATGAGAAAACGCTGAACCTATACCAATGGGTCTAAAGAACTGATGAGCACAAGGAACTGATACATGGTTCTCTTTCAAAATAGGCACTATTTTCTACCACTCAACTATTCTTGCACGAGAAGCTAAATTTAGTTCACCCTGAAGAAGAAACAAAAGTCATCTGGTCTCTGTACCATCAGATTTCAAGTATTTTATTTATTAATTTATAAGAAAGAGTATACATAACGGACAAACCCTGTATGCAGAAACCTGATAAACTAATTACAAGGAAAGGCCATAAAAAATAGAATTAAAAACTCTATAGAGAAGGGAGATCTCATCCACAAAAAAGGAAGGATGACTCCCTTAATGGCATACAGAGTATTGTGGCACTTTGAATAGCCATTCAACAGGATACTCTACTACGAATCATGCTTGATACTTTTGAGGGCATTGTTCGGGTAGGATGAAGCAAAATCTAGGGGCATTACAATGGTTCTATGGTCTGGAATGGATGAGAATTTGAATTTTACAAAGGAGTCGAGTGAAAAGAAAAGTTTGGCAAGAAATCACCAAGAGAAGAAAGAGGAGTTTCTCCATTGAATTCAAGAACTATAGTAGCACTCAATTTGTGAAAAAACAAACCATAAGAGCTACAATTCTTTCTTGAATCTGCTGAAGTTCGGCACTTGCTTCAATTGTTAGTACTGCAACTTAGTTTTTAACTCGGCCTTTAGTTCAACACTTATATCATTCATTTACATAATCATTTTACCATTGAAAGGTTTCCATTTGCTGTGTACTTCTTTGCAGCTTTTCTTTTAGTTCCTTCAGAATTCACTCATCTAAATGAGAATTGGGTTCAAGATTAGATTTTTAAGGCTAGGATTAAAACGATTGGGTCATTGTGAGCCAGTTATTATGCCTAAACAGAATGGGAGAGAGAAATTCATGGGAGGAGAAGAAGAGAGAAAAGAAACTGAAATATGACTTTCCTTATCCTAGAAAATGGATGCATCAGCTTTTATACTAGAATATTGGGGGGAACTCTTCAACTAATTCTTCAACTAACTACCTTTCAGCTAGCTAATAGTACAAGTAACTGACAGTTTATAACACACTGACAAATAACAAAACTACAACCAATGGTTACTGCCACCTTCTTGCAACTCCTTTCTATTACCAATGCTTCTAGCCAACTCCTAGCATTTGTACCATCATATGGGATCATGCCTTCCCATAATATAATGGGTTTATTACTAAAATACTATAACTTTTAAATAATATTACCTAAATAATATTAGGGCAAACTTACTTACCAAAACAATAGTGAGGCTGCCACCTAGGTAATATTATTTAAAAATAATATAATTAGTTAAATGCTTTAATCATTGGTACCCTCCAATCCATCTTAAAGCTCATTTCTAAGTTCAATACTCACCTACAAATGAAATAAAAAAATCAAATAAAATTTCCAATAGTTGATAAATATGCTGAAGTAAATGGCTATTTGACATAACACTCATATACTTCAAGAAAACAAATCATCATTTCATTTGTGATTAGAGCCCTTATCATTTTAGAAATCCATATTGTTTATGTTGGCCAGAATTTCTTAGTTGCACGCCTCTGGTGATGGGTAATTATTGCCTCCACCTAGCAGCAGTGATTTGATTCTGGAAAAGTTGAATACTATGATGAAGTATATAAAAAAGGATTGGTTCGAGTCCATTCATAATCCAAAAGTAAAACCTTAAAATAAGTTTCAGAATCTTGAGGTATGACCTTTTTCATTTCAGAGCATGAATGATAAGCTACACCTTTTCCAAACTTCAATCATAAATCAATACAGAGCAGGCGCTTATAGAAAATAAATAATAGTAGAAGGTAAATAAAAAACAAGGTGTGTTTACTGAATACTAAAGCATCATACTGACAAAAATGTAGACAATAATGTTTTTTGGGACTTTGTTTCAGATCCGCACATGGCTTATCCAAGCATCAAATGCTGGAAAATTGTCAGCCTAATACATGGATTTTATGGAAAAGGGAAGAGAAAAAGCACCTGGCCAACAGCTTCTCTTTCACAATACTCTCTAAGTATATTATCAGCACGGATAGCCCGGGGATTTCTTATCCTCTGGAACGTGATTTTGTTATTCAAAACCTCTAAGCACCTGGTACAACTTGCCCCTATGCCATCAACAGTCAATGAGAAGAAGTCTAATGCTCCACTCACTGGTTGTACAATGATTCCAAGGAAAGCTCGTCCCAGTCCATGAGCAAGCCCAAGAAGCCCATTTTGCCTGGCACTCTCCACGGGTTTTGTCACAACTCCAGACACCCCAAAAGCAACACCTTGCGCAAGAGCTTCCGTTCCTTGTATGATTCCATCACCTACACCTGTTATTCTTCTTGACCATACCTAACCCCATATTCCATTTTCAGGTTTGGATTATACTGTTGAGGTATTTAAGAAAATAAATCAGTAAATACTTACCTGCTTTGAACGTAGCTGTAGAAACTGGCCATCTGTTGAGAGTTCAGCAAATCCTTTACTAAGAGAAGCTAATGTAGAGCTTGCCATACCAAGCACATCTACTGAAAAAATTAAATGCAAAGGATTATGGATTAAATCTCTCCATATACTGTTTCCAATGGCTGGAATGACTGAGCTTTTCCGCATGAATCTATCTCTGTGCATCACCCTCCTTAAATGCACCTAAAAGAGTTGTTACATTGAGTGTGAGCATCATGTCAATTATACATGGTATTATATCTGACATTTCTCAATTTTACTTGACAGAAATTATTGAAAAATTTCGGAGAAATAGACTGATTTAGAATTGAAAAAGAGACTGAAAAGACAGCAATATGAAGATCTAAATTAACAGGAAGAAATGATAGGAATTGGATATGAAAAAGAAAAGAAAAAATGGAAACACAATAAGAGAAAGCACCAGGTAACCAGACAAAAAAATGGAAGGAGTGGGGACTTGAAATTTTAAATATAAGGTTCAAAAGAATGAAATCAGAACTTGACTTTCTAGTTTTAGATTCCTTTTAGGATAGGGAGCTCAACTCCAGATGTACAAATACCAGGCAAAGTATAGGATAGATAAAAAAAGCCCCATATGTCATCATAAAATGATTACGGAGAGAATTAGGCAAGATTAGGTATATTGCCTCTAAATCTTGTTTTTCATGAACGAACTAAACATAGAGAAATCGATTGTCATTTTGTGAGATAGAGATGGTCTTTGGAGAAATTAACACCTCATTTGTTGGTTCTCATGACCAGTAGTTGGTCGATCATGTTACAAAGGCATTACGGAGTCTACGGCTTGACTACATTTGTATCGAGCTAGGCACATATGATATATATGTGTCTACTGTCGGATATCATATAGCAGATTGATTGAAGTAGATTTACGGGAGTTATCTTAGAAAGTTGAAGGGCTGTCAATCAAGTTGTTTTTGAATTATTTCCTAATGTATAAATAGAAGATTAGGTGTACAAATTTGATAGGTTCTGTAAATCACTTAGAGATTATCTCCATTAAAGGAAATTTCTAAATAAGAGTTTCCTATTGTAGGTTGGCTAGTTTTTTGTATATATATAGATCTAAACAGAATGAATAAAATATACATTCAGTTTTCTTTCCAATTCATGACATGGTATTAGAGCTGTTAGAATTATTAATATAATTGTATATATTGTAATTATTGTATGTGTGTGTTTTATTTGTAATTAGATTAAATCCATCAGTTAAGTGTGTTTAAGGTCTGTTAAGCCTATTATAAATAACAAGTTAAGAGAGGCTAATCTCTTCGTTTTTTCTCTCATTATTTTCTCACATGGTATCAGAGCCATCGGTGAGAAAAATCCTAACCGTCGCTGTGTATCTTTTTCCAGCAACATTCAAACCCTAACCGTCGCCGTCACTGCCCATGCTAGAACACCACTGTTTGACCACCACTTGCTAACACTGCCACCACCCTAGGGTTCGCCGCCATCAGATTGGCCAACTGTTGAAGACCCGCCACCGACAGACCACCCACTCGCCCCCATGCACTGCCTTTGCCTCCATGCGCTGGCACATTCGTTGGTCATTTCTTTTCGGCTTCTCCATATCTGATCTCCAATGACCCCTTAAGTTGTTTCCGGTGTCAAAGTCCTCGCCATGTTTGATCTCAGTGACGCGGTTTCTGCTGGTGCTACTCCCGCTTCGGCATCTATTGCCCCTACTGTCTCTCAATCCTTTATTGTCTCCAATATTGGAATGTCACGAGACCAGAAAAGGCTACGGACTGCAGTTAAAATTTTGAGGATAAGATCGGTTATTTTTCCTATATGTATTTCCTAGTATTTTTATTCCCTTGTATGTGTTTACTTTCCAACCAGATAGTTTGTTATGGTTTACTTTCCAGTTAGGAAGAATCTGCCAAGTGTCTAAAGATTATAATAGGACAAAATAGTTTGTTAGAGGAGGAGTAATCCTGTGTGGGCAGCACTCTCGGCTAGGCTATATAAGCCTATCCTCTCTTCTGTAACGACATTCAAGAATTCAATCAAAGAACCAGTTATCCTCTCTCTTATTTCTCTCTCTCCCTTCACCTTCTTCTACATTTCCCTCTACTTTCTTCCTCTCAATTTAGTTCGCTGCCTAGGTTCACAATGAACCAAGGAAGCTGCTGGTTGTCACAGCATTGCCATGACATTTGGTATCAGAGCATGATTCCGGCAAGGAGACCCGACGAGCGCAAGAGATGGCCGAAGGAACACGTATGAAGAACATGGAGTCGCAACTCCAGCAACTCAGCTCAGCAGTGGGAGAATTTCAGGATCGGATGGACCGATTGGAAGTCAACAATCAACAAAACCATGAGGCGATCATGACAGTTGATCAAAAAATGGAAGGGGGACTTAACCAGATGAGGGAAGATATCAATCAAATGAGGGAAGAGATGGGTAATCAACTTCAACAATTCATGTTGATGTTCACTCGTCAAAATCAAGTAAGGTTGTCTCCCAATTTTCCTCATAGGGATAGGAATGACCCCATTCAACAGAACGAGAGGGTGAATCAAGAAAATATAGCCCATGAGATTGTTGTGGAACAAGGTGATGACACGGAAACCTTGCTAGGAGGGGGACGGGTGGACCGGAATATTCCCCCACCCCCAGCGTTTCCCATGCCCTGGATGGAGATACCCGTGTTTGAAGGGATTAATCTTAGGTGGTGGATTAGAAAGTGTGAGATGTAGTTCGAGTGGTACAATGTGCCGATGGAAAGAAGGGTTGCACTAGCAGCAACTTACTTTGATGATGGGGTGGACGCATGGTTTCAAGGTTGGACTAGAGGGCGAGAGAACTATACTTGGAGGGAGTTCTCTGAAAGGTTGTGTGAGAGGTTCGGGAGAGGAACATGTTGGACACCATTGAGGAGTTTAATAAACTAAGCAGGTGGGTCACGTGGGGACCTACTTAAGAAGGTTTGAGGAACTGAGATCCTTGATGAGTAGCCATGACCCGCACCTAACGGAGGCATACTTTGTCTCTAGCTTCCTCAGTGGCCTAGGAGAAGACTAGAGGCCTATGGTGAAGATGATCAGGCCGAGAACGGTGGAGCAGACAGCTGAAAGCGCCACGTTACAAGAGATGGTGGTGGAAGCCCTGTTAAAGAAGCAGAGGGTGTAGTAACAAAGGACTGGACACTCAGGAAATTGGCAACAAGGAGGGAACGTCAAGGGGGTTAACAAGGAGATGGTAAGAGGTAATGTTGTGGGCAAGAACTTTGTTAATCCCAACTTTGGTGGGAGACCCAATGATCTTAAAAGGCAACCAGGAGCTTGTTACAGATGTTGAGATAGGTATTTCCCGGACACCAATGCAAGCGCCAGCTCCTGTTATTAGAAGATCGAGGAGAAGAAGCAGATGAGGAAGAAGGAGAGGAGGTGGACGTAACCGATGAAGAAGGGATGGAGGACAACGGTGAGATATCCCTCCATGCACTCAAGGGAGTCACTAATAACAAGATAATTAAGGTTGAAGGGAAGGTTAAGGAAGGTAGCTTGTCCATCCTAATTGACAGCGGAAGCACACATAGCTTCCTAGATGATAAAACTGCCAAAAAGCTCAAGTGTCAACTCACAAGCACACTGCCTTTGAGTGTAACGATTGCTAACGGGAATCGGGTGGTGAGTAACTCGGCTAGCTTGGGGTTCATTTGGGAAATGCAAGAGGAGAAATTCTAAGCAAACCTCAGGTTGCTGCAACTAGGAGAGTGTGATGTAGTCTTGGGTGTGGATTGGAAGAAAGGGGTGAGCCCCATATGCTTTGATTTCAACAGGATGGAAGTGTCATTTGAAAAGGAAGGCAGAAGAATGCCTCTCACCAATGGGAAGGAGGTTGTTGCATGTAAAATGATCACCGGAAAGAAGCTTAAGAGGGTCCTGCAGAGCAAATGGGGTAAGCTTTTGCATCTGTTCTCGATCATAGAAGTGGAAGAACGACAAGGAGGGGAAGGTTATGGAGAGTTGCAACTCTCGGTCAGTCACCCATCAGGTAATACCGATCAGGTAAGTACACTGCCACTTATTGATGAATTATTGATGGAATTTAGGGACTTATTCGAAGAACCCAACACCCCGCCTCCTAACCGCACCCTAGACCATGCAATTAACCTCAAAACCAATGCCGAACCTATCAACATAAGAGCCTACCGTTATGCACCCGCCCAAAAGACTGAAATTGAAAAAATGGTAAGGAAAATATTGAACTAGTCCTTCATCAGACCCAGCCAGAGCCCATTTGCCTCACCGGTCTTCTTGGTAAAGAAAAAAGATGGTTCTTGGCGTTTTTGTGTGGACTACCGTCAATTAAACGCCCTGATCATCAAGGATAAATTTCCCATACCCCTTGTAGAAGACCTAATGGATGAATTACACCAAGCTGAATTCTTTTCAAAGTTGGATCTAAGGTTGGGCTACCATCAAATCCAGATGAAGCTCGAGGATATACATAAGACTGCTTTTCAAACCCATCATGGCTATTTCGAGTTCTTGGTGATGCCATTTGGGCTCACCAATGCCCCGACAACTTTCCAATCCTTAATGAACCAAATATTTGAGCCTTACCTACGAAAATTCATACTTGTTTTCTTCGATGACATCCTAGTTTATAGTTCTACCTTATACCAACACATAGCCCACCTAAAAACCACATTCGAAGTCCTGAGATGCCATCAATTATTCATTAAAAGGTCTAAGTGTGCATTCGCCCAACCTCAAGTGGAGTACTTGGGACACTTGATTTCGGGAAAGGGGGTCAGTACCGACCCAAAGAAAGTGGAGGTCATGCTGAATTGGCCCAAACCCAATACCTTAAGAGCACTCAAAGGATTCTTGGGCTTGATAGGATATTATCGTAGGTTTGTGGAGGGTTATAGAGTCATAAGTAAGCCCCTCACCGAGTTGTTGAAGAAGGGAAACTTCCACTGGGGTCCTGAGGCTGATGCAACCTTCGGTAAATTGAAGATCGCAATGAGCAGAGTCCCAACCATGGGACTGCCCGACTTCAGTAAGCCGTTTGTGTTAGAAACGAATGCTAGCGGGGTAGGTATTGGGACAGTACTCATGCAGGATGGCCAGCCCCTAGCCTTCCTCAGCCAAGCTCTAAGCCCAAGACACTTGAACCTCAGCATCTACGAGGAGTTTTTGGCTGTTGTCATGGCAGTGGAGAAGTAGAGGCATTATCTAGAGATGGGAAGGTTTGTAATTAAGATTGATCATGAGTCACTTAAATTTTTGTTGCAACAGAAGCTGCAAACTTAGTTACAAGAGAAGGGAATAGCCAAGCTGATGGGACTTGACTACTCTATACAATACAAGAAGGGCAAGAAAAATCAAGCTGCAGATGCTCTATTAAGGTGTCACGAAGAAGGGGAAGCAACTGCCATCACTATGGTGATACCAGAATGGTGCAGTGAAGTGGTGAGCAGTTATGATAGGGATGAACACATCAGGGAAATTCTAGAGAAGGTAGCAGTGGGGGGTAGTGGAGTGGAAGGATATTTTCTCAAGGATGGATTGTTGAGATACAAGGGTCGGATAGTTGTGGGCGATAAGGCTGAGCTTAAGAGGAGCATCTTGCAGTCGCTACATGAATCTCTCGTGGGGGGGCATTCGAGTATCCAAAATACTTATTTGAGAGTTAAGCAATTATTTTATTGGCCTCAACTTAAGGGAACTATGAAGGAACATGTGCTGGGTTGCGACATATGTCGGAAGTGCAAGCATGAAAATGTAGCCTACCCGGGGTTATTCCAGCCCTTGCAGATTCCAGAGCAACCGTGGCTAAGTTTGTCCATGAATTTCATAAAGGGCCTACAAAGATCAAAAGGGAAGAATTGTGTGCTGGTGGTAGTGGATAGACTAACTAAATTCGCACACTTTGCAGGATTATCTCATCCTTACACGGCCCAAGAGGTTGCTAGGGTGTTCATGGATTAGGTGGTGGCTTTACACGGGGTTCCCAAGACCATCATTTTAGATAGGGATAAGGTGTTTACAACCCATTTTTAGAGGGAATTGATGAAAAATGTGGGCACCGAACTCAGCTTATCAACAGCATACCACCCACAAACTGACGGCCAGACTGAAAGGGTTAACCAAAACTTGGAAACCTATCTAAGGTGCATGTGTATGAGACAACCCAAGAGTTGGTATAGGTGGCTGGCCATGGCGTAGTGGTGGTACAACTCCTACCACCATGCCTTTACCAAAATGACTCCGTTTGAGGCTGTCTATGGGTATAAACCCCCTCCCCTACAAGCCACCGGAGGGCAAACAACAGCCACCGCCGTAGAAGAATACCTACAACAGAGAAGGGAGGTGCTGGAACAATTGAAACAAGAGCTGACGGCAACCCAAAATCAGATGAAGCAAAATGCGGATAAACAGAGAAGTGACCGAGAATTTAAAGTAAGGGAAAGAGTCTACTTGAGACTTAGATACCCACATCTGAAGGCCATCACTCAAGGAAAGGTATCTAAACTTAGCCCTAAGTACTTTGGACCATTCCTTATCACAACCCGAATAGGCAAGGTAGCCTACAGGTTGCAGCTGCCAGAGAGAACCAAGATCCACCTAGTATTTCACGTCTCCTTGCTAAAGAAGTCCACTGGAAATGAGAGAGTCAGTTAAGAGCTACCAACTCTATCGGAGGAGAAAGAGGAACCGAGGGAACCTGAGGCCATAATAGAAAGGAGGGTAATCTACCATCAAGGGCCCCCCCTTATTCAAGTCAGGGTTATGTGGCAGGGAAAACCACTCGAGGAGGACACCTGGGAGTACCTACCTACGTTGATGCAGCAATATCTGAGGACGACTGGTCTCTTGAGTATTTCTTGAGGACAAGAAATGTTGAGGGAGGGGTACTGTCACGAGACCAGAAAAGGCTATGGATTGCGGTTAAAATTTTGAGGATAAGATCGGTTATTTTTCCTATATGTATTTCCTAGTATTTTTATTCCTTTGCATGTGTTTACTTTCCAGCTAGATAGTTTGTTATGGTTTACTTTTCAGCTAAGAAGGTTGTTATGGCAGAATCTGCCAAGTGCCTAAAGATTAGAATAGGACAAAATAGTTTGTTAGAGGAGGAGTAATCCTGTGTGGGCAGCACTCTCAGCTAGGCTATATAAGCCTATCCTTTCTTCTGTAATGGCATTCAAGAATTCAATCAAAGAACCTGTTATCCTTTGTCTTATTTCTCTTTCTCCCTTCACTCTCTTCTACATTTCCCTCTACTTTCTTCCTCTCAATTTAGTTCGTTGCCTAGGTTCACACTGAACCAAGGAAGCTGCTGGTTGTCACAGCATTGCCGTGACATGGAATAACCAATATTACCCTTGTCAAGTTGATAAGGTCTGCCAATTATCTCTCATGGGTAGCCTCTGTCAAAATGTAGTCTAAAGGGTAAGGCCAAGTAGATCATCTTACCATAAAGGCTAAAAGTGTGCTAAAAGCTAATCGGGCTAGATGGGAACAAATTGATGCCCAGTTATGTAGCCTCCTATGGCAGTCTATTGATTTGTCCATCATGTAGCTCTTTTGCCCATTTGAAACTTGTGTTGATGTGTGGAAGGAAGCTGAAGTCTTATACAAACGACATCCAACGTTAGTACACTGTGGTCTCCAATATTAAGAATCTCAAGAAGGAGTCGTCCATGGAATCTTATTTGGGGCAGGTTTGGACTCTCATGCAAGAATTTGATGCTCTGCTTCCTCTTACTATGATATCGAATAGATTGCTTAACGAGAGAAGTTTTTTATGGTTATTGCTCTCTTCGGCCTGAAACCAGAGTTTGACACCAGTAGGCATCAAATCTTGACCAGCTCTGCTAGTCTTACCATGAAGGACTCTTTTAAAAGGTTGTTGAATATGACAGGTGCGCATGGTATGTCATCTTCTTCTCATGTTGTTCCTCCAGCCGAATCTTCAACTTTTGTGTCTCAGGCTTCCACCTCAGGAGAAAATAAAGGACGTAATAATAGTTGCCCACGTCCACAGTGTACCTTTTGTAAGAAATTGGGTCATCTTGAGAACAAATGTTGGAAGAAATATGGTCAGCCAGCTGCTCCATCTGCATCATCTACCAGTGCAGCTCATGTGAGCGATCATAGTCTTGCTCAATCTCCACCAGGTTCGCAATTGGTACCTATGGTTGTAGCTGAGTATGATGTCTTCCTGAAGTTCCAGGCTACCTAACAATCTCATCCTGGTAATCCCGTTGCTTGTGTTGCTCAAGGCTCATCTGTTGGTCTTTGGATTATAGATTCTGGTGCCACTGACCATATGTGTGGTAATTAACTTCTTTTCTCAAGAGCCTTAGGAAACTTATAGGTAACTTTTTTTTTTCCGCCTTCATTTCCATTATCCTCCTAGCCTCCAGCCTTCATTGCCCTCGAGGCCATCAATTTTCCTAAGTATTTTAGCAGCTAGGAAGGATGTCAACCATCTTTGCCTCTGCTGAAGTTGTCTCCCATAGTGCCGGAGAAGTATCATCAAATCTAGTATTCGGGGGACTGTAGCAAATTAGTGTTGCATACTGGCTCAATGGGAAGAACTATCTAAAATGGTTACAACTGATTAACACCATTTTAAGGAGAAAAGGCAAGCTCAACCACATCATCGGAACTAGACCAAAGGAAGGAGATCCCAATTTTGTCTCATGGGATGAGCATGATTCGATGATTATGGCTTGGCTCTGGACTTCTATGTCACCAAAGATTAGTGGCACGTGCATGTTCCTACCAATTGCAAGGGAGGTCTGGGGTCAATACTTATTCCAAAGTCAAGGATGCAACCCAGATCTATGAGTTGCGGATAAAAACTATGTTAACAAAACAAGGAGATAAAATTGTCATAGATTATGTGAACTTGTTGAAGGGGCTGTGGAAGGAAATGGATCAATATCAAGTAATAAAGATGGAGGGCAGTAAAGATGTTGCATTGTTGAAGGCATTCATTGAGAAGGACCATACATAAGATTTTCTAGCAGGATTGAATGCAAAATTTGATCTTGTGAGAATCTAGATCTTACGTAAGGATGATTTACCCACTCTTAATGAAGTAGTTTCAATTATTTTGGCAGAAGAAAGAAAAAGAGGAGAGATGTTGGAGATGAAATCACTGGAAGCCTCGGCCATGTTGACAAAAACTACAACCTGTGGTCCCAAAGAAAATTGAAAGGCTGAATCCAGGACAACATGTGGCGAAGATAAGGACTCTCTATGGTGCACCTATTGTAACAAACCGAGGCACACCCAGGAGAAGTGTTGGAAACTGAATGGGAAACCACTTAGCAAAGAGTGGGGAACCAAAGGAGGATAGAATAAGTGGCACAAAGGGAAAGCATACTAGGTGACTACACAACAAGGAGAGGAGAAAGGCCCAGAATCAACAGATCTCAATAAAAAAGAGGTTGAGAAGCTGAGGAATTTTTTGGCAACTCTTGAAAAACCATCAAGTGTCTGTTCATTGGTACATTCAGGTAGGTTTTCAATCTCTCATGGTTTAACTACCTCAAAAAAGTCGTTTAGAAATTCATGGATTATTGATTTGGGAGCCACATATCATATTACCTGTGCCTCTCATAATTTTAGCACTCATACTCCTTGTCCCAGTTATAGAAAAATAGCCATTGTAGATGGTTCACCAACCACAGTAGTTGGAATAGGAGGTATAAGAATCAATCCAAAATTCACCCTTAAAAATGTCCATGTTCCTAAACTATCCAGAAACTTGGTATCTATCACCAAGATTTCTCAAGACCTAAATTGTAAAGTTACATTTTTCCCCAACTCATTGTTTATTTTAGGACTAGGGTTTGGGAATGATGATTGGATGTGCCGCGGAAAGGGATGGATTGTACTATCTTGATGTTCCTGAGACACTAGACATTAGCAAGCAGAATCATTCCCTAACTCTCTTATTTGAACACCATCAATCCACTGCTGAAGACTTGATCTGGCTTCACCATTATAGACTGGGTCATACCTCCATTAAAACTCTTGCAATTATTTTTCCTTGTTTAAAGGATTAGAAAATAAACCTTTTGTTTGTAAGGTATGTGAGTTAGCCAAACACAAACATTTAGCCTTCCTTATTATCAATAAAAGGAGTTTAGTTCCCTTTGAGTTGATTCATAGTGACATATGGGGTCTATCTCCAATTCCTAGTATTTTTGGAGCTTGCTGGTTTGTGACATTCACTGATGATTGTACTTGAGTTACTTGGATTTTTTTGCTCAAATCCAAAAGTGAAAAGTGAAGTCAGTAATATACTGCTAAACTTTCTTTCCATGGTAAAAAACCAATTTGGCATCCAAGTTAAACGGTTTCTGTCATGACCCAAGAATCTATAGAGGGCAATATAGTAATAGGTTGATAATAGTTGTTAGAAGATATTTTAGATATTTTAGCAAGTGGTTAGAAGCACACGGGAGCAAGTGCTAGGCTGTTAGAAGGCAAATATGCCTATAAAAGGTTGCTGTAATGGTTTGTTTCCTTATGGAAAAAAATGAATGAATTGAAATCTGTTTCTCTCTAATATTCCACTCTCTCTCTCGTTCTTCTTCCTCTTTCTTTTGTTCTTCTATTTCTCCCTCTCTTTCTCTTAATATCTCTCTCTTTCTACTGATTTCCCCCCTCTTTCAATCTGATTTTCTTCCCCAATTCCTCTTTTAACCTATCATGAACCCTAGGTTCGTGACAGTTTCATTTAGACAATGCCAGGTATTATTTTAATCAAACTCTGTCAGCTTATTTCTAGGGGGGAAGGGATTATTCATGAGTCTTTTTGTGTCTATGCTCCTCAACAAAATGGGGTAGTTGAAAGGAAAAATGGTCACCTCCTCTCCACAACTCGAGCATTAGTATTCCAAAGAAATGTGCCAAAACATTATTGGGGAGAAGCAGTTCTCATAGCCACTCGCATTATTAATCGACTTTCTACTCAAGTATTCAATCTCCAAAGCCCCATGGGAGTACTGTCACACTTTTACCCACATCTTAACATCACTAACCATCTTGCTCCTAGAATATTTGGGTGTCTCTCCTATGTTCATATTCATGGTCAAAACTGTCAAAATGATAGAAAATCCAATCACTTTCATTGAAAGGTTACAAGAAATATATATACAACCTCTTCTCCCATATAGGCAGTTTCCTAATCTAGATTAAGAAATATTTACATTCTAGGATACAATTAAAAATACAGTCAAGATATAATCTCCTAGGAAGAAATATAGAAAGATAAATCAACTGAATTCAATCCATATCAATCCCTGAATATGGATAGTAATCTCTCAGTATTTCTAACACTCCCCCTCAATCAAGCAGTTTTTGAATTATTTCCTAATGTATAAATAGAAGATTAGGTGTATAGATTTGGTATGTTCTGTAAATCACTTAGAGATTATCTCCATTGGAGGAAATTTCTAATTAAGTTTCCTATAGTAGATTGGCTAGTTTTCTGTATATATATAGATCTGGACAGAATGAATAAAACATACATTCAGTTCTCTTCCCAATTCATGACACCTACTTGAGGGGGAGTGTTAGAAGGATACAGCTTAGTAGTATTGTACATACTGCTGTTTCCCTTAGTTGTACAGAGTTTGTTAGTTTGTTTTGCAAAGCTGTCTATATACCTAAGAGTGAATAGAGAATTCAGATCTGCTTTTTTCCTCCATATCATTCTCTCTCTCTCTCTCTCTCCTATGCACAAGTTTCATCCAATAAATCATCTCCACCGTACACTTCCATAATAAATTCTTCGAAGGAGTTCAAACAAGCGAACATGAAACAAATCCGATCATGCAGGCAGCTAAAAATCTGACCTGAATTTTGAATGCATTTCCAACAGCTGACAATATGGGGCTCCATACCCCTAGAATCCTGTGCGGTCTTTGAGCTGGTGCAGTCTCCATAGACACCTTTAGCCTCACTTCAGAAACATCTATTAGGCTGATGAGAGAAGTAAGAATGACCATCTTTAGTTCTTAAATTCCAAATAAATAGTGATAATGACGTGAGGATATGTCTAGCAAAAAGTAAAAAGTAAAAAGTAAAAAGTAATAGGATTATCATGGGCAATACAACCACGATAACCGTGATAACCGTAAATTAACCATCTAGCAAAAAGTAAATTGTCATGGGCAATACAACCGGACCTCCAATCATCTAATTTACAAGTGTAGAACTAGGTCTAAAAATGAATAGGATTATTTCTTTTTCTATTTTGAGTCAGTTTCTTATTTCCTAATATTGTTGGATCTTTTCCTATTTTGATTAGGAGATTTGTTTTCCTATTTTGAGTTAGTTTCTTTATTCCTAATATTGCTGGGTCTTTTGCTATTTTCACTATAAGATTTGCAATTCGTTTCCTATTAAGAGTCTCTAAGGTTATGTTATAAAGACTATTGTAGTTTACAGGCAATAAGAACAATATTTTTCCAGCATACTTTTTTGTGCAAGAGATTGTGTTGAAGGAATTGAGTTGTATTCTGCTCCTTAGCTTTGTATAAGTTAGCTTTCTGTTTTAGCAGTTAGTTTTCTGTTGTAATTTGTATCAGTTAGCTTCCTGTTTGTATCCTAAGCCTATCATATAAATAGGCTTATCTTCTCTGTTTTTAATAACAGTTGGACGAGGCATTATTTTACATTCTCTTTTCTTCTCTCGTCGTTTCTCTCAATTCTTTAATCATCATTACATGTTATTAGAGCCTTGTGACAAACGTCCATGGCTTCAAATCGTGATTACAGTGCCTCGATCGGATTATTCTTTTGATGCGCAAGTCAATTTTCCATCGGTTGCAAAATCTTTAAATTTTGTTCCGATCAAGCTTGACACCAGTAACTACTTGTTTTGGAAAGCTCAAGTGCTTGCAACTATCCGAGCCTTTGATCTTGTTTCATTTATTAACGAGTCTCAATCGCCTCCGAAATATATTCTAGATCCGAATATGACTGCAGATGTTTCGGATCAAACGATTGTGAATCCAGCGTATCTAATGTGGATTCGTTCTGACTAGCTTCTTCTTGGCTGGTTGTTCTCGACGATAGACAAGGAAGTCCTTACTCAAGTAATTCACTGTGAGTCGTCGAAGGAGGTATAGTCTTCTCTTGAGACTCTTTATTCACAACAAACTGTTGCCAAGTCGTTTCAGTTGAAGCAACAGCTCAGGTTGGTTAAGAAAAACTCACTTTCAGTGAATGGTTTCATTTTACATATCAAGACTATTGTGCATGCTTTAGCTGCAATCGGTGAACCCCTAGGAGATAAAGATTTGTTGTTAGCCATCTTAAATGGATTGGATCATGACTATGACATTGTCGTGAGCCTAATTACTTATTAGATGGATGAGATCAATTTAGAGAAAGTGCAGTATCTACTGCTTATGCATGAACGACGTCTTATGTCTAAGAATTCTGTTGATTCTACTATTGATTCATCATTTGTGAATTTTGATTCTGTCGTCAATGTGAATGTTGCAACTCATGGAGGTAGATCTGGTAATGGTTTTGTAAATAACTCTAGAGCAGGATACATGTCTCGTAGAGGAGGTTTTGTGAATCGAGGTGGTAGAGGCAGAGGCAGATTTGGTGGTCGACGGATTTATTGTCAATTATGTGGCAAACCTGGCCACTTCGTTGACAAGTGTTATCATCGGTTCGATAGAAACTTTCAGCGTCCTTGTAGTCAAGGATTTGGTCAGGCTGGTTGAGGAGGTGGAAGTGATTTTCAAAATCAATCAGAGCCATATGCGTTTTTGACTAGTCCAAGTGAGTCTAACGAAGTGTTTATGGCTGATCTAGGTTCTACTTCCTCCTATAATTCTCTAGCTTCTTATCCAGCCTCAATTTGTCCGTATCAGTATAATACTCAAGCTTCTTATCAGCCTTCCACATCCAACTCTCCTTGGTTTGTTGATTCTAGCGCCACAAATCATATCACAACCAGTCTCAAAAACTTGTCTTTGTCGTCTCATTATCAAGGCACTGATAAGGTAACTGTTGGTGATGGTAAGTCCTTGCCTATCTCTCATATTGGTGTTGGTCATTTACAAACTCAATCCAATTCTCGGTCAGTTCTTTCTTTACCTCACATTCTTCATGTTCCTCATATGAAGAAGAGTCTTCTTAGTGTCTCTCAACTCACAAGAGATAACAATGTTGTAGCTGAATTTAACTCTACTTCTTGTTTGATTAAGGACAAAGACTCCAAGCTGGTGTTACTCCGAGGAACTCTTGGAAATGATCTGTATTAGCTGGTTTTAGCTTTTGATTCTATTGTGCCTACATCATCTATATCATCTCAGACTGTTACTTCTTCCAAACCCTCTGACGTTGTTGCCAATCATTGTTTCAAGACCTCAAATGTTGTTTCTTCCTTTCCTAATAACAATTGTATACAGCAAAATCTGATTTTACCAGATTTGCCTTTGAATGCAAATGTAGCTCAAGTAGTTTGTGTAGGACAGCAGTGGCATTCCAAATTAGGGCACCCTGCATTTCATGTATTGAAGCATGTCTTGAATAAAATTCAAGTTTCTTGTCCACAATCAGCTGTTTCATTTTGTGATTCATGTAAGGTTGGAAAGTCACATAAACTTCTGTTTTCCAATTGTCCTATTTCAACTAAACATCCTTTGGAGATTGTTTACTTAGATGTTTGGGGTCCTACACTTGTTGTCTCCATTGAGGGTTATCGGTACTATATTGTTTTTGTTGATGCCTATACCTGATATTCGTGGCTTGTGGCTTTATCCTTTAAAGTTGAAGTTTGATGCCCTTCAAGCTTTCATTAATTTTCATAAACTTGCTGAGTTGCAGTATAGTTTTAAATTGAAAGCTATTCATACTGATAATGGAGATGAGTTTAAAGCCTTTTTACCCTATCTACGTACATGTGGCATTCAACCTCGTTTTTCGTGTCCTCACACATCTCAACAGAATGGCGTTGCTGAAAGAAAGCATCGCCACATTGCTGAAATGGGTCTAACCTTACTTGCTCATGCTCACATGCCTTTGACTTTTTGGGTTTCCACCTTCCAAACTGCTGTTTATCTCATTAACCTTTTGCCCTCTGTTGTTCTTCATTTTCATTGTCCATTTGAGATGCTTTATCACAAATAGCCTAACTATCTTGCTCTTCAACCCTTTGGCTGCACATGTTTTCCCTATCTTAGACCCTACAATAAACACAAATTTGACTTTCATTCTTCCAAGTGTGTTTTTATTAGACAGAGTCATGATCATGCAGGTTATAAATGTTTACATCCATTGGGCATAATTTATATTTCCAGACATGTTCACTTTAACCCTGATGAGTTTCCCTATCATTCTTTGTTTTAGTCATTTGGGAAACCTTCATCTGTGCCTTTGGATCGTCAACTACACTTTTTTATTCTCTTCCTTTCTTTTCCTCTAAGGTTTCTCGGGTATCTCATTCAGGTGTTTCTCCTTTATCAAATTCTGATCTTATAGTCTTAGCAAACAACTCTCCAGTGTCCTTTAGTTCTTCTTCTGATCATTCGTCAGTTCAGCCTTCTCAACCTCCTCGTATACCTAAATATCGACTTCCTCCTGCACCATCTGTTCATCCTATACTTACTCGTTCTCAAGCTAGGCAGTCTTTGGTTTCTTCTCCTCATGTTCTTTCTACTTCTGTAGAACCTAGTACAGTTCATGAAGCTCTCCTAGATTCTCACTGGACTAAAGCTATGCAAGAGGAGTTTACTGCTTTGTAGTCCAATCACACCTGGAATTTGATTCCATTCTCCTCTGATATGAATCTCATCGGGTGCAAATGGGTTTTTCGTGTTAAGTATAAATCTGATGGCTCCATTCTTAGACACAAGGCTCAGTTGGTTGCTAAAGGTTTCTTACAAACACCGGGTATTGATTATGGAGAGACTTTTAGTCCAGTTGTTAAGGCTCCCACCATCCGTGTTCTCTTTTCTTTGGCTGTCAGTTTTGGGTGGCATATTCAGCAAGTTGATATCAATAATGCCTTCTTAAATGGAGACTTGACCGACGACGTTTACATGACCCAACCAAAAGGTTTTACTGATTCTTAGTTTCCTTCTCATGTTTGTAAGCTTCAGAAATCTCTTTATGGCCTCAAGTAAGCTCCAAGAGCTTGGTATACTAAGTTGCGATAGGCTTTACATGGTTGGGGTTTTGTTCAGTCTGTATTTGATGCATCTTTGTTCATCAAACGGATTGTTAAGGCGGTATTATTTCTTTTGGTGTATGTAGATGACATTCTTGTCACTGGCTCAGATTCTTCTGCTCTTAAAGACTGTATTCATGATTTAGACACTTACTTTGCCCTCAAAACACTAGGGTCATTTAACTATTTTCTTGGTTTTGAAGTGTTTTGGAATGAGACTGGGTTGTATCTCACTCAGTCTAAGTATACATTGGATTTGTTGCATAAAGCTGGTATGCAGGATTGCAAACCATGTGAAACACCAGTGGTTCTGGGGACTTCTTTTACTGATGAAGGTGCTGATTTCTTGGATCCCTCTCTCTATAGAACCATTATTGGTTCTCTTCAATACTTGACCTATACCAGGCCTAATATCTCCTTTGTGGTAAACCGGCTTAGTCAATTTCTATCTGCTCCTAAAGAGCAACACTGGACAACTTGTAAGCGTTTACTTCGTTATTTGAAAGATTCCATTGGTTTAGGGCTGTTGTTTACACCTGCTCTTTCTGATTTGACTCTAACAGTGCTCACGGATGCAGACCATGCTGGCTGCAAGCTAACCAGAAAATCAACCAGTGGTCTTTGTGTTTTTCTTGGTTCTAATTTGCTGGTTTGGAGTTCAAGAAAACAGTCAGTTGTCGCTCGTTCAGTAGGAGAAGCTGAGTATCGTGCCATGGCCCAAGGTGTTACAGAAGTTATGTGGTTACAGTCCTTGTTTACTAAGTTAGGGTATTCTTTATCCCAAGTTCCTGTCCTATGGTATGACAACCTAGCAGCAAAAAGCATAGCCAAGAATCCAGTATTCCATTCTCGTACAAAGCATATTGAAAAGGTGGAG
Source organism: Diospyros kaki (assembly GCA_036245055.1). Taxonomy (NCBI): domain Eukaryota; kingdom Viridiplantae; phylum Streptophyta; class Magnoliopsida; order Ericales; family Ebenaceae; genus Diospyros; species Diospyros kaki. Next base: position 33,416,671 of record BSEG01000007.1, read on the forward strand.
AATGGTGAAATTGATATCCGGTATGTGCCTACTATGTATCAGGTTGCAGATATTTTTACTAAAGGTTTGTCAAGGGACAGGTTTTCTTTTCTCTGCAGTAAGCTTGGGCTTTGGTTCTCTCCTGTTCATACATTTATGTCTAACGCTGATGATACCACTAAATTGAGGGGGAATGTTGAAGGAGTCGAGCCTTGTTAAGGCTTGTTTACTGGAGGTTTATATTGAGGGGGAATGTTGAAGGAATTAAGTTGTATTCTGCTCCTTAGTTTTGTATAAGTTAGCTTTCTGTTTTAGCAGTTAGTTTTCTGTTGTAATTTGTATCAGTTAGCTTCCTGTTTGTATCCTAAGCCTATCATATAAATAGGCTTATGTTCTCTGTTTTTAATAGCAGTTGGACGAGGCATTATTTTACATTCTCTTTTCTTCTCTCGTTGTTTCTCTCAATTCTTTAATCATCATTACAGATTGAAGGGTTCTCTCTAACAAGCCCTAGCTTTCAACATAGGTAGACAGGGAAAAAGGTCTTTGAAAGGGTTAGCTTCTGGTCTAGCTAATCGCCCCTGGACTCAATCCGTTAACATAAATCCTTTTCAGTAACAAATGCTAAGTATTAGATGATCAACATCACTAAAAAAGGACCATCAATTTTGGGTGGTGGGGGGTAAAGATGCTAATCAAATCAATTGATTACCAAATTTAACGTAATAAATGCAATGGGTTGGAGATACTAAATTGCATTAATAAGACATTAATAGAGGAATAATCTTTGGGTAAAAGTAACCAAACCATTAAATTAGCTTGGTACTGACAAGAAAAAGGAGGAACCTTACTTTATGCGTATCTCCGGATCAACTTGTTTGACACTGGAACTTTGGGGAACACGATCTAATTGAAGATTTCTGTAAAAATCCACAAAAGCCCAGATAATTGGCTCATGAATGTTAAGCCTCCAACACCTTTCTGTGACCTATCAAAAGAGTTACATAAAATAGGTTATTATCTGCAGGCTATGGTCAAATTACAAATATGAGATTGACATCATGGAAACATTACCCGTATATAAACATATGGGTAGACCTCGATACCATTAGGGTTCTCATTCCGCAGTGTTATAGTCATCTTAAAAACTGGATGACGCATATCAATGGTCTGCTCAGGTGCCAACAGCACAGGCATCAGTGTTAAAGGGAGTTGATTGTCAAGCTGCACTTGGCCCAATATGAGCTTGAACCTGGAAAAATGAACACCTTTCAGCTTGCTCAAAAATTATTTTAACACATCAGAGGGAAAAATGCATAGGCTTTGGATGAACTGTTACTAAATCATGAGTGTTGTAGGAGAAGCTCTTTAATGGGCTTCACAGGATTCAGAAGTGGAGCTAGATAGGCAGTTCTTTCAGCTTGATGGGATTTAGGTCTAGGGACTATGGGTTGATTTGGGAAGATAATGGCAGGAAATTCAGATCCTTGGTCATTTGATCAGAGGTGAAGGTGGAGCCCTTCTTTGGACAAGCATTACATATGTTGACTGTGGTTTAGATGCAGTGCCATGCAGGGAAAAAGGGTAAATGCTGCCTTCCAACAGGTGCAGAAAACCAGATGCTTAGACATTCTAAGACGTGAGAATGGAGCAGAAACTCTACATTTTTGGGATCTTGGTCATGATGGCTATGGCCATTCATCTTATTTGGGTTTAGCACACATAGATTGCGTTTGAAAAGGGGTCAAACATTGCATAGCAATAAATCAGAGGAGATAACAAAACATAATTCATAGAAGAAACAAGGAAGAATGGATGAAAAAGAAGGCACCCAGACTAGTTCAGACAAAACGCATAATTAAGCATGAACACAGAAAATTCATATCAGAGTTTTTAGATATAGCAGATATTGAAAAACAAAGAATTATTAGAAATATAAGAAATGTTCTCACCTGCTTGTAGTTCCATTATCATAGCCGGTTGAATATGATATGAAGACTCGCTCAAGGTACAAGTACAAGAGCTCCTTTGGTCTATGGTCTATAACAGAAACCCCAACAGCTCCCAATTCAACTATAAGCTCAAGAGGAGATGTATCATCCTGTGTCTTGCTCTGCATCTGAGAACTCCCCCAATTGCCAACAGGTGTCATTAAGGTACCTACATTTGATCGAGATCCCGACGCTTTGTCGTCCATGAACCTAGCAACCTTGATATCACCAACTTCAACAAGATAAAATAACAATCCTATATCTCCATCATTTACAGAACATAATCCTTCCTTATCCAAATCAAGGTTACAGAATGCAGTACTACTGCCACTATGGATTCTAGCATCCAGGACCCTTTGGCCATAAGGATCCTCCAAGCAAAAATTGATGGTTGAAAGAGGTTCTAAATTAGTCCAAGAATCATCACTAGATCCAGACTGGCGAACGCTTATTGTCTTGCTGATTGTTCTATTCTCAAGCCTGTTGAATAATTAGTCAGCATTGTAAGATGTAAAACATGTCATGTATTTTGTAAATTATTATATAGAGATAGACAAACCTGATTGGACCATTTGTAGATCCAAGGCGGAATATAACAATAAAGCGAGATCCTTCTTCATAGCCCCTGATTTCCATCCTCAAAATGCTACAGGCACCGTCACGTTTCCTCATAGCTAGAGGAATGGTGTCCTCTTTCGTGATTTTAACTGGAAATGACCATTCTGAATTTTCTAACCGGACCTATCGGGTAAATGCAAGTTTATTCAGTAAAATGATTGACCCAATCACATAAGTTGATAAAATCAGATCCAGGTAAACCACGGTTCCAGAACTGCATTCTAGAAAAAGATAGAATCTCCGAGATTCATAGGACACAACAAAATATGAATAAAAAAGGGCAACATTGCCAACTTCAGAATGGGAAAAATACATAAACAAACATTCATAACACCAAGACAAAGTTTACACAAGGTCCTAAAAAGAGTCCATCTGCAATTTACATTTGCTTTTTTAGGGCCTGATTTGTTGAGTTTTGTTTTTAGTTTTTTATATTTTAGTTTTCATTTCAAAATTGCAAAAAGAAAATATGCAAATTGTGTTTGATTACTTGTTTTGTTTTTGAAAACAGTTAGAAATATTGAAAACATTGTTTCTATTTCCATACTCTAAAATGTTTTCATTTGCTTCCCTTCTCCCTCCACCATATATATCTTTCCCGCGACCAGCTCTCTCAGGATGGGAGTTGTGAGTAGTGGAGATGAGGAAGAGGAAGAAGAAATAAAAAAACATAACAAAGTTATTAAACAACATATTAATTTTTTATTTTTTAACTGAAAAAGGAAACTAAACATAAAAATAGAAAACAAAAACTGAAAACTGGAAACGTTGTTAAACAATAGAAAATGGTGTTTGATTACCTGTTTTCATTCTAAAATAAAAGGTTAAAAATTTTGATAAAGGAAAACACACACACACACACACACACACACACACCCAAAATGATGTTTCCAATTTTTCCATTTCATTTTCAGTGTCAACCCCAACTGTACTACTTCTTTCTTGTTTCTCACACCCCCAACACCCTAGACTAGAGAGTGACCGCCTATGAAGACACTTTCTTCTTTTGATCCTTGATCACTCCATTTTCTCCTAGTTCAAGGCAACCCAACCTTCCTCTTCCTCCTTTTTCTTCACTTCTCTTCCCTTCCCTTCCTTCACAGACACTGGCCCCTTTGTTTTCTCCCACCTCCAAGCAGCCCCCAACCCACCTGACCCTTTTTCTTCTTCCTTTCACCCCTGACAACCTTGACCCTTTTTTTTTTTTTTTGGTTGGAAGAAGAAAAGGAAGCAATAAGAAAGAAGGAGAAGAAGAATGACCAACAACCCTAAAAAGAAGAAAACATAGAAGTTAAAATTTTCCTGGGTTAATAGTTTTTTGGTCAATATTAATTGAATCATTACATGTATTTATTCATCATACAGAACAAAAAAAAGTTTGTATCAAACACTACGTTTACTTTTTTTATTTTCAAAATTTTAAAAGTAAACAAAATTATCAGACATGTTCAGTTTTCATTTTTTTAAATAAAAAACAGAAACTAAACACAAAAAATAAAAATCAAGCCTAGAAATTGGAAACACAGAAAATGGAAGCTTTGTCATTCCACATATTCAATTTTCATTTAACACAAACCAGAAACTGAACACACACACACACAAACAAAACTAAAAATTGGAAGCAAAAAAATTGGAACCTTTACTTAAATGACTATAAATTTTAGATTGTCTGCCAATACTTGCACAAGGATTGGCAATTTGGCATTTGAATCAATTAATGCTGTTGGAAAGATTAAAAGGAGATGTTCAAAACTGTGAAAATTATAGAGGAATTAAGTTAATGAGTCATACCATGAAACTCTGGGAGAGAGTAATAGAGCAAAGACTTAGAAAAGAAACAAATGTGTCAGAAAATCAGTTTGGTTTCATGCCTGGCAGGTCAACAATGGAAGCTATATACTTACTGAGGCGCCTAATGGAAAGGTATCGGGATCATCAGAAGGACCTACATATGGTGTTTATAGATCTAGAAAAGGCCTATGATAGGGTCCCTAGAGAAGTATTATGGAGGGTTTTAGAGAAGAAAGGAGTCAAAATAGCCTATATACAAGCCCTTAAGGATATGTATCATGGTGTAGAGACAAGGGTCAGAACATGCGGAGGGGATACTGAACCATTTACAACTACAATAGGACTGCATCAAGGTTCTGCACTAAGTCCATACTTATTTGCCTTAGTAATGGATGAACTCACTAAAGATATTCAGACAGATGTGCCATGGTGTATGCTATTTGCAGACGACATAGTGTTGGTGGATGAAACAAAAAAAGGAGTGAACACTAAGCTTGAGTTGTGGAGAAACAATTTAGAATCTAAGGGATTTAAATTAAGTAGAAAGAAAACAGAATATATGGAATGCAAATTTAGTAAAAATGCAAGAGTTGATGATGTTATAATAAAATTAGAAGACCAAATCTTACAAAGAAAAGACCATTTTCGATATTTGGGATCAGTGATTCAAAAAGATGGAGAAATTCACGAGGATGTCGCACATAGAAGTAAGGCAGGTTGGCTAAAATGGAGAAATGCATCGGGAGTGTTATGTGATGGTAAAATCCCATTAAAATTGAAAGAAAAATTTTATAGGAGAGCTATAAGACCAGTTTTGTTGTATGGCTCAGAATGTTGGGCAGTCAAATACCAGCATGAGCAAAAGACGAGTGTAGCGGAGATGAGAATGTTAAGATGGATGTGCGGACATACAAGAAAGGATAAAATTAGAAATGAAGTTATTCGTAATAAGGTAGGAGTGGTGCCAATCGAGGAGAAGATGAGAGAGACTAGACTAAGATGGTTTGGTCATATGAAAAGGAGACTAAGAGACGCTCCTGTGAGGAGAGTTGATGAAATGGAACAATTAGTCACAAAAAGAGGTAGAGGTAGACCCAAGAAGACTTTGGGAGAGACATTAAAGTTCGATATGAAGTATATGGATCTAAATGAAGATATGACAAACGATAGAAATACATGGAAGTCTAGAATTCATGTAGCCGACCCCACATAGTGGGATAAAGGCTGGATATGTTGTTGTTGTTGTTGGAAAGATTAAAAGGAATTCCCCTTTTCCTCTCTCATGGCCAGAAATAAGAGGATGAAAGATGAGAGAAATTTAAAGGATGAAGTGATAAGTCTGTTAGAGATAAGGAGATAAGGCAGATAAGATAATTCCAACAACTCTAGCAGTTTAAAATTCCTAATTCAAATCTGTATATCTGTACCTATAGTTTAGGAGAAAGAGATTCTTATTTTTCAAGAGATATCTTGTATGGCAGTGTGTATATATATCTCTCATAGCTGGAGCAATAAATTAGAGCTTTCATTTTAATCGATTAAAGTTTTGTACTTGAGTAAAACTCTCTTGAATTCTTATACTACTCGAGTGATTTTGTTTGGTACTCGATTAAGTCCCCTTCATCTTCAGTTCATTATTTGTTCATGGTATCAGAGCTATGGCACAAGGAATGTGTGAGCTTATCTGGATACAAAGGTTGATGGTATCAGAGGTTGTGTTTATCTAATGAAAGAAAAGTCATAAGTGAACTACTGTTCATATTTCCCTCCTCTAGAGTTCATAAGTCTCTCCCAATCTGTGTGTTTGGGTGCAAAGCTTTTGTTCATACCATTCATCCTAATTGGGGTAAATTTGATCCTAAAGCTCTTAAAGTGTATTTTTTGGGGTTATTCTCCAACTCAAAAGGGCCACAAATGTTATCACCCTTCTCTCAAACGGTTTTTTTGTTTCATGTGATGTTTCCTTTGATGAACAACAAGCCTTATATCCCAAAGTTTCTCTCCAGGGGGAGCATGATAATCAAGGAGACAAACATTGGGATCCAACTATTTCTATACTTGTAGCCTTACCCAAGGAATTGCCTCAAACTGAGCCTACTACTACTTCCACCACCTGAGTCTTATGTCAAGGGGGAGAGTTGTACACATCCAAAACCAGTTTTGGTATACCCTAGGAGACCACGAGCTCCCAAGCAAAGTCATGAATCCAAGCTGATGGCAGATTCTCCTACAATGAATTCTCATGAAGGGGAGGAGGCAGTGACTTGTGTTGAAAATGATGACGGATCTGCCAATTGCTGTAAGGAAAGGGGTAAGAACTTGTACCAAGCATCCAATTTCAAACTATCTTACATATTCCAAGTTATCAAGAAATTTTAAGGCATTTATTACTAAATTTGATGCAATTTAAGTACTAAAAGATATTCATGAGGTTCTCCAAGACCCTAAATGGAAGGAGGCTGTCTTAGAGGAAATAAGGGCATTAAACGATAATGAAACTTGGGAGATGGTAGATTTATAGAAGGAAAAAAAGGTAGTTGGCAGTAAATGGGTTTTCATGGTTAAGAACAAACTAGAAGGTACAGTTGAAAGGTCGAAAGCAAGGCTTATGATACAAGGTTTCACTCAAACATATGGGATTGACTATGAGGAGACATTTGCTCCAGTGGCAAAGTAGAATTCTATTAGAGTGTTGCTGCCTATTGCTGGAAATTTGGACTGGAAACTACACCAACGATATATCAAGAATGCCTTCTTGAATGGTACGTTAGAGAAGGAGGTGTATATGAAATTTCCGCTCGGATTTGAGGATCAAGAAGGTTTTATCAAGGTATGTAAACTTAAAAAGTCTCTTTATGACTTGAATCAGTTGTAAGGAATGAAGATTATAAAGTAGGAAGAGAAGAGCAGAAAATAATGCCTCGATCTTTTTATTGAATGAATAACAAACATAAGCTAGCTGATATTTATACTCAGCTTATTAACATAAGCGCTAAGCCTTAACAACAAACATAAAATAACAGGATCACCAAACTGAACAGAAACTACAAGCTAAATAAGTAACATAAATACAAATACTATCTGTTATCATTTTCTTCAACATTTCCCCTCAGTTTAGATCTCCCTTTAGACTTGAAATTCCTTTGCTTCTTTATGACAATAGAGTCTCCAGCCAACTGTGACTTTATACGAGAGAACTGCAAACTGATAGAGCACCAATACATCAAAAATATCAGCGTAGGGGTAAGAAAGGAAGCAAGAGGGCAATTGAGGAAAATGATACAGGGGTAAAATTGTCATAAACGGTTAGGAATAACAACCTCACGTGGCTGTAACCGTAGGGGGAATCTCTATAAGAGAGAGTGGAAAGAAGAGAGAGGTGTGAAAGATTTTTGAAGAAGATTCTGGGAGAGGAGGCCCTCTCGAATTGGCCTTGTTCTTCATTTTTTTTTCCTGTTATTCTTCTCTTTGATTAATTTACTAGAGTTGAGCACTGTAAATCAGTTTGTTATCTACTGATTTGGAGAGGGAAGCTGCAAATTGAGTGAGAATTCTATCATTTTGGTATCAGAGCAAATCAATCCATGGGGATGACTGTTTCTGAAAGAGTGGGTGAGCTGGAGGGGCGTATGGCGAGTTTACAAGATAGTATAGAATCGGTGAAAGCAGAGGTCATGAGGGTGCAAAATATTGAAAAGAGCATGGCGGGGATGATGGACCCATTCAACCTATTAATGGCGTGATGGGATGAGCAAGAGAGGGAGAGGAAGGGGAAGTGAGATGGGGAAGACCAACCTGGGGGATCGTTCTTGTCGAGGGAGGGGACGCCAACGGTTGGAGGGAGAAGTGGCGAAGGGGGCGACTGGGTTGATGGATTCGGAAGGCAAGAGTATCGTGGGAGGCGCCTGGAGATGCCCATCTTCGAGGGAGATGATCCAGATGGCTGGGTCTTTAGGGCTGAGCGCTACTTCACAGTAAACCAGCTGACCGATGTGGAGAAGTTGGAGTCGACAGCCTTATGCTTTGAAGGAGGGGCTCTGTCTTGGTTTCAATGGGAGCAAAGGAGGCGGCGAGTAAGAAATTGGGAGGAGCTTAAAGGGCTGCTCAGGAACCGATTCAGGTCCACTAAGAGGGGACTGTGGAGGAGAGGTTCATGGCCCTTCAATAGTGGGGAACAGTCCGAGACTATCGAATTTACTTTGAGAGTCTAGCATCACCCATTGAAGAGATGCCCGAAGCGGTTTTGGAGGGACACTTTGTTAATGGGCTCAAACCGGAGATCAGGGCGGAAATTAGGGTGTTGAGGCCCTTGGGCCTCGAGAATATCATGGAAATGGCTCAGCGGATTGAGGACCGAAATCAGGTGCTACAAGGGAATCGTTTTGGTCATGGCCCAAGTAAGGTAACCCCACACCCAGCTTCGACTCCTATGGTGCAGCGAAATCCAGGGTTCTAGGCCGCTAATCCTCCTAGGATAGTCACAGCTAGCTCTTCTAATTCTCCAAGATCGTTGGTCAGCGGAAAGCTGTCCACACCACCCTTTAAGCGATTGAGTGAGAATGAACTGCAAGCCAAGCGGGCGAAGGGATTATGTTTTCGTTGTGATGAGAAGTATTCAATTGGGCATAGGTGTAAGAACAAGGAGCTGCAAGTGATGGTTATTTATGAGGAAGAGAGGGGAGAAGAAGAAGGGACTAAACCAGATGAGGTGGTGGAGGCTTCCGGGGATTGGGAAGACATTGTCAAGGAAGGGGAGATGGTGGAGTTATCACTAAACTCCGTGGTGGGGCTAACTCCTCCTCAAACGATGAAGATTAAAGGAACAATAGAAGGCCAAGAAATGATTGTCCTGATCAATAGCGGGGCTTCCCACAATTTCATAGCAGTTGACTTGGTGCAAAAATTGGGACTCGTAAGGATGCCTACTCGAGGATATAGGGTGATAATGGGCTCGGGAATGGCAATGCAGGGGGCGGGAGTATGCAAGAGAGTCCCCTTGTTGTTACAGAATGTGAAGATTGTGGAAGACTTCCTCCCTTTGGAGCTGGGCAGCTCTGATGTCATTCTTGGGATGAAGTGGTTGGCCACATTGGGAGAGACACAAGTGGATTGGGGTTCCCTGATCATGAGGTTCAAGGTGGGAGACACGGCCATTACCTTACATGGGGATCCTAGCCTTATTAAAACTTTAGTGACCATGAAGTCCATGATGAAGGCATTCCGGAAGGGTGGGGAAGGAGTATTATTGGAGTTGGGCTGTTTAAAGGCGGAAGCAGTGGTAGTTGACATCCCTAACAGCTTGCAGGAGGTGCTGTTCGACTTCGAGGCAGTCTTTGAAGAGCCGTGTGGGCTGCCCTCGCACTGAATGCGAGATCATACCATCACGCTGCAGCCTAGGGTACCCCCAGTCAGTGTGAGACCATACCGATACCCGTATCTCTTGAAGATTGAGATTGAAAAACTAGTTAGAGAGATGTTGGCTGCAGGAATCATCTGGCCAAACATCAGCCCTTTTTCTAGTCCCGTATTGCTGGTTAAGAAGAAGGATGGGGGGTGGAGGTTTTGCGTGGACTATCGAGCTCTAAACAAGGTAACTATTCCCGATAAATTTTCAATTCCGGTTATTGAAGAACTCCTAGATGAGCTGAATAGAGCTGTAGTTTTTTCTAAATTGGATTTAAAATTAGGATACCATCAAATTCATATCGCACCTAAGGACATTCCGAAAACTGCTTTTCGGACTCATGAGGGCCATTATGAGTTTATGGTGATGCCGTTTGGATTAACAAACGCACCCGCTACATTTCAATTTTTGATGAATGAGATTTTTAGAGAGTAATTGAGACAGTTTGTTCTTGTGTTTTTTTACGACATTTTGGTGTACAACAGAACGATGCAGGAACATCGGGATCATTTGCATTGTGTATTGGGAATATTAGCTGAAAACAAGTTGTTTGCCAATGCAAAAAAATGCAGGTTTGGGCATATGGAGATTGACTACTTAGGCCACATTATTTCGCAGCAGGGGGTTGCTGTGGACGGTTCAAAAATTCAGGCGGTTATGGATTGGCCTAGCCCATGTTCGCAACGAGAACTCCGTGGTTTCTTGGGACTCACGGGGTATTATCGCCGGTTTGTACGAAATTATGGAAAATTAGCTTGGCTGTTAATGGAACGACTTCGAAAAGATAACTTCTATTGTGATGAGAGTTCAGAGCAAGCTTTTCAGTCCCTAAAGTCAACCATGACAGCCTTATCGGTGCTCGCCCTACCAGAGTTTTTGAAGGAGTTTATAGTGGAGACTGATGCCTCAGGGCATGGACTCGGGGCTGTATTGATGCAAGAACATAGGCCACTTGCTTTCTTTAGTCATGCTTTAAACCCCAACGGTCGGAATAAATCGGTCTATGAGAGGGAGTTGATGGCTATTGTATTTGTGGTACAAAAATGGTGACATTATTTATTGGGGAGGAAGTTCACAATCCGAACAGATCAGAAAAGTTTAAGGTTCTTGATGGAGCAACAATTGGTGAGTCCGAAATGTCAAAAATGGGTGATGAAGTTAATGGGCTACAACTTTGAGATACAATACCGGCCCGGCTTAGAGAACCGCGCTACTGATGCGCTCTACTGGTTTTCATTTCCAGTTACACTCATGGCTCTTACGGCTCCTCGGGTGCTGCAATTAGATCAACTCAAAGAAGAAGTGGCCAAAAATAGCCACTTCCAACAGATCATCAGGGAGCTGCAAACTGAACCTTCCAGTAGGCCAGGCTATTCCTTGGTGGATGGGCAGTTATTATTCAAGGGCAGATTGCTACTTCCCCCTGGTTCGGCTTTGATTCCTTTAGTGGTGAAGGAGGGTCACGATGGACAGTTTGGAGGCCACTCAGGTTTCTTGCGAACTTACAAAAGGCTGGCTGCTAATGTGTATTGGATAGGAATGAAAAGGGATATCCATCGGTATGTCCGCCAATGTCCCATATGCCAGCAACACAAGTACATGGCTCTCTCACCGGGGGGCCTACTTCAACCGCTCCCTATTCCCCATCAAATTTGGGAGGATTTGTCAATGGACTTCATAGAGGGACTGCCAAAATCTGGGGGAATGGACTCTATTCTAGTGGTGGTGGATAGGCTTAGCAAGTATGGCCATTTTATCGGATTGAAACACCCATTTACAGCAGCCACTGTAGCAGGAATTTTTGTTAAAGAAGTTGTACGGCTGCACGGGATTCCTAATTCTATAGTCTCGGATAGAGACAAGGTCTTCATCAGCCATTTTTGGAAAGAACTATTTCGACTACAGGGCACACAGCTGAATAGGAGTACAGCTTACCACCCCCAATCCGATGGCCAAACGGAAGTCCTCAACAAGACATTGGAGACTTATCTCCGATGTTTTGCCTCTTCTACACCTAAGGCGTGGTACACTTGGCTTCCTTGGGCCGAGTATTGGTATAATACTTCCAATCAAGCCTCTTCTAAACTAACCCCTTTTTAGATAGTCTATGGGCGCGAGCCACCTCCACTTCTACGGTTTGTGAAAGGTACCACCGTCATATCCGGGTTGGAGCAACAACTTGTAGAGAGGGATGTAGTGCTGGAAGAGCTTAAAGGCCAACTGTTGCAAGCACAAGCAAGGATGAAATCCATAGCGGATAAGAAGCGAAGGGACATTCAATTTGAAGTGGGAGACTTGGTTTACCTAAAAATTAGATCATATAGGCAAAATACCTTGGCTGCCAAGCTAAATGAAAAGCTGTCACCAAGGTATTATGGACCCTTTGTTGTGGAAAAGAGGATAGGGAAGGTGGCATACAAGCTGGAACTTCCACCCACATGTGCCATCCATCCCGTCTTTCATGTATTGCAACTACGTAAAGCCGAAGGGACATCACCAGCAGCTACCTCCATTCCAACTCAGTTGATAGCTGAGCTAGAGATGATGGTAAAACCAGAATTCGTATAGGGAATACGGCCTAGCAGAGGTAAAAACTTGAGGGGCATTGATGTGCTAATTCAATGGAAAGGGCTGCCACCCTTAGAAGCTACATGGGAACCGTACAATCAGATATTGCAACAGTTTCCCAAGTTTTACCTTGAGGACAAGGTGAATCTTATGGACGGGAGTCATGATAGAGCACCGATACATCACACATATCAGCGTAGGGGTAAGAAAGGAAGCAAGAGGGTAATTGAGGAAAATGATACAGTGGTAAAATTGTCATAAACGGTTAGGAATAACAACCTCACGTGGCTGTAACCGTCGGGGGAATCTCTATAAGAGAGAGTGGAAAGAAGAGAGAGGTGTCGAAGATTTTTGAAGAAGATTCTGGGAGAGGAGGCCCTCTCGAATTGGCCTTGTTCTTCATTTTTTTTTCTGTTATTCTTCTCTTTGATTAATTTACTAGAGTTGAGCACTGTAAATCAGTTTGTTATCTACTGATTTGGAGAGGGAAGCTGTAGATTGAGTGGGAATTCTATCACAAACCAATCTTGTTACATAGAAATTGCAAACGATCACGAGGCAGACACTTAGTAAAAATATCAGCAACCAGGTATAGAGTAGGCACATATTTGATCTCAATCACACCTTTTTCAACCTTTTCACGCACAAAATACACATCTATTTTTATATGCTTAGTGCAGGAATGGAAAACAGGATTCTCTGCTATGCTTTTGGTTGCCATATTATCACACCACAAAATAGGAGTATGAGACAGAGGATATCCCAACTCGGAGAACAAGGATTGCAACCATAAAACTTCAGTAACTCCTTGAGCCATTGCTTGGTATTCTGCTTCACCAACAAACTGAGCCACAACCGATTGTTTTCTAAAACTGCAGGCTATCAAGTTGGAACCAAGGAACACACATACACAACTGGTTGATCTGCATGTAATCTGACATCCAACATGGTCAGCATCGGTGAATACAGTCAAGGAAAGTCCATGTACCATAGGTCAAAAAACTAACCCCAAACTGATTGTACCCTTAAGATATCGAAGTAGACGTTTGCAAACTAACCAATGCTCCATTTTAGGAGTAGACAAGAACTGACTCAACCTATTCACCACAAAGGAAATATCAGGCCTAGTATGAGTCAAATATTGGAGAGAACCAATCAGGTTCCGATATAGAGTAGGATTAGAAAACTACTCTCCCTTATCAGTAAATGAAAAGCCAGACACCAAAGGTGTTTCACATGGCTTACAATCCTGCATAGAAGCCTTCTTCAAGAGATCTAAAATATATTTTGACTGTGTAAGGCACATGCCATTAGTAGTTTTGTGTGCTTTAAAGCCTAAGAAATAGAAATAACTGACAGAACCTAAGGTTTTGAGAGCAAAATGATCATCTCAATCCTGAATACACTCCTTTAGAGCAATAGGATTAGACCCCGTGACTAGTATGTCATTAACATACACTAAAAGAAATAACACTGCTATATCAGTGTGTTTAATGAAAAGCGATGCATCAAAAACAGCTCTGGAAAACCCCCAACCTTGCAATGCTAATTTTAATTTAATATACCAAGCTCTTAGAATCAACAAAACCAGTGGGTTGAGTCATATAAACATCCTCCATAAGTTCTCCATTCAAAAAGGCATTATTTATATCCATTTGCTGAATGTCCCAGTTGAAGTGAACTACCAAAGAGAACAAAACTGTAATAGTGGGAGCTTTAACAACTAGATTGAATGTCTTCGTGTAATATATCCTAGGTGTTTAAAGAAAACCTTTGGCAACCAAAGAGAAATCAAGTTGCAAATCTGAAAGAAAAGATGCGGAAGATCGAGCAAAGGAGAAAGCACTACAATTCGGATCGGAAGCCATAGCTATGGCTTTCATAGCATGTAAGGAATGAAGATTAGAAAGTAGGAAGAGAAGACAGAAAATAATGCCTCGATCTTTTTATTGAATGAATAAAAAACATAAGCTAGTTGGTATTTATACTGAACTTATTAACAGAAGCGCTAAGCCTTAACAACAAACATAAAATAACAGAATCATCAAATTGAACAAAAAACTACAAGCTAAATAAGTAACAGAAATACAAATACTATTTGTTATCATTTCCTTCAACATCAGTCTCCAAGGGCATGGTTCACACGGTTTAGTATTGTAATGAAACAATTCGACTATCAACAAGGGCAAGCGGACCAAACTCTATTTGTAAAAGGGGATGAGTCAGGAAAGCAATAAATTCTTATTGTTTATGTCGATGATATGGTAATTATGGGAGATGATGAACTAGAAATTGAGAATCTCAAGAAGAAGCTGTAGGCCATTTTCGAAGTGAAAGATCTAGGAGCTCTCAAATATTTCCTAGGCATGGAAATTGCAAGAAGTAGATGAGGAATCTTTATTTCATAAAGAAATACACACTAGAACTTAAAGAAATAGATAAGATCGAGTGTAGACCAGTTAGAACACCCTTAGAACGAAATTGGAAGCAAAAAGTAGCTGAGGAAGATCCATCAGTGGATAGGAATAGATATTAGCATTTAGTAGGCAAACTAATCCATTTGTCACTTACTAGACTAGATATTGCTTTTAACGTGAGTATTGTTAGTTAGTTTATGCATGCTCCACTAAAAGACACTTGGATGAAGTGAATCAGATTTTGAGATATCTCAAGGGAAGTCCAAGTAAGGGGTAGTAATTCAAGAAAAGAGAGGATAGGGATATAGTTGGGTACTCAGATGTAGATTGGGCATGAGCTATTGAAGACAACAAGTCTACAATTGGATATTGCACTAAAGTCTAGGGGAATCTAGTTCCCTAGGGAAATAAAAAGAAATTTGTAGTAGCCCATAGTAGTGCAGAAGCTGCATACAGAGCCGTAGCACAAGAAATGTGTAAACTTATCTGGATATAGAGTACCATTGCCCTATGAAGCTATTTAGTGATAGTAAATCAACAATAAGTATAGTCCACAACCTAGTTGAACATGACGGGATGAAATATGTGAGAATTGACATAAATTTTATCAAGTCTAAAGTAGAAACTAGGGCTGTCACTCTTTCCTACATCTCTACCAAGTCTAAAGAGGCAGATGTTCTTACAAAGGCTTTGTCTAAACCAAGTTTTGATCTATGGGTGAGCAAGTTGGGAATGGTTGATATCTATTTACCACCTTGAGGGGGAGTGTTGGAAAGATTAAAAGGAATTCCTGTTTTTCTCTCTCATGGCCAAAAATAAGAGGATAAAAGATGAGATAAATTTAAAGGATGAAGTGATAAGGCTGCTAGAGATAAGGATGAAGGGATAAGGCTGTTAGAGATAAGGAGATAAAGGAAAATAAGATAACTTAAGAAACTCTAGCAGTTTAAAATTCCTAATTCAAATTTGTATATCGGTACTTATAGTTTAGGAGATAGATATTCTTATTTTTCAGGAGATATCTTGTATGGTAGTGCGTATAAAAATATCTCTCATTGCTAGAGAAATAAATTAGAGCTTTCATTTTAATCGAGTAAAGTTTTATACTCGAATAAAACTCTCTTCAATTCTTATACTACTCGAGTAATTTTGTTTGGTACACGAGTACGTCCCCTTCATCTTCAGTTCATTTTTTGTTCAAATGCCTTTAGGCTGCACTGACGTTCATACTTTTTTGGTGTCTTTTGGTCCCATCTCGGAGTTAGTTTTGGTTTTGTTCTGGTATGTAATGTTCCTCTTTAACTTAATCTAATGTAAATTTGAACCTTCTTTAAAAAAAAGAAAAAAAGTAAATGTGAATGATGATGGCATGCTACCTTGATAAGCGAACAATATCTATTCTTAGTTCTTTAAAATATCTACTTTTTTTAAGGAAGCAATGTATGACTCCAATATCCATTATGATATAGCCAGTCCAAAGTTTTGGGATAACACATATCCCTTTCATTCACATCTTAACCTCTGCTGAAGATTGACTACCATTAGAGAGTTAGAAGTCCACCTACCTGGAGTTTCATAGGACCATCCACTTCACGATAAACGAAGGAGACTCGAGAATCAGATGCATGCAGAACCTTCGGTTCATCTCCACTACTTAACTTCACATACATATTTTGACCAATTCTGTTTGTAAAAGTCATGTATGGTTGGACAGAAATCACCTGAAGAAAAGGGGAGCAAATGTTATGATCCAAATTAAGGAATGCTGAAATCAAAATTCTGTAACTGCATGAAAGGACCTTTGTTGGGACAGACTGATATTGGCATGGTTTCGAAGAAATAAAAAGTCGCAAGCAATCTCCATCAGCATTGTAGGCGCAAATATCCAAAGACCCATCCTAAAAATTTAAGAAATACTCAGCACAAGAGAGTGCTAACCAAAAAAATGAAGTAACTATTTAGATTAATTACCTACCATGTCACCAAGGGGAGAAAGATCTTTAACAGGTCCAAATAGCTCCTTTCCAGATTGAGTGACAGAAACAGAGAGACCCATTGATTTAAAATTCAAAGCAGATGCAATAGTATGACCTTCATATATTTCTTCTTCAGTAATTTCCTCAAGGATTACTTCATTTTTTTTTCCGGATGGAAAAGGGAAATTGATCTTCTTTGTATGTTTTCTCCCTGTCACATCTAAAAGCCTAAATGTAAGTGGTGGGCACCTTGCAATCACAAACCAGTAAGGAGAATAGACTCTAATGATCTTCGCCAAAAGTGGGTTATCCTTGCTTTGGTTTTCTTCAAGAATGATTTGAACAACCCTGCACAATAGAACAAATTACAAAAGATAAGAGAAATTATTTTCAAGCATGGAAAACAAGAGTCACAAGAGGCCCAGGCAAAAGAATGAACCTTCCAGTAACTGAACTTCTTAAACTTATTGTTTTTGATGGAACTCTGCTCGGATGGGATATAAGAACAGCTTCCTACAAGAGAGCAAAATTGGAAAGAGGAAACTATTAAAGATTGATTACAGTTAAAAAAAAGAATAAAAAAAGAGAGAAGCACTTGACCCTTAAACACTCACATGTATTGGCAACCATCCTCTTTGTGGAAGCAGTGAGAAGTATAAAGGTTTTCTAATGTCAACAGTATAAGTCTTTACAGTTTTCCCTGGGCCAAAAATTCCTCTTGAGCGGACAAGAAAATGACCACTGGCTTGCATCTCCATAACAGAAAATTCAGCTGTCAGTGGAAGATAATTGGTTATGGAGAGGGGGGATTTGACGACAAGGCTCCAATCTTGAATTGGATCAGAATGAATGTCCTTTGCAATCTCTGTTGCCTGTACGCTTAGACAAAACCACATTCCATGAGGGATATCTGATGAAGTTCCAGTGATTTCAGAGCAATACAGTAGTTCTTCAGACTCGGTGAGAGTTGAGACACATATTTCAGAGTTTTGTTCAGGTTTATCAGAATCTCCTGATTGAACAGGACAATCCACCACAGAGCTCCAAGAATATTCATTAGTGCTATTGAGATCCAAAGGTCTTAACTGAAGAATATACAATCCTAGGTGGGTTAAGGCTGGTAAAGGAAGGGGAACAGTTTCACCAGGTTTCAGTTGTCCAATGGATATTTGCTGTGCCACATCGCCAGATATCTGCTTTCTGTTCCTGATCCATCTCCTTTGCCTTGCATAGTTCACAAATTGTATAGGATCATATGATTCGGGCCATTTTAAACTTTCAAGATTTGGAGCATAAATCCACCCATCAATAGTAGAAACATTGTCTATACGCCAATCGTCAATCAATTGCCATCCTGGTGGCATATCCACTCCAAAAGTTCGCTGTACAATTGAATAAATTAAATAATCACCTAGGAGCTCCAGAGCAGTCAAAGCAGGATTAGGCAAAGGATATTGATCATATCATCAGATTAGCAAGGTACCAAATCCAATTACGGATTACAGTAATTGTATGGAGTTCCGACAAGGTACAAATGGTATAGCAACATTCAAAACATGAAGGAGATTCCCACATCAATACTCAAAATCAAAATCTGAAGCTAGGAGGAATGACGCCATTTGATTTGTAAGGTCATTCTGGAACTAACATAAGCATATTAGATTTAACCAAAGTTGAGTTAACCGTGTTAAGAGTTCAGGTTTAAAATTTTATTACAAGAAATTAAAAGAAGGGACACAAGCAAGGCCGGTAATGGTGTTGGTAACTGGTATGGCCAGCAAGGGAGTGGCCATCAAGAACCCAACATTGCAAATCATTGTTCTTGAGAGAGAGAGAGAGACACACACACACTCAATGCTGATGGGAGAGAACTGTTCCCCAATTTCGGAAACGGCAGGTGCTCTCAGGCAATGGGGAGTCGTTATGGGTGAAGTGGGTGCATACCTATCGAGTTAAGGTGCTCGGGAGTCGTTTTGGTTATATTATAAATATACTATCACAATAAAATTATGGGAAAATTGCAACAATCACCCCCAAGGTTTGACTTAATTGCAAGAACTACACCACACATTTCAGAAATAGCAATAACCTCCCTATTGTTAAACAAAGGAATAAATATACCATTTTTACCTTTCATTTCAGAAATAGCAATAAATGTCTTTCTTTCTCCTCTGATTTTAGAAAAAAAAGAAGAAACAAATAGTGGTCGTCGCTTGTCGGCAGTGGGAAACTACTATTGTAGCCGATTGTTGGGGTTCAATCGAACACTCAAATATGAAATCAAGGTTTGACTAGAACCTAGATTTTGTTCATCTACGTTTGATCGAACCCAAACCCAGATGTATGAAGTCTAGTAGTGTTGAGAATGAGAGAGAGAGAGAGAGCGAGCAAGCTACCATTGTGTACAGTCACTGCCACCACATTTTTTTTTGATCGAATCACATTTGTGAAGATGCATGGCTGACCAAGAGAGAGAGAAACAAAGGACAAACATAAGCGACTTTTAAGAAGAAAGAGAAAGAGAAATGAGAAATGTTTTTAAATATAATGGTATTTTGATATTTTTAGATATTTAATTGGGATTAACTAACAATCCAAGGGTACTCATTGTATTTTTATAGAAGTCAGGGGTATTATCTACATTTATCTTAAATATCAGCGGTACCAAAGACACATTTTTCCCTAAAATTATTTCAGAAATAACATAACATCTTTATTACAAGATAAGTAAGAGTAAAATATTACTTCCCAGCTATAACATAATTATTTAGAACATGGTATAGCATCTTCTGACATGAATTGTATAATATATCTAATCTAGATTAGCAAACACAATGAATACATGACCGGATATTATAGAAGAAACGTTTTATTATCAACATAAAATATACTAGTATACTTACATGGTAGAATAATTATATAATTATATTAGTAGGTATATAAGTTATACTATAATATAACTGAAGAATTTGGAGAATAATGAACTTCTCTACATTCCTTTGATCAAGAGGTACAATTATATAGAAGTAGGATGTTAAGACTCCCATTAGTCTCACCTATCAAAGGCGTAAAAGGAGAGAAGCAATAAGGGCAGCCAAGGAAATTGGGTTAGGGGTAAAAGAGTGCGAAGTTGGTTAGAGGAGAATATTATTTCACGTGGTTGAAACGAAATGGGAGAGAGAGATATAAAAGGGGAGGGTGGAGGAGAGAGAAGCGGCTGGAAAATTGTTGAAGAATCCGTTGGAGAGTGAAGCCCTCTCGAATAGGCATGATTTCTTTTGTTTTCTTTTCTTGCTATTGCTATTTTCCATTGCTGTAAGCTACTAAAATTGGGTAGTTCTTACTGTAAGAGCTGAATTCAATCAATCGAGAAAGATTCTATCAAGCTGGTATCAGAGTAGCGAACCATGGGGGTGACCGTCTCGGACAGAGTAGGGGATCTGGAGGGAAGAATGGAGAATTATCAATAGCAGATTGAAGGGAAGATGGAGGGACTACGGATGGGATTAGAATCCATGAAAAAAGAATTCTAGAGGGTGCAGAACATCGAGAAAAACATGGCGACGATGATGGAACAATTTGGCTTGCTGATGGAGAGATGGGAGGATCAAGAGAAAGGGAGGAAGGGGAAACAATCGGGCGAGCACATACCGGTGGGGTCGACACTCACTGGGGAGGCCATGTCGGAGCTGGGAAATCATAGTAGGGAAGCTAGCGGTGAGTTTGATCCATATGGGAGGTCTGATGGAAGGGTTCGATGCCTGGAGATGCCAGTGTTTGAGGGTGACGACCTAGATGGTTAGGTGTTTTGAGCTGAGCGATACTTCTCCGTGAATCAACTATCGGATGCGGAGAAGTTGGACTCCGTTGCCATTTGCTTTGAAGGAGTAGCTCTTGCTTGGTTCCAGTGGGAACAACGAAGGCGACGGGTGAGGAGCTGGGAGGAGCTTAAGGCGGTGATGAGAAATAGATTCAGGCCCATGCAGGAAGGCATGGTTGAAGAACAGTTCCTAGCGCTCCGGTAGTGGGGGTCTGTCAAGGACTATCGCTTTCGCTTTGAGACCTTGGCTACTCCTCTCGAGGACATGCCATAGGTGTTGCTGGAAGGCCATTTTATAAATGGATTGAAGGCCGACATAAGGGTGGAGATAAGGGTCTTGAGGCCAATTGGGCTGGAGGAGATGATGAACCTAGCCCAACGAATTGAGGAAAGGAATCTGGTGGTGCGAGGGGGCCATTCCAGTCCAGGCGCAAACCGGTCACAGGTCCCTGCAACTCCAACCGCCAACCACCAATGAGTGTTGCTCTCTCCTTCCCCGCTAGCATCACCCCGATCGACCACCACCATCCCCGGCTCTTCTCACCGGCCTCTTAATACCGGTAAGTGGAACAATACCACATTTAAATGGTTAAGCGAGAGTGAGCTACAAGCTAAATGAGCTAAGGGGTTGTGTTTCCGTTGTGACGAGAAATATATGATTGGGCACAAATGTAAGAACAAGGAGCTATAGGTGATGGTAATTCAAGAGGGGGAAGAGGAAGAGGAAGATATAGGTGAAGCTGAAACAGGGGAGAATTTAGGGGAGGAAGGTGAAATTGTTAAAACAGGGGAAGTAGTGGAGCTATCCATCAACTCGGTAGTTGGTTTAACCCCTCCACAAACCATGAAGATCAAGGGAGAAATAGGAGGCCAGGAGGTGGTGGCTCTCATTGACAGCGGGGCTTCCCATAACTTTATAGTGTTGGAATTGGTGCAGAAACTGGGATTGGTCAGGTCATAAACGAGAGGCTATGGCGTGATCATGGGGCCGGGCATGGCTGTTCAGGGGGCTGGAATGTGTAGAGGGGTAACCTTAACGTTGCAAAATGTGGAAATAGTGGAAGATTTCCTGCCATTGGACCTGGGGAGATCGGACGTAATCCTTGGAATGAAGTGGTTGGCCACTCTCGGGGAAACACAACTGGATTGGGGCTCGTTAGTCATAAAGTTTAGAGCAAGGGGGACTACCATCACATTGTATGGGGATCCTAGCCTAAACAAAACTTCGGTAACATTGAAGTCAATGATGAGGGCGTTTAGAGAGAGTGGAGGAGGGGTGCTGTTGGAGTTGGGGAGTTTAACTAGCCAAAAGGAAGATGCTGGCTGGGCAGTCCCTGGCAGCTTGCAGGAGCTTTTAGCAGAATTTAGGCATGTTTTTGAGAAGCCGTGTGGGCTTCCCCCACACCGAAGGCGGGATCACATGATTACATTGCAACCGGGAGTGTCACCTGTGAATGTGCGCCCCTACAGGTACCCCCACCTTCAAAAAAAACGAGATTGAAAGGCTGGTTCGAGAAATGTTAGCATCTAGACTTATTCGGCCAAATGTGAGTTCGTTTTCCAGCTTGGTATTGCTGGTCAAGAATGTTGAGAATCCCACATCGCCTCCATAAGGGAGACCTGGGCTATATATATGGAGGATGATCTCTCCACCTGTTAAGCTAGTTTTTCAGGTTGGAGTTCTACCTCTGACTTTTCACATAGTATCAGAGCTAACCCTTGGTTGTCGTGATCATGGACCAGTATCCTGCCCGATCACCTGACATGTATCAATTACTAGAGAAGCTTCGGCGTGGGGGGAAGTGTTGAGAATCCCACATCGCCTCCACAAGGGAGACCTAGGCTATATATAAGGAGGAGGATCCCTCCACTTGTTAAGCTAACTTTTTATGTTAGAGTTCAACTTCTGACTTCTCACAAAGAAGAAGGATGGTGGCTGGCGATTTTGTGTTGACTATAGAGTTTTAAACAAGGTAACCGTTCTCGATAGATTTCCAATTCCAGTTATTGAAGAACTTTTGGATGAGTTGAATGGGGTTGCTATTTTTTCCAAGTTGGATTTGAAATCAGGGTATCATTAAATCCGAGTAGCACCTAATGACGTTCCTAAGACTGCATTCCGCATGAGGGGCATTATGAATTTTTGGTTATGCCATTTGGGCTAACAAACGCCCTCGCTATATTCCAATCTTTGATGAATGAGGTCTTTAAGGAGCATTTGAAGAGCTTTGTGTTAGTATTTTTTGATGACATCCTGATTTACAGTAAGGATATGGCTGAACATAAGAAACATTTGAGATGTGTGTTGGGGCTCCTAACAGTCCACTGGTTGTACGCCAATGCGAAGAAGTGTTAGTTTGGGCAGCAAGAGATTGAGTATTTGGGGCACATCATCTCTCAAGACGGGGTGGCTACGGATAGCTCTAAGGTTAAGGCGGTGATGGAATGGCCTAGCCCCAAATCCTTACGTGAACTTCGAGGATTCTTAGGTCTTACGGGGTATTATCGGAGATTTGTGAAGGATTACGGGAGGGTGGCACGGCCATTGACAGACCGCCTCCAGAAAGGTAATTTTTTTTGGGATGAAGTGCCGGAGTAGGCTTTTCAATCCCTCAAACAGGCAATGACCAATCTGCCCGTGTTGGCTTTACCGGATTTTTCGAGGGAATTCATTGTTGAAACTAATGCATCAGGGCAGGGATTAGGAGCAGTGTTGATGCAGCAACAACGACCAATTGCTTTTTTCAACCATTCCCTAAGCCCCACGGGTCGAGTGAGATCAGTGTATGAGTGAGAATTGATGGCAATAGTATTTGCAGTGAGGAAATGGCGACATTACCTACTTGGGCATGAGTTTGTTATTAGAACAGATTAGCGAAGCCTTAAATTCCTTATGGAGCAGCAGATGGTTAGCCCGGAGTGTCAAAAATAGGTCATGAAGCTGATGGGGTATGACTTTGAAATTCAATATCGTCTCGGATTGAAGAATCGAGTAGCCGATGTTCTCTCACGCCTCTCTTCTTCTGCCACTTTGATGGCACTTTCCATTCCCTAAATAGTGCAGCTAGACCAACTCAAAGAGGAGGTGAAAGGAGATGCTACACTCTAACAAATTGTTAGAGAGCTATAGACAAATCCTTCCAGCAGAACCAACTATGCATTGGTGGATGGCCATTTGCTATTCAAGGGCAGGCTATATCTTCCTAAAGGGTCGGAATTAATTCCGTTAATGCTGAAGGAAGGCCATGATGGACTGGTTGGGGGTCATTCCGGTTTCCTCAAGACTTATAAGAGGGTAGCCGCCAATGTGTATTGGGTGGGATGAAGAGAGACATTTAACAATATGTTCAGCAGTGTAAAGTGTGCCAGCAAAATAAATGAGGCTCTATCACCTGGTGGACTACTGTAGCCACTTTCGGTTCCTAGTCGAGTTTGGGAAGATGTGTTCATGGATTTCGTCGAAGGGTTACCTAAGTCAGCTGGGATGGATACTATCTTGGTGGTTGTGGACCGCCTAAGCAAGTACGAACACTTTATTGTCTTGAAACACTCTTTTATAGCAGCTAGTGTTGCTGGGATTTTTGTGAAGGAGATAGTCCGATTACATGGGGTTTAAAGTTCTATAGTTTCCGATAGAGATAAAATTTTTGTTAGCCATTTTTGGGAGGAGTTATTTAGGTTGCAAGTCACTAAATTGAGAAGAAGCACAGCCTACCACCCGTAGTTCGATGGCCAAACGGAGGTCCTCAATCGCACTTTGGAGACATACCTTCGATGCTTTTCCTCCTCCAAGCCCAAGGCATGGTGTAGCTGTCTTTCATGGGCGGAATATTGGTATAACACTTCTTTCCACGTCTCCTCTAAATTGACTCCATTCCAGATAGTTTATGGCCATGAACCTCCCCTATTGTTGAGGTTCGAGAAAGGCACCACAGCTGTTTCGATGATTGAACAACAATTGTTGGAACGAGACTCTGTTTTGGAAGAGATGCAGCCCCAATTGTTGCAAGCACAAGTGAGGATGAAAGAGACAGCAGATAGAAAGAGGAGGGATGTGGAATTCAAGGTGGGTGACCTGGTTTATGTTAAAATTCGTCCCTACCGGCAGTAGACTTTGGCTACTCAGATGAATGAGAAGCTGTCACCTAAGTTCTACGGGCCCTACGTAGTAGAGAAAAGGGTCGGGAAGGTGGCTTACAAGTTGTTCTTACCACCTTCTTGTGCAATCCATCCGGTATTCCATGTCTCCCAGCTTCGCAAAGTGGAGGGAGCAGTGCGGGAAATAACTGAATTTCCCGACCAACTAACAACTGAGTGGGAAGTGAAGGCACAACCAGAATTTTTGTTGGGTGTAAGGCCAGGCTAGGGAAAAAATCTATGGAGCCTAGAGGTTCTGATACAATGGAAGGGGTTGCCACCCCTAGAGGCCACTTGGGAACCCTATTAGCAGATCCTGCATCAATTTCTAGAATTTCACCTTGAGGATAGTGTGAAACTTGTGGGCAGGAGTATTGTTAGGACTCTCATTAGTCTCACCTATCAAAGGCGTAAAAGGAGAGGACCAATAAGGGAAGCCAAGGAAATTGTGTCAGGGGCAAAAGAGTCAGAATGTTGTTAGAGGAGAATATTATTTCATGTGGCTGAAACGGAATGGGAGAGAGAGATATTAAAGGGGAGGGTGGAGGAGAGAGAAGCGGCTGGAAAATTGTTGAAGAATCCGTTGGAGAGTGAGGCCCTCTCGAATAGGTCTGATTTCTTTTGTTTTCTTTTCTTGCTATTGCTATTTTCCATTGCTGTAAGCTATTGAAATTGGGTAGTTCTTATTGTAAGAGCTGAATTCAATCAATCGAGAAAGGTTCTATCATAGGAACTTCCAAATACAACTTAGGAAACTACTAAATACAGCTTAGGAGACTGCCAAAAAAAGAAAGGTTGACTTTTATCATTAATTCCATAGGATTAGAAAATCATCCTTGGTTCCTGAATTAGGAAACAAATAAGAATAGCCGGGATTCTACAATAATACAATATAATTTTTCCAAACAAACACATTATAGTACTTGTTAATTATTATCATTATATTACTTTGCACAACATAGGGACAAATTAATCTTTTAATGTTATCCTCAGCCCAGATGCCTCCAAAGAAAAACAACTAAAAATTATCATACCAATTTATGAGACGAGTATCAAACATAGGAGAAAAATTTAACATGATAGGCATTCTCCAAAAATACCATCACCCAAGAGATTATATTCTTGCTTATTTTAACCTGTGGACCAAATGCGCACTATTAACAAACTCTGTTTTTATCAAATGCCTGTGTGTGTGTGTTTTTTTTCCCAGAAGAACATATGAAATTTAGTCAAGCTGCAATACTGATGTAAACCACTTACCTGAAGAGACCCTGCACTTTCTGAGTGATCTAGGTTAGGTTTGTAACCAACCCAACCAGTTGTTGGGTTATACTTCTCAGTTTCAAAGAACTCATCTGTCTCAAATCTGTTACCATTGATCTCTATCTCCTCCTCATTGACTGCATCATCTAAAGGCCTATTTTCATCAGAGGCTCTAAGTTTAAGGCATATATCTAGTGTCAAATCTGTGTTGTTATGAACTGACACCAAAGACCTAATATTCACATATCGGTTGCCATCTTTTACGCTTACTTCACTTGCAACAACATCATTTCCTAACCGCCAACAAGCAGCTGGTGCAGCATAGTTTAGCCTGACGGTAGTCCATGGTCCTTCCCTGGTAGGACTGATCTGAATAAACCCAGATTTTCTGCCTCCAGTGATGGAAAGATCACTTTCTTCAACTTCAGTTTTTGATGGTAAGAGTACAGCACATCTTATTCTTCCAGATGACTTCTGAGATTTGTCACTGTGAGTCATCTTCTGCAGGACCATTAATAAGGTATGATCCCATAAGTCCATATGAATCCAGTTAGAGAGGAAAAACGAGTACGTCTGGCATTGAAAAATAAGATAAACTGGAAAACAAAAATTGACAGAAATAGAAAACTAACAATGGATTCTGCTGGAGACAAATATATCCAAGTAAATCTATCGAGATGATTACAAGTTCCTGATATCTGCTTCAAAGAAGCTGAAAAGTACCCAACCACTTCACCTGTAGTGACAAAGTTGATTTAGTTACAGGAAATCATATCTTGAGTAGAGTTGTATAGAACATTTATATCAGGTAGACTGAATAGACTGAAAGGAAACATCCAATACCAAATTGGCAGTCCCAACCAAACATTTGTTTTTTACTCAATGCTGCACGCATTTAAGATGCCAACTGCACACTTCAAGATAGAATTTTGAATTTTGAATGTTGTGTGTTGGTTTTTTTTTTTTTTTTTTTGGGGGTGGGGGGGGTGGGGGGGTGGGTCTCACTCATTGTGATAATGTTACATGATGTCCAGGATGACAAGTTCAGTTAGTTCCAATTTGAACCCATCTTCAAATACAAATAAAAAGAAAATGAAGAGGAAAAATCTCTCATAGTGACAAGAATTGTAAGTGCAAAATAATGAACTCTAAAAATCCAATATACGAACAAATACAGGGAAACAAATAATTGAATATTTTAGAAGAAACTAATTTAGCCATTAAAATTAACAAGAAGCAAGACAAAACCATTGCATTCAACAGAATGAAATGTACTACACTGAATTCACTGTATATGTACCATATATCTAGATGTGATAATCTTGAAATAAATTATCACCACTTTCCGTCAATAATGTTTAGTTGAGCATTATATTAGGATTCAATAATTTCTATGTTGTGAAATGAATAATCACTATTTACTAACAATGAAATTCAAAACTCAAGTTAGATGTGAATCCTGAGTTGTAAACAAATTTCAAACTAAATAGAGAACCAATGCAAAAATCATACTAGTTTCTTTCAAGAAAAATAAATGCTCTCTCTCTCTCTCTCCCCCTCTCTATTTCTCTCTTTCTCTCATGCTGTCCAATTTCTAAATAACATCTGGAAATGAACAATCTTGTCACGAGCCAATCCCACATCTGTAGTCTACTAGGGAGGCTATAAGCCCATAAGTCACCCTTAGCTAGCACTTTTGGGTAATGACTAATGGTATTACATGTCTTCATTTAAATAAATGAAAACAAGAGACAGATGCAAAGGTCCATTTTTGAGGCTATGAATAGACAAATAATTTCTCAAAAAGTATGGTTTGCTCTGTCTGAATGGACCATCAAGTAAAATGGTGTCAGTCCCTATGCTTTTCTCTGACTTGTTTTTGAGCAGTAAACTATTATTTAATTCTCGACAGGAACAACAAATAGATATACACCAAAAACTCTAAAACCAAAACACAGCATACACCAAAGTTCCTTAGTCACATTACCATGCAACAAAAGATGACTGGCTCCTGTGCCTTTGGTGCACATATCACTAACTATGAGTGAAAGAAGAAAAGGAAGAAAAATTGAGAGAAAACTAAGAAGAAAGAACTGAATTCTCAAATTCTTAATCAGGATCTCAAATGCTACAATGAGACTAGATGGGTTTATATACTAAACAGAATCTCTACCAAACTTACTGTTGCTGACAACTGGCAATAACAAACTGAGCAGATAACTGCTGTTTGTTAAAACATAATAAAACTAACTAGCCACAAAAGAAACATTCCTACTACTAACTTACTGCTGTTTGAGAATAAAGTTGCCTACTACTAATAACAAAACTGCATAATCTTCTCTTCTGTCCTCAAACTTATTAGTACACAGAAAGAACTAGGACTATCCTTAACATTCCCCCCTCAAATGACACCTAGTTGCTTGCATAGAAGCATTTTGCCTCCTTGCTCTTGTGTCTCAGAATTATGTAAGACTTTCTGCTCAACATTTGCCTTCAAAATAAACCGAGAAGTCCTCAAATTTACTGTGTTACACAGATAAAAATCTATCTCTAGGTGAACCCTTTGTAAAAATATCAGCTGTTTGATGCTCATAGGGTACACATCTGATATACTCTTGGCTGCTGGATTATCACACCAAATGAAGTTTTTGGACAGAAAAACTGCATCTATTATTTGTCTGTCACAAATATATATAAATTAGAACTTAGTAACCGCCCTTATGAGTCACTTATGCCATGAAAACTGTCAGATAAAGCAGGAAAAAACTGTCACCTAGGGACATAGCTGTACACTTAAAAATACAAAACTGTATAGTTACACATTTTCTACACTCTCCCTCAAGCTAGGTTATAAGTCTAGCTTGGATCTCATATCCTCAAACTTGGTCTTTGGTAGAGCCTTGGTTAGAATGTCTGCTATCTGAAGAGTAGTAGATATGTAAGAAATATTGATAGTTCCACCTTCAACTTTTTCTTTTATGAAGTGCCTATTTATCTCTATATGTTTAGTTTGATCATGATGAACTGAATTCTTAGCTATACTTCTAGTAGCTTGATTGTCACACAACATGTTAATTGAACCATCTACTACAATTTTGAGTTCAAAAAGTAACCGTTTTAACCACATGCCTTCACATATTCCATGGGTCATTGCTCGGAATTCAGCTTTAGCGTTACTACGGGCCACAATTGTTTGCTTCTTGCTGTGCCAAGTAACCAAGTTTCCCCAAACATAAGTACAATATCCAGAAGTTAATCTCCGGTCAGTGATAGAGCCAAACCAATTAGCATCAGTAAATGCCTCAATATCCTCAGTTTTCTTAAAGTATAGACCTTGTCTAGGAGTTTTCTTTAGGTATCTTAAAATGTGATACAATCGATTCATGTCCTCTTCGCTGGGATTGTTCATAAATTAACTGGCTACACTTACTACAAAGCCAATATTAGGTTTTGTGTGTGATAGATAGAAAAGTTTTCCAACAACTCTCTGATATCTTCCTTTGTTAGCAGGAACACTTTTTCCTTCTCCTCTATCTTAAGTGACAATCTCTATTGGAGTATCTGCAAGTTTACATCCAAGCATTTCGGTTTCTTTAAGTAGATCTAGAACATACTTGCGTTGAGAAACCACCACAATACCTGTCTTGGATCTTGCAATTTCCATTCCAAGAACATATTTAAGATTCCCCAAGTCTAACTTCAAATTCATGTCCAAGAAACCTCTTGAGTTTCCCAATCTCTTCTTCATGATCTCCTATTAGGATTATGTCATCCACATACAGAATAATAATGGTTATCCTTCCACTAAGAGAATGGTTTATAAACGAGGTATGATCAGATTGACATTGTGAACACCCAAATTTCTTTACTGCTCTAGTGAATCTATCAAATTAGGCTCTAGGAGACTGTTTAAGACCATAAAGAGATTTCTTCAACTTACAGACTTTGTTTGGGCTTGTCTAATTCTCAAGACGTGCAGGAATCTCCATGTACACCTCCTCTTCCAAATCTCCATTGAGAAAAGCATTCTTGATATCCAGTTGATGTAATTTCCAGTCATGATTCACTAGCAGAGATAGAAGTACACGAATCGTATTTAATTTGGCAATAGGAGCAAAGTTCTCTTGGTAGCCAATACCATAAGCCTATGCAAAACCTTTAGCAACTAACCGGGCCTTGAACCTTTTAACACTTCCATCTGCTTTGTGTTTAATGGTGAAAATCCATTTACATCCAATTGGATTCTTTCCTAAGGGCAAGTTGACCACATACTCCGTTCCATTCTTTTCAAGTGCTCTAATCTCCTCATTTATAGCATGTTTCCATTCAAGTATTTGGAGAACTTCTTGTATATTGTCGAGAATCTGAATCTCTGTGAGATTAGTAGTAAAAGCACGATATTCTAGAGAAAACTTCTTATAAGATAGGAAATTATAGATGTGATACTTTGTGCAGGACCTTATACCTTTCCTTTGAGCAATTGGAAAATCAAGATCAAGATTATCTAAATTCACCTCTTCAGAATTAGAAACAGTGTTACCTTGTTGTCTCTTTTAGGGTCGAATTTGGTTCAACTTCATGGTTAGTAGTGGGTTGCACTTATTCTTCTACATGTCTTTGATCCTTCTTCCTTCTAGAGTAGAAAATTAACTCTTTTTCATTGACAGTTGAAGGAACAATCAAAGGCTATGACTGGCTGATTTTTGTTGACATGAGAAACCGGGTAAGACACAAATACTTCAACTTCTAATGGAGTGATAGTAGAAGGAAGGGTAGTAGGTGTGACAATAGGTGCGGGTTCAAGATCCCAAAAATGATATTCTGAATCACACTCCCCCTGAATGTCGGTTTTGGAATAAAATGGCTGATTTTCCATGAAAGTAACATCTATGGAATGATACAATGTTCTTGTGATGAGAGAATAACACTTATATCCCTTTTGATTGGGAGTATAACCGAGAAATACATATTTGATGGCTTTAGGATAAAATTTATCTCAGTATTGATGAGGGATATGGAGAAAATAAGTACAACCAAACACTTTTAAGTGGGATAGATGAAATAAGACGATCTGAGGGATATGACTTGAGAAAGACTTGACATGGAATTTGAAATTTGAGAACTCGAGATGACATTCTATTAATGAGATATGTGGCAGTAAGAACTACATCTCCCCAAAACATTTTTGGGACATGAGAAGATATCATAAGAGCTTGAGTTACATCTAACAAATGTTGATTTTTCTATTAAGCAATTTCATTTTGTTGAGGGGTATTAGGACAAGAACTTTGGTGAACTATGCCTTCTGGAACTAGGTATCCCCCAATAATAGAATTAAAATAATCTTTGGCATTATCAGTACATAGAATTTGAATTTGGCATTGCATTGTGTTTGAACCATTTTGCCGAAGTTTTTGAATAATTGACTTACCTCGGACATTTCTTTCATGAGAAATATCCAAGAGAGACGAGGGTGGTTATCTACGAATGAGACAAACCATTTAGACTCGGAAGGTCCCCAAACATCATTGTGAATCAAAGAAAAAGGATGGGATTCTTGGTATTTTTGAACTGGATAAGAATTGCGAACATGCTTAGACAATTGATTTTAGTGCTACAGATCATATGATGGGTAACCTAGGTATTTTTTCATCCTTTGATTCCCAAACTCCATTCCCAAATGTGACATTGGCTTATGGGTCCATTGTGTCTGTAGTAGGTTCTGGACTTGCCCATCCTACTCCATCTCTTTTGTTGTTATCTGTTTTATGCCTACCTAATTTCTCTTTTAATTTACTCTCTATTAGTAAGCTCACTCTTGGCCTTAACTATTGTCTCATTTTTTCCTACACATTGTGTCTTTCAGGATCTTTTGACAAAGAAGATTATTGGTAAAGGATATAAGTCCGGTGGTCTGTATCGCCTTGACACGATTCCTGCCCCACCATTTCCATAACTAGCCACTTTCTCAAGTATCCTCTTTCCATAACTATGTCCTCATTTTTCTTCTTTATCTCTATCAAAAGTAATCGAACATCCGATGTTACTCCTTAGGGTAGAATTACATGACTATATACAATTAGTTAATGAAGAAAACTAATCTCTAAGTTAGGCAATTTCCTGATTACAACTTATTGAAATTAGGAAACACAAACAACCTAGAATACAACTAGAAAGATGTGGTTAAGATAGAATCTCCTAGGAAAAGCAATGGAGATATAGGCTTAGATCTTGAGCATATATGAATATGAATTTCAGTATCTTCTAACATCTTCTAACACTCCCCTTCAAGATTGTGAGTGAATGTCTTGCATTTCAATCTTACTCAATAATCTTTGACACACAAGGCTAGGAAGTCCTTTTGTAAGAAAATCTGCAAATTGATCACTAGTAGACACAAATGGGGTGCAAATCAAGCCATTACCTAACTTCTCCCTTATGAAATGTTTATCCACCTCAACGTGCTTTGTTCGGTCATGTTATACTAGATTATGAGTAGTGTTAATAGCTGACTTATTGCCAAGAAAACAAGGAAAAACTAAACTTTATACTAACATACAACACAAGCTGTAAATTTATACAGCATAGGCACAGCCTGCCTTATGTGGATTAGGAAACTACCAAATCTAGGAAATACCAAATCTAGAAAGAAAAAAAAAGGAAAGCTACAGCTACCGAATATAGAAAGAAATATGCAAAAAATATACAAGACATGATATGCAATCAAATCACTCAAATAAGGAAAGCAAAGCAATTAAATAAATCTCCCGTGGATATGAAGCAATATGAATTAGCCCCATAAGGAATCAATAATCAATATGAATCAGCCCCATCTTCTAACACTTATTATCACAATAGAGTCTTAGGTGCTTCCCACTTTATTTTTAGGTATTCCAAGAGTATCTTGAGCTACAGTAATTCACATATTCCCAGGGCCATTGATTTGTACTTTGCTTTAGAACTTGACCTCGTTGCAACACTCTATTTCTTACTTCTCCAAGTCACAAGATTACCTCCTAGAAATGTGCAATACCCTGATGTTGACATTCTATCAACAACTGACCTTGAATAATCAATATCAATATAGGCCTCAAGAGACAACTCTCTCCCCTTCTTAAACAATATGCCTTTGCTGGGTGTCCCCTTTAAATAATGTAGAATCCTTTACACTGTTTTTATGTGAGTTTTCTCAGGATTATGCATGAACTGCTTGGCCATACTCATTGCATAAACAATGTTTGGCTGTGTATGTGAGAGGTAAATAAGCCTTCCCACTAGCCTCTGATAGGATCCTTTATCCACTGCACCATCTTTTGGGACATCTCCTAGCCAATAATTAGGTTCAATTGGTGTATTAACAACCTTTCTTCCCAACATACTTGTTTCAGTCAACAAGTCAAGTACGTATTTATGTTGAGATATAGAGATTCCCTACTTAGAGTGAGCAACTTCAATACCTAGAAAATACTTCAATCTACCTAGTTCCATAATCCTCAAACTCCTCGATCAAGCGGCCTCTCAAAGTTTCCACTCTTTCCATATCATTACCAGTTACTATAATATCATCCACATATACCAGCAATTCCGTCACTCCCGCTGTGGCCAAGTGTTGTAAAAACAGGATGTGATCACCTTGGTTTTGTTTGTATCCCATACCAAGCATAACTTTGGTGAACCGACCAAACTATGCTCTTGATGACTATTTCAATTTGTATAGAGCCTTTTTCAACTTGCATACCACACCTTCCCCTGTCCTCGATCCAAACCCGGGAGGAACTTTCATATAAAGCTCCTCCTCTAAGTCACCATGTAAGAATGCATTCTTGACATTAAACTGGTGCAATTTCCAGCTGAGGTTAGCAGCCAAAGACAATAGCACCCTTAATAGTGTTCATTTTTTCCACTGGAGCAAATGCCTCAAGATAATCTACTCTATATGTCTATGTATATCCCTTACCAACTAACCTTGCTTTGTACCTTTCTAATGACCCATTTGATCTATACTTCATAGTGAACACCCATTTTCATCCTATTGGGCTTTTCCCCTTCGATAATTGAAGACGATGAGAATATGGAAATTGAATCAAACTTTTATTCAATTACTTCTAAAAATCCTTTACATACGCAGTCCCTATTTAACATGTACATGGAGAACAAATATGGAAACATAAAATTAAACCCAAATAATCAGCATAAACATTCCAAATATTGGATCTTACTATGGTTTCAATCTCAATCTCTTACCATAATCTCCTCCAAATCCTCTTCAAATTATTCAAGATTTCAACACTCCCCCTCAAGTTGGATCATAGATGTTGATCATGTCTAACTTGCAGATAAACTCTTCAAAGCTAGACCTCTGAAACCCCTTAGTGAATATATCTGCCAATTGTTCTCTAGTAGGGATATAAGTCATGTAGATTGTCCCTTTCTCAATTTTCTCCTTTATAAAATGTCTATCAACTTCTATATGTTTAGTCCTATCGTGCTGAACAGGATTATGAGAAATACTGATAACAACTTTGTTGTCGTAGTAGAGTTTGATGGGGAACTCTACTGTGATATGTAGTTCCTCCAAAAGCTTTTGTAACCATAGCCCTTCACACATCCCTTGTGCAACAGCTTTGAATTCAACTTCAGCATTACTTCTGGCTACCACACTCTGCTTCTTACTCCTCCACGTTACTAGATTTCCCCAAACATAGGTATAGTAGCCGGTAGTAGACCTTTTGTCTTCTGCTAAGCTTGCCCAATCTGCATCTACATAGATCTCTATCTTCTTATTGTCTCCTTTCTTAAAGAATAGACCTTGCCCTGGTGAGCCTTTTAGATATCTGAGAATCTTATATACTGCTTCTAGGTGACTCTCCTTTGGTGAATGCATATGCTAACTGACCACACTTACAACGAAAGCAATGTCAGGTCTAGTGTGAGATAGGTAGATCAATCTACCTACTAGCCTCTAATATCTTTCTCTGTCCACAGGCTTTCCAACGTCTTCCATTCTTTTCCCTACCTCGATCGGGGTATTGCTTGGCTTACAACCAAGCATACTAGTCTCAGTCAAAAGGTAAAGAACATAGGGGTATTGCTTGGCTTGCAACCAAGCATACTAGTCTCAGTCAAAAGGTAAAGAACATACTTTCTCTGAGAAACACTAATTCCCTTATTTGATCTGGCGACTTCCATTCCTAGAAAATATCGCATTTGACCTAGGTTTTTTACCTCAAACTCCGTGGCTAAGACCCTCTTCAATCTCTCCACCTCTCCTATGTTATCTCCAGTGAGTATGATGTCATCGACATACACGATTAGAATGGCCCTCCTTCCATCATTGGATTATTTGAAGGATATAGTATGATCTCACTGTCCTTGTTGATATCCTTGATTCTTAATTACTTTCGCAAATCTATCAAACCACGCTCTTGGTGATTAGTTGAGCCCATATGGAGATTTCTTCAATCTACATACTCTGGTTTCTTTTTCCTCCTTGTAAAATCTTGGTGGTAGTGTCATGAATACTTCTTCCTCTAGCTCACCATTCAGAAAAGCATTTTTTATGTCAAATAGATGGAGTGGCTAGTCCAGGTTTGTTGCCAAGGACAAGAGAACTCGTATATTATCCAGCTTTGCTACTGGAGCAAATGTCTCGGTGTAGTCAATACTGTATGTTTGAGTGAACCCCTTTGCAACTAGGCAGGCTTTGTACCGTTTTACTGTGCCATCCGCCTTGTACTTCACCGTGAACACCCACTTATAACCCACTGGTTTCTTCCCCCTTGGCAACATCATCACCTCCCAGGTTCCATTTTTTTCTAATGCCCTTATTTCTTCCATCATTGCTTCTCTCCATTCTGGAATCTCCAAGGCTTCTTGAATATTCTTAGGAATCTGGATTCTGTCAAGATTAGACGTAAAAGCACGACACTTGGCAGAAAGAGCATTGTAAGATACAAATTTTGAGATAGGATGGAGAGTACATAAACGGGGTTGTTTTCTAAGAGCAATGGGAAAGTCATCAAGATTTTTTACCTGATCAGGATTGGGTTTTGGCTCATGAGTAGTCAGAGCTATCACTGGTTCAAACTCTTTTGGTGCTTGGGATGTGAGAGTCTCATCGGACTTTGATTTAGGTCTCCTTAAGTAGATAAGTGTGTCTCTGTCTGTTTATTTTCGCACACCTCCCCTTGAGTTCAAGATTCCTTCTGCATTGGACAAAGAAAGAGAGGGTGTATTGTAAGGGGTAGACTCAAAGATCGCAACATGGAAGTCGGTGTCAGAGGGTTGAACTTCACTCAAGGACTCTCCTTGAAGCGAGTAGTAGGGGAGTATGCTCAAAAAATGTGACATCTAGACTAACATATAATTTATGTGAAAGAGGGTCATGACATTTGTAACCCTTCTAAGTAGGCGAGTAACCAAAGAAGACACATTTGAGGGCTCTAGGATCCAACTTAGTACGTTGGGAGGCGTGAATGTGGACAAACACAGTGGACCCAAAAACACGAAGTGAGAGAGATGAACTGAGTCGAGAATCAGGAAAGATCTCCTTGAACTTTTGGAGAGCGGTTGCAAATGAGAGAATTCGACTAGGCATTCGATTGATGAGGAATGCAGAGGTTAAAATGGCATCACCCCAAAAATTATTTTTCATGTGAGAGGTGAACAGTAGGGCACGGGCTACCTCAAGAATATGCCGGTTTTTCCGTTCAGCAACCCCATTTTGTTAGGGGGTGTGAACGCAAGAACTTTGGTGAATAATACCTTCGTCTTGAACATAGGGGCCCAAAGAATGATTGAAGTACTCAGTGCCATTATTAGTACGAATAATTTCGATTTTTGTGTGAAATTGGGTGTAAATCATAGTGTAGAAGTTCATGAAGACAGAGCTGACCTCAAATTTATCATGTAGTAAATACACCCAACAGAGACGAGAATGGTCATCAATAAAGGTAATAAACCATTTTGTGTGGGTCCTATTGGGAACTTGTGAAGGCCCCCAAAGGTCACTGTGAATCAGAGTAAAAGGTAGTGATGGTTTATAAGGACATGAGGGAAAAGTAGCGCAAAGATGTTTTGCAAGTTTACAGACTTCACATTGTAAATCCAAGGGAGTTTTATTCGAACAAAGTGAAGGAAAGAAACGTTTTAAATATTGAAAACTTGGATGGCCCATTCGTTTGTGCCATTACAAAAACTGCCAATCGTCTTCCCCGATGATAGGTCCTGAAAGACACAATGGGAAGAAAAAAATGTAGCTGAGTAATGGGATTGGTTGGTTAGTTGACTAACAAACGACAAATTGCAAGACAGATTAGGAACATGAAGAACAGACTCCAAAGTAATAAATTCAGAGATACGGATACTCCCCTTGCTAACTACTGGGGATAAAGTACCATCTACAATTTTTACTTTCAAGTTACCAGCACAAGGTGAATATGTGAAAATAAATGATGGGTGTCACTCATATGGTTAGATGCACTAGAATCAATAATCCAGAGAGTACGGCGCGAAGTAGAACTAAGAGCAGTAAAAAAAAGTACCTTTGTGGGCTAAGGAACTCGATGGAAGAGGAGTAGAAGACTGACCCGAGGCTTGAAAGGTCGAAAAAAGAGCATATAACTTCTCAAGTTGCTCGGGGTTAAAAACCCCAATAGAGACTGACTGAGTGTGATAGGTTGTTTCTATTTGCTGTTCAGTCAAGACCTGGTACCCATGAGATTTGTTGGGCTATTTGGGCTTCCAGTCAGCAAGCTTGCCATGTAAAACCCAGTAATGGCTTGATTTTTTACAATGATCACAAAATGGCCTTTTATTTTGTCTCAACCCAGATCCTGTGGGAGGCCCACGGGTTACAAGGGCTGAAGCTTTAGGCCCAGATGTGATTTTCACCTTCAACATCACCTTCCTTCTAGTTTCTTCACGCCGAATTTTGGAGAACACCTCCCGAATGGAAGGTAATGGCCGGCGACCCAAGACTCGGCTCCTCACATCGTCGAGCTCTCTGTTGAGCCCAGCTAGAAACTCGTACACCCTCTCGTTCTCCATTCTCTTCTTGAATCACACACTATCACTCGTGCACTCCCAAGATTCTTCACGGCTAAGGTCCAGTTCTTGCCATAAACCCAGCATCTCCGTGTAGTATTCCGTCACCTCTCTTTCTCCCTGCTTTATCTACCACAACCAAGTCTTTATCTTGAAGATTTGAGAGGCGTTCTCGGCATCGGAGTAGGTTTCCCGAACAGCTTCCCACACGTCTTTCGCCGTCGGCAGGAACATGTATGTTTTGCCGATTGCTGGTCGCATGGAGTTGATCAAGTAGAACGTGATGAGGGAATTCTCAGAATGCCATTTCTGGAAGGCCGCTACTTCCTTGGAAGGTGGTTGTTTGATCTCGCTGGTATGGAAGCCCAATTTGCCTTTGTCGTCGATGACTAGCTTGATGGATTGAGCCCATTTTCGGTAGTTCTTACCATTCAGCTTTTCTACGGTAAGATAAATTGAGGAATTTTCAAACCCGCTAGTTGAACCCATGAAGGGAATTATCCCTGATTCTCCCTCCTGAGTTACCAACTGGGTAGACTCATGGCTGGCGACCATGGCTTGCTAGGGTTTTCAGAGTGACATGTGCTCTGATACCATGAAGACGATGAGAATATGGAAATTGAATCAAACTTTTATTCAATTAGTTCTAAAAATCCTTTACATACTCGGTCTCTATTTAACATGTACATAGAGAACAAATATGAAAACGTAAAATTAAACCCAAATAATCAGCCCCAAATAATCAGCCTAAACATTCCAAATATTGGATCTCATTATGGCCTCAATCTCAATCTCTTATTACAATCTCCTCCAAATCCTCTTCAAATCATTCAGGATTTCAACAGTAATTTCACGAACTCCCAAGTTTGATTTTTCTCTAGTGTTGCCATCTCTACCTCCATGGCACTCTTCTAGGTTCTCATTGCCTATTGCTTCAAAAAAATTCTTAGGTATGGGAATTGTGTTTAGGCTAGTGAAGAAAGCTCTGTGCTTAGGAGACAAGTTTGTATAGGACATGAATAAGTGTAGAGGGTGTTTGGTACAAGTTTTTGTTCCCTTCCTAATGGCAATAAGAAGATCAAGATCATTGGGATCAAGTTCATCAAGGTCATTTGAATCAGGGTCAGTTGCAGGTTTAGTGATAGGTTTAGCTCCAGGAGTGGGAATAATAGGATTAGGACCTGGTTCAAATGATGTAGCTTGCATAGGTTGAGGAGCTAACATTTTTCTTCTTGAATAGACCTATAGTGGACAAGAAGAAGTTGGTGGTTGCTCCCCCTATGTCATGCCCTATGAGTTAGAGATCAAAGGAGGAAGAAGAAAAGTCAAGAAGAAATAGATCTTTGTCCTTGTCTTCCAAGAAGGAAGTCTCCCCCTGAAGATAAAGACAATCAAAATAGGAAGTATCTTCCACAAATGTATCATCAGCTAAGACAAAAAACTTCTTGGTAGGTGGATGATGACACTAATAGACCTTTTGAGTAGAAGAAATTATGGAAATTGTGGATTACATTATGGGTTACATTTGGATTACATTATGGAAATTGTATGGGACGAAATTAAATAGAAGCAGCACTGCCCATCCTCAAATAGATGGACAGAAAGAGGTCACCAATCGTACACTTGGGAATATGATTCGAAGTGTGTGTGGAGACAAACCAAAACAGTGGGATTATGCATTAGCTCAAATTGAGTTCGCATACAACAGTGCAGTTCACACAGCTACAGGTAGATCTCCATTAGCTATTGTGTATACCGAAGTTCCCTATCATGTTGTTGATTTGGCAAAGCTACCTAAGGGTAAGAGTAAGAATAAAGCTGTTAAACAGTTGGCTGAAGAAGTGGTTGCTATTCGTGATGAGGTAAGACAAAAGCTAGACAAGACTAATGCAAAGTATAAGACAACGGCCGATTCTCACCGTCGAAATAAGCAGTTTCAGGAGGGCGATTCAGTGATGGTGTTTTTGAGGAAAGAGAGGTTTCCTGCTGGTACCTACAAGAAGCTGAAGCCTCGAAAATATGGTCCTTTCAAGGTGCTTAAGCGAATTAACAACAATGCCTATATCCTTGATTTGCCAACCTCCATGGGAATTTCTAGTACCTTCAATGTGGCAGACTTGTATGAGTACCATGAAGATTCCGAACCTCTCTATCTAGAATATAACTTGGGGTCGAGTTCCTTGGAGGTGGAAGGGACTGATGTAGAATAGTGTCGGGAATAGTAGGGTTTGCTATTATGATTGCTAGTTGCTAGGGTAGTATTTAAACTCTTTTTCTAGGGTTTGCTATTATGATTGCTAGGGTAGTGTCGGGGACAGAACAGTAATTACAACATAATTCTATTTTAGATTATGTCTATTTTAGTCGTTTTTCATGTTAGGGTTTGCTATTATGATTTCTTGTTGCTAGGGTAGTATTTAAACTCTTTTTCTCTTCTTTTAGAGAGTTTTTTCGAATAGAATTCTAGAAATTTCTTTAAACTTTCTGGTGGAATCCAATTCCCTTTGATTTCTTAGAGATTTCGCTTGAAATCTTTTCTTCTTGCTACGTCAGAACTCTTCACAGTTACAAGTGCTGAACTATTTATAAACGAGGTCTCCAACATCACTCCCCTCCGTCCTTCCTTTGCACAAACCATCGCAATTGTCTCATTTAGAGAAGGCTGATCTTCCTTTCTAAGGATTTGAACCCTAACTGCATCAAACTCTAGATTTAGACTAGCAAGAAAATCATAGATTCTCTCTTTTTCAATAAACTGTTTTTGTATGGCTGCATCATCACTGCATTTCATCTGAATGCATTGATAGTGGTCCAACTCCTACCAAAAAGTTAGCAGGAGATTGGCGTATTCAGTGATTGATTGAGATCCTTGCTTGGTGGCCATCACCTTTGTCTTGATCTCATAAATCTGAACAACATCATGGACTTTAGAGTGTGTGAGTTTCATTGCATCCCAAATCTCCTTGGCAGTGCTTAGAAATATAATCTTGTCACTGATCTCCAACAGCATGGAATTCCATAGCCAAGACATGACCAACGAATCTTCCTCATCCTAGGCTACATAAGTAGGATCATCCTTCTTAGGCCGGTTAACGTCTAGATCAACTGGGACCACTTCAAATAGTTCTTTCCATTTAGTCTATATGTTACCTGGATGTTCTATAGCTCCCCACCCAAAGTTGTGCCATTGCTTCCAGCAAAAGGTACCTCCGTTGTACTGCTAGATTCAGTTATGTCTGTCACGGTTCAAGGGTTTAGGGGACTCCTAAAGTGGATCGGATGTCAATATTGGTTATTGCCTAAAAAGGAGAATTGAAATCAGTGCCTAACTCTAGGAATATGGACCTAGGGCTCTGATGCTATGTCAAAAGTAACTAAACATCCAATCTTATTCCTTAGGGTAGAATTACATGACTATATACAGTTGGTCAATGAAGAAAACCAATCACTAAGTTAGGCAATTTCCTAATTACAACTTACTAAAGTTAGGAAACATAAACAAACTAGAGTACAATTGGAAAGATTTGGTTAAGATAGGATCTCCTAGGAAAAGCAATGGAGATATGGACACATAGATCTCAGGCATATATGAATATAGATCTTAGTATCTTCTAACATCTTCCAACAATCTCATTTAGAATGTGGGTCCTCGCATTAATAAACGCACTTTGTCTCCTTTTATGGTAGTCCATTATGATGTTTGGGGTCCTTGTCCGATAACTTCCAAGTCTAAATATCGGTATTTTGTAACCTTTGTTGATGATTATTCTTGTGCTACGTGTATTCTCTCAACGTAAATATGTCCTTGATCTTTTCACTAAAATAGGGAAGCTGAGAGTTAAACCATGTAGTGCACCAATGATTATGAACTTGCAAGTTAAAGCAGATGAGGGAGAGCAGTTTGAAAATCTTAAAATGTATAGAAGGTTGGTTGGAAAACTGAACTATCTAACTGTGACTCATCCTGATATTGGTTATCCTATTAGCATTGTAAGTCAATTTATGTCCTCTTCCCGATTGACTCATTGGACTACTTTAGAGCAAATTTTGTGCTATCTCAAAGGAGCCCCAAGGCGTGGCATATTACATACAGATTATGGGCACTCTAATATTCAATGCTTCACATACGCATATTAGGCTTCTTCTAAGGTTGATAGGAGATCGACAATGGGATATTATGCTTTCGTTGGTGGCAATTTGGTCTCATGGAAGAGTAAGAAGCAAAATGTGGTGTCTTGATCTAGTGCAGAATTAGAATATCGAGCAATGGCACAATTAACATGTGAACTTATATAGATCTATCAACTGATGAGTGAAATTGGATTGGGCAACCCTCTACCTATGAAGTTATGGTGTGATAATCAAATTTCTTTTCATGTTCCATCAAATCTAGTTTTCCACAAGAGAACCAAACATATTGAAGTTGATTGTCATTTCATCTGAGAAAAGATCTGGCAAAACATCGTATTAATTGGTCATGTCAAGACAAGTGAACAACTAGGTGATATATTCACAAAAGCATTGAATGGTTCTAGAATTGACTATCTATGTAACAAGTTGGGTATGAGTAATATATGTGCTCTAGCTTGAGGAGGAGTGTTATCTATATAAATTATATACATAGAAACTAGGCAACTAGAACATTCAACGTTGTAAGAATAGAATATATAGGATAGTCAACTCTGTAAATATAGAAAGTAAAATATCCTAAGCACAATTCTAGGATCTAGAATGTATATATAATAGTGTAATGTGTCTCTACAAGAAACATGAAATTCAGAATATTTTTCTCTCTTTACAATTGTGAAGGAAAATAATTGGGAGGTAGAAGACCCCTTGCAGGGGCAGGGGCGGGGGGGGGGGGGGGGGGGAGGTGTTGAGTGATCTCTCCAAGTCTTTTGGAGGGTAGAGAGGACAAGAGAAAGAAAGGATCAATATCAAAGTGACTTAATATCGCAATCCTATTGAGAAGAAGGATGATTTGAAAAGTTTCAAGGGCAATACTATAAATTTTTGCCTACTAAAAAGTATCCATTCGTTGTCTATCCGTATCACTCATTTCTTGGTGGAGAGGCTAACAAGCACCAACTTGCACCAGACTGCTGAAAGGTAGCCCCTTGATTCCCCTGGACCTTTCCTCTTCTCCTTCCAATTGCATATTCCTCCACTCCAAGCTACTAGAATTGTACACAAGAATAAAAGTTTTATTTACCAGAAGGGAAAGGATTGATTCAGACAGCTTATGTGACAACTATACATTACAAAATTTCCCAGACTGACATACTGCACAAGTGACAATTTTGGAGTTTTTCCAACAGCATCTTCACTTAAGCTTCCAAAACTGGGATCTTAAAATTCAACAATTAATAAGTAAAGATAGAACCGTAGAAAATGACAATACCTTTTCCCAGGTCAGTAACTACAAATTCCACCATGTGGTGCTCCTGTTCAATTAAGAAAGAAGAAAGCATAAGGTGGTAGCCACAAAAAGTTGTCCCAGAAGTAAGGTGGAAAAGAAATTTTTGAAAACGGAAAAAAAAAAAAAAAGCTTAAAAGTCAACTTAGATTGGTATGCCTGAAAATATAAAAGCATAAATACACAATGTTAATGGGATTCCCAAAGCACAACATGCATTGTCAAATTGTTGGGGATTTCCAAAATACAATATCAGATCTTGACTCCTAAAAGGTCTTGGATTTTATAACCAATAAAAATTATTTGCAGTCATATTAGCATCTTTGAGCAACTTCCAATTGGATGTTGGGAACTTGGGTAGCCTCCTTCCCTCTCCCTCTCCCCCGGCTGCAGGAAGGCTTATATAAGAGGTTTAGGGAGGGGGGAGTGAGAAATTGACATGCATGATTAAGCACAATCTAGAAATGAAATCTTTAGATGTGAAACTTGTGTATGCACATCTGACATATATATATATATATAAGAGGGCGAGTGTTGAGATATATAACAAATACCAAAAAGAAACGTGAAAGAAAATAAAAATCCTAAATTTTGAGGTGATGCACGTTTCTTAGCATAATCTATAGTACCATTTTGATTTATAGATTGAACATTGCAAACTGAAATCACAGATTGGTAATTTAATACAAGTCCAACATAAATGGGCAGAAGAATTA
Source organism: Diospyros kaki (assembly GCA_036245055.1). Classification (NCBI taxonomy): domain Eukaryota; kingdom Viridiplantae; phylum Streptophyta; class Magnoliopsida; order Ericales; family Ebenaceae; genus Diospyros; species Diospyros kaki. The sequence goes on from BSEG01000007.1 coordinate 33,460,812, forward strand.
GCATGATCAGAATTACATGGGGGGTGGGGGTGATTGGCATCACAGAAACTTCATTAACTAAAACCCAATCATAACCAAGAACTAAAAGAATACATAGTTGGACAACATATGATGCACATAAGAATGAGTTCCTTTGCTCACCGGTGAATCAACTTTGAAGAAAAATGTTTCATTCCAATTCATCAACTCAAACTCAGAAGACAGAGTAGGCCTTGAGCTGGTGCCGCATGTTCGTGCACTTTGTTGGGTCAGGGGTGATCCTCCAGAAACGCTGGGGTCCAGACTGAGACGAACTGCTACAGTATATTGATGAGATGACAATCCTTCAACTCTTTGGAACTGTGTGAACACAAAATAATTGAGTAAAAATGACATACAATTCTCGCAAAACACGTGTAAAGATAAATTAGGCTTGATCATGTAATACTGGTAAGGAAAATTCAACAGATAGATCCAAAATATTGATGTAACCAATGAAAGATTATACTTTGCTCAAAATTTGTGCCATTACTGCAAAAGATCAGTGGAATCTTGTTTTTATATTCATTGGTAAATCTCTCTCTCTCTCTGTTCTGATATTACCTGGTTAACATATATTAAAAACCTCTGTAATGAAAAATGCTAGAACTGTTATCAGCAACATTCAAAAGCAAAATTACATTAACTAATCAATCCAGAGAACTAATCTTTCCAAACCTCTATAGTCCTCATCCTTTGTGTAGCTTGTGCCAACAGTTTTTCACCAATCATTCTATCCAGTTCCAAGTCTACTGGTATGCATGCCACCCCATTTTACTCGGTAGTTTTTATAACACCTTCAGTTGATCCAACAGTACCATTTCAGCTGTTATTTGTTGTTAATAATGAGACCAACTAGCTCTTCCAATACTAGTTTGGTATTGGCCACAACTCTATAATGCATCCAAAGTATAGATATTTTTGAACTCTTGTCCAAAAAGAATAAACCATGTCATACTAATATGCTCAGTAACTCAAACTTTTGTAGAAAATGGAAGAAGGTGGATATCCACAAAGAAAGTGCACAAACAATAGGAATGTTATAAATTACAAGTTGCAGTAGGACAAGTATGCAACAACCTATGGATATATTTTGCAAGCAAAAAACATTTGATAAACATGGGGGGAAAAATTTTCTCCAGCCACTAAAGGCACTAGAAAAACAGCTCTACAAAAGGGAAAAAAAAAAGATACATGCATATATCATAATAGTCGTGTTTCCATGTTAAATGGGGTTGGCATGTGTCAGATCCCAAGATCTGACAATGACTAATTTGGGTACAACTCGAGAATTAGAGAGAAAATGGAGGGTGAGTTAGACTGAATAGGGAGAACAGCAAGAATTTGGGGAAGAACAGAGGGTTTGAGAGAGAGGGAGAGAACAAAAAAGTAGAGGGAAAAGATTCAATATCATTCACAATTAATCCCCATCATCTTACAATTGGCCTTTTATAGGCATAGGCGGCTGCTCTTCAGTTATTGTAACTGAAAGCACAAACGAAAATAGCAGCAGTCATGTGCACAGCCATGTGTACCTAATGGAATAACAAACAATATATGTAGCTCAATTACAATATTACCCCTCTATTGTCCCTAAGGTTGTGACAATATGCGATAGAACACAATCATCAAACTTTTCCATATGGAAACGGTATTGGAACTTTATCCCATCATTTCCTAGGTAGAGGGTTGCGTTAGCAAAGGTGTCCAACATAAAATTTTGCCACATTGTTCCTTTGCATAGATTTGTATTGTAAATGTGACTTCTAGAAGTCAGTAGATGATGTTGAAGAAGATATACATATATCATAAAATTACAAAGAAACTGAGAAGACTGGGATGCCTGGACAGCCAAAGATTTTTTCAGCCATTTATATATTGCCCAGAGAAAGTGTGTATCTGCTTTGTCTCTTTCACCAGAACTACTTTTTGAAAGATATTTCATAGCCATTTCTAATTTTCAATGTATTTAGGTACCACAATATTTATAATGCTTATCCCACTGTTCACATTTGAGGATAGTAAAATCAGTCATCACAGTTTCTTCACTCTTTCTTTCAAATAGTAAACCACCAATTCAACTAAAAGCTTAAGCTGACAGAGAGAAGGCCACCACTACAACCACAATTGATGCAGTCAATATTAAAAATAAATAAATTTCAAAAATCATGATTTATGTAGCCATGTCATAAAATTTTTCTTAGAAAGTTTCCACGAAGGAAACCAAAAAATTCGATAATGTTATATCCAAAACAATGAAGAGTCAAAAACAAATAAAACAGCACACCTCAGCTTCTGCTATAATGATTGTAACCATTGTTCTAAGTTTCTTGCAAAGGACTCCTTTCAAGTGTGAGTCCAACATATTACTCCAGACTCGAACTTTTAGAGGCTTCATATCTCCAGAAGGCATCTTTATTACATTAGGAAGTCCCCTGATTTCAGTAGCTCTAATAAAAATTTCTTGACCAAGTTTGTTCTGTGGAATTATATAATAATTTCTCTTGTGATGGATGCCAATGAATGGCCTTCCATCAGAAGCCGGTGAAACTGCTTCCTGTTAAAATAAGCAGTAAAACAAAAAGCTCTCATTAGTAGAACAAAGCAAGTTAAATAACACAAAAATTGTGGTATACTAAGACATGGGTTCATAAGAGTTAAAAAGAATTTACCTTTTCCCTATAGGACCCATGGACATGACTAAGATTGTTCCAACTTGCATAAGCTTGAAAAATCATATTAGCATTAGACACAGAAACATTCAAGTTCAGATCTCTTGCACATGTAAGACGTAATTGAGAAGCAGAGCCTGGAGCATTGTGATCATACTGGTACCTGTTATGAAATACATAACCATCAACCAAATAAACTCTTTTTTTCCCATACCAATCAAATAAATTCATATCAAGAAAACTGAAGCACATCAAGCACATGTAAACAACAAAAATAAGGTAAAATGGATACATAAATTTCTAGCAAGCACATACTTTTATAACACCTAAGACAAGGCAGAACTCCAGTGGCAAAAGAAAAGATAGTAGAAGGATGGTGACATGAACATTGATCATGGAAGAAAATGAAATCAAAGAAGTTTACGGCTGGTATTGAAAGATTAGAGGATTTTGACAATCAACTAAAGCTAGATTAACTTCATCTAAACCCATTTTTTATCAACAACGGTGGGTGAACTTCAGATTATTTCCCTCAAGTACTTCCTTGAGTACTGACATTTTTATTTTATTGGAAAAACATTGTCCATCTTGTCCATTGTAGGTGCCAATCTAATCTTATTAAGAATTCTTTTTTTTTTTTTCCTTTTTTTTCCATGGCTGCACATCTACCATAACTTCCTCAACTTCGTTATGCTTGTATTTTATGTCCAATAAAAATTTCCATTTAGCTTGTTTTATAATCACATAAAATAGTAGAAGCACTTCTCCACTTTAACAATTCCTCCACAAGCTCAATTTCAATCTTTTATCTTCTCTTCTTTTTGCACAATTTATGTGAGATATCTGAGGTAATCTTTTCTTAGAATAACATAATCTTCAGGTCTCACCACATCACCATCCAGACTTCTACTTACTAGTATCTTGCTCAAAAGTTATGATGCATTTATATAACACTCGCATCTGAGGAAGTGTTGCTACTTTAGAAGGTTCCTTCCAAGTTACTTAAGAAACATTATAGTAGTAGATAAAAGCAGGGTGTTATGCACGGAGAGGGGGCAAACAGATCTTTCCGGTAGGAAACCAAAACAACAAGAATAGTCGTATAAGTCAAAGCTCTAGTTCCCAACCATCTAAACATGCATGACATACAAAACTGAACTGAAGATAGCAAAACCTTGCAGACACTAAGAACCAAATTTCACCAGCTCACACTCAATAACATTCAAGAAAAAGTAGTACCATGAACCACCCAACTCACACATGCGCATTTCAAGAAATCAAGAAAAACATAGGCAAAAGTCACACACATGGATGAAGAAATGCAACATGGGTAATAAAAATTCCACTAAAACTTCTCACGGAATATGTGTGGTCTGTTCTCAATTTTGAATAGCACAATTTATACACTAAGACAATGAATCTCAGGCTAAGACAGATTTTCTCCAGAGATAATAGATGGCAGTCCAATTTGCTTCATCTAATGGTCAAACAAAACATGCAGCAACAGAAACATTTATTATTCTTGTATATCTTCTTTATGAGATCTCTTAAATAGTCCAGAAAAGACTAAAGTTCTAAGTTTTCAAAATCTTATCAAAACTACATAATCAATTTCAATAATACTAGATGTTTTGATTTAAAGGAGATAAACTATGTCTTATGGTTTATCCCTCCCTCTCTCTTCCTCTGCCCTTTCCACCTTTCTTCAGCATTTTCTTTATTTTTTTTCCCAGAAATTTTTATTATATGCCTTTCTTTGAGAAATCTTCATCCCATAAGTTCAATCATTTTCAACCACTTTCATGAACAGTTGAAGTTGTTGAATCACACCAAATTTAGCAACAAAATGGCATGTACAGCAGACATGCCAACTTTGGTTGCACTGGCATAAGTATCTTGTAATTCTCATTATAAGATAAATTACAAGATCCATGTCATCTTTGGCTTCTCCTTGCTGATTCTTTGATAGTTTGAAGGCTGTTCTAAAGGATGACTGGTTTGAGTTGAGCAGAAGTAATTTGTTTTGTTAATTTTTTCATGGCAAATGCAGTTCAACTTCGAAGCAATGGGTCTCCAAGGTCATGTTCCTGTTTTTTGAATATTTAGTGTAATCAAGCTTCAGGTCAAATTTTGGTCTGGCATCAGTCTCTCCTGGCTATTTTTTGTTGTCTGGGGTAATGATTTCTCGATGTTTCTTGGTAGTGATTCTGTCATCGTGGGGGTTTTGACTTCAGTTTCTCATTCTCTGTCTAGTTCAGGTTTTCTTGGAGTTGTTCATAGTATTTAGGGCTGTTGTGTTGCTGCTTCAAGTGACCTTGCTTTTATGCATTAATATAATATAATCTAACCTTCTTTTTAGAAAATCATTATAATTAGTAATTTGCAGATAGAACTCCTACAGTGTAGTTGTTTTTGGCAGATGGTAGTGACTACTAAAGACCAAACTGCCTGTGCCTAAGCCCAATGCTTGATCTGTGAAACAAAAGGCAACATTTAACATAGCAAATAAAGAAAACTAAGAAACAAGAATACTCAGGCATGTCCCAGTGCACTTTGAGCATAAAATTGGAGAAATCCTAGCAATGATACACACCCCCATTCCAAAACATGTTAACTGTATCCATGAATATAGATTTCTCATCAGTAATGTAATTTAATAGTCACTCTTTAATGCAACTGGCACTAAAACATAAACTCATATATAGAACATCACCTTAAGAATCCATCAACTGGCTCAACAACTGGCTCCCAGGTTTCATATTTGTCATTATATGATCTGGCTGCCAACGAGAAGCTGATCGTGGAATTCAGGTAGTCGGGTCTTCCATGTAAGCTAAATCCAATCCCACTTAAGGAAATGTTGAACAATGGGACCATCTGCAAAATTACAAGAAGGATAGGAGAGTAAATTTTCACAAGGCGCAACATTATGGGCCGCATACAAGTATAACCTCAAACATTTCACATGGCTTGCAGTACATTGCAAACTATATAAAGTTCTAAAACCTAATTAGCTAAGAGTATGTTGAAGATAAAAGACTTCTTCAGGAAAAAGACAGAAACATTCAACATTTAATCCAGATAGCAGCTATATAATGAGGACTAACAAAGCTACCTTCTTCACATGGAACAAAATTATTAGTACGTATTATCTACTGACACAAAATCTCTAGAACCGTAAAATGAAAACAAAGAAAAGAATTAAAATACATAATGAAAGAAACAGAAACAGGTAACTTCAGGGTGGGAGAGGGTGTGGTTTCATCTGATGACCCAGGCCAAGGACGGGAGAACATCCTATGCCAGCGACATTGTCTTCCAACTACCAGCAATTTAACAATTAACAAAGTGGAATCCATGTACCCATCCTTCTCCTTTCCTCATAGAGAAAGACTTTCCACTACATAATGAACATAAAATGTAAACGTTATAGTTATGATTAGCACAAGGACTAGAATGTAAAGATTAAAAAAAAAAAAATTAACATTTGTGATCACAACCAAGTTCATCAAGAAAACCTTTTAAGAAAATATTTTTTAAAAAAAGGAAAGTCAACAAAACAAAGGAAGCCGTAAAAATTCGCACTTTTGCATCATGGATGCAACAGTTGTATCTATAACCATTTTCCTCACAGTTGGTCATGAAACAACAGATGACCATATTTGTAAGACAACCGCACAACATATGATATCATCTATACCAACCATGCCTATCAAGCATTTCAGCAGATGCTTCTATGTGAAAAGAATGTCAACACGAACAAAAGACACATAGAATACATGCAACCTAATCAGCACCTGTGCAATCAAGTCTAGAATTATTTCAACTTTCGTACTTCAGATTTTCTAGATTTTAGTATTATGCAGGAGAGGTACATTTTAAGTGTGTAAACTTTTAGTTGATAAGGTTAGTTTAGGATTTCTAGTATCATTGTTGTCACTCTATCCATGAATTGAGTAATCCCCTCAGCATTTCTAGTGCTGAAGGTGTTCCTTCTATTTATAGCTGGCCCCAATCCTGGACAAAGGAAGGTTACATTAGTTAGCCAATGGCTAGGGTAAAACTAATTGGATTGAACATCATGGATTGTAGACAAATGAGAAAATTGTTGGGGCATAACCCTCTCAGCAACACACTGTATTGCACGAGTGCAGTGAAAAATCAGCCAGGGGCATTGCATCAATTGTAATTTTGAATCTACAAAAGCTTCTCATATTTTCATGGACAAATGCAAGAAGTTAGTCTATGATCATAGATGAAAGATAGGATCACACAACATCAAAACTTTGATAGCAAAGTTATGGAAGTTCCATATGTGATGCTTGGGAGATAAATTAATGCTATTTGCCTCCAAGAGACAAGATGGGTTGGAGAGAAGGCTAATTATTGAGTGTGTCTGGAGATATAACATTTGGTAATCAGGAAAGGATTGTGCAAGGAATGGATTGAAAACTTTTATGATTAAGACCATAAAGGATGAGTAGCAAATGTGAAGAGAATAGAAAATAAGATTATTGTAGCTAAAGTTGTTCCAGGAAAAGAAACTATGAACATTGTCAGCACACATGCACCACTAGTTGGGTTAGGAAAAGAGAAAAAGACAATATTGGGAGGATTTAGAGGGGTTTCTACAAGGAATTCCTAGAGGAGAGAAGATTATTATAGGAGGTAACACAAATGGTTGTGGGCATGGAATGGGTATAGAGATGTACATTGAGGTTTTGGATTGGGAGAAAGAAATAAGGAGATCAAAACTATTTTGAATCTTTTCACAACATATGAGCTCAATACAGTTAATACTTGGTCACATATAAAAATGGCTTACCAACTATCCAAATAAACTACTTCATTATCAGATAAGAGGACCACGTATGTTGTATGGCTAAACCAGGAGAATGATACAAACTGAAGCCCAAAAATCAGATAATCAGATTTAAATGGTGAAAATAAGCTATGTTCAAAGAAAAAGTACCACATTGGATTGTAAGAGGAGAGACTAACCAAATGTGGATTGAGATGACTAAAGCAATTCAAATACAACAAAAACAATTATAAGAAAGTCAAAGGGAAAAGCTCCAAATTGGAAAGAGTCCTTGTGGTGGAATGAAGCACACATGCATGTACATTTGCCCGCACGTAAAACCAAGAAAGCTTGTTATAAGATTTTAAACACATAAAATATCGAGGAAAATTCTAGAGAGGAATATTTTAACAAAAAGAAGCAAAGTAAAAAAGGTTATTAAAGTTTGTACCAATGACATGATACACAAGATGGGGCAACAATAGAGGTTAGCTCAAGGGAAAGAATGAAAAACGTGGAATTTGAACCGAATGAAAATGACAAAAGACAAAAGACAAAAATCAAGAGGTACTAACTAGTAAATGGCAATCAAAGAGAGGTGGAAGGAGCATTTCTCAAAGATATTAAATGAAGGTAGAGAAACTAGTAATATTTTGGGGCATCTTGATAACTCTTTTAAGTCTAAAGAAGATAGGAATTACATTGTCCTATAGATGAATTTATCCAAATGAAATAAAGGAACCATTGAAAAAGATGATGAATAGTAAAACAGTTTGACCAAATAATATCATCATATATATAAATGCATAGAAGAAGAGGACGTTTTTTTCTTTGGTTGGTGAACTTATTTAATGTGATCCTTAAATCAAAAATATGGTAAGAGAGTTGAGATAGAGCATTGAAGTGCTTATTTATAGAGTGGAGACAGCATTAAGTGTGTTGGTGGAAGATAAGGAAGATAAAGATAGAAGGCTATGGCTCATGCTAAGGAATAAACCGAGAGATACCAGATAATCATCATTCATCTCTTTCTTATCAGTTGTTTATAATAATCTGTTTCAGTTTATTATCTATTTAAGTTTGATTATTTATTTTGCTTGTGTTGTAATCTAGAGCTATAAATTAGGAGTTATCTAAGAGCTGTAAATTATGAGATATTTTAGGAGTTAGAGTTGAAGTAGAATTAGTAATAAGCTAGGGAACTTGTCTACTTATATTCAAGGAATAAATAGAAAATAGGAGAGGTAGAATTTATTCAATCTATCTAATTTCATCATGGTATTAGAGCTTGGCTCGTGGGGTATCTGACTAACAAGAGTTCTTGTAAGGAAACTCTTATACAATGGCGGAAAAACCTCAAACCAGCGAGGTCTCCGCATCAAGTCCTCCTCTAACACCTAATAGCCAAGTTCCAGCGGCAACGACAGGCTTTGATGGATCCTCCCTACAAATCACACTCCATAAGTTGAATGGAACCAACTTCGTGAGTGGTTCCAATCGGTTATGCTTGTGATAAAAGGCAAAGGCAAGGTCAGATACTTGACTGGTGAAACAGTGCGACCCAGTATAGAATCTGCAGAATATGGACTATGGGAAGCCGAGAATGCCATTGTCATGGCATGGCTTGTGAATTCTATGGAACCAAAGGTTAGACGGACTTATCTCTTTTATAAGACTGCTAGTGAAATTTGGAGTGTTGTCCAAGAGATCTATTCAGATCTTGCAAATATTGCTCAATGTTTCCACGTTAGGTCCACCATTCGATTCACCAAGCAAGGTAACAATTCTGTAACTGAGTATTACAATATCTTGACTGAGTTATGGCAAGAGATGGATCTATTCCATGAGATCACATGGGAATGCTTAGTCGATGGGAGGAAATATGATCAAATGGTGGAGAAAGAACGAATATTTGACTTCCTACATGGTCTAAGTCCAGATTTAAATGAGGTAAGAGGAAGGTTGCTTGGAACCAAGTCTTTTCCCTCTATGAGAGAGGTGTTTGTTGAGGTTAGAAGAGAGGAGAGTAGAAAGAAAGTAATGTTGTCCAATCATTCAATCAGTAAAAGATTGTTACAGAATTCTGCCTTGAATGCAACTCGAGGAAGGATGTCTACTCCAACTGAAGGTGACAACCAGCGAGAAAAACAATGGTGTGATTATTGTAACAAGCCATACCATACTAAAGAGACTTGCTGGAAGCTACATGGAAATCCTCCTAATTGAAAACCTAAGAATCAAAGGAAAAGTGGACAATCAACTGCCTACATGATGGAATCTGACAAGGGAACTCCAGCACCGGTTTCTTTAACACAAGAACAACTGGAAGTCCTTCATCAGTTGTTGACTCAAACCAAGATACAAAAGACTGTCGAGAGTTCAAACAACAATAACAATTCTGTGGTATTTTTGGCCAAACAAGATAAAATTAGTCATTCTCTATTCTCCAAAAGATTGCAACAGGTGTTTGGATTATTGATACTGAAGCTTCAAACCATATGACAAGTGATATTGATTCATTATCAGATTATAAGCCATGCAATCAGAATATTACAGTTTTTATGGCTGATGGTACTAGCACTTTTGTTCAAGGAATAGGGAAAACACATGTTGCAGGATTAAGCCTAAAATCAATCCTTTATGTACCTAATTTAAGATGTAATCTTCTATCAGTAAGTAAGATTACAGAGGAAAAAAATTGCTCAGTAATATTTTCTTCCTCTCATTGTGTTTTTCAGGACATACCTTCGAGGAGGAGGATTGGCAAAGCTGAAGAGAAGGATGGTCTATATCGAATATCAAGGCTTGATCACCAAAAAGAATTTAGGTCCCTAGTTCACTCCTCTTTGATTACTGTTTATGGGAATAACTTGATGCTATGGCATCAAAGATTAGGACACCCTAGCTTAGATTATCTTCGAGTCTTGTACCCTTCGGTTTCTATCAATAAAATTCAAAGCTTCTCTTGTGAACATTGTATTCTTGCAAAACAAACTAGAAGTACTCACTCCAAACATACTTATAAACCTTCACAGCCATTCCACTTGGTGCATAGTGATGTCTGGGGTCTAGCTAGAATTTCTAACCTAACTAATACTTGGTGGTTCATAACCTTCATTGATGATCACACACGAGTATGTTGGGTATTCTTATTGAAGGACAAATCTGAAACTTATTTCATATTCAAGAAGTTTCATCAAATGGTCAAGAATGCCTTCTAATATTCTATTCATATCTTAAGAACTGACAATGGCCGAGAATACTTCTCAAACACTTTGATGATTATCTAAATGAGCATGGTATTGTCCACCAAAGTTCTTGTCCATATAACCCCCAACAAAATGGTATAGCCGAGAGGAAGCCCCCAACAAAATGGTATAACCGAGAGGAAGAACTGGCACCTACTTGAGATAGTTCAAGCACTTATGTTCACTCAATCGGTTCCAAATTCATATTGGGGAGAGGCTGTACGTACAACAACTTATCTAATCAATCGCCTTCCTTCAAAGCCCTTTCAATTCAAAACACCTTTGAGTGTATTTCTCGAGTCTTTTTCTCATTATACCATAGCAATAAACCCACTTCCTCCTTATATGGGCAAGAGAAACAAGAAACAAGGTATGCAAGCTAGAGAAATCCTTATATGGGCTAAAGCAATCACCTAGAGCTTGGTTCAAGAGATTTAGCAACACATTATACAAGCTGGGATACAATCAAGGGCAAGCAAACCACACTTTATTTTCTAAGATTGGGAGAGATGGGAAGAGAACAATTCTAATTGTCTATATAGATGATATCATCATCACCGGAGACAACCATTAAGAAATTCAGCAACTGAAATAGCAGCTCAAACAGACCTTTGAAATAAAAGAAATAGGGGAACTACAGTACTTTCTTGGATTGGAAGTAGCAAGAAACAAGGAGGTCATTTTTGTATCTCAAAGGAAAAATACTCTAGACTTGCTAAAGGAAATAGACAAGTTAGGATGTAAACCAGCAAGTACACCACTTGAGCCTAACTGGAAGAATAGAGAAGGAGAAGAAGACTATCAAGTGGACAAAGGCATGTATCAGCGGTTGGTTGGCAAACTCATTTACTTATCACACACAAGACCTGACATTACATACGTAATAAGTATTGTTAGTAAATTAATGCATTTTCCAACTAAAAGACACTTGGAAGCAGCCTATCACATCCTTAGATACCTAAAGGGAACACTAGGCAAAGGGCTGCTGTTTAAGAAAAGCCAAGACAGAGGAATAGTCGGGTATGCCGAGTCAGACTGGGTAGACGCAGTGGAAGATAGTAAATCGATATCTGGATATTGTACAAGGTTATATGTTAATTTGGTGACTTGGAGAAGCAAGAAACAATAGGTAGTAGCTCGCAGTAGTGCTGAAGCTGAGTATCGAGCTATTGCTCAGGCAATCTGTGAAATGATATGGGTAGAAAGGCTGATGGGAGATCTTTCTATGCAAGTATCATCTCCTAAGCTATTTTATAGTGATAGTAAGTCAGCAATCAACATAGTCAATAACCCTGTTCAACATGATAGAATGAAGTACTTCCGAATTGATCGACACTTTGTGAAACAAGAAATGGAAGAAGGAGGAATCAAGTTAACTTATATCCCCACTGCAAATTAGCATGCAAATATTCTAACCAAAGCAATGTAGAAACATAGTTTTGAATCAATTCGAAGCAAACTGAGAATATTTGATATATATTCCTCAGTTTGAGAAGGGGTGTTGGTGGAAGATAAGGAAGATAAAGCTAGAAGGCTGTGGCTCGTGCTAAGGAATAAACCGAGAGATACCAGATAATCATCATTCATCTCTTTCTTATCACTTGTTTATAATAATCTATTTCAGTTTATTATCTGTTTAAGTTTAATTATTTAATTTGCTTGTGTTGTCTAGAGCTATAAATTAGGAGTTATCTAAGAGTGGTAAATTAGGAGATATTTTAGGAGTCGAGTTGAAGTAGAATTAGTAATAAGATAGGGAACTTGTCTACTTATATTCATGGAATAAACAGAAAACAGGAGGTAGAATTTATTCAATCTACCTAATTTCATCAAAGTGCTTATTTATAATAATAAAGGAAAATTGTGCAAATTATAGATGGATCAAGATAAGGAGACTCTATGAAACAGTTTGACCAAATAATATCGCCATATATATAAATTCATAGAAGTGGATATTTTTTCTTTGGTTAGCGAACTTATTTAATGCGATCCTTAAATAAAAATTATGCTAAGAGAGTTGAGACAGAGCATTGAAGTGCTTATTTATGTTATGTGATTGTTGTCATTTGTATTAGATTAGAATAAATGCAAACAAGTATTATTGTATTGCAGCATGGTTCATTTTTGTTGTAGAGTTAGAATTAATCAGTCTTCTAGAAGGTATGTTTCTAGAAGGGCAGCTGACCAAGTTAGTTTTATCCGGTCAATTGGGCAGTTAGTTAAGAGTCTTGTAACTCACGCCCCTATATCTTATAAATAGGGATTGTGGGGTAGAGATAAGCAAAAAAAGCCTTAGTGCGCCTATTTCCGGGAAGGTTAGGTTTCGGTTTTTTGTCTTGTAATTGGGATTGAGTGCGAGAAATAGAGAGTGGTTGGGGATAACTTGTATTCTCTAGAATTCTATTAGCTTTCAGAGCATATGGGCAAGGTAGGGTTCAGTTCTCGTTGTAATCATCCTATAGTTGTTTCAAGATAGTACAGAAGAGGTGCCAAGACCGAACCAGGATAAATTCTGTGTATGTTCTTGATGTTTTGTTTTTTATTTTTCTTGCGATGTCAATATCGATTATGTTATCTGGTGTATGAGTTCCTAAGGAGAGCTATTTGAGTTGAGATAATCGGTGGACTGCTATGATCCGCTCCAACAGTGATTTTTAATGTCATGGGAATGGCATCAGAAATCACAGTCTTTACCTTCTTGGCATCTACTTGTTTGGTAGCATTAGTTGTTCTTGGTTGATGGGCTGCCATCAAGAACTACACCCAACTGACTCAACTAGACCAGCAGGAAGGATTAGATGATTGGAACAGGTTAGACACGGGGGACTAGAACAAGAACAAAAAATAAAACAATCGATACTTGAGTCACCACCAAGAACACAACTGGCTGCTAGAATCTCGGAAGAGCCGATACTTGAGTATCCACTAGGAACTCGACTCATTGCTGTGTCGGGAATCAACAAGATCCCACAACTGCACCTCAAACAGGATTGTGAATAGAACAGTCATTAGCACACCAAGCACACCTGGAATTGGGCTCGCCTGGGCTTGGAACTGCACCTCATGATCAGATCCAAGAATGACAAGGACTGCTTCAACTTGAGCAGAAGGGCTTGCTCAACTAGGGAAAAACTTCGGGCAAACAGGCTGGCTTTGATACCATGTAAAGAGAGAAAAATATTCTGTATTTCTGTTTTTTGCAGAGACACATTACACTATTATAAATATGTTCTAGATCCTAGGATTGTGTTTAGGATATTCTACTTCCTACATTTACAAAGTTGACAATCCTACATATTCTATTCTTACAACATTGAATGCTCTAATTGTCTAGTTTCTATATATATATATATATATATGTATATATATAGTTTCTATAGATAACAAAAGGAATAGGTGGCACACCTTGATCTGCCCTTTGTTTTTCTCTTCTTCTTCATTTTGTGAAGTCTATTTTTTTCAGCTACTTGTTTATAACCCAAGAACTATTTCTTCAGTCCAATTACATATATTCACTTACGCCAATCACCTAAAATACCAGAAGCTTTCTCAAACCCAAACCCACCACAACCTAACTGCAGGAAATATTAGCCTACCAGATTTCATTGCCCTTTCATGCAAATCATAAAGCTTCAGGGAGAGATCGTATTAAGAAAAATTTGAGTAGGAACACTGAAAGCTATTCAGATAGAAAATCATTACCAAGCCACCAAAGTCATCAAAAAGGGCTGCAGAAAATGTTCCAATTTCTGCATCAATGACTGTGTCATCTGAACCACTTGGTAAGTGTGGATCTGCAAGCTTTAGAGCAAATCTTCTAGGAGGCTTCCTGAAACCACTACGGACAACAAAGGTTCCCAATTCATTACCAACAGTCCATATACTAAATGGTTCTTTTACAAACTTGACATCAGATGTATCCCATACACTCTCCTCCAAAAAATGATCCCCCGTGACCATATTGATGCGCAAACATCTTAATGAGCTGAAATCAGATTGTTTTGGTGTGACCTTACATGCAATGCAACCTAAAGAAACAAAGCCTGGTGGAGCTTGGGGCAGCCAAAAAGAAATGCTTTCCATATGCCTCTGCTTCTTTATCTGTCCAACAAGCTGAAAATCTATAGGACGCCTGAAAAGTTCATCACCTCCAGAATCATGGAGAACAATGCAAGAGTTCGGAGGCTCATACCTATATTCCGAAGGGAAAAATTGAAAAAGAGATGAATATTGGCTTCTTAGTTTGAAAAGAAAAATCGGCAATAAACCACAATTACAATTGACATACCCTTGTACAGCAATATCTCCAAAATATACCATTCCATGGGGGACTATAGGGCGCCATATTGATAATTTCTTTCTTGAATTTAAACCTTGATTCCACCATATCAATTGGAAACTAGCAACAGCTTCGAAATGCCATTCAGAGTTTACAGCTGATGGTCTTTCTGACTGAAGGGCTTGAGCATGACCAGAAGAGAATGCTTTGGATTCTGAACTCTTTGATGGATTTGAAGATACTTGTGGAAACCGAAAAAATATGTGATGCAATTCATAAGCTCTACCAACCAAGCTCAGATTTGAGGGATCCGCTGGCAAGAACGTTCCAAAAGAATTATCAACACGCCAGAATGCCAAAACTGATGAACAGCTGCAAATCAAACGATAAACTAAATTAAGATAAATATAATTGGACGGCCAACAAAGGATCCATAATCCAGTGGAACTGTAAATGGCATCCAAGCAGATGACAAACTAAGTATTCAATGTGTATCGGGAAGGTTGTAGCTAAGTGACATTCTTAGCGAAGACCTAATAACCATTCTCCTAGAAGAAATTTCCCAACATTTTTACTTGGATAAAAAGTTCACAATAAGAGGACATTGGCAGTGATCATTGCAATCCACCGAAGCTAAACATATTTTGGTTCACCAATTACAGGTGTTCACACCTGTCATGGAGTAACCAAACTCTTTATTTGTGATTGGGTCAACCCCATAGGGATCACATAGTGAATAGACATGCTAATGAATGTAGACATCCATATGTAACAGGGAAAAGTAACATACACGATGCTGGAGCTGATAGTAATACAATCCTGCAAATCACATGGAGAAACTAAAGAAGCCAAGATGCAAAACGCAGAAGATAACGGAGGTTGCGTTCTTCCAGTAGAAACTACACAACCCAATGCAATATAACCTTTGGGTGCTTCTGGGAACCAAATGGAACAGATGCTACTATTGGGCAGACCTTGAAATTCAGAGACATCAGCATTAGCAATGGGAGGCCAAATTAACTTGAAAGATACTGGTCTCTTGACTCTTGCAAGACTGGTATTCATGGCAAGAACTCCCTTGGTTGGTGGCTTGTCACTATCATGTGAAGACAAATTTTAATAAATCTACAGTTCAAAAATCTAACCAAAAAGATCATGATAAGATACGATGTTAAGAAATTTACTGACAGAGGAGTCAAATAATCGCCAAGAACCGCAAAACCAGGTGGTGCGTGAGGTCTCCAAAATGCATATACATGGCCACTGTATGGATCTGCAGAACAAAATATTAGATGATGACTGAACTAAATGAAACTTTAAAAAAGATCAGAATTCAAGAATTACCATGATGAAAGAAAGAAAAACTTACTTTCAATTGTTCCAACTTTGTCAAACTCAGAGCACACCACTGTCATTTTCTTTGATGTCATCCTCAAAAATGCCAAAATATCCTCTTCCACTGCTAAAAATAGTCTCAAGATGCTAAAAGAAAAATTCATAAAAATATCTGAGACAGAAAAATGGACATTTATCTTTCCAGAAGCACTAGAAAACTTCATGAAGGTATCAAAGGGCTCCAAAATTCTGATGCCATTGCTCTCCATTGTTAATCCAAGGGCATTTGCATTCATTTCCACTGTGTCGCCCTTCAGAACAAGCCTAGAAGCAACACAACTGCATGAGACGTCTTCTGATCTTCACCTAATGTTGTACTTTGTAAACTTATGTAAAGTTAATACTATTAATTTTTATACTTCAGAGTCAAAGAATCTACAATTCATGAAAAGAAAAATTATGACAGCAGGTGCAATAAGAAAAGGGAAAACTTTGGATGTATGATATGTTAAAGCTACATCACAAATAAGAATTCATGGATACAACATATGACTATTTTTTTAGTTCTTCTTGTTTGGCAATATCTATCCATGCAGAATAACACAAAGTTAAAAACTGAACAAGCCAGCTATTTATTAAACACACAAGGTTTACAACCAGAAATCTGGCCAAAAATAAGTTGTGCATAATGTCAGATGACAGTCTAGCATTTATTCAATGTGCATGTTTAACTCTAATGAAAAAACCCAAACTGTAACTTATGCATGTAAAATCAATCTAACAACCAAAACATTAGTCAAAATGAAAATAAATCTTCATCTAAACTTTATGATGCCTTAAGAAACTACTTTCATGGTTTAAGTCAAGTAACCTGTCATGCATTTAGACAATAACCACCAGCTAGCTTCTAATAAGCAGTAAGAAAACATATCTTAAGCCAAATGGAAGGGTTGATGAAAGAGAGAGCTGACCTACAAAATGCGTCCAATTGTGCATGTAGAAGTTTGTTAGAGAGGACTAGTGATTCTTGAACATCTTTTGATGTATTATAGAAGGTAAGCTCTGGACCAATAGCCTGCAAAGTAATATCAGATCTACATAAGATAAAATTGACATGCATAATAAATCTAGCAAATTTCATGCTACTAAGAAGTATTATCGTGACATGTGCTTTGAGGCGATCAATGGTTCCATCAAGGCCAATCTTGGAAGTAAAAATCCATCGACACCCAACAGTAGTCTTTCTTGACGGGAGAGGACCTAGGTCCCACGTAACATTAGAGTGCAAGGCTTCCATCTCATCAAGCATAGCTTGGCGCCAACCAAGATGGAATAAAGCTTCACCTATATCTTTAGGAATAGGGACAAAAGAAAGACTCAAAACAAAGGCACAGTAGGCAGGTGATAGGTAGTCATATTTCAAAAAATGATAAATAGGATAAGGATTGAGAGTAGACCGTCTACCATTGCGTTGGGTAATAGGGAGATTATTTGCGTCCAGATCCATGGGAGGAGGGACGTTTGGCAGAGAGAGAGAGAGAGAGACTATTTGTGTCCAAATCCATCACACAATGGAGTCATGAGTGGTGATTAGTGGCTCACAACTACTAGTTCTTCATCTTCATCATCCTCTCTCTCTCTCTCTTCCTCTAGCAATGGGTTCTAGTGATTACAGAACCCATCGATGAGAGAGACAGATGAATGCTACATGATGGGTTCTAGTGATTTTAGAACCCACGAGAGAGAGAGAGAGAGAGAGAGAGAGAGAGAGAGAGAGAGATGTGTCAAAACCGAAGCACTGTTATTGCCTAATTACTCACTCAATACTCACCGAATCAACCACAATGCATACACAAAACATAAAGTAAAAGAACGACAGAATTTAAAATAGAATAGAAGATCAAACCACAAGTCTTTGCACACCGATTTTACCCTAGTTCATGCCATAGAAATGACACTACATCCAGCAACTCCACTGAGGGAACAATTCACTAAGAATGTAAGAAATCTGTACAAGGAATCACTCACCCTCTCTTTTCACTCGAGTACAATTCTCTCAAAAGACTCCAAGAACTATCCTTCTCACAGCTCTCTCTAATTTTCATTGCACTCGAACAAGAGAGTGAAATGATTTAATGATTGATGATCATAACAAATCCCTTGCCCTCATATTTATAAACTAAAAGGGGTGGACCAACCTAGGGACATAATTGACTTTTACAAAGTCTAAACTACCCCTAACATTTTCAGTAAATTATAGATACATCCTGCATACTAACTATCATCCAATCATCATCATAGACTCCTCTCATTTCTTCTAAGCTTTCAATATACTAACTCAAGCAAAACATCAACAAGATGATGATGATGATGATGATAATGATGTAAGAAGAAGTTGACAAGGGGTTCCATCCAACTGGATGCTAGCAATGTGTTTTGCCTAAATTAAAATGGAAGCATGTTAATGAACGCTCGACGTGGCTAATGAAGATTTGAATCATGTTAGCCACGTCAACAAAAATCGTCAAATTGAGTTGGTTTTTGTCGTTCAGATACTAAATTGCCCCTTTCCCCCCCGCCCAAAAAAAAAAGCATAAGGTCCAAATTGATCTTTAGCATATACTTCAAGACTAAACTAGCCTTTCTCAAGCTCATAGGGCTAAAGGTTAAAGTAGGTTGTAGAGTTTTACTTTGTATAACAGTTGTAGCAGATTATTTCTGTAGAGGATCAGTTACAACCTATAACTGATTTGTAACTGTTGATTGGTTAGCCATACATAAAGCTAACGAACTTGTTTGGAGAATCAATCAAAAATTGAATTTAGTTTATCATTTCTCTCTCAATTCTCTCCTCTATTTTTCTCCCTAATTTCTCTCTGTTCTCTGTGTTTCTTTCTTCCATTCTTCCTTCTCATTTTTTCCCTGAAAACCCTAGGATCAAGACCATTATAATGCATATCATACCAAAGAATTCCTCACCATTTTTTTCTTGGTCATCTTCTATCTTCTATGATAAAAACGTTTCCCATTTTGTTTGATCTCCTTGCAAGATGATCTATTGATCATCTTCTCACATAAAAAACTATCTCAACTATACCTCACACATCTTATATACAATAGAAGCCATTCTAACCTTGTTGACATAGAACCTCATTAAAAAAAAAAAAAAAAGATAGAGAACCTCATTTCTAATTATATCCATTTTTGTATGGTCAAGCATCCATCGTAATATCTTCATTTCCATTATGCAAATATTTTGCACATGGTGTTTTACTACCCAACATTCTATACCATATAACAAAGCTAGTCTTATAGTCATTCAATAAAATTTTTCTTTTCTTTAATGGGAACTATTGCATAACATGGCAGGCACTGTTTCTCCATTTTAACCAAATAAAAGAAAAAATAACAAATTTAAACCAGTAGAATGTCAAGATAAATGATCATGAAATTAGACTAGTACCACATGAGCATCTACATTAGTGATTCTAGTCACCAAGACGCATCAGTGTCGAGACGAGTTTTGAACACCTCCATCTATTACTACACTAAAACACGATTATGGACAAAAACACATATCTATTAGTCATGAAATAATAACTGTATTATGTCTTTAAATAATCCTTAACCTGTATCTCTATGATGAACTCTGTGGATCTCCCAGCTGGAGTATTTTGAGATACCATACCATCAACATTTTGCCCTGAATTGTCCAGTTGATGACCTTCATCATCTCCCTCAAAATAGACTTGATCATTCTCTGAAGCAGAGTAACTACTGTTGGTCCCCAGTAAAATACAAGAATCCAAATACTGCCCATTCTGCACAAGTAATAGATAGATCAGAATGTATAAATTCTTGGCAACCAGAATAGTCTATAATCAAAAAGGACCCTGCTATAGGTACATCATTGTGTACACATTGAGCTACATAATGAATCACAAATGACAAAAATACCCCCCGCACCTCATCGCCTCACTGCCTTGGGTAAGGGATATTTTAGTCATACGCCTCGCCGTCTCACCACCTCACCTCACCGCCTTGGGTGAGGGGCATTTTAGACATTTTAGCATCATTGTGTAGCCCAAGGTGTACATAATGATGTACCAATAGCATTTTCCAATCAAAAATATCGAGCAAATGAACACAGCATGGGCAAACCTTGATAGTGACATTTTTAAATTGCAATCTTTTTCCATTTCCAACATAAATTATTGCATCTGTACTAGGAGAAGATATATTTGTCCCCCATCTGTCATGTAAATACAGAGTTCCACCTCTACCATCATAAATAAAATGGTCAAATTGATCATCATCAACAACCAAGGGTCTTTGAGGGGAGAGTGAAAATTCAGAAGTGGGTTGATTATGAATTGGCTGATCTAGGATGATTACATCAACTATAAGGGAAGAGCTTCCATCTTCTTCATTTGACAGCATACGATGGATTGTTGGAACAAAAAATTCAACAACAGCTAGCAGAAAATCAAGTGCAACAAGCAATTGTGGCCTTTGCGCACACAAAAATACATATGTTGAGTACTGGCCAAATTTGGCATCAAGGATAAGCATTGTAGGAACTGGTTTTGCGTCAATGCTATCCAGAACATCTGTCTCGGCCATGTGACAGTCATCATCAGTCATAGACAGTGAAGGACCATGTTCAAAACTCTCAGGCTTTCCAACTGCCAGCCTAAGTGCTTGTTCAGCCCCGTCACGGTCATCAATCACATTAAAATCTTTAAGTGATGCTGACAGAAAGCCTTCACCAACAGTGTTAGACTTGTAGAGCAGCCAAGCACCACTAACCTGAAATAAACAAGAATAGATTGAATATCTCCAATTAACAAAACCTAATAAATGCAAAAACACACGTGAACTCTAAATATTTACAAATGCAACCAGAAATATGGCTGAGATAACAAATGAAGTCAATGGATAACTGCTAAATATAAAGCTGCCAACCCAACTGAATTAACCATCCCTATCACTCCATAAATTTGAGAAACCCTTTTCCCCTAGCATTCCCTCATTTTGTGGTCCCCAAATTGCTTTAAAGGACTCTAGAGTAGACCGCTACTTTTTAAGATTTCAAGCAGATATGACATCCCTGAATCAAAAGAAGCTCCAAGATGACCCCAATTTGACTTGATGCATTCAATTCAACACACCTTACTCAAACGCTAATGTGATGACTTCAATATTACAAATATCAATTAATGATAATACTAGATTAAACTTGCCACTGTAAAAAGTACTTCAATACCTGAACAGTGGCCAAAGAAGCATCTCTTGCTACACCATAGAGCAGGCACAACTCAACCAGACTAATGTCAACAGAAACTTTCAGAGCAATCCAGGTTGTCATATCTTCGGCTTCAGAATCAACAGCACTTGAATCATTACGAATAAGAGGGTCCCTTGTATCATAAGAAGACATCCCAGAATCATAATTCAGTTCAGGTATGGTATTCGGAGTCTCTGAGATGTTTGACAGTGCACATTCTGTAATTATCTGGTACTCGGTGTTAGAGAGAGCTGCCTTGAGTTTTTCTACCTGAAACACACACAATATACACAAAGCTTAAAATATTTAACTTCACAGATGAAAAGCTGACCAACACCACAGGTCTTTTCTTCTTGACACCACAGCAAGAAGAAATATTTAACTCCACAGCAACCTTGAATTTAGCAGTACAGCAGTACCTTAATAGCAATTTCTATACTTGGTATTTGATGCAACAGGTCTCGAAGTGGCCTCTGGACAACAATAGAAATCCCCTTCACATCTTGAATTATACTTTCACCTACTTCCGTTCCCATACCAACATTCAAGTTGATGTCTTCCACCTACGACACAAAAAAACAATGTTAAAACAGTTGGGAAAAAAAAAGTTCAGATCTTTGACAGATCCTGACAAGAATATCAATGAACAAGGATAATCCCCAAATTCATTTCAATACTAGGATGAGATATTGAGCAGATAAATTTAAGCAAAGAGAATACTGAAGGGTATAAAGATATAGAAAGTACAAGATTCCCTCGAACAGAAACAACAGGGTAAAATATATATTTTTTTGGTTGGGTAACAGGATAAAAAAATTACTTTCTATTCTTAAATGTAAAAGCACACCAAAAACATCAAGCTGCAATTTTCCTGCTTTTGATTGACCTTGTAACTGGAACCACAGTATAAAAACAATAACTTAAGGAGACAAACCTCACCATAACTGTTAGTACTTCCACATGTACGGCATTCATTTCATGTTTGCCACCAGAAAACCACTGAAAGGTGTTCTGAACAGTTATATGGACAACGTCCAACTTCAGATAACTACAACAGTAAACCATGAAAATTGAATCATGTAACCATTAGGATGATAGGTAAAACAAGAACAACAAAGCTAATAGATTTATATCATATGTATTTATGTTATATTTTGTTTATGGTGAGAAAAGGGAGATCAGTCAGTGGGCAAGGTGCGGGGGTGTTTGAACGTACTCAAGACTATCTGTCCTTTCAGGCATTAAAATTATAGGCTTTCTGAGAGAAATATCCAACTTCACAGCAGGTGATCCTTCAATTTCACTCACGGCGAACCATTTCTCTGAGTTTGTTTCTTGATCTTTTATCTTCACAATATCCTTTGAATTGTTAGGAATGAGACCCATGAAGTAACTCACAACCTACAAGTTAATTTCAAACCCACATAAGAAACTTCATAATGCAGCAGTAAATGTCAGATCAACCTGTTAAATGAACTACCTCCTGGATAAAGCGATTCAGATATACAATGCGTACTTCAGAAAGCTGCCCAACAAGGCTATAATCATAACCTTCATAATCTTCTTCATCAGTATTAAATGAACTGAAGACCAGCTGTTTCATGGATAAATGTTTGATGTTAGACATGGAAGCTACAGAGAGTTATTCTTCCAAAAGAAAGCGATATATGAATATGAAAAGAAGCTAGAATCTGGCATATAACCAAGAAGATACAGGTGGGACATTTACTTAACTTAAAAAAACTACATTTCAAAAGGAAAAGCACATTAACTATTACAAATATCTCAAGAATTTGCAATTTCCATGATGGATTACGTAAACACTTCTGTTAAACTCACTATATCATGCACATAAACACATACAACAATGCTGAACTCAATAAATTTGCAACGGATGACATAAATTCCACAAACTCCATGCAAGAGTCTTTTCATATTACCTCAATTCATTTTAGTTTTGGTTGTCCCGACTCCTTTCTAAAAATGTAGTATTCTAATCATTCTTCACTGCTTTGTAGCTGAACATACTGCCAGAGCCAGATAGTTCGTATGGAAAGAGCAAGCTACACTCAGCCAAAAAAAAAAGAGGCAGGCTACTGAGAGATGCCATAACCTTGTGGTTGAAACAGGAGAGCCCATTTCACTTGTAAGAGCCCATTTTCATAACCTTATCGTATGAAGTTGATTACTGGAGGTCAACCAAACAATCAATAAAAATATTATTTCCACTCCTATTTCACTTGTAGGTATATGTGTGCTTATCTACTTATTCTTCTTCTCTTTCCATTTCAACATAAAATAATGGACAAAACATAACCTTGAAATTGCAACATTGACTTCATTATTAAGCCTTTTTATCCACTTCAGGTAAAGATAAAGTGATCATGTACTTTTCAAAGACGTTTTCACCTCAGAACTCCAGGAACTTAACTGATATTAGCTTATTTAAACAAACAAAAACAATAGAGCTATTTGTCAATCATGTTATGGTCTAGAAACAAAAAAGACATATTAATGTTAAATATTGATCATCCAGCTACCCCGAGGAGAAAAAGTAGTGAACTTAGATTCAGACAAGAAAGAAATGGATAATGAAGAGAGAACTTATCGACAGAGGTATAGAAATACCTCCACAAATGAATTACCACCAGGATTTCTCATGTCACAAACCCAGAAATATATATGGCCATCATGGAGACTGTCATCGCTTATCCTCAGATTTCCAAGGGATGCCTTTATACTAAAGGAAGATGGAAATACCTAAAAGAACCAAAGAAAATAGCTCTTCAATTACATAACAGTTCATGAATTAGAGAACTTAAGCTTTGATTTTTTTGCCTTTTTAGTTGATAACGAAGAGGCATAACAAAAAGAACTGCTATAATGGCACAAACACTGGACAAATCAATAATTCATCAGTTAAAAGGAAACAGTAAAAAAAAAAAAAAAAAAGCTAAATTAAAATAGTTCATCCATAAAATGACCAAAGATAACATTAAAAGAAAAAAGGAGCAAACTCTCACCTCCAGCCTCCTTTGGCCAGCAATGGTGGTAGAAGCCCCTTCGACCTCAAAATTTCCAATGCACAACTCTCTCACTCCAAGTTAAGCCAGAGAGCAAAACTGAAAGAGCTTTAAGCCCTAGTGTCAACCAAGGTTTGACTCTACCCAACCCAGTTGCCAGAACCAACCAGGTCAAATTGGGTTAACCCGACCTGATCAACTTGGGGTTTTGGGTTGAGTCAAACTGGTGTGACCCCAGTCAAAAATTATTTTGACTCATTAAAGAATAATTAAATTACTTTCCAACCAAAATTCTAAAATAAATAGGACAAGCCCTAAGGATTTTTCTTCGGTCCAATTTTAGTATTAGTTAGACCACAACTGCTATGTCAATTATTGATGTGGATCAGGTTAACAGTATTCTGTTAGGAAATACCAAGATTCCTATATCCATATTCAGTAATTGATATGCATGATTTATGTTTCCATATTTCCATTCTAAATCCTTCTCCTAGAAGATCCTATCTTGACTGTATTTTCCAGCTGTATTCTAGGTTGTGAATATTTTCTAATTAGGAAAGTTCCAATTATGGGAGATCAGTTTGTATATATTCTTGTAACCTTAAAATGAGGAAGCTATTGGATTTTTGGCTACTTTTGACATGGTATCAGAGCCCTAGGTTCATATCTCTGGAGATGGTCACTGTTTTCCATGTCTTCCATTGATTGTTCTTCCGGGGGAGACTACCTTCTTGGAAGACAGGACAGGGACTTATTTCTTCTAGACCTTCCTTTTTCTTATTCTTTGCCTCGTATGGTCTCTACCTCAAAGGACTCATAGGGCATGATACAATGGGAGAAACTACCAATTTCCTCCTGTCCACTATAGGTGTATTCAAGGAGAAAAGCACCAATTCCTCCACCTATGCAAGCTACACCATCTGAACCAAGTCCTGAATCTAGTATTCTTACTCTTGAACCTGAATCAACCATTAAACCTACAACTGATCCTGACTTGGGTGACTGTGATTAGCTTGATCTCAATAACCTGGATCTTCCTATTACCATCAGCAAGGGAACAAGGACCTGTACCAAACACCCTCTACATTTGTTCATGTCCTATTCAAATCTGTCTCCTAAGCACAGAGCTTTTCTGACTAGCCTAAACATAATCTCTATATCAAAGACCTTTTCCGAAGCAATAGGCAATGAGAACTGGAAGAGTACCATGGAGGTAGAGATGGAAACACCAGAGAAAAATCAAACTTGGGAGTTTGTCAAACTGCTAAAGGGAAAGAATTTGGTAGGATGTAAGTGGTTGTTCACTATGAAATATAAATCAAATGGGTCCTTACAAAGAAAGGTTGGTTGCTAAGGGATATACTCAGACATATGGGGTGGATTATCTTGAGACTTTTGCTCTAGTAGCAAAAATGAATACAATGAGGCTGCTATTGTCCTTGGCTACTAACCTAGACTAGAAATTGCAATAGTTTGATGTCAATAATGCTTTCTTACATGGGGACTTAGAGGAGGAGATCTATATGGAAGTATCACCTAGGTTTGGATCAAAGACAAAGGAGAATGTGGTATGCCAGTTGAAAAAGGCTCTATAAGGACTGAAACAGTCACGAAGAGCCCAACCAATTCACTAATCCCAAAGATCATAAGCTTCAAAACCTGTAGTAAGAGTTCCCAATTAACATGATCATGGGCCTATTTCTAAATCTAGGGAACAGACCAAACATAACACAGCCCTCTTCACCCTAGAATCAATACATTTCAGCAATTAAAGCCATCAAAATCCAATTACCACTAATAACAACAATAAGGAAGGCTCACACTACACTGCTTATAGCCTCCTCAAGCTCAAGGTTAAGGTTAAATCAATTAGAGTAAACGTCAAAAGTTAGTTCTCGTGGGCACGACACTCTATTCATCACTGTATTACTTGTCACGATCCGTCCACTTGCGGGATAGAATAGGCGGACATCGGGAAAGGCCAACTATCATGCATCAGGGATTTATTAAGGACAGAAATAAAATAGGGAAAAAATACAAATCAAACCTTGATATCCGTAAGCAAATTATCTTGCAACAGAGTAGCTAACTTGCTTCCATTTTCGTTCATCAGTAAAATCTGAGCTTGAGCCATGTTCAGTGTCAAGTAGAAGATGATTCGGGATTTTCCTTTTCCCAGCAAACCTTTAACAATGGGCTCCTCAACTGCAGTAGATTGGTGATCATCATCATCCCTTGAGACATCATGTTGCACAATGGCTGGAGAAGAGCTGTCACTGAAAGATTCACACTTTTCGTCTTGAATGTTAATTGCATTTACAAATTCCATTATGGCTAGTATAGTTGGCCTACGACAAAAAAATGACAAGGTAGCAAGGGTGACCGTCACCTGAAATAATCATCCATGAAGCAAGTCAATAACTACACAGCCACCATATCAGAATCACAAAACTTAAAGGTATACTCACCCATTTATCAATATTACGATACAGAAGAGAGTTCTGGTCATAAATTACTATTTGAGCTTTCACAAAACTATCCAATGTATCTGTTGGATCCATGCCATCGCTCCTAATTTGCATAGAATCATTAGGTAGTAGGCCAGCAACACGAGCAAAAGTGGGTGTCTGAAAAAGTGAATTTTCAGATGGAACAGAACTTTGGGAACCTAGGTACTGAGGCATGCTTCCTGTTGGACTATCAACAGAATCATTGAGGTTATCTGATGCCTCATAAAACTTATCATCTCCTTCAGATTGGTTTATGTCAATGTTGTCATGCCTATGGTTTTCAGTGTCATCGAATCCAGGAGGTGCATTTACACTCTTGATGAATGATCTCGCCAAATAACAAGCTTGATGCATTCCCTTGCAGCAAACTAAATCTTCTATCTCTAGAGATTTCAGGACTGTACCAATAAACATGTCATTCGCTCTTATTGAAAGCTCAACCTGTTTTCATTGAATCACAAAAAATATCAAAATTGGAAAGCAACTAAGCATCCATGCCAGAACACATGAATGTAATATCAATTTTACCTGACCACCTATGGCTCGGAATTCAAATAGACGGTTCTCCTTAGCTAAAAGTCCCTTCATAAAACTTTGATCATGCTACATGAAATCATATAAGAGAACAACCATGTCAAAGATCTTACAAATTCAACTTAAGGACAGTTATACTGATTTAAAAAAAAAAAAAAAAAAACAAGAGAGAGAGAGAGAGAGAGAGATCTCCCATACCCGATGACTGTAGTAGAAGCATATATTTAATCCATCCAAAACTCCAGTTACAAAAAGTTTCTCTATGTTTGACATATCTATTACACCATGGTTTTTAATAAGCTCTGTCTCAGTATCTTCAGCATCAGATGATGTCTCAGATAGACCGCTGATAGGAGCAGAAGCCTGCACAAGAAGCTGATTGAGATGGCCTATTTATTTTGGTAGACAGAAAAATGAGACTTGTAGAACATGCATTTGAAGAAATTGATAAAGATTGGATGGAAGAACTCGTTCAATTGTATTAGATAGACACTAAAATACATTCCTTATTAATAGGAAAGAAGATTACACTATAGGAAAGTTATAGAAAAGAAAAATCAAATAAGCTGTAAACTATACAAGGAAGCTAAATATACAATCACAGATTTAGAAAACTTATTTAAATCAGGATCACTTTCCTAATCTTGGAGAGGATATGTCTTGATTTTGGAAAGGCTGCTCACGATCCTTCTCCTCTAATTCTCCTTCAATCTCGTGAATCACTCAACACTCCCCCTCAAACTAGTGAATGAATATCTATCATTCCCAACTTGCTTACAAGTTCTTCAAATCTCCTAATAGGTAGGCATTTTGTTAATATATCAGCAATCTGATTTACTGAAGAAACAAAAGGTATACATACCTCCTTAGATTCCAACTTCTCTTTAATGAAGTGATGGTCAATCTCAACATGTTTGGTCCTATCATGTTGAGACCATTGAAGGAAATTTCTACCATCTAGCTAGTAGGTTTGATGGACAATCAGAAGCTCTCCTCCATTGGGTTGATCCACTAAATGAGTGTCCCAAAAAATTAGGGTAGGGAATGCAGTTTTAGCAGTTTCAGATATGATCTTTGACTAATGTAGGAGAGCCGGACCCTAGGAAAAAAAAACGCAGAAGAAGATGTGCAATGAATGCACAAGTTGCGCAATGAAGATACTTAAGAATTGAGGAGGAGACAGTGTGATAAAGGCACCAAGAGAAACTAAGGCAATGAAGGCCGAGAAAAAAACAAGCTTGAATCTTCCTTAGGGTGGCTCTGATACCATGTAGAAGAAGGCACTGTAATTACTTGGAAAACAATGTACAGGGGTTGTCCTCGTATAGAGGAGAGGAGAGATAATTTAGGACACTAGGGCTATATACTTTAGGAAACTAAAAGATACATTCTATCTACAACCATTACTAAAAACAAAACATATATACATTTTAGGAAAGCAAGAATCTTAGGAAAGCCAAGGATTAAGGAAGTTTCCTAAGTGTACACTTAGGAAGTTTCAAGTGTAACTAAGGAAACTTCTTAATCAATCAAGGTAGATGGCGGCGCCTTGACTTCTTGTTGCCGCAAACCTGGAAGCCACACACCACAATGCTCAACAATGATCATTAAACATTGCTACCCTTCTATGTTCCTCACTCGAATTATAAAGTAGACCTCATTCAAAGATGGTATTTTCTCTCGGCTAAAGATCTGTGCTCTTAACTTTATCAAATTTAGGATTTTGAGCCCGACCAAAAACTCTACTATTCTATCTCTTTCTAGCATAGAGATTAGAATAATAGTATCTTCACTAGATAGTATCTTAATGTCTTGATAGTGGTCCAATTCAAGCCAAAAACCATTTATCTTGTCATAATAATTAGTCACATTCATAGACCCTTGTTTTCTATTACTAATTTTGGTCTTAATCTCATAAACAACAAATGCATCTTGCACATTTGAGTATGTCCTCTTAACTGTCTCCCATATATCCTTAGTCGTAGATAGAAACATGCAATTTTTACTCACCTCGAGTTGTATGGAACTCCGCAGCCATGGCATCAACATAGAGTCCTCTACGTCCCAAGCAGCAAACGTGGGATCCAAGTCCTTAAGGGCTGGTCCAGTGAGATGAGAGATCTTCCCCCTTCCCTTCAAAAACATCCTCACTAGTTGAGACCATTTGAGGTAGTTGCACCATCCATTTGGTATGATTGGTTCATACCAGGCAACTCACTGAAAGAGGTACCTCCGGTTGATGGCTCAATAGAGATTGCCTCTCTCGTTGACATGGCAAAAGTTGTTTTTGAAATTTTCGACATTCTATGGGGTGACTGCTAGAAGAGAAGGACAGGAAACAATCGAGGCAATGAAGGCCAAAAAAAAGACAAGTATGAATCTTCCTTAGGTTGACTCTGATACCATGTAGAAATTGATAAAGATTGGATGGAAGAACTCATTCAATTGTATTAGATAGACACTAAAATACATTCCCCCTTAGTAGGGAAGAAGATTACACCATACGAAAGATATAGAAAAGGAAAATCAAATAAGCTATACACTATACAAGGAAGCTAAATATACGATCACAAATTTGGGAAACTTATTTAAATCGGGATCACTTTCCTAATCTTGGAGAGGATATGTCTTGATTTTGGAAAGGCTACTCACGATCTTTCTCCTCTAATTCTCCTTCAATCTCATGAACCATTCAACAGCATTAAATACCATCCTCTTAACAACTTTCACACATTCTATAATTAAAATGCATGTGGTTTATTCATTAACAAAATAAAAGCTCACGCCTTTATTAAGGATTTTCTTTATTATCATACATGTACAAAATGGAAATTCCAAAATCATGCCAAACATAAAACTGCATCCCCCTTTATTCTCAAAAAATAAAGCCCTATAGCTCATGTATGAGCTCCCTTTACTTGACAAGCTTGAGCTTCCCAAGAATGTAGCATATAATACGACTAAACAGAAATTACACCTTGTAAAGTGCTGTGAACAGAAACAGAAGTTTAGGAACTTTATTTTCTTTCAAAGAAAGGAAATAAGGTTACAGACCCAGCTAAGTCATCATCATCATCACAAGCCTTAATACCACAAGATGGGTCTACTAACTCAACCATATTTAATTAGCTATTCACAATTATTATTATAAGATAGACAAGGAATACAATTTGTGACAATAATCAGCACCATTACAGAAAGTGAATACATGACATACCGATGCACGATAAATTGCCCCCTGCAGGCGGTTTTGCCAAGTCCTCCTTGAATCATCAGAAGCACATCGCAATATCAGGGAATTTACATCTTCCACGACCTACATACAAATTACAGAATAACCGTCTACAAGGTTAAGTCAAGAACACACTCCAATCAAGAAACAAACTAAAGGCTCTAAACACTGAATATTGCCATCAAATTTAAGTAAACTACAACCTTATTGTTGGATCGTGAGGGATCAGACACAGCTAATACATAGCCTACATTGCCAAAAATTTCAGCAGGAATCTGATATAGCTGTTTTCCTCGGAGGCTACAAAATCATAACAGCAGCTTTCATCAATAAAAAGGACAACATGAGCATAAAATCTTTACAGGTGGAAATCCAATGGGGATATTTAAACATGTAAAACATCTTGGAAGTCTTGGAATGCCTTAAGCAAGTCCAAGAAGCTGAATTGATCTTTATATGTATACATGTACCTTTCGATAAAAAAAAAAAGAAGCTGAATTGATCTTTGGATAGGCAAATATTATACGGACAGACTAGCCCCACAAATGTCCTGCATGCCACGTGGACATTCCTCTAACATAAATAAGCTCAGCTCTATGCATGCTTTTTAAGTGAGAATTTCCTGCAGATACACGTGGACTACCTTCAGCCAGGAGATGAAAGCAATGACAGAGAAGGACAGAACCCATCTCCACAATAGTTCCCAGATTTTTATTTAGAATTAGTCTCTTGGGTACTTATGAAACTATATAGTATACCCCCCCCCCCCCCCACAAAAAAAAAAAAAAAACCGGGGGAGAAAAGCTGATAATCATAGAGACATATCTAAGATCCATTAAACTTACTTTCAGCTTACAAACACCTACTTGGATCGCATTTGACCTAAAAGAAACTGTCGAGAATCAAGGCAGGATATAGGATATAATTAGTCAATATTTTGTAGGGAATTAAGGCTGTAATTAGACTGTGATTATGTCTATATTACTGTAAATAGATGATTACCCCAATTAGGAGATTAGGAGATCTATTTCCATATCTATATAAGCATCTACTATGTATATATTCCTACTGATTCAATGAATATGAGACAGAAAATGCTACCATAATTTTCCACATGCTATCAGAGCCTATATTAGAAACTTAGGACTTTCTTTCTCGGGCAAACGGATCTATTGTCGCTGACAACCTCTACTGCCCCCATCACCAGCAGCCTTCATTGTTGCACAGTCTCGACTTGTGTGGCTACAGCCCATCACCGGCAGCCTTCATTACTGTAACAGAGTTCATTGTTGTTGCACGTGTTCTTGACAATATGTCTACCACCATAGGGGGGGGGGGGTCAGTTCGCATGGCATAGGAGAAACACCAGCCGTCTCAAGGATTCTACCATCGGGAGAACTACAACAAATCAATGCTGCCTATCGATTGAACAATAAGGATTACCTAAAATGGTCCCAATTGATCCTGACCATTTTGAAAGGGAAAGGGAAGATTAGTGTCATGTAACTAGGGTTTGGATTGGAAATTGGAATAATGAAGGGGAAATTTAGAAGAAGAATAGGAAGGATCAGAAAAGCAAGAAGTGAGGGATAGAAAGATCGAGAGAGAGAAGGGGAGAGAATCTAGGGGAGGAAATTAGAAATGTTTTAATTGTATTCATTCATACCATAAATTATGCTGAATCATTCTAATATGCTAATCCAGATAGCAATGATTTGGCGCCAATAGGACTGCCAAATATTCTAACCAATTATAACTGAAGGCTATTGCCTTCTAGGTACAACTACAAACTACTTGTAAGTACAATTGTTTCAATCCAAATTGATAGCAGATACAAATAAGGAATGCATCCATTATCTATTACTACTATACCCCAGGGTTCTAACATTCCCCCAGCCTTAAAACATTTCTTGTCCCCAAGAAATGCCACCCTTCCACAGCTTCCAATATGTTTTTTCCTTCTCTTCCACAAATTGGATGGCGCAATCTTGAAAAACTTTTGCAAGCCTAACACGTTGCCCATAGTTCTCTTGGACTCATCGGCTGAAATAAAATCCGAAGCAACCACTTGCTGGTTATCGTAGTGAGCAGCAGAAACCTGCTAACTGCTGTTCACACCAATTTTCCCCATCACCAAAGCAGTGTTTTGCTTAACTGGCACACAGTGCCATAACTTCCCTTGAAAAATTGCATTGTCTAACTCATGCAAGACATTGTTTCCAGTCATAAAGCTTGCTTCCAGTCGTTTCTATAGCTGTCCTCTGATTACATGTTGTCCCCATACTTCCTTATCAAGTCCACACACCTTCACAACATTGGAAGATATTTCAGCTAGGGATATCCCACCAAACATACCATTTCCAGCAACACTAACGGACGCAAATTCATTCCTAACATGATTTATAATCAGATTATCTAATAAAACAATATCCCTGGCCAGCATGTCAGGTGCATGAAAGCCATCTTCATAACTGTTCTCATCTCCCATTTGATTTATAGCTTGCATATCCATCGAATTATCAACTTCCTGCCCTTGTAAAATGTTGTCTACATGGATCTCCTTATCCAAACTCTTTTCATCCCCAGAATTTTGAGTTACCATTGACAGGTTCACGTCAGTTGGTTCTTCATATCTCTGTAAATTGAAACCTGCTAAATGACCCCAACATCAACTTCCTTAATATCGACTGATTGTTTAGTTGAAACCTCTTGATTCCATGCAAACAATTCAGCAATTGTGGAAAAATTGTGTATAATTAGCTATTTTTGGAAGGATTTTATGATCAATTAGGCTGATTTAGTTGGTTTCCTATTCTATTAGGAGATTCCACAAATTATGGGATTTGATTTAGCTTTCTCTTATTGTTAGAAATTTATGTATATATAGCTAACTTCTATGTATCATTGAAAAACAAGAAAGAGAATTATTCCTCTCTTATTCACATGGTATCAGAGCAGGTTTTCTAAGATTTGCTGGCCCTAATTGCCTTCATCTCCTAGGTTTTTTCACCATCGCCTCTAGTGCGATTTCTTTCTGCCCTTACTGGCCATCATCGCCAGTTCATAAACAGCCTTTTCTGCCCTTACTGGCCTTCATTTCCAGTTCATAAATAGTCCGTCGAGAAGTCCGTCACCATCTCTGCCCAGATTGAGAGGTCCGCCTTCACCATTGCAGTAAACGCCAGTGCTGCCATCCTCGCCGTCACTGTTCGACACTTCTGAAGGCTGCCTTCCAGATCGCGGCTGCCTCTGCTCGAGTTTGATCTAGGCTATTTTGATTGCGGAAGTGCTGCTACTGCTGCGAACGATCATTATTGACGCTGCCACCAAATCCAGTTCCTTCGTGAAACAGCCTTAGTTGCATAGGAGGCTAGTTGAGGAAGATGTCAGACGTTGGGGAAACTACACTTGGGACAGCAACTGTTACAGCCCAATCGGAAGAGGAAGTCCGGTCTCAACAATCTGGAGAATTGCAGAGTATTCATGCTGCCTACAGGTTAGATGGAAAGAACTATCTTAAGCGGTCTCAACTCATCCGGACTGTGCTGAAAGGAAAGGGAAAAATTGCTCATATTACTGGTACAGGCCCTAAACCCACAGATCCCAAGTTTGAAGCATGGGATGAAGAGGACTCCATGATCATGGCATGGTTATGGAATTCTATGATACCTGAAATCAGTGATACATGTATGTTCTTAGCCAATGCCAAGGATATATGGGATGCAATGCAGCAAACCTACTCCAAGGCTAGCGATGCAGCTCAAGTATATGAAGTCAAGGTGAAAACTATGGCTGCAAAACAAGGTAACAGAACAGTTACAGAATATGCAAATCAACTGAAAGCCTTGTGGCAGGAATTGGACCACTACCGAGTGATAAAGACCGAGTGTTCTCAAGATGCAGTGGTCTTAAAGAACTTCATTGAACAAGATAGGGTTTATGATTTTCTGGTTGGACTTAATCCAGAATTTGACCAGGTAAGGATACAAATCCTTGGAAAGCTGGAGGTCCCATGTTTTAATGAAGTTGTAGCTCTAGTCCGAGGAGAAGAAAGTAGAAGAGGGGTCATGCTTGAACCACAAACCACTGACAGTTCGGCTATGGTGGCTAGTGGTAAAGGATCAGCCATAAACATGGAGAAAGGAACAGCCTTTGAAGGAGGAAAGAATGGCCAATTGAAAGCCCAAAACCGTGATGGATTGTGGTGTACTTACTGCAAGAAGCCTCGGCATACATGTGAAAGGTGCTGGAAACTTCATGGTAAGCCTTCAAGCCGTGAATGGGGACTAAAAGGAGGGGATCAGCCCCGGAACAATGGACAAGCTCACATGGCTGCAGTACCACAAGGTGAATCAGCATCACAGGAGCCAAGTAGTCTCAACCAAGAGGAGATTGAGAGGGTGAGATCTCCTATCAGAAGTCTTGAAAAGCCTTCAGGTACTTGCTCTTTGGCGTATTCAGGTGAGTTTCCATTTTCCTTTGGATTAAATGCCTCGAGTGTAGTCTTTACCAACTCTTGGGTTATGGACTCAGGAGCTACCGATCATATGGACCCATTCATCCCAATGTTTCTCCACCTATACTCCTTGTCCAAGCAATCAGAAAATAGCCACAACCAACGGATCCTTAGCCACTATAGCTAGAGTAGGGGATGTCAAAATAAGCCCATCAGTAACCTTGAGAAATGTCCTACATGTTCCTAAATTGTCCACTAATCTTGTCTCTATACAAAAACTCACCCAAGATTTATGTTGTAATATTGTTTTTCACAGCAGTTATTGTGTATTTCAGGACAAGGATTCAGGGATGATGATTGGACGTGCTAGGGAACGGAATGGCCTCTACTATCTGGAGACACCTAGTCAATTGAACATGACCAAGGGCAGTTTATCCCATTCCTTCATATCAGAATGTGTTCCCTCTAATAGAGAAAGAATTCAGCTTCTCCATTCTCGCCTAGGACATCCATCATTTAGGATTATTGCTCTTATGTTTCCTTCCTTGTTTACCAATTTAGCTGCTGAACATTTTCATTGTGAGGTGTGTGAATTTGCTAAACACAAACGTGTTCCTTTTCCAATTAGCAATAAAAGAAGTCCTATTCCTTTCTACCTGGTTCATAGTGATATTTGGGGTCCATCTACCATTTCTAATGTGTCTGGGGCACGATGGTTCGTTTCTTTCATTGATGATTGTACTTGAGTCACCTGGATTTTTCTGCTCAAACATAAGTCTGATGTTAGTACAGTTCTTCCCAATTTTTGCTCCATGATTCAAACTCAATTTGGGGTTACTATCAAACGGTTCCGGTCAGATAATGCTAGGTATTATTTCAACCACATTCTTACTCCCTATTTTCAGAAAGAAGGAATCATTCACGAATCATCTTGTGTGAATACCCCACAACAAAACGGAGTTGCGGAGAGGAAGAATGGTCACCTCCTTGAAAAAACCCGAGCTCTATTGTTTCTGACCAATATGCCTAAGGTTTTTTGGGGGGAAGCAGTTCTTGCAGCCACTCATCTCATTAATAGGTTGCCTTCTCGGGTCTTGGGTTTCAAGAGTCCTATGGATGTCCTTTCCACATTTTATCCAACCCTCACCACTACCACTCACCTTGTTCCTCGCGTTTTTGGGTGTGTCATTTGTCCATGTGCATGGTCCAAACAGGGGAAAATTAGATCCTAGGGCTCTCAAATGTGTCTTTGTGGGCTATTCTTCTACTTAGAAAGGATATAAGTGTTATCACCCTCCGTCCAAACGGTTCTATGTCTCGATGGATGTCACATTCAATGAACACGCATCGTATTTCTCCCATCCTTCTCTTCCGGGGGAGAATTCAATTAGGGAAGACAAGGAAAGTTTTTTTCTCGATCCGATTCCTTCTTATTCATCATCTCCCCACCATATGCCCAGGAACTCATCTGACTCTATGCCTGAACAGCTTGTTCCTGAACCTATGCAGGTCCAAGAGTCCAACCCAGATTCCTTGAATGAGGTAACAATTTCTGACTCTGCATTACAACTTGAAACTGAAGTTCAGTAGGATAGTAATGGCCATGATCTTCCAATTGCCATCAGAAAAGGAACCAGAGAATGTACAAAGCGACCTCTATACCCCCTTGCACACTTCTTATCATTTAAAAACTTCTTGCCACATCACCAAGCCTTCCTTGTAAGTCTTAATTCTATCACCATTCCTACTACCTTGTCCGAGGCATTGTCTAATGAAAAATGGAAACAAGCAATGAATGTGGAGATGGAGGCATTGGAAAAGAACAAAACTTGGGAACTAGTGAGATTACCAGCAGGAAAGAAACCAGTGGGTTGCAAGTGGGTGTATACGGTGAAGTATAGGGCAGATGGGTCAATTGAAAGATACAAGGCACGGTTGGTAGCCAAAGGATACACTCAAACTTATGGAATTGATTATCTAGAGACTTTTGCCCCGGTCGCGAAAATGAATACTGTTAGGGTATTATTGTCATTAGCTACTAATTATGGCTGGGAATTGCAACAATTTGATGTCAATAATGCATTCCTTCATGGAGAGCTAGAAGAAGAGATTTATATGCAAGTTCCACCAGGTTATGAGAAGAACTTGGCTGATCATATGGTGTGCAAATTGAAAAAGGCTTTGTACGGTCTTAAACAATCACCACGGGCATGGTTTGAAAAATTTGCAAGAGTTATGTTGGTTATGGGATACAAACAAAGCCAAGGAGATCACACACTATTCATTAAACACTCTCCATCAGGGGGAGTTATAGCTCTCCTTGTGTATGTTGATGACATAATAGTAACTGGAGATGATAATAGAGAGAAGCAGTTGTTAGGTCAGTGTTTGGCTAAGGAATTTCAGATCAAAGCATTAGGAAGGTTGAAGTATTTTCTTGGAATTGAAGTTGCACACTCGAGGCAAGGAATATTTATCTCACAATAGAAGTATGTTACAGATCTTCTCAAGGAAACGGGTAAAACTGCATGCAAACCAGCAAGCACTCCCATGGATCCAAATCTTAAGCTTGGGAAAGCAGAGGAGGATATGGCAGTTGATAGGGAAATGTATCAACGACTGGTAGGAAGACTCATTTACCTATCTCACACACGGCCAGATATAGCATATGCAGTGAGTATAGTTAGTCAGTTTATGCACAATCCGAAGACGGTTCATTTGCAAGCTGTTCACCGGATTTTACAGTACCTTAAGGGGACACCAGGAAAAGGGATCCTATTCAAAAGAAATGGAGGTTTAGTCCTTCAAGTTTACACCGATGCTGACTATGCTGGGTCAATTGTTGACAGAAGATCAACCTCTGGATATTGCACTTTCCTTGGAGGAAACCTTGTGACTTGGAGGAGCAAGAAATAGAATGTAGTAGCACGATCTAGTGCTGAGGCTAAATTTCGAGCAATGGCTCAAGGAATATGTGAACTACTTTGGTTGAAGATCATCTTAGAAGACTTGAGAATTAAATGGGATGGACCGATGAGACTTTATTGTGACAATAAGTCTGCAATCAGCATAGCTCACAATCCAGTTCAGCATGATCGAACGAAGCATATTGAAGTTGACAGACACTTTATCAAAGAGAAGTTGGAAAGTGGTTTGATTTGCACACCTTACGTTCCTACAAATGGTCAACTAGTCGATGTTCTTACCAAAGGGTTGAGTAGTTCAATGTTCGAGAACATTATATCCAAGCTGGGAATGGAGAATACCTATTCACCAGCTTGAGGGGGAGTGTGGAAAAACTGTGTATAATTAGCTATTTTAGGAAGGATTTTATGATCAATTAGGCTGATTTAGTTGGTTTCCTATTCTATTAGGAGATTCCACAAATTATGGGATTTGATTTAGCTTTCTCTTATTGTTAGAAATTTATGTATATATAGCTAACTTCTATGTATCATTGAAAAACAAGAAAGAGAATTATTCCTCTATTATTCACAGCAATATCTATTTCTTTTTATTTGCCGGATTTTTCCTCTTCATGAACTTCTTTTGCAAAGGGATTGGATGGTTCCTTTGGATTTGTTGTCCCAACAACCTGATTGCTATAGTTTCTCTTTAGATATTGCTTTTCACCGCCAAAATTATTCCCAATATTGCAGTCATCCTTCTTGTCATTGCTGCCTAAATCAGAATGCTTCTTCTTCTGCCCAAAATCTAAAGTAGACGATGAATCAATCTCCCACAATCTTGACTTCCCCTTTGGCGGCTTCATTTTTAGGAACTCATGAGGAGAATAAGGAATATTCAAAGGATCTAGTAGCTTCTCTATAATAATTGAATTAGAATATTCTTTGGAAAGCAAACAAGCAAGTAATCTAACCTAATTATATCTGGCGAATCTCATCATGTACTGGTCCATCATCCAATTTCTGAATTCATCTATAATTTCACGCATGTGATTAATCTCCTCTCGCAACAAACTAGCAACATTGTCTAGCTTCCTATCCATGCTAATTCTATAGTTCCAACATGGATCTTCCTCTCCATGATCGTTGCCGTCACTTGCTGCAATTAAGATTTGCTCAACTTCATCTTGATGTCATCCTCCATTAGAATTCAAATAGCCGATGGAATTGCTGGCCGAGGAATAGCTTTGGATGATTCTATTGAGGATCGAACAGCTGGTATTATTTGTCGGAATTGAGAAGCGATCGTTACAGACGCCTATAAACTTGCTTCAAAGACTTTCTCCGTCGGAATCAATGAAGCTGAATTCGCCTGCAAAATTTGAATATATACCCCCGATTGCTGCATAGTTTCTGAAATGGCTTTTAAATCTGTCAAATCTGTTTCACCCATCCACTTTGAGCAGCAAACGGCTCGATCCAACCCGCAGAGAATCGTCGGCTTCTGTTGTACACTTCTAAGAATCCAATAGACTTTGTTGAATTAGTTGCACTGAATCGCCAAAATCTCCTGAGGAATTAGCTTCATTGTATTGCAGCGGCTCAAAAAAATAGCAGCGAAACAACCTGCTACTCCGCCTTCACAATCTATACCTTAATCATGCCAAAAATCCAACACAGTAATCAATCGACTTGGTTGTTCGATCAATTCTACCACTGCTTTCAGAAACTCCTACTGCCACCCGATCAACCTCCTTTGATATGCAATTAACCACCGATCAAGATTAACAACAACCATAACCCAATGATTTCCCCATCCGTAACTCAATAATTTCCCCATCCAAGCTGATCGTTGGGAATCATTGCTCCCGATCACTATGGATCAGCTATCGCTCAAGATGCACTTCACTAACTCTTGTTATCACCCTATAGTGACCGTGGATTGCCGTCGAAAATTACAAAGCAGTAGCTGAGGGCCATCGCCAGGGATTTGTTGGGATCAGTCTTTGCATTCCGCCACTAGGATAGTCGAAATTTGCACAAGAAGAAGAAATCAAAGGCGATCTCACTATCAAGAGTCGTCCGTTGCTTAACTTCCTAAATCACTTATCCACCGTCAATCCCCTCCATGCATCAAAATAAAATTCCGAGAATCAATCTTCCCCTGTACTCAAAACCAATTCCAAATCGCTAATACTCCACGTTGCTTCAGAATTCAAGCGACTTTGCCTGAATTGTTTTTGGAGGTCGCCTTGGTCAATTGTTACAACTTCCTAAATCCTAGCCGAGAAACCAACCAAGCTCACTAGAATGGTTGAATTCGCCGAACCCTGGGTTTAATCACTGAGATTAATTTCAATAGCCTTCAAATCGAATCAAAACCAAAGCCAGGGAACAGCTACCACCCAATCACCGTCCAATAGCTCCGGAACCATTGGAATTTGCCGAACTCTACTTGATTAGCTAATAGGGAATCATAGCCAAAAATCGTTGGCTATAATACCAATTGTTGTGTACCTAGGGTTTGCTTAGGGTTTGGATTGGAAATTGGAAGAATGAGGAGGAAATTTAGAAGAAGAATAGGGAGGATCAGAAGAATAGGATGTGAGGAAGAGAAAGATTGAGATAGAGAGGGAGAGAATTTAGAGAAAGAAATCAGAAATGTTTCAATTGTATTCATTCATACCATGAATTATGCTGGATCAGTCTTATATACTGATTCAGATAATAGTGATTTGACGCCAATAGGGCTGTCAAATATTCAAACCAATTATAACTAAAGGTTGTTGCCTTCTAAGTACAACTGCAAACTACTTCTAAGTACAATTGTTTCAATCCAAACTAATAGTAGATACAAATAAGGAATACATCCATTATCTATTATTACCATACCCCGGGGTCCTGACAATTAGTAATATCATTGGGACCGGACCAAAAAAGGAAGACCCAACATATGCAATATGGGATGAAGAAGATTCCCTGATAATTGCATGGCTTCGGAGTTCCATGGCACCCGAAATCAGTGACACCTACAAGTTTCTACCGATAGCAAAAGATGTTTGGGAGTCTATCCGACAGACCTACTCGAAGGTTAAGGATGAAACCCAAATCTACGAGTTGAAGATCAAAATAACTTCAACAAAACAGGGGGAATAAAATTGTTATAGTGTATGCCAATCTCCTAAAAGGAATGTGGCAGGAGATGGATCACTACCTGTTGAAATCCTGAATGATTTGAAGAGGATTTGGAGCAGATTGTGGTAAGAGATTGAGATTGAGGTCACAATATTTGGAAGGTTTAGGCTGATTATTTGGGGCTGATTTTTTGGGTTTAATCTTATATTTCCTTTTTTTGTTCTTTATGTACATGTTAAATAGGGACCAAGTATGTAAAGAATAAGTAAACTAACTAAAAAAAGAGTTAGATTCAATTTCTCATCGCCTTCATGGTATCAGAGCCCAGGTCACTCTAAAAACCCTAGAAGCCATGGCCGCCTGCCATGTGTCTATCCAGTCGATAACTCAGGAGGGAGAATCAGAGATAATCCCCTCCATGGGTTCGACTGGTGGGTTTGAAAATTCTTCAATTTGTCTTACCGTAGAAAAGTGGAATGGGAAGAACTATCAAGAATGGGCCCAATCCATCAAGTTGGTCATCGACGGAAAAGGCAAACTAAGCTTCCTTACCGGCGAGATCAAACAACCATCTCCTAAGGAGGTAGCTGCCTTCCAGAAATGGCGGTCTGAGAATTCCCTCATCACCTCCTACACGATCAACTCCATGCGACCAGCAATTGGCAAGACATACATGTTCCTGCCGATAGCGAAAGACGTGTGGGAAGCCGTTCGCGAAAGACATGTAGGAATACCACTATTGGTGTATTTGAGGAAGCCTCGTGACACTCAGTTTCAACAGCAGTCCATATCATCTGAACTGAGGGTAAGTTCAGAAAAATTACAAAAACGGGAGGTTGAAAGGGAGGCTGATATTCAGGGAAATAGAGAAGAAGGGCAGCAGCAACATGAGCAAGAGTATGATCTAGATGTTCCCATTGCTTGGGGGAAAGGAATCAGAACCTGCACTAAGTATCCAATTTCTAAATTTCTGAGATATTCAAAATTGTCTTCTAAATTCAAGGCATTTACAGAAAGCATAGGTGATGAGGCTGTCCCTAAGGATATTTACTATGCACTATAAGAGGAAAAATGGAGGAAAGCGATTATGGAAGAAATGCTAGCCCTCGAAAAGAATGGCACCTGGGAAATAGTGGATCTTCCATATGGAAATTACACAGTTGGCAGCAAATGGGTTTTTACCATAAAGTACAACTCAGATGGAAGAGTGGATAGATACAAAGCAAGACTTGTAGCTCAAGGATTTACTCAAACACGAGGCCTTGACTATGAGGAAACATTTGCACTAGTGGCCAAACTTAACTCTATCCGGGTGTTATTGTCATTAGCAGTGAATTTGGACTGGAAACTCTATCAACTAGACATAAAAAATGCTTTCTTGAATGGTAAGCTGGAAGAAGAGAGCTACATGAGAATTCCCCCTAGTTTTGAAAGGAAAGACATAAGAGGAAAGGTATGTAGATTGAAAAAATCTTTGTATGGTCAAAAGCAATCTCCTAGGGCATGGTTCAAAAAGTTTAGTGACACACTAAATCACCTAGGATACAAGCAAGGACAAGCAGATCACACTCTCTTT
This sequence comes from Diospyros kaki, assembly GCA_036245055.1. Lineage (NCBI taxonomy): Eukaryota > Viridiplantae > Streptophyta > Magnoliopsida > Ericales > Ebenaceae > Diospyros > Diospyros kaki. The sequence goes on from BSEG01000007.1 coordinate 33,503,824, forward strand.
ACAAAAGTTGATTGTGAAGGTAAGAAAACTATCCTAATAGCCTATGTAGATGATATAATCATCACAGGAGATATTCTTAAGAGATAGAAAGGTTAAAGCAGCAACTAAAGGAAGTTTTTGAAGTAAAAGACTTAGGAGAGATGAGATATTTTTTGGGAATTGAAGTAGCAAGAAGCAGCAAAGGTATTTTTCTGTCTCAAAGAAAATACATTTTAGATCTTCTAAAAGAGACGGGAAAGCTTGGTTGTAAGCCTGTAAGCACTCCATTAGAGCCTAACTGGAAAAATAAAAGGGAGAAAAAAGAGGAACAACTGGTAGATGTTGGAAGATTTCAACGTTTGGTGGGAAAATTAATTTATCTATCTCACACACGACCAGATATTGCGTATGCAGTGAGCATCATCAGTCAATTCATGCATTTCCCAAACCAAAAGACACCTAGAAGCTGCATATCATATTCTTAGATATTGGAAAGGGACTCCTGGGAAAGGAATGCTATTCAAGAAAACCGAGGATAGAGGAATAAGGAGTTATGCAGTGCAGATGGGGCCGGATCCATTGAAGACAGTAAGTCTACATCAGGGTATTGTCCTAAGCTTTGGGAAAATTTGGTCACATGGAGGAGCAAGAAACAAGTTGTGTCAAGAAGCAGTGTTGAGACCGAGTATAGAGTTATTGCACAGAGTATTTGTGAGGTAATTTGGGTGAAAAGGCTCATGGAGGATTTATCTATTCCTATAGTTGGACCTAAAGTTCTCTACAATGACAGCAAATCAGCTATAAGCATAGTAAATAATCCAGTGCAACATGACCAGATGAAACATGTTCGAATTGACAGGCATTTTGTTAAGGGGGAGCTGGAAAGTGGAGATATAAAACTGACTTATATTCTAACAAAAGATCAAGAGGTAGACATCTTGACTAAAGCAATGCAAAAGTAGGGTTTCAAAGAAATAAGAAGCAAGCTGGGAATGATTGACATCTATTCACCAGCTTGAAGTGGAGTGTTGGAAGAAACCGAGATATAAGTCACGAACTAAACTCCTAGATGAAGGAGGAGTTTAGACAAGGTTGCAGTCCTAGATGGGAAAGGAGTTTAAAGAAGATCAACAACAACTAATATCAGTAGTTTTATAGATATATCTAATGTATTTATAAAATTAAATAAAGGTTATCTATAGCTGTAAAGTATTGAGTATTTTTAGGAGATTTTTTAGGTTTTTCTTTGCATAAATATCCTCCTAAATGAATAATACACGGGTGAATGATTGATTTCCCTTAGATATTCTTTCACTCTTTAACACACAAAAGGTACAAATACGATACCCACCGACCAAAAAAACTCTTTATTTATCTACTGAATATAAACTTCATTTTTTGTGTAGAGAACACAAATTGAAGGGCTGTATATCCTACTTAATCACTGATTTTAAGATATAGCTTATATGTAAAGGTTGTTCTTGGACCATGAATATGTTCTTCTAAATTGTGGATTTAAAAGGTTTAATCTTGATGTGGGTAGATGTTATTTATGTTTAAGTGTCTTGAAAATATATTTTGGAATAAGTTTTGGGAGTTAAAAACAAGATGATGTCAAAAACAAGGTTGAAACAAGATTCAAGAAGAGTCTCGGTTTGTTGACTACTGAACAGCAGTTGACTTCCAAATTGATTGTATAATGGAAAAACAGTGAAGCTCTCAGCTTCATCAATGAATTGTGGAAGTTAAGGATAAGGATGGTTTTTTCATTTTAACTTACCATCATCATCCCCAAAACCTACACCCAAACCTTAACCTGAGCATTCTTCAAAATCCCTTGAACATTAGCCCTTCCTACAACCTGGTTCACAAACATAAGGGGGAAAGGTCACTACTGACAATCAGTTTTCACAAATTTACTTAAGAAGAACAAATCCAGAACCCGAACCAAGGTTGGACCAATCATTAGACCCAACTTTTGGAAATGAGGTAATATCTCTTAACTGTCCTCCTAACATTGATCCCTTAATTGACATTGATTTGCCCATAGCACTCAAGAAAGAAACCAAAGAGTGCACAAAACATCCTTTATACCTAATATCTCGCTTTGTATCCATTACAAGATGCTCTCCCATCTCATAGAAGTTTCCTTGCAAACATAAACACAACATCCATTCCCACAACATTATCAGAGGCTTTAAACTGTGAGAATTTGAAGAATGCTATGGATGTTACCTTTGTGGAGATCGAACCCTATTTTACTCTCCCTTCTCTTCAGAGAGAGATCTTAAGTGTGGAAGATAAGATGAGATGTTCCTTCCTAACTTTATACCAGCTCCAGCTCCTAAACCTCTGTTTGAACAACCTACATTTGAACCTCTTCCTCCTAACCTACTGCCTGAACCTGCATTTAACTCTACCCCACCTGCACTTGACTCTACCACACAAGCTCATAGACCTAAATCCTCCCTCCAACCTATTCTCCAAATTATAGGGAGAGAGAGCACCACTGACAAACGTTTTCTCCAGATTTACTCAAGAAGAAATAATCCAGAACTCGAACCAAGGTTGCACCTATCATTAGTTCCAATGTCTAGAAATGAGGTAACATCTATTGACTCAACTTCAAATGTTGATTCCCTGGCTGATATTGACCTTCCTATAGCATTAAGGAAATGAATTAGAGAGTGCACAAAATATCTCTTATATCCATTCTCTCAATTTGTATCCTTTAAAAAATGCTCTCCATCTCATAAAAGCTTTCTTACAAACATACACACAACATCCATTCCTACCACATTATCAGAGGCTTTAAGCTATGAAAATTGGAAGAATGACATGAATGTTGAAATGCAAGCTTTGGAGAAGAATAATACATGAGAGATTGTGGATTTACCAAAAGGGAAAAAACTTGTCGCATGCAAATGGATCTTCACAATCAAGTATAAAGCAGATGAGACACTTGAAAGATACAAGGCTAGGATGATAGCTAAAGGTTACACCCAAACATATGGAATAGACTATCAAGAAACCTTTGCCACGGTAGCCAAAATGAACACGGTGAGAATTCTCTTATCCCTAGCAGCTAACTTTGATTGGCCTTTACTACAGTTTGATGTGAAGAATGTTTTCTTGCATGGAGACCTTAAGGAGGAAATTTATATGGACATACCTCCCAAGGTGCAACAAAAACAGACCTAGGACTAAGGTTTGTAAACTCAAGAAGACACTATATGGCCTAAAACAGTTGTCTAAAGCGTGGTTCGGGAGATTTTCCAAAGTAATGTAGGCCATGGGTTATGAACTGAGTCAAGGAGACCACACTCTATTCATAAAACACTCAAGTTCAGGTTTTGTCACAACTCTTATTGTTTATGATGATGACATTATAGTGATAAGAAATGATGAAAAGGAAAGGCAAAACTTGGGCAAATGTTTGGCTGAAGAGTTTTGACGTAAAGAAATTAGGGAATTTGAACTATTTCCTAAGTATTGAAGTGGCACGGTCCAGATAGCGGATATTTATATCCCAACACAAGTATGTCATTGATCTTTTGCGAGACACAAGGAAAATGGCTTGCAAAGCATCTAGCATTCCAATTGACCCTAATCACAAACTTGGTAAAGCTAAGGGAGATAGAGACACAGACAAAGAGGTATATCAAAGGTTGGTCAGTAGGCTAATTTACCTATCTCACACATGGTAGAATATAGCATATGACGTTAGTATAGTTAGTCAATTCATGCACGAACCCAAGGAACTTCACCTGCAAGCAGCCTACAAAATCTTACATTACCTCAAGAATACTCAACGAAAGGGAATTCTGTTCAAAAATGGGGGGTAAACTCACTCTAAAGGCCTACACTGATGCAGATTATGCAAGCTCAGTAATTGATAGAAGATCTAACACGGGATATTGTACTTTCTTGGGTGAAAATTTGGTTACTTGGAGAAGTAAGAAGCAATCTTTCGTGGCAAGATCAAGTGCAAAATTAGAATTCCGGGCAATGGCATAGAGGATATGTGAATTGTTATGGTTGAAGATTATTCTGGAAGATCTACAACTCAAGTGGGATGGTCCTATGAAGCTCTATTGTGACAATAAGTCGACCATCAGCATTGCACACAATCCTGTGTAGAATGGCCAAACAAAACACATTGAGGTGTAACGACATTTTATTAAAAAGAAATTGGAAAATAGTCTTATCTGCACACCTTATATACCAAGTGAATCATAGTTAGGAATGGACAATGTCTATTCACCAGCTTGAGAGGGAACGTCATGAATCAAGACTTTGATTATTTGTGTGATTGGTCAATATTCTATAGATTTAAAAGCTGTAATTAGGATATGATCATATCTATGTTACTATAAATAGAAGATTACTCAATTAGGATATTTGTTTCCATAATTAAGTAGACATCCTATGTGTATATATGTATCTTCCAGTTCAATGAGAAAGTAAGCCATATTTTTCCACAAGAGACCATATCTGAATTTCATTCTAATGACAAGTACCATATCCAATTGCTAAACATGATTGATCTAATTAATTCAACAATTGAGCAACATGATTTCCTCTTCATAAAGTATGTGAATGCTCTAGGGTTCCTCCCAAATTATTTCTTCCACATGGAATGTGTTGAATTGTTAACCATCAGGCACCAACTAATTTAAAAGCTTAAATCGTATGTAATTGTATATTTTATATTATTAATTTTTACTCTCTCAACACACCCCCTCACATGTAACCAAGCGCATAACATGTAACCAAGCGCATAACTAGGCCTAACACATGAAACTATTTAAAGATAGGCTTGGTGGAGAGGTTTGACAGAATCTTTACCTACTCTAATACAGTGTTGAATGGTTAACCACCTACTTCTCTAAAACTTAAGCTCATGGAGATGAACTTTTATATAATTTTATATTCTTATTTTTACTCTCAACATGGTTTTGAATTCAGATAGATTACAAGTGATAATTTCAAACAAGAGATTGCTTGCTCCCATAAATAGAGGGGTCAGTGAATCCATCATTAGTCTCCCTTAGCATTACCAACATGGTGGACAACATGTTTGTTCCCAACTAGGGCATTAAAAGCTGCTCCAGTTGCCATGATTTTCATTTATTTTATGTTAAAAAAATTAAACCTTATCATCTTGCCAAAAAGAAATAGTCCCAACCCAATGAAAAATGAAGTGAGATTGGTTCTCTTTGAACTATAGACACAGGTTTCTACCTGTTCAATAGTTTTCATTTGGTTCTATCCATTTGTTCCTCATCTAACAAGCACAGATGCAAATACAGATACAAGATAAAAATATGACCCAAACACAAGGATACAACAATTTCTTTTCTTTTTTTTAAGGAAAAAAGAAAGTCCATGCACGACACAATAAGGACAAATCAACAGATCGACAAAGATTTTGAATATCTATATATAAAAACAAAAAATAGTGCTTCAATTTTATATTATATATATTGTATTACATCAATTATAAATGCTTTTCTTTTTTTATCTTTTTAACATTATAAGTAATCTCATTCAAATTTAACATTAATCAAAGCAATGGACACAAGTCTCCCTAGAACAAGCACACGTATCTCCCCAAGTGTTTGAAGAGTGTTCAATTCTTTGAAAATCAGTGAAATATCAAGAGATGTTTGAAGAAGTGCCAGAGAAGTTATTTTTACATGTTCAATACAAACACATAACGCTGTTAGAAGTTTCCTTGCATCACATTCCACATCCATCTAGTTAAGTACCTTACTAATCCTCATACTATAGGTGCTTAGTTCACACGGTAAGGGGGAAAAATCAAAAAAAAAAAATCTAAAAAGAAAAAGACGAATAGACAACTCTTTCCTTTTCTCATATTATACCGCAAAAGAAAATATTCCCTCCAATAGCAAATACAACATGATATATTCAAACCATAAGCTATTTAATATAAATAACATGTAATTAAACTGGTGCATTAATGACCATTTGAGTTTGTTCAACATTAACAATTGCATACATACTTCTACAATTTGCTCTTTCCTTTCCTCCTCTTTTGTAAAGGGCTTGCCCCCTTTAGTATTTCTTCAGTGATATTTAGTTACAAAGAAAAAAAACATATATAATGAATTATATAAAAGAATAGAACTAAAACATGACATGAAAATTATTGAGGTATTATGTCATATACAGACAAATACACTATGATCACATATTTCTCAGTAATTGGTATATGTAACTGATTAGTTATAATTTTCTACTGCTCACCTAGAGGGAGAGCTTTGGTAGAAATGGTAAAGTTGCTCATTTGTGATTGAAAGATCACAGATTCAAGTTTTAGAAACAGCCTCCTAAAGCAAGGGTAAGGTTGCATACAAAAACAACCCTCTCCAAACGTTCACAAAGCAGTGAGACAAGTGCACTGTGGACTCCCTTTTCTCTATCACTCGCCTAACTGGAGTAAAGTTGATTGTTAAATATTTCTCGTGTGAAATATTGGAACAGAAAATAAGAAAAACAGTTCATCACTTATTTTGTTTTCTCTCAAGAACATATTTTGAAAACTTTAGAAATAAGAAACGCGACATGAACAAAAGAAAATAATGGGTAAATGTCATACTTTTTATCTCAACTTTTAATTAATCAGAGTATTACACCCATTGGTGAGAAATATAACGTAATAAATTTTAATTTCTGAAATTATGATTTAGGTGTTATTTGAATGTTGGAATTTTGGAATTTCCATTTTATACTTCATTTTCTATTTATCCTTTTAATGGATCATTCCCTCTGCTGAAACTTCTCTCCTTCCCTCTCTCTCGGATCTCCTTCCCTTCTTATCTTTCATCCCCTAATTTCTTATCTTCCTCTCCAATCTTCGGCAAGTTTCTTTGCTGTCCCACCTCAGATTTGGTATCAAAGACCGACTATAGTCCCTTGACATCTAGCTATTTTTCAAGTCATTGACTCACTGTTGCCATTGTCATGTGCATATGCAGTTGCCCTTGCTGTTCATAAACACTTTTATGGTATGCAATGACTGCTGTTGGTTCTACTCTTAAAGGTTTCTCCTGAAAATGCTGTTGACGAGCCTTCTCTTGAAAATTCCCCAAAAACTTGAGACCGTGTCTACCAAACTTGAGGACGAGTTTTTTTCCCCAACGATGGGAGAGTGATGACAAATTTGAACTATTAAATTTTAATTCCTGATAATCGGATTAGGTGTTATTTTTGGCATTTAGGTTTTAGATTTTATTTTTCATTTATTATAAGATTTGGTTTAGATGATGTCTTCTATGTTTAGCAAGATTTTTTTGGAGAGATGATATATCTTTCCAATTTTAGCTGATAATAGGCTCAGAATGTAATCAAAAAATCATATTACCGAGATTATTGATTTTGAATAAAAGATGCATGCCTCCCTCACTCAGATCTCCCTCCTTCCCTAAACTTTTTCTCATTCTTCCACCAATCTCTCTCTTCTTTAATCTTCTGCAAGTTTCTCTGCTGTCCCACATCAACCATACATTTGAATCATCACATTTCTGGTCTTTTTCATATTTCTATTCCTACTTTTTCCCATGCCTTTTTTAAGGAAAAAAAGAACTAATCTAGTATTTATGAAGCATGCCCTTTCTCGTGCTGTACTTTATAATGAGTGGGGGAGTATGCACATGCGCACAGGGGAGAGGGGTGCAGAATATGATCAAAAGAAAGACTCCAACCTTAAAATTTAAGCTACTTGTATCTCAAGTTGTTGAAATAAGAAAATTTAAGTGTACAGCAGGATTTTAAGGTCACAGTTTAGCTCCCTTGATGTGCCATATGTAACATATTTTTCACCTTTATTATACAAGGAAAGCAAATTTGAAATAGAAGTAACTTTTTGTAGAAAAAAAGTCGAGCAGGCATCCCAATATATTTGTTGAAGAATGGTTCTTGTAAAAACGTCTACTTGTTTTAGTTCTAAACTATGACGATGATGACTCGAAATAATTATGAAAAAATAGAAAATCATATTCCTATGTATCCTAACCATTTTAAACTGAATAATTCACTTAAATTCTAGCAGTCCATATACAACACATGAAAAAAAAAAAAAAGAAGAAGAAGAAGAAGAAAACAAATATGACAAACCTGAGATATTGCTTGTAAGATTTAGAGCTAGGACTCTCTAGTACATAAAGGAAGGGCCCAACTAGGCATAGGTATCTCCGCTGCCATACAGCTTCCCTATTTCCCATACCCTACAGCAATTAAGTGAAGGGAGAAGAAAGATTAGATACAATCATAAAACAATAATCACAGACATCAAAGGTCTAGGAAAAAAAAGGGAACCTTCCAAGTAAGAAGATACAACCATCCTTCAAAATCAGCTTGATCCCAAGGGCGAACAGTATCTGCATTCTCATTATCATCCTGCTGAAAGATCTTTGCAATCTCCATCAATCGATGATACCGAGCAGGAGAGAAATGAAATCCTAGCGATGGAAGGTGCACAGCAAGTCTTGTTGAAGGATAGGAGGGGTTCTCTGACCAAATCTGAATAAAGATGTTATAATTGCACAATATCAAGCCAATAGCTTTGAGGCATCAAGAGAAAGAAAGAAAATGTATATATGACAGGTATCAAGAAGAAAGCAAGAGTGTGTCACCTGTTGAAGCTTTAGGACTACACCACATTTATCAAGAACAGGCAAGAAACTAACAACATTTAACTGAGCAGAATCTCCAGAACACTTCTGAGAGATTTGCCACCAACTGTAGTCACCATCCACCAAAAAAGCAGATACATCACTCAAAATTAGATCAAATTGCAAATACAGATTCATCTCATCAGGCAAACCCCTTTCACTGTCATCCTGCACATGTTAGATAGGTTTTTAAATAAAGATTGGCTTCAAAAGCTTCTAGCTAAATAATATAGATAAGGTTCCTGAAGCAACCTGACTACGAATGATTAAGTTTCCCAAGTCTAGCAAAAGTTTAGTCGGATGGATGTTGTCTGGACGGAAGTCAGCAGGAATAGTTATCTTAGGAGCTGCTATATCCAAGTCCAAGAAGAACCTAACAGTATACAGAAGTTAAATGCAATTTAATTTCAAACAAAATTCAAATCCAGGGAATTAATGATGCCCAATAAAACCACCAAAAACTACAGTATAATATCAACAAAAATCCCTGAGAACACACTGTTATCTTTTATTGTTTTCTGTTGATAAATAAGGTGTAAAATAAAAAATTAAAAAGCCTATGATCCATGTACAAAGGAAGAGTCGTTTTTGCTACTCTAAGAAATGAGGTGGGTAGAGAGCTTTTTGCTACTATTGAGGAATTCACATTCACAACACTTTGAAAAGATTGGATGTCTCTTTCATGGCATCTATTCCTTTAAGGGTCAGGGCTGGAGATCGTAAGGATTTCAGGCCAATTATACTCATAGGGAGTGCACAAAATTTTGGTGAAAGTTCGAATTCTTAGAATGCTTTTGTGCTTGGTAGGCAAGTTATAGAAGCAACTTTCATGGCTAATGAATGTATGAATCCTAATTTGAAAGATAATCTCCAGAGCATTTTACTGCATGTCACAGATAGAATAGGTTTAAGTGCAACCCAAGATCCTAGATTAAGCCTACATCAGTTCTATCTAATTCTCCATTTTAATCAACAGTCTGGCTAAAGGTTCCTTCCAAAGTTCTAGAGTTCTCAAGGAAGGTGATCCCCTCTCCCCCTACTTATTTATCCATGTTAAGGATCAAATTAGAAGGACCTCTGCCTTCTCGAGAACGGAGAAATACCTAGCTTGCAGTTAGTAGCCCCTAGAGACCTATAGGTATCCTAAATCAGTAACTCATGCTAATTTGAAATTGACAAGGCAAGAAAACAATGATTCTTTCATTTTCTTTATGAATAATCCAATACATCGAAGAAGAAAGGATAGGAAACCAGTAGGTTCATGGTATCCAAATCCAAGCTCAAAGGAGGATAGACTAAAGAGAGCAAGTAGTTTCAAGGCTTCAACCACAACAAAAAAAGCTAGAAAGAATAGATTCTTCCAAACAAACAAACAAAAAGCTCTATATCCTTCTGTTGATTGATTCTCAAGATTATGAGGAAATTGGATGATGATCTCTTGGCCTAATCTTCCTAAATTAAGACAGATTCTATCTCCAAAATTAAGAAAGAAGTTTTGATTTAGCCATTTCCTATTCTTGTTTTTGTATCTTTGATTTCTTTGTATGGTGTACAGCATATCTTTCTTTTTGTGTCTTTCCTATATTGTATTCTTGTTCCCTATTAATAGGGAATGTAATATAGTGTTCATATCATCGAGAGTAATAGAATTTTCAGTTCTTCCAACATCTTTCTAATCCAATTTCTACATGATATCAGAGCATATTCTCTTGAATCATTAGTTGTGAGCCTTTATTACCACAATTACTCCTCTTTTTTTTTCCCCATTCTCTATTCTTGCTGTCATTCCACATAATGTCTGAAATCTCTGAAATGGCTTTTCTCCCATCTCAACAAGAGAAGTAATGCCAATCGTGGAATCAATCGGAGGTGCTCCTGCTGGTGAGCTTCTAGGAATGCACCATTCATACTGCTTAGATGGCAGGAACTACCTTTAGTGGTCTCAGCTAGTGAGAATATTTCTGAAGGGTCGGGGAAAGATTGCTCATCTCTATTTTTAGAAGGTTTAGGCTGATTCTTTGGGGCTGATTTCTTGGGTTAAATCTTATGTTTCATTTTTTACTCTCTATGTACATGATAAATAGGAACCAAGTATGTAAAGGTAAAGTAAGACTAATCGAATACAAGTCTGTTCTATTTTTCTCATTGTCTACAAATTGTCGTGTGATCTTTTCTCCACATGATTGTGTGTTTCAAGATCTGGTCACAGGGAAGATGATTGGTGTTGCTAAGGCACAAAATGGGTTGTACTACCTACAAGAGATCAACCTATCCTAGCTTGTTCCCAACTTACCTTTACAAAAATTGATGTTTGGCTCCAACACCTTAGATTAGGACATTCACCTTTTTATTTGTTAAAGACCATGTTTCCCAACATGTTTCAATGTTTAGATGTTAATAATTTCCACTATGATGTGTGAATTATCTAAACATCATCAGGTGCCTTATACTATCAGTAATAAACTCTTTTTGTTTCCTTTCTCCTTAGTACATTCTGATGTTTAGGGGCTTCTAAAGTTCCTAATTGTTCTGGGACTAAATGGTTTGTCTCATTTGTTGATGACTGCACCCAAATGACTTGAGTATACTTACTGAAGGATTAAGCAACCATTAGTGACATCCTACCTTTATTTCATAAGATGGTACTCACTCAATTTGAGGTGTCTATTAAAAGGTTTAAAACTGATAATGCAAGAGATTACTTTAATCATCACTTAGAACAGTCTTCCCAGTAAAAGGGGATTATTCATGAATCCTCTTGTGTTGATACTCCCTAGCATAATGGAGTTGCTAAGAGAAAGACGAGGCATCTCCTCAATGTGACTAGAGCTCTCTTGCATCAGCATTCTGTTCCTAAATCCTTTTAGGGTGAAGCAAACTACAACATATTTGATCGATAGAGTTCCTTTAAGAGTGCTAAGTCATCTCAGTCCTTTCCAGTGTCTCTCTTCTCACTTTCCAGAACTTAGTCTTCATACTTCTCTTCCTCTCTAAGTATTTGGGTGTGTTGCCTTTGTTCATATTTTTAAACATTACAAGGATAAATTTGATCCTAGGGCCCTTAGATTTGTCTTTATTGGCAGCTCTCCTACTCAAAAGGGTTATAAGTGTTATCATCCTTCCACTCGCAAATTTCTTGTGTCCAAAGATGTGACTTTTGTGAAAACTCAATTCTTTTTTAAGCCTTCTGTCTTTGGTCCACAGGGGGAGAGTGTAGGTGGAGACTATGATCCACCTAACTTGGAGGACTCTTTGGATTTTTTTCCATACCCTAAACCTTAGCCACAATCTCCACTAGATCCTGCTTCCTTCACCCTACCAATCTCCCCATACCAGAGTCCATGGAATCAAGAGAATTGGGAGAGTTATTAACATCTCCTGGTTTTCCTACACTAGAGTGTGCAGAATTAGGAGAATTGGGAGTTATTAACATCTCCTGATTCTCCTACACCAGAGTCCACAGAATCAGGAGAATTGGGAGAGTTATTAACATCTCTAGGTTCTCCTACACCAGACCTACCAGTGACATCTCGTGCTAGATTCAAGGGTTCGCCTTATGTGTACAAGAGGAAGGTTGTTCAGCCTAATTCATGTGCTAAGCAGGGACAAACATCTGTCCCAAGGTCAAATTTGGAACTATCTTAGCCTCCTGTTTATTTTGATCATATGCATAGTGATTTAGACTTGCCCATTTCTATTAGAAATGGAGTTAGGAGTTGTACGCAACATCCTATAGCTCATTTCATTTCCTATCATCGTCTTTCATCTAAACATAAGAGTTTTATGTCTTCCCTTGATTCCATAGCAATTCCTAAGTCTGTAGAAAAGGCATTACAGAATCAAAATTGGGTACAGGCCATGTAAGATTAAATGAGAGCCTTGGAGAAAAATCAGACTTGGGAAATGGTAATCAGACTTGGGAAATGGTCCCTAGACCAAAGGCAAAGGGAATTCAACCTGTAGGTTGCAAATGGGTGTTTAATGTGAAGTACAATGTAAATGATATGTTAGAAAGGTATAAAGACTGGTTGGTAGCTAAGGGATATACACAAACTTATGGCATTGAATTTGGGAACATTTGCACCCGTGGAAAAAATAACTAATGTTAGAATACTCCTATCCTTAGCTAGCTGTTATGGTTGGGAATTGATGCAATTGGATGTAAAAAATGCCTTCATACATGGTGATCTAAAGGAGGAAGTCTTTATAGAGCCACCTCCTTGTTTCACTAGTGGTGTATCAGATATAGTTTGCAGATTGAAAAAGGCCCTTTATGGGTTAAAGCAATCTCCAAGGGCCTGGTTTAACAAGTTTTCAAAGGCAATGAAGGAAATATGGTATTGGCAAAGTAAGGGAAATCACACCCTTTTATTAAGCATTCAAAGCAAGGCAGTCTAACAGCATTACTTGTGCATGTAGATGATATTATCACTAGAATTGATGTTGATGGACAACAACTAAAGGATAATTTGGCCCGTGTTTTTGACATCAAGGACCTTGGCAAGCTTAAGTATTTCTTGGGAATACAAGTTGCCTACTCAAAGATGGGAATACAACTATATCAATTATCTTCATTCACCACCATCTCATGAAACTTCTGCATATGAAGATGGTGTTGAAACTTCATTTCATCATTACTCCGCCAGGGGATGTTATCCACTGCCGGTCCCAAGCCCGGATAAAGGAGGAGGGTTGCGTTAGGTAGCTGACAGCCAGCGTAAAATCAAGTCGGATCCAAATATGAATTCTAGACAAACTATCTGTTGGGGCGAAACCCACATAGAAGTCTAGAATTCATGTAGCCGACCCCACATAGTGGGATAAAGGCTGGATATGTTGTTGTTGTTGTTGTACAAGTTGCCTACTCAAAGAATGGTATCTTTCTATCCCAAAGAAAATATACCATTGACTTATTGGAAGAAATAAGGTTGTTAGGTGGCAGGACAACAAGTACTCCCTTAGAACTCAATCTTAAGCTAGGAAAATTTGATAGTCCAATGGTAGATAGAGGGAGTTATCAAAGGTTGGTGGGCCGATTAATCTACTTATCCCACACCAAGCCTAGCATTGCATTTTCTATCAATTTGGTAAGTCAATTTATGCATAATCCAACTGAAGAACATATGCAAGCAATGAAAAGAATCTTGTATTATCTAAAAGCAACACAAGGGAAAGGTCTTTTGTTCAAATCAAGAAAAGAATTGGAAGTTACAGGGTACACAAATGTTGATTATGGGGGTTCACTTGTGTATAAGAGATCTACTACAGGCTATTGTGTATTCTTAGGAGGTAACTTGGTGTCTTGAAGAAGTAAAAAACAAAATGTAGTGGCTCGGTCTAATGCAGAAGCTAAGTTTTGGGCAATAGCTCTTGGTTTATGTGAATTATTGTGGCTGAAAATTGTGCTGGATGATCTACAAATCCCTAGTCATGGTCTAATAAAGTTGTTTTGTGACAATCAATCAGTTATCAACATTACACATAATCTAGTGAAACACGATCGCACAAAACATGTTGAGATTGATCGTCATTTCATTAAAGAAAAATTAGAAGTTGTAGAAATTTGCATACCTTTTATTACTTCAGAAAAACAGCTAGCTGATTTATCAACAAAGGGTCTTCCTTTCACGAGGTTTGAGGAGTTTGTAGGCAAGCTAGGAATGATAGATATTCATTCACCAGGTTGAGGGGGAGTATTGATTGATTCTCGAGATTATGAGGAAATTGGATGATGATCTCTTGGCCTAATCTTCCTAAATTTAGATTCTATCTCCAAAATTTAGAAAGAAGTTTTGATTTAGATATTTCCTATTCATGTTTTTATATCTTTAATTTCTTTGTATAGAGTACAACATATCTTTCTTTTTGTGTGTATCTTTCCTATATTGTATTCTTCTTCCCCATTAATGGGAAATGTAATATAGTGTTCATATCATCGAGAGTAATAGAATTTTCAGTTCTTCCTACATCTTTCTGATCCAATTTCTACACTTTCAAACCTCAACTACTCATTTCACATCATATACACTACGTGACAGATAAATGAAAGAATAAAATGTTGTATCATCATAGTCCAAGTTTTATATGAAAATATTATTAAAGTTAACTCACCCTATACACAACTTAGAGCAGAAATCAACTAGACAGCCATTGCTTTCTTTCTCTCTCTCTTTCATTCATTCCCCCCCCCCCCTTTTTTTTTTTTTTGGCCGTTCTCTCATCATACACTTTCTGTATGAGGTGGAAGGGAAAGTGAAACCCACATGACAGACACAGCCAACATAATTACATTCAAATTCAGTTAGAGCTGCTTATTTCATTCCTTTTATCAAGATTCAATGTAAGGTAACAGAACCTGGTTCGACCCTTCAATGCTCTGTTCACTTGTTGTTGTGCAGTACGCTTAACTCCATCAATTGTCATCTGAAATGATAAAAATATCATCAATTAGACAGGAATACAACGAAATCCCAGCCATATTTTTAGATTCTGAAATATAGGGCAGGCACACTCAGAAGATGAAAGCATTAAGCAGACAGGAATACAACGAAATCCCTAATCATTAATCAACAGAGATATCTCCCTAAGCACCCTGACTTGTCTGTTTTAGTACTACAGTGTGCTTCAACCCATAACGCCATTTTTCTTATTAGCAGAATCAGAGACAGTATTCATCATAAAAGCGAGTTCTGCTGCATGGTGGTGGGTTAGACTGTTGAAGCAGGATGAGCAGCCTAAGTGATCAACCATTTTTGGGGCCACTAATTTATAAGGAGCTTTTATATTCGAATTCAAATCAGAATTCTAATGACAACCATTTGTAGAACCAAACCTGTACTGCAGCAGCAGTCTCCACTGCTATTGTCTGACTAATGGCAGCATTGCTTTCAAAAAAATTGATGATCCGGTCAATAGAATCCTTCAAATACTGATGAAATGCATATAACAAGTTAGAGGGCTCCTTTCAGGATGCAAAATTTCAAAGATAAACATAAAGATAGCTTACAGTCACATAACAGGGAGAAGCTTTGGCAACCATACTCCAGTCCAACTTAGCATCAAAAGGCTTATAGCAAAAAACACCAACTAATGAATCATAGGCAGTTGCACTCTGCATCGAAATAAGACGAGAATTTAGGCTGGCAAATGATTTGCACAACCAGTATGCCCAGATTCTTGCCTGGGGGAGGGGGGTTTCCAAATATTAGAACATAAGGCAAAAGGAGGACCTTGGCAAGTAGACCATCTGTTGCTGACAATTGATATGATCCCAATTTCATGTCAAAAACTTTGGCCTCCGGATAAAGCTTTATAAGGCAATCCAGATTGTTACAAGATAATTCAGCCAGAAGCTCTTGGTCATCAATGAGCTTTGAAGCATTGTGTCTCATGTGAACCTCCAGTAAAGTATGAAGCACATCCCCTTTGTCCTGGGTTGTCAGAAGTTGTCCATCATCTTCTTTGTATCCAATAATTTTATTCAGCTGTTCCATATCTTCCTCACTTAAAGCCCCCGGCACACTTTCATCCTTATCTAATTGACTACTCCTGCAAGAATACATGCATTCACTCCAGAACCTGAAGCATCTGGATGTCCAAAAATAGTGTAAACTAAAAGGAATTTCAAGATAAAACAGTACCATCCAAATGACCACCATGACTTCTTGGGTTTCTGTCTTCTTAAATAGACATCTGATTCCATTGACTGCTCTACAAACTTGTGCGCCAGCATCCTAGAAAGCTAATAATACAATGAGAGGAAGGGACAACCCAAATGAAAGAGCAAAATAAAATGAAAAGAAGGAATATGGAGAGAAAGGAATAGTTTCCATTCCTTGACATGAATTTTCCACACAGAGAGGTAAAGAAGAACAAAATTTAGAAGCATTGATTGAGCATACTGCTCTGATTAGCATGTAAGGGTAATGTGATGTGTTATCTAGAGACACCAAAAAAAAAAAAATCGACAAACATGTAAGCCCTAACAAATTTCCAACTACCACCAAAATTTCAAAGTGCTCATAGACAATGACTCAACAAAAAGAACTTATTATAACATATTAAAAAGATATGTAAATCAAGCAAAGAAGATACCTCCACTGAAGTATGAGTTCAATGTCCAGTTCACGATCCAGTTCCTCAATTTCTTCATTATTCTCAACCACTGCATGACTGGGGTCGGATTTCAGCAGGGTAGCATATAAAGATATATATCTCTTGCGCAACCTTGCATACCTCAGGACCTGCTCCCATGACAATTTCCCACTGCCATAACATTAAGGAAAGACAAATTAAATGTTGTTTCAACTGTAAACATGTAAGTTGCACAAAAAGGTGTGAACGTTTGGCACAGTTTGTTAGCATGCAACATAGAAATTCCACTGTCTGGTGGCTTGGATGCATATAGGATGAAGATTGTCGGAAATCATAAAGAGGGCATATTGGATGTTTAAGTTTAAAAAAGGAAAAACAGGGTGGTTGAAAGAATTCGAGATTTAAGAGATGAGGCAGCCTAGAAGATAAGATGAGCTCCAAAATTCAAGGGAAAGAGGAAGATAATTCAGCATGTCAAATATCAGTCGTTGTTATCTAAATTTGAATTTATTCATGTTTTCTAGAAGATAGCATAAATATTTTGTACTTGTATAAATACCTCTACTCGAATTCAATAAAATTTCAATTAAGCCTACTCCCTACTTGGAGATAACAAAAGTCTACCATAGCCTAAAACATAAGGGCAGCACCCATTTATAGACAGTGAGGAAGTTTCTATAGTCCTAATGCACAAGGCTCCCTGCTTTGAGAGGATTGGGAAAGAACTGGGTTCATACACAACCTACCTTTGCTTTGCAAAGAGAGAGTTTTCCCAACTCAAACCTGTTAAATCAAAGAACTTGGTGAGGTCTAACCTCTTTCTATTGAGATTTATAGTATGAATGTACAATAATTAAGACTAAAATTACTCCTAAAATTAAGGCCTAATTGTCAAGTAATCACAGCTAGTCTAACAGCTGATTGATAGCTAATCCAACATTCTCCCTCAAGTTAGAGCATATATGTCATATGCACCAAGATTGTTTCAAATGAAACTAATATAAGCACCCCGAAGAGACTTAGTGAAGATGTTTCCCAGTTGATAGGCTGAATTAACAAAGTTAGTGGCAATACATCTAGATAAAAATTTTTCTCTGATGAAATGACATTGAATTTTTATGTGTTTGGTTCTCTCATGAAAGACTGGATTTGAGACTATATGCAAGGCGGCTTGATTATCACAGATTAACTTCATTTGTGTAACCTTGTCATATTTTAATTCTTGAAGCAAATGTTTCAGTAATATAAGTTTACATGTTGCCAAGGCCATAGCACGGTATTCTACTTTAGCACTAGACCTAGCAACCATATCATGCTTCTTACTCTTCCAATATATCAAGTTGCCACCAATTAAAACACAGTACTTGGAAGTAGACATTAGAATACTCAAATCACCTAGGTATGACCTTTATCTTCATATAACAATCTCTGTCCTGGTACGTCTTTGGTATATTTGAGAATGCGAATGACAGCATCCCAATGACTATCACGTGGGGACTACAGAAATTGACTAACCACACTCACAGCAAAAGAGATGTCTAGCCGAATGATAGTGAGGTAGCTTAGCTTTTCGACAAGTCTGCGATATCTACCAAGATCAGATAATAGCTTCCCTTGTCCTAGTAAGAGCTTGATATCCGGATCCATGGGAGTATCAACCAGTCTACAATCAAGCATGCCAACCTCCTCAAGAATGTCTAAGGCATATTTCCTTTGTGAAATAACTATGCCATTTGTGGACTGGGCCACTTCAATGCTAAGAAAATATTTCAACTTAGCCAAATCTTTAGTCTGAAAACAGTTGTAGAGATGTGTCTTCAATTGAAGAATACCATCCTGATCACTTCCAGTGATGACAATATCATCCACATAAACCACTAGATAAATGTATTGACCATCGAATGAGTGGCGATAAAAAACAAAGTGGTCGGCCACATTGCGAATCATACCAAATCCTAAAGAACTGTACTAAACCGTCCAAACCAAGCTCATATAGATTGTTTGAGCCCATAAAAAGAGCAGCAAAGTTTGCATACTAATCAAGACTCCCCCTAAGCAACAAAGTCAGGTGGTTGTTCCATATAAACTTCCTCCTGAAGATCACCATGAAGAAAAGCATTCTTAAGATCCAGCTGATAGAGAGGCCAATGATGTAGCATCGCAACAATGGATAAAAACACACACGAAGGCAATCTTAGCTACTAGAGAAAAAGTGTCACCGTAATCCAATCCAAAAATTTGAGTGTAGCCTTCGATAACCAAGCATGTCTTAAGATGATCAACCTTCCCATCAGGACCAACTTTTACAGTATAGACCCAACGGCAACCAACAGTAGATTTACCAAGAGGAAGCGAAATCAATTCTCAAGTGCCACTAGAATGTAGAGCATCCATCTCATCAACCATGGCCTAGCGCCACAAAAGCATAATAGGGAGAAGCTAAGTGATGATAGCTAAGGAAGGTGTATATGGGGTGAGGGTTGCGAGTAAAACATATACCTTTTCGAGTGGCAATGGGTTTAGGAGAATGATCAATATCTGGCTCAGAAGCAACTAGCTAGTTCGAGGTAGGTGAAGATATCGTAACACGAGGTGAGTTAGCAGGTTCTTCATCAGCAGCCGTAAGAGGATGTGGACTGCGATGATAAACTTGAAGGAGACGTTCAGGGACAATAGAAGCAGCATCGAAAGAGAAAGAACAAAGGTAAGGAGTGGGAAGAACCTCAAAAACTGGGCGACTCTCAACAAGGGAGGAGAGAAAGAAAGGAGATGCCTCAAAAAAGGTAACATCAGCAGAGATGAAATAACGTTGCTGATCAAGAGAGTAACATCGATAGGCTTTCTGAAATTGTCAGTAACCAAGAAAAATGCACTTGACAACCTTGGCTGAAAGTTTGGGACGACCAAGGGTCATGTCATGAACAAAACAAATGCTCCCAAAAACACGAAGTGAAAGGAAATAAAGACTCTTAAGTATGGAAAATGATGGAGTAAGGGACCTCTTGCTGTAAGACAGAGGAAGGCATCCAGTTAATGAGAAAACATACAGTGAGAACAGCATCATCCCAAAAATGGAAAGGTGCATAACTATGCAATAGAAAAGTGCGAGCAGTTTTAATCAAATGACCATTTTTGCACTCAGCAACTCTATTCTACTAGGGTGTATAGACACGTGAAGATTCATGTAAAATACCCTTAGAAGCCATGAAAGTAGCGGAAGGAGCTGAGAAATATTCTCTAACATTGTCACTGCGAAAGACACGGATAGAAACATTAAATTGAGTTTGAATTTCAGCACAGAAGTCCTTAAAGATAGTAAATAGCTCTGAATGGTTTTTCAATAAGAACACCCAAGTACATCAAGAGTAATCATCAATGAAAGTGACAAAATACTAAAAACCTAAAACAGAGGGAACATGACAAAGACCCCAAACATCACTATAGACAAGTTCAAAAGGGGACATAGCCCGATTATTAACATGCTTTGGAAACAAAGTACGAGATTGTTTTCCAAGCTGACACAACTCAATTTAAACTAAAATCAGTGGAAAGATACGGGATCATCTTTTGTAATTTGGATAGACTCGGATGTCCCAAATGATTATGAAGAAGAGCTGGAGATTCAATAGAAATGCAGACTAGCAGGTGGAGATGGTTTGTCGAGAAAATAAAGTCCTTACGACTCACGCTCGATGCCAATCATCTGTCCCGTACCCCGATCCTACACTACAACAGAATCAGCAAAAAAAGGTTATGGAACAATGAAAAGTATGTGTCAGTTTACTTTTAAAAGCAAGATTAACGAGGCTTCCAGGAACATATAAAATAGAATCCAATGGTAATGAAGCGGCCGGTCGTGCTTGACCAATGCCTGTAGCAGATGTTTTGGAACCATTGGCAAGAGTAACAATTGGCAAACAGGGATAAGTAGAGAGAGATGAAAAGAGACTTTGGTTACCAGAGAGATAATCAGTTGCACCAGAATCAAGAACCCATGGTCCAAGAGTGGTAGATCGAGTAACACAAACAATAGAATTATCAGTGTGTACCACAAAAGCAGTGGATGACGACATAGTCTGTTTAGAAGCCTGATATTGAAGGTAGTCCTCATAATCACTGCTAGTCAAAACAGGAGACGAAGAAGATTGATTCTCAAAAATTTTTGTTTGGGAATTGGTTGCGACAGACTGAGCCACTAATAGCAGCATGTGGTGGTCGACCATGTAGTTTGTGGCACCGTTCTGGAGGATGGCCCCATCTATGACAAAAATTGCATTTAGGACAGTTACCTCGTTGTGACTTACTGCCCCGATTGTTCCCTTGTTCTCTTCTACCAAAGGTTTGTGACGCCAAGACGGAGGAATCAACTTGAGAGCCATCGATGACTGAAGACGAGGAAGATATCTGAAGAAGTCTAGTAAAGGCATTTTCTAGCATCGGAACAATGGGACTGGATAATATTTGATTCCGGACCAGAGCAAGGTCAGATCAAATGGCAATCAATCCCAGAACCATAAAAAACTTATCTCGCTACTACAATTGTTCTTCTGCAATATTACCAACTGGTAACAACGAGTTGAACTCTTCCTTCAGGGATTCTAGACAACCAAGAAATTCAGACATATCCATGTCTTGTGGCTTCAAATGAATGATAATGGAAATAACATAGTAGAGACATTGGATATCATTTGTATAGAGATTTGGCCTTTGTCCATACCTGAACACAAGTCTTGTATGCCTTGTAAATGACATATAGTTTTGGATCAATGGTCTTCCATAACATATTGCAAAGAAAAGCATCGGTCTTCTTCCACGTTGCTCTCTCAGCACTGGGAATTTCATCGTCTTTCTTACTCAAGTGATCTTCCATTCCTTGGCCCATGAACCATAACTCAACAGAGGCAATCCAAGACATGTAATTGCTACTTCCAACTAGCTTTTCAAAAGTAATGATAGGTGAGGAAGAAAAAGGAGAAGAGAAACCTGTAGATTTAGATCCAAAAGTGACTGAAGATGCTGGACTCTCCATATTTTGGATGGAAGGCAGTTTGGAAGCATCTTCAATGGCAGATTTGTCAGAAAAGCCCTCCATATTTTGCATCTGAACAGCAAATTTGAACAAAGACAAATCTGAAATTGGGTTGCAAATCTAGGTGGTAGATCTGACTGGTTGAATATAGTCTGATGGGTCAGCTTTGGACTGAACATATCTGAAACAGATTGATCTTGTCGGGTCAGGTCAAACCAGATCTAGTTTGAGATCTGAACAAAGACGGATTAAAAGGGGCGCAACTGTAGATCTGAAGAAACAAAACCCATGAAAACTATCGACTGCTGGCAAACACAAAAGTGAATAGCAACAATGCGACCGACAAAGGAAGGTGAGGAGGCAGTCGAATCGACAGCCACGGAGCCTAGCAGCAATGATGGCGGCAGCAGCTAGCAGTGAACGAGACACTAACGTTGGATCTAGGCGCGCAAATCTTGGCGATGGCAACTGGCCTTAGATCTAGGCAGATGTTGCGTAGCGGCAACCAGATTTGGGCGACAACAACGGCGGTTGTGCGGGCATCTAGGCAACGGCAGTCGACAATGGCGCTTGTCTAGGCAGCGGCAGCGGCAGCCGAATCTGGGCGATGGCAGCTGGCAATGGCACAGTGGTAGTGGCAGTGACTGAAAGGCAAGATCTGATGAGATCTCTTCCGACAGTAGGGAAGTGGCATTGGCGATGCTTCAAACTACTGACTACAACAGTAGTAATGGAAGATGAAGCACGGCCACAGAAGACAAAGATAGAGACAGTGATTGCACCCTGGGAAGGAAGCAGTCACTGCTAGAAGGGGGGGACGCATGTCAGAGCTGCTGGTAGACAAACACCGAAGGTGGAGGAGACTCACACAATAGAGGCTAGATCTTGGGTTTGTATGGTGGTTTTGATACCATGTTGAACCAGAGAACTTGGTGAAGTCTAACCTCTTTCTATTGAAATTTATAATATAAATAAATGTACAATAATTAAGGCTAAAATTACTCCTAAAATTAAGGCCTAATTGTCAACTAACAGCTAATCCAACAAAACCCATGACCTTCCAACCACAAATAAACAACCTTAAAATGCAATCAAGGCTCACCCTCTATGCCAAAAAGACAATTAGGTATTAAAAAAAAAAAAAAACAGTTGTATAAGAAACATATATCAGTAAAGAAAATATGTATATACATATAGCAAAAAAGAAGAAGAAAACTAGAAACATAATAGAATGACTAGTTAATTACCTAGCCTTCTTCATCTGGTCTAAAACAGCTTTGTAGGCATACTTCCACCAAGATCTTGGATCAGATTTCACAGACACATGAGGGCGGAAATGAGCATATTTTAATCGTTGATTAAAGGCAGCAAAGTTGTCAGCCAATTTTAATAAATCCTTGTAGCCATTCTGAGAACATCAAAACAATTAAACTTCCAAAATGACAAAAATCCAATGATGCAAGAACTCTTCGAGGAGAATTTGATCTACCTTTGATAAGCAAAGTGTAACATCATCCAAGTTTACAGCTGCTTTTTGTCGTGGTTGACCATTGTTAGCAGATTCATTAAGTCGAAGCTTGGAATACTTTGCACTACCAGTTACTGGTTGCAGAATGTAAGTATGCCTTCCAATAAGACTATCAGCAAGTTTGCCATCCTTTGTGCCATATTTGAAAACCTATTGCTCATGGGACTAGTTATGGAGTTCGAAACTTAAAATCAAGATGCAAAATGATTAGAATAGGAAAGAGAGAGCATACCTGACACCATTCTGCAGGTATCAAATCCTCCCATGGCTTATCAACATGCCATGGACAAATGTCAGAATCCAAATAAACAGCTAGTTGTTCAAGTTCCAGAGACTGTATAATAACGAGCAAAAAGAATTATGAAACGCAAATTGAAATCATAAAGAAGTTTAGTTTTTCATTATTTTCTTAATTAACTGTTTGCAACCCACCACCAGAGTCAATAACAACAGAGGACCAAACAAAATATTTTTGCCTACAACCTCCTCAAGAAAAAATAAGTTACATAAATGAAGGGAATGGAGGAGTGACAGAAATAGAAAAATAAAATAAAACAAGAAATGGATTCAACTTCAACTGTAACAAGTAAATACTCTTTAAGAAAGCTGTTCACAGTAAGACGAATACTAGAACCACGCAAGCACAAAATATTTTACCTACAGTTTCTCTTTTTGTTTCAGTTCTTGAATGTTCGCCAAAAATGCTGGCAAACCATCTTGAATGTTCGCCAAAAATCCGGCTAAGAGTGGCAACATCATTACTGCATATCATCTTGATCTCTTGGTATTGATCTATCTTTAACCAAAGCCCATTCATCTTGTTAAAATACTCGGTAACAGTTAGAGATGCTTGTCGAGTACTATTAATATTTGTTTTGATATCAAAGATTGCCGACACATCCTGTACCTTCGAATAGGTCTGCCTAATAGTGTCCCAAATATCCTTGGCCAAATCTAAGAACATATAGTTTTTACTAACCTCAGGTTGCATGGCATTCCACAGCCATGACATGATAAGAAAGTCCTCGATATCCCATGCCAGAAAAACTGGATCAGTAGTCTTCAGGGGTGAGGCAGTGAGGTGCCCTAGTTTTTCTCGTCCTTTGAGGAAGGTTCAAACAAGCTGCGCCCATTGGAGGTAATTTTTACCGTCTAATCTGTAGTAGACATGCATTCCAGGTAGTTCTCCATTGTTGGATCCAGAGAAGTTGCCCGCACTTCCAATTGTACTGATAATCAAGACAAGTTCTGACTCTCCAGTAACAAGGCCGGGATTAATATCAGAGAGTTCTGACATCCTTAGTAATTAAGGAATCAAGAGAAGGCAATAAAGGCCCCAGGGAGGAAACAAAGAACGAGTGACAAAGAATGAAAGACTAGACTGCAATGACGGCTCAATCAAGGTCTAAGAGCAAAATGAAGGCTCTAATACCATGTTGAAAACTATAAAGAACAACAAGAATGAAACTTGGATTGGGAAATCTCAGAAGAAATCGTACTTCCTAATGATTCTATTGAATACTCCATGAGGAGTTTAAATAAACAAGAGATCCTAAAATCTAAGAATTTAAAATACAATCAAAAACTATTTAAAATACAACAACATATTTTAGATATTACTAATCTCCTAAATTTTAGAGGTAGATAAGATTCTATCTCCTCCTAGAATTTAGGAAAGCTGGAGCTTTATCTTGATCATAAATTGAGGCATTATCTTTTACCATAATATCCCATATTTCAACATGGTGGATGAGACAAAAGACTTCGTGAATACTAAGCCTAAGATCTAGAGAAATAATTTAGAACCTAGAGGTTTTAAGTTAAGCAGATTGAATATCAAATATATAAAATGTAAGTTTAGTAATAATAAAAGTGTGGATGATGTTACGTTAAAACTATAAGATCATGCTATACAAAGCACAAATTAGTTCAGATACCTAGGATTAGTCATCCAAAACTAATGAGGACGTTAACCGTGGAGTTAAGAGAAGGATGGTTAAAATGGAAAAGCGCATCTGGATTAGATGAGGATGTTAAGATGGGTGTGTTGAATAAGAGATAGAGAGAAAACCCTTTTTAGGAGAAAAGAACAGTGTAAGGTCTAGCATCCTTCTATTGAAATTTATAGTAAGGCTATACAATAATTAAGACTAAAATTAAGGCCTAATTACAAGCTAATTGACGACTGATTACATGCTAATTACATCTAATTACATTTATTCCAACAAGATGTATGGTATACAAGAAAAGATAAGATTAAAAATAAGATTATTCATAATCAGGTTATAGTGACTTTTATTAAAGATAAGATTTGTGAGACCAGATTAAGATAGTTTGCTCATGTGAAAATAAGACCAATAGAAGTCTATGTTAGAAGAGTGGATGGTATGGAACAAGTATCTAGTATAAGAGATAGATGAAGGCCAAGAAAAACTTGGCAGAGACAAAAGGTCTGGTATGAGTTGTACAAGCCTTATAGAGGATAAGACATGGACAAAAATGACTACCAATCTAGAATTCATGTAGCTAACCCCACACAGTGGGTTTAAAACTTGAAATGTTATTGTTATTGGGGCGCAATTATGAATGTACATGGGTGCATCACCATGGATGACTTCTTATCGAGAAAAAAGGCAAGTAGAAGAAGAAAAGAGATCATATAGAAATCCAACAAAACTATGCATTATTAGCACCGTAAAACTCGAATTTTTAAAAAGAGACAAATAAGAGGGAAAACAAAATTCAAGAGGAAATAGGATTTCCAAAGCCATTGTAGATTAGGATAATTTAAACTTTCAAAGAAATTGTAATTTAGTTCAAATTCTAATTAAAGATTGAGATGAGACAGATTATCATAGTTGTGAAAGGATTTAGATTGGGGTGGAAGTTTGTATTGATGATAAACTTTATTCTAGAATTTGTCTTGGAAAAATTGGGTTAAATTAGAATGACAAATGTATTATTGGATGAAGATTTGAGAAGGATTGGGATTAATTGAAGAATTCGATACAAATCAATTCCTTGTTGAAGAGGGATTTAGGCCTAAAGATGTAGATTTGCGGATAAATTTAGAAGAAAAGCCTATGTATTATTTGATTAGGATTTGATAAGGTTATAATTTAATTGAAAAATTAGAAACAAAAGGGGAAATTGAATCCAAAACCAAAAGGGATTTGGATAAAACCTAAGAAGCTTATAAATATAAGACTTAGAGGAGGATTAAATCATAAAACTTCAAGCAATGGGAATTAATGAGAAGCAAGGTTGCTCGATAACTGTGGACCATATTGTGGATTTCCTCTACAAAGGGATTAGGTAAATGGTTATTCTTGCACTAGTATGCTTTGAAAATTTTTCTCATGCATTTTGAAAATTATTTTGACAAACATATGTTCTCAATTTTATAGAATGGGGATTTATCAAATTGTTTTGAAAAGATTATTTATGATGTTAGTGTGTTGTTATAAACTGTAATGTAACTTATAAACTGTTATGGAACCATTTGAGAAGTCCAATGGTTACTCTGGCAACTGAAATTCAAGTATTCACACAGTGCCATGGAATTTTAGTTTCTCAACGAGAAAAGATGAACTGATTATTTCGGTCACGCTCCACCAGCAGGAAAATTATTGGTCCCCCTTTGTACATTGTTTGGATCTAAGGCTATACTACTCATTAAGATATTCAGTGGGGTTTGAATTGAATCTTGAATATTGTAGTTCCTTGAATAAATGATGATTTGTACATTGCGGAAACTGTTAGCTACACCATGTGTGATTTTTATTCGGGATGCAAGTTATTACATGGGGAAATATTGGTCAATAATTGAAATTGAGTTTTGTTTTAACATATATCTATGAAGTTCTTTATTTTTGGTATTAATCTATTATGCAGGGTGACCTTCAATGGCTTTAAGCTTTACCACTCGGACCCAACATATTTTCCAAGCACGCAAGATTAGGGGGCTAGACGTGGACTCAAATCGGGGGATTATTAGTGGACCCAGTTTGGGATAGTTTAATTTTCAGTTATTTTTTATTGTTTCAGTTATGTAAATATGGAAGGCAAAGGCTTTGTGAACTTTGAGTCCGGGCTTAGGGTTCACAGCCAATTATACAACCTTTTTTTTTTTTTTTTTTTTGGGGGGGGGGGGGGGTGTTGTTAACCATCAAATCATCATCTTGATATTTGTTCCTTATAAAAATACAACAGTTAACTGCAATAATATAACGGAGACAATTTCACTTACATAACAATTACACTTATATTAGGGACCAAGGTGAATATGCACTTAAAAGTTCAGAAAAATGGAACCTTCTGAATACACTCTAGTGCACCCCCAGTAAGAAACGTCTCTTTCCCATTATCATCAACTGTCACAGCTGACAGTTTCTCCAAGGTCACACCAGCTGCAAATGGGTGACCAGGATTGCTACAAAATGAAAGTCAAAAAGTCCATAAACAAGTTATTGAGTTAAAAAGAAATCAGCATTCAAGCTTATTACCTCTCAGTATCTTCATACCGGACGTGAATATTTGAAATTGAAAGCCTCAAATTACCAATTATTGTGTCGATCAACGACCCCAGCCATGATTTGTTCTTCAGAACAACCAAAGCAACAAGATCTTACTTTAATAAGAATAACAAGAATAGGAGAATCAAGAAGCCAACTATTAAGCAAACAAGAAAGTTTAGCAATTTCACTTTCAACAACTTGGCCTAAAAATTACAATTTTCAGCACCATATTGTCATTTACCTCAAACAACAGCAACAAAATTGATAGGCAAAAAAGCAGTAACAAAAAGCCAGCAAAAAAACAGTAAAGCGTAAATACAACCTCGGGAAGTAAATAATCTGCATACAAAAATGTCTTGAGTACCTTGTACCATCGTAACAATAATCAGGAAAATGCAATGGAGGGGGGACCAAAAAGGCCAAGGTGGTATTCTGTCCAAAAATCTTCTCTTCTCTTTTTTTCTAATTATGTAAGAATCTTTTAATCCAAGTAAATTTCATTAAAAAAGGAGTAATTGGGTATCACCACCACGAATATTCAAGGAAGAAGTGCTAGAGCCCCATTCCAAGGCTAAGCTCAACCATAAAATGGACTAAGTTTTAAGAGAATGCATATACTTTTTTTTACATATTATTTCTTCAGAAGTGTGCAAATTCTACTACCTCTCGGAGTTTAAAGAAATCCCTTGGCAACCAGCCTAGCCTTATGCTTAAGAATAGACCCATCAGCGTTATACTTCACCCGAAAAACCCATTTACAACCAATTAAGTTCATATTCTGAGAAAAACGAACCAGCTCAATAGTATTATTTCTCTGCAAAGCTGTGTACTCTTCTTCCATAGCCTTAACCAATCATGAGTCTAAAAGAGCCTCACGAACTGAACTAGGTTTTAAGGGAACTCACTAAGGCATGGGGGGAAGGGGCAACTAGTTGTTTAGACTTTCATCTTGTGATCATAAGGTGAATTGAAGGTGCTGGAATAGGTTTAGGCTTGGGTAGAGAGATTGGAGGTTCTAGTGACTGAATAATAGAAGGTTAGAGATCTTGTGAGGCACCAGTAGACGAAGCTAAATTGTCACATGTACCACCGGAGACGGCACTAGACGGTATTGGGGCCGAAAACCGTGCTACTTGAGGACACATTAAAGAATTAGAAGAGGAAGAGATAGGTTCCAAAAAGGCAGTAGAATACCCAGTTATCCTGATGACTAAGGTAGAGAAGAAAAGGAAGTAGAAAATAAAGTGGGATAGGGAAAATCACTAGGATTGAACTATACATGTCTAGATACATACACTTTCCCTGATGGATGTCCCAACCTATCATGCCACTGTAGACAAGTTCTAGAATTCAAAACTACATTTATATCCCTTGGAAGCTCATGACAAAATGAGTTCTGCCATTTACATGAACCTTGTTTATTACATATAGTTAAAGAAGAAAACACTGAATGAACAGATGAAAACACTAGGGATTGGGCAGAAGTGCTACCAACAGTAGAACAAGTTGTTGGAGTCAGCCGATAGAGCCCATCCTTAAGATGTCCCCGAAGTAGCCCAGTCCGGAAGCTTTGTCCTTAATCAAACAAACATTCGAATGAAATTCAACCACAACATTATGATCATGAGTAAATTGTGACAAACTAATCAATTTTTTCTTCATACTCAGAACATGAAAAACATTAGGTAATGGAAGAGCTAAATTTGATATGGACTTGGCTTGTAAATAACTAGTACCAATATGAGTAATAGGCAATTTCTTACCATTGCCTATGGCAACTTTGTCCCCACCGGTATAAGGAGATGCAATGAGAGGTTGTTTAGGTTTGAAGTGATGTGATTAGTTGACTCGGAATCAACAAACCAAGCTAGATTTGAAAAAGAGGGTCGAACAGCAAAGTTATCAGGTGTGCAAGGGTTAGATGGACTACCATAGTGAGACCCTTGTATTGAACCTGTGTCATTCATGTAGGCTCCATTAGAATTACTAAAGGAGGCCATATAAGCTCTAGACTTTGACTAATTAGCATCATCAGATCGGCCAAATCCTTGATTAGGCACACGCTAGAAGTTTCTATCAAAACAGTGATAACACCGATCCACAAAATGCCCTAGTTTCCCACAGAATTGACAATAAACTCTCTTGTTAGAAGCTCTACCTCGACCTCTCCCTCCTCTATTAACAGATCCACTCCCTCTCTGAGAATATCCTCCTCTATTATTACCAAAGCTATTATTCTATGCAGTAGGAACTGACGCCACATTCACATGCATAGAAGACAGAATCAGAATTTATAGCAGAATGAGATGTATTCTTGGCCGACAAGGCGACAACCTTTGTTCATGAATCAACAGTAAATATTGCACATTTTCCAAATCTATTTCGTCCATCTGATATGTTATGAGGCTCACAACTATTTCATACTCCTAATCTAGTCCATTTAAGTATGGCAAGCAATATATCTTTGTCATTCAACGGTTCTCCTATGGCTGCCAAAGCATGTCCTATCGTCTTAATCTTTAGTATATAATCATTTATAGAGAGTGAATCCTTCTTTATTAATCTTAATTGTTGTTTCAACTAAAATGACTTTGTTGTTGTCTGTCGAGAATATAAGTTTTCTAAAGAAATCCATACCTCAGCAGATGATTCACAGTGAATCACTTGCGCAAATACTTCCTTATCAATGGTGGAGAAGAGCCATTCCAATAGGAGCTGATCAGATCAGATCCAGCTCAAATACTCTGGATTGACTGCTGCTTCTCCTCCTTCCGAATTGAGCAGAAACTTTGCCAAAGGAGATGTTTTATTGAGGAAAGACACTAGATCAAAGGCTCGAACCATGGCGAGAACTTGAGCTTTCCAGAAGATGTAGTTACTAGAGTCAAGTTTGATCGGAATGAAATTAAAAGCATTGGCAACTACTGAAAATTCAGATTGAGAAGCGGTTGATAAGGAGGAGGAAGATCGAGGAGGAGAAGAGGAGGAGCTAAGAGTGTGATTTGTGATTTGAGACCATTAGATTAGAGCAATGGCTCTGAAACCATGAAACAAAAACCCTAGGGCACAAAGAAATGACAGATACGAAATAGGAGAGAAGGAATAATGAGAGAAGTCGTAAACTGTATTGCAGAGAAAATGAATACTTAACCTTAGAGAAAGAACATAAGAGCTGCTTAAATAGGCAGCTCATTACACACGAAAGGGGCACCGCCTCTATCAATAACTAATACAGAAATTCAGCACTAATGTTAATACAACAAATACACTACAACAACCAAACAACAGCAGAAATTATACGGAAACAAGAACAGCAACAGCAAACAATACTATCATAAAACTTTAGATGCTTCCACAAATATGATAATCCAAGAATTCTCCCCCCAAGTGGCATGGAACCACAAGCTAATGCAGAGAAGCTTCATAATTCTACACATTATCCAACAGTCTCCAATGACAAATGCAGATTCAAAACTTCTGTTTTTCTGATTGTGAGAAAAAAAATTCCCATTTTGTTACTTGTTATTTACAACCAGAATTAAGCATCAAAAAGACTATACTTGGTCCACAAAATAGAAGGCATAATTGGTCCAGAGCACATAATATATGTTCCCCAAATGTTACTTTTACCTCACTCATCATATCATTAGGTTCTGCTTATAATTGTTTCTTGCTGCCCCCCACCCAAAAAAAAAAAAGAACAGAATTGGTGCCATGTGCCAATTGCAATTGCATTACCTACCAATATCATATTTATAATTACTGTTTTATATTAATCACTTCTTACATTCAAAAGTGCCATGTTCCAGTTCCCCATTTACCATGTGATCATACAAGGAAGTCTACTGATCAGTGCCTAAACTCCAGTAAATCACTTCTTCTGATCCTAGCCCCCATCCCAACTGCCAAAAAAAAATGTCTGTCCAAATTAAGTGGCATATGATTAGTGTTCCTTGTAGCACATACACCTTCAGTGAAAAACATAACATCACAAAGCAAAAGTCATTGAACCAAAAATCATTTGTGCACACGTGTTTTGTTGGGTGAGGGTGGGGGTGGGGGTGGGGTGGGTTGGAGAGGTGAAAGAGAAATATAACAATTTTGAAAGAGTTATAAATTTCAAGCATACATCCAAATGCTGTAACTTAACCAAGAAGCATTGACAGAATCAATCATTGGTTAACTGCAGTTAATGTCTTTTTTGCCTGGTTGAAGGAGCACATGTAAAAAGTACAGTAAGCATTGGCTCATTACTTCTTAGGTAATTGTGGCAGATTAATATCTCCCATGTGATAAAATTAAAATTATCACAACAAGAACTTGAAATATACAAGATAAAACTGTTTGGAAGTCAAACATTCAATATAAGATGATAGGCAATTATTATCTATTGCTTAAAGGGAAAAATTGAACTGCAAGCAAAGAAAATAAAAAGAATGCTGAAATGCAATATTCAACTAGTACCAGAAATTAAGTGCAAAAAGAATGTCAAAGTCAAATCTGTCTGCATAAGATTGACCATAGCATTGCAATTGGGAAAGCAAACATATGCATGAGCAATTACTGTTGAGCTCTCTTTGGAAGTTGCCAAGGCCCTTATCTAGATAGACACACAAATGAAATGAAGCCCACAGCCATAGCTTTTCACTATACATGTTTATGGCCAGCTGGAGATGGGATGTTGGCAAACAGGAGTTCTTCCAACACATAAATCTTCAGTATAGGATAAAGAACACTCACATCTTAACCAGGTTTTCTGTACCATAAAATGTAACCTGTGTTCCACAAGTTAAGTGGGCAAGCTAGTCACGACTTAACATAGCCCAGTCAAAAACAAAAATAAATGCACTTATTTTGTGAACCTTTTCCAGGCATGTGTGTGTGTGTGTGTGTGTCTATATATATATATATATATATATATGTAACACCCGAATTTCTAGAAAAGAGACAAATAAGAGGGAAAACAAAATCCAAAAGGAAATAGGATTTCTAAAGCCATTGTAGATTAGGATAATTTAAAGTTTCACAGAAATTAAAATTGAGAAAAGATTCTAAATGGACATTGAGATAAGAGGGATTACCATAGTTGTGGAGGGATTTAAAGGGGCTGGAATTTTGAATTAAAATTGATTAAGTCCGGGATAAATAAAGAAAAATCATAATGATATATATATATATATATATGTATTATTATTATTAAAAGAGAATTTGAGAAGAATTAGGATCGACTCTAAGGGATAGTTGAGAGATAAATCAGAAACATATAAGGATATTATCTTAATATGATTTGAGAAGGATTAGGATTAATTAAGGAATTGGAAACAAATCAATTCCTTGTAGAAGAGGAAACTATTCATTTAAAGTTCGGAGACAAACTAATTCCTTGGTGAAAAGGGATTAGGATTGATTGATAATGTAGATTTTGAGGATAAATAAAAAGAACCCTATGTATTTGCTAGTTAGGATTTGATAAGGATTATGATTAATTGAGGAATTACAAATAAAAGGGGAAATTGAATACAAACCAAAAGGGATTTGGATAAGAACTGTGGGGCTTATATATACAAGCTTACAGGAGTATTAAGTCATCAAACTTAGCTATGAGCCCGAGTGAGAAGTAAAGTTGTTGGATATTTATGGATTTTCTCTACAAAAGGGTTAGGTGAGTGGTTATTCTTGGACTAGATGCTTTCAAATGAATCCCATGCATGTTGAAAATTATTTTGATATAATGAATATTCTCAATTTCATTACTTGATTTATATTCTTGAACTGTTGATTTAAAAACAAATTGAGAAGGGGGATTTATCAAATTATTTTTAAAATATTATTAATGGTATTAGTGTGTTGTTATAAACTATTGTGGAATCATTTGGGAAGTCTAGGGATTACTTGGCAACTAAAATTCGGTTATCTATACAACACCATGGGAATTTTAGTTTCTCAATGGGAGGAGATGAACTGATTATTCTGTCATGCTCCACCGGGTACTCGGGGGTAAATCCCACAAAAATTGCTGGCTCCCCTTGAACATTGTTGGATTGAAGGCTATACTACCCATTGAGATATTTATTGGGGTTGAAATTATTTATTGAATATTATTGTGATTCCTCTTATTTATTGGTGATTATACATTGTGGAAATTGTTAGCTACACCATGTGGTATGTTGTAATTCTTTATTGGTGTTATTTGTTGTTGCATGGGGAAATATTGGTGAATATTTGAAACTAAAATTTGTTTTTATTGTATATGTATGAAATTCTTTATTTTGGTATTGACCTATTATGTAAGGTGACATTCACTGGCTTTTAAGCTCACCACTCTACCTAACATATTTTTCAGGTGAGCAGGATTGGGGAGCTAGAACTGGACTTGGATCAGAGGATTATCAAGGAATTCAATTGGGATAGTTTAGTTTTAGATTATTTTTTGTAATTTCAAAAATGTAAATATGGAAGGAATTTTAGGCTTAGTAAATTTTAAGTTTTAGCTGGGTTCATGGCTGGTTACATAACCCATAGAGGGGGATGTGACGTGTGCGTGTGCGTGTTGCATGCTAACAAACACATACACACAAAAATACACAAGCAGCATTAGAAACCAAGAGTGAAGCTTCTGCATAAACCTCATTGAACATGAAAGACGTACCATCTCAGACTTCAATATTTTTCTACTCTCCAGGAGCTTCATTTCCATCTCCTAACACAAAGCAACAAAAATCAGATATTTGGACACATATGGGGCAACTGGCCAACTTCAACACAGTAAGGTAATGTTTAACCTGTATTCTGTTTTTCTTTATTTCTTGAACAGCATCTTCACTGCATCCTTCAACTTGAGTTGCAGGTTCTGCCAGTAAAAATATGCGGTCCAGATGCACTAAAACTGGATCTTGGCCAAGCCTACTCCATGGAACCTAAATTAATGAAACATTAGAGACCTTATTGGAACCATGCAAAGATCAATGTTATTGCCACAAGGTAGTAGAACTTGAGTTTTATAGATTGAAAAGATCCAATTCAGTGATTGATGAAACATATAGCAATATGATAGGCACGCCCATGAATGGTAAATAAATATCTTCTTAAAGGTACACTTGGTCTTTTAGTGAACTCTGTTTCATTTAAATGGCACGAACCATCCAGGAGTAGGCTTACATTGCGCCAATTATACAGCTTCACCATCCAAGTATCTTTCCCCAATGAGATATGTTACCATACCACAAGTGACTAAACCTCAACGCCTTCACAAATAAAACAAAATGGAAAAGAACACGTAGAAAGAGATGGAGGACCCTTGAACCATGGTTTAAAAATGTAATATCCTTACAACTAAAACTACTATATCTACCAACTGAAACTCATATACCCTATCTTAATATGAGACAAGTGTTTCCATGCACATATCCTATGAAAAATAGCCCATTTGAGGCTTTATTGTTATTAAAAGGCATAAAATAAGAGACCCCCACCCCCCCCAAAAAAAAAACCAAAAAAAAAAAAAAGAAAAAAAAACAACAGGTAGCCAAAAAAGACTCAATGTTAGGATCACAAATTTTTCATAACTTCTGGAAGAAAACTTCTCTAGGAAAAGAAAACATGAGGGAGGGAGGGGAGGGAAAAGGCCAAGAATATCACAAGAAAACATATTCAGAACACTAATCAACAACTCCACTCCTAGTGCACAAAAGCTCCCCACTTTGCGAGGGTCAAGAGAAGAGGGGAGGGTCGTTTTTGCATGCATGTAGTCTTAACGGTGTTTTCCAAAAAGACTCATTCCACAACTCGAATCCATGGGAGGAAGCACTCATTTTTCAGTCCAATGCTCCAAAATTCCTATGGGGGGAAGTAGTACTGACGTAGCGTGCATGTGAAAAAAACATACTAAAATAAACCCTTGAAAAAGCAAACTTCAATAGCCAAAGTTTGGCTTTCAAGAAGACGCAAAAACAACACTGTTTTGCTAATAAAACCCAAATAGGTTGCTGATGGAGTAGAATCAAGAACAGAATACTCGAGAGGAAGAAATTGACAAAAATGGGGAAAGAATGTAGAGAGAAATGAGGGAGAGAAGTAGAGAGAAAATGAGAGGGAGATTGTAAAGAATTGTAGAGAGAGAATTAGAATTCATTCAATCAATTCAAAACATAATCCTCTCTTCTTACAATTGGCCTTTTATAGGCATAGTTAGCTTCTTAACTAATTTCTAACAGTACCCATATGCTCCTAATAAACAGCCAAATATCCCTAACAAACTATTATACCCTATTACAATAATAGCCCCTAACTGTAATTGTAACTCAATTACAGCTTTGCCCATATAATACCCAAGGGTCAAGACAGTATGCAAACTGAAGAAAGCCTTGTATGGGCTAAAACAATCTCCGCAAGCTTGGTTTGGGAGATTCACTAAGGCTATGATATGGTTTGAGTACAAGCAAAGTCATGGTGACCACACTTTATTTGTGAAACACTCAAGTAAGGACAATATTACAATCCTATTGGTATATGTTAATGATATTATAGTTGCTATGAGTGATGAAGAAGAAAAATTGAGGTAGAAAACACAATTGGCTAGAGAATTTGAAATGAAAGAGCTAGGGAAACTAAAAAACTTCCTTGGAATTGAAGTAGCATATTCAAGACAAGGGATATTTATATGCCAACAAAAGTACATTCTTGACCTGCTTAAGGAAACAAATACCCTTGGATGCAAACCAATGGGCACACCAATTGATCCGAGCCATAAAATGAGCCAAAACAACAAGGAGAGAATAATCATTGATAAAGGACGCTACCAGAGGTCAGTAGGAAGATTGATTTATCTCTCACACACTAGGCCCGACATTACTTATGTCGTGGGAGTAGTTAGTCAGTTCACGAATGATCCTAAGGAGGAGCATCTACAAACAGTTTAAAGAATTCTCAGGTACTTAAAGGCTACTCCAGGGAAAGGGCTTTTGTTCAAAAAATGAAGTAATCTTATGGTAGAAGGATATACTGATGCTGACTATATAGGATCTCTCACAAACAGAAGGTCAATTATAGGCTACTGCACTTTCATAAAAGGTAATTTGGTTACTTAGAGAAGCAAAAAGCAAAATGTGGTAGCCAAGTCAAGTGTAGAAGCAGAATTTCGTGCTATGGCTCTAGGTGTTTGTGAGCTTTTATGGATCAAAATAATTCTAAAGGATTTGAGGATTAAAATTGGATCGATGAATCAATACTATGATAACAAATCAGCCATCAGTATAGCACACAAGCTAGTACAACATGATCGAATGAAACATGTAAAAGTGGACAAACATTTCATCAAAGAGAAAATTAACAGTGAACTCATTACTATCTCTTATATGACATCAGAAAACCAATTAGCTGATGTTCTAGCCAAAGGATTATCCACTTCTAGATTTCAAGAGATTATTGGCAAGCTGGGAATGGACGATATCCACTCACCAGCTTGAAGAGAAGTGTTGGAATAAAGGGATATAGAAGGCTTACTCAGCTGATTGGCTGATTGACTCACCAAGGAATGTAGAAGATTATGTTTCCTAATGTAGATATAGAATATACAGTCAGTCAATTTCAGTGTTCTAAAACGCGCTAGGCGCTAGTCGGGCGCCAGGCTGGGGCCTAGCGCCTAGGGCGCCTAAGCGGGGCCTAGGCGGGATTAGAAAAATTGTTGATTTTTTTTATTTTTTTTAACTTTATGATGTAACTTGATGTTATTTTCAATTAAATCAAAATTAAAAGTGGCATGAAAAAATATATATATCTAATCTAATATATAAATAGGAATAGAAAAATATATATATCTAATATATTTAACATATAAATAGAAAGAAAATATATATATATCTAACATATAAACCCTAACACCAACAAACCATGCGCGCGCGAGAGAGAGAGAGAGAGACAGAGGGGGGGTCGAAAGCCGAAGCGGAAGCGGAGGTGGAGCAGCTTGACAGCGGCGACGGCGGCGACGTTGACGCAGCGAGGAAGCAATAGCGAGGACGACGCTTGAACGTGTAGAGGCTGTGAGGAGGTCGCGATGGAGCTGGAGGCAGCGAGGAGGTACCGACGGCGTTGAGGCAGCGGCGGCCTTGGGCTGAGAGGGCGAGACGGCTGAGAGGAGTAAGAGAGGCTTCGGAATCGACAACGGGTAAGATTTAAACCCAAAAATTAGGTGTCTCAGGTGGCGCGCCAGGCGGCTAGGCACCGCCTGGGCCGCCTATGCGCTGCCGCCGCCCGACTAATCGGGCCGACGCCTAGAGGGGCCGACTAGGCCATATTCGGGGCGGCCAGGGGCCGCCTAGCGCCTCACCGGTGCCTAGGCGGCCGCCTAGACCGATTTTTAGAACACTGGTCAATTTCCTAATTGTTTATGATTCTGTAATAGTTACTTTCCTTAGAGTCGATTGATAGTTTCTTTAGAAGTTAGATTGAATGTTTCCTTATGAAGGTGATAAGACTCACCTTAAATATAACTATAAATATGTGTTGATTGAATGAGAATTCAGTGAATTCCTTCATTCTTTCATAAGGTACACCCAACACACAAGAGCGTGATCATCAATAAATGTAATGAACCATTTAGAACCCATGAGAGAAGTAGAATGAGAAGGACCCCAAGTGTCACTATGTATGAGATGAAATGGTTTTGACATTTGAAATGGAAGAGAAGGATAATTTTTCATGGTTTTTTTAGCATAAATGCAGTGTTCACACTGAAATAGAGAAGGATCTTTATTACTAAACAAATTGTTAGGACTCCCATTAGTCTCACCTAACAAAGGCGTAAAAGGAGAGGAACAATAGGGGCAGCCAAGGGAATTGAGTCAGTGGCAAAAGAGTCAGAAATTGGTTAGATGAGAATATTCATTCACGTGACTGAAACAGAATGGGAGAGAGGTATAAAAGGGGAGGGAGGAGGAGAAAGAAGGCATCTGAAAAATTGTTGGAGAAACCGTTGGAGAGTGAGGCCCTCTCAAATAGGCCTGTTTCTTTTGTTTTCTTCCTTGTAATTGCTAATTTCCATTGCTGGAAGCTACTGTAATTGAAGAGTTCCTACTGTGAGAGCTAAATTTCAACCAATTGTATAAGGTCCTATCAATCTGGTATCAGAGCAACGATCCATGGGGGTGACCATCTCTGAGAGAGTGGGGGATTTGGAGGGAAGAATGGAGACTTATCAACAGCAGATTGAAGGGAAGACGGAGGGATTACAGATGGGATTAGAATCAATGAAAAAAGAGTTCTAGCAGGTGCAAAACATCTAGAAAAACATAGCCACGATGATGGAACAATTTGGCTTGCTAATGGAGAGATGGGAGGATCAGGAGAAAGGGAGGAAGGGGTAATAGTCGGGCGAGAACATACCGGTGGGTTCGACCCTCACTGAGGAGGCCACACCGGAACTAGGAAATCGGCATAGAGAAGCTGGCGGTGAGTTCGATTCATATGGGAGGTTAGATGGAAGGGTCCGATGCCTAGAGATGCTAGTGTTTGAAGGTGACACCCAAATGGTTGGGTGTTTCGGGCCAAGCAGTACTTCTTCGTGAACTAGCTATCGGATGTGGAGAAGTTAGACTCTGTTGCCCTTTGCTTTGAAGGAGCAGCTCTTGCTTGGTTCTAGTGGGAACAGCGAAGGCGACGGGTGAGGAGCTGGGAGGAGCTTAAGGCGATGATGAGGAATAGGTTCAAGCCCACGCAGGTGGGCACGATGGAAGAACGGTTCCTGGCGCTCCAGCAGTAGGGGTCCGTCAAGGACTACCGCCTTTGGTTCGAGACTCTGGCTGCTCCTCTCAAGGACATGCCAGAGGCGCTGCTGGAAGGCCACTTTATAAATGGATTGAAGGTCGACATAAGAGCGGAGATGAGGGTGTTGAGACCTATTTGGCTGGAGCAAATGATGGACCTAGCCCAACGAATTGAGGAAAGGAATCTGGTGGTGCGAGTTGGCCATTCCAGTCCAAGAGCATCCAGGTCACCGACCCCTGCAACTCCAGCCGCAAACCACCAGCAAGTGTTGGTCTCACCTTCCCCGGTAGCCTCACCCCGATCGACTACCACCATCCCTGGCTCCTCTCACCGGCCTCCTAATGTAGGTAAGTGGAACAATTCCCCATTTACAGGACAAAGTGAGAGTGAACTACAAGCTAAACAAGCTAAGGGGTTGTGTTTCCGTTGTGACGAGAAATATACGATTGGGCACAAATGTAAGAACAAAGAGCTGCAGGTGATGGTAATTCACGAAAAGGAAAGGGAAGAGGAAGATATAAAAGAAGCTGAAACTAGGGAAAATTCAGGGGAGGAAGGCGAAATGGTCAAAACGGGGAAAGTAGTGGAGCTGTCTATAAACTTGGTAGTTGGTCTAACCCCTCCACAAACCATGAAGATTAAAGGAGATATAGAAGGCCAAGAGGTGGTGGTTCTCATTTATAGCGGGGCTTCCCATAACTTTATATCGTTGGAATTGGTGCAGAAATTGGGACTGGTCAGGTTGCAAACGAGAGGCTATGGCGTGATCATGGGGTCAGGCATGGCTATTCAGGGGGCTGGAGTGTGTAAAGGGGTAACCTTATCGTTGCAAAATGTGGAAGTAGTGGAAGATTTCCTGCCATTGGAGCTGGGGAGCTTGGACGTAATCCTTGGAATGAAGTGGTTGGCCACTCTCGGGGAAACACAAGTGGATTAGGGATCATTAGTCATGAAGTTTAGAGTAGGGGGGACTACCATCACACTATATGGGGATCCTAGCCTCAGCAAAACTTTGGTAACGTTGAAGTCAATGATGAGGGCATTTAGAGAGAATGGAGAAGAGATGCTATTGGAGTTGGGGAGTTTAACTACCCAAGAAAAAGATGTTGGCTGGGCAGTCGCAACTTGCAGGAGCTACTAGCGGAGTTCAGGGATGTTTTTGAGGAGTCGTGTGGGCTTCCCCCACACCGAAGGCGGGATCACGTGATTACATTGCAATCGAGAGTGTCACCTGTGAATGTGCGCCCCTACCGGTACCCCTACCTTCAAAAAAACGAGATTGAGAGGCTGGTTTGTGATATATTGGCAGCAGGAC
The DNA here is from genome assembly GCA_036245055.1 of Diospyros kaki. Classification (NCBI taxonomy): domain Eukaryota; kingdom Viridiplantae; phylum Streptophyta; class Magnoliopsida; order Ericales; family Ebenaceae; genus Diospyros; species Diospyros kaki. Next base: position 33,544,745 of record BSEG01000007.1, read on the forward strand.
TTATTAGGCCGAGTGTGAGTTCGTTTTCCAGCCCGGTCTTGCTGGTCAAGAATAAGGATGGTGGCTGGAGATTTTGTGTCGACTACAAAGTTTTAAACAATATAACAGTTCCCGATAGGTTTCCTATTCCAGTTATTGAAGAACTATTGGATGAGTTGAATGAGGCTGCTATTTTTTCCAAGTTGGATTTGAAATCGAGGTATCATCAAATCCGAATAGCACCTAATGACGTTCCTAAGACTACTTTCCGCACACGAGGGGCATTATGAATTTTTTATTATACCGTTTGGGCTAACAAACGCCCACGCTACATTCCAATCTTTGATGAACGAGGTCTTTAAAGAGCATTTGAGGAGCTTCGTTCTAGTGTTTTTTGACAACATTCTGATTTATAGTAAGGATATGAGTGAAAGATCTGCTCCTCCTCAAGCATCTGAGTGAATTTGACTTTGTGTTCTAGACAATTCCACCCCATATTGTAAAACAAATCCATCTCTTGCCATAATTCTTTCAAGGAATTGAAGTATTCAATGACTGATTTATTGCCTTGCCATGTGTCTCAAATTTTTTACCATACTTAAAAACATTGTGATGTGTTCTCCAAATCTGAGTATATTTCTTACATTGCCTCCCATATTTCTTTGGTTGTCTTGTAAAACAAGTGCGTTCTCCCAATCTTTGGTTCTATGAAATTGATTAACCATGCCATCACAATGGAATTTTCTGCATCCCAAGCACCATAAATCGTGTCTATTGAGGCAAGCATTGGAATTGCATCGGTGACATACCCTGCTTTTCCTTTACCCTTGAGAACAAGAAAGACAGATTGGAACCATTCTTTGAAATTGGTTCCATTTAGTTTGTGTAGAGTGATCTAGAGAGAATGATTTTTTTTTATTAGTAAATAAATGTAAGCATTGATCAAAATGGACTATACATATACACCAGGCATACCCAGGAGGAACACATGAAAAGACCAAGGCTAATGACCTATAGCAAGGGATTCAAAATGAGATAAAACATAAGGATACAAGGAAAAAATAGTTATGTATACTTGTGTTTTAACCCTACAAACAATGTTGTCCATAGATGGTCTTTAGCCTCAAAAAAGTGCCTATTGTGGGTTGTCCATAAGTAGTAGACTGTGCTAACTAGGGCTATTCTCTTGGCCTTAGGTTGCCAAGAAGATCCTCGACCCTCTTTTTTGATCCATTTTAAATTGCTGGCAATGGATGACATAGATCGATGGATACCAATCCAAGCTTTAATCTTCCCCAAAATCCCCGAACTCACTGGACATTGGAAAAATAGATGGTGGGATTCATCGCAAGAACCACAAAGCCCAAAACCTCTCTCTATGTCCAGAAAATGAAGGTTGTCCTTCGTAAGCAATCTGGAGTTAGTACTAAGCCATAGAATAAATGTCTGTTTAGGGGGCACAGCTGAATTCCAAACATCCCCAACCCAAATTTTCCTAGAACCCTTTGGGCGAAAGTGATGATAAATATATGACATTTTGATAGTGTCGCCTTGATTCCAACTCTCAAATAATTGAATAGTTGCTGCCACCGACCCCTACAAGCAGCACAATGAATCTCTGATTGCAAATATTTTTTTCATTAGAGGAGAGTCATCCTTTTTGCATGATCTCTCCCATATCGTAGAATGCCCAAGGTAAACATGGTTAACCCATCTAACCCAGAGAGTGTCTTTTTTGCTATGGAAGTTCCATAAAACCTAGGCCAGCAGAGCCAAGTTCCAGCATCTCAAGTCTTTAAAGCCTAAACCTCCATCTTTCTTCGGAAGGCAGACATCTTTCCAAGAAGCAAGGGAGTGAGGAGAATTCCAAAGAAACTACCTACATAACCGAGTAATCTTGTCCATGACAGCAGCTGGAATAAGCAAGACAGTGAGCCAAAAGCACTCCACCCCCTGGAGAATACTCTTGATCAGCTCTGATCGACCTGCATAGGATAAAGAAACACATTTCCAAGTCTTAATATGACTAGCAATTCTATCTATAAGAGGCGTGTAGTAATTAACTTTGAGCTTGGCAGCCACAATCAGAATGTTGAGATACCGAAATGGCATTTGACCCTTCGAGAACCTGGATAAATTCTGGATGGCCTTAATGTCATGATCATCAATACCAACATAATACATATTAGACTTGAGGTCATTCACATATAGCCCAGATTTGGCTCCAAAATTAGAAAGGCAGTCTAAGCAGGTTTTAACTGATGGAATGTCCCCTCTGGCCAACAACATAAGATCATCTACAAAGGCAAGGTGGGTAATACGGAGGCTGCCACAGCGAGGATGGAAATTAAAATCAAAGTTGTCAATCGCAATCTTCAGTGATCTGGAAAAGTATTCTAGACACAGAACAAATAGGAACGGAGACAAGGGATCCCCTTGTCTTAAACCTTTCCACCCTGTAAAGAACCCACATCCATAACAACCTTATCCCTCACCTTATCCCTTTTCTCTTATCTCCTAACAACCTTATCACCTCATCCCTCACCTTATCTCTTAGTTCCCATCCATAAGAGAGAGAAACAGGTTTTAAATTTAATTTTTCCAACAGCATATAACCCATAACTTTGAGGGATATTTTGAAACTGTGATTATCTATCTGCAGGATACAGCAGAGTTGACTCAAAGTTGAATGAAAAATTTTTAGTAACCACCTACATTATATGAAATCTACCATTTGAAAGCCCTCCAAGTTTAGTTTTAAATCCAATTAACAAATTTCAATTTCGAGATTTTTAACTGTTTTTCATAGCCAATAATGTTCGAGTGTTCAATCTGCCCATGCAGAATATTAGGCATCTTATCTACTTTTTGACTCAGCAAATGGTTTGTGTTTAGGCTTTAGTGCAAAACACCAGGGCCAACATTCTATATTTCCATGCTATGAAACATTATCCTTGGGAAAATCCAGGCATTAGATGTGTGAGGTGTCTTTATTTTGATTTGACATTCAAAGCACATTGTGATTGTAATTTGACCTAGTTTTCATATTCTGTGCTAGGTGGCTCTAAGAAAACTTGAATAATATTCGCATGTTTTATATGTACATCTTTTCCTATATTTATATACAATGGGCTGCACTTTCTAAAAAAGAGTCCAGATCATAAATCAAAGGAATTGATTCCTAAATAAAGGATTCCGATACTTAATCAAGGGGATCAATCAATCAGATCCCAAATTATAGGAATAAATTAGGAAAAGAAAAAATAGGAAAGGATTAATTTTCAATCAATCAAAGATAGAGAAGATATTGGCTGGCAGCTGCAAGGCTGTCGTGAATAATCTTTAACATAAAAATTAGTTAGAGACTTTGGAGCTTAGGTGTACAATTCGCAAGGTGCACTCTGGCTTTAAAGAGAGTATATCAACATACGGTAAGTAAACATGAAATGAAACAACTGGATTTTGTAGACGCTTTGAAACAACAAAACTGTTTTTATTTTACTGTCCAGTATGATATGAAACAATTCTTTGTTTATCTGACATGTATCATGAATTTCTTAAGACAAATATCAACTCAAAAATGGAAATGCTTCTGGAAACAAATTATGTGCCCCCCTCATATAACTGAAAACAAAATGAGTTTAAATGATAATTCTGCTACCTGATATGTGAATTGTGTGAAATATGCTTTTGGTCTGCTTATGAATAGAAACAGCCAAATGAGAGGAAGTTTGTTAAGACTGGAAATAATATAAAAGATTATTGCTTTCTAAAACAACTTAAAGATTTAAGTGAATTGGTACTTAACAATTCTACAACATAGACTCTCAGTAGTAGAAAATTTTTGTCAACCTATAATTTTCACATATGTATCAATTGGTCCAAGTTATAACCAGAAAGGTATGGAAGACAAACCTTCAACTTAACTGATCCAAGAAATCCTGCCTTAACCTTAATGGGCAAATTTAATGCATTCAATGCTTCTGGCTTCAGTTGCATATTTGTTAGCTCAACATCACCTGTCACAGCAATGACAATCACAACAAAAAGTGCCCAATAAGGTCTTCAGCTCATAAGCATTTATCAGAAGAAGTAAGATGTTCAACTAAACAGAGTGCATCTGAGAGAGCACTCCGCTTCTGATTTAAAACCAAAATATATGTTTAACTGATTCCAACAGTCAAACAACAAGAACGGAAAATAAACGAAAAATGTGCTATATTATGTATGTTACCAACCACAACAATATGCTTTCCCTACCCTACATAGTCACATAGTACCCTGCAATAAACCAACTTTAGCTAAAAAGAGGTAATAACTCTAGCTGTTCCTGCCTATTTCTTGTTTCAACCTGCCTAAAAGAAAGAGCAACTCTACCAACAAGATGATATATATACACACACAGAAAGAGATAGAGAGCAATTCCCATCTTACTTCTATTTAGCAACTATTGCTTTTAAAACCAGTTTTCTGCTCAAAACTGTTGTTTCTTGGATCCACTCATAGATGGGCATCTCTCCCAGATGAGCCTATTTGTAGAAGAGAATGTTGACTTAGTGTAGCTGTTATTCCTCTCCTCTTTTTGTTACAAATTTTTCTTCATTTCATCTATTCACCACACAAGTGCTTCTATCAATCTTCTCCTCACTTCTCCTAACCATCACAATTATAACTCCTCCATCTTATCTTTAATAGATGACCCTCTTATCTTTATCATGTATGACCTACTTTCTCATTTTGTTTTTCTTATAGTCACACATGCATCCTAACATTCTAATCTCGGCACACTCATATTTCTTACATGTCAGCACTTAAACACTTAACTGGCCAATATTTGAAATTCTATAGTCATCCTATAAAACTTCCCTTTTGGTTATAAAGGGATTTTACCATTGCATATAATGCTAGAAGCGCTTCTTCTCCACTTTAACCATCATTTTGATCTTAGAGATAGAAAATACAAGTGATATTAGACAGCTTTAGAATTCTACAAATCCCTCCCCCCCCCCCCCCCCCAAAAAAAAAAAAAAATAGGAGGTCAATAGTTGATTAATAATTGTTGATGAGTTGTTTCTTGAAATGTCCAAAAAGAACACGAATTCTTTCCTAAAATGCCCAATAGAAATTGTGCAAATCAACAGAACTTCACATACACAATTTCTTTTGCTCCAACCAACTCAGACCATCTTTAGGTTGTTTTGAATAATAAAATAAACAGGGGAAAAGAAAAATCTTGATCTTAGACTGCAGTTTGTATAACTGAACATGGTAAGTTCAAAATATAACAGCATATCAAAGACTTAATCCCACTAGGTATGCTTCTAAGCACACTCAAGCAGAAAGGCCTTCAAGAGCTTAAGCACAAAGCCTAAGTGCGATCTAAATCCAAACAAAGCACAAATGTTAGAAAAAATAAAGAAAGAACATAACGACTACAACTAAATTACTAGATAATACTGTCGAGGAAAAAATTCATGCTAAAAGAGAACAAAAGAGGGTTTTTGAAGTCATTTTCAATGATTTCATCAATATTAAGGATAAGATTGTTGTTTTGCCCTTGTTAATGTTTTGATGATGAAAAACTTTATATTCTTGGCATTTGAAATGAATTAAATTCTATCTTTGGAAATGGAAAATATTCATTTTGAAATGAATTTTGGGTATTTGGTTGAAATCAAATGTGTGTCAAAATATTTTCCGATCAAGAAAACTCATTTAGTAGCCAAAGCTGTCAAAGCCATGTTTTAAAATCCAAGGCTAAGGAGTCAACCATTTTTTAAAAGGAGTCGGATTGATTTTCCAAGCATGCCGACCGTTTTCATGCTTGCTCTTGACCGTGCCCAATAGACCGCTTCTGCATCATTTCCGGTCGACAATTTTGGACCCAGTCAACCATTTCTTATATACTGTCTCTTGGTGTAAAAGATAAACCCTAGCGGCTAGAGAGAGAGAGACAGAGGTCAGTGCTGAAGTTTTATTCTCAATGAAAAATCAGATACAGAATACATTACATAAGCTGTATATATACAGCTTTATAACTGAAAGAAGAGCTACCGCCTCAAATACAAACTAACGCAATAGCAACATAAACTAGACTGAAAACAGAAGCAAAACATAACAAAATGCTATCTGAATGCCACATTCTCTTCAACACTCCCCTTCAAACCATGCTCCTTCAGCGGCTCTTTAAGATAAAAATTTCAGTGAAATATTGTCATTGCTTTACATCTTTGTTCACTAGTACTAACAAAAGACCAAGCAAGCCTAAGTTTGTTGCATAACATCTGAAAGTCTGTTAAAGCATTTGTTCTAGATTAGAGCTTGTAATATAAGGGGCATTTTATGTAATATGTTTGCTGTTTTGTTTCTAGAAGGTTTTTATTATTTTTCTAGGGCTGACCGAGGTTGTTGTAACTGCCCTTTGGGCAGTCGGTCAGGCTGAAGTCTCCCGCCCTATTTGCTTATAAATAGGGGTTGTGGGGAAGACTTTAGGATATGCTTTTCTCTGTGAGTTAGCAAGCTGTCTTGGGATAAGATTAAGCACATAGGAAGACGGTTTTATCTTTTTTGAATCAACTCAATATAGCTTTCAAGTTTATGGGCTAGGTGTGAGTTGAGTTTTGAGTGCTTTGTAATCTTGTATTAACTTTCAAGATAGTGGAGATAGTGGAGGCAAAAGCCAAGCTGGATGTAGGTCTTTCTTAAGACCGAACCAGGATAAATTCTTGTGTGTGTTTGTGTGTTCTTGATTGGTTCTTGATTTGGTTTCTGGTTGCTGGTTTCTTGTGAATCAAGTAGAGATTTCGTTTGAGAGTTTTGTGTGATCCTATAAGGGTGAGATCTCGGTTAACACTGTCTCTAGGTAAACTCTTGGTTAGAATATCAACTACCTGTTTAGATGTAGGGACATAGCGAATTTCTACTTCACCATTTTCAATCTTTTCCCTAACAAAATGCACATCAACACCAACATGCTTCGTTCTTGAGTGGAAAACAGGATTTTCAGCCATGGTTTTGGCTACTAAATTATCACACCACAGAACTGGAGTGGTAACAATCGGATAACCCAACTCCACAAACAAAGACTTAAGAATTAAGCCATAGAAGTTCCATCACATCCAAAGCAACAGATCTATACTCAGCTTCCCTTACAGATCGTGCAATGACTAATTGCTTTTTAGAATCCCAAACAATAAGGTTTTGACCAAGATAGACACAAAACCCACTAGTACTCCTTCTAATGACTTTACACCCAACATGATCAGCATCGGTAAAAACGGTTAGACCCAAATTTCCAGGTGTGGACGAGAAAAACAAACCAAGACCAGTTGTCCCCCCTTATATACCGAAGCAATCTCTTGCAAGCCAACCAGTGTTAACTCTTAGGTTTGGAGGAAAACTGACTCAACTTATTAACAGCAAATGCAATATCAGGTCTTGTATATGTCAAGTATTGTAGTGAGCCTATAATGGTCCGATAGAGAGTTGGATTAAGAAAATCTTCGCCTTCATTAGTTAAGGAAAGTCCAGCATTCATAGGAGTGTCACAAGACTTACAATCTTCCATACCAGCTTTCTTCAATAAATCCACAACATATTTAGTTTGAGTAAGATAAAGACCACCTATATTTCTATAGGCTTCAAACCCTAGGAAATAGTTAACAACTCCTAGAGTTTTCAAGGCAAATTGACAATCAAGATCATGAATGCAAGCCTGAAGAACAACAGAACTAGAACCAGTAAGAAGTATATTATCAACATATACAAGCACAAACAGCACATAATCAGCTGTTCATTTTATGAACAAAGAAGCATCTGCAACTGACCGAACAAAACCCTAGCTAATTAAGGCTTCTTTCAGCTTATTATATCAAGCTCGAGGAGCTTGTTTCAATCCATATAAGGATTTTATCAAACGGCAAACATGAGTGGGTTTTGAAACATTCACAAACCCTTCCGGTTGTGCCATATACACTGTTTCAGCTAAATCACCATTCAAAAATGCATTGTTCACATCCACTTGCTAAATTTTCTAGCCAAAAGACACAGCTAGAGAAAACAAAAACCCAAATTGTGGGTGCCTTAACCACTGGACTAAACGTTTCAACATAGTCAATACCTGGATTTTGTAGGAAACCTTTGGCAACTAGCCTAGCTTTATACTTTAAAACAGACCCATCAGGTTTAAACTTTACCTAGAAAATCCATTTGCTTCCAACCAGATTCATATCAGCAGTATAGGGAACCAACTCCCAAGTGTGATTCTTTTGTAATGCATTGTATTCTTCTTTCATGGCTTTAACCCATCGTGAGTCTAAAAGAGCCTCACTAACAGATGTTGGCTCAAGTGAGCTCACTAAAGCATGAGGAGAGTTGTGAATAAGTTGTCTGGACTTAAACCAAGTATAAGGTGAACTGATGGGGCTGGAGGAGCTTTAGTTTTAGAAACCTTTGAGATAGGTGGAGCAGAAGGTGCAGGAGGTGTAAAAGGCAAAGAAGATGGTGTGGTGGCAGAAGGCAAATTGTCTGATGTATTCAGAACTGGATGCGGAGAAGAAGCAACTACGGGGCACTGATCAGAAGAAGAAGAAACAATAGGAGGAGAAACAATAGGATGAAAAAACTCTATAGTAGGACTGTGAAACTTGAAATTTGTAGACAACTCAACAGTATCAGGAGATGAAGAAAAGATAGACAAATAAGGAAAATCTTGTTCATTAAACTAAACATGCCGAGTAGTGTAAATGCGACCAGACGGATGTAAACATTTGTAACCAGCTTGAATGGAACTATATCCAATAAAGATACACTTGGTTGAGTGAAACTCAAACTTATGTTTGTTATAAGGTCGGAGCAACAGAAAACATGCACAGTCAAAAGGCTTGAGCAGATGATAGTTAGGAGGTTTTTGATATAACAATTCAAAAGGAACCTGAGATTGAATCCCGGTGGAAGGTAGAGGATTGATCACATGAACAGTAAGAAAAGCTTCTACCCAAAACTTTAGAGGCATTTTAGCATGAGCTAACAAAGTCAATCCCATTTCAGCTATATGCCTATGCTTTCTTTCAACAATCCCATTTTGTTGATGAGTGTGAGGGCATGTAAATCTAGGCTAAATGCCATTGTTATGAAGATAGGGTAGACAGGCACGATATTCCCCCCCATTATCTGTTTGCAAGGCTTGAAGTTTGGTTTGAAATTGATTTTCTGCCAGTTTATGAAAGGTACTAAACACTGACAAGACATCAGATTTGAGTTTTAAAGGATATAACCAAGTGTATCTAGTACAAGCATCTACAAAAATGATGTAATATCGAAAACCTCCCATAGACAACATAGGTGTTAGTCCCCAGAGATCAGAATAAACAAGTTGTAAGGGGCAAACAGCAGTAATCTCATGCGAAGAAAAAGGAAGTTGATGCAACTTACCTATTTTGCAAGAATCACAAAAAGACAAACTGGAAGATGAACAAGAAATTCCAATTTTATTCAATACTTTTTTTAGTACATTCAAAGAAGGATGACCCAATCTATTGTGTCAATCTTGGCAACTAGTGTTTTGAGTTACACAAACATCTTTTGACAGTCCATGAACAAATGAATAATGTTCTTTACATGTTCTGATAGTATTGCACGTATTAGATGAGGTAACAACTGCAGGAATAGAAAATGGCTCTAGGGAGTGGGCTGGAGTGCTGGTTGCAGCAAAGCAAGATGTTGGAACTAGTTGATATAGCCCATCCTTAAGATGTCCCCGTAGAAGAACTACCTCGGATCCTTTGTCCTTAATAAAACAGATATTAGAATGAAATTCAGTCACCACATTATGATCTCTAGTGAGTTGAGAAACAATAAGAAGATTTTTATGTATACTAGGTACATGAAGAACATTAGGGATACAAAGAAAAAAATTTGTGGTAGTATTTAACACGCCTGAACCAACATGAGTAATTGGAAACTGCTTACCATTGCCAATAGTGACTTTTTCTCCACCATGATAAGGTGAGTGAACAGACAAATTATTCAGACTCGAAGTAATATGATTTGTGGCTCCTGAGTCCACAAACCAGGCTGGATCAGAAAGAGATGATTAAGGAGAAATAAACTGAGAGGATTGTGAAGGACTAAATTGATCTAAAGAGCCATGAAACTGTGAACCTATCACTGAACCATTATCATTAGTGTAAGCTCTATTAGAATCACTAAAGGTTTCCATGTAAGCACCTGAATCAAATTGATTTTCAGTATTAAAGTTTCCATTAGGTCTACCACTAGTAAAATTTCCAGAAGTCTGATTGTTCACTCGAGTAAAATTGCGGTCAAACCGGTAATAGCACTTATTCACATAATATCCTGGTTTACCACATAACTGACAATAGAATTTTCTATTTGAAGACCTGCCTCGACCTCTACCTCCTCTAAATCCTGAACCTCCTCCTCGCTGTGTATATCTGCCTCGACTATAACCAAAATTTCCATTACTTTGATGAGAAGCCACATTAACATTCATATTAGATGACATCGACTCAAATTGCAAAGACGGTTGAGGCACATTCTTAGCAGCCAATCTTTGTTCATGCATAAGCAACAAATATTGAACATTTTCCAGATCTATATCATCCATCTGATATGTTATCAAGCTCACCACAATATAGTAGTCTTGATCTAGACCATTTAGAATAGCAAGAAGCAACTCATTATCACTTAAAGGCTCTCCTATAGCGGCTAAAGAATGACTTATAGTCTTAATTTTCAAGACATAGTCATTAATTGACAAACTCTCCTTTTTAACAGACCTCAGCTATTGTTTTAACTGAAAGGACTTGGCAACAGTTTGTCTAGCATATAATTTTTCAAGATAGAGTCATACCTCAGCAGATGTTTCACATAGAATCACCTACACCAACACTTCTTCAATAATTGTAGAGAAGAGCCATCCTAGAAGCAACTGATCAGATCGAAGCCAGCTCACATATTCTGGATTCACCTCAGCGCTCATCGTTGAATTAGCACTCGTGGAGTCAGTTATGTATTTCGAAGGAGGAGAAGCTTTATTCAAGAACGACACGAGGTCGAAGGCTCAGACTGTGGCTAAAATCTGAGCCTTCCAAAAAATATAATTCTTTGAATCAAGTTTCAGAGGAATGAAACTGAAGGCTTTAGATACTGCTATGAAATCGAATTGAAACATAGACGAAACATTTGATGTAGATCGAACAAGAGGAGAGGTAGAGAATGAATGATTCTTGTGAATAAATGCCATTAACAGGCTATTGGCTTTGATACCATGTAAAAAATAAACCCTAGGGCATAGAGGATTAGAGATCGAGGCTAGAGAGAGAGAGAGAGGTCAGTGCTAAAGTTTTATTAAAAATCAGATACAGAATACATTACATAAGCTGTATATATATAGCTTTATAACCAAAAGAAAAGCTACCGCCTCAAATACAAACTAACGCAACAACAACATAAACTAGACTGAAATAGAAGCAAAACATAACAAAATGCTATCTGAATGCCACATTCTCTTCAACACTTGGGTATTTCATGAAATGTTTTGTCATCATCAAAAAGGGGGAGATTGATGTTTTGCCCTTGATATAGTTTTAATGATGAAAAACCATTGTATTTTGATGATGTTTAATGCTCCAAGTTAATGATGTTTTAAGCAATCTCAAATGTTTGTCCTAGTATATGTTGATGATATTTTGGTGACTGGTTCAGACTCCTTAGCTCTTCAGGAGTGTATTCATGATTTGGACAAGAATTTTGCACTTAAAACTCTTGGGTCGATTAACTATTTTCTTGGGTTTGAAGTGTATAGAAACTCCACTAGTCTCTATCTCACACAATCCAAGTACACCATGAATTTGTTAAAGAAAGCAGTGATGGATAATTGCAAACCTTGTCAAACACCTATGACTTCGGGGCGATCTTTAACTGATGAAGGTGATCTCTTTTCTGAGCCTTCATTTTATCAAACCATAATAAGCTCCCTATAGTATTTGACTTACACTCGGTCGGATATTGCATTCACAATAAATAAGCTGAGTCGGTTTCTTTCAACTCTTAAAGTTCAACACTGGTAGGCTTACAAAAGATTGTTGTGGTATCTTAAGGGCACTCCTCATCTGGGGCTGATGTTTGCACCTTCTCCTCAAGATATGTCTCTAAATGTTATTACAAATGCGGATCATGCTAGGTGTAAAGTGACTCGCAAGTCTACCAGTGGGTTATGTGTGTTTCTTGGTTGTAATTTACTAGTCTGGGGTTCTAGGAAGCAATCGGTGGTGGCTCAATCAGTAGGAGAAGCAAAGTACCGAGCAATGCCCTAAGGAGTCATAGAAATCTTGTGGTTGAAATCGTTGATGTCAGAGCTGGGGTATCCTTGTGAGAAGACTCCTATCTTGTTGAAGAGAATAGTGTGTTCAGATAGCATTCTCGTTACATTTGTTTCCTTCATTTTGTTTTGCATTGCTGTTATGCTTGTTTTATGTTTGTTGCAGCAGTTTCTATTTTCTGTTGTAAGGCTGTATATATATACAGCTTATGTAAAGGTTTAGTTAGGGCTGTTATTATTGATTTGGAGAATACACCTTCAATTCGTTTTCTCTCTCTCTCTCTCTCATCATGGTTTCTAATCTTCCATACCCTAGGGTTTATCTTTTACATGGTATCAGAGCCAACAACTAGCTAAATGGCGTCTATTCATGAGAATCGTTCTTCCTCTACCTCTCCTCCTGTTCGATCTAATTCGAATAATTCATCCATGTCTCAGTTCGATTTCACTGCAGTATCAAAAGCCTTCAGTTTCATTCCTCTGAAACTCGACTCGAAGAACTATATCTTTTGGAAGGCTCAGATTTTAGCCACAGTCTGAGCCTTCGATCTAGTGTCGTTTCTGAATAAAGCCTCTCCTCCTTCGAAATACATAACTGACTCCACAAGCGACGGTACATCAGCAAACTCGGAGGTGAATCCAGAATATGTGAACTGGCTGAGATCTGATCAGCTGCTTCTCGAATGGCTTTTCTCTACAATTACCGAGGAAGTATTAGCTCAGGTGATTCAATGCGAATCATTTTCCGAGGTATGGCTTTATCTTGAAAAATTATATGCTAGACAAACCATAGCCAAATCTTTTCAGTTAAAACAGCAGCTGAGGTCGGTTAAAAAGGAAAATTTATCCGTTAATGACTATGTCTTGAAAATTAAGACTATAAGTCATTCTCTAGCAGCGATAGGAGAGCCTCTAAGTGATAATGAAGTGCTTCTTGCTATTCTAAACGGTCTCGATCAAGATTACGATACTGTAGTGAGTTTAATAACATATTAGATAGACGAGATAGATCTGGAAAAAGTTCAATATTTGTTGCTTATGCATGAACAAAGATTGGCTGCTAAAAATGTGCCTTAACCATCTCTACAGTTTGATTCAATGTCTTCTAATATGAATGTTAATGTGGCAACACATCAAAGTAATGGAAATTTCGGTTTTAGTTGAGGCAGAAATACACAACGAGGAGGAGGTTCAGGATTTAGATGAGGTAGAGGTCGAGGCAGGTTTTCAAATAGAAAATTCTATTGTCAACTATGTGGAAAACCAAGACATTATGTGGATAAGTGCTATTACCGATTTGATCGTAATTTTACTCGAGTGAATAATCAACCTACTGAAAATTTTACTGGTAGTAGACCTACTGGAAATTTTAATCCTGGAAATCAGTTTGATTCAAGTGCTTTCATGGCAACCTTTAGTGATCCTAATGGAGCCTATACTAGTGACACTGGTTCAGTGACAAGTTCACAATTTCATGGATCTTCGGATCAGTTTCTTCCATACCAATCTTCTCAGTTTAATTCTCCTCAATCATCTCTTTCTGATCCAGCTTGGTTTGTGGACTCAGGAGCCACAAATCATATTACTTCAAACCTCAATAACTTGTCTATTCACTCGCCTTACCAAGGTGAAGAAAAAGTCACCATAGGCAATGGTAAGCAGTTGCCAATTTCTCATGTTGGTTCAGGAGTGTTAAAGACTACTCCAAATTCATTTCTTTGTATTCCTAATGTTCTTCATGTTCCTAGCATACATAAAAATCTTCTTAGTGTTTCTCAACTAATTAGAGATCAAAATGTAGTAGCTGAATTTCATTCTAATGTCTGTTTTGTTAAGGACAAAGGATCCGAGGCAGTTCTTCTACGGGCCAACTTAAGGATGGGTTATATCAGCTAGTTCCAGCGTCTTATGTTGCTGCAACCAGCACTCCGACCCATTCTCTAGCGCAAATTTCAGTTTCTTCAGCTGATAGTTCGTCTAATTCCTGTAATGTTTTCAGCACATGTAAAGGACAGGATTCATTTGTTCATGAAATGTCCAAAAATGTTTGTGTAGCGCAAAACACTAGTAGTTGCCAAGATTGGCATAATCGATTGGGTCATTCTTCTTTGAGTGTATTACAAAAAGTGTTGAATAAAATTGGAATTTCTTGTTCATCTTCCAGTTTGTCTTTTTGTGATTCTTGCAAAATAGGTAAGTTGCATCAACTTCCTTTTGTTTCTCACGAAATTACAGTTGTTCGTCCTTTACAGCTTGTTTATTCAGATATCTGGGGACCAGCACCCATGTTGTTTATGGAAGGTTTTCGCTATTACATCATTTTTGTAGATGCTTATACTCGATACACTTGGTTATAACCTTTAAAGCTCAAATCAGATGTTTTGTCAATTTTTAGTACCTTTCATAAACTGGCTGAGAATCAATTCCAAACCAAACTTCAAGCTTTGCAAATTGATAATGGGGGGGAATATCGTGCTTGTCTATCCTATCTTCATAATAATGGCATTCAGCCTAGGTTTTCATGCCCTCACACTCATCAACAGAATGGAATTGCTGCAAGAAAGCATAGGCATATAGCTGAAATGGGATTGACTTTATTAGCTCATGCTAAAATGCCTCTAAAGTTTTGGGTAGAAGCTTTCCTCACTGCTGTTCATGTGATTAATCTTCTACCTTCCACATCTATTCAATCTCAAGTTCCTTTTGAGTAGTTGTATCAAAAACCTCGTAATTATCATTTGCTCAAGTCATTTGACTGTGCATGTTTTCCATTGCTTCGACCTTACAACAAACATAAGTTTGAGTTTCCTTCAACCAAGTGTATCTTTATTGCGTATAGTTCTATTCAAGCTGGTTACCGATGCCTTCATCCATCTGGACGCATCTACACTACTCGTCATGTTCAATTTAATGAACAAGAATTTTCTTATTTCACTATATTTTCTTCATCTCCTTGCACTAATGAATCACCTACATAGTTCAAGTCTCAAAGTCCTACTACAGAATTTCTTCATCCTATTATTTCTCCTGTAGTATCTCCTTCTGTTTCTGATTAATGTCCCATAACTACTCCTGCTTCGGATCCAGTCCTGCATACATCAGACAATCTGCCTGTTGCAACTACACCAGCTTCTTTGTCTTCTGTACCTCCTGCATATTCTGCTCCACCTATCTCAAAAGTTACTAAAACTAAAGCCCCTGCTGCTCCATCAATTCACCCTATGCTTACTCGGTTTAAGTCCAGACAACTCGTTCACAACTCTCCTCGTGTTTTAGTAAGCTCACTTGAGCCAACATCCGTTAGTGAGGCTCTCTTAGACTCACGATGGGTTAAAGCCATGGAAGAAGAATACAATGCTCTACAAAAGAATCACACCTGGGAATTGGTTTCTTATACAGCTGATATGAATCTGGTTGGAAACAAATGGATTTTCCGGGTTAAGTTTAAACCTGATGGGTCTTTTTAAAGTATAAAGCTAGACTTGTTGCTAAAGGTTTCTTACAAAATCCAGGCATTGATTATATTGAAATGTTTAGTCCAGTGGTTAAGGCACCCACAATTCGGGCTTTATTTTCTCTAGCTGTGTCTTTTGGCTGGGAAATTCGGCAAGTAGATGTGAACAATGCATTTTTAAATGGTGACTTGGCCGAAACAGTTTATATGGCACAACTGGAAGGGTTTGTGAATGTTTCAAAGCCCACTCATGTTTGTCGGTTGATAAAATCTTTATATGGGTTGAAACAAGCTCCTTAAGCTTGGTATAATAAGCTGAAAGAGGCGTTAATCAGTTGGGGTTTTGTTCGTTCAATTGCAGATGCCTCTTTGTTCATCAAACGAACAGCTGATTATGTGTTGTTTGTGCTTGTGTATGTTGATGATATACTTCTCACTGGTTCTAGTTCTGCTGCTCTTCAGAATTGTATTCATGATCTTGATTGTCAATTTGCCTTGAAAACTCTAGGAGCTGTCAATTACTTTCTAGGGTTCGAAGCCTATAGAAATGCAGGGGGTCTGTATCTCACTCAAACTAAATATGTTAAGGATTTATTGAAGAAGGCTGGAATGGCAGATTGTAAGCCTTATGACACACCTATGAATGCCGGACTTTCCTTAACAGATGAAGGTGAAGATCTTCAAAATCCAGCCCTATATCGAACTATTATAGGCTCTCTCCAATACTTGACATATACAAGACCTGATCTTGCATTTGCTGTTAATAAGTTGAGTCAATTTTCTTCCAAACCTAAGAGTCAACACTGGTTGGCTTGCAAAAGATTGCTTCGGTATATCAAGGGGACAGTTGGCCTTGGTTTATTTTTCTCATCCACCTGGGAATTTAAGTCTAACAGTCTTTACTGATGCTGATCATGCTGGATGTAAAGTCACTAGGAGGAGTACTAGTGGTTTTTGTGTGTATCTTGGTCAAAATCTTATTGTTTGGAGCTCTAAAAAGCAGTCGATTGTTGCACGATCTGTAGGGGAAGCTAAGTATAGATCGGTTGCTTTGGGTGTAATGGAAATTTTATGGCTTAAATCGTTGTTTGCTGAGTTGGGTTATCCGATTATTGCTACTCCTGTTTTGTGGTGTGATAACTTAGCAGCTAAAAGCATGACTGAAAACCCAGTTTTCCACTCGAGAACGAAGCATGTTGGTGTTGATGTGCATTTTGTTAGGGAAAAAGTTGAGAGAGGTGAAGTAGAAATTCGCTATGTTCCTACGACTAATCAGGTGGCGGATATTCTAACCAAGAGTTTACCGAGAGACAGATTTCAGGTGTTATGCAACAAACTTAGACTTGTCTGGTCCACTGTTAGTACTGGTTCTCAACAGTGTACAGCAATGACAGCATCTCACAACAAGTTTTCTCCTGAAGAGCATATGAATGAGCATGATTTGAAGGGGAGTGTTGAAGAGAATAGTGTGTTCAGATAGCATTCTCGTTACATTTGTTTCCTTCATTCTGTTTTGCATTGCTGTTATGTTTGTTGAGGCAGTTTCTATTTTCTGTTGTAAGGCTGTATATATATACAGCTTATGTAAAGGTTTAGTTAAGGCTGTTATTATTGATTTGGAGAACACACCTTCAATTTGTTTTCTCTCTCTCTCTCTCTCTCTCTCTCTCTCTCTTCCTGGTTTCTAATCTTCCATACCCTAGGGTTTATCTTTTACATATCTTGTGGTATGACAACCTGGCAGCTAAGAGTATGGCTGAGAACCCTATTTTTCACTCTAGGACAAAGCACATTGAAATTGATATGCATTTTGTCCATAAGAAAATTGAAAATGGAGATGTTGATGTTCGGTATGTATCTACTCTTCATCAGATGGCTAATATTTTTACAAAGGGTTTATCAAGGGATCAGTTTGTATTTCTGCGCAACAAGCTAAGGCTTCAGCAGTCACCTATGAGTCCCTCCCTGCCTGTTGTTTGTGCTGATTCTAAAGTACAGTTGTTATCTACAACAGCTGCAAGTGGTTCAGCAGGCTTGATGCTGCCAAGGGAGCCTGATTTGAGGGGGAGTGTGGAAGAGTAGCTGATATTGTTTCTATCTTTTGTTTCTTATTTACTGTTGTGGTTGGCTATCAATTAAGTATTTCTGGTAGGCAGTAGTTTATAAATCAGTTTGTATATAAGGACAGTCAAGTCCTTAGTTGTTTTGATGTAACAGTTTCTCTATCCTTCAATAACATTTTTCTCTCGAGGTCTTATTCATCTCAATTTCCTTTTTGTCCGACCTTGAAGCTCTCGCTTCACGAGCAGCCTTCTTTATTCAAAAAATGATCAGTTACACAGTTGAATTCTTTCCTTTGTATTCCCGAGTACACCAAGCCTTCGCCCTAAGATTACAAAGCTATCAAACTCTAGCCTTTCTCTCTAGCAATCAATACTCTTACAAACAGAAAATTGAGAACTCTCTCTCTCTTGCTATCCCTTGCCCTCTATTCGTGATAGTGGGTGCATATCCCAATGAAGATATAAAATATTTACAGTTTCACCCCATAACTTTTATTAATTACAGTTTTGGGTTACAACTTCTATTTAATACTTCATTTGCCTTCAAAAAACATTGTTTTTACTGATCTTCTTATCCTATAACAACTTTTAACATTTATATAATAGATGGGTCAGTTTGGTTTATTAGGATACACAATAACAACTCTTTTTTACTGTAAAATAGTAAAAAAAAAAATCAAATAAGCAAGCCCTGCACTTAACATAAAAGCACTCACTTTTAGTGCTTAAGTTGCGCTTTCTCATTTGCGCTTCACTTTGACAAGAAAAAAACACTTTTTGAGTTTTATTGGCACTTAGGTTCCCTTAAGGATGCTTCTAACAACACTGTGGTTGACTACATGTATTATGGCTCGCCAAAAATCTCTATCTATTATATCTTCTATAAGGCTCTTATGACTCATATCATACAAAATAGTTTCCCACCAAGTTTTTCTTGCTTGTCCTCTCCCTATTTTGCTAAAGACCTCTTCCATTCCATTCATTCTCTTCATAAGAGCCTCAATTAGACTTAATTTCTCATGAAAGTGGTATGTTCAAAATGAAGAGAAAAAATAATTTGAACCTACAATTTTGAAATCCAGAAATATTAACCGTTGAAGTTTGCACCAGTTAAGTCCTAAATTCAAAAAGGCATGAAAGAAACCGGAAGTCATGTTTTATTTTAAATCATTGTAACAGTAACTAACCATGTAGCGGTTAGTACCGACTTTTTGTTTCTTTTAAATGTCTTGTAATTGTCGCCTCTATCCTCTATAAATAAAGGGTCGGCTTCGTTTCTAAGCACGTCTTCTTCATTTTTCACATACACAAGAGAGAGAAAACCTAGGTTCTTAGACTTTGTAATCTCTACGAGGGTAGCCTGTGTAAGAAGGCTTTGTGAGTGTGTATCTATCTGTTCTATAGTGGATTTATTGGTGTCGCCTACAGTTTGGACGTAGGGCTTTGATTTATTCAAAGCCTGAACCAGGATAAATCTTTTGCCCCTTGTATTTTATGTTTTTACGCGAGAGAGAGTGAGAATTGTGCATAAAGTGTTTGCCCAATACTCAACATTAACCACCAGATATTGTAGTAAGGACAGCAGAGTCATTGACCAATAAAAGATACTTGAAGACTTCAAATATTTTCTATTATATTATGCAATACAGTTTCTGATTCCATTCAAACTTACAACCTAACTTCCATGATTGAACTCAACATCCCATTAATTATGACTTGTGAGACATTGACTGTGTTATGCTTTATATGCCATTAGCATCTTATAATTAAAATGAAACTATGTATGAATTGGCAATATTTTTTCATGGTATGAATTTATTTCATTGCATTTTATTGTTGCTCTACTTTGACTTAGATGATTCTGTCTACCAAAAAGAAATACTGAAAGAGAGTTAGAATGAAGAGATTTAACATAAGATCGACTATAACAAGTATAGAATCCAGTTTCACTAAAACCAAAGAACAAATTATGGGGTTGTCAATACTAAACGACACAATATCAAAGGAATACCTAAGACTTATCCAAATGATAGAAATTAAAAACAAATTTTCAGAACAGGGTTGCAAGGCCTATCATGATTTATGGCATAGAGTGCGGGCAATTAAAAAAAAAAAATACCTTACAACATTAATGGAGCTAAAACAATGATTGCTAAGGTGAATATGCAGCAAAATTAGAATAGATAGGATTGGGGACAAAATAATTTCATTGTGAGATGGAAATCATTTATTAAAGATAACATGAGGGAAGTTGATCTAAATGATTGTCAACGTACATCCAAGTTCAATAACTGGCCCCAATTATGTAAAGTCACGTTGAGAGTATTGCTTGAGATTAAGAATAAACGGTTGGTGTAATTTTGTTTCAACAATAAATTATAGACCAAGTAGTTCAAAAATGTTTAATTCAATAGAAGATATATTCATATATACATTTATCTAACTCATTTCATCAATGAATGTCTTTATCTACCTCAATTCACGGATTATTCACCCCGAGTGCGGCCCACAAAAGTCTCAAGAATCATTCCCTAGAGGAACATACTATGAAAAGAATAACAGCGACGACACCGTATTTATATCGGTAGAAAACAATAGATTCTACTTCATGACGAACCACTTTTAAGTTTATCCGTCCACGGTCCAAAGAACACACACCAGCACACAAAACTCAAGCTATGCAATTACAACAGTCCACATTAGTTGACTCCAACATCACTATAACAGCCGACTTGGATTATTTTTCTTCTCCACTCCTAGATTATACCAAGAACGATAACGGCAAATTGCATCCAATTCGAAAGACGAATTCCATCCGTAACTCGAAAAAAAACAGAGAAGAAACTGAAATTAGGTCGAGAAAATGAAGTGATCAAACCTTTCCAGACGCTGATCTTGAGAGCTTCTTTATTGAGACCTCTGACATAGTTCCCGAGGTACCTCTGCAACAGAAACGCCACCTGATCTTCCAACATCTTCGAATTGATCGCTCCGTGATTGCTCAAAGAACACTTACGGACACAGTCTGTCGTGTGAAATTTTCCGCACCGAAGCTTTCATAGGCTTCGATGAGAGAGAGAGAGACTGTCGAGAATGAGAAAGTGCCAGAGAAATCTTCGGCTTATGGAGATCTGGGCAGAATAGGGAATACGTAAAAACGAGTGCAAAAGCCTTGGACACGTGGAGGTCTGATTGCACAGCCACGTAAGATTTGAAGGAACTGCTATTATGATCCATACGCCACGGTTCAGTCACGTGAGTCGGGGTGGCTGCTGTTGATTGGCGCCTCTCCGGCGATGGCCAAGGATATGCCATCGGGGTGATGTTGTTTGCGGAATTTCCATTATCGAATGGCGGTGACGACCATCTGAGGGTGTCGATGGAATTTCACGTAGGCAAGTTAGCCTGTTAGGAAAATTATTTTCGCAGTCGCATTTTTAATCTCCACGATCAAAATTAAAAAAATTTTATAATTACCCTTTACAATCTTTTTATTACTCTTCATGAAAGTTCGATCATGGGAGTTCGAATTGGCCACTGCCATCGAACTCCTAGAGTCCGGAGACGGTAGCTACCTCAGAACCCCAAGATTCGATGGCAGTGGACGGACCAAACCCCAAGCTTGGCAAAGGTTGTGGGCCGCGATTCGGTGGCGATAGCTGCATTTTGAATACGTGTTAAATTTTCTGTAATTGTATATAGTAGGTGTTAATAATTTTCTATAATTTATAGATATAATGCGTGGTAGAAAAAATGAAATAGAGAGAGTTGTTGCTTCTTCACCTCGGCAACATCACACTACGTCTATGAGAAGAAAAAGGCTTGAGGGTTCTAGTCAGCCACTAGATGTATCTATTTCACAGCCAATAGATACATCAACTTTAGATCCCTCACAATCTATCGTTGCTCCAGAGCATCGCGTCTGTAAGCACCCCCGCCCGGATATCCCAATCACCCGGACTACCCAAACAGAAGCACCTGCGAAAAGAGAAAGAATAAGACATAAGATTGAAACTACCCTAGCATGCATACATAAGAATTAAAACAACGGAAACTAAGCTATACACATACATGCACTACAAGTGCTCCACTAGCACAGCGGTCACATGAGAAAGTAATACATACAAACATCTGTGCCGACATACATGAGATACGAGAAATGACCTGGTACAGTAAAAAATAATAGAGTAAATCCTACACGAACATCAGAGTTGACGGGGACTGACGGAACTGCCTGAATACCATACTGACTCTACCGCTAGCTAATATCTCTCTTACCCTTGACCCACGTTGCCATTACCTAGAAAGAATGAAAGGAAAGTGAGTTGAAAGACTCAGCAAGCATAAAGAAAGAAGGCTGAAGGCTATACATATCTAATAAACTCTCCCCAGAACACTAACCCCTAAGCACACACAAGTTATGAGACACCTAACACGGTATAAAAGGGTAAGTAAAAGCACGTATCAATCCTTGAACCCACACAAGACACACGGCACCCAAGTCTCATACCAACTTGCCGCTACCCTGAAGGGCAACATATATCTCCAACAAACCTGTGCACGTCATCCTGGGTCGGTGCTCCAGTCACCCGAATGCTCGCGTTGGTCCTCCTGATACCCGAGCCGTAGAATAACATAGCCGTAGGCTCCCTCGGAACGGTTCTCCCGTCCGAGACCTGTGAACTGTTAGTAACCATACAATGCACATAAAAATGCAATGACATAGTGAACATCAATGTGATACACTGGCGCCCATACATCCAAGCATCAGGTCATGCTCCGCCCACATAGTAACCACACGCGATGCATATACCCATGTCAGATGCAAACTAACCATGCTAGAATGCCCGTGTCCAAGCATACTCAATAAATGAATAACAAAACATGCATCTCATACCCATGTACACATCAAGTTATGAACAGTAATACAACATATCGCATCATGCAGAAAATCACATCATGGCAGAGCTAGTCAGTAGTGTCCGGCACTAGTCAACGATCAGTGACTAGAAGTGTTCGCCTGATGGTCCACTTCAGAGCCATACAGTAGTCTACTCCAACGTCACCAAACAGCCAACATCTGCCCCACTGCTCAATAGCTCTAGCCGACTCACAACTGAGAAATCCATAAATAAACTCGTACCTCTAAGAAGCTAATCCCCAAGTTGGGTTCAACATCATTCTGAAAGGAATGAGGGCAGTACAAACCCCCGTAGGCTTTCAACAATTAAAATTCTGGAAGTCCCAGATTTAATTTAAATCATACCAAAAGAATAACAACTCAATAAGTAATGCTAGGCGCTGAATTAGAGTAAGGGAAGGCATAAAATACAAGAAACGACGGGGTCTTACACGAAAGTTGCAAGGTTTACAGAGGGGGTTTAGAGCTTGCCTTTAGTCGGCCGATTCTCGCTTTCTCCATACTTCCGCTGCAAAGTACAACGTTTAATAGCGATTAATCAAATCATCACTCACATTAATTAAATCTAACCATGTAACACGAATAATTTAGTCATATAAAATTCTTAAACATATAACATTTCTAATAATTTTTACCCACATACTTGGTTACCTTTCACGCCGAAATAATCTCAAAACCCATTTATTTTTCCTTTTTTCTTTTCCTTTCTTTTCTTTTCTTTCTTTCTTTTCCTTCCCTTTCTTCTTCTTCTTCTTCTTCTCCCGCGCACAACCACCACCTGCTCAGAGCCGCCCCCGCCCACTGGCCAGCCCAGCCCTTACCGGCCACCCTTGTTGTCAGCTCCACCACCAATGGCTACGCCAACGCCGTTTGCCACCAACGGAACGAGCGACCTCCGCAGCCCCACCTCACGCACAATCTGCAACGAGCCACCAGCCACCCACATGCACCCACCTCCGTCAGATGCTGCTGCAGCTATCGGCTGCTTACGCCTCAGCTTTCCCCGGCCACCATCGTTATCGGCCCTCTGTTTTAGGTCGTCTCTGCTTTAACACCGCCGCCACCACAACCAACTTTCCCAGCTACCATCGTCCCTGCTGTAGTTGCCGCCGACCAGCCACCGTTCAACCAACCACCATCTCTCTTGATCTCTCTCTGCTCCCCTCGAGACCTCGTCTCTCTTTCTCTCTCTGTTTTAAATTCAAAGAAAGGCTACTGTAGAATGCTTGGAGGCCACACACGAGCATACATACATACATATATATAATTTGATTTAATTTAATTTAATTTGATTTAATTTATCATCATCATCATCATCATCATCATCATCATCATCATCATTATTATTATTATTATTATTATTATTATTATTATTATTTATCTCCCTTAAATGCTCAAATACTCAATACAGACTTCAAATACTGAAAATTAATAATCATTAACTATCTCCAAAGTTTCGAGACGTTACAGCGTCAGTGATCGAGAGCAACCATCTTCTGAGTAGGATATTTCTGGACCATTTCCTGAAGGATCTGAGGATGCATTAATTCTAAAAAGTTTTAAAAATCATGTTACCTTTGTCATATAGGCAAGAAAGCTAAGTTATATTAATTTTATTGTTGTAAAATTATTATTATAATTTAAATAATTAAGTATTTTAATTTTTTAACAGGAAAGAGATATATTAAAATATAGAAGTCATTAACTTAAAATTTCTGAATGACAATTAGATAATCAGCAACATGTTCGTGATATAGTTATAGGGTCTAGTTTGTCACCGTTGATAAAGTGTACTTATCGGTTTACAAATCCTACTATCGTCTCAACATTTACAGAGAGATGACAGCCAAAGACAAATATATTTCATTTATCATTTGGAGAGATAACTATAACATTATATGATGTGACTGTTATTTTGAAGATCTCAATCACTAAAAGACCTGTATTTGTTCCTCATCATTTAACGGGTAATGAAGCTCGTGACTTATTATGTTGTTCACTTAGGATTTCAATAGATATAGTAGCTCAACAGATTGCAGAAAATCGAAAACCATTTGTAAAGTTAGATTGGTTGAGAAAGACATTTATGCATATACCAAATTTAGTTTTGAATGAAAAGATCCAATATGTCACTAGTGCGTATCTATTATTTTTATTACGTTGTACCTTATTTATAAATAAGAGTGGTACATCAGTTCCAGTCGCATATCTAACATTATTGGATGATTTGAGTATGACTGGTAGTTATGTATAGAGAGTTGCTTGCCTAACATATTTGTATAGACAGCTTGGCATTGCGAGTAGAAAATAGATGAAGGGCATTGCTGGATATATTACATTATTTGAGGTAATTATTTCAATTTCATAACTCCATAATATATATTTACATATATTTAACACATATTAATAATTATTTATATCAAATATATACATGCACGGGTATATGAACATTTTATATTTAGTAGAAATAGAACAATTTATTATACACTGACGAGCAGCCACGGGCTCTCTGTTGGATACTTGTTTGAGATATTGATATTTTGCAATCTGTTAGGGAGCAGATTGATACTTTATCACTAAATGAGGTATTTATCCTGATTTTGTAAGTTAATTAATATATTTTGAAATTAAATTTCAAAATAAAACACTTTTAGGTTATTTGAATGCTGTATTGAAGGGCTCGTGAACATTACTCATTACCCATTACTAGAGATTACATTTTTCTCGGGTTGTTATTCGTTGTATTACTAGAATTATAACTTCTGAAAGTAGATTAAGTTATTTGTAAAAATATTTTATTTTAGCATTTTCTGTTAGATTTTATTTAATTTATGACAAAATGTGACAAATTTAATATAAATTTTGAATAAATAAAAATAAGCATAATTTTAGTGTGATTTTTATAAAACTAAAATTAAAGAAATATTAATTTAAGAAAAATTAAAATTAAAAAAAATCTAAATTGATGGAACTTTAAAAAAAACTCGTCACATTATTATTAATTAAAGAATAAAAATAAAATACCTCGACCTCAAGGTTCGAGCAAAGAAATTCTATGAACAAACAATTTACAACATACATATTTATAAAATTTGATCATTCGTCAAAGAAATTCTATAAACAAACAATCTACAACATACACATTTATAAACTCTGATTATTCGTTAGTTAAATAAAAAACATCTTGTGTAATAATATTTTTGTCAATAAAAGACAAAAAAACCTAAATTCGATGTATATATGGTGTTTCTCATTCACATACAATATCAGATCGATATCTATGCCAATTGCGTGCAACGGGAAGAATTGGTGAGTTTGGTTTAAGAAACACCTGATGAAATGATAACATAAAATTGTTAAACTTATAATAACATAACTATATAAATACACAAACAAATTATTAAATAGTACTACCTGCACAAAATGACAATCATTAACAAAATCGATAGTAATAATCCTATGTTGTATCATTGAAAGGGGGACCGATTTTAATGGAAAGTATGTAACACACTACATCCGAGACAAAACGATGACAACATTGTGTTTTGAAGTAATCAAATGACCCATATCAGGTAAAGTTATCCAATGTTGGCGAGGTACAACGTGCTTAAAGTAAGAGAGTGTGTGCATTAACTCATCTACACACGTAGTAGATCTGTATAACTCTGTATATTCACCACGAAAAGTATGCAACTCTATAATCAGATTCATACAAATATCTCCCCAGTCATGCTCACTCATACCAAGTAACGCAACAATGGCACGAAACTCGCAATGTTCAACCGACTCCACATTAACAACATTGTGTATGAAATGTTGTATATTTGATGGGAATGGAGCATCATAACCTAGCAATCTATGTTTGATGTTAGCACGATAAAATAAAAGTTCATCTTCATTCGGTGTCTTAACTAAGCTTCATGTTGTAAGGGATGTATTGTCATGACCAGATTATACTATTTCAGAATACGATGGATCATATCAGGTGGATGTATCAACTTGAACTTTCTTCTTTGATGATGGCTTACCTTTTATCCGAACTTTCACGTCTTGTGGCATTAATGAAGTTATAGCTGGATCCACTGATTCTCTCATTTTCTGTTTCAATACTATTTTACTTATTGCTGGTTCTGACTGGAATATGTTATGTATGCTTTCTATCTCCAGATCAATAATGAGTTCAGATGACACATCATCTGATGAAGCAGTTTGCACCAAATTTAATTTTTTCCAATGAGGGTGCACAAACGATAAAGGAATTGCTCATCCTTGCATCATCAACTCTGCAATTTCATGTGCACAAGGTAAATCATGTGTACTTCTAATCACACATCCACATGCAACCTTATCCACCCTAATTTTTTGAACTATCTGTGTTTACTTTAACACCATATTTATTGCATTTTTTGATATAATACTTCTTAATTCTCTAAAAATTTCTAGTTTGAAATTATGTTGTACTAACATTAAGCTCTTCTCAAAAGAACCCTTGATCTCTGTATGTTGCAACTCAATAAGAAAGTGAATAATTGTCCATAATGACTCAAAGTCACCTTGAGATGATCCAAGATATCTCTTCAGCTTAGCATATGCACTCCCAACCCCTTAACAAAAGTATATTGATGTATTAGATTTATTGAAGATACTACAATAAAAATAAGTAAGGATAACATTTGAGTTTCATAAAAAATACCTGTTAGTAGTAACATTGCTAAAATGTATTATTTTATTTATTCATACTGCAATAAATTTTTCCTTATAATCATTCAACCATGTCTTTCTTACATAATCAAGTGTGTCCTCATATGCATTGTACTCAACAATTAAGTCATAATGCCGACATTCATACTCAATTTCAATAGAGGCAAAAACAAGAAAATTCCAACCTAACATAAACTTCTCCCATGTCTGCTTTCTATTATAAAATTTCTTACACTTAGGAAGCATATTTTTCGATATATGCCACCTACAATATAATAAGGTGGTCGTGGTTGAAAATACTTTATATATTGCATTCATCAATGCTAATTCTCTGTCAGTGACAACTACTCCTAAAAATATATTAAGTCCCATCAAATTCTTTAATCTTTCCATAGCCCATGTGTAGTTATCCTCTTATTCATGATTCATAAATGCAAATGCAACAGGAAAAGTTAGAACGGTCGATGTAACACCAACAATCTCAAGGAGTAGACACTTATACCCCCTAGTTTTGTATGTACAATCCATTATTAACACATGTGAGAAAATTTTTAATAACTATATAGATATTAGATGAGCCCAAAATAAACATGTAATGCAATCTGTTGATCCATCGCTTCTATGCCACTCCACATAATTGCATTCCTCTAATTTCCTCATCAATTGCTGCATTTGTGATCTACCACCTTTCTCTACAAGTCTGTATCTTTGGCGTGTATTATATATAGTTTTGATAGTAGTAACGTTATCCTCATCCTCTGCCTTTAGGCTCATCAAAATATTTCTAAATTTCACGAGATTCTTTGACATTATTTCCAAAATTACTTTCTCTTTTTCTATAAGACGCCCTGCATATGAATGACCCTCAAGTTGAGCTGATGGTGCATGATTGTGCAGTCCACATACAACTTTCAACTTTCACTGCTCAAATTTCATACCAAGTAATTCAAATGGACAATCACACTTATTTGAACCTGTGTACTTACGTTTTAATTCTCCTATTGTTTCTTCTTTCTTTTTTGACGATCTATAATTCCCACTGCGTTCACAAGCAAGGCGAACTCTAGGTTTTTTTTCAGGACCCACATATTCTGAACTCTTTATCACAATAACAATTCCATTTTCTTTTTCAACTTTCTTAGCCCATCCAATCAGTTCTTCTCTACCATCAAAAAGATGATAAAAGAAAACATTTAGATATATTTTTTCTCTAATTAAAATAGTAATTTCAAAAAAAATATTAAAAATCTGTCTTACCTCATTAGTAGTAAACTGTTGAATAACATCAAATGATTGGTGAATTGCAAAATTGGTTTCGCTATCCTGATATAAGAAGAAAATGAATCAATAAACTCATTCTCCTCTTATTATTTAGGGAAACCCAACTTTCTCGAACCCTAGCATTTGGGAAATCTAAGAATTCCTGAACCCTGGGATTTGGGAAACACATGGATGCCCCAATCCTAGGGTCCAGGAAATCTGGTGTTTCCCGAATTGTGGGATTCGGGAAACACAGGGATTTTCGAAGCCTGGGATTCGGGAATCCCTAGATTTACCCAACTCCTACAAATAGATACGAATACATGCAACTTTACTTACTTCTACGTGGTGTTCTTTTTCTGAGTAATTGTTATCTTCTTCGTTAAACGCTGTCCACTTTGTCGTCAACATTTGAGTGTAGTAATCCATGATAAACTTCGAAAGGGTGATATTCTGAGAGAGAAAATGGCTGAGTAATGATGGATGTGAAACAAGAACAAAGAGTGACCTCTCTGCATGAGGAGAAAATAGCTTTGCAATGGCGGATATGAAATAATATATATGTAATTGCAATGGCAGGTATGAAATAATAATAAAAAAATTACAGACATTCCTGGAGAAGAAAGTGGATAGTAAGTGGTTGCTTAATGTGGGTGGTTGAACATTAAAGAACATGAAAGGTAAAATTGAATTTTTATTTAAAACTATTTTAGGTATATTAAAAAGTGGATACAAAGAATAAAAACATGACTATGAATAAAATTTCCTTCCAAGTTATGCACAGCTGGCGAGAGTGTGTGACAGGACATTTGAATTCTTAATCGTTTATGGTTAAGATTTTTTAAATTTTATATAAATAACAAATCTTTTTAGTGGTTGAAAATGTTAATAAATAGAAATAGTATAAAAATTTTGGAATAAATTATATATATCACCCTCAATAGTGTGGGTACGCTTGCACCATTCAGTTTTTTTTATTATAAATTTATATTGAATTTTAATAAAATTTTGACAATTTCTTCTAATATATTAATTATAATATTATAACTTCTGTTTATAAATGATTGGTGTATTTTGGCATCGGGGGTCAAATTAGTCCTTTTATTTTTAAAATATCAAATAAATTCATCTATTTTCAAATTTAAAGCCAAATTATTCTCTTATTTTCTAAAGAATCATAAACCCGAAAATTTTTAGACTCAATACCAAATGTAGTTGAAGTATAAAAATAATAACCTAACAATTGATGACATGTCTAAACTTGATATTGAATCAAAACTTTTGCCATAACCACTCTTTATAGTCACATCTATAAAGTCGAGTTAATATTTAGATAAAATTTGTTGCAAAAATCAACTAACTCTTAACTCTAAAAGTGTAATAATTTATTTTACCCTTTTAAAATTTTGACGGTCAATTTTTACTTGGCCACACACATGAGTTAATTTGTCATTTTGCCCTTTTAAATTTGAGTAGTAACCAGTAATAAATTATATAATATTATTATTGTAATAAATATATTATAGTTGGTTTCAAATTTCAACAATGAAATTGTTTTTAAATTCCAAAATTAAAGTTACAACTTCATGTTATACTCAATAAATTGAAAATGAAATCATATACTCGGATTTCATTTGCTTCACTACAAGATGATGATTAGAGAGAATGGGAATGCACCATTATCATATTTAATACCATATCAAAACTTAGATAGAGTATAATGTAATAACATCAAACAAAAAAAAAGAATATTTTTTGTTTTATTGTGTGTTAATCAAATATTTTTTAATTCTTATCTAATTCAAATAATTCACTTGATTTTAGTATATAATGTTACTAAATTCAAGTTATTTTTGAAGGTTACAAAATACATATAATATCACATCAATGTAAATGAGTTGCAATAGTGTAGCCAACCACTACAAAAATAAAAAAATAAATAAAGAGAAAAAAAATAAAGACGAATATGACAAGATAGTGTCATGGGGTTAATAGTGAGAGAACATTAACTAATGACAGAATGACAACATTACAGTGGTAGGATTTCATTGAAAATGAAGGAGTAAAGGTAACTAGAATGGCTCACAACAATGGTCAAAATGGTTTGGATGATAACGAGAAAGATAGAAAGTGGAGATAGGTAATGATCATTGCTAGTTGAATGTTGGTTACCTTGCTCATGTAGTGAAGAGTTCGATGTAAAGCAAATCGATATCCTTGTACATGTATTGCAACATCATATCTTTGAAATGTTTTAGTACTTATAATGAGCTACAGAATGACATGGCATGCAAAACAGATGGCAACTGCATTGATATTTGGTAATTGAGATAATTCTTATAATGAGATGCAACATATGCAATAGTATGATATGCTATAGGACATCTCTCCCACTAGAAACACAAAGGTGTAATGTAAGGTCTCATATTTGTAATGAATAATATATAACATGTTTCGTTATTTATAACGTTAGAATAGGCGTATTCAAATATTTAGAAGACAGATTGTCAATCTTGGTTAGCCGAATCGATTGAGGGAAATACCTGGGATATAAATACCCAAAAAGAAAAGCATATTTATGGCTAGTGATTTAAAGTAGGATTTTTGACACTGACAGAAACCAAATCGAAAATAGTTTTTGGTACAGCTAAGTTTTGAGTTTAAAACTCAAATTATTATAAGCGACTTTCGAAAGTCAATAGAAGCCTGAAGGGGCTTCGATTTTATGTGAGGAAGAACCCTTTAAATGGTTTCGGGGTAAAACAAAAGAATTTGTGATTAAATATAAATTTGGGGGTTTAAGTGTAATTATTTGAGGCTAAAAGGTGTAATTTTTCATAGTCAATGGGCTAAGGATAATTTTTAAAAACCTAAAGACTTGAGGGTAAGGGGCCAAAGTGATAGAAGTTGAAAGAGGAAGGACCAAATATCAATTTGAAGCTCAAAACATGGAAGAAAACACAGAAGGATGGTCGGTTGCCGGCTGTTGGCATCTCATCGTCATTTACGGTGGTGGGATGGTCATTATAACCTAAGGGGTACGTCGGGCAACTCGAGGCAACTTGATTGGTCGAAAAATCGGCTGGAAACGGCTATAAATGACCGAGTTGGCTGAGGGTTTCTTCATTGGATTTTGGATTTTTAGATCGTTGGTTTTAGGAAGAATCGAGAGCAATGGTTAGAGAGTTTTTGTTCCTAAGGTTGCAAAGATCAATTTTGAAACTTTTGGAGCATTTTGGTGTTGATTTCAATGGGTTTTAGGGAGTGGCTGGAAACTCGAGCTTCGCTAGAACCGGGTTTAAATCGGTCATTTGACAGTTATTTGGTTGAAATCTCGGGCTAAGAGTGCTACCAGTGGAATCAGGAAGTCGAATAGGCCAACGGAGGAGAGGAAATCGAGGCGTTGCAGGTCGCCGGCGCCGAGCAGAGCTGCCGGAGAAGACGCGTGCGTCTCACGCATTGCAGCTGCGAGTCAGGTAAGAAATAAGGAAGAAAAAGAAAAAAAATGAAAAAAAATAGAAAAAATTCTTAAAAAATTATAGAAAAATAGGAAATATTGATTTCTTGATATTTAGGAAATTTTGGCCAAGAACTATACCCGGACACGTATTTCGAGGTAAAGCTCGAATATCGAGGTAGCCGATAAGCTTGAAAAAGGTAAGTGGTTTAAACTAAGTTTTTCATGAGCAATCCTACGAATCAGATTTTAGTTTTTATGCAAACGATTTTTATCATATTGTCATGCCTTGTTATGTTGTACATTATTTAGAGCACATTTTTCATGTATTGATGATGAAATATACATATGTATATGATGATACTTTTTGTTATACATCGCATTGGTTTGGGATTAGGGACTAGCGCCACTACTCTACCAAGGGTGCCCTCATATACCTCGGTCTGGTAAGGAGGCTGTAAAAAATGAAAAGTAGCAGTTGGGTGCAATCGACTCAAATGAAAAAAAAAATGATGTCATGTTGCATTGCATATACGCATGAGATATGAATGATATACCCTTAGTTAGATAATTCAACATCTAACGTGGGCTATGCCCTTGGAACATTCAAACATTCCAATTGGGGTTTATAGTGAAGACACGGAAATGAACGAGATGTAGCGATTCAAGTTGTCATAGTTATGATAAAAATGTTTTCTTGCATTTTTCTTCTTCATGAAAAATCGAATATGTCCTGATTATATTATGTTGCAAGTCATGTTTAAAAACTTATGTTCTGTTGATGAATAGTCTTGTATTATGGAATATGTTTGAAACGATTATGTAATATTAATATGGTTCGATGTGTGCTTAGGTTCGATTCATGCTTCCGCTATTGGTGAATACCTAGCCTAACATTTATAATGTATGATGATTCTCATGCTAGATAGCTAAATGAGAAATTTTGTGAATTTGTATGATGTTGAGATTCTTTTTTAAAGGAAAAAAAATATAATCAAAATTTCTTAAGTTATAACATGGACGAGAAAGTGGGGTGTTACATGTTAACACAATAATAATAGACAAAACAAGTACTGTTGAAATTTGAAAAACCCTCATCATTGATTTGTTAACATATGGCACTATCGTCGTGCATTTATAGTCCACAATTTTCTAGGCCCGTCCCGCATATCATACTTTGGGCTATATATAACGTGGTATAGGCATATCACATATTGATATATGTCTTTCATTGCTTGTGATATCCAAAAATTTTAGAGATATTGGAAATTGAAGAATTAATGTTTGAATTGAACTCAAATGGGTGTTTAATGGTAATTTGAAATTTTACAGGACTCAAGAGGATACGGGAGAGAGAAAAAATAAATTTATGAAGAAATTAATCTAAGTGTAATTTTTTAAAATTTTAAAATAGGCCAACATTTTGCTAAGTTGAGATGCCAACTTTGAGTACAAAATTTGAGCAAATTTAATCAAATTGGGTCAAACCTAATATCGAGCTTTATAGATGACATAAAGACAAACTAATTTTATCACAAATTATCATATAAATCAAACCTAATATCGAGTTCAAAATTAGTTTAAACATAGACAGTCTATTTTGGACTCACATAAAAGTTGATCGTGGTTGGATTGAGACAAATAGAAAGATAAATACCAAAGCAGACGTAACTAAGAACAAAACAATAGCTTTATATGCTAATATTAATAGCCGAATCAAAAGTACTTGAGTTAAGTAGATTGCGACAAATAAATGTCTAAGACATGACCAATAATTTAACAGGGCAACTCTGGACTCAAATTTTGAATAAATGAATTCAAAATAGATCAAATTGCTTGATGAGCCTTACTGAGGACATGACCCTTAATGAAAAGATATGTGAAGTAAAAATTTGACAAAAATAATAAAAATGAATTCAAAGAGATGTACACAAATCACTCATGGGAATCTTCCAAGATTGTGTTGGGTTGGGTTTCCAAAATCATAATCGAAGATTGATTGGGAATCACTTAGAGACTGAAAAGATGTTAGAAATTGGGTGATTTTGGCTAAAATTGGTTAAAAAGATCATGCATATACAAGTGGTCAATATATAAACATGTATATATGGGAATTAATTAGAACATGAAGCTTTTTGGCTATATAAATAGAGGTTGTTTTCGATCTTAAAGCATTTGGGCGAGCAACAGGGAGAGATTTTAGTGGTTGAATGAGAGAATTATGGCATTAGAGGCGTTGAGAAATTTAATGTTTTGATTTTATGAGAAAATTAGTAAATTTGGTTAAAGAATAATGACTAAAAGAATTAGAAAAGTTATGGAGAATGTCAAAGTTTTAATCAAGTAATCTATTCAAATCTTCTAGAGATAATCAAGTAATAAGTTTAAAGTAATTGAATATGTAAAAGGCTTATTATTATTTGTGATAAAAGTTTATTTATTTTTTATTTTAGAGTATTGAGCGTTTATATGTCCCTACACATCTTTGGTCATATAGAAACACGCTAGAAATGTCACCGGACTACCTTTTCTCATGGCATATTAAGTTATAACTCTATTAGATTTCTAATAAATAAGTTTATCAAATTCTATCTAGATAATATTATTTAAAAATAATATTATTTTAGTAAAAAAAACCATTGGCATGCAACATTTAAATAATTGTAAAATTCTTCCACAAATGTACTGTTTGTAGAAGATTGAACATCTTAGGATTGGATCGCATGCAGCAATGTAAAGGAAGAGAACACAGAAATTATGAAGTAATTAGGTCTCAATAAAATTACATTTGCAAAATCTCGTATATTAAAAAGTGATTTGTCATCTCCAAAATCAAAGCGTAGTCTCTTTAAAAAAAGTTGTAAAAAGGCCATTAGGTATATTGTTCCAAAAATAAGCTTCTGTTTTAAAAATTCTGTAAGCCATCTGTCGACTGGTCAATATGATCTGTCGACCGATTTTCAAATTTTGGATCATCTGTCGACCGATAGTTTTTCATTTGTCGACCGACAGAATGAGTGTTTCTTAAAAGACCTTCATCTGTCGACGGATCACTTTTCATCTGTCGACCGATCTTTTGTTCTATCCTTGATCTGTCGACCGATGCCTATGCATTTGTCGACTGGAAGTAAGGGTCTTCTGAGAATAGGCTTCATCTGTCACCGATGTTCAAACATCTGTCAACCGATCATATATATTTGCAAAGATCTGTCGACCGATGCCCTTGCATCTGTCGACCCACAGAATGCAAATCCCTAATGCCTTCTTATGCAATCAAGCCATCTGTCGACCGATGCCTATGCATCTGTCGACCGTCAGAATGCTCGCTCAAGGAACTGTCGACAGATTCAAATAATCTGTCGACCAGAATTTGAAATTTTACCTATCTGTCGACCGTTTTATGCGTAGAGACACATAACGGCTAGTTCAGCTTTTGTTCCCAAGTGCTCCTTCTACTAACAACGGGCTATTTCATTCATGGGCTTTCAAGAGGCTATATATACAAGTCATTTATGGATTTGAAAGGTTAAGAAGAATCAATCTACAAGCTCCAAAGTGCTGAAACTGTTATTGTGCTTCATTGGTAAAGTTGTTCTCCTTTTTTAAGGCATTGGGTTTATTTTGAAATCAGTTCTATTTTATGCCTTGTCTTAATCTTTGAAGAGAACTTGTAACTGAGAAGATTGTCTCTCAGATCCTCTTGTATATTGTAACATTTTATATCATCTTTGCTTGTATTGCTAGTGGGCTTACTTTGCTTGTAAGAGGTTTAGAATATCTAGATTTTTCTAGAAGACTTGCTGCTTCAAGCAAGAGCTTTGTATCTTCATATCTTAGTGCTAGAGGGCCTATCAAGTGTGATAGGAGAGTTATAATATTTTGCTTAAAAAATCCTTAGTGAGGAGATAAGGTAGTGGATTAGGCTTAATCAAACCGAACCACTATAACTCATTGTGTTCTTTTATGCTTGTGTCTCTTACTCTTCATTCACTTATGCATTTCATTATTTCCTCCTTGGTCCATAGATTTAAAGTTCTTCATTAAGAAATAGTTTATAGTTTTTAGTCTTGTATTCTTCATTGTCAAATCAAGAGAGTTTTAATACAGTTGATACCTTATTGTGCAACTTCAAAGTCTTAAGGTTTAACTAAGCCATGTTCTTCATAGGCTATAATTGATTTTATCAAAAGAATTTTTAAATATACCAATTCACCCCTCCTCTTGGTATTTGCCATTGAATATTCAAATCTAACAGGCTTCGGTCCGAGAATGAAGTATAGTCCAAAAGTACCACCCATTGGCAGACCATTGAAAAAGTCAGGCCATAACCCTTTATTAAGTCTTTGGAGAAGAAATATGCAGAGCCCATTTGTTCAAGGCTTAAGGAAGCCCAAGCCCAAGCCCATTAGCCCTATTGCCTTGCCCTAGTTCTGTCATATAAAAGGGCTATTTCCATTTCTTGTTGCCCATATTAACGACCAATTCTATCTCTCTCTCTTTACTTACCCGATAGCTTCCTTGTATGGCCGATCCGATGTGTTCCCCTTTTCCCTCTCGATCTGATTCGTCTTTCCTTGCTGATATCCGTGTCTTTCCTTGTGGA
Source organism: Diospyros kaki (assembly GCA_036245055.1). Lineage (NCBI taxonomy): Eukaryota > Viridiplantae > Streptophyta > Magnoliopsida > Ericales > Ebenaceae > Diospyros > Diospyros kaki. The sequence goes on from BSEG01000007.1 coordinate 33,581,526, forward strand.
TGACTTGGACGATCCTCGGGTGTCCTTTATTAATCCATTCTGATGGTCTCCCTTAGAGATAAGTTTTCGGTCACTGCTCTTTGTCCCATATCTTTGTGATTGCTCTTTGTTCCTTGGTGGTTCCGGTTGTAAGGGTAACCTGTGTGGTTTTGGGTAAAAGATTTTACGTTCTGGCCAAGAGGGTTTGGGGGTTAGATTTGGGGGTTTCAAGGCTTGTCTCTTGTGTGTTTTCGTGTGGCTTGGTGTCCTTATTCCTTGGTGTTACCTGGGTGGTACAAACTAGACAGATCCAGATCTGAGGTTTGAAACGCTGTTTATAGGGAGTTCTACTTTTACTCTTTTGTGTTCTTGGTTGTTTCGATCTTTTGGTTTTGTTTATAATCTGTACTAACCTTCTGTTTTGGTAAGTGTTCTTACGCAACAAATGGTATCAGAGCCTTGTGTGGCTCCTAGGTTGTGCAAAATCAAAACCTAATCGAAAAACTTCTTAGGTATTCTCGACTGATTTACACGGTAAGCGATTATAGGGTTTACGTTGAATCCAAATCATTTAACTCCGATTGCTTTGTGCACTGAGTGATTCGGGGTAAACCAACCCCAGATCAGTGATCACCCGACCGAGTAGCATCGTCCTGACCGACGCATGCTAGCCTACTCTCCAACCGGCGATGGCGCGTGTAGTTGCATGCTATGGCGCATGGAGGCCGGCAGGTCCGCGAGACCCGACCCAATTTCATTCTAGATATCATTCTTGAGATCTAGCTCGGTAAATCTGTATCAGCTTGTTTAAGTTGTTTGTCTTGCAGTTACTACTCTCTGAAATTTCCTTTTCAGTGCCTATATATACTTTGTTGTGTGCATTTTGATAATCTGTTGTGTGTGATATATGTTATTTGACTATGTGCAAAACAGATTCAGAATACTGTTTACTTTGTTAATCAGTTTTCTCTGTCCTTGTTTAGTCCTATTTTTGTTCTGTTTATTATCCATCTGTGCATTTGTTGCCTGAGTTAAATTTAAAACTATGTGTTTGCATTAATTTAATTAAGCTGCATAGTTTCTGTGTAATTCATATACTTAGTGAATATGACCACACACTTCGAATTGGGGATTTTCAATGGGAAGGGAGACTTTTCTATATGGAACAAAAAATGAAGGGAATTTTAGTACAATAGAAAGTATCTAAGGTCATTGATGGTAAACACCCTGAAGGTACTAAAGAAGAAAAAAACTTGAAGCTGATGAATTGGCATATACTTCTATACTCTTACATCTTTCTGATTCAGTGTTAGGAAAAGTAGGAAAATTTAACACAACTAAAGAGCTATGGGAAAAACTGAAAAAATTATATGTGAAAAAGTCCACACCAAATAAACTCTATTTGTTAGAGAATTTTTTCGATCTTAAGATTGACCCCTCTGGGGATCTAGATGATAACTTAGATGTCTTCAACAAATTAGTTCAAGATATCACTAATTGGGGTGAAACAGAATTCGAAGAATATAAGACTGTGATCTTATTAAATGTTATTCCTGATATCTATAAAGAGGTTAAAAATGTCATTAAGTATGGTAGGGATACCTTAACACCAAAAATTGTCATAGATTTTTTAAGAAGTAAAGAAATATAACTAAAACATGAAAAAAGACATTGTGAGGTCCATATGATGAGAGGTAGGTTTCAATCTAAGAATCAAGAGGGAGGTGGTAAGAAAAAGGGTAGAAGTAGGTCCAAATCCAAAAATCGAGGGAAGGGTAAAAAGTGTTATGGGTTTGGTAAAATTAGGCACTTTACTAAAGATTGTTATGCAGAGAAAAATAAAAATAAAGAAAATGGTAGAGATCAAGAAGAGGCTAATATAGTAACCTCATATGATCTTAATGAAATATACATGCTTTTAGATTATGACTCCACTGAAATAAATGTTGCATCTAGGTCAAACATGCATGAATGGATCTTAGATTCAGGTGCATCATTTCATGTCACATCTAAAAAATATTGGTTTGAAAATTTGCATGAATATGAAGGTGGGCATGCCATAGTGTGTAGCAACATAGCATATAAGGTCATTGGGGTAGGAGACATCTCTATTTAGTTAGACATTGGTTATGTCTTAAAATTAAAAGATGTTAGGTATATACCCGAAATGGTTAAGAATTTAATTTCAGTGGGAGAGTTAGAAAAGAGTAGTTTTACCGAAAAAGTTGAAATGGTATGTTAAAAATGTTTAAAAGAGCAATGGTAGTTTGTAAGGGGGTAAGAATAAATGGGATTTATGTATTAAATGTTGTGGTAATTAATAATCTAGGATCCCATATTGCATCAATCAATCCGGATGCCACCATCAAGTGGCACAATAGGTTAGCCCATGCGAGTGTTAAAGGGCTTAAGTTACAAAGTGATAAGGGTGCATTTGGTAAAGACTTTGTGCCTGATATCCCTTTCTGTGATCATTGTGGAAAACATCATAGGTTGTCTTTCTCCTCTAATGTCCATAGAGCCTCTAGAGCCTTCGAATATATTGATTCAGATCTATAGGGGCCAGCATCAAATCCCACTTCAGGTGGTAATAGGTATTTTCTGTCTATAATTGATGATTACTCTAAGAGAGTTTAGGTTATCCTCTTAAAAGATATGTCTAGAACTTTTAAAAGTTTTAAAAACTGAAAAACTCAAATAGAGAATCAAACGGACAAGAAGATAAAATATCTTAGAACTGACAATTGTTTAGAATTTTGTAATTCTGATTTTGAAAATTTGTGTAAAGAATATGGAGTTACTAGGCATAAAACAGTTCCCTACACTCCTCAATAGAATGGAGTAGCCGAAAGGATGAATAGAACTCTTCTAGACAAGGTTAGGTATATGATGATTAGTTCAAATATACCTAAGTCTTTGTGGGGAGAAGCAGTTATGACTGCATGTTACCTAGTTAACCTAACTCCTTCAGCTGCTTTAAATGGTGATACTCCTTATGAAAAATGGCATGGAAAATGTGTCAATTATTCAATTCTTAGAACTTTTGGTTGTGCTGCCTTCACTCATCAAAATGAGGAAAAATTAGAGCCTAGAGTTAGGAAATGTGTTTTCTTAGGCTATCATGAGGGAGTAAAATGATATAGGCTGTGGGATAGAAGCCAAAAGGGGATAAGAATTATTATTAGTAAATATATCACATTTAATGAATCTAAAATGCCTTGAACAAAGCCTAGTGGTGACAAAGTTAGTGAGAACAGGAGTCCTCAAGAAGAGTTGAAAAACTCAAGTATCCAAGCTCCTATAAACTCAGATGAGGTGGAGAGCACTCCTTCTTCAAACTCTAGTGAAGTGGAAAGTCAAAATCAGCCTGAAATAAATGAGAGAGAAACTGTAGAAGAATATCCTAATAACCAGCTATCAGTTTCTGATTATCAGCTAGCTAGGGATAGGAAAAGAAGGTCTCATAGGTTACCTCAAAGGAGCCTAGCACATATAAGGAAGCCATAAGAAGCAAATATTTAAAAGAATAGATAGAAGTAATGAAAGAGGAGATGAGTTCCCTCAACAAGAACCAAACTTGGGAGTTAGTCCCTAGACCTAAGGATAAGTTCGTTATGGGTTGCAAGTGGATTTATAAGGTTAAAAAGGGTACAAGTGATAGTGAACCAATAAGATTTAAGGCTAAGTTAGTAGTCAATGGATTCACACAAAAGGAAGGGGTAGATTATAATGAGATTTTTTCACCGATTGTTAAGTACACTAGCATTCGTGTCATGCTTGCACTAGTTACATATTTTGACAGGGAACTTGAACAACTAGATGTAAAAACTGCTTTCTTGCATGGTGATTTAAAAGAAAAAATCTTTATATATCAACCCAAAGGTTTTGAAGACAAAAGAAAACTTGATTTTGTGTGTTTTTTAAAAAAATCATTATATGGTTTAAAACAATCCCCAAGACAATGGTATAAACGTTTTGACTCCTTTGTTAAATCAATTAGTTTTAAAAGAATTGAGTTTGATCATTGCTTGTATTTTCAGCATAAAAATAAAAATGGTTGTGTGTTTCTTTTGTTTTATGTTGATTATATGCTTCTTATTGGCCCTGATGCTAAAAAGATTAATAACATAAAATCTACTTTAGGTGGAGAATTTGACATGAAAGACCTAGGTATGGCTAAGAGGATCCTAGGTATGGAAATTGTAAGAGATAGGTCAAATTCTATATATTTTTGTATCAAACAGTATATGTGTTAAAAATTCTAAAAAGATTTGACATGCATGGTAGTAAATCAATATCATTACCTTTAGGAAATCATTTCATATTATCTAAAGATAAATCTCCTGTTAATGAGGAAGAAGAGGAATATATGAATAGAATTCCTTACTCAAATGCAATAGGTTCGGTCATGTATCTTATGGTGTGTACTAGGCCAGACCTAGCTTATGATGTTAGCACTCTTAGTAGATTTATGACAAACTCAGATCCCTATCATTGGGAAGCAGTGAAATGGTTATTGATGTATTTGAGGGGTAACTACAATGTAGGATTAATATATAAGCATAAGTCTAGTAGTGTAAGATTAAAAGGGTTTACTGATTCAGACTATGCTGGTGATAGAGATAATAGGAAGTCCACATCATCATATGTATTTACTTTGTGTGAATCATGCATTAGTTGGAAATCTCAGCTTCAACATATTGTTGCCCTCTCTACCACCGAGTCTGAATACATTATTGCTACAGAGGCTATTAAGGAAACCTTATGGTTTAAGGGATTGCTAAATGAACTGTGTGTTCTTAATGAAAATGTGACTGTTTTCTCTGATAGTCAATCTGCAATTCACTTAGGTAAAAATCATGTTTTTCATGAACGCACTAAACATATAGATGTGAGACTATATTTTATTCGTGATATTGTGTCTCAAAACATTATTAGACTGGAAAATGTGTTTTCTGAATATAATCCTGCTGATATGGGCACTAAAATTTTGCCTGTGGCTAAATTGAGAAGCTGCCTCGATCTTTTTAACATTGGTAAGGTTACTTGAAAATTGTTTATGCATTTGTTGCATGTTTTGCATTCTGTTTCATATGCTTGTTGTCTGTTTTTTTTGTGTTTGTTGGCCTTATTGGGAAACAGGTGGAGATTTGTTGTTTTTTGTTTTCCAATGAGCCCCAAGGCTATGACGAAGATTCGGGTTTATCTTCATAGGTTTCAGCCGAGGATTGAAATATAGTCCAAAAGTACCACCCATTGACAGCCCATTAAAGAAATCGGGCCATAAGCCCTTTATTAAGTCTTTGGAGGAGAAATAGGATGAGCCCATTTGCTCCAGACTTAAGGAAGCCCAAGCTCAAGCCCAATAGCCCTACTATCTTGCCCTAGCTCTATCATATAAAAGGGCTCTTTCCCTTTCTTATTACCCTTATTGACGGTCGATTCTATCTCTCTCTCTTTGCTTACGCGATAGCTTCCTTGTATGGCCAATCCGATGTGTTCCCCTTTTCCCTCTCGGTCTGATCCGTCTTTCCTTGCTCATATCTGCATCTTTCCATGTGGATGACTTGGACGATCCTCAGGTAACCTCTATTAATCTATTCCGATGGTTTCCCTTAGAGGTAAGTTTTTCGGTCGCTGCTATTTGTCCCCTATCTTTGTGATTGCTCTTTGTTCCTTGGTGGATTCTACTGTGAGCGTAACCTGTGTGGTTTTGGGTAAAAGATTTTGCATTTTAGCCGAGAGGGTTCGGGGTCAGATTTGGAGTTTCGGGGCTTGGCTCTTGTGTGCCTTCATGTGGCTTGGTGTCCCTATTCTTTGGTGTTACCTAAGTGGTACACACTGGACAGATCCAGATCTGAGGTTTGAAACGCCGTTTATAGGGAGTTCTATTTTACTCTTTTGTGTTTTTGGTTGTTTCGATCTTTTGGTTTTGTTTATAATCTATACTAACCCTCTGTTTTGGTAAGTGTTCTTCGCAACAGGTTTCTCATTCCTCCTTGGATTTGGTTTTACGTACCTGTCTTTTCCCATCACCATCTAATTTGGGATTTGAGAAGTTAGCCAACAAGTCTTCCTGACCCAAATTCTCAAATATACAAATTCTCACAGAACACTGCAAAGGATGTCTTCCATCGAGTTGGCTACCTTCAGCTAGGCTCACAGATTAATCTCGCAGCGACTCATTGACAAGCATAGGATTCTTCTTCAGTAGCATTTCTTTGTTGTGGTGGCTGGTAGGTCTCTCCTTTGTGCTTTTTTTCCTCTCTTTTACTGGCGAGGCTTCCTTCAGTTCCTCCAACCCATGGGTTTGCACCGTAAGGAGACAAATATTCAATATTAACTTTTGCTGAGGGTAATTTTATCTAAAAATAATTTTTTTGTTTTGAGCTTTTGCTGTTTGTAAAAGCCTTTTTTTTTTTTTTTTTTTTTAAAGTTTGGCTAAATACTCACAAAAATGTTTGCTTTTATTAAAACGCTTCTTTGGTTTCTCACCACATGACGAGAAGGCCATTAGACATGTGAGAAGAAAAACAATATATATTCTTGTAAGGAAAGTGGATAAAATGAATGGAATTTGTAGCAAAAGAGGTAGATAAAGACTAAAAACAACGTGATGGAAAACTCTTATGGTGTGTTTTGGAGAGGAGGATAAAATGAAAATGGGTGGAAGGGGTTTCTCCCTATTTGGGAGAGGCAATGATAATTGAATTGAATGGAAATGAATGGACACACTTCCATCTATTCTTCTCCAAGGCCTTGTTTTTTTTTGTTCCCAGACCTAGAGTAAAATTGGTAAAATGGAAATGGACGGAAAGCTTTTCTTTGTGTTTGGGAATAATTGTTTGTTCTCATTTAATATTTTTTCATTCCATCCAGACTCTGCTAAATATGGAAAATGTATTTCATTCCCAACTTTCTCAAATAAAGAGAAAATATTTTACATTCCATGCCACTCTTTTTTATTTTATTCCATTCCATTACCAACTCTCTCCCAAAACAGAGCCTTACAATGACAAGGGAAATAATGGTCTTGCAAAGGATATAATTGGGGATAGAATTGAACAAGCTAGAATGTGTGTAGTCCGTTTCAACTAGTGGGATTAAGATTTGGTGTGTTATGTTGTCATAATCAGTTAACTGCATTTTGTATTAGGAAAATGGATGATATCAAACATGACTAGGTACTACATTATGGAGGGTCTTTACGTTACATGGCAAAACATAGACCTTCTTAGGTACAGCCATGTAGATCTTTGAACAGATTGTTGTAAGGCAGTATTAAAAGGATGTGCCATCTTGCACGGGAAGGGCTGTCAGTATTTACCATGTAATACATAGGTCAAACAGGAAGGTGGAGGTACTAACTGATGTTGTACTTAGAATGTTTGAATCGTATTGCATCTGGAAATTGACAATATAACTCCTTTGGCCTCTTGTGACTCGTCTACCCCTAGTTACGGTGAAATAGATTGGTCAGAATTAGGGAATTAGTCTGATGAAGGCGAAGTTTACTATTTTAGTCAATCAAATGAGTTGAGTGAAGGTCAACATAATGATTTTTGTAATGAATCAAATTCTAATTCCTGAACCAATAATGTAGAGAAATGGATGAGGTTCAAATGGGCAGTCATGATGATTTATCTGGCTACCAATCTGATGATGGAGACTGAGGTACTCTAGCAATGAGGACGGCATAGCAACTATTAATGTTAACAGATACATGAAGGGAAAAATGTTACGATTGATGGAGAGGACAAAATAGAATTAGAATAAAGTATGTTTGTTTGAAGATTGTCAGTCACTTTAGGAAATGATGCACAGGAAATGTTGGAGATCTGTTTTAACAATTGCTAGTCTAAATTCCATCTTTGAAAATGAGGGGGCTGCAGCTAGGTCTCATGTAGACATTTCAGATTATTCATGACTGATATTTAGGAGACTGCAACTAATGCATATGATCGGTTGCTGAATAAAACTCCTGTTAACAATTGGGCTAAGCACAAGTTTGATAGTAAGAGTGAAAAAGTAATATAAAGGGGTCCTTAGTGCATGGATCAGGCGATGCTGCAGTATGCCGTGTAAGGTCACATTTGCTGGCAAATTGACTATAAAATGGAGGAAGGGGAATTTCTCATATTGTCAGTTGAGAGTAAGAACTTCTGTTTCGGAGTTTAGGACATATTGGAGTCCCTTCCAAGAATGCAGCATGCAAGCAGTGGCATGTGAGATTGAATATTGAGTAGCGTGGCAATCCAGTTTACCATACACAAGTTTACTTGGAGGGCATTTGGGGCTATAATTCAGTTATTCATACAGTGAACATGTGGGATGGCAACTACCATGGCCAATAGTGCATGGGCGGTTATCTGATTAATACTTCATTGCACGTTACAATCATTTTTGCCATAAATGCATGCACAGTGCAATGCTAACTAGTTTTTTCCTTGTTATAACAGATGGCTAACTTGTTCGTAGCCTTGTAGGTTACACATCAATGATCAATGCAGTCTATATTTGCTATGAGGGTTGATAGTGAGGTTGCAGGTAAAGATCATAGAAGGCTTGTGTCATGCATGAATTAATGTATTTTCTGTACTGGGGACATAGGGGAACTTCTTTTGTACATGGGATGTGAATTTGGAAGATTGATATGTAGACCCTGCTCAACATGTGTTCTGATTAAAAAAAAGTCTGAATATATCCAGTCATCAGGCAAATAAGATACTACATGTTAATTGTGTCTTATCACGCATACAAAGTCTAAATATATGCTAGGGACCTACGATCACATATCTATAAGCCGAATAGATTAATATATCCTGAATTTTAGGTCAATTTTAAATTTTATCCAATTTTGACATTTACTTTAATTTGGTCATTGAACTTTTACATTTACTTCAATTTTATCCTCGATTGGCGAAGCGTGTGTCCCATCTTACATGACGATTGATGTGGCCTGCTGGCTGATGTGTCCATTATTGGACACATCAGCAAAATACTCGACCCGACTCATCCCGCCTCGACCCACTCGCTTAAAACCCTCTATGCGCTGCCTTAAGATTGTTGCCAACGACAATGACTCCTGACCACGGTCATTGGAGCCCGCCAAGCCACCCTAAGATTGTTGCCAACGGCGATGGCTTCTGACCACGGTCGTTAAAGCCCGCCAAGCCACGACCATCTTGCTGTTTTGGGCTAGGGTTTATCGCGAAGAAGAAGAAGCCAACACATAAGAAGAAAACGACGTAGAGGAAGTAGAAGAAGAAGACGACGCAGAAGAAACAGAAGAAAAAGCAAGAGCAAACTGAGGAAGAGCAAAGGGGATTCGAAGCCATGAACCAAGATATCATCAATCTTGGCCATGGCGCAACCCCACACAAAATTGAAATCAATGGAATAATGCATAGGGCTACATTCTTACCTTCGGTTTTCGGCCACCACCCATAGCACTGAGAAGAATAAGTCAAGCGAGAAATAGGGATATCACGAGAGAAAGGGCGAGAGAGAGAGAGAAAGTCGGTTGCTAAATAAATGCCATGGAAGGAAAGGTGCGAGATTGTTGATTCATGAATGAGGGATGAGAAGGAGGAAGCTTGATCCACGCCTCTAAGGAAGGAATCGACGACTATTGCAAAGAAAAGGAAGGGAGCTTGGAGCCCTAGGGCTCCCTTTGCACATGGGCTTTGCTCCTCTTGGCCTTCTCAATACCTTCATATGCTACAATGTTCATAATATGAGTTCCACGCAACTCTTATTCAACATTCGGTCCTAATCTTCGTGTGGTATAGTTACTTTGAGCATATCAAAAACTCCAGAGAATTTCTTTTCTCTGGGACGACTCTTCGTCTTTGCTACATCAAGTTTGGTCAGAGGTCGAAGACAAAACTCTAGTTTCAGTTTTGGGATCTATTTTGGCAACGACAACGATGCACAGAGAGGTTAAAACCCTAGCTAAAGGATAAAGATGATAGGTTTTAAACTAGCAAGTCGGGTTGGATCGCGTATTTTGTTAATGTGTCCATTATTGAACACATCAGTCACCATGTAAGTTGGGATACACACTTAGCCAATAAAGAATAAAATTGAAATAAATATGGAAGTTTAATGACCAAATTGAAGTAAAGATTAAAACTGAATAAAATTAAAACTTAACCCCAAATTCAGAATATATTAGTCTATTAGTCCATATCTATAACATATATACGTGTGCGCCCGTGCATACTAACGCATGATTAATTTGTAATATCACGGTGTTCCAGTATTACAGTTCCATTTAATATGTTCTGTTTGTGGGCAAATGGACAGAATATCAACCATATATATGTTCGCCATCTGTCTTCTGGTCAGTAGGTAGAGAGACACAATGGGATAATATAGACGTGTCCAGTTCACCAGTTGTGTCCGTCAAGATGTGGGCAATTAACTTACTGCTTCCGTCTGAGATTAGATTCAGATGAATGCAATTTCAGTACGTTTTTGAGATTTGAAAGTTGAAACTCCTTTACTTTGGATGAATCCTTTCTTTTTGCAGGTTCATGTATCATGGGTTTAGCTCATTCTGTAAACTCATCCCTACGTGAAACTAGCTCGTTCACGAAATCAAAGTTGAAACAGTATACACAGTCCAGGCATAATTAATAACGATGAAGTGGCAGTGCATTTTAAGTACACTTTGAAATTTTATAAAAGTTTAGACTTACTTTAATTATTTGAAATTTTATTGGCTTAAATTTGAGTTGGGTTCAAAATTGAACTTCAAGATTGATTATTTAAAATTTTGTTACGCTTCACATTAATATATTTATTTTAAATGAATTTTAAGTGATCTCCAAATGAGTTGTTTCATTTCATGGGCTTTAATTGAAAGCTGATTTTTAAGTTCAATTTCAGCTGGAGATTCTGACAAATTAATATTTTTCTTTGTTAAGTACTCCTTTATTCATATCATGATGGGAATTTGTCAGATTCGACCTAAATGGAAATTTAGGACAAATCATTCCTCAAGTGTGAAATTGGTGGTTCCTATTTTCCAGTGCCCGAGGGCTGAGGCTACTTCTGATAGTCATTAATCGACTAGACATCTCATTTTGCTCTTGTACAAGGCTTCAGTTTTTTGTTTTTTTTGTTTTAAGGGTCAAGGGTATGGTGAATTATCTTTCAACTATTCAAAAAAAAAAAAACCCTTTTAATAGTCTTCTATAATAAAATTATTATTAATCTATCTGCCCTTAAAACCTTGGAAAGAAAGGACACCTAATTTTTGAATCACAAATAGAAGGGTGTAACACTAACACATATCCTAGGAGTTTGCAATTGACCATTCAATTTATGAATTAATAACTAAAAAAATTCTACCAAATAGAAGAACAACGAGAACAAGAGAAAAGTGTTCCTAGGTTCTCTCAACTTTCCTGGAGTCACCAATCATAATATATAGATGATAGTGAACTGCAAGCACTAATGTAAAATGACGACGTTGTTACAGACATAACATAACATTAAACGCACAGCTTATATAAAATAATCTGTCACTTATATTTTTAAGTGTATTACTTCAATATATTTTGCTAATTTTTTGATAACTTCGTTTATGCAAAATATCGAACTCACTAAAAAAAATTATAAAAATAAGTGTAAATAATAAAGGCTATGCATGGCCATCATTTTCTGAATTAGAAACATAATAATAGGGACATATCACTAGGCCTGCCCATTCCACTCACCAGTGCAAACGCCAAACCCAGTGACAACGGTGAGTGGGTGAGTTGTCAAGAAAAAGATAATACATTTGAGCCCTCCGATCTTTGGGCGGGTCGCCATCCTACGGTCGCCATCTCTCAAATCCATCATGCTGACACCCATAGACACATGCCCCCGCCCCTTCACACTAAAAGGAAATAGGAATATAGCCCTTTTGCTCTCTTTTTCCTTCTCAAAAGCTGAGCCCCTCACCGGATCCCACCCACCGTTTACTAAGAAGAAATTCCCCCACCATCACCAATGCTCTTGGAGAAATCTAATATCTTTGAAGGAATAATTTATTATTATTATTATTATTAATGTGCTAATAATCATAATTATAAAAGTAAAAGAGATTAATGTTATGCTGATGTATTAGTACGTCTCCACCGATGTAGGAGGGGCTGAATTGAAATCACAAAACAATTTCCCAAGTACTTGGGCTGTCATGGCCCAGAAAAACACTCAGAGAGTCAAGTCTTCTCAGGAGCTAAAAGCAATGTGAAACGCACGCAAGAAATAAATGTCATGGAAGGAAAATTCTGCAGAGATGGCGGTTAACAAGAAAGAAACACGGACGAGTAACAAAGTTTAGGTTGTATTTAGCGTTCTTACATCTGCAGAGATGGCGGGCGGTTAACAACAAACATGGAGGAGTAAGAAAGTTTAGGTTGTATATAGCGTTCTCACATCAGACTTACTATGATCAGAGGGTATTCCCAAAGGAGAAAACATCAAATTCAAATTCAAAACACCACCGAGAAAAGAGCAAGCCCAGTAAAAATATAAGGTCTCACATAACCATTTACATTTACAGACAAGAGTTCAAGTTAAAAAAGGGTCCTCTCTCTCCTGTCGTCGTCGTCCTCCTCCTCCTCCTCCTCCAGTAGATTTTCTCTCTCTTCTTTTCTTTTCTTTTCTTTTCTTTTCTTGGGGTGGAAACTATGGATGCATGCTTGGGTGGTCTCTTGGCGGATTAAGCGGCTGCCACTGTGCTTGTACGGAAAGCACAGTCTTCGCCTTTGCTTGGAGAGGTGGATTTTGATCTCTTCTGCTCTTTCCTTATGGCTTTCATTGACCCCGAAGAGAGACTCCACTTCCTCTCTTTGGCTTCATCCATCTCTATCTGCTCTTGCCTGCACTCTTCGCTGCAGAATGGAGTGTCGCCTCTGCAAAATTTTGAACATTTGCGTCAGAAAAAAATGGGAGAATTGATAAATATTTTGTGAAGAACTCCATGTGGGTAATAAGACAGCAACCGGATCCTGGATTATGGTAATCGCAGTAAAAGAGGAGTAATTATTTCTTGGATCTTTCGATTTAATGTTTCTGGAGATCACAATTTTTTTTTTCATTTTTTTCAGGCCGAGATGCCGAATATAAAGCGATTCCATTTCATACTATTGTTTGTTCCTCAATTTTCCGAGCAACCAAGCACAGTGAATGGAAAATGGCTTGAATCTTTCAGTTTCATGTTTTAGAAGATCACAGATCTTCTTCAGCCGAAATGCCCAATAAAGCGATTCCATATCATAGTAGCGTTTGGCCCTCAAATTTCTGAGCAACCAAACACAGTGGATGGACAATAGAAAGAAGAATAAGAAGAAATTCCTTTCGTTTCCGTTTTGGGACTGTACTTTGGTAGCATTCGCTTCTCTATATTAAAAAAACCCAGTTGAGAAATATATATGATTTGGAAGAAAATATCCTAAATCTAGAGCGATATTCCATATTGGAGTATCCTATGCTCCTGAGTTTTCCGAGCAACCAAACACAAGTGAACGAAAATAAAAGGGAAATCCCATTCGTTTCCGTTTCGGGCATCCACTTATGGCTACTTGGCTAGTACTCGATCTAAGAAAAACCCCAATCTTAAGAGCAACAAATTAAACAAAGTAATAATAAGAAAGAAAAAATGGACAAACCTGTACATGAAGATGTCTTTGTTATGGGAGAGAGGCTTCTTGCAGAGAAAACAAGAATCTAAGAAATGAGGCTCGGGCTGTTCGTCAAATCCATTGTCGTAGTGAAACCTCCCAGATCTCGCAGACCCAACAGAGAAGCTCTTGAGGCTGGCTCTTCTCTGCGAGACACTACTGTAGTAGAGAGGCCGAGACACCAAGGGGTGGTGGTGGAGGGTCCGCGGCTGGCGGTGGGGTTCAGAGATTCCGGGGGCAGCGAGAGAGGCGAGACCATCGTCTACGTCCTCCCTGAAGGAGGAAGACCTTCTGGAGTCCATGGAATTGTGCAGAGAAGTGGGTTTGGATTCAGAAGGGAAACGTGGTGGTGGTTATAAAGACGGGTTGGTGAGAGAGAGAGAGGGAGAGTCTAAACCACGGCTGGTTTGTGAGAATCCGTGCGAGTGAATCCATTGGCTGCAACGGGGGATTTACGAAAGTCTTCGTCACAAGGACTCAAATTTTAATGATAATTCCTGTGAATTTGCGTATGTTTAGCGTTTAAAGTAAGATAATTTATTTGTTATTTATTTTAGAAAAATGTTGTACATAATTAAGTTTGATCAATAATCTTCATATAATACGCATAAATTCATAATAATATTATTTAAATTTATAAAATTATTATTAATTTTAATTAAAATTATTTATTTTTATATCACGTGAGTGATCATATAAAATTAGTTTTTAGGTATATTTTTACTTTGCATCGAACAATAGTATCAAATCAATAGTTAAGAAATGATCTGAGAAGACTAACACTTACATATTATTATTGAATTATTATAACAGAAATTTATTTGATTAAAATATTACATTTATCATCCAAACATTATTGCACAGACAATATGTTATATTTAGTGGGAAAATAATAAGTATAAATTTTATTTAAGTATTTTTATTCTAAGCACAAGAATTATTTTAAAATCAGAAATTTAAACTTCAATTTAAATTTTTTTAATTCTTATTAACCTATCCTATCATAATATAATATTATATATATATATTAAAATGGAAGCTTCGAGAGAGGTGCAACATTTTTTGTCCATCTCAAATTGGCAATGCTATTTAATGAATAATTTCTATAATTATTGCTTTATTTTTATTTTTCAATTAAATTTACAAAATTTTAACTATAAAGCATTATCATTTAAAATTTGTTTAAAATATTTATTCATAATTTAAAATTTTATTTTTGTCCATTAATCAGAATTGAATTTGAAAAATCCATTAATTGTATATTTAAACTTGTAAAAGTAGAATTAACAATTATCAAAAAACAAAAACAAAGCAAAAGGCTGTGAACCTATTACCTATCTATCTTATTGTATCATATTATTATTATTATTATTATTAAAAATAAAAGCTTAAAGAATTGTACAAATACACTACTTTTTGTACATCTACCAATACTATTTAATGAATGATATTTAATTTTCAATAAATAATGCTTTATTAAATTTTAAGTGTTTAAAATATGCATCGGTAATTGAGAAAATTGTATTTCAAATATCCATTTCACAAAAAATATTTTCCAAACTCTATTAACTTTTTAAAAAATTTAAAAGTCCAATAAATAATAGTTATCAAACAGATAGCCTTATTTAGGAAAAATTTTGCTTACATATATATATATATATAACAAACAGTGATAAGTCGGCCTAACTTCTCGGACAAAATAATTAAGATTACACCTTTGCCCTTTTTTCCATTTTTTCCAAATATTCACTACAGACTTCCTTTGGTTTTCACGACACACTACACTACCACAATTACAAATATCTCGGGAGAAGAAAGACGACGTCGTCGTCACTCTTGAAGGTTGTCGTTGAGGAGAGATCTGTTGTTGTGGAGATTGCAGGCTTAAGAGAGAATCAAGGCCTCGCTATCACCCAAGGTGGCTGACTTTACAGAGAACATTCCATCAGGCTGCTGTCAATGTTGGCGCGTGCGTGTCTCTGATAGTGATTTTGAGAATCTTGTATTTTCAGATTTCTTGATGACAAGTTGGTCCTCCATTGTCGCAGTGATTTGTATTTGATTGTATGTATGTATGTAGCATAGAAGTTTTGGAAGAAGAAGATCAGATTGGGTTGGAATTAATTAAGATGATATATGTATATGATCAGTATATGTTTGGTTTTCTAAAGCAAGTACAAGAGGGTGGAGGTGAGTTTTCCCGGTTGCTATCCGTGCAACAGAGAGTTGAGCCACTGTCGAGCATGTCGTTGCGTGTTGTAGAGTCGTTGCAGTGGAGATGAAGGGAAGGTGAGAGGGAGAGAGAGAGAAGAAGAAGAAGAAGAAGTTGCAGAGGGCTCGATTTCCAGTGTTGAGTTGGTCGAGCATTCTTTCAGAATTAAAGAAACCAAGTGGGAGGGTCATTGCCGTCGTGCTGCAACAGCGAGGAACCGGAGAGGCGCCGGCGGTGAGTCAACCATCGATGTAGTCTTTCCATATGGTGCAGGCTCACTTGTTTGTTGATTCAAAAGAGAGAGAAGGGAGAAAATTTGTTTAAAGATGAAGGCTGTCTGCCATTTTTATGCTGAGAAGAAAAGGGCAAATCAGTACTTTCATTCATTCGGCCCGAGCCCTACTTCAGTTCTCAGGTTGAATATCATAATAATCTTAAATATCATATTAGAAACTTAGCTATGAGAATTTTTGTCTATGTGACAATTTTATTTAATGAATTACATTTAAATTTTAATTTTTTTAAGAAAAAAATTATTTTTATTTTAAAAAAAATTTATAAAAATGTATTTAAATACTAAGGTAGCGTTTGTTAAAATGAACAAAATAAAAGAATATCAAGATAAAGTTAAAATATTTTTCAGACCAATATATAGAATGATTAAGATGAAATTAAGAAAAATTTTAAGATTTTTATCAAATTATTTGTTAAATTTTTTAGAATACATTAAAAGATATAAACGTAATTTTTTTTTATCTATAAGTATCAAAATATGTTTATCTTAAAGGGGGAGAAATAATTATATCTAAAAAAATTAAGATAAAAAGTCACTTAATTTTTTTTTTAATTATCATCAGATAAGTTTAACAAATACATTAAAAATAACAAATATTCAGAATGCTTCTCATATCTAAGGGTGAGTTTGATTGGAAAAAAATGAAGAAGAAAAATATTTTTAATTCTATAAAAAAACAATTCATATCTCCCCTAGTTGCATTTTTTTATGAAAAATAGGTCAAAACATATTTTAATGTGTTGTACTATAAAAAAAATTTATGAAAAATATTAAATAATCAAACATGCAATTATGAAAATTTTTCATTAATCTACATTTTCTATGAAAAACAATTTCAATCAAACACACCTTAACATTTATATCTTATATCTTATTTAACAAATAGTAGATAAATGTACTGACTTTAAACCTTTTGTAGTTATTCATTTGTAATTTAATTTGGTATAGCATTTAATTAATTAGTACAGTCTATGATCTATGTAATTTTAAAATAATAACAGAATGTTTTAATTAAAAATAAATAAATTCATATATAGAAAGTAATAAGTTTTACGTTACAATCTGCACAAAAGTTAATCCAATAATTTACGAGCAAATTTTATTGAGAACAAATTTGACGCTACAAAAAGTTTAAATAATATATATATATAAGTAAATTGCTTTCATATTTTTCTTCTTGATTTAAACTTTTGCCCAAACACCTCATATAATTTGTTTTTTCCTTATATTACCACTGTTAGTTTTTCCTACAAACAAACGATATTAATTAAAGTAACACTACCTAAAATTAATTAAATTCTTACAGAAAAAATTAATTAAATTTTCTAATATTTTTTCTTAATTAAAAATAAAAAAATCAAAATCAAAAGATAAATAAATAAATAAACACTTCTTTGTCGACCCTCCATCTTCCAATAACGACTCAACAAGAAAAAAATAAAATAAAATAGAATGACTAAAGAGAGAATGAAGATGAACTTGTCGCTTCACCCTTAATCGAGACAAAAACTCAGGTCAAATCCTAATTCATAGTTCCTTTGAATAAAATGAAACTAAAAAGTTAAATTGCAACTAATTTTTTTATTTAAAAATTATTTATTTTAAAAGTTTATGTGATTTAATTTAATTTTTTCTCTCCACCACAAATGGCGTTACTTAAACCAAAATTAACTATAATTAGACTCCTGTATGTTAAAGTTAAAATTAATTAAAATATAAAATAAAAGTAGTTTCTGGGCGGATGATGAGTCTAGCTATCGGAACCCATCGCCGGCCAATTCCCGATGGGCTCTAGCAATTAGAACCCATCGACGGTTGTGGTTTGCATATCAGCCCTATTGGTGGTGAATTAATTGCCGACTGGAAAGTGGGAGCGGAAACTATAACTGGTGGACTAAGAGAAGAAGTAGAAGAAGAAGAGAGAAGAAAATTACAAAACAATCACATTTAAAATAAAATAAATAAACTGGTGAAAAATAGATAATTTTCATTTTCCGGTGGGACTTTTGGCTCTTGGTTGGGGCAGGTAGGCCCAAGAGGTCACCTAACCCCACGTGACGTGACGTGACGTGACAAAAGGCTTTCTCTTTGGTAATTCCATCCAAAATGGGGCAACTCCAACCCCTTCGATTCATTCGAACTCGCCAAATGCCGATAGATTCTCCGCCCTGCCCCCACCCACGTTTCTCTTCACCCTGTCCCTCATTTCAAATATCACTTTCTAATTCCATAAAGTAATTCGAAACATATATTACCACCTTTAATTAAGAATAATACGATCGTTCTATCTAATCGGATTAGTATATGACAAATTTAATTTTATTTAAAAGTTTGTTAACAAGTGAGATACACATGCATGCATAAAATAAAAAATAAAAAATAAAAAAAAAGATATTTCACACACTAATGGGCCATTAATTATGACATAAAAAATTGAAAAGATAAAGCAGTACGTAGTATATATTTAAGTTATAAGGTTGATTGCTGATTCGATTTAGGGGCTAATATGTCCACAAATTCTAGTGAGCCATTATTATTATATTAACACAGTAAATATATTTAAAAATTAATTTTTACACTCTCATAATTTTTTTTTAAAAAAAAAAACACTTCTTAATTTTTAATATAATAAATAAGAGAACGCGCCTAGGGCACATCATAGTTTACCCATAAAAGTGCTACGCCGGGGTCACTCCAAGCCTTCCATTTCCGGATTCTTTTTTGTTTGCTTTCTGCGTTTCTCAAATCTTCCCGAATCTTCAAGCTTGGGCGGGCCCTCTCAAAAACCGTCCAACGTGGCCCCCACACGGACCCGACCTGACCAGAAGAAAATTACTATATATAATAATAATTATAATAAGCTGCTTTTGCATTGTCTGTCTCCAGTTGCTTCTCCGAAGCTAAGGTAAATTTTTAACATTTAATTTAATATTTAATAATAAATTGATTATAAAACAAACAACGCGTCACCAAAATTTTCAAACTTGACGATTCATTGGAAATGGTCAAATTACAGACAGTCATTTGAATTTTAAATATAATAACAAAAATATTTATTATTAAGAGTTTTAGATTTTTATCATTTATTTGATATTATTAGAAGTACTTACATTTTAAATTTGTATTTAATTTCTTTTCGTTACAGTACAAGATTCACGAGGCATGGAATGGTTGCACTTATTTCAT
This sequence comes from Diospyros kaki, assembly GCA_036245055.1. NCBI lineage: Eukaryota > Viridiplantae > Streptophyta > Magnoliopsida > Ericales > Ebenaceae > Diospyros > Diospyros kaki. The sequence continues at coordinate 33,600,877 of BSEG01000007.1, forward strand.
TTATTTTTAAATAATATTTGCTCACTTAAAAATATAACATAATAATAATAATATATGAGAATAATTTCACTGTAGGATTCACCCATCATCATGCCAATTGCCAATTGCCAACTGTCAAGTTTCTACCAGCACCTCCTCCTAACTTTCCTTCGTTTATGATCTCCAAATTTCAAAAGCACCAAAATTAAGTTAGACTCAATCATAGCGGTGCAATTGCCATGGAATTCCCTTTTACCAAGGTAATTTTTACTACGTCCCGACTGCAATGCTTAACATAAATATATATAATCATTACAAAATTACATTTATTTATTATTATATATTATTCTTTTAATTTCAAAATATTTTTATTAATTAATAAGATGTTATAAAATATAATATATTTCTCATCAATTAATAAATCTATTTTTAGAGAAGCTTAGATGATGACTCATTTCTCATGACAAATATAAAACTGTGAATTTAAATCTTCTTACACTCCTTCATATAAACATTTTTAAATATTTCTTATATAACTAAAAAAATGCAAAGAATGTACTTTAAAAAAATATATAATATACATAATAATGAACGTCATCTTTTTAATAATAGAGTACAGTGATGCTATATTGTCCACTGGCGAGCAACATAGCATTTGCCCGCCAGTGAAGGAGTGTAGGCCCTATGCATGTGGGGCCTGCCTCTACACGTGAGCCCCACGTGCATAGGGTCTGTGCTTCTCTCACTGGCGAACAAATGCTATATTGTCCGTCAATGAACAACATAGCAATGCTGTAGCAAAGTAATACTAACAATTTTCTCCAAGGTTATATTAATAGAGTATGTCTATTACAAAAAATGTTATTTAGATATTTTTGTGATATTAGTGTATTAATGCATTATTTTTTGTATTATATTATTAATATAAGTATGTTATATATTAATATTGCAAGAATGTTATTGAAATAATATACATTTATTATATCTTATTCTTAATTTTAAAATAATTATAGTAGTTGATTCAATGTTTTAAAATACAATATATTTATCATCAATAAATTAAATTAGTCAAAGTATAATAATTATATTTTATATAAAAATTAAGATATACTTATTATACCTTAAGTACTACAATTAATTAACATCACCAATATTAATAATACATCGCTAAATTCATTCTAAATTCATTGTTTTAATTGTAATAGGAAGCTTCTTAAATCTTTTAATTATTTATTAAATTATATAAAAAAATTAATAAATTTATTTAGGTAGAATCTATTTTAGGCTTCCAACTTCCAAGGCTTTTGTTCCCCAACAAACGGTCACTGCCCCTGAATTGCGGGCAGCAAGTTCCGGGTCCACCACCCTGCCCGAGTGCCCCTGCCCTGCCTACGTACGCAAGATACCTACCTAGTACCACCGCTGCGCCATCAATTCCACCGTTACTCGCCACGTGTTCTAACAGACAAAATAATTAACGTCATGAAATCTTCTAGATCAAGGAACGGCACCCGCCAGCCAGCTGTAATCTTCTTCTCTCAATCCTGTCCGTCCGTCCGTCCGTCGGGATGCTTACGCCAAGATATTCAATGCCATAATAAACTTCATTTATTACTTGCACCAATCGTCTCCGGGTTAGTTGGTTCAACTATCTCGCTTTTAACTATGTTCAACTCGAATTGGACATAGTCCACTCTTATATAATAATAATAATAGGGTAAAATGTAAATTTTACTTTTGCAGTTTTATAAATTTATAAATTATTTTTAATATTTAAAAAACAATCATTATTATTTTTATTATTAAATAAAGAGATAAAATATGAATACACCTTTCATTGGCTTCCTTCCCTCCTTCAATTAAAATAAAAAAATAAATTAACAAAATTAACTAACATTAGACAAAATCCACCAGGTACATTGCAAATTGCGAAGAACCTAGTGGTTTTCATTTAATATGTCCCAATCCATTTCAAGTTAATTGTAGTAGATTACAATGAATTTAGATGAGTTCATTACATGGGTTAATCACGTTCGTGTGATACATAGTGAGAAGAAAAAAAATGATAAAAAGACCTTGCGTCCCATTAAACTTATAATTAATAGAAAGAAAAAGAAGAAAAAAAGAACAATTTGACTAAATTCAAATATGGATTTTGTCAAATCCAAAACCCAAAGAAAGATAACCCAATTTGTGTTCAAACCAAAGAAAGAAGAAAAAGAACAAAAAAAAAAAGTTCTAATGGAATCTAAGAAAAAAATAAAAAGAAGATAAATTTAGATGAATAAAAAAAAGAATAATTCAACGTAAATTCAAACTTAGATTGAGCCTTATTAAAATTCAAAAGAGAGAGAATAAGGAGGAAGAGGAAGAAGAATAACCTAATTTGAGTTTGAGAGAGAAAATGAGAGATTTATCACTGTCGTCTTTACAATTGTAATCATCGTCATTGTTTGTTATTTGAAGAGAGAGATAAATAGATAAAGGATTTGAAAACAGAAATAAATATAAATAAAAAAGAAGAAAAATATTTAAATATAAGCACATTTTTATTATTTTTTAATGTTAAGTAAGAGTTAATTAATGGTGAAGAAAAAATTGCAACATTACATTAAACCTTAAGAATAATTGTTTATTTTCTCAAACGTAAGAATATTTTTTTTAATCATTCTAAATTTCAAATGTACTACATGGGAATTTTTTTATATTTTAAGTGTTTCTGCTAATAAATGTCCTAGGAGCACTCATTAAGGAGCATTTAAACCTTAAATATAAGGGCATTTTGATTATTTTTTAATGTTTAATAAAATTAATTAATGATGAGCGAAAAATTACAACATTACATTAAAGTTTATAAGTATTTGTTGTATTTTCTTAAACATCAAGGGTATTTTCTGTAATCATTCTAAAACTTAGGGGTATTGCATTAAATTTTTCCTATATTTTTAAAGGTTTTGCTAGCAATGCCCTGGTAATGTACTTTATTTTAACAACAAATATTTATATTGATCATAAATATATGCATGCATGATATTTTAAAATATTTTATTAACTGAACTTTTCGGGCCCAATTTTGGCCCTTTCCTCATGCCCAATCTCAGCCTTTTCTTTAGACCTAATCTTAGTGGTCAGCGTGCCACGATATCATTGCAATCAATGGCGGAGCCAGAAATTTTAGGCAAGGTGGGCAAAAATTAAATCCTAAATTCTAAATTCTAAATTCTATCTAAAATTAAAAAATAAAAAAATATATAATATTAAAATATATATATCCCTAAATTATATAATCGACGTATTTTTATATTTTAATAATGTCGCATAAAAATATCATTATTAATTTTATTAAATATTTATTTTTCAATATACACAACTAAGTTGTCGTTCAATCCTTAATCTCTAATTTGATTGTGCAGCCGAATCTTGATAAACTTCATGACAGACTATCATTCTATTATTGATCTTCAATTCAATTATGTAGTCGAATCTTGACAAACTTCATGATAGAAATATGTTTTTTGCAATAGTTTTAAATATGTAATTGATAATTTTGTAACAAAAAATGAAAAAAATTAGTCCCTTTAATTAAAACATAGTTAAAGAAATGGTCAAAGGAGGTTAACATACACAAAATAAAGTGGATCAAATTTTCATATATCTTATTTTTAATTTTCAGCCAATACTAAAAAAAGTACTGGCAATCGCCACCAGCCACCATGACTGGTGGTTTTCGACGATCAGAGGTAATCACTCGACACCTTTATTTCCATCGATCAATATACCCAAAAAATCAATAAAATCTAACAGCCAAATTCATAAAATTTAAATTTAAACTTTTGGCCAAACCTAATGCGCATAAATGCACTGGGAATTGCCACCAGCCATCGTGGCCGATTGTTTTTAGCAATAAGAGACAATCACCCGACACTCTTATTTTCATCAACTAATATATTCAAAATTCAGGGTGGACATTTAGAAAAAAAATAATAAAAAATATTAAATTATTATATATAATAATTTTTTTAACAATCCAGGGTGGCTGTATGTGGCTCCGCTATTGATTGCAACCTCATTGGATATTTGCGCATCAAATCTCAAATCTTATCCTCATTAATGACAGATTTTATCCATATTAATAAAAGTCCCCTCACCATCATACTACTATCTAGGAAGCTCTACCGGCATTGGATAGTCAATCCCATCACCTATAAATGCACGACGCATGCATATAAGAGGATATTTTCTCCTCCTATATCAATAAGCTCTCTTTATAGTCAAAGCATGTTTTGACCTTTGACCCGTTGATTCATTGTCTTTCCTTACTCTCTTACTTACTTGGCTGTCGGAGTGCTTGCAGATGTCAACCACCTCTGGATCGACCCGTCGCCTGAGCTCGTGCCCCTTGCCTTTGATCGTTCTCTTTTGATCAGGAAAGAACATTAACCATTAGAATTATTTAAATAATACAAATAAAATATATTAAATATACCTTCACGGGGCACTTAATTAACAAAACCCATATTAATTAACGAGTTTTTTTTGGGATGAAAGAGACCCTGTAAGACCTTTATAAGAAAATATTAATGTAGGAGTCATAATTTTAAAAGAAATATATGTATATTTTAATATCAATCACATGAATATATAATTATTAAAGGTAATGCTAATAATTATCCAATCATAAATATACCTTAGGAAGTAAGGTGTATTTATGGCATATTTTTAATATCTAAATAATTTTTATTAATTAAAAATAAATGCATATTATTTTCAGTCATTTAATCTTAACATAATCATTGAAATGTTAAAAATAAAATATATTTATTATTACTTAACTATTATTGTCCTTACTCTTATTAAAATATTCATATATTATAAATTGCAAAGAATAAACAAAATACAAGTCAAGGTAAAGAAAATTTTACATTTAGTAGGAGTTAATTTAAAATCTTGGAATGAGCTTTCACAACCTCTGTCCTATTATTGATTGGAGACATCTACACTGTATAAGAGCTACCATAACCACTCCTTTAAACGCTTTTCTTTCTCATCTTGTCATCTTATCATTATTGTGGTTAATATTTTGGCTTTTTTTTTTTTATCGAAAACAGTAATAATTAGGCGGCAGCATGAAATCAAGATTGATAAAAGGGAGTGGCTGACAATATTCCTTATAACATAATTGTTTTGATAAATTATATTTACTATATATACATTAGTTTTAGGCTCAAATTTATTAAGTTTATAATTTGAGACATTTAATTTTTCTATAATTTTAATTTTTGATTAAAAATCTCTTTAACATTATTTTTTTTATAGAAAATTAGATTTACATGCCAAATAGAGAAAATGACAATAATGTCTCAATTAAGTTTAAATAATTACACATAATTCTATTATTACAAATTAATTAAAAATAAAAATACTCCTTGATAAAAGTGGCATTAATTAATAAGTTCAGAGGAAAAATAAAATAAAATAAAAGAGATAAGAAAATATAACCATTAACATTGGTCGCTAGTCATTCTCTGAACATAAATAAAATTCTAATATATAGATCTCTAAAGAAGTGCAAAAGTCAGTTAATCCATAAAATTAAGTGAAATCTAATTTATGTATGAATTACAAAAAGAAATTATTTTATAATTTATCTATCTTAGAATTATGGAAGCAAAGTAATCACTCAAAGGGTACATATATGGTTAGCATTTTCCAAAAGGTATTTAAAAGGGTATCTAAAAGACATTTTTTTACATTACATTGAAATCTAGATATGTTATTAAAAGGAAACACATTTTTTAGATTGAAGTCTAAATTTGTTTATTATGATGGGAGTGTAATGGGGTTTGCTGAATTATTCTAAAATAGTTAATTAGTTGGTTGAGTCAATATATATATACAAGAAGAGATTATTTACCAATTATTATTATACTATATATTGTGTTGGCACTTTCAGTTTCAGCCATCAATGAATCTCTACACGTTCAAGTTACCCATTATTAATTCTTCCATTTAGCAAAAGACTGAATAGCATGGAAATATTAATTGTTGCATTGCGAGGGATGGATACTAAATAAATTAATTATTATGTTATGTAGTGGTGACAACAATATTAGGAAACAGTCGTATTAATCTGACAACATTTTAATTTGCATAGATTAACGTCACGACATATATCTAAGTGAGTTTGAATAAATTATTAGTTAATTAATTAATTAATCACGGTGTCGTCATACCTAGTTGAAGAATTAGGAGATCGAAGTCCTCGGACTACGAAAAGGAAAGCCAGATCTTCCTATTAAACAAACAATTAAAACAATATTGGACGCTAGCTAATTGAATAAGATTTAATTATCTCTATTATTGATTGATTGATGAAAAGACCCAGAGAGTTTGTTTATTTCTATTTCTATTTCTATGGTTAGTAGTAGTACCCGTGATTGCTGGGACCAATATTTTTAAACTATAGCTTAGCACAAATGAAAATGTGCATCATAAATTTATTTATAATATCCTCAGAAAATACGATCGTGATATTAATTTATTAAAATTGAAAGTTGGGCTGAGATCAGATCATAATAATAAGCAAAAATATTCAATGCTTGCTTTATAAACATTCGTTAACCTTAATAATTTAATTAGATTAACAAAATTCAATTAATAGTGTGATTATTATAATAAAAACATATAATATTTTGGCACCGTCCGCGAATTTAGGTTGGATTACACTTGCTGGTTGGTATAATCTATAATAATAATAATATTTTAAGCAAACGACGAGCACGTGCCAAGTGGAACAATGAGAGCAGCACACGTGTGTCTCCCAATCAGCCGGCATGTCTTGGAACGTGAAACTACCTCGATTCCTGTGCTCTAATGCTTTTCACTTTTACTTTTCCACTTTTATATTATTTATTATTTATTATTTATATATACACACACACACACTCCTCTTTTAACCTTTTAATTAATTAAATTCCTTGCTTTATTTGATGGGTTGCTCGCTCGCTGCTCCTTTGGGTCGACTTAAGTTCGCCTGCTTTTCGAGTCCACCCTTCCTTCGGGCTTCGATTATATTATATTAGTTCCAATTAATTAAGCAATTAATTAATACGAATCTTTACTTTACTCCTCCCGAGACTCACGAGCCAGAATCCGACACTTGTGCGGTGCTAAAACTCACACGTTTGAACTGTGGCTGCGCCGTCCATAGTTTATTGGTTTTCTTCTTGTCCTGTCCGCAAGCACTGGACTTGGGACGTGCATTGCGCGTTTTAAGTCTTGCAGAATAAAAAAGAGACCAAATAAATCCAACAAACAACAGACCGTACGTCTTTCTTTATGAATTGTGGTTTATGCTTATGCTTAGGCTTAGGCTTAGGTGTTGAGAATCAAACCAATATTTATAGTTGCTTTCGCTTCAGTTTCCATTTTCATTTTATGGTAATTGAATTGAAACCAACCAACCTCGTCTTTTTAGTTCCCTTCTGTTACCAGCTGCTGCAACTGCACCCACAATCTAAAATTCTCCTTTGAAATAGAAATAACTAACGAGGCTACAAGATTTCAAGAATAAGATGCTGCTTGCTTTTAAGGTCCCTTTTTGTACCTACCTAAGCAAGTATTGTTTTGTTGCATTACACTTCCATTTGGTTCACATTTTTTAATAAATAAAGATGGTTGTATTGAACACAATATGAGTTGCTCCCCATTATATTATATGCAATAAATAAAGTGGCACGAGCCTCGTTATTATCATAAAGTTTCATATTAATTAATTACTCTAGGAGTAGTTGGTTATTTTTAACAGTCACCTCAATATAGTCAGTGTGCTGAAGGTGAATGGTGAGCACATTTGGGGTGTCAAGACATTTATGGGTACATTTTCTAATCACATCACGCCTGATTATGAATATTAATATTATAATTAAGTAATGACTTGATCTAATTAATTAATTCTTGTCGATCAAATAGAACCAATAATAAAAAAATCAAACGAAACCCATTTAGAATTGGACTAGAACCTAACCAATCACATTATCATTAATCTTAGACATGCCAATTTATCTTTGGTTGCATTTGAATTTCAAACAATATCATTATCATTTCAAATCATATTTTGTCATTTCAAATCTTTCTATGTTTTTTTGGGGTCCAAATTTAAATGACCATACTTCCCATTACTTATTTGACCAAATAATGTATTTAAAATTCCAAAATTCAAATGACAAAACACACCCTATTTAAACCCAATTTCTATTCTAATCCTACTGATTCAATTGTTTTTGTTTTCATTTATTTAGAACTAAACTAGAGCCCATTTATGCTGGGCTTGGTTAGGACTCTTGGTTCATAACAGGATCATGATCGATTCAACTCCGAGTCTAATGCAAAGATGACTTGGGCCCATTTGTGTTGTATGGGCCGCTAATGTCCACATTGACAAAACTAGCAAGTAAAACAAATTTGGGCCTTCTCAATTCTAGGCCCAAGGGGTAGAAGGCCATCAAGAGAACTCTGTTCTTTTTGAAAGTTACACGGCCATTTGTTCCTGGCAGCCTCATTTCATGTTTTTTTTTTATAAATTCAATTTTTTGATTTTCCTTGGTTAAGTTGAAAGAAAAAACAGGTCTTTTAAGTTGTCTTTTTAACTCTTTTAAGCACAATTTACATGAGTGGTCTTTTGTTAAATTTTTTTTAACAAAATATTAACCGCATTAGAAATAACACATAGATCTCCAAAAATGAGCTCTGAGGCCCAATTCAAGATAATGTGTTAAAGTGCTTAGCACTTGAACTTGGACAACCACTCAAACCACTAAGAGACACTAAAGAAGAATTTTCAAAAGGTGAAACGTATTTTCTAACTCTCAACAATTAATTAGTATATATTTTAATTTAATTAAATTTATTCATAAAAATTTATGCACCCTTTTTATTAATTATAGAAGGTGACAAGTTCTTGAAAAGTAAACGATGGTTCTTTCTTATACTTTTGTCCAAAAGAAGAAAAAAGGAACACTAGTATTAAGAGAAGAAAGGGAAATGAAAAACTAAGAAGGGAGAGTGTCAAAAGAAAGAATTGGGCACTTGATTGTATGCGATGTATATATCACATACATCACATCCATTTGCCTCTCAATTTAAGTAGGAGTCAACCATTAACCGTTTACTCTCCCTCCACCACCCACTTAATTAATTCCCTCTCAATCTCCTTCTACTTCTTCTAATTGTATTATTGCACCATATGGTTATATATGGCTCCACCTGAACTTGTCCTCCTTATTCAATTGCTCAAGTTTTGTAACGCCATTTTCATGGACATTGTGGTCTTATCTTTTGTGTACTCTTAGGGCCATCCCATTTCAATTCAAGATTTGTTCACACAACTCATCCCATCACCTAACTACTAGCGTACGCAACTCAATCATAATGAGGTTGGGCTGAAACCCAAAATATTAAAGGTAGAATTGTAGAAGAGTTGAAGGATGGGTTATGCTCTAAAATAGCAACAACTTGTAATGATTTTATCACAACCTAATTCTAATTCTATTAGAGAGAAATTTGGTTACTAATTTTGATTGAAAACTTATCACATTAAAGTGGGATCAGAATCAATCCAAGACGACTGTTGCGTGGGTGTGGGTAGGTAGCATCAGTGGTCCAAGGAGGAAAAATTGGGTAAAATTTATGCTTAGAATGAAAATGAGAGAAAAATAATTAGGGGTGGGGGGTGGGTGCCAAAATGGGGTATATAGTTATAAAAGTTTCCCGCATTGAATCGTCTCACATCAATGGAGGTTTCGTACAAAGTTGGCTGCTGCTTAATTGCTGAATCTCTGTTCTGGTCTGCTTGAAAGGAGCTAGCAGTAAGTACTTTGTGGGGGTGGGGGGCTGCAAATCACGGGAAGCTATTTCCATTGGCGTATCAAAGTTTATTGCAGTGTTTGGTTGCTGAGATTTTAATGTGAAAATGATTTTACTAAACAACAGATGGACTCAGATTCAGAGTCATTGGACGGGTTCACGTCAACTCAGCCATTTCTACTGCCCTCTCTTCATCTTTGCAGTGTTTGGTTGCCAATATTTATTGTGAAAATGATTTTTGCTCACACCCAATTCAAGCAAAATTCTTCTAAATTAACATCTTCTGAAATATCAAAATGAGTGCCCCAAACTACTGTCTGTTTTACCTTATGTTCTCTCTCTCTCTCTCTCTCTCTCTCTCTCTCTGTGTTTTCTTTTGCAAAAACAAAAGAACTTCACACACTCTTTTAACTTACAAATATTTCTTATGAACCCTGCTTAAGCATTTACTATCTTTAAAAAATAAATATTGTTTTTTTACAGTATATTTTTGGTGAATGAATCCCCAAAAATAACTAGTGAAGGGATAATATCTTGTACCCTCAAGAAAATGTCCCAACTTTGATGGAGTTCCGCAATGAAGGTCAATCTTGAATCATTCAAGGTAAGAAATATAAGAATTATCTCGATGGATTCTAGAAAAACCAAAGATCGATTCAGAAAAGAGAAAGATCGGATAAAGGAACAGTTAAGACATGACATTTTTGAATAATTATTGATTTAGCCAAAGTAGATAACATTTTATACATGTGTTCTGTTCTATCTAACTGACTTTTTCTATTTGATTCCCCTATTATATATATATATATATATTCGGGTTGATATTTCCATGAAGAGTCAATTCATATTGGTCTAGGTTGATTCTTTATTATGGTATTTCCAAAGTGGGTTGCCTAGCTAGAGGGCAATAACGGTGCCTCCATCCAACATTGGTCAGTTGCAGAGAGTGTTATATTGTGGTTAGTGCGCCTCACCATGGGGGCAAGTGTAAATTTTTTTGATAGGGGCTGTATGCGGTGGTGGCACCACATGCTGCTAGCCGACTTTAGGATCCACTTCCACTTCCACTTCCACACCACACGAATGTATCCATCCATCAAACAAAGACAATTTCAAAATCAAAACCACCCTTAAAAAGCCTATTATTATTATTATTATTGTAGTTATTTTCATTTTGATTTAAGTTGGAAGAGGAGGAGATTAGAGTTATTGATTAGAGATCAATTCCGCCCGCGTGATCAACAATTAATGTCATTTCTTCTTCGCTTGCTTCAACAAATGAGTTTGCTCTATTTACATGCAAATTAATCGTTGTGGGTCCACATGACGTTGATCTCTTGAGTTTGCTCATTACTCCCTCTGCGTGGGTCCACATGACGATGATGATGATGATATAGGGCCTGGCCTGGCATGGGCTTCGGAGAAATGGGCCTGGGCCCATCTCAACAAAGGAAGACCTCAATGCTGGACTCTCTGAAAGCGAGACAAAGAGGGCATGATTGCGCAAAAGCACCGCATTCTGTACAGAGGCAAAGATGCCGACACGGTAACACAATCACCGAGGCCACTCGCTTCCCACACGCCTTGCAACTCGGCCCGCTGCTCGCCACGACTCGGTCCGGGTCGATATACGCCGACTCGGCGTCCTCCGCCTCTCCCCCCGCGGCCACGCATCCCCCCGCTTCCTCCGCTCTGTCGCTGCTGATCATGGCTTGCTGCAGCCTCTTCTGCAGCGACGCCGCCGTAGCCTCCTGGGCCCTCGCCCTGGCCTGCCACGCCTGCGCCTCGGCGCTGAGCTGGGCCGCCCGGGCCTCCAGCTCGGCGTTGCGCCGCGCCGCCTTCTCCGCCTCGGCCTCCTTCTCCCTCAGCCTCCGAGCCACTGTTTCCTCCGCCGCCCCCAGCAGCCCGCGGTAGTGCCTCTGCCTCTTCTCCGCTAATGTGCGCCTCAGCTGCTCTCCCTGATGATTAACCACCATTCGATTCAAAACTTGGAACGTGAAAAATTCAAACGACGCATTTCCGGAAAATCAAAAAAGAAACGAACAGAAAAACCTACCTGGGCTTGAAGGAATTGCTCAATTTCGTCTCTCTGTTGCCTGATTTGGGTCGCCAAATCTTCCGACAATATCGACAACGCAATCGAAGATTGAGAAGACAGAGCTTCTTGTTGTTGCTGCTGCAATTTTTGTTGTTGTTCGCCGAAAGCCAAACGGAGACCCGTGGACACCACATTGGATTGATGGGTGTGAAGCTGAGCGAGGTCTACGAGCTGAGGGGGCTGAGCTTGCATCGAAAACGGACTAATAGGCGACGTTGATGCAGTCACTTCGCGTGCTCTCTTGCGCGGATTAGTCCCCACTGTGAAGCGAATCAATGCCGCAAACATATCAGAATGTCAATCCTTAAATTACCAAACTTAAGGAGATAACATCAGCGAGACAGACAGACAGACAGAGAATCAATCGGCTCTGACCTCCATTGGCAAAGAGCATGTGGGATTGGTCAAGGAATCCTCCTCCGCCTGGTTGTGGCTGCAGGGAATAATCGTTGCCAAGTGGGCTCTTCCCTTCCTGTACGCCTCTGCAACAGCGAAAAGAATAAGACTAAATCTAGATACATAAAAGAGTGCGTTCATAATCATCGAAGGTGGAGGGGGATGAATGAAGACCTGTTGAGGAGAACATTGGATGGGTATTGAGCTTGAACGGCCATTTCTGTAGCTGCTTTTGAGATGAAACAGAGGCCCGAGCAGATAGAAATATACGAGAGAGAGAGAGAGAGAGAGAGAGAGAGAGAGAGCAGCAATGTGGGGGTGGGGCGAGGTTAATTAACGCAAACGCATAATCGGCACGAAATGGAAGAAGAGTTCAGGGAGGGAGAGGGAGAGAGAAAGTATAGGCTAGGCTTATGGGGAATGGGAAGTGGTAAAGAAGGCAGGCAATATAGAATCTGGCAAAAGAGAAGCAATCTCGCCTCTTCTGCCGGTCCTCCTCTTTCTTATCAACAACCCTGCCTTAGCCTTGATGGTTATGCTGTCATCAATCTCTCTACGTTTAACGCAAAGACACAGACAGAAGAGTCGGAGAGAGAGAGCGATGCGTATGGATCGAATCAGTCCAAGAAACAGGAACACAGAGAGAGAGAGAGAGAGAGTCCTCTCTTTCGACCTGATCTCTTATACTTATTATTATTAGGATTACTTACAGCTACGCCCACACCACAGCCTCCCGGGGGGTCGATTTCCATTTCCCATTTGCCAGTCAGACCCACCATCTTTCACAAACTTGCAATTACACCTTTCTTTTTACCCTCTCTTTTTCTTTTATATATTTTAATAATAATAATAATAATAATAATACATTGATACAAAAATGAGTAACAAACGAGACCCTTCATTTTTAAGTTCAGCTTTTGTACAGTACACTACCATTCTGGAATTTTTATTTTTTATTTTATATTTTCTGTTTCCCAAAATCCATCCATCCATCCTAAGAAATTTATATATAATTTTTTTTTCTTAATTTGAATTTTTTAGAATCTCTCCCTCCTCAGTCCTCATTCCACAGCACAAAGAAAATATCAGAATTACCCCAACCCCCCCATCTAACTAAACTGCATCTAACTAAACTGCATCTGCATGATTGTTTGTTGGTTGAGTTTCTGTTTCTCCATTGCCCACCTCGCAAAGATGGTGTGTTTTTTTTTCATCACAACCTTCCCCCTATATGCCTTTGCCAAATGACTGATTTAGCCCTTAGCCCCCCTCCCCTTATTCAGGGTCAGGGGAACCAACCCCCCACCACCAATTAGTTGACACAAATTTTCAAAACTTTGAACCGATTGATTTGCCCAACTCCAACGCCAACTCCCACCATATTTCTTCTTCTTCTTCTTCTAGTGGAGTAATACTACTACTAAATACCTACCCCACTCCCCTCTAATACTATTTTATTTATATCGGTTAAGGAACGGGGATCCATTAAGAGTGAGTATATATCAGAGGGAGGGAGGGAGGGATCCAATTTTGTTTGAAATTGGCCATTCATTCAACGAGTCCTTCTTTCCCTGAATAATACCCATTTCATTGCTAACCACCATTCTCGGTTGGGTTGGGTTGGGTTGGCCAAGAGATCAGCGCCAATAACTTGAGACGTGGCAAAATCTAATGTCTTTTAGCTCACCGCATTGGACACATCAATTTCAACCCATAATAATAATAACACATCCTCCATCTAATTAACTGGGTTTAAATTTTGTTTAAAGACGAGTAGTTTATACGTACGTACAAATTTATTCAAGGCAATAGTAGTGGTGTGAACTCTTTACATGTAAAGCCCTTGTTGACGAAGAAGAAGCCAAGAAGCCCTCTTCTCTTTCTTTGGGTATCGTTAATTTGCATGGCGTTTCTAATTAATTACTGATTTGAATTGAAATCAAAGACAAAGAGAGACTATTAACTAAGAATCGACTTTTTGCGGGTGAAACTTTCAAAGTTCAAAATCATTTTGCTCAGACGAATTAGTCAAAACTAACATTATGTTAAGATGGATTGATGATAGATATCGTCGGCTTAATTGAATTGAATTGCTATGGGCTTGCCTTCCCTTTGCTTTGCTTTGGCCACGCTTTTCAAAAGTCTCGTTTGGACAAAAACTACTCCCACCCAACCACATTTTCCAATTATATGCTCAAATTTGTCACCTCCACTTGTGCCAACCTCTCTCTCTCTCTCTATATATATAACTATATTTTATTTTCCAGCCCATATATTTATATATATATTGGTTATAAATGATGAGATTTATTAATACTTTTATATTGACTATATTATAACATTAACTCATAACTGTATATAATAAACTCTATACAACACAATAACAATAACATATCCAGCCTTTATCCCACTATATAGGGTCAACTACATGAATTTTAGACTTTCATGTATTCCTATCGTTTGTCATATCTTCATTTAGATCTATATAATAAACTCTATATCCTTTCTTTTTTATTATTATTAGTTTTCTCAAAATACATACATTTGAAGAGAGGAGGAAGAAGATTCGGAGGCCCTTTTATTTTGTCAAAAGGGTGTCATGGATTAAAAGTATATATGCTAATAAATGTGTCATAAATTACATGCACTATATATCAGTATTTTCTCTATAACCCGAGTTATTTGAATAATATGTGTCGGATGATGCTTTCTATTATTTTCAATCATAATTAGAGTATTATTATTATACAATTAATTAAAGATACTTGTGCTTTCAAATTTAAGAATTAAAAATTTTAGATATTAAATTTACCACCAAAAAATAACAACCCACCAAATATAATTAAAATGTCTATTAATTGTTAAAAGAAAGAATTAATCCAATACTAATTAAGTTAGCAACAACGTTAAGGTTTAGTTTAACCTCAGTAATAAAAGTACTTAGTCCCAAAAACCAACGACGCCCAATTGTATGTATGTATGGCTGTGTATGTATGTATGTATGTGGCAACGGCAGCATCATGCAACCCAATGTGCCTCTCCGTTTTGGTCCCACCATGGTCGGCTCCCACTCTTTCTCCCATTCGCATTATAATTCTCTAAGGGTCTCTTTTTCTTTTCTTTTTTTCTCAAAAATATTTATATGCCAAATTTAAATAGAAGAATGGTTAGTTATTTTTCCTTTGTTATTTGGTGAACTAATTTATTTATTTATTTTTTATTTTCAATGACTGTAACGTGTACAATGATTGATTTGAGTGATTTTTTTAAATTCAATATTTAATAGCAGTTAAATTATCTTTTAAACTATAATCAAATATCTAAGAAGGTTGAGTATGCAAAGTACTAAATGAATTGAATACTTTAATTAACTTGCGACACACTATGCCTTTATATAAGTTGAATTGAGATTTTTAAGATTTGATCCATGATATGAGATAAAAGTAAATCTCTTGAACCAATCTTAAATCTCCTAAGATTTGGATCTAATATTTTTTTCTAATAAAAATCTAGTAAAGGACACGTGTCATTCCCTATTTACCTCCTCCCATGTAGAGACACAAGTCTTGCACAGTTTGAGCTTTTTTTGTGGATAAATGGGTAGTGCATCCTTTAGTACTCTTCTTTTTGGATTACACTCTATTCCTGGCGTCCTCAGTCACCCTGTCCCTAGACCTACCTTGAGGAGGTAAATCGAGAGATATACCCAAGTGATCAGGGTGATAGGCCTAAGCACCACTAATATCACTCTTAAGGTCCTCCCTCAGAAGGAAGCATTCTGTTTCCCCTAGAAATCGAACCCACACTAATAATCTTCAGATAAACTTTTCAGCCTACCCCCACTTAGCTATGCCCCTGGAGGCATCCTTTAGTACTATTCGCTCACATGGTTGAGTGGTTTGAACAATTTGAGTGATAATTATTAATATGCATATATTATAGGGAACCATATAGATGTATGACAATTAATTATCCATGTAAATGAATGAATGAAACAAATTAAAAAACAATTTAATTAATTTGCAAAGTGTACTGACACACAAAGGCACTTTAATTCTTAAAAATATTAAAATTTATCAATAATAGTTAGTGTTTGCAAAAAAAAAATCATAAAACATCTATAATCTTGTATATGATTTTGTTATTTTACTTGAGAATCTACTAAAATTCTTAGCTTATGGCTAAATAAAAAATCTAAACCTTAAAAAGTTTTGTTTTATTAGAATGAAGGGTTGATTTAATTTACAGTTCATCATTGAAACACGAAACTCGTACCAAATTTATTTGGATGATTTTTAAAATTATAAAATTGTAACTACTATACAAATTTTATAAAATTATATTTCCAACAGTTAGAGACGATTTGATTTGATTTTTTTTTTCTCACCATCTGTCTGAGTGTTGATGAGTGATCAAATATTGTTTCAGTAAAAATATATATGTTGCTATAAATTTTTTTATTTGTGTAGCATTATATGTAGTTTGATAAATAAATTAATGGTGGTACCTAGCTATTAGTTACTTTAATTATTGTGAGAGGGATATATAGTAAAATAAATAGTGGTACGGAGTAGAACAAAATGAGGATTTTTGTTTTATATTATGGGAAAGTAATTGGAGCTAGCTAGGTTTATAGAAGGTTTGTTGCAGTACCCAACCCAACAGTAAAATCAAATTAAATTAAAGAAAGAGGTGCATGGCTTAGATTGGATGGATCTTTCGAGAAGATGATGTTGGAAGGAACACTGTATACGTATGTATCGACGACCATCATTATCAATTAATTAAATTGATTAATGGAGGCCAAACTTTTGTTCTGCCATAATCAGCAGCTCCAAACATGGACCGGATTCGTTGCTTCACATGGATTATATATATACATATATATAAAAGGTTAAAAACACACCACACCACACCACACCACTTATTATAAGATTAAATAACATCATCGTTAAAATTAATTTCTCCTTATTTTTTCATCTATTTCGAAAGTGTGCACACTTAATAATATATAATATACAAATTTAGTTTTTTCTTTGTATTAAATTTATCCGACTCAGATATACAAGGGGGAGGAGAGCTCTTATTTGTCTGCATCTAACAAACGTTATATTACTCGATACAAATAATAAAATATTTTTGATATAATAAACACAATATGATGTATTTAGTAAATTAATTATTTAAAATATAAATTCATGCAAGTCTTATTTCAAAATTTCAAATTTCATACAACTTAAATTGATGTGATTGATTATTAATTATTATTATTATTATTATACCATGTTTCTAATAAGAGATGGAGATTGGGGGGGGGGGGGGTGTGGCCGTCAGCCATCAGCCATCTGATATATATATATATATATATCCATGGACCATGCCTTCCTTTCTAGTCGGTCATTCTCTAGACTGTAGGTGCCCTTGGAATCGTTTTTGCCCCCTCGATCGAATTTCTTAAACTTGGGGTTCATGAACCAAAAAAATACTTCAATTTAATTTTTAGTGAATTGTTACTTTAATATAACACTACAAACCAAAGCAGAGCCAAATGGGAGAGAGAGATAAGAGATGTTGGAGTTGCAGAAATTTTTAAAGAATTAAGTAAAAAAAAATTAAGAAATGAAAATTGACTTAGCTTGTTACTTTGCAACCGTGTTTTAGTCTAAACGCGTACGTATAATTTTATTATTACAAATTAATTAAAGATGAAAATACCAAATTTGCCCTTAACTAAAGGTTTGAGGGGAATAAATAAATAAATAAAAAGAAAATATGTTTTTTATTTTTATTTTTTCTTTCATAAAAAAAAATTGTTAAGAGTTCATTTGGTGGATCTTTTGTTTTAATTTTATTATTTTGAAAATAAAAAAAATAACACTATTTGAAAATTTAATTACTTTCAGAAGTTTTGTAAAAATAATGGAAAATATGAGTATTGAAAATATTATAATTACTTAAAATTACAGTCTATCTTGAAGCAGTTAATTTATAGCAATTTTGAATTATGGTTGTTGCCAAGAAGCAAAGCAATTGGTAGCTTAATTAATTTCCAAATTAGAACCACAAACATAATTATATATAATGTTTGAAAATTCAATCAGTATTATTCATGTTTATTGAGAAAAATGAGAAATTTAAAAGACTATATATGTGTTTCAAATGTTACTTAAAAATCATATTTATTGAAAAAAAAAGAAAATTGAATTATTTAACTTTTACAATTCAAAGATAAATTGGAGATTAATTAATTTGTGCATCATTAATAACTTTTTGAGCAATACCTACCTAGCTATAGCTAGTACGTACTCTAGTGTAATATGAATTAAGATTTGTTTTTTGTAATTTTGAAATCTTTGGGAGAGATTAATAAACAATTAATTGTGAACATGCATGGATCAGAGGCAGAGGAAGTGTGTGTGTGACGCATGAAATAAGGCGCATTATTTCCTTTGGGTTGGGTTGAAGATACATTATATAATTCATATATATATATATAGGCATTATTTTCATTTTATATATATATATTATTAAGTTATAGTAAAGAAATAATAATGGTCCAACAAATCTCCATAGACTGACTGACTCAGACTGACTAACTCCCTTTGCTTCTCCCAAAACCCAAAACCCTTTTCCCATTATCTAGACTAGACTAGACTAGATATAGGCTCTTGTTTCACTGTTCCCTTCCCTTTCTTTTTCTGTAATTATGGTTAAGTCTGGCACCGTCCTCCTTAATATTCCTCCCTTTCACACATCGATTCTACAACACCGACTTACTTTCCTTTTTAATTTGCAATTAATTATTTATATGTTCCTAAATTTATATTTATATTTATATTTATATATATTCTCACTTTTGTCATACTATATATATTATTATTATTATTAATTACATTTTAGAATTTTTTTGATATATTAATTAAATTAATGGGGTGCCCCCGGGGGGGGGGGGGAATAGAGAAAATAAATATTCCAAGCTAGCGCGCAATTAATTATAATATCAAAGGAACAAATAGATTATAGTGCAACTGCTAGGCTTTAATTAGCTATCACAATTATTGAGATATGAATAGGATTTCGTAAAAGATATGAATTCCCATTGTTCAATGTTCAATGTTCAATGGCTGTGATGTGTGATAATGGTGGATGATTATGGATGGATGGATGATGGATGGGCTACCTAGCTAGCTACCTGCATTATTATTATTAATAATTGACAACTTCACTTAAAATTAACACCTCATGACGCATGAGCTTTTGCGGTGAATCGTGAAGTGCCATTTTCTCTGTGCGTGTGCGTGTGCGTGTGCGTGTTATAATTTGGGAGATTGAGATTATGACACACATGGTGACACAGACTCGGCCATCAGTGTTTGGAATCCAAGAAACTGCCTTCACAAGCAATGGCACAGACCCATAAATATTCATTCACGAAGAGAAAAACATAATAATGAGAGAGAGAGAGAGAGAGAGAGAGAGATTTATGAATGAAAATGTCAGGGAAGAGTTGGTTTTCAATTATTTAGGTGATACATATGGCAGTCACAAGAAAAGAAAAGGTAGTGGTGACTACTGGAGAGAAGACAGATCTATAGATTTATATAGATAGCACTTGCAGCTGGTAGATGGCCCAATTTATTTATAATTGTGATTATATTTTTTCTTCTTCGATCTGCTGCTCTGCTCAGCTCAGCTCAGCTCATGTCCAAACGCATCTCATCCCAATATATATACACACACATATAGTCCCACTCCCGAGCGCACCCTTCTTAAATTCCTTGCTTTCTTGTGGTCACACTTTGGATCCATTCCTTTTCATACCATTTTCTTTTTCTTTTAAGTTAAAATTCAATTTATATATATATATGATACTATATATATAGCTAGCTGCCACCGAGGTAGCCTAATATTAAATATGAAGTTACCCTACCCCCCTCTTATCATTACTATTTGTTTTTAAAGGAGTGTAGAGGTTAATTTGTAACCCTGCTATTTATCAATCTTTGCCTTTGAAGTCAAAAAGTTAGAACTAACTCCTAACTATTCTCATATATCCCTCTCTCAACATTAGACATCTTTTCATTTAAAAAGAAAATCTGTTCATGTGTGTGAAATCATCATCATTTTGTTCTCTCTCTCTCTCTATCTCTCTCTCTCAATGTTACATAAGAAACAGGAGGTACGGATGTATAGAGGCGGGCATTTCCTTTCCTGGCCTAAGTGGGTCAGAGCTGACTAAGGGGTGGGGTGTATGGAAATGGGACCAACTCTCTCTCTCTCTCTCTCTGGAAGATAAGAAAGAAAGAAAAGGTAAACCTTATTTTTGCCCCCAAGGCACAGCTCAATTGATAAGGAGCGGGTAGAGTTGCTCTCGAGTGGCAAGGATCGAGTCGGGCAAGTCGCAGTGTGGGATTTCCTGCTCCTCAGGGGTCCTTGTGCATGGGCGGCTCGCACTGGTCCTCCCCGTCACCTGTCAGCTGGGTTCCTGATTTACCCCCCTCACGTGGCGTGCGGCAGTTCGTGGGGGGCCCTCGGGATGTGGGTTAACACCTTTTGCTCCCGAAAAGAAAGAAAAGGGCACTGTAAAATACATGTATATATATAGTATACATACATATAGTAGTAATGTAATTGTACCACCTGCACTGCACTGGACTGCACTGCTCGATCTCCTTTTCATTGCTATGGTGCCCTAGCTAGCTCCCCACCCAACTTGTCCACTTCTACTTGCTTCCCCCTTTTTCTGGACAACCATCACTACTGCACTTTCCCCCTCTTAATTTTTGACAACTTCTTCTTCTTTGTGTTTTCTTCTTCAAATTCACAAAATTAACTCGTAATATATATATATGATTCACTATCAAGTGTAAACAAACGAGTTGAATCATGTTATATTACGCTACGCGTGTGTAACTAATTAAGGAGAGAAATTAAGGGGCCGGATTCCTTTTTTCTTTTTCTTTTTTTTAAGTTAATCATAATAAATTAATTAATATTTATTAATGGAGAGGATGAGATGAAGATGAAGATGGAACGGTGGACCAACCACGTACGAGTACGAGCTCGATAGGTGATATATATATATGGTTGCAACCCACCCTCCTAGCTAGATCTCCTTTTTTTTATTTAAGTTGTAACCACTGGAGTCGACGAGCACTTGGCACCACCCAATTAGAATTACCATCCAAACACAGCTTTGTCCACGCTTAGAAGCCAAACACACCTTTGTCCATACTTGGAAGCCACATAATATGGTTACCTAAGAAAATGATGTTTTCTATTGAAAATCTGTATATATTAAAAAAAAGGAAAAGAAAAAGGAAAGATGTTATGTTATGAGCAATATATTATATATATATATAGTATTTGCACAATTACATAAACATTAGTTTAATTAAAGAGATACGTTATTCTGTAACAAAATTATTATTTTCATAACATGTATATATATATATATGCCACTCTTTTCCAATATATATTATATATATATGTTGATGCATATATGGGTTTAATATATTAATTTTTAGAAAAAAGAAAAAATGTGTCTGTTTATAGGTATATCTATCTATCTATCTATGTATATCATGGGACCATCGATCCATATATAAAGGGAAGGGGATCGGGAATCAAACAAAGTAAAGGCATTAATTTCCACGGAATGAGCGCTAATATTAATAATTGTTCATTGGCATCATTTGAGTTGGATTGGAGTTGGGAATTTGTTTGGAGATATTGCTGCAGCACACACATGCAACGCTCCTGCTACTCCCTCCGATCATCTTTTATTTCTTTCTCATCAATATATATATATATATATATATTTCACACCTCAAACACAGACACAACGTACACAACCCACCCCTTATCTTTATATATATATATATATATGTGATATATAAATTTCTCATTTAACTGTTATGTTATCTTTATTTTATTTTTTTTAAAAAAATTATATATCATATTTTATGAACACAGTATTCTCTTTTAAGTATTCATCTCCACAAATTTTAATTTTAATTTGTTGAGATTGTCTTACATAATCTCAGCAAAAAAACAAAAAAAAAAAGAAAATGACGAACCCTATATATATATATATATATATACATCAGGAACTAGAATTTGTAGAGAAAAAGTATATATGTACTTTATGCACGCGTACATAAATAATACAACTTTCTTTCTTTCGTTTTTCTCTCTGTCTTTTCCTTATTCCAAGCAAAGTAATATTCTCAACAATTAAGGATCGATTACATAATTAATACAACAAACATCTCATTCCATCCCACTCCCACTCACTACTACTCACACCACACCCATATATACTCTTCTCTTGTGTTTATTATATATATATTATTATATAACTAGAAGGGTATATGAAAATACATAATACCCTCTTCCAAATTAATTACTATTAAATAAAATAAACAAATATCAAGTTTATGTATAATAACCAAAATAATAATAATAATATATTTTGGAGAGAGAGAGAGAGAGAGAGAGAGGGCTTGGGCCGGCCGGGCAGGATTCTGATCTGCCATTCAGACATCAGCATCACAGATAATAATAATATATACTTGTTGAAGACTCGATCAGAAGGCAGCCAGAAGAAGAGACGTTTGAAACTCACCAATAATAAATAATAATATGTATGTATATATATACGCGTCTCCATCTTTCTCTCTCTGGGAAAACGAGACGTATTAATAAGGTACACACGAGAGAGAGAGAGAGAGGGGCGGGTCATGCATTCACCAGCTATGAATATGATTCTCGCAGCTTTCATTGTTTCGAATCCAACAAAGCTTTGCAAACAAACAATGAAGAATCACTCACCTCAACAAACCCACCTCCACCTCCACCCCGGTAAAGAAAGAAAGAAAGAAAGAAAGAAAGGGAAAGAAAATCTCGTGGAATCTTTCTCATGTATCTCGTCTTTTCCATGTGGGAAACTTACAAAACCAAGTGAAAACTACCCCAAACTATCTCTCTCTCTCTCTCTCCCCCCTTGCAAGCAACGCATGGGACTTGAACCATATTCTTATTCCCCTTGGGAAATAATACTTTTATAGAATACCGCACTGTTGTTTTCCTTAAATAAAACTAAATTTAATTAAGAAATAGAACAAGTTTGTCTAATTTTTAAAAATACCCAAATCTCTCCCCTTAATTTACTCTCTCTCTCCTCCTTTTCTCAAGCAACGACTACATCCTCTCTCGCCCTATCTCGCTTTTGCCCAGTTTGCTGGAACATAGAATTATAGAAAATGCCGAGTTTGCCAGAATCAGACTCGAGCAAATAAATTTTTCTACAATTTTACATTATTATTATATTATATTAATAGCATTAATTTTATTATTTTAAAATTCAATTTGTTTACCACTATCCTTCCTATATATATATATTTATATATATTTCTTCACCTCTGATTCTTCTTGTTGAGCTGAGCTGCTGCTCTTCTTCTATTAAAGGGTGAATTAGTTAATTAGTTTCAGATTTATAAGCCAACAGTGACTTGACTTGGTTTGTTCGGTTCAAGTCAACCAAATTTTGGCTGCGTTTCTTCCGATCCGAAGGTAGCTAGCTAGAGATGGATTAGACGGCTGGTAACAAGACTATTAACATATTTATTCACCGATCGACTTGAAATTGAATTCCTCCTCTCCTGCTAATTAAGACAAAAACAAATTAAGAGAGAAACAAGCCGGCAGGCCATGTGGGGTTTTCCATTATACTGAAAACCCTTATAATGTCTGTCGTCTTCTAGCTAGGGTTTCCATGTGTCGTTGCAAATAGGAAAATCGGCCGAATTTGAAAAGAGGATTGGATTGGATTGGATTGACGACAAGCATGCACTGCGGCCATCATCATCATCTAGAATTTTGAGTGCCGATGGGTATCAGACAAGTGCATGCAGGAATGGGCAGAAGAATTAAAGGACAAGATGCAATTAATGGGTTTAATTTTATATATATTATGATACAGATGCCTCGCTTATTGACTATTAATTATTTGTTCAAATTTCCTTTGTCTATGAAAATATATTTCTTGGTTAGGGTGGGAGGCCGGGGGAGCTTCAAGGATCATCGATTTCCATGCATATATATTTTCAGTTCCTAAAAGAATCTTCTTTATGTATATATATATATATAATTTTATATATGACCAATTTAAGTCATTATTATTATTATATTATTTAAAAATAAAATAAGAATGTTTTCCGTATGGCAAATATCTTGGGTATTAATTTTCACATTGATCACAACCTTATTATCCTCCATCATATTCATAATGATAATTTGCATAAAACGCATAATACATTATTAATTATACTGATGTGATTGTGACATGCCCTTATGGTAAAATATTAATTAGATGCAAAATCGAGCTATATATATATGTATGTTATTAATAATAACAGTCTAAAATCACTTGGATAGAAATTGAAGGTGTGAAACTTGTCTCTTGGACTTTATGGAATATATATATGTTAATCATAAAAATAAAATATATTTTAGTTAATTTGATTTAGATTAATGGGAGAGAAAAGAGGGTAATTTACTTTTTTTTGTTTGATGGGAAAGATTCAGAAGTCATCAACTTTTCATTAATATTTCTGCCGCACCTTGGAGGGAGATACTTCAAATAAAAGAAAAGAAAGATCCACTTCGCTGAGATTGAGATGAGATGGTGTACAAAGTTATAAAAGTACTCGGCCATCTAAACCTATTTTTTACATACTTAATTAGCCAAAGAAAAAGCTGTATATATATATATATACAGAAACAGAGATCTTTTTTATATATATATATATAGTACTTGAAGTTCCGCAAACAGGCATTTAGATGAGACTGTAACGTGAGATCCTTTGGGGCATTGATGATGATGAGTTAGCTAGGTTGATGCCTTGCACAGCAATGGCATATGATATGATATTATGGGTGATGGTGGGTTGGGTCAATTCAACTCATCTACCCCTCCCAAGGCATCCATCCATCCATACATCCATATATATGATCTCTTTTTTCTTTTGATCCTTTTTTTCTTGTGTTATCGATAAAAAAAATTATCATACCATCCGACTGAGTTATCAGTAGATATAATAATTTATAAATTATGAGTATTATATAAGTATAATTAAATATTTTATATATGACTTGAACTTTAAAAATTTTAAATCTTACTTTTACTATACTTACTTAATTACGACGAGACACTAAATCAACCCTTGGAGGGTGTGGGCATGTTCTTCCCTGGCCAGACCTGAGCTCAACCAACACTATTATTAACAAATATGGGGGTGCCCAGTCTCCCTCTCTCTCTCTCTCTCTCTCTCTCTCTCTCTCCATTCACAGCACATGAACCTGTACAACAATTAGTCCCACCCCACCCCACCCCATCCGTCTCTCTGTGGTTAATGGTAGTGGTGGTGGTGGCGGAGGCTGCGGCGGTGGTTGTGGTGTCAGTATTTTTCCTTTGGCTTTGGCCTTGGCCTTGGCTTTGCCTCCACGTTGCTTTGTTGCCTCCTTTTGGGTCTTCTTTCTTGACCCTTTCTCCCCTTTGATGCTTTGCTAAATGCTAATACCATCTTTGGCACACTTCCCCATTTCAAATCTCCTCTTTCCTGTCCCTCTCACTTCCACCTAACTTCATCATGATAATACATAGACAGGCATATGTATATTTATGGGTGGCAATAGCTTAATTTGCTATGTTAACAATTTATTATTATTATTTTTTTTAATTTGTCAAACTTCATCCACATCTTCACAATCAATTCACACACACACACACACACATATATAAATTGGTTAAATGGGTATTCGATCTTTCAACTTTCTTGCATGTTTTCCCCAAGTAAAATTGTGTTTTCAACTTGCCATCACATGGTCTCTCTCCCCCCTCTCTTGTCATCCTCTGATGAATTGTCAATCTCTCTCTCTCTCAAAGGTTTCATACATATAATTATGTATGGCAGGCAATGGCAGCTCATAGGCCTCTCATGTATGTGAAAGAAGTAATATTTGATGACAAGTACACCACGGTGTCCATGAATTCAAATATATATATGCAAAAAAAAAAAAAAATGAAGCCTTCAATAATGGGGGTCCGCTCCTCTCCATGTATATAATAGAAAGAAGACGCACAAATCTTTACTTTGATTCTCTGTGCCCAACCCACCCTGGGCTCCCTCTTTGTCTCCTGTTTGCTTACACTCTTTTCCCTTCAAAAACACACTTACAAATATCATTATCCTTTCCATAACATTTATTTCCAATAACTTGATTAACTTTTTGAACTAGTAATTTCCCAATCGCCTTCTCAATTTATTTTTAAACATAATTTAAAAATTGTGGTCATTTTAGTAATTTATTGGCAACAAGTAAGCAAGCATATATGATTAAGAAAGGAACCCTTAAACGTAGTTCAAAAGCTGTTAACCAAAAGAGACAAACATCTGTAAAGTGGATCTGGAATGAAGGAGGTTAAGTTCACCTAATTATAGAGAGAGAGAGAGAGAGCAGGGTATGAAGGGATGCTCAACCACCCACTTAACCTAAAAGAAAAGGCCCATTTACATTTAACAGGGATTAATTGGATGGATGGCTTGGAGTCTTTGGGCCCAACAAGTGGGCCCACTTTAATAATATTAATTTTTTTTTTAAAAAAAAAACACACCCAGTAATTGATCGTAACACTTGACACTTGTTTATAGACAACAGTACTTGGCTGCTGATTTCAAAGAGATATATATATATATATATTTGCCCTATATTTTTATATATTTATCCTTCAAAGACAATATGCATTTTAACTATTTTATTTAATCTTCCTTCTCTCTTAATGATAAAATAAAAAGATTTTACTATGCTTTACATATTAATCCAATCGACAGCTCAATCAAAACAGAGGAAAACAACAAGATGAAACGAGGCATCAATTTGAAGTGATTTGACAAAAGAGGCCATAGCATTTTGTAGGTCTACCGTCGGACCAAAAATTATTGGGCAGTATAGTTTGTACTGTGACACATAGAAGAACCCTATGCATCGGCAGGGCTTTCATTGTCTTTGCACTCAAATTAATTAGGGGTCCCATTCCTTGCCCAAAATTATATATATATATATATCCACAATTCATCATTTCTTTTGCAATAATTTTAAATGAAATCAGGCACTTCATGTGCTGTGCATGTGACTGAGGACAAACCATGAACATGCACTAGTACTACTACTACTACTAGTACATACAATGGAACCATTATTTGCCCATTTCCTTTATTTTCTTTTATTTTGCATATTATGGTGAAATCTTAAAAGTATTTTGTGGCCATGAATTTAATTATTCACAAGGTTGACTGGTTTAATTTTATTACAAATGTCGCATAGATTAATAATAAAATATATGTATATATAAGAGAGTCATGCCAACCTAGCTATATGTATATATTAGAATATAATTTTGACATCATTAATAAATTACTATTACCCTCCTATATATATATATATTATTAAATTCATGAACCATGCTCATCTTTGAGTTGGCAAAACTTGGTACTTAATTAGAGGTGAGCTACCTCATCTCTTGCTTGGTAGCAAAGAAAATAAAAAGTGAGAAAATAATGTTTAATAATCCCAACATGGATCGAAAATGTTTATTAATTGATTACACAAGGGTTAGTGAGAACAGACCCTTGTGTAAATGATGAATAGAGGTGGAGGTGGCCACATCGATCGGTGTCTTGTTTCAATGGTGGTTCGGGGGTGGGTGGGTACGGGGGGAAAAATATGATGAAACTCAAACCATTTTTTTTTAATTTATTTATTTTTGGATAAAATTAGCAATTAATATCCAGCTAGCCTGAAAATCAACAATACTTTTTTTTAAAAGAAAAAAAAAAACCATTTTTTGTTTTGTTTTTTTGGATGACAAATTAATGTGACGGTGGCTATATATAAAAATCCTTTTGGTGCATGCATATGCTGCCGACCAACTATTCTGATTAAGAAAGCAAAGAAGTTATATAGTCAAGATTAATTATATATATGATAAAAAATTATAAGAGAAAGTGATATGATGGGGAAGAAATTTCATTTCATTGCATGAAGGGGTGACATTAATTAATTGCTACACATGCATGAATAGTTATCATGATGACAACTCACGAAATTTGGCCACTTCTGATCTATCAAGTCGTAAACCAAATGATCTTAATTTCTGCTGAAGCATGTGGATGAAAAATCCGACCAAATTGGCTTCTTCTTCTTCTTCTGCTTCCCATATATATATATATATATATATATGGTTGAATTGATCAAAAATTATTAATAATTCTCAATTTACATGAAGAGATATATTAATTACAGTCAATCGATATATCTTCCAATAGAAAAAACTTACAACTTTTTTCATTTTTAATTTGTTTACTAATTATTTGATCAGGGACTAATATCACAATCATTCATTATCCCTTAATTTACCCCAATATATGTAATTAAGTTTTTTTGGTGGCTTTAATTTATCTATTATACTTATTTGTGAATCGGCTTCTTCAATTCTTATAAGATAAGATAGATAGATAGATAGATAGATGTAAACATTGTAAAGTCCACATGGAAAGGAAAAGACGTTGAACATCCGTCCACTGTGCAACATACAAACTTGTCATGGCCGCTGCAGACACGCACTCACACTTTTTGATTTTTGATGGGGCTTCATGGCTAAGAAATGATCTCTCTCTCTCTCTCTCTCTCTCTCTCTCTCTCTCACACACACACACACACACACACACACACACACACAAACTCTTAATTTGCTATGTGTATGTTGATGTTGCTTAATTAGTGGCACTAGAAGTGGTAGCAGTGAGTGATATGCCCACATCGCTTTGTCTATACATATATATATATATATATTATGAGTAAATGATATAGGATTACTTCTTAGTTTGTTAATTTTAATTGTAGAGACTACATCCTACATTTTTAAAAATGATAATAATTTCCCATGTTATTTTAAAAAGAGGTAAAACAACGATTTTACCTTCCTATTCTCTTTGCTCTCTCATTTATCCTTCAATTTAAAAAAAAAAAAAATAACGGGAGAAAAAGTGATTGCTCAACATTATCGGTGTCGTCTAAACCTTAGCAATCATTGCATAGGGAAGAGAAAATAAAGAAGAGCAAAAAAGAAAAATAAAAAATAATGACAGTCGATTGATCAGTCTGAATTCGATTTTGTCTAAAAAGAAGAAGAGAATAAAGAGAGAGAGAGAGTAGAGAAATAAAAGAAGAAGAAAAACTAGTGATGGCCTATATAACGTCACCAAACTCAAAGATGGTTGGATTCTCATAAACCCATACAACTCTGGTTTGGTCTCCTTATAAACAGTGCTAGTTAGTTATGTCATTATGGAATAGGTTCTTCTATTTTGTTAATGGCAACAAGATCTGGATACAATGTTTTTCTTTTTTCTCTTTAGTTGCAAAGAATGAGTTCTCTATTTTGGCCAGAGATGGTCATCTTCTTCAATCGTTATATAAGCTTGTACTTGCTCACTTGGTAAGAGAAACTTAGGGTTATTGAAGAAACTCCATTGTAATTAATTGTTTTATTTGTAGAAACTCTATATTGTAACAATAAGATTTTTCCCAATTATCGCAAAAGAGAAAGAAAGAAAGGAGGAGGAGATTTCATTGAAAGTGAAATAAATGAAGGTTTCAACCAAAAAAGAAGGAATGAGGTATTTTTGATATTTTAAAAAATCTAACAGCGATAAATTAACGATAAAATTGAAATTACAACAAATTTTGCATAATTTTGCATAGTTCGGGTAATGGCTATAGTCCCTCACACTTTAGGATAAGAGTGTCAAAATAGGTAAACATGATCAAGATCGGGTTAAATCATTAATAGATTGTGATATATTAAGATTCAATGTAAATTTGGGTGAAAGAACCCTCAACCCAAATTTGGATATGTTATGCCTATTAAAGTTAACATATATAGATAAAGTTGACCCATTAACCTATTTCATTACCTATTTAAATTTAAATATTAACTAAAATATTAAAATTTATAATAAAAAAATGTAACCCACAAATTACTAATTAAATTATTAGTTTCATTTTAATTCTTCTAAACAATCCAAAATAGTCGAGATGTAAACTAGGAATAGTACATCCATCATCCATGATATAATTTAAAAAATAATCAAAATATTAAACTGTTGTATGAAAAATCACTTGCCAAAAATTGAAAGAATGAAAATTGAAAAAGTTGTTGAGGGTATTTTTGAAAATTAAAAGATATTTTAATTAATAGGTTATAACGGGTCAATTTTGATTTTGGGTTTTGTGTTTACTTATTTAAACTTGCCTTGTTAATTATTAGGTCCATTTCGAGAGTTTTTAGGTTGACCTATTATCAACTCAAATCTAATAAACTCTTATCAAGTCGATCCAGTAATAACTCAAATCTATTAAAGATCAACTTAAACCCACTAATTTTGTGTTGAATTTGGATTAGATTATCGAGTTAGGTGATCTATTGATAGCTCTACTTTAGTGTACTTTTTATTTTAATAAAAGGTGCTTTTGATTTAATTTAAGTCGAATTTCAAAGATATCAAATGTATTTCACTCAAAATTTATTTACAATTACATAAAAAGAGGGTATTTTTGATATTTTATATTAAATTTTGCATAATCAAAATAGTTGTTGTAATTTCTCATACCTAAAGAGTACTTTTTAATTTTAACCAAACTTCAAGAATTTCAAAAATATCAAATGTGTTTATCCAAAATTTATTTATATTTACATAACATTAATTACTTGATCTAAACCCTTGCCTCTTACAAGTTAGTTGCAGTTATGATCAAGTACTAGCAAAAAATTTACATGTGATACCTTTAAAGTTTAAGATATATAATTACATTAATTATCCTTAATATATGAGAAAACATAGTATCCCTAAAGGCTTAATATCATATTACAATTTTCCTCATGCTGTTAGTTAACACCAATTAAATTTCATGTAATGTCCAAAGTGTTCTTAAATTTATAAAGTTTCTCTTTCTCATTATCAAGCCGTTATGTCTCTACCAATTGCCTTTATTTTCTTATTCTTCTTCTTCCTTTTTCTCTAGCTATCTCTCTTTTATCATACACCTATTTTCTAGCATCCAAATTGTTGTCGTCACCACCAATTGCCTTTTCAGCATGGCGCTTCTTCTTTTCCTTTCTCTTAATCTCCTTTCTCGTGCGACTGAACCGCCTTGTGCAACTGCTTTCATTATGGTCATTGCCACCTACTACCTCTACTCTCGTTTGGTGTGAAGTAACTTTTCATTCTTTTTTTGTTTTTCTTCTCTCTCTATTTTTAGCAATTGAACCCTTTCTTACCTTAGGTTGAATTTTTTTTTTTGTTAATTTTATTTTTTTTCCTAATATCAAAGGAGAGAAGAGAGGAAGATAAAAAAAAATAAGAGAAAATAGGAAATCTATAGTCATTTTTATCTTTTTATTTGATAACAAGAGATGTTATTGCTAATTTTTACAATTATGTATGTGGTTATTGTAATTTTCAAAAAAAAAAAAAAAGAAAGGAAAACTAAACTTCAGTTAATCACCATCATGGAGGTTCTTATTTCAACCCGGGCCGGCCATTGCTCTCAACAAAATAAAGAACAAACTCTTTACGAAAGCAGAGAGCCACTTTAAGAATAAGACAAATCAATTAATTCCGAGAAAGCTACATCACTTGGACTTGATCCATCATCCCGGCCAGATAATATTATTATTGTTTTGTTCTTGTAATTATCATCACAAATTAACTTCAAATTGTCATTGTTTTATGAACATTGCTTTGTGGGTTATGGGTTTATCTTTACACACACACATATATGCATATGCATATATATATATATATGCGCGCCAGCTGATTAATGGTCAGTGCATTGCCTTGTGCAAAGAGCTTACATATATAAGTAGTTTTAATTTGGATTCTCTTGTGGAAGACGACGATGAAACATCATTTTTGACGAAGCTTTCACCCACTTTCCTTGACCCACATATATATATATATGTATACGTACACACACACATGTATATTATATATATCAATTGATTCCATTGCTCTATACATCGCCGTGTTCAGGAAGCGAGGATCCATTAATCAAGTCTTGCTTTCTTATGCTTTGGGATAAGCCACTACTCGATTTGGAATCAGCACATCAATGTTTGAAATGGCATTCGCACAAGACAATTAATTTGCAGTTGTTGAGGGTTTTATGCATGGTAGGGACCATGCATGTCACGCTAATTAAATATGTAATTGGACTTTAGTACGTGTCATCAATCATTTGTATTATCTCCTCGAACGGGTTGCCGAACCAACCCCATAATTTCCACATTTATTTATTTTTAAGGTTGTTTTTGCCATAAAGAATGGGTGACGAGCAGAGACAATATATATATATATATATATATAGGGTTAAATTTGCAAGAGTATAACTTGATTTCGAAGACCTCAGGTATAATTAGGGCTGTGCAATGTTATTATATATATTATGAAAATAAAATTAAACAGTGAGTTGTTGTTCTAGATACAATATGATGCAAGAAATTATATATATATATATATTCTTATATGGTTTGGTTTTTGTATAAAATTTGCATGAGGATAATGTGTGTGTTGTTCCTTTCCAATTAGTACTGTGGCTGATGTTTGTCTCAGCCATCATTTAATAATAAACTAAGCACCATTCATTAATAATAGATGTATGTTTTGTTTGGCCCGTGATTTTAATTTGCTTAATTCACATTTATTAGTTATACAGAAAATCTAATAAAGAAAATAATAGTTTTTGCTAAAGCAAGGACACAAATGAACATTTACTTTAAAAGCAAACAAGGGCATAAAAGGAAATTCACCAAGACAGTCATTAATTTAGTCGGCTTATCTAATAAGACTAAATATATATTATTGTTTTAATTAATGATCTAACTCAAAATAAAAAAGAAATTATTGTTATTTTTGTTTTTGCTAAATTCATTAATGCTACTTTTGATTAAACTATTTCTTCAAGGAAGGCTAAAAATTTTATTATCCTTGTTTTGTTTCGAATATGTGGTTGTCTTCATCCAACTAATTAAAAGGTTTTTTTTTTCTATCAAATATAATACACTTATATATATATATGTCATTTATTTATCTCTTATAATGAAATAGAAATATGTCATGACGGCACAATATTAATTCCTGCTGTGTTCAATATTTATGTAAGAAATAGCTAGAGAGTTACTTACCCACATGCAGTGATATTAATTAACCTTATGAAATAATAATACTCTATCCCACGTTTTTTATATAAGTAATAATAACACATGTATTAATTAACTTAAATTAATTACTAGTGACAAGTTTTGTAGCTAATTAATTAAAACTAGTTTATTGGCATGAGTCATTTTCCTCATGTTTTTACCCCAAGTTAAAAAGCATATACACACATGAGGATATGTATATAGATATATGTTATTGATTCTATTTCTTTTTTCTTTGCTGAGAATTAATGCTATTTCAACCATATAATATATAGTAGTAGTAATTATTTCAAGTTTAATTTTTGAAGGATATATAATTAACGATCATATACATACGAAAATTCATAGTCATTACAAAAATTTTGTAAATATTTACATTTTTCCATTTGGAATTAGTTACTTTACAGGCATCACAAGCCAAGGATTTGTCTTTGTGAAGTTGATGCATTGCTTAATTATGATATACAGCACGAAGCAAACATTGCAATTAAAGGCATCAAACAATTCCTCTTGATCTTGTGGGCGTGCACTGGTAATGCACAATTATGGAGAAGCCAAAAAGGGTTAATTTCTCAGAGAGGGAATAAGAATAAGATGTCACACAAGATTATATATATATGCTAATGTTAATGCTTTTTGCCAATATCGATCTATGCTTTTTAATTATAAATGAAATTGCTTCTAGATCATGGCCATCTCACACAAGCACATATTGTATACATATGGTGGGAAGAAATCAGCATTACCCTTATGCATGATAATTTTTTTTAAGCCTTAATTTGTTTAATAATCCTTATAACCAGCACAATCATAGTCAGAGATCCATGTGTGGCTTTTGCTTTAAATTTAGGTAATCCCACTTTGATTTCAATCACAAAGATTAATGATCAGTTCACGTCGCTAATTGTTTTTTCTTTGTTTGATCCACATGTGAAGGAGGATTTACTCGAATCTTAAACAACTTTTAGCAATTTTTGTTGTCATGCTGATCCACACATTATAAGCATGGAGGAGAATTTTAATCATTATTAAAATAACATTTTTGATAGAAAATCATGCTTTCTTTTCGATAGAACTTTTTTTTCTTCGGGGGTGATATATTGAACATGGGATCCACCTTGTCAACATCAAAATGATCTCGTGTTTTTTGATGACTTGTGAAGGAGATTGGTTTCCTAAATTAACTTTGGTGGGTCAATTAATATATAATTAATGAGTGGCGCGCAGTCTATAATGAAGAGAAGACTGAAGAGAAGTTGGTTAAGGAGGAAAATGATGATTGATTGAGCGCACAAGCTGTTCAGGGAGCTAGGTCTGGCCATGAACATGATGGTCCTGTCTTCATATATATAATGCAAAAGCCTCTTTTAAAGGTGATGTTGAGATCATAATCTTTTATGGGTAGAGAGAGAAAGAGAGAGAGCTGCATAGCCATGGAAATTGGCAAGCATTTGACATCCATATTTTGAGGGGAAAATGGCCTATACAGAGAAAGAGGGATTTCCACCAAGAAAGGTGGTTGGATGGAGGAGAATAAAGCAAGCAAAGCATTACTCTTTGAGAAACCAAAAAATTTAGCTAGGGTTGTTGAAAAAGTCGAGTTGAGTTTGTCTCATTTATTAATTTTTGATTATGTTCGATTTTGGTTGTTTATATATGATTCGAGTTCTATTAGGAGTTATGTTCCGTTTTGAATTTTTTTAAATGAAGGGGAAAATTTAAAGAAAGTGGAATTTCTTTGTCATAATGGTTGTTTAGCCCTGGAAGAGAAGCCATATTAGAGGATTCTGTTGGTTGAAGGCAACCCACCTATGCATCTAAGCTAAAACACAGATGACTTGGACCCAAAACTAAATAATGTTGAAGTGAGCTGTTTGGTTGTCAACTTGGCCAATTTTTCCAGCCCACATGGGAAGAACGAACGACACTTGGGATTGAAGAAGAAGAAGAAGATATGATTTCAGTATTTATTTGTTTCTGTTTGGATGTCTTATTTATACCCAAAAGATCTTATCCCAAACGAAGTGCAAAGATTCTGTTCCCACTTGAACATCCAAAACCAACCCCCCAAAATTACAATCTTTTGCCTCAAAAACAAAAGAAAACAATATTCCCACTATGGGATTTCTTGTCAAGGAGAGCAAAAGTGAAATGAACCTCAAAAGTGGAATATTTTTACTCGTTTCTGTAACCCTCCTGCTTGGAAGCCTCTGCCTATATATATATATTTTAATAATTTTCTTGGGGTCAGAGGAAGCCTCTAATCAGTCACATTGGCCCACTCTCTTGGCCCAAAGCTGAGGTATCCTCCATGGAAATTCAAACTTAAGAAAAGTCTTGTTTGGAGGGTAACGCGTCTATGGTCCTTGAAAACTTTTTGTAGAGTTTCAGGCTGCATTTGTAACAGTTCTAACAAGACTTTATTTATTTTTTTTAAATTTTGATTTCAATTATATAAAATAAATTATAAAATATCTATCATACTTAAATATTCATAATGGATAATTAAGTAGTAGTTCCCAATGTTAGGCACTTGTCTCTAGGTATCCTTGATTTATTTATTTATTTATTTAATTTTTAATTTTATTTTCATTATGTTTTTCAATTTTCATTCAACAAATATAGTTTTTGGAACAGGCAAAGTCGAATTTTTTAAATAAAATTTATTAAAACCAATTCGTCATCAAATACTTTCTCCAGACAAACTTGCAGGCTGCAGCCCTCTGACCAAAACTGCAGCGGCCCAAAGGAAAATCTGACTTTCAGAAAATGCATGGCTGATGGCCCTTTCATTGTGGGCTTCAAGCCCACTCCCTATTATCTGAGAGAGATTATGGATATATTTGACCTCTTAAATCAATCTCATCCTCATCCTGTTGTACTCATGTCGTTAATGAAGCCCTGTAAGATATTAGGAAAATTCTACTTGTACATATAATTAAATTATTGAGAAGATGATCGAAGACGTCAAATAATAAAAATATTCTCATCTAATTTGTAAATTCATCACCTCTACCCTTGGCTGCCTCCTTTCTCCTCTACCATGGTCGCCTCCAGCAAACTTTGCCTCTTCTCGTCACCTTCACTTTGCTAACCGTCGATACATCCTCTCGTTGCCCCGCTGCAGCACCTCACACGATCGCCACTGTATTTTGTCATCGACCTATTGTAGCACCTCGCACAATCGTTGCTGCATTCTAACATCATCTTGCCGCAACACCGTGTGCCAATCATCGCTGCACCATCTCGTCACTATTGTCTCTAGATGAAGTCTGTATGGACTTCATGAAACCCAGGCGATGAAGTCTGATTTGGTCATTGAGCCTATTATCTCATCTGTACAAATAGTACAATCCAAAATATCATGCATGGCATTGGTAGTGACAGCAATTGCGGGAGAATAGTTTTTTCAAAAACTCACATGTTTTAAGATTTGTAAATTCTCTTGAATGACCATCTAACCATTTAATTCTTTCGAGAGGTAGACTGGAGGGACACATCAGTTTTATCATTTGAACGACAATCTAAATCAACAAAAATAAAGTATAGCGAAGATACATATCTATATCCACAGTTAATATATCAATGAACCAGTAAAAATAATAAAAATTACCCTTAATGCATGGCTTGCCCTTGGCACTGGAGAATCACGGATTGTGACACTTATTTTTTATTTTGTGAAAAGACTCTCTGCAACTCCCCCAACTCTTATCATTTTTCTAGATAAAAAAAAAAGAGTGATCTTAGAAAGGGCTCGCTTTCTGCTTCTATCTCCTCTCAACGGAGGAAAATTGCACATCAAGGAAATGGAAAGCATCTCTACCTTTGATCATTAACTATTCCAATCTAGTGGAGAGCAATCTGATAGAGAAGCATTGTTGCGATGCCTTGCTTATGTAAGGACGACAATTTTACCAGAGAATGCAAATTCTCAAACTAAACCTGTTTTCACTTAAAATAAGTAAATAAGAGCAATGAAACTTCAAAAAACACTTCTCGCACACGACTGTTACCACTAATGCTTATGTTATATACCTAAGTAACTTCTTCAGTTTCCATTTCTCGTTATTCTATTGCCCATTGGAGAGCTGAGGTTTCATTGCCAACCCAGATATTATATCTTCCTTAATCCAGGGTTTTATTTAATTAATTGATCAGGGAAATCAGTTCAAAGTCGAAGCCCTTTGGTCTCCTCTTTCTACTGAGATCAGCTACGTACGTGGTGATCACTGCCACTGTAATATACCTCGATCAGCTAGGTCTTGCAGTCAGTCTCATCGACAGATAACGCAGTTTTTAATTTCAGCCCTGCCACCGCCATCTGAGTGTTATCCCCCCACAAAAGTGGGGTTATGGTTTAAAATGGCGATCCACGAGGCTGACCCTTCCATTGCCGAATCATGCGGAATCATATGCTTCAATGTTTCCATCCCCTTGAGCTCGTTCAACTTGAGAAACCCCCTTTTCCTTAGGATTGCATTGTCCTGAACTGGCTTCCTAAATCATCCTGAAGCCACGATATTATATGAGATATGACTGACAAATTAGACTAGCGCATTCGCTCAGTGGCTTTCCTTAAACGAGGTGGCCTCTGTGCATTATTGAACTAGGAAAAAACTGTTGGAAAGTTCCCCAATGGAAGCAAATCCATGTGAATTCCTGAAAAGATGCCCAAGGGAAAAAATTGCTTTAAAAAAATAAACAGAAGAGCACGGCTTGACCTAGTCTGAAAGTTGAAACTTAGCTTTTAAGCAGCAAATCAAGTGAAACTTATGGCAAGGCAAGGCAACATGTTAATATATTCAGGTATCAACAAGAAATTTTTTAAAAAATGAAAATAACATAAGAATATTTATAGAATAATAATATTGTGATAGGAGACACCATGTGGAAGCTCAATAACTGCACCAAAATAGGAACAAACTTGATAGAATTTCCATAATTTGTCTTTCTTTTGGGGGAAATGCTTTTCCATTTGCCACCTTTATAGATACTAATTAATACAACAAAAGATATGCGTGCAAGAGAAGCAACAAAAGCAGTGCTGTCCACATTTTATAAGTTCTCACCATGAGAAATGGGTCAAACAGGGGTATAGACACTATTCATATGGCAAGCTTTCAATGCTGAACTTGTCAGACTTGGACTGGGACATAAGTTTCCACATAAGAAATAGAGGTCGTAACCTATCAGAACCAGATCATGGTTAGCTAAACCGTGCCATGGATAGCTAGGACACCTAGCTAGTGCCTTACTCTCCTTCAATAGCTAACTAATTCACCTAAGATAAATTCATAGAAGCAAGGATAAGTACTGCCCGCAGAATCAAGGCAGAACATACATCCAAACATCTTAAATCATGCTCAATCCCAAATTTGATGGTACATGGAATGGAGGCTTTTAGACAGAGGTTCACCACCGCTTGTCATCTATATGGATTGCTTGGTTCCAGGAGGCCAGTCTGACTTGAAGAGGGAGTTCATGTTCACTGGGCAATGCATATCCACAAATAGTTACCTAATTCATTCTCCTCTTATAAAAATCATGAGTTAGTTCGTACGTCTCAATTTGCGATACATTTTCAAATTGGTTCACAGTAGTGTGCACATTGAGACGCTATAATCAACGAACCGGAGCTGAAAATATCATAATTACCTAATACGCCCCTCCCCCGGAGAACCACGTTCCAATACATCTCTCTACAGTGATATTGTCTTCTTTCTTTCTCTCTGCAACAATTCATGGTCTTTGTCAAGAACTAGAAGGTGAAGCAATGATGAGGATTAGATCTGATATAAGTTGATGAAGATGAGGTTGCAGCAAGTTCCCCAACATTGGATCTTCTCATCTCCAAAAAGAAGTGATTGCAATGAACTACAAATCTTCGAAACTTCTTCAATGATGGAGTATTTCAAGTCGTAGAGTTGCAGACTCTAAGTTGCATTAGCAGGTGGAGACAATAAGTGGGTCTACAGAGACACATACCCTAACTTCTCGTGAATTGTGCTTTCAATTTTTGGCTGAAGCTTTTTATTGAGACTCCACATCCCATTCTACTTTCTTAAATTTTATGATTTTATAATTATTATATTAATATTTATTTATTTGATATTTTTATCATTATTAATATATTTAAAAAAACTAACTATAATTGAATATGAAAAAATAAATATAAACAGATTCTCTATATTTTATATTTTATTAATAATTCTCATATATTAAAATATAGTTAAAAATTTAAAATATGTTTTCAAAAATTTAAATATTTTATAGGTGTTCCACTTTGGCGCACCAAAACGTACCATGACGTGAAGTAACGAACTAAAGAAGTCTACCCACCACATACTGTGTCTCGAGAAAAGTGACGTATCACGTTCTCGTACCGTGTTCCATGTACCGAGCATTCCACGAACCAGGTAACTACAAATAGTCCCAAACCTGTTCAGTTAGGATCACCTTTATCCTCAGCAGAGGTCACCTCCTGGGTGGATTGATTTCCTCTCTTCCCTCCATCACCCCTTACTCCCCTCCCCCCCCCCCCATATTGCAAGCTTTCACCCAAGGCATTCACCTTTACCACATACAAGCATCACTACCCTAATTTTTATAGCGTGCTTTGCCATTCTCCCTTTCTTTCTTTCTTTGTTTTTTTTTTTCCTTATACCCCTTCTAGTCTTGCTGCTTTATCTTTCATACTTTTGTCCTCTACCCTTTATTCTCAATTTGTTGACATATTCTCACAATTCATATGCTAATACTTTGATCAACACAATTTTGGGACTTCATTTGGGAACTATAGGAATTTGTAGAAGAAAGAACACTTCTTGGCCATAAAGGTCTGAACAACAAGAATGCCCATGTGATACTAAACATAATACCCCTTGGTCACACTGAAAGAATGGTTACGCATCACGACAACAACCACAAATCATTCTCATCATACCGAAACAAACTATCAATCGGACTGCAACTCTCCACTGATTATGCGGGTTCAACATCATTCAACCCAAGGAAATTTGCACATGCAAACACTTAAACAATACCACTCTTCCAGTTGTTGCTCCCACTATTGTCTACGTGTGTAATACTGTTTCAAGAGCATAGCATCAACCCAAGACAGCACTTGATGGGGCTTTGTATATCAACCTTCTCAATCTACTTATGCTCTTACAATTATAATATGCATTTCTATGTCACAACTCACATCAATGGCATAGAATTCAAGATAGACTGATAAAGTTTGTGGACAATTAGCCTCCATCAACATCCTTCCTTAACTTTCAGGCTAGTTGGGATCCTTGAACATAAATTCGTTCTACAACCAATCAGTAATATTGGATTCGACAATGACAAAAGAACACCACTGTTAGAGTGTGTCTCAAAATTGATTGAGTCTATCTACAGTTGAAATGTAGCCTGTTGATCGTTAGTTTAAATATTTTAAGCCTAATCTACTAGAAAAAGATAAGGAACAAGCGAACTGATAATTTTCAGTTTGAAGTAGAAATAAACAAAACTAATTTCTCTCAAGGTGGAAATTTAGGGTGCTTAAAGTGCCAAAATTCTTAGAATAATGGTGGTATTGAGCCCACTGAAACCTTATATGAAAATACTCAGCCCCATCTGATACCTCAAATGAGTTTACCATTCCAGTTGATAGTCCCAATAGTCTCCCTCATACTCAGGTGTCCACTGATGGTCAAGATTTGAGGGATCATATGCTATCAAGAGATAGGGTAAGAAGAAAGGTAAGACCCCTAGCCAAGTATGCTCATGCTGACATTATAGCTTATACCCTAAACATAAGGGACTCAATAGAGTTAAATGAGCATGTTAGTTATAATAATGCTTGTGAAAGTAAGGATAAGGCTCATTGGTTCAAGGCAATGTAGGAAAAGATTAAGATTGATTCTTTTCATAAGAATAAGACTTAAACCCTAGTTAAATGTGTAACACCCCATTTTCTCCGAGCGTGTTATAACTTAGGACAATTGTGGGATAATATTATTTTTAAAAAAAACTACGACAAACCATATCATTGCTCTTATCCATCCCAAATTTCCATACATTTATCTTAAAGAGAATCAACATAAACATTGAATGCGGAAGCTAGAATCGAACCTCAACATACCTCAAACGCTAATAATATTACATGATTGTCTCAACATAATTATTAATACAAGATTATCTTAACAAAAGTCTTTCAAACATAACTTGTAACATGATATAAGTTTTTCAATATGACTTTAAACAAAACATAAGTTTCTCAACATGACTTCGAACATAACATAGCTGGTACATACTAGAATCCTCATACGGAAACTAAATGCAGAAAAATAATTTCATAATGCCTTGCATCTTTATATTTCGCCCACTTCTATGTCTTCGCTGCAAACCTCATCTGGAACGTTTGAATGTTTCAGGGGCAAAGCCCACATTAGATGATGAATCATCTAAGTAAGAGTACGTCATAATGCATATGTATGAATGTAATGCACATAACATCATAACTCTCATGTTTGGGTCGACTGCACCTTAAGATTACCCGCCATTTTTCCAATCTCCCTGCCAGATCGGGGTGTATGGGTGCACCCTTGGCAAAGCAACAGTGCCAGTACCTAATCCCAAACCCATGCAACGTATGACCGTGAATCTCATCATGCTCATATGCATACTTTGTCATCAATACATGTAAATGCAATTCACATGACATGTTCACATCAAAACATGACAACAAGATGAAAATATTTACATAAAATCAGGTTTTGGTGGAACCACTTACAAGCCATTTTCATAAACTAAATTCTGTTGAATAGTACCACTTACCTTGTAAAAGACAATTTTGCCCCTAGCACAATTTTGCTTCAAAATTCGCGTCAACCTTTCAATTGTACTTAATTATGAATCTTGACGTATCCTGACATCATAATTATTTAAGAAAATCAGATTTCTAATTTTTCCTAATTTCTCTAATTTTCTCCTATTATTTCCTCAAGATTATGAATTAAATACTTTCTCATAGAATTTTCTCAATTTATCTTCACAATAATTCATAAAAAAATATTCCCAAGCCCTAGAAATTTTCTCATAATTTTTAAAATCCATGATCTATTTATTTCTCATTTTCTCTTTGATTTTCAAGCATCTATTACCTCAAAAATTCATAATAAATACTAATAATGTATTTCTCTTCCAATTTCACTATCAAAAATTTTAAAATATCATTCTAACATTTCCAAAATTTTTTAAAGAAAATTTTGAAGATAATTTACCTTCTCGTGGAGTGATTCAGTATTCTTCTATATTGTGATGAAGTCTCGTTTTACGTATCCAACAATGTCTTTTGCCACAAATCTTTGCACGAACTACTAAACCCAACCTATAGGATTTTTCTAGAAATTTTTGGTATTTTTCTCTATATTTTTCTTTCTCTTTCTCAAATCTCTCTCTTACTCTCAAATCATTTTTTCTTACAACCTTTCTCTTTTTAATTCAAGTTCTCAAACCTTTCAAATTTTCTCTATTTATAGAGGTTGAATTAAATTTAGTTTAATTGTAGTGATCCACTATCTTTTATTATTTTATCATTTTTTTATTTAATTTTCCACTAAATCTCACTCATAATCTTTAATTATTTGTCCATACACTACTTTATCTTTCACATTTCTCCATTAATTCACCCATTATCTTTGATTATTTGGCCACATTCTACTTTTTCTCCCACATTTCTCCATTAATTCATCCTTTATCTTTGATTATTTGTTCACACCATATTTTGTCTCCCATATTTTTCCATTAATTCATCCATTATCTTTGATTATTTATCCACACCATATTTTGTCTCCCACATTCTCCATTAATTCACCCATTAACTTTGATTATTTATTCACACCATATTTTGTCTCCCACATTCTCCATTAATTCATCCATTATCTTTGATTATTTTTTACTTTAATTATTTTTAACTAAATCTTATTTTGAATGGGCTATTCTTTCATTTAGTCCATAAATTTAAGCCCACTTTCTTAACCTACTAACTCTAAGTCCATTTTCTCAACTTAGCCCACTAACCATAAGCCCATTTACTTAATCTTTTTCTTTTTACAATTTAGGCCACTAATTCTAAACCCATTTGCTTATTTATTTTTTTCAAATTAGCCCACTAACTCCAAGCCCATTAGTTTTCTCAATTATAATTTCTAATTGATGTCAAAAAATATTTTAAATATAAAATTAATTATTATTATTATTCTCAAAATACTAGGATATTACAAAATGACCTATTGATCAAAAGGTAATAGGTAGTAAATGAATTTTTAAAAGAAAACTAGGTATACTAGGGGTAGAACCAACAGGATTTAAAGTACGGGTAATTTCCAAAAGTTACTCCTAAATTAAGAGAATTGATTACCATGAGGTATTCTCTCCTATAGTAAACATACCTCAATTAGATTAATTTTGGGCATGGTAGCTCTTTATGATTTAGAGTTGGAACAATTAGACGTCAAGATTGCATTCCTTCATGGCAACCTAGAAAAGAGAATCTATATGGATCAGCCTATAGGTTTTGTTATAAAGGGAAATGAGCAGAAAGTATGCTTGCCGCAAAGGTTATTATATGGCCTTAAAAAATCCCCAAGATAATCGTATAAGATGTTTGATAAATTCATGCTTAAGAAAAGTTACAGAAGATGTAATTTTGATCATTGTGCATACTTCAAACAGCTAAAGGGAAATCATTACATTTATCTTCTAATTTATGTAGATGATATGCTTATTGCATGTAAAGATAA
This sequence comes from Diospyros kaki, assembly GCA_036245055.1. Lineage (NCBI taxonomy): Eukaryota > Viridiplantae > Streptophyta > Magnoliopsida > Ericales > Ebenaceae > Diospyros > Diospyros kaki. The sequence goes on from BSEG01000007.1 coordinate 33,645,329, forward strand.
AGGAGAAATAAGTGCACTTACTATGGACCTTAAAACAGAATTTGAAATGAAAAATGTAGGTGCAACCAAGAGAATACTTGGGATTGATATTATAAGGGATAGAAAGAAAGGTATTTTAACCTTGTCTCAATTCGATTACCTTAAAAAGATTATAGAATTATTTCAAATAACCAACTGCAAACCTGTTTCCACTCCTATTCCTCCCCATTTTAAGCAATGTGTTGTTAAAGGAGACTTACCTAAGGATGAAGAAGCATACACGAAGAAAGTTCCTTACTCAAATGTTTTACGAAGTCTCATGTATGCAATGATAGGAACAACAAGACTAGACATTGCATATGGAGTTAGTTTGCTCAGTAGGTTTATGAGTAAGCCTTCCAAGGATCATTGGAATGCTGTTAAGTGACTGCTTAGGTATTTAAAAGGATTAGTGAATAAAAGGCTAGTGTACACTTCAAACACTAAAGCAAGCAACTACATAGAGGGTTTTTGTGACTCTGATTATGCAATTGACCTTGACAAAAAAAGATCCTTAATCGGTTATGCCTTTATAGTAGGTGAAAATCTAGTAAGTTGGAAATCTAATCTCCAACATATTATGGCTTTTTCCACAATCGAGCCAGAATATGTGGCTCTTACTGAAGCCATTAAGGAAGCCATTCGGCTGCAGGGGTGTAGCAACCCGTGAAACGTAACTTAATTTAATTATTAGTTATTGGGTTAATTTAATTTAAAAGAAATATTAAACTATGTTATGAATAACTACAATGATAATAAGTATGAGAATAATGACATTAACAATTATAATAATAAGAGTAAGAATAAATTCATTATCAAGCATAATAATAATAATTTATTATAAGAGTAGGGAATTGGAGGATGGCGTGAAGTCCTCCTGGAGTTGTTCAATTCGATCGAGCATCTCGCCATTAGGGGCTCCAGTATTATTTGTGCGTAATAAGGACGGGTCTATGCGACTGTGTATCAATTACAGACAGCTCAATCAGGTGACAGGTAAGAATAAGTACCCCCTACCCCGTGTGGATGATTTACTAGATCAGTTGCGTGGTGCATCGATGTTCTCCAAGATAGATTTGCGGTCAGGTTATCATTAGGTGCGAGTCAGAGATGAGGATATTGCGAAGACCGCATTTCGTACACATTACGGGCATTACGAGTTTGTGGTCATGCCATTTGGGCTGACCAATGCCCCTGCAGTGTTTATGGACCTGATGAATAGGGTGTTCAAGGAGTATCTTGACTTCTTTGTGATAGTTTTTATTGATGACATCCTAGTCTACTCACCGAGCCCTGAGATACACGAGGTGCATATGAGTATGGTTCTACTGAAGCTCAGGGAAGAGTAGTTGTATGCAAAATTTTCTAAATGCGAGTTTTGGCAAACTCGAGTTGTATTTTTGGGACACGTGGTCTCAAGTGAGGGTATCTCAGTAAATCTAGAGAAGACCAGAGCTGTGATGGATTGGCTAAGACCGATGACAGTGACAGAGATCTGGAGTTTTCTTGGTCTTGCCGGATATTATCGACGGTTCATAGAGGGCTTTGCACGGCTAGCATCACCTATGATGAAATTGACAAGGAAAGGCGTCAGGTTCATTTGGGACGAGTCTTGTGAGAGATCCTTCCAGGAGTTGAAGTGACGTTTGACTTCGGTGCCAGTACTGACGATACCCAGGAGTAGTGAGTTATTTACTGTATATAGTGATGCCTCATATGCAGGGTTAGGATGTGTTTTGATGTAGGATGGCCGAGTGAACGCTTATGTGTCCAAACAGTTGAAGAAGCATGAAGAGAATTATCCTACCCACGATCTGGAGTTAGTGGCTGTAATATTTGCTTTGAAGATTTGGAGGCAATATTTTTATGGTGAGATAATCCAGATATACAACGATCATAAGAGTCTCAAGTATCTCTTTTCACAGAAGGAACTTAATATGAGACAATGCCGTTGGTTAGAGCTACTCAAGGATTATGATTGCGAGATCCTCTATCACCCAGGTAAAGCCAATGTGGTTGCAGATGCACTGAGTCGCCGTGGAGCATCAGTTGCAACTATGATGGTGCATGAGTGGTTCTTACTGGAGCAGATGAGTGATCTTACTATTTCAGTGGCATCAGACAATCATACTCTCTATTGTGCTGCTATGAGTATCCATTCAGATCTAGAGGGTTAGATCCATGATCGACAGCGACAGGATGTGGAGCTTGGTGAGATCATGGCTGATATGGAGAGATTTGGCCCATTGGGGTACAGTCAGAGGGACGATGGTTTGCTATTGTTCTGTAGACGGATCTGTGTGCCGAGTGACAGTGATATCTGGCAAAGGATCCTAGAGGAGGCTTATCGTTCTCCCTATACTATCCATCCTGGAGCAACGAAGATGTATCAGGGCTTACGACGTCAAAACTAGTGGAGTGGCATGAAGAGAGGCGTAGCAGAGTTTGTATCACGGTGTTTTGTGTGCCAGCAAGTCAAGGCTGAGCACCAGAGGCCCGCGGGATTATTTACAACCTTTATCTGTGCCAGAGTGGAAGTGGGAGCGTGTAGCTATGGATTTTGTCTCGGGGTTGCCACGATCCAGTTGGGAATTTGACTCGATTTGGGTGATTATTGACTGATTGACTAAATTGGCACATTTCTTACCTGTCAAGAAGACCTATCCTATTCATCGACTGGCCAAGTTATACATTGATGAGGTGGTGAGACTGCACAGAGTACCAGCTAGTATTGTGTCAGACAGGGATCCTTGGTTTACCTCATGTTTTTGGGAGGCGTTGCAGAGTGCTATGGGGACCCAGTTGACTTTCAGTACAGCCTTCCACCCTCAGACCGACGGGCAGTCGAAGCGGACCATATGGACTTTGGAGGATATGCTTCGTGCATGTGTACTGGACTTCCATGGGAGCTAGGATGATCATTTGTCGCTAGTAGAGTTTGCCTATAATAATAGTTTCTAGGCCAGTATTGGGATGGCACCTTTTGAGGCGTTGTACGGACGACCGTGTAGATCACTGCTTTGCTGGACTGAGATTGAGGAGCGAGCACTGCTTGGACCGGAGTTGGTAGAGCAGACGACAGAGAAGATCCAGTTGATTCGGGCTAGGATGAAGGCAGGTCAGGATCGTCAGAAGAGTTACGCGGATAGACGGCGACGGGATTTGGAGTTCGCTGTGGGCGACCATGTTTTCCTTCGAGTCATGCCAATGAGGGGTGTCCGACGTTTTGGGGTATCTGGCAAGCTGAGTTCTCGCTATGTGGGACCGTTTGAGATTCTGGAACGAGTCAGACCGTTGGCATACCGGTTAGCTTTACCTACTCAGTTAGCCCACGTACATCATGTCTTTCATGTTTCTATGCTTCGCAAGTACGTGGCAGATCCCGGGCATGTCATTGATTATCATCCGCTCATGGTGCAAGAGGACACGTCATACGTTGAGTTGCCTGCTAGCATTGTGGATCGAAAAGAGAAAGTACTCCGTAGCCGCACGATTCCCTACGTAAAGGTCCAGTGGCAGCGACATACCCCTGAGGAAGCTACTTGGGAGCTAGAGGAGGACATGAGGCGACTTCACCCTCAGTTATTTGCCTAGTCAGGTACGAATTTCGGGGATGAAATTCTTTTAAGAGGGGAGGATTTGTAGTGACCTGTGAAACGTAACTTAATTTAATTATTAGTTATTGGGTTAATTTAATTTTAAAAAAATATTAAACTATGTTATTAATAACTACAATGATAATAAGTATGAGAATAATGACATTAACAATTATAATAATAAGAGTAAGAATAAATTCATTATCAAGCGTAATAATAATAATTTATTATAAGAGTAGGGAATTAGAGGATGGCGTGAAGTCCTCCTGGAGTTGTTTAATTTCATAGAATCTTTGACTTAGCATTTGAAATTAAAGTGAGGAGCAAAATTAATTGAAGGAGTCGCCAGCGCAAGCGGTAGCTTCTGCTGCCCATGTGGCTATTTCTCTACCAAGTTTTTCCTTTAAATTAGAGCCACTAACTTGCTCCTTAAATGGCTTAATTAAACAGCCTATTGGAGCAACTAATCGGAAGGAATTGGGCAGAATCAAAGAGAGCGCATGCGCGATAACAGAAAATAGAGAGAAAATTGAGATTTTTTTTTTTAGAAAATCTCACTTTTAATCGCAATCTGAGAGTACCAGGTAATTCAGGGAGTCGAGTACTACATTCTATATGGTTAGAATTTCGTTTTGAGTCCAATTTTATTAATTTTGGCAAATAATTGGGATATTGCGGTTTGTATAATTTTTGCCGTTTTTGGACCAAACGAGCCTAAGGATATCTTTGTTAAGGCAAGTTCTTTATACCCTCATCGTCGATCCTTTAGTTATCAATTTATTTGTCCTCCCTTCGCTTATTTTGACCGTTAGTTAAATATGAAAATTTTGAACTGTTAGTTTTAAATTTAATTAATTAAACTGCTCTCATGGATTTTATTCGTTGGTTGCCTACGGGGGTTTGTGCCACCCCCTTGCCTGTTGGGAATGATGCCGTACTCGCCCGGGGCTAGGTTCTTAGTGGTTCGGGTATTATTATTGGATTTTTAGTTGCTTATAGGCTAGAGTGGTTGTGTAGAAGGGGCAAGGATCGGTGGTTCGGTGACGGAGTGACTGACGTACAGTCTATCTTAGGCCGCCAACTGGTCTCTCCTATCCACTAACCGTTGACCGGTGTCAAGCACTGTTGACTGGCTCTACCGTTACGTGATTATAGCATGACTGGTATCATTTATTTATTGTTGCATGTTTTGGTATGCACATGGGTACGGGCTACATGTCGGGGCTTTCATGATCTGGTTATGCTTGGACACGGACATCCTAGTTTGGTTAGGATGCATCCAGCACGGTCATATGCATCGCGTGTGGTTTACTATGTGGGCGGAGCATGGCCTGATGTCTAGATGTATAGGAGCCAGTGTATCACGTTGATGCTCACTACGCCATTGCATTTTATGTGCATTGCATGGCTATTGGTAGTATTTAGTTCTCGGACGGGAGTATCGTTCCGAGGGAGCTTATGGCTCGGGTGTCGAGAGTACCGATATGGATACGGGTGACGGGAGTACCGACTCGGGATAGTGCGCACAGGTTTGTTGAGGATATTTGTTGCCTTTCAGGGCAGCGATAGGTTGGTATGGGACTTGGGTGTCAGGTGTCTTGTGTGGGCCCCAAGGACCAGTACGTGTTTGATTATACTACACTGTTGTGTTGTAGAGTCTCATAGCTTGTGTGTACGTGCGAGTCTGTGTTTGGGGTGATCTCTTCTTTTATTTATAGCCTTTCATTCTTATAAACTTGCTGAGTCTTGCGACTCACCTTACTTTTCATCATTCCAAGTAAGGGTAAAGCGAGGGCCGAGGGCGAGGATCGTTCCACTTAGCAGCCGGCCGCGTTGGTTCGATGTACAGTTAGCCGCTCCCGTTATCTCTGATATTTTGTTGGTATTTTTGTCTTTCTTTTTTTACTGTGTCGGATTACTCCCTGTATCTTGTATTTGTTGGCACAGGTGTCTGTATATTTTATATATACTCCTTGACCGCTACTCCAGCGGAGTATTTGTGGGCATGCATGTTTATCGTTTTGTTTCCGCTATTATATTTTTTTTATGTATGCGTGCCAGGGTATTTTTGTCTTATGTCTTTTTCTCTTCCCTTACGTAAGCGCTTTCATTCGGATAGACCGAATGGTTGGGATATCCGGACGGGGGTGCTTACAAGGGGATTACTCAAGAACTTGGAATGGTAGAGGAGGTTCCCAAGGTATCTTGAGACTCACAAAGTGCAATTCACCTCTCTAACAATAGTGCATTTAATGAGAGAACTAAACATATAAATATTAGACTTCATTTTGTGACATAATAGTTTAGGAGCAAGTTAGAGTTGAGAATATCTCAACTGATATTAACCCTATTGATATCCTCCAAGGTCCATTCCAATAGCTAAGTTTGAGTAGTCATTGACATTGCTCAAAGTCCTTCCCACATAGCTAGTGAGTAATGCAAGACCTCTAGTCATATCAAATTCTCAATTTTGATTTAAGGTGGAATTTGTTAAAGTGTGACTCAAAATTGATGGAGTCTGTCGACAATTGAAATGTAGCCTGTCGACCCTTGGTTGAGTTTGTTATCAGTTGTATTAAGTTTGGTCGTTAGAGACTATAGCTTTAACGAGCATGATTTATCTTTTGTTATCTAATCTTAATTGTAACTAACTCCTCCTTGAAGCTATCAAAATTCCTCTATAAATGGGTGTTAAGAAAGCCCCTAAGAAGCTACTATGTGTGTCATTGCAATTGAGAAAAAGATTGAAAGATTTGTGAATGTTGGAGTGCACGTATGAGAGCTTGTAATTATGTAAAGTTCTTTGAGTGAGGCTTTTTGTGTTCTTTCTTGTAATTGTGTTATAGTTATAATAGTGGATTGACTAGGGATCTCCCCTGCCGTGAGTAGGATTCATTCAAGAATTCGAACACGTAATCGCTTGTGTTCTTCGTGTGTCGTTTGTTGTTCTGTATTTTTTTCTTCTTCTTATATTTCATTTTTGTTCTTTAAGCAATCAGTCGACAGAGAATCAACAGAGAGTCAACATAAAATCGCAACAACCACTTGATACATTTGACATCCAACTTAATAAGATCAGAGCCTTAACAAAATTCCACATTATAGATGGAAACACTTGATATTAATTAATGTTGGGTGTGCACCGATGCATATTCTTAGGGCTTTTTCATGAATGTTGTATCAATGTAAGAAGGTTATACACAAGTGGGAAGTGGTAATTTGTCTTACATCTCTAAATTAATATGGCACAAACAATGGGGGCATTTGCAATAAGAGAACTGTGGGTAGCACTATAAGGTCTAACAACTCAAGGAAGCCATTGGGAAAGCAAAGGTAGACCACATCCTATGTTGGGAGAATAGGCACCCAGACACATTAGCTATACCAACATCCATAGTAGAGCCACACAAGTCTCTTCAAGTGTAATCATTCTCAAACAAACAACTTCATTTTTTATGGTAGAAATCTCCACCAAGAAGGATATGAGAACAGGAGTGAGGCATGAAATTGTTCAAATTTTCAATTTCCACAAAAGACACTAACTTCTTTAAAGATCTATGAGATTATCTATTTTGCAAAGGGACATTGTTCTTTCGAAACAATGATCTCTAGTAATGGCACATTATAACATCCCATAGGTTTACTCCATATTACCCAAAAGGTAATGAACAAGCAAAGGCCACTATATTAAAACTTGATCAGAATATTGAGTTGAACTGTACATGTCTCTTCGAAGACATGGTCGACATTGTCATAAGTGGCATTGTGGAGTAGAAAATTACATTTTCTTTTATTCACACATTTTATATAAACGTTTTATTTTGGGGGTTCCTCACTTAAAGATTAATCTTTTAACTTGGGTTCATTCCCTAATATATTCAAACATTCCAAGAAAGGCAAGCAGTTCAAAGTGGAAGGAAGACCTTGAAGTATAGGTTTTGGAAGCTTCACTATATTTTTGTGATATATCATGTTTGTAAATGCCATACGTTTTTTTTTTATGTAACACTCTAAAAGCATGTATAAGTTTTATTTTGGCGATATCAAATGTATTAAGTATGTCAAACTCATTGTAAGAACTTGGTTCTCTTTTAAAGCATGTTATTTTATTTTACCAAAATATAAATGATTTTAACATTCATATCTTGAGTTGTAGCAACTATTTTTTTTTTTTTTTTGTGGGGGTGGGGGGGTTTAAAGATTTACAGTTAGGATGCTCAAAAAGTCTTTCTTTTTTCTTTAAAATCAGTACGATTAAGTGAAAGAAGGTTTTGAAAGCAAATGTAAATTATAATGGTTAGCAAATGGCCTGTACAAGAATGCTTTCAAAAAGAAAAAAAAAATCTCTAAATTATGATGTGAAAACAAACTCTAAAGAGAAGGGTATTTCAAGAGCACCAGTATATGGGAGTTTTTACAATCACATATCAAGTGGTTGCACAGAATCCAAATCTAATGAAAAGGACATTTCAAATTTGTGGACATGACACATGCACATTCACTGAGTCGGGAGCATTATTCTCTTTTGTTGCACCACATTTTGCATGTTAACTAGGAAAAATACTCAACTAAATAACTTTGAAACTTAGAGTTGTGATGTCATTAGATTGGAGATATAGCGAATATGTAGGGACTGTGAAGTAATGGTGGGGAACACAAATCTTCAAGTTAACCTAATACTCTTGGACTTTGATGTAATTTTAGGTTGTGGTAGATTTCAAGAGGAAAAGTGTCATATTCACTACTAGTATGACTGAGACTTTTGGGGTCAATGAAAGGGATAACCCATGATTGGTGATCTCAACAATGAAAACCAAGCAGTTATTAAACCAAGGGTGATAAGGATTTTTAGCATTTATACTAAATGACCCTGACAAGGGAACAAAATTGGTTGAATTGGTGATGTTTTTCCTAATGAACTACTAAGACTACCTCCACACACACACACACACACACACACAGGTGGAGTTTATCGTTGAATAAATGCCTAGAGTGACACCAATCTCTATCCCACCTTATTGGATGGCTTCGATTAGATTATGAGAGTTAAAAATTCAATTGGAAAAGCTTACGAACATATGTGTATACATACACACACACCCCAACATAAATAAATAAAATGCACAACCAAGTATGCCATTAATATGTCATGTGATGAATGTTATACACAAGAAATGAGGGTCAAGGAAAAATTACCGAAAGGTGTTGGTTATGTCTAAACGATCTTCTCAACCATGGTCCTCCGACCTTGTGACCAAAGGTTCATTCCAATTCCCAAACCCCAAGATCTGTCCAACTTTCTTCTCTACATTTACTTTTCCTCTCCATTTGTACTTGAACTTTAACAAAAGATATAATAGTGTTGCCCAAAAAAATACCTAAGATGAGGGTGAATTGGGTTTTTTAAAAATTAATAAGTTTAACTCTTGTTGAAAACTTTTAAATTTGTGATCTTAATATGTGGTAATTGCAATATGAATAAGCACAATAAAATCAAGTAATCACAAAGAGCAAGAGAATATTTATAGAGATTCAACTCTAAAGAGTCTATTCTTTTATCTTAAGACTTAGCTTGAGATTATACCAAGGAGAATTAACACTATCTTTTAATTGAAACTAGAACCAACAACACTAGCTTTTAATTGAAGCTAGAACCAACATACTATTAGTGTTGTGTGCCCTGATGCTAGATTTGGATGACATTTAGCGAGCTCGTTTTAATGTATTAATTATACTTTTGTATAAATTTATAAAATGCAAGATTTTCTTTATTCATATTTTCTCCAATCAATTATATAAATGAGTCCTTAGATCTTTTGTATGAGAATCTTATTCTCAAGATATTAAGATTGTGTGATAGGATTCTCTAGTAACAAAATATCTTAAACTATTTTTAGTCCTTAGATTCTTTGGATAGGGATTTCGATTAATCAAGTATGGATTAACATAGGGGTTACTATCTTGTTCGATATGGGAATATCGATGGGAGGATGGTGTGTCACACACCATATGACATGAGATGTCACTAGTAGACTTGTGGATGATCATTGGGAAACGATTAGCCAAATGTGGCATCGATGACTGACTACATGGCCTGGCGAACAATGGTCATGTCATTAGGTTGCGATGGCGTGTTGATCCTTAAACTTGAACCGACATGATTGCGTTTGTGTATTGGTGTGTGAGATTTGTTAATGAGCCGAACCATCCAATTGGGAGATGAGAACGTTCATCTATGTGGTTTCGTATTACTGATATATGGAGACAGATGTTGGGAATATGATCTGTCATGCTCGTCAGTAATCGTCAACTATAATAAGTTCACTTGAAGTGAGATTTCACTGTCATCTATACTGTCTTGAACTGCTGCTAGGTGCTATTCAAGAACCCTCGGAACGTCGTCAGGATTTGGAGAAGTTCCAGTGACAGGTCAAAGGGTTAATCGGTCCGAAAAGAGTTTCGATATTATCTAATTATTAGCAGGTAGTGAACCTAAAAAGTCATACACCATATAGTATTCGTTTGATATTGACATTGTGTGCCCAAAATCTCTCTAGAATTGATTGATCAAAAGTTAACTATTGGTCCTCTTGCCAATAGTGCATAGTTGAAATGCATAGTACATAGTTAAAATGCATAGTGTATAGTAATAATGTATAGTGTATAGTGTGAAATCAATTATTGATTGTACAGTAAAAGACGGCAGCTGAAATTGCACAGTGTATAATGTATAGTACATAGTGAAATTGTATAGTAGCCTTGAATTATTGAAACAATAATTGAGGAGGCGTGGCTATGCGGATTTCAAATGAAATTCAATTTTAGGGAGAGAGATGAAGAAAATGGAAGGAGAAAGGAATTGTTTTAATAAAAAGGGTAAAGCCTTTTGCCCTTTTTTCTGGTTCTCTCTCTCTCTGATTTTCTCACGAAGATTCTTCCCTTTCTTCTTCTTCTTCTTCTTCTTCTTTCTTCCTCTGAATAGTCATAGAAATTATATGCATAATTGTTACGCGTATAATTTTGAAACACCAGCACCGGTAATTCGTAAATTCTCTGTGTCTAACACGAGAAGAGGTGACCAGAACGATATCTAACTGCATACTAGGTGTAAACTGACTAGGACCACCACATCTTGAGGTGGACTTTGTCTTAATACAGAAATTGATTTTGTATTTCATCCCTTCATCAGGCAGTAGATATGCATTTATTTATGTATTCAATTATTGTATATGTGTGTTGTTTAAATACCTACGCTATGTATGACGCGTATATTATATTCTTTTACGTGTATCTGATACATGGTAAAAATTTTATTTTTACCTATACTGCCGTACTAGTGATTCCTTTCACATACAATCTCATCTCTTACCTAAGTAAGAACCACTAACACATAACTAGTAAATAAAATCACCTACACAACAAGTGAGTAAAAATAACAAATTTACAACCAAAGACAATTACAAACAAGTCACCAACGGTTGAGAGTTCCACCAGGCAGCACACTTTCAGCACTTTGAACCTTCTCACTCGCTTTCGTTTGAATGCTCTATCAAGCTTGTTCTTATTTGAGCCTCCATTCTTACCTTATATACATACATCTTCCAAAAAAATTAGTCGTTAAAGAGAGGATTAATATGAAGTTTAAAATTCAAAAAATCTTTAGGTTTTTTCAAATAACAGGGAGTAAAACAAGAAAACATGTCTAAAGACAACTCACTTTTAATTCAAAATAAATTTATTTTTTACATAAATAAAAAATATATTTATTTTATAAAAATATTTTTATTATTATCAGAATTTTAGTTACTTACTGTTGACACACATTTTTGTAACACCCCGCATCGAGCGATAGAAAGGTCCGGGACAACTTACCCTGATGAGCTTACGCAAACTTCCCAGGAGGGTCACCCATCCCTGGATTACCCCAGGTCAAGCACGCTTAACTTGGGAGTTCTTTGCCTATATTCAGCCCAAAAGGTATCCAGCTGGTGTTGTTTCCTTCCTTACTTATTCTCGATATATACTACCCTCCTCTGAGCTCTTGGGGTGTTACACACATCGTGTCATCATCGTGGGGCCCACAGTTGTGGGTTAGCTCTCAGCTATCGCCATTCGACGATCAGTAGGCCCACCACACTTATGAGCCCCTCAGTGGTTGCCCTCTGGGCAACCGATGTGGGACATACCCGGTGCATCCACACCATCCCTCCCGGCAGATGTGGTGGGGCTCTATCGGCCCCTCCCTTATCCGGGGTTGTAGGGACCATTATGGGGTTTCCGGCAGACGGCGCCAAATGTTGACACACATTTTTGTAACACCCCGCATCGAGCGATAGAAAGGTCCGGGACAACTTACCCTGATGAGCTTACGCGAACTTCCCAGGAGGGTCACCCATCCCTGGATTACCCCAGGTCAAGCACGCTTAACTTGGGAGTTCTCTGCCTACATTCAGCCCAAAAGGTATCCAGCTGGTGTTGTTTCCTTCCTTACTTATTCTCGATATATACTACCCTCTTCTGGGCTCTTGGGGTGTTACACACATCGTGTCACCATCGTGGGGCCCACAGTTGTGGGTTAGCTCTCAGCTATCGCCATTCGACGACCAGTAGGCCCACCACACTTATGAGCCCCTCAGTGGTTGCCCTCTGGGCAACCGATGTGGGACATACCCGGTGCATCCACACCATCCACAGGCGTGCTGCGTGGAATGACGAGATTCAAAACGATTGGGTAGACATCGAAGAGGCGGAAGAACAGCTGGCACGCGTCAGTCCCCAGCGCGAGGATCGCACCGCGAATTGGGGGGCTTATGTTATACGTATTTCCCGTATGGGCTGGACTCACTCGGATGGGCCGACCCGATCACCTGGAAGCGAGAAGGCCCAAACGACCTCACTGGAGGAGATCATTTTCCCTGCGAGAAATCGAACTTATAAAGCGACACCTGGCAAACTCCCAATAGCCTTCAAACGAGTCTGAAGCCATTCGTGACCGAACTCCGAGGAGCATCCTTCAGATCGCCGGACCACCGAGGTCGTTGGCCCGAAAACAATCAGCTCGCATAAAGTGGTAAAAGCTGCCAAGGAGTCAGAGGTAGGGACCGTCCGCTGCAGCAGCCCATGCTCCTCGAGATGTAGATCCTACTTACGATTTTGAACAGATGATAAGGACTGTTTGTCCCCCATTATATTGTCTTTTTATTTTTATATGTTATCCGAACTGTAAAGCCCCCTCGATTATAAATAGAGGACAGAGTAACATAAAATGAGAGAGAATAATCAGAGGAACCACCACTCAAAAAGCATAATCAGAGTGTGGGCGTGGAGTAGGTACATTTTTTGGCCGAACCACGAAAAAATGGTTAAGTGTTCTTCATTGGCTTCCTAAGAAAAGGAGGAGGGGGGCGTCTCTTCTTACCGTGACCTATAATCACTCAGTGCGGCCCAAAAAGAATCGGACTCGACTGAAATTGAACGTCGACATTTACCCTTAAACATAACAAATAGATAAGACAAACTCTGATTTATAAACTCTTCAATCTTGCCCCTGCTCTCTCCGCTTCCTTAATTCTTCTCTTGGAAGATCCATTTATCAAATGGGTAAAATTTTGTAGAAAGAGATTCTTCCATTTTTATATAACACGAGCTTTTCTATTTAAATTTTAAACATTTCTAAGGGTAAGGGTCCTGTTATAAAATGTCAAACTTCAGTCCCATCTCCCAAGTGAAGGCCCTGGGAGAAAAAGATACTAACTTTAGCTAGTTGTTCGGGCAACGAGGCAACCCTACCCTTTTTAATATTTTTTCCTTTCATTATATATATATATATATATATTTATATTTACACTTTGACACCTTAGTCAAATACACCTCCACCCCATCCCAAATTAATCTAATGTTACTCGCTAAACTAATTAAACCTCCAAGACCCACTATGCTGCCACTTAACTTGTAAATCATCTAATGGATAGCTTTTACCCGTTATGAGCCCAATTTCAAGAACTTTCTAACCTCAAGCTATTTTTCTTTATTTTCTTCTAGAACAAATAATTATTTTTTCAAACTTATTCTATTGTTTAAAAAAAAAAAAAGAGAATTGTAGGTTTAGGATTTACAATAGATCAAACCCATATTTGAGTTCATGGATTGCAAAACATAACGTGAACCCAAATTTAGATGTGTGCTCTTAGTGATTTGTTTGTTTCTTATTTTAATGTTCTTCATGTGTTATTTTTTAATTTTTCAATAATCACATCCAACTTATTTTTTGGTTTCAATAATTAATTTCCATTTATCCCTATCAATAATTCTTATTAAATAATAGCATCACAAATTAAATAAGTAGTATAAAAGTAAATTTTGCAATCATTCTTGAGGTTTGCTTAAATTGTATCAGTCACCTTTGTATGTTTAAAAATAACACTAATCTCTGTTTACCTTTAAAACCATGGATCAATTTACCCCCGTCATCGCAGAACGACTATTAATTTTGTTTCCATTACCTAAAATACCTTCAATCCATTTTCTTTCCTTGTATTTTTCTCTTGCTCTTAAGAAACTAATTGTTGACTTCTGTCTATCTTTCTTTCCTAATCTATTTTGGCGACAAAATTGCAGCCAAGGCAGCTTATTCTGTCTTTCTCTTACCCCATATTGTCGATGAGCTTTGCGATGAGGAGGAAACCCCTTTGTGATATAGCAAAAGAGAAAAAGAGAAAGTTCGATTATGGAGATGGATGACATGAAGTGAGAGTAAGGATAAATGTTTCTCTCTCTCTCTCTTTCTCTCATTAACCCAGATCTAGGTTTATTTGAACCCTGGTTCAATCAAGCCTAGGTTCAAACTCCTAACAAACCTAGATATGACGAATATTCTAGTAAGTGTTATTAATGTTCTTTTTTCAAGTGTTTTTCATGGTTCTTCGTTTATTTTCATGGTTTTTCATTCCACAAAACCTAGATCATGCCCATATTTGGATTCATGAAACGAAGAATAATACATGAACCTAAATCTAAGTTTATGTTCTTTGTTCTAGTGTTCTTTGTGGTTCATTTGTTCTTTAGTTCAATGTTTTTCATGTGCTTATTCTTTGTACCAGGATTTGATTTTGAAGAATGTGTTTGATTTCAAGTTGTTTTGAGAAATACCCATGACAAGATGGAGATTTAAGTAAAGCAAGAGTGAGTGTGTGCGTGTGTGTATATAAAGAAGAGAGAGTTGACAAAGAGTTGTCGATCGATAACTAGATAGGAAGAATGAGGAGATGACCTAAGAGTTATTGAAAAAAAGGGCCAATAAAGGAGAAAGAAACACAGGCGAGGAAGAAATATAGAATAAATTATTTAAATATAAGAATAAAATAATCAAATTTCATACTCAATTAACTATAAAAAAAGTCTCTTTCATTTTAAAAAAATACAAAAATGCAACTGCAACTTAAAAAAATCTCAATGTTTATATGTGAAATTTACTTGATTGTATAAAGAATAAGGTGGCAAGTGGCAAGATGCGGTCCGATTAACCATAGTGTTTTTGGTTCAATTTTGCATAATCTTAGGGCTGGTTTAATTTTAGAAAATATTTTACAGTTTTCAACTCTAATTTTATAATTAAATATATCTTAACATTTTATGTTTCAAAAAAAAAATATAGTATTCATTTTAAAATAGTTTAAAAATGTGAAAAAAAAATTATTCCTATTTCAGAATATAAGATTAAAAAATTAGAAAACTGAGTTTCAATTTTTTGATAAAAAAATTTAATTATCCAATATAAAATTATACTTTAAAAGTAAAAATATTTTCTACAATTAAACATACCCTTACCATTTCAATTTTTTCTTAAATGTTATCCAACGTATAAGTTAGTGACAACATTAGATGAGATGACAAATTCTTATTCTTTAATTATTTTATTTGAATTAGATTAATGTTTAATAAAAATTATTGAGGGAGGAATACCATTAATCAATTACTAATACACTCTTGACTTGACTTGAATAATTTAATAAGGGGTATATTGATAATTTATTTAAATAATAAATATAGATAATTAAATAAATTATTTATTTAAATAATTTTATAAAAAATATATTAATAATTAATTAATAAAATATCAATATAAGTGTCAATGGGATGTGCAACGTCGCCAATTGACTTGACTTTGGTTCCTCAAGCCCAAGGACATGCGTGTTTTGCGAGCATTCCCATGCCACGTGTCAAACTTGTGCCGTTCCTCCTTGTGTGATGGCAAGAGTAGTCGTGATGGCAATTCACCGTGTCCGTGCCGACATGGAGCCCGGGACTGTACGCACTCCCGGGATGACACTCACCGAACCCGCACCCGACGCTCATCGCCAGCTTATCCGTGGCCCCACTTTGTGTGAGCCACCCACCATGGGTTTCCTACACAATCGCTGGGTTCTTCTGAAGTTTCTTAAGGGCCCCACACTTTTGGCCGTATATACTTGTTTCCTCGTTCCATGACTTCTGCTCAGCTTTGCTCCTTTTCACTTTTAGAATAACAAAGGCGAATGGTAAATGATATATGTACAAGATTTTAAATTTTTACAATCAAATTTAAAATATCACGTATTGATGCTTCTAAAAGTTACACTAAATCAATGTATATGACTTGATGAACAAAAAAAAAATTTAATTTTAATTTTAATAATTCCATTAACTCATTGATATAGTTTTGATAATGATGTGAATTAGATTGATTTTTAGCATATAAAATAGTTTGTTAGTATTATTGGAGGGCTTGTTTGAAAATACTTTCTAATACATAAGTTAGTAACTGAGTGCAATAGTGAGAGTTCAAATAGTTGAAAACACCCACACACAAAAAAAAAAAGAAAAGGGAATATAAGAGAACAAGTTCAAGAAGATAGCTAGCAAGAGTATTGGAGAAGAAGAAAAATAAGAAGACTTTTCTTAAATTTGTCTTTCGCAATTCCTATAGGTTTTAGAAGGCCTTTTGCAACAATACATTTCATCTATTATTGTCTACAATGACAGTAAATTTTTTGTTTGTTGGGTGAAATTATAATAGTTTTGATCCATTAAGAATATTATTAGTGGTCTTAGTTGATTATAGAGATCATTATCTATAGGTCTAATTAGTTGGGACGTGACTATATGAAAAAAAATATTATTCTTATCCTAACTCAACTTTTACTTTAATATATTTATAGATATAAACTACGAGATAAATGTAAGGCCACTTGATTTGATAAAATGAGGCGAGATTCTCAATTTGGTAAAGAAGTTTATTGGTGTGAATGAATAGTTTATCAATCAGATTAAAGCAAAAATTTCTTGTTTACAAGACATTTAGTTAAGTAATAACTTTTTATATAATCAAGAAAAATAATAAGACAAAATTGATTACTTGGCCTCATAACTTAAGTGGCATGGTGACGTTATACCTAAATCATGTATAACATTAATATTTTTATAAAAAAAAAATTTAATATTTTTTTGTTCACAATGAATTGAATAGTAACGGTTAAATTAATTTTTTTAATATATTTGTTTACGTATATCAAAATAAAAAATATAATCTACATAATATGTTCGCGCAATTTGTACTAGAAGTTACCACATGGGCTATATATATATATGATTAAATATTGCAATTTACACGATTTGTGAGAAAAAATTTAAAAAAACTATTAATGTTTGTAAGTTAAAACAAGAAACTACAATTAATATCCAACCCAGCCGTGTTCCTTTAATATGATACAAAACTTATGTCTATATGGTACTACCATCATTTTTACC
The DNA here is from genome assembly GCA_036245055.1 of Diospyros kaki. NCBI lineage: Eukaryota > Viridiplantae > Streptophyta > Magnoliopsida > Ericales > Ebenaceae > Diospyros > Diospyros kaki. The sequence continues at coordinate 33,662,728 of BSEG01000007.1, forward strand.
ATGGTACTAAACTAACCAAAATTAAAAAGTTTAAAAACCAAATTAATTTTTTCCCCTCGAAATTAATTTATTATAATGTTGTGCTATTCCGTTGTTAAACTTTCTGTAACCTCAAAGATTAAGGGGGTGAATTGATAAAATTGAATTTTTATTAAAAAATTACTATTTCTTGAGTCCTTTATCCCAAAAAATAGTAACATATTTAATAGCCACACAAATTATTAGGTTCCTACAGGTTGAAAAAATGACGATAATTTAAAAATTATACCAACTATTTCTCAGAGCCTGGACCACAACAAAGAACAGTCTTCTAACTTGACGCCAATCCAGCTCCTCCCTCAATGGGGACAAAAATGCAAAAACCATTAAAATAGGCGGGTGTTGAAAGTAATAAAACAAAGCTGAGGCCCTTGTCATCTCCAGTTTTAAATAAAAATCAAATGAAGCTTAAAAAAAAAAAGAAGGGAAAATTTGATCAAAGGCGAGGGCGTGGGGGGTGGGAGTGGGCGTCCAGTTGCTGTGCCTGACTGAACCTCTCTACGCTTTCTTCCAAAGATTCTTCTTCTTGTAGTTGTTTCTATCCCTATCCCTATCCCTCTATATATACATATATATATGTCTAAATACGCACGCGCATATACATATATGTAACTCTCTCTCTCTCTCTCTCTCTGCATACCTTGCTCGTCTCCGAGGTGTGAAAACCATGGCGGAATCGGTGGAGCTGCCGAGTCGACTTGCCATCCTTCCCTTCAGGAACAAGGTCTTGTTGCCTGGTGCGATAATTCGAATTCGTTGCACCTCTCCCAGCAGGTCACCTTTCTCTCCTTTATCCCTTTGCAGATTTCAGCGGATAATTCGATGTTTTGCCCTGATTTTTTTTACGGAATATCTGAACATTTTGTGGAAATTGATATTCTGTGAGTAATTGGAATTCCGTTCTGTTATTAGGGTCCAATTGGTAGGTTGAATTGGGAACTGGAGTCCAGTCATGGCTTTTGGGGAAATGGAGTTTGTGCTCGAAGAATTGAATTTGAGATGCTAATTTAGAATATAATGTCTTGGTGGTTTGATACAGCGTTCCCATAAAGCTTAGCAAACGAAATCCAACCATGGATCAATTGCACTGTTGTCAAAATTTGTCAAATTTCTGGTAGTGCCAAGATTTGTGTTTAGAAAGGGAGGCCGCTTCTGAATGAAGAAAGAAGTAGCATAAGTCATGGGGATAAATTGAGGATGAAGTGAAAATAAATGGTTAGGTGATGCCTGGGGTTATTATTTTCAACTGAGTTTGGAGTGAAAGATTGAGGAGCACGTGGACCATAGATGGTGTGGGATGGATGAAATAGAGAATTGCTGTGGGGCTTCATGAGATGGTAGAAGTTTTACTTAGTTGAAGGGGAAATTATCTTGGACTATTATCAGTTATGTATATGATATAAGAAGCTAGGCATCTGAGAAATAAGATGTTCAGAAATTGATATAATTGAAACAATAATGTTGATAGTATTAGTGTTTGAGAAAAGACAGATAAAGAAAGGAATGCATTTGTGGACAGTTCAAAGTGATTGAATGCAAAAAGATAGGAAGCCACTTGAGGTGAGTTGGCCTCATGATAAGTAAAGAATTTATGTTTTTTTCATCAATTTAAGTCAAAGGTGCCCAATCAAAAGGAGGAATGCTAAGAAAATCAGGAGTTGTGGTAATAAGATTGATTGTCTTTATATATAATTATATGGCTTCGAAAGTAACCAACTGAAGAAAAAAGTTTCACTCAGGTAATCGATATCTATTCTTGGGGTTTATTGTAGTCCATTTTAGCTTTGATAATTTAGAACTAATCCCTTTATCAATTTGAATTTTTGATCCAGGGACAATTTAGAGAACAAAGGAGAAAGTTTGTGGGATGGGGTGTCTTATTTTTGCTACTCCAAGAATATTGAATAGCAGATGAAGCTTCATTTTGAGCATTACTGTTGGTGAACCACACCCCCCCCCCCTGGCGCGTGGCGCGCACAATGTAAAAGCTAAAATGATCAAAACCGAAAATATTAAATTTGGGATAGAGAAGAAATTGAAAGCTTTAGAATTCTGCAGCTGAAATTGCATCATGCCATCACATCAGAGGATCTAAGACACCTTTTGATTAAATTTGAATTATATGTTAAGGCAGGACAAAGTACAGTCATTTTTGGGGACAACAAAAATGCATACCAGAATTAGTTCCCAATTTTATATTGGCTCTCTAATGCAGAGCCAATGTAACGATGATAAAGTGTTCCAATTAATTTAGAATTTTATTATTCTAGTTATTTGGAATTTTAGAGGGCAAGCTTTGATTGTAACAATAAGGTTGCTCTTTTGTGATTGGAAGGTTACAAGTTTGAGTTGTGGAAATAGCCTATTCGCAAAAGTGGCAGAGCCACATGTACTGAGAATGCCCTCTTTTATTTATTTTTTTGGGATTTTAGTTAGGAATATCACGTCATGTTTACATTTTCTAGTTCATTAAGATTCCTAATTTGGCAGGGCTTTATGAGGTTATAAATGCCTAACTAGTGTGGGGAATATTAAAGTTTGAATGTATGATTTTGACTATGGAATATTGGTTATTGATCTCTTTCCTTTCTTCTTATTTGTTGGTTCTACACACAATTTTGGGTGTCAATGATGACCATAGCACTCTTTATCCATAGTCTAATGTGGCATCAGTGATCCAATTATCTTTTTCATTTCATGAAACTACTGGAAAAATTGAATTTTATTTTTATGCAATTTTTTTGGTGCTTCAGGAAATAAAAAGAAGAAAGAAAAACAATTTTGAATGAAAAAGTTAAAATCCTGAAGCTACAGAAAATTCTTGTCCTAATATGGCAGAAATATATTACTCTACAATTGTGTGCACAACCCTTAAGGGAATTCTCCATTTGTGGCTGTGGTCTTGTTCTAATATGAGGGTATATATGTACACATTCACAAATAAATGTATGGATTTGGAGCTGGGAAGAAGAGGGAATTGGAATAGGATGCTGATCAGGAGATATATGACAAGTTATACTGGGATTTCACAGTGCTGCAGTTACTTGAGAGTTGAGACAGAAGACTCATTCATTTTATTGGTTATTTGGTTCAACTCATAAAGACAATGTTCTCTCTGCAGTGTGAAACTGGTGGAGCAAGAACTCTGGCAGAAGGAAGAGAAGGGGTTAATTGGGATTCTGCCAGTTAGGGATGCTGCAGAGACAACATCTGTGGGTCCCGTGCTATCTCCAGGTAATTATGATTTATGTTCTGATTTCTTCCTTAGTAAGAAGTTCAGATTGCATGTTTGGAATTATCTAAGAGAGGAGATACAATTTTGTTCTCATTGTAGGTGCAGCGACTGATACAGGAGAGGGAAACTCAAAACTTCAAGTTGGTCCATCAGATATTCACAAGCTTGATGGGAAAAACCAACAGGAAGTCATTCACTGGCATACCAGGTATAAACTGATTTTCTTTTTCTGGTGTCTAGTTTTGCATCCTGTAGAAACAATTTGGTTGTTTTGCTGTGTGGTTAATCACATGCAGAGTAACTTTACACGTTCCCTTGGCTGTTCATACTTACGCATGGTTGCTGACTTCAGAATTGCTCCTTGATTTTAGTTCCTTATACTCATTCAACTTTGTGTTACTGTTGTCCTTTTTGTTGGCTTGTGAAATATGCATGACTGATTATGCTAGATCTCCACTTTCAGGGGAGTTGCAGCTCGAGCCTTACATTTGTCAAGAGGAGTGGAGAAACCAAGTGGAAGGGTCACATACACAGTTGTTCTAGAAGGTTTGTGCAGGTTCAGCGTCCATGAGCTTAGCACAAGAGGAACATATTATACTGCAAGGATTGCTCCAGCGGATATGACAAAAGCTGGCAAGTCACTGACTATGCCTTTCCTTTAGAAATGTATTTGGTCCAAGTTGACTTAGCACTTCTAATTGACATACACTCAATGCTAGCTTGACCATTCTAGCTTCTTTCTTTGTTGACCAATACTTTTCTGGGAAAAGTGGCATGTATGCTTATAAAAGCTCACTGTTAATATGTTAACATGCAAGGCTTAGTGTCACTTTTAACATTAGTAGGATGTATTTTGAGTTACTAGGTGTACAACAGTTTTTGCTTCATTTAATCCTGCCTTCTTATAAGAAGGGACTTGACTAGTTGTGTGTTCTATAGCACAAGTACTTCAAACTAAATATAACTAGTTGTTTCCTGATTAGTTGTAGCGACCTTTTTTCTGTTTTCTTCTTCTTCTTCTTCTTCTTTATTTCATTTATTTATTTATTTATTTATTTTTTTTTTTTTGGGGGGGGGGGGGGGGGAAGGTTTGCTCTGTTAACATCTTCTTCTTCGTTTTTAAAGAAAGATTCTTCATTCTTCTGCTTAGTGCAACTTTCTTCTTAAAATTCTCCATAAGTTGGCATTCTCATTAGAAAGAATAGAATAGAATAGAATTGTTTGTTTAAGTGAAAGTATAAGAGAGCTGCTTTAATTATTACAGGATCCAGTGTTTTTTTTGTGTAGTTTCATGTAGTTAAGTTATTTTCAGGTTAATAACCTAGGCTCACAGTAAATGGACTTTCTCGTGCTTGGCAAATAACAAATTTCTTTTCATGTATTGCCATGCATCATCACATTGAAACTTCTGTTCCAGATTATATATCTGTCTGCGATAGACTTTTCCCTGTTACTCCTTTTTTCAATTGCGGTGTTTGTAACAATAGGGTTACTGGCGTGTTGCATGTAGAGAAGTAGCTTTATGTCCTGACCTGACGAGATGCTGAGTTGCTACAATTTTCTATTCTTAATTAGAGATGGAGCAAGTAGAGCAAGACCCAGATTTCATAGCCTTGTCACGCCAGTTTAAAGCTACTGCCATGGAGCTTATCTCCCTTCTAGAGCAGGTAAATCTTGAGACTAAGTCTGCTAGTGGTGGGATTCTCCTAACTGCTACTGTCATTTATGCTCTCCAGGCATGCATCGTTATTTTTAGTTGTGTCAGTTGCTTGCTTGTGTGGCCGTTTTACCAAAAAGCAGATATGGTTTCTGGGTTCAACACACTAATATTTATTCTAATTTTCAAGTTAGCCCTGCAATGAAATCCTTCTTTGTGGAGGTGTTTCATGTTTGATGAGCAACTAGTAAGAGGAACTTTTTCTTATATTTCTGAATTTTGAAGTGTATTTTTGTTGAGTTTATAATATCTCATTTAATTCCTGAAGCTACTAATTTTGTAGATGATGGATATTTCTTTTATACAACCTTTACTCAAGATATACAATTGTCTTCTCCTGGCTTTACATCAAAATTTGACTGATAGGCTCATCTCATTCTAATGCAATTATTTTGCTGCAGATGATTGGTGCCATAGTTTTGTAAGGAATCTATCTTTTCTATTCTGTGGTGTATCATGCATACTGTTTTCAAATTGCCATCCAGAGTGATTTTATGGAACTTCACCATGTCTGTGAAAAGGCTTTAAGCTTCCATTTGATGTGAACAAGCTTAGAGGAATTGAGAATAAATTGAGAGAATAAACTCTAAGCAAAGAGGGGTGAATGAAAGTATCAGTTTTGTTCCTTTACCATGATATATGCAGCCTATTTAAATACAGAAAATCTACCTAAAATCTAGGAACTTAAATTACAAATACAACAATAGATAAGGGATAAATTTTGATGTGAACCCCACGAAGGAAGGTGAGACCCGATAATCAAAAATGGTTCCTTTGCCAAGGATCGTTCTAAAACAGATTCATAATAAAAAAAACAAAGGACCTTGACCTGTTATCTGTAAAGAGATAAGAACCAAAGGTATAAGAAGGTAGGGTTGACGCCACACTCAAGATAGATGAGAAGAGTTGTGAGTGATAAGTCAAGAATGAACGTCACAAGATAAAATCTTGATAAGTTCAAAGTAGTTCATTGAGGAACCAAAGAGAAAACTCTCACAAATAATATTGATCAAAAACTAAATTCCTCTCGGGTTACATTGGCTTATATAGCCAAACACAAATCCTAAACTGGAAGGAAATAAATCAAATCCTAGGCATAGTAGGAATTGATTACAAGAAGAAAATAACATAATCTAATAATAAAGAAACAAGAATTATCTAAAATAGAAAAGAGTTAAATCAATCCCCAAATCTTGCAAATCTTGTCAATCAATCAACCAATCAATTAATCAACCCAAATCTTCCAATCTTGTCAATCAATCAACCCCAAATCTTGCAATCTTGTAAATCTTCTCAATTAATCAATCATTCAATCAATCAACCCCAAATCTTGTAATCTTGTAAATCTTGTCAATCAATCAATCAATCCCAAATCTTGTAATCTTGAAAATCTTGTCAATCAATCAGTCATTCAATCAATCTTGCAAATCTTATTTTTGGGCCTCCATGAATGCTCAACAGATCTTGTGAGGTTTTAGCAATCTGATTCACATCAAATTTTCTCCTAAATTTTCTGCTAAGTTTTCTCCTACTTCTTAGGAGTAGCTGAAGCCTCATCTTTTCCTAAATTTTCTGGTCTACTTCATCTTATTCCAGATTTTATCTTCTTCTTTATCGTAAATTCCTCCTCAAAAGTTTCAATTAGGCAAGGCATATTGAAATTGGTCAGCCAAATTGAAACAGTCATTTGAATGTTAAGTTGGCTGGACCTTGGAAATTTTTGTTACTTTTAGACATGAAGCTTCTTCCTAAATTTGAAATTAAGGATCTTGACAGGAATTGATTTAAATAATGCTTGAAAGTAAATATATAGTGATTGATTAATGTGAAATTGAGATTAATTTTCTGGTGATGGATTTGCCTTGTCTGAGATTGCTGAAGAAATTTTTATGACATTCCATTACTTAGACGGTGAACATTGTTTTGCAACAACACTGTGATAGATTATTGAAGATAATCTATATGGGCTTGCTGAATTTGGGGAGAATTACAACTGAAAAGAGAAACAAATGAAACGAAAGTGGACTTTCGAGAGGTCCACACTCTCCCGAATTCCTTACTGCTCAAAAGATCCCTTCCTCCTCTACTATCTTTCCTACTTAACTGTTATTCCAGCCTTCCCCCTCTAACCGATTCTGTTATCCGTACATGCCACCAGCTTGCTCTACCCATAATACCCTTTACCCACTTTTGTCGCTTCCTCCCTTACTTGTATCACTATTTTGCCCCTGCTTATTCCGTCGTTGGTAACGGAATTGTATGGGTCTTCTATCACACTGATGATCATTATGCCAACGAAAAAGCATGCGATCTTTTCATTTTTTCAGTTATTGGTTATGTTTTGTGTGTGTGGGGTGTTTCTTTTCATCATCTCATTGTTTAATTCCTAATCCTAGAAACAAAAAACTGGTGGGAGGACAAAAGTCCTGTTGGAGACTGTTCCCGTGCACAAATTGGCAGATATTTTTGTTGCTAGCTTTGAGATAAGCTTTGAGGAGCAGCTTTCTATGTTGGATTCTGTTGATGTTAAAGTCCGGCTTTCAAAAGCCACTGAGCTAGTTGACAGGCATTTGCAGGTTACTTGTGAATTTAAAGGACATCTTCTGCTATTTTCCTTTTTCCATTCCTCCAGCCTTTATAGAGTTGCGAAGGTGCTAACTCCTGTTTACTTTAACAGTCTATTCGTGTGGCAGAGAAGATTACACAAAAAGTTGAGGGACAGTTGTCAAAGACCCAGAAGGAATTTTTTCTTCGACAGCAGGTTAGCTTTCTGACTTTGGCTATTCTTCAAGAGTACAAGCCTTAGGTATTAAACTGTGTGAGGCTTTAGGTTTGTCTAATGGACAAGGCAAGAGAACTTTATGCAGTGCTCCAATGGTAACGCATATCTATAGTGGTCACACTTCCAATTGGAAGATGCATTTGAATCACTCCTGAGCTCTGAAGCCTTCATGTCATGCATTAAGGAAACATTATCTTGTTATCAGATAATTATGCTTTAAAATTGCTTATTCTTAACATTCTTCATGTCTGTATCAAGTGTCTACTACTGAGCCTTCCTGCAAGGTAACATCTATGTACTGCAGTTGAGAGTTTGCACTGTCAGTTAATGGATTGTCAAGGGTCGATAATTATATGTATGGAGTTGATGTCGTGGCTTATGAAACAATGGTCAATCTTCTAAAGGTGTTATTGATGTGTTTGCAAATAATTATCTGGGCTGTCTGTCCTTGCTTATGGGCATTGTTGCTACATGCTCCCGAGCTTCTTATGGTACTTTTTGTCCTCCTCCACCTCTGTGTATAGTCTTTTAATTTCAATGAACAACTCAGCATAGGCATCAGGGGCTTCTTGCAGCTGACACTTAAATATATTTGTCGTTAGTTTCATCAATCAAGTTACATTTACTTGATCAATATGTGTGTGTGGCATTTTATTCATTATATTGGTATATCTGAATTATTTCTATTATTTGCCTATGACTTTCTGATTTTTTTTTTTCAGATGAGGGCTATAAAAGAGGAACTGGGGGACAATGATGATGATGAGGATGACGTGGTTAACCTGGAAAGAAAAATGCAGAGTGCAGAAATGCCACCAGATATTTGGAAGCATGCACAGAGGGAATTGAGGTATATGACACTGTGTACAGAGCAACTAGGTCTAATGATACTAGAAAGGACGTTTGGATTATCCTTTCATGTGGCAGGCAAAATTTCTGATTAATATATTATTTTAAATCAGCAAGCTATTAAGTTTGTTATTTTAAATTCTGACATGAATGCATAATCAACTGCAAAATTCTATGTAACAAGTTTGGGAATCTAGCAGCTAGCTTTTACTAAATACTTGTTATTTTATCAGGAGACTTAAAAAAATGCAACCTCAGCAGCCAGGGTATAATAGTTCTCGTGTTTACCTGGAACTTCTTGCGGATCTGCCTTGGCAGAAGGCCAGTGAAGAACAGGAATTGGACTTGAGGGCTGCAAGGGATCGTCTTGACAGTGACCATTATGGTCTAGTCAAGGTCAAGCAGAGAATCATTGAATATCTAGCAGTTCGCAAGGTTGACCAACTTCTCCAGTTCTTGTCAGTTTGGATGTTGTATTGTGATCCTTGTAATCAATATGACTTGGTCTAAATTATGTGCATTGCAGCTAAAACCAGAGGCAAGAGGTCCTGTCTTGTGCTTTGTTGGTCCGCCCGGTGTTGGGAAAACATCTTTGGCATCATCAATTGCTGCTGCTCTCGGCAGAAAATTCATACGCCTATCCCTTGGTGGTGTTAAGGATGAGGCTGATATTAGAGGGCATAGGAGAACGTACATTGGAAGCATGCCCGGACGTCTTATTGATGGATTGAAGGTTAAAAGTTGTAATTGGTTTTAGTTATAGTGGTTCCATCAAAGTTGCAATCTTAATCATATGATGTTTTCTTTTCCTATATGCTTGAACTATAGCATTGTAACAAGCCTTAATCCCGCTAGGTGGGGTCAGCTACATGAATTTTAGCTCTACAACTACAATCATTTCATGGTCATATCTAAATTCCTTCATTGTCATAAGAAGCTTAAGGGCAGAGGGGCTGGTTTGGACTCAGAGATGCATGTTGTAAGTAATTGCAAAAAGAGTTCCTTCCCTAATGTCCAATTGACACATGCACTGGAAAACAAGGCTGGTTAGCTGTTTGGCTCGGGTAATTTCCTTGCCACCTAGAAAGGGTGTCCAGTTAAGTCTGAAATGGCACATCGATGTGTGCCATTTGATGGTCAGGGGTTTATAAATATTTGGTTATTACTTTTTTTGTGTGGTGTTTATTTTCTGAAACCAATTCAGATACGAGTTCTTGCCTCCTGATGTGCATCAGCTCGGTTGCGTCCAAATTTCTGGAGGCCTACTTTTGGTTAAAGTGTAATGCCACAAGCTGCATTCATAAGTGGAGTAGCATTTCCCTTGTTAATTATGTTCCTTAATGTGTTCATGTGATCATATGTAAACCAAAAAGAAAAAGAGAAGGAAGGAAGAAACTCATGTATTATAACAGTAATCCCTTAGAATGCTGCCATCACAGTCTATTTATAGCATAGCTTTCTATGTGCCTCATTGGGTACCTTATAGTTTATCATGATGGTGTTGTTTATTATGTAAAAATTAACTTGGTTGGATGCCTTTACAGTTCTTGGAATTTGTTTTAAGATTTGTCTGCATATTATTTATTTTGATGATAATATGTTCAGGAATTGAACACGTAGGTTTCATTTCTCCCCTCCATTTGGCAGTTGGTCTGGGCTAAGGGTATAGCAGCTTTATATGTTAACTTTTATGGAGTGGAGGCTATGGAAATAATCTTGTGTTTTCTATTGCCAATTTCAGAGAGTAGCTGTTTGCAACCCTGTTATGCTGCTGGATGAGATTGACAAGACAGGCTCTGATGTTCGGGGGGATCCAGCTTCAGCTCTACTGGAGGTTCTTGATCCCGAGCAGAATAAAACTTTCAACGATCAGTATCCTTCTTCCTTTTGGATGTGGTTCAGCAAATTATGTAGTTAATTATTTTTTGTAAACTTGAAAAAAAAAAATGCATAGGAGTAATGGCAACTCTTTTAAAATGTTTGGTCTTTTTGCAACTTTTATTGACTATATGGTATCATATGCCTTGCTTTCCCAAAATGCTATTATTCTTGAGGGGTGGGAAAAAGGAAAAAGGAAAAAAAAAAAAAGAAAAAGAAATAGTCAAGTCTATATCTATTTCAAGTCTGAAGATTGCCCGTTTTTCCTCCATGAGGTTTTGGTGTCTCATTTAGCCTATGATCTTAGTTCCTGGGGTAATTAGCTTTTCTCTGGATGTGGAATTTGCCATTGGATAATCTACATTAAAGCATAATTAGTTATCTATTCCCTGCTTCTTTCCAACTGCCTGCGCTCTCTCTCTCTCTCTCTCTCTCTCTCTCTCTCTCTCTCTCTCTCTCGGATTTTGTAGGGATTTCAGAAAATGCTTTTGTGTAAATTTGTTTCATCTGGACAAGGTAATGGGCATCCAATAACAACATTGAGTCTTTATCCCACCATATGGGTCAGCTACATGAGTACTAGCTCACCAATAATTTCTATGTATGGCCTTATTTTCTGTAAGGCCCTTACAACTCATGTCATACCTAAGCTTCTAAAGTTTTGGGCATCTAGGTTAAGAATTTATTTTTACATTTTATTAGTATTTTAAATTACTTCAAAGTGAATGTTGAATGAAGTAGAATCCCAGCTGACATTTTCATATTGATTCCTTGATTGAATGTGACCAGCTATTTAAATGTTCCATTTGATCTTTCAAAAGTGGTTTTTGTGGCAACTGCAAATAGGGTGCAACCTATTCCTCCACCGCTGTTAGATAGGATGGAAGTCATTGAACTGCCTGGTTATACCCCTGAAGAAAAGCTTAGAATTGCAATGAGACATCTCATTCCACGAGTTCTTGATCAACATGGTTTGAGTTCCGAGTTTCTTCAAATTCCTGAGGTATTAAACTTTACTTTGAAACATAAATCCAAATGGAATGAAACTTCTATGTCTTTCCTTCTTGGATCCATGAGGCCAGAATACATCAAATTGAATCAAACTTCTGTCTTTCTGTCTTGGCTTCATGAAGCCAGAATATGCCATGTAATAAAATGCTCTCCATTTGTATTGCATGATTTTTGGCATTATGTGGTAATTTGTTTTGTTCTCTTTTGAATTAGTTACCAGTTATAATATTTGTTTCTACCATAACCGGTTGGTCATGTTTATGGTGGTTCTATTTTTCTTATAGACAATTGGTTGAAAATTCTTTGATGATTGGTCTCATGGGCTTGGAACTCATAGCTTTTATAACCACATTGTTTTCTTTAGTACCTAGTAGAAGCTTTCACTAATGCAGGGCAAGGGTTTCCCCATTATTTTGCACATCTTCTGAAGTAGCTGCAAGCTGTTTGCTTGTGATGATGATCTTTCCAACTGCTTACTAGGGGTTTTTAAAGTTCACACAATTCAAATATAAACAGAGTTAATCTTCCAGATATGGTAGATGAAGTTGTCAATTTGTCATCTTTATTGACATCGGTCTTTTCTATGTTTAGGGGAATTTTGGTTTCAGCAATATAAGGTCAAGTATTGTTTCAGTTCAGATCCTTGTTTTTCATCTTTGCTGTGAAAATTTCCTTTACTGGTTTGAAGATGAAACAAGAACATTTTATGGATTAAAAACTACACATGGCCAACAAAGAATTTTGAGATAAAAGGCCTGGACAAATGATAATGATGGCTTAGTTATTTTAAGCTGTGAATGCGTTGTTTTAGAGCACAGGTTTTTTTTTATTGTTTATTGTAAGGTCATTCCATGCCAATTTCTTGGCTTCTGTTTGTTTCATTACTTTCTATTTATTTTTTTTGTTGTGCTTTTTCCTTGCTTTCCACTCATGGATTTGTGATGCCCTTGTGTAGTTGTCTGTCTATATTTGTCTCTTGTGGGTGAGGGAGAAGTATGTTTGTGGGGGTGATTGAAAATTTGCATTTCAAATACGTCTTTTGGGGTTTGTATGTCACAGTTACCTTCCACAGGGTTTTTGGTTGGTACATTTCCTTTGGTTGTAGTAGCCTATAGAAAAAGGTTGATTGCCGTGTTCTCATTATGAGAATGTAACATGGTTGCCTTAGAGAAGATTCATCATTGGTTGATTCTGCTGTGGTAGGCTATGGTAAAACTTGTCATCCAAACGTATACCAGAGAAGCTGGTGTTAGGAATCTGGAGAGGAACTTGGCTGCCTTAGCTCGTGCAGCAGCTGTTAGAGTAGCCGAGCAAGAACATTCTATACCTCTCAGCAAAGATGTGCACCAACTTGGTTCACCGCTGCTGGAGAGCAGGCTTGCTGATGGAGCTGAGATAGAAATGGAAGTCATCCCGATGGGGGTCAGCAATCATGAGATATCAACTGCGTTCAGACTTAGCTCACAATTGGTTGTGGATGAAGCTATGTTGGAAAAAGTTTTAGGGGTAAGCATGTTCTTTTACATTTTTCATCCAGATTCAATCTAGAAATAATTGTGAGAAGCTTGGTATACTTTTGTCAAATTCATCTCACTGAGTTTCTTGTCATGGCTAACATGATGTGGTCCGTAACATTTTTATTCAAATGCAGCCACCAAGATATGATGACAAAGAAACTGCTGAACGAGTTGCAACTCCTGGGGTATCTGTTGGGTTGGTTTGGACTGCATTTGGCGGGGAGGTTCAGTTTGTTGAGGCTACAGCGATGGCGGGAAAGGGTGATCTTCATCTCACTGGGCAACTTGGGGATGTTATTAAAGAATCAGCTCAGATTGCAATGACATGGGTAATCTTTCCCTTCAGAAATAGTTTTGTGTTGGTTTCTATGCCTAGTGACTTCCCTGCTGTATAAAATTTTTAATTTGTCTATTGCTTATGAGTATGGCTGCAAAAGATGTGGGGTGATGGGCCTCATTCTCTAGGTATAGGATACAATGCTTTCGATATCCCCCTTTGTTCTTAAAAGTGAAATAATAGAAACTTTTAGAAATATAAGCAAGAGTATGAGATTGGCATGCTTGGTCTATTGTGTTCTCTTATAATAAAATGAGTTCTTTACATTAGGCAAAACAGGGATATTCCCTGAATGTGTGCTTGACTTGTGACATCTAACTGATGCCTCAGTAACATTTTTGATGCTGTGTTTTAGCTTGCAATAAACTTTTTTGTGTTCTTTCTTTTCCCTCTTCCTCTCTCCATTATTTGCCTCTATTTACCTGTTTATTTGTGGTGATTTGACAATATCCCTACCAAAGTCATGCCTTTTCTAATAACCTAGGTTTCTAGACTAGTTAATTTTGTTATGGAACTGTGGGAGGAAGCTCCTATTCGAGTCTCATTTCCTACCTATAACCATGTGCATGCTCATGTTTGGTCTCCTTGTTGGGAAAGGTTCACCTGTGTTGGTAGCAGGACAGTTGTTGATCTTCAAAATATGAAGTCGCACCCTACCCAAGCTCCAATTGTGAGTGGTTATTATTGGACAATAAAAGCATCTAACTCCAAAATGAGAAGTAAAGATGTCGTCCTTACCTTTTATGTTGTATTTGACATGGGACATTTTTCATGGCTTCTACATAAAATAAAACATCTTCAAACACATACTAGCAACCTTGTTACCACATAATACCCCAGAAATATTTTTGCCTAAATTGCATGAAATTGTTGGTCTTTGGCCTTTCTAATAGTTCATAAAAAATACTCCTCTAGTATATGTTATTTTTACTGTGTTCTAAGACATCCAGCAAAAAACAAGATCCTGATGCAAAAATTTTCTATTTTTATTACATTAGAATTTAGTTGTTTAGTGATTTTTTTGTTAATTCTTTAGTCATTTCCTTCGTATACAGGTTAGAGCGAGGGCAACCGAACTTAAATTGACTTCTGCCGAGGGAATTAATTTACTGGAGGGCCGGGATATTCATATACATTTTCCTGCTGGGGCTGTACCAAAAGATGGACCCTCAGCAGGAGTTACTCTTGTCACATCATTGGTTTCACTGTTCAGTCAGAGACGAGTAAGAGCTGATACAGCAATGACCGGAGAAATGACTCTGAGGGGTCTCATATTACCTGTTGGTGGTATCAAGGATAAGGTGTGCTCCGGCTCTTTTCATGGGCTTGTTCTCTGTTGCTATTTTGATTTGTGCTCAGCTAGCAAACAATAATCTTATAGTTGCTATTTTCAACCAGAATGGTAATTTAATTTGCTTGTTTCTCAAAATGATTTGGCATGCTTGCATGTTGGACAGTTCATGTCTCACATTGTAGTATAGGAAAACTGTGCTAGAATTGGACGTGAACATGATGTTTCCTTTTTAAGAGTGGGTCAACCTGGGAGAATAGCACCTGTTTTGTCAGAGAAAATAAAACATTCTGGGTTGCAGTTGGCAGACAGTTTTAAATGCCGTACCCGTACTTTATTAATTGTCAAAACCTGGGGATGCTCAAATGGGGGCACAAGACTAGGATGCACAAAAAGAAAATAAAAATAGAAAGGTTAAGAGACCCATTTTTTATGGCCATTTGACTGCCTTTGATTGCTAATATATATTGGATTTCTGTGGGAAAAGGTACCAAACTTATTTTGGCATTGTGCTGTCACTTGTATAAGCAGCCCAGCAGGGCTTGTATTCAAATTTAATAATGTAGTTCCTGATTCATTCTTTTTGCATCATGTCATAATTTGAGACGCATTCATTTTGCTTCTTTCACACTCAGGAATTTTGGACTATCTTGTTTGAAGAGGTACTTATACATGCTGTACAGGTTTTGGCAGCTCATCGATATGGCATCAAGCGAGTTATCCTTCCAGAAAGGAACTTAAAAGACTTGGTTGAAGTACCATCAGCTGTGCTTACCAACTTGGAGGTAATTTGTTTCTAGTCATGGTTAAGGTGTTCACTTGGGTACTAGTACATTTACAAACTGGAACATGTCCACTGGTCTGTGGTAGTAAAGTCTAGCTAGACACAGTTAAGGTTTTCACCTCCCACATTGGTTCAAGATGGAGAATCTTGGGCCAACTGCACCTAACAATAATTTTATTTAGGATGTAAACCAGTAAAAACATGGGATTAGAGAGGGACCTGGATGCATTATTTGTCACAATCCAATCCCATGAGCTCAACTTGTGTTCAAATTGTTTTACTTAATTTGAATTACTCAAGGCAGTTTGACTGAGAAGAATCATGCAGAGAAGTGTTGTAGATAGCAATATGATATACGATGATAATCTGGGGCAAGAATTATGCCGGTGTAGCAAGGGTTTTCTTTTTTCCCCGTGTTAGTCAACACATAATCTTGGACATGATTATGGAACCATATATGGTCCCCCTCTACATTCTTTCACGCCTGGAAAACATTCTTACACCTGGCTGTTCTTGTTCTTGTTCTGTATTTGTTGACTATATACACTATGAGTGGTCCAATCCTCACAATCGTTCCATACATGCGACAGATAATACTGGCCAAGCGGATGGAAGATGTGCTGGAACAGTCTTTTGAAGGTGGTTGTCCTTGGAGACAGCACTCCAAGTTGTGACAAGACCACCTCACCTGTCTTTTACCATACAAACTTCTGGCGATTGATTTGTTTAACTGGCAACGAACAACCCTAGATTCGAGCGAGCTGATCCAGTTCCACTTTGGTAGGCCTGAGGTTGGCGATCAAATCTCAATACTGTGAACGTGGTTGGTCGACAAATATGTTGAGACCCCAGCTTTGACATCAAGCGGAAGTTCTTGTTGATGTACTAATCGTTACTTGTGGAAAATGTATTTACAAGTGCAAGGGGCAAAATCAACTGCATCCTCTTTTGTGTTCTTGCTCTGCCTTTCATGTTCGTCATTTATCATCTTTTAAGTATATAATCAATTTTCAACTGCGATAGGGATTGTTCACTGGCTGCCTGATGCACAATATTTCAACAAAATGACCTCTGACTGCGTCTTGCATGGGTACTTCAGGGAGTAGTTTATGAATTGGATCTTCAAGTGGAAGCAAATAAAAGTTTGATTTAGAGAATGAGGTGCTTTGGTTCTGAAAATGGCGTTTGAGATTTAAGGGAGAAAATTTCTAGTAGTTATGTTGTTTTAAAAATTTTATTTGCAGGGGAAATGTGTAGAATGTTTAATAAATTTGGGGGAGAATTTTATTTATTTATTTTTAGAAAAGAAGGGATAAAAAGTGCATTCATATATATGAACCTCTTATTCATTTACAATTCTTTTTCTTGTAAAAGAAGTAAACAAAACAAACCAAATCGATATCGGCAACGTTAACATCCCATCACACAACAGTTACAATGCACCTCCGTTCCTTCTCCAGTCTCCACCTCCACCTCCACCTCCACCTCCACCTCCAAACACAACTTTCTGTTACATCGGAAAGGCAGAAAGATTAGATTCGATGTGGAGGGAATACTATAACCACCCAAAGACAAAGGAAAACAAGAATAGATTCCGAATCAATAAAAAAAAAATACTATATATATATATATATATATATATATATATATATATATATACTAGTGAATTGTTCTATCCAAACAAAACTCTACTATATATGGGAGGTTCCAGAGAAGTCGAAATCGCCGGAGAAAAGCTGGTGATTTACGAACACGACGACGTCTGTGACTTGGCCACAGGGCGGGCACTCACCGGGTCCTGGGTTTGGGACTCGGCCTTCGTCCTGTCCCAGTGGATGGCCACCCAGGGCCGGCTCGAGTTCGACTTCGCCGGAAAGACCGTGCTCGAGCTCGGCGCCGGAACTGGGCTGCCGGGCTTAACTGCGGCTCTGCTCGGGGCGAGCCGAGTGGTTCTGACCGACGTGGAGGCGCTGCTTCCTGGGCTGAGGAAGAACGTGGAAGCGAACGGGCTGGGAGACAGAATCTGGGTGAGTCGACTCGTGTGGGGGTCGGACGATTTGCCGGAGGAAGTCGGGGGAGTAGAGCTGGTGATCATGTCGGACGTGTTTTTCGACGCCGCAGACGTGGCGGCGCTGGGGAGGACGCTGAAGAGGGTGTGCGGGGAGAAGACGAGCGTGTGGGCGGCGTGCGAGATTCGGCCGTGGACCGGCGAGTGTCTGAACGAGTTGGTAAGTGTGGGGTTCGAAGTCGTCGAGTTGGCAAGTCAACTCGGCGTCAGCTCGGACGAGTTTGCGGTGTTTCACCTCATTCCACCTACGCAAGACGGCGAGAGACAGTGACCGGGGCTGGCGGTGTGGTTATGTAAAATATGTTGACTTCTAATAGAATATAATTGAAAAGATAAAGCAAGTAATATAAATTTTATTATTATTTAATTATTTGAAAAGAATAAAACATAAGTAAATAAAATATAATTTTTACTTTGTATGGAATAGAGAATGAAAGATACAAAATATAATAAAATTAATCAAATATTTATTATATTTTTTACTTTTTTGTCGAATCAAGTCTAGATTGTTCATATTCAAAAATAAATATGAACAACTTTGGTGAAGGCATAAATGTCTCATTTAGTGGGGGATTAACCGCGTGTTTACTTAAGAGTATATACATTTGCGATGGCATCCGATTTACCTGAAGATCAAACGAGGAGGAAGGTCAATCACCTTCAGAACTAGGCAAGTGAAGCTTGGACATTTGGATCATAAAAAAAAATAATAATAATAAATCAAATTTGAATTTAAGAAGTTTGTCTTAAACTTACCAATCGCCTTAAACTGACCAATTGGAACTCTCTGGTAGAATGATTGCACGGTCGATTGAACTTTTTGAATTCGACATACAGTATCAACCCTTCTAACACATCAAATCCCAAGTACTATCCGACTTCTGTGTTGAATTATCTTCCCCTGCCCAAAGTTCAGATAATAATCCTTGGATCCTATTTGTGGACGAAGTTTCCAATATCAAGGGAAGCAAGGTAGCATCATCTTGGAAGAGCCAGATAGGTTGCTGATTAAACAATCCCTCTACTTCGGATTCAAAGCAAACAATAACCAGGCCGAGTATGGAGCCCTTATAGCCAGGTTAATCTTGACCTCAAAAATGGGAGCCACTCAATTGATTGCCAAAAGCGACTCCCAATTGGTAACAAATCAAGTGAAAAGCAAATTTTAGACAAATGATCCTTGGCTCGGCCAATGCCTCAGTAAAGTTAAAACCTTGGCCGAAGCATTTGAATCCTTTGACATCTAGTACATTCCACGAGAGCAGAACTCAAAAGTCGACCTACTTTTAAAGCTCGTTAACACTAAGAAATCAGAGAACAACCGGTCTGTTATACAATAAACCCTGGACTCACCTACCATGGACTTGGTCGACGTGCAAGCCATAGAGACAGACCCTGATTTCTGGGGATCCCCCATCATCCAATTCTTAGAAATGGGATACTACCCACTAATGCCGATGAGGCTAAGAAACTGAGAAAGGTGGCCAGCTTGTACGTCTTGGTCAAAAACCAACTCTACAGAAGAAGCCTTGCAATGCCACTCCTGAAATGTGTGGATAACGACTAGCCCACTTACATCATGTCAAAGGTACACGAAGGAGTTTGCGGAAGCCATATGGGAGGCTGGTCCTTGGCAACAAAGATTTTGAGAGTCGGCTATTATTGACCGACCATGAGAAATGACTGCCTGGAACATGTACGGAGATACAGAAAGTGCTAAAAGTTTGCAAATGCGTACCACTCCTCGCCAGAAGAGTTGCACAACCTATAATATCCTTAATTTTGGAAATAATTAATTTATGGATTTTAAGGTGATTTATTGAGTTATGTGCGATTTTGAGGAAATTAATAAATTGTTGAATCGACGGTAGGAAATATCTCGGGACTTGGATGTCCAGGAAAGAAGACATGAGATTGGTGAGCGTCTTGAGGTGAGGCTAATGATGCTAGAAGCAGTCAGATCGAAAATAAATTCTGAATAATTTTTGTATAAGTCAGAATGGATGTCGGTATCGAATGGTCGTAGGGGATCTCCAGGAAGTTGAGGGGACCCTAAGGGTGGTTCGTGTTTGCCAGTGAGGCAACCCTAAAGCATTTTCGGATGGAATAAAGATCCCGTGCAGTCGCAGGGATGAAATCGGCCTTTATCAAGTAAACCTTGAATTATTAATCTTAGAATCTTGATATTTTAATATAAATAAAATTGATATTTGAGGATGTAATTATAATGTGAAAAGGTTGAAGCGAGAGTATGAATATAATTTATAGATTTATATGCAATTTTTATTATATAATAAATTATATATATATGTGCGCGTGTGCAGTAAGGCATATGTTATATGGGTGTACAGATAAGCTTTATAACATATATATATACGCATGGCCAAGTCTGTGGGTGAAATTAGTGGGTGTATTTGAGGAGTATTATATAATATACTATATGATGCACACATATATATATATAATTTTGTGCGTGTTGGCCAAGCTTATGAGAAGCTTCATGGTTGAGAATTGCTCCAAATATAATATGAATATGATGGAATGGCGGCCAAGGCAATTGAGACTATAAATAGGAAAGGAATGGAGGTGTGACTCAGCAATGAAATCGCGAAGGAAAAACAGAAAATGAGACTCAACAGTGAGGTAAGAATATTAGGGAGTTTTGATTTATTTAGATTAATTAGTTTATTTTAATTAGTTAGTTAAATTAATTAATAAATTTAGATCGAGACTATTTAATTAATTACTTAGCTTTATAACCGTGATAAGGGTATTACGAGGATGTTGCTAGTTTGTACAACAAAACAAAATTAGTCACCAAGCACCAAATAAATTAAGGTAAGGGTTTAATATGCTTTGTATGTAAATTACTCATGTCATGACTTGCATAAGATGTCGAGGAAATGCCTAGGCATGGGGGAGTGGATTGTTGACCGTGAGAGTCCTAGGACAGGGTCATACAGAAAACCACTAGGGATCACCTAGAGTCTGAGATAGGTGCGGTGGACGGGCTTGCATGCACGCTGCACTTCATTTTTATCTATGGTGTCATGCTTATTAATTTACTGTATTTCATATTGTCTTTATTGAGTCTTCAGACTCACCCCTTTACCCCCCCATTGACCCAACAGATGGCTCAGCGTCTAAGAAAGGAAAGGCGATAATGATGGAAGAGTTGCCGGTTAACAGTGATTGCGGGCAGTAAGAATGTGAGTCAAGTCGTGTGTCGTTTATGTAATTTATATGTTTTGTATTTGATTATGGGAGACGACAATGAATTAAATAAAATTTGGTTTGGACTAACTTAAGGCTCCTGCTATGAGTAACTCTGTGAGTGTATAAACTAGTCATGCTTGACTGTTGGAGTATTTTATCGGGTGTGTTGGTATTTATTTATTTTATTTGAAATTGGATTTATATTTTAAGAGCCTAATCGGGTTCGAGAATCGAGTAAATTTTTGTTGCCTAAGTATTTTAAACCCAAGTTCTTGATAGTCGAAGGCAATGAAGCCTAGACCCCACCTAGGGCGCCCATATTATTTTAATACATTATGTTATCAGGGCATAACCGTCATTCGAGATCGGCCAGGGTTGTAACCATGGGTTACGGTGGCACCCGGTAGTGGGGGTCGAGGCGTCACACAACCTAAGCACCTCATGGCCTTTCTACAAATGAGGGATGGACCTACTCGAGCCCTTCCTGATCGCCTCCGAACAACTCAAGTTCATCATTGTGGCCATCGATTACTTCACCAAATGGATTGAAACTGAGTCCCTAGCCACTATCACGGCCAAAAATGTTAGGAAGTTTTTTTGGAAGAATATCATTTGAAGATATGGCATACCCGGATTACTTATCTCAAACAATGACACTCAATTCACCAATAAGAATCTCTGAGAATTTTGTAAGGAACTTGGCATCCACCAGATCTTCACCTTGGTCAATCCATCCCTAAGCACTCAGGTCAATCTTGGCGAATGGATTCGAGTCATCCTGATCTCCAAAGTCGTGCCTTGGGTCAGACAGGCTCAATAAATCCGCCCCCAAACGCCTGGGCGAATCTCGACGAGTGAACCTCGGGTCATCCTGATCTCCCAAGCCGTGCCTTGGATCAGACAGGCTTGATTAGTCCACCCCTAAGTGCCTGGGCGAATCTCGACAGGTGGACCTCAGGTCATCCAGGTCTCCAAAGTCGTGCCCTGGGTTAGATAGGCTTGGTTAGTCCACCTCCAAGTGCCTAGGTCAGTCTTGACTGGTGGACCTCGAGTCATCCCGGTCTTTAAAGTCGTGCCCTAGGTAAAACAGGCTTGGTCAGTCCACCCCCAAGTACCTAGGTCAATCTCGGCTGGTGGATCTCGGGTCATCCCGGTCTCCAAAACTGTACTTGGGTCAAATAGGCTTAGGCAACCCACCCCAAAGTGCTCAAGTCAATCCCAGCAAGTCAACCTTCGTTCATCCTAGCCTTCTCAAATCCCTTCAAAGTA
Source organism: Diospyros kaki (assembly GCA_036245055.1). Lineage (NCBI taxonomy): Eukaryota > Viridiplantae > Streptophyta > Magnoliopsida > Ericales > Ebenaceae > Diospyros > Diospyros kaki. Next base: position 33,684,721 of record BSEG01000007.1, read on the forward strand.
AATGCACTCACCCAACCTAGTGTCAAAAAGTAAAACAAGAGGCAACAGTGGAAACAAAATATACTACGCATAATAAAACCGACATACAAAATGAATCATGCACAAGAAATAACCGAGCAAAAATGTCCTTTAAAATTCATCAAGAGTTAAAAATACAGAAGATATGTTGACCTACACGAGCTTGCCAGGCTGAGTAGGCCAGTCTCCTTTTACCTTCGGCACTTTCGTCGAGGCCTCAGCTTAACCGATTAGATCCACCAAAGGCACATCCACAAATTGACCAACCATGACCTTTTTGACCTTTTTGAAGGCACCACAGGCTAAGAAGTCAACCTCAGGAAAAAGAATCTGAGCTTGGGACAAGGCCTTTGCGAAGCCCTTGAGAGATTGGTTAATAGCCTCATTTTTCACACTCTCAACCTCAATTATACGCAATATAAAAATTAACTCGACCATGATACAAAAGAAAACGCGTGTCCAGCCTAGTGTTGGAAATAAAATAGAGAAAAAGTTAGAATTGAAACAAAATAAGTCGTGCACAACAAAACTGACAAAAAGACAAGAACATTGAACAAATACAAGTAAACAAGAACTCCAAACAATAGGGATAAACAAAATTCTTCGTTTTATTTGAAATTCACATTACAAAAGAAATAACAAAAAAAGTGGTACAAGAAGACTACAACCCAGAAGGTCCGGGGACACACCCAACTGTAACAATTATTCACGAGACGAGGTTAACAACAAGAAGGTCCATCGAATGATTGACAACCCCTCAGCCCAATTCATTATAGCCTCTGCTACCTCAGCCAGAGGCTCGAGCTGGTCAACTTGGTCAGTAGCAGCCGGGTCCATGAGTCGACTATCCATGATCTCCTTGAAGAGGTCGAAGGCGAAAAAGTCGACCCTAGGGAAAAACAATCAAGCATGGGACAAAGCCTTCTCGTATCCAACCACAAATTGGTCGGTGGCCTCGTCTAACAAGCCCTCAATCTTGGATCGTGCCTTGTCAACCTCATCCTTCATTCGGACGACCTCGAGCTTCGCTTGATCTGCCTCAAAGAGAGAGGTCGCCAACTCGGACTTCAGCTTCCCTTTCTTCTCCTCCTCTAGCTTCAACTCAGTATTCAGCTAGTCCTGCTTTCACTCCATGGTTCCTTTCTGGCCCATGAGCTTCTCGTAGAGCCGATTCAGCTTTAAGGTCACTGACTCTGCCTTGTTGGCCCCCTTTTGCAGCCGGTCCTTCTCTGCAGCCAACTCCCTCCTTATTTGATCGATCTTCTCTTTATGGGCCCATTCGACACTTTGTTGTTGGGCCTGGCATTCCATCTCCAATGATCAACAAGCACTCGCAAGACGGAGGGCTTACAGCTCGGCCAAGTGACAAAGCTCGGTCTATCCCAGGTCCAGTATCTTTTGGAGATCAATGGGGTTGAATAGGTGCTCTTCGATAGACACCTCGGGGCGGAATTGTTTGTTCCATAGACTATTTGGGTGTTGCCCATCAACTGAACCCGAAGCGTCGAATGACCTCGACTCCCCCTCTCGAGTAACTCTTTTTCTCTTTTGTACCAACTGGCCCTCCTCGGCATCAGCTAGCTCTTCGATCCTAGAAAGGGCGAGGGCCTTGGCCTTGGCGGCTTTAGAGGCAACTCGGGAAGCCAGCACAGGACCCCTTGTCAGGTTGGGGGCCACATTAGCAGGAGCTTTCTTGGCGGCTCTAGAGACAGGGGCCTCCTCAGTAATCCTACTAGATAAGGCCAAGCCAGTATTTGTCGCCTCGACTTTCTTTCTCTCCAAGCATCTCCTCACCTTCTCGGGGGTCATTTTCGAAGCCTTCGAGCCTAAAACAAGAAATAGATAGTATGAATAACAAGTAACAATGACAGGAGAAAGAAAAACAAAGCAGATAGTATAAAGAATAAGTAACAATGACAAGAAAAAGAGAAACAAAGAATAAGCCTATGCATATACTTGGCCAAACCCTTTTGGTCACCATCGAGCTTGATGAAAACCGATGTCTTCAACACTGGGGAAGTTTCAAGCACATCCACCATCGCTTGGTTCTCCAGGTTGAAGCTCTGGTATTCAAACCCCATAAGAGAACTCGATTCGCTCCTCCAATACAGGGGGTGTTTTTTCGTGCAACCCTTATCCAGTAAAAAGGCAAGCTCGTCCTCCTGAGAGGCCACCTTAAAGAAGTTGACCTTGAAACCCTTGTAAAAACTATCAAAGAGCTTCAGCAACCACCTTCTCGGAAGACCACTCGGGGAAACCTAGCTACCTTTGTTAACCCCCTTTGATTGAAAAAAGTAAAAGAACACCTTCGTACTTGCCTCATGACCTAGGAGTTTGGAAAGCACTTTGAAGGCCCGAACAAAAGCCCAACTGTTCAAATGCAGTTGGGTCGGAGTGACTTTCAGCATCGCCAAAACCAAGGTTTGGAAGTTGGTGAAAGGGAGTGGCAGCTAAAGACGTGTAAAAAATGTCTCGTACATGTAGATTGACTCTGAATCCGCGTCCGAGGCCAAGTCCATGTAAACTTGCTCTTCCTCTCCACATGGGTGGCATACGAATAGGCTTTCATCCTCGGCAGCCGACAGAAATAGTTGCATTCTTAGCTCAACGATCCTCTTAGGAAAGTCGTATATTGAGGCAATCTTAGCCACATCCTCGCTCACCCAGGCATATCTACCACAAGGCAGACTCGAAGACGAACCCACTCGGTCAACCCTAGCCTCTTCGCCACCACTCACATCGTCCATAATAACTCTCCTAGCCATGTACGTAGTACCTACAATGTCCTCAAAGGACTAGGGTAAATAGAATTATTAGAAATCAGCATCCCACACCTATTCTAAGCTACCCTTAAATCCTTTGATCTATACCTTGAATCGCCTTCCTAAACCTAGCTAGCAAGGCCTGACGGCTAACCTCCTGTGAGGGCACCGAATTCCTCGCCAAGAGCCCCTCTATGACAATCGCATGTTTGCTCCTCTCCCCAAATTCGCCCCCCAATCTTGCCATAACAATCAGTAATCGACGAACAATAATGACAAATTGAAGTACAAAAGAAGAACAAATAAACCATATTTGAGGAATTACCTGAGAAATCGAGCGAAGTTCTGAGCCAAAAATTGACCAGCTATCGAGGATGGAAGCATATAGCAGCAAGAAGTTCACAAAGGAATGGAAGTTTGAAAATAGTCTACAAATGCAAAAAGTGGAATAGAAAAGCGAGAAAATGGCCTACAGATGTCTTTATATAGATATCACTCAACGGTCGAGATCTAAGCTCATCCCTAATAATGAATCAGCATTGCACAATACATCTAACGGACAGAGATCAAGTGTCGTCAATCACCCACAAAGATCATGTCACCTGTCACGCCAGTTAACATGCATTTAACGCCCTAAGTGGAAGTGATAGAACGACTCCCTATTTACTCATGATGCCCCATCTTCCAAACCAAATACCTCGAATTTCGAGACCGCAAGCGCTGCTTGTCAATACCTCAAAAAATGCCCCCTAGAATTGTCAGTCTCGGCCCAATAAGCTCGGCCCAAGGTCAATGCAAACCAGAACGTTATCACCACCTCAGCAATGTTCCGAGATGAAATGCTCGCCCCTGCAAACATCCGACCTAAAGAGCTATGTACTATACTAGTCCTATTGGGCCCGGCCCATAGCTCGGCACTAGGCTCGGTCCCTAGGGCCCATCGCATCAATATCAGTTCAACAACATCCTCCATTCCATCAACGTCAGCTCAATAGCATCCTCCATCCCATCAATGCCATACCTAGATCACCTGTGCCCACAGCAGACTTCAGCTGCCCCAAGATCCTCGGCTCTTAACCTATCTGTAAGAACTGGCAACACGCAAGGAGCTCTACCATTCTCTCCTATATAAGCCAACCGGCCATTGGCCAAAGTATGTTCCTTTTCAATCTAGTAGAAACTTTATTACCTTAAGCTCCTACTTACTTGAGCGTCGGAGTGCTTACAAGTGCCACCCCACCACCGTGCTAATCACTATTGCCTCAAGACATCCGTTTAATCATCCCCTTTTGGGCTGGAAGAAACAGTTACTATTTCATAATTTGTGTCAAATTAATGTCACATGGAATACCTATACCTCTAAAGGTTTTAAAAATTAAATAAATTTCTTAATAAATATTTAGTAGAAAGGAAATAAGTGTTTTTTTAAACCAAAAAAAGGTATCTAAGAAAAAAAATAAATCACAAGGACATCTAAAAATATTTTTGTATCATAAGGATCTCCATATACATGACCCAAATCTTAGAAATTTGGGTACAATTTATCCCCGATATCCACACTGAAAGACATAAAATGATTTAAATCCAGAACTAAGTATAATTTCTAGTAAGAAATATACTAGAATTTTATAATGTCTCATTTGTGCCGAATGTAATTTTATTTTAGATAAAATGCACCTAAATCTCTTGTAATTTGCCTCATTGGTCTAGACATCCCTTTGATTTGGAAATACTACTTCTAGTAATCCTTGTGATTTAGTTTTTTTGGTGAAGAAACCCAAAACCCTCTCCATTACTAACTCCATTAAGTCAATTTAAATTATATAAATTAAAGCAAATAATACAGAAAAAATAAAAATTATAAAAAAATGTTGTCAGTTGGAATTCATCATCAGTGAGGAGTTCGAGCCACTATCTGTAACCCTCTACCAAAACCTATGACCACTAGAACCCATTTACCGACTTTTGCAATAGCGAGAGAGAGAATAAAAAAATTATTATGAATTGGTGTGAAAAAAAAAAAAGAAAAGACAAGAAAGAAAATTTGGGAAAGCAAAAGATAGCAATTGGGTCGCACCAATTCACCATCTTCTTCTTCTTCATCTGCCAATTCTCTTTTTCTTTAAATATTTATGTTGTTCTTCTTTTTCTTTTTCTTCTTTCTCTCATTATTGTCTGTTTTCTAAAATTTCTAGATGATGAGTTTTGGAATTCATTGCCATTATCAATGGGTTTCAAAACGAACCCACCATCGGACGTTGCTAACAATATGGCCCAGCTTACAGTTTTCTTTTTTCTTTTTTTTTAATATTTTTTATTTTAATTTAATTAATTTTTAATTTAATTTAACTAATATAATTTATATTAATTTAATGGAGTTAAAAAATTAAACCCCAAAATTACCAGAAACGTCTCCAAATCACAAAGAGTGAGCCAGCTAATAACCCAAACCACATAGGATCGCATTTTACCCTTTTTATTTTTTTTTAGTAGTAGTGGTTAAGGTTCAGATTTTGGGGGGGGGAAATGGAATTGGAGGTTTATTTTATTTTTCTGGCCAAGAACAATTTTGTATGAAAATTTTGATTTAACCTTCTCGCCTTAATAAATAAATATTCATTTATTTATTGAGTACAACTTGTGAAATTATTTTTTTATTTTCTTAAATGACAAAATATATAAAAAATTAATATAATTACATGTAATTAATAAAATTTTGAGAGTTCTGGCGATAGAGAGGAGTGGGTCAAGGTGGTAGGAGCAACGGAGGAGAAGGGTGGATCGCGATGGTCTTAGGCTAGATTTATTTGAGAGACGAATAGTCGCAGTGATTTCTGGCATTATCCAACAAGAAAAAGGGGACTGGGGCACGATGGTGGTGACAAGAGACGAGAGATGATTCATTCGTGGTGGTTTTGGACCAAATCTGCTTGGGAACAGACGGATGGATGCAATTTCCGATGGCACAAGAGAAGGGTAGGCCATGGTGGTTTTGGCGGTGAAGAAAATGGGTGCTTTCAAGGTGGAGTGGTCGCGTTGCTCTCCGACGGTACTGAACCACCAGACCAGATCCCGGGAGGGAGATCGTGGTTAACGATGACAATTTCCCGTGGACGATAGCAGCTGAATGTAATTGGGAGAACTACACACGAAGTGAATTAAGATAGGTGAAAAATGGCTTTAGGGATAACATCCCCGTATATGTGGCAAAGAGCGTACTTTAAAATTAAGAACTAAATCATAATCATAACACCATTTGAAGGATCAGAACAATTCATTCTTAAATAATATTCGGGAAGAATTCAAATCTCACTCCCATTCCCTTCAACAAAACGCTACCATAGGCTTAGTATTTGATGACATAAATGTGCCCAAAAAACAACAAAAAATTGAACCCAAAGACAGCGAACCCCTAAAGCACATACCAAAACAACAATCAAACAAAGAAGCCCTAATTTCCATCCCTCCTAAACTCAAGTTTTCACGCCTCTTCATTCTGAGCCAAACTTGCATTACGAGTTTCAGCAACAGCTGCAAGAGCAAATACAAAAGAAATGGAAGAGGGAAAGGCCTCAAACCAGTAAGACAGGATCAGATTAGATCATTTCTAATGCAAACTAGTCTCACTTTTAACCAACCTCTATCACAATTCACACATATCAAAACGCTGCAATATTTGCCCCCCACAAAAGAGTTGTTACCCTATCAACAAACACGTCATCATCTTCATCTATCTAATGAATTGATTAAATATACCTAAAAGAGTATAATTACATGTCACGAAGAGATGAAAGGGCAATTAAGGCTATAACTTTCCTCAGCATGCTGTACAGTAGCAGTAGTAGTAGTAGCTCCTTTGTGAATCATGGCTTTTCTCCCAATCAACTGATCATGCGTGACTCGCTATAACCCAAACCCCTTCCGACAAAACCATGGCACGTAATGCTCTCTTCCAGAATCGACTGTACCTTCTCAGCAACATTATAGAAAACTTCAAGAAGATAATTTTGATGTAACAAGATAATTGGGATGTCCTTCCTTTTCCAGCCTTAAAATGTGCTGCCCATGTCTGCTCCGAGACCCGTATAAGCCTTCTCCCCAACTCAAGATTTTATGATTCCAATCAGCCAGAATCATCTTTCGACTTCATGCCACCACACTGCATAAGCCTCAATTATTGGTTAACCAGTCGGTATCTCAAGGCAGAAAAATGACAGCACAAGTGTAGTTGCTGGACACAGAGACTAGTATCCCGTCATATGGATATAAGCCTTGTGACTGCTCAACCATTGTAATGAAGCTTTTGGTTTTGGGCGCTCTGGCCTGGCTGAGACTGCTGCTGTGTAGCTTGTAAGTTCATTGGCTGTGTGTTGTAGTGGGCAAATGGTTGGGAATAGAGCGGATTCATCAACCCCTGCAATAGCCGAAAGTCTTGCTATAATTCTCATAATGAAGAACATGGCTAAGGAACAATTTTTTCTATAACATATATAGCTAAACAAGGATGCAGAAAGGATGCACATGTAATGTCCTCCCAACCTCCCAAAAATCCCCCAAAATCTGGGAGGAGATGCCAAAGGTCCAAAATTATAGAAAGCCATACCCATATCATGGTGCATGCATTCAACATCAATTTTGTTAAATTTATTTGCATTTCCACATTGATAAAAGAAGACAAACCTGAGACTGAAGTGGGTTGGCATTGGCAACACCAAAGTGGCTTTGAGAAGCATCATCTTGGGATGGATCCGTGAATCCAACCTGAGTAAACAGGCCCTGGGACCCATGACCCATGTAATCCTGTCACAAAAATTCAATAGAATGAGACAGAAAAAGGGGGGGGGAAAAAAGAAGGAAAAGGGTGGGGGGAGAACGGGATTGCACATTAAGTATAAAATGAAATCATATATCCTGAACCCTAAATAAATGTAAAACATGTTCTTTTTCTACACAAGGAACAAAAGTTACAAAATGCATTCTGATATTACTTCACCAAAGACACTCTAGAGTTTATCTAGTTCTCAAACCAGAATGCTTTATGGAACCATTCCCCAACTAAAGCGCATTCCAGAATATTGAGTGACAAGATCAAGCTGCCCAATTGGCCATCACCAAGTTTTTTCTACTTTTATTAGGAATAATCTGATCATCTATTTCTCACTGTTGTTAGAATCATGCGATTCAACTCAATTCATATAGAAATTGAGTCAAATCTATAGGATGAATCAAAAATCCCTTGGAATCAACTGTGAATCGAACAAATCGACTGTGAATCTCACGAATCGCAAGATTGTCCGATTCGTGCAACTTCATCTGCATGTGCACTTTAATCAAATATTCGTCCGATTTGGCTATGTTTGAAGACAAAGAAGATGATGAAGATGATGATGCTCTTGAACTTGATGATGAAGATGATTGATAACTAGTGAATATTATGGACAATGGAGTTTATTAGTAGCCTAATAGTTGTAGTTTTTTTTTTTTTCTAGCTTGTTATTTTGAAAGTGGTTTGGTTTGACACAATTTGAATTTAAAAGCAACATGAATATACTTTAGCCTTTTGATATAATTTTAAACTTAGCAAATATATTTAGAAGCATTATTTATCTATTTATATTTAAAAGAATTGATAATGGTGGTTACATTATTTATTTTCTATGGATATGCATTATTTATAGTTGAAATTGAGAATGTGTACTGAATCTTACGATTCGATTCAATTCGATTCTCGATTCATAAAATAAGCATTTTGATTCTCGATTTGAGTCTCAATTTAACAACTATGCTATTTCTATGACCTATACTCTTTTGGCTGGAGGAAATAATTAAGAGGAGAGCAAAATCTTAAGTTATTGGAGGATGAGAAATTAAAATGGAGATTAAGAATCCTGTTCTTGCAAAAATTTAAGAAAATGAGATATTCAACCATTTCTTAATAGAAGAACTTTTATAGACAATTTGAATAATAAGATTGATTTGATCAAGTTTGCCACGATTAAGAGTAGTTTGATTAGTTTAGATAGAAAGTACTTTTCAAACTGTATTTGAACCATTTATGTAAAGTGATGTATAAACATGAAACATGCTAATTAGTAATTCAGTTCCTACAAACACTTTTCCTTAGTTTTTGTCTCCAAGCAGTTGCTCATATTTCCAATTTTTATTTATTTCATGTTTCTGATTTTTAGCCAACCCCACCTAGCAAGAATGCAAGATTATGGCTTCTGATGTTAAATTAAGATTTCATGTTCCCATTTTCAAGCCAAAAGAAAAAACAAAACAAAATGAATTTTTAATTGATATGAAGTATTATTACATTAGCTCTGTCTTGCTTTTGTTTTACTGTCTTCTTCAAGGCATTTATTACCTCTTACCCCTTTTCCCACTTCAATAAGAGTTGATAAAGTTTCAAAATATATAACCAACACCCCCCCCCCCAAAAAAAAAAAAAGCCCCCAACAAACAAAAAAAGGAGGGAACTGGACAGATCAATAAATGCACAGACCTGAGACATGAAATCATTTCCAGTACCAAAGCGAGAATATCCAGCATGAGAATTCTGGTTTAGAAAGCTTCCAGGGAACCCAGCTTGTGCTCCCTGTGTAGCATAATCAACAGCATATCCACTTTGAGAAGCCTGCAATGTGAGACATCAACATGTAAACATTAGAAACTTTTAAATCAACAATCATGCATAAAGTTTTTTCAAGAACAAGAAAAAACAAAACCAAAGAAGCAAAATAGGCCTGCCAGTATGGACCCTTGTTAGCAATCAGATGAATAATACACGAATTATTCTGTATTTTTCAGAAAAGTAGTATACTCACGTCTATTTGAAAGATTCGGATTAATACACGATTTTTAAGGCTAAAAAGTTTAAAACGTGTACTAAACGAATTTTTTAAAAATTCAGCTCAAAAAATCATCTAGGAAACCCAACTGTCCTCCTCCTATTGAAAAAAGCAAACAAACTTTTCATTTGCCCTCTTTGAAGTCTGAACAATGAGTCTCCTTCCATTGAACAATGCACATAACCTTTTCATTTTCCCTCTCTTTTGTTTATCACATTTTTTAATTTTGTAAAATTGGTGAAAATGTGGAATTATGTTTTTGTGTTTAATGAGTTGTTTGCTTTTTATTAGAAATATATGTGTATATTTTTATTGCCAAATTTATTCAGTTAAAATGTATTAAACACGAATTAATTCTATCTTAAATATTTTCCGTATGATGAATGTTTGACCAAATTTTTGACCATATTTAAAATATGTCGAGCCAAATAATACTTTGTACTTTTACCGTCCCGAATTTTTTCCGAATTGCTAAGAAGGGTATGGACAACATGCACATCCAGATCCAATATTAACAAATGTAAATATATGCCATGTGGCTGTAAATGCACGAATAAACTAAAAGTACTACTATTTTACCTGTGTGGAGAAGTCTGCAATGTTGTATGGAACATGTGATCCCTGGCTTTTGAAATCATCACCCAAGAAATCCTGCTTATGGTTGGAAGATAAGTTCTCCGAAAATGAACCCAAACAATGCCAGCAACAAAGTGATATTCACAGAATAAGATATATACCTGAGACATGCCTCCCATGGAGAATCCATCACGAAATGTCTGGCTTGGTCCTTGAACTGCCATCTGTGGATAAAACACAACTGCATTACTAAATCATGTTAAAATGGGCTACAAAAATAAGTAGGAATGTAAAAAGAAAAAATAAGTAGGAATGCAAAAAGCACGAGGGTAATTATTAGGTGCAAACATTAGAAACAAATCCAGGCTGAGATAATGGTGCCCCAACAGATGGCTGACTATTTGGATTCTCCAGGGGAGGAAAGTTGAAATTGGATCCTAGACTTCCAATAGGTTGTTGGGAGCCTTGCTGATGAGGAAGATGACTGCCAATAGGAGTACCAACATTCCCACGCCCAGCCCCAAATCCACGGTTTCCAGGTTGGGGAACATGAGGAACAGCTCCAACAGGTCCATGAACAGCACCACGAGTTGGAATAGCATAAGGTTGCGATGGGGGTGCACCATGATACGGTGGAAGAGGAACCCGAGGCATTGCGTAACCAGCAGGATGTACCCCAGGCTTATGGGAACCATTGGGTGGACCAGGCGGCATGTACGAACCTGTTGGCAACAAACAGCACCTTCAATAATGTTCCATTATATAAGGGAGAATATTTTGATACTAGCACTAAGGTGCAATCCTATGACTCAAGGAGTACCCACATTCTATCATCCAGATTTGGTCAAAACTATATGTATAAGTAAAAAACAACTTTAAAGGCATATTCCAGCATCTAACTTACCCCTGGAACGACTATTTCTCCTATCAGTATTTGGGCTTGATGAGGCAACAGATCCAAAAGTTTCTGGGACTATTCCAGGTCCACCACCAAAGAAAAGTCTGCGGTCATTGTAGATCTATACCGCACCAACCATAATGTAAATTAAATCTTCAAGAAGACTGATGCTCAAATACAGAAGGATTTAAAAAGTAAATAGCAATTAACCCTTAACATCCATTCAATAACATACCTTTTTAGGCTTCTGAAACTGAACCATACTCTGCTTTAAGTTATTCAGAGGCCCTTCCACCAAGCACTCATGCTCCTAATCAGCAGAACAAGTGTTAATGTATAAATAGAAGATGGAGAGGGGAGCACCAATCAGAAGCTGCTAACAGAATTCAAAACACAATTTGGTAAATTTATTGGCCTCAAAGAGCAGGAAGGGTTAGATATATTGTCCTGACACGCTTGGGGTGCTGGGGTGTTCGGGGGGGGGGATAAATGTATAAACAAAAGGATGTTGGGGGCATGTACTCATCTAATATATGTATATAAATACTCATTCAGCGTCCAGTTGTAACATTTTTAGCTGATTCACACAATACAAGCATTCCAATGCACACTGCATTTTATTATTTTTCCTTTTTCTTCTTTTGGGTGGTTGGCCGGGGGGGGTGGTTGCATGCCCCTTCTACCATACGCTGTTGGGTGGGATGAGTTGCAAAGTGAACAACACAATAGAACCAGATTACTAGTTTTGCTTAATATCACGACACTACTCTCAGTCAAGCAGCACCAACATTGACCCAAGAAGTACTGATAATTTGAATAAGGAGACTATCTATATCAGGCACTCACTATCCAAAATTTGTCCTATTATTTTTAGTTTCTTTAGAACAAGACACATGGAGGATACACGTATACAATGGGGAAACACAAACATTCATTGCTTGGTATCCACATGAACTATATTGTACATTTGAATAGATTACTTAGAATCAATGTAATTAGAAACTATAGATTCCATCTTATTAGCGCCTCCTATTCTTTTGTAAATTTACAATTCTACAGTGAATTTCAATTTGTTTCTGGATATATGCTCTAAAATAATAGGACAAATTTTCCCAACTCATTCGAGTTGCGAAAACCTCCTCTTTGCAAAGCAGGAGCCAACATACAAAAATGATCCTTCCTGACCCTCACAAAGCTAGGACTAGGAAGCATCGTGCATTGGGGGATGCCAGATATGCTCTAAAATAGACACTAAGACTTTTTGTTTCACATATGAAGTGAAGCTGAGAAGGCTATGTATACCCCAATTAATGTAAATATTAGAAGAATAAGTAGCATGGGTACCTTGTAGTGAGTCAACAAACTATTCCACAGTGGCTGTTTACTTAGAACTTTAGGGTTTCCCAAGATGACAATACCATAACGGGCCCGGGTGAGTGCAACATTAAGCCTTCGTGGATCATTAAGAAATCCAATGCCCTGTTAAGAAGAAGCAAGCAATCACGAGTGACCTTCTTGCAGCAAATGATGATACAAAGTAAAAACAACTAATCAACACACACGTGGGCACAAAAAGAATAAAAATAGAAATAAAACACTACTCAATGACAGGTTTGATTTACAAATATTCTAACCACTTGATTCAAGAATTATTCTGATTAACTTGGCACTTCAGAGTATAACATTAAATTATTCTAAGCAAATTTCTAAATATTTTGGCACTTAAATTTTCAGAATTATAATTCCCTAATAAAACATTTGAGAAATTACATTTCCATTTCATTAAAGAAATGCTTATTGCACAAGACATAAAATTTGAACTATTGTTCAAGGGCCAAAAAGGCAAGATTAATTACTATTCAACTTCCAAATTTACACCCCAACCCCGCCAATAAAAAAAAAACAAACACTAAAACACAAAAATCACACACTCAGGTAGCAACTAATGAGATTTTTACTGTTTACTGATAATAAAGAAACCAGCCAAACATATTGGATATGGGATGGCTAAACCCAAATGTGCGCACACACTTGAAAACAGCACAAACCGAGTCCAACAAAGCTGCACATGACTTGCAACACAAATATTTTGTGCTTCAAAAATAATAAAAAGTCGTCTGCAAGGCATATTGACAAACCTGATGTTCATTACTTCTTACGCAAGACAAAATGATGTAATCTTTCTCCCTCCCTTGGAAGGAATCAACGCTGGCAACCTGTAAAAAGCAAGCATTTCATAGTGTTTTCAAGCAACAATCTGAGTGCAACTCTATACAGTTGGTCATATGCAAAAGATACCTCAATTTCCTTATAAAGTTGCTGTCTGAGAGAACCATTCCTTGACATATAGTTTACAATATATGCTCGTTGTCCCTCATATGGTGTTATAACACCAATCTGTAAATTGTTGAACATAATTTAATTATAATATCATCAAATGAACCCAGCAACAGAAGACAAGAACAACCAAGATCCAAAGGCAAACCTGACTAGGAACCACACCACTCCTCAAAAATGTGGTCACAATTTTTTCAACATTTGCAGCCTCTGTCCGGTTCAGATAAGACGTGCCACTAGCACTTATCTCCTCTTGTCCCATCTTCAAACATAAGCAAGCAGGCTCACAATATAATAGTAATTTTAAAGAAGACAAACACATTACATAACACAAAAACTACACATCCAACCATGGTCACATTTCACTGGAGTATATTAGACTTCTGCAAAATCAGATCTTGTATGTCTGGACTGGTTAAAACAATTTTGCATGAAGGCGTGGAAATGTCTCAGATTTATGCTTACAATTTATGAATACCAAAAGATGGCCAATCCCAATTGTTTATTACTTATAGTTACAATAAGGCAACTAATGACTTGCTTTTCTGATAATTAATTCATGAACAGCCCAGCTTTACAATTTTTGCAAGTATGCTGGGAGAGTTTCAAAGAGAAGTGATCAAGTATAGCTTGTAGTACTCGCAGCATAACCAGGTAGGTGGCTGACACTCATTGCACTAAATGATAGTATTTATGAGGAAAAATAACTCAAATCATTATACCTGAACATAGAAGAACATCGGACGGTTTGGTACAGGCCAGGGAAAATCAATGCCTGATGACTGCCTTTCATTAATAGTAACCCCATTTTGCAGTGTGCCTTCATAGAAGCTGTTAGAAGGAAATTCTGATAGAGCCGGATGCATACGATATTGAACCTGTGACGTGCACAAGAAAGGACATGTCATTGTTGCCACTTTTTAGTAGGAAAAAGATATTATCAGAAACAAAGCTGCAGGATAGCAACAGTGCAACTGAGAAAAACAGGATATAAAACATATTCCCTAACTCCCCCACACTTTAAAGTACTTGTTCAACAAAATAAAATATAATTCAGCCACTAATATTAACAAGAAATATGTTATGATAAATATGCAAAATACAAACTTTATTCATAAGAAAAACAAAAAAACAGAGCATGGAACCACAATGACAAGAAACAGGCAAACATGTCAAAACTCTAATGCAGGAAAACAAAATGTTAAAGAGTGTGATTATGCCAATTAAAAAACATAAAAAAGCAAAAGCAAGCCATAAAGTTAAAAACCAACTTGATGAAAATAGACCTTAGCTGCAATGTGGAACTGATGAAGGAAGAAAGAAAAGCAATAGAGACCATGCAGTTAAACAGACACCATCTGAGGAACTAGTAAGGATGTTGAAAGGTGGCATTCAAGTGTCACCCAAGGTGCATGAAGACACATCATGTTTGCATCATCATACAAGATGGCCTTGTCCTTTCTATGTTGCACAGGGGGCTGACATTTAGAAGTGAAAATATACATACATATAAACCATGTACACAGACCTAGTAAAAGTTCATACATAAACATCTCGTACAAGCACACACAAACACAAGCTGCAACAGAACTATCACCTGCAATCTAATTGGTTTCACACCGAGTAGCACAAGCCTTTCAAAAAGAGACTGGGCTAATCCAGCACGAGCTGCCTTCTTGCACATTATGACTGGACCAAGTTGGCAATGGTCACCAACAAGAACCACCTAGAAGAAAGTATTTGTATCATAAAAAAAGTAGATAATGCCATGGTACAAGTAGCATATAGAGAATTGTTTCAGGAGCTACCTGTTTTGCACCAAGAACCAAAGGAATAAGGCACTCTGGCTCTGTTGCTTGAGTAGACTCATCGATGAGAACCTATAAGTATTAAAAAAAAAAAGAGGTGTAAACAAGAAGAGAAAGAATTAGTACTCTTAAATGATAGCACAAGGCCCGTGACAAACCTGACGAAACCTAAAATTAGCCAATCGAGGATCGCCTGCACCAACACAGGTGCAACAAATGACATCAGCACTCTGAGATATCTCCCTCTCCGTTGCTCGCTTCAGAGCTTTATACTTTTTTTCATCACTGCTAGATAATTCTCCTGTATATATGAAAGGAAACCTTTGTTAATGCAAATCCAGATCATGATAGAAACATTTCAAGTTTGAATTCCCCACCACACATATTAACATATAAGCACTTGAGTCAGGTTAGTAATAAGAGGTTATCTTTTTGTGCATTAAATGAGTTTATCATCATCCCACAGACATCAGGAACAGTAGAAGAGTCCAATGCAAAACTTCACATCTTTCTGGTGTTACAATTATCAAAAGAACATCATAGAGCTTCCACCATCATTTGGTCTTGGGTTTCACTTCTCATAATCCAACTAGTTTAACCCTCCCAAACAGAAATTGAAGTGTAGCAACCGCAACATCCCATCCCATATATATGCACTAATTATACATATATGTGCATAATCCAAGCCCAAATATAAATCTGCAAACATATATGGAATTGATTAAAAAAGCACAGATATTTTGATTCAAATAAATAAGCAAAGAAGTGTACTGGCAACTTACTTTATTTGGACTAGATTTATGTTAATATTTTTTTTCCTGTTCAGAAGTGTTGATAAATTATCCATAATTGGCATCACCTTATTGATCAAAATATGCCCAACAAACTAAATGGTAACAAAGCTTGCTTTTCAGAGGTAGGAATAGAAGCAGCACACCAGATGTTTGACTGTATGCATGAATAAAATGTCACCAATTTGACGAGTACAACAATGTTATACTACAAGTTAAAGATGTTGGGGAAAGTGAATAATGTTAAATTAGTTTGAGGCAGCCAAAACACACCAAATCCAGTAAAATACCACATGATGTGTTTGGGTGAAGAGGGCCTATCGTCTAATGATCTCAAGCTTGGGAAATTATATTTACTTTCAGTGAAAACCCCAAGCATAGTTGATACCATCAAATTGAGAGACCTACAGCTGAAAGTGATTACGCATGACCATAACCAGGGCCATACTTGGGGGTGCATGCATGGAATCCAAAGCAAAGATCAGCAAACCACATAGCCATGAACTAGAGGAGAGGCCTCATGAGAATTCCTCAATCTCACCTTGCTCATCTTTAAGTTGCTGTAACTTGTGGAGTTCACTCTTCTCAGATGTGTCAAGATGCCGAACCTACAGGCGAGTACATAACATGCATAATGATCAAAATTTAGAGACTAAGAAGTATGCAACAAAAACACTTGAATAACTAAAAGAAGCCAAACCTGATAGTGAAGAGTTAAATGCTCAACAGGAGAACTTACAGCTTCCCTTGATTTAGCACATAGCCTAACAACCTGGTTTATTTGAAAAGAAACAAAATAATATCAGTAGCCAAGAATGGGGGCACACAGTGTGACATAAGATTCAATTTTGGCTTTTGTTTTGTGCTACCTTAAATTTCATTAGCTTATTCACAAATTATTGGATCAAATATTGCCCTTTCAACTAATAATGAGAATGCATAAGGACAAATTATTTGGAAAGATATCACCAACTTCTTTTTGGGACAAAATTGATTTTATATATAACATCTTTCTTCACAAATGCACTATACCACAAGATACCAATAATTCAAGTAGTTTCACAGTTGGACATCATCAGCATTCCTCCTCAAGTTACATAATAATCAAAACTACTATCAATTAAAAAGATAATTATCTAAACAAAAAAAGAGGTAAAATTATGCCAGACAAGAAAGATAAAAAGTGCAGCTCAAGTAAAGATGCAAATGCAAAGAAAGGTATACACAGACCCCCTCACCCAAATAAAGAAAGAAATAGAATCCTGCCTCACTTTCTGAGGCAGATGTGGGGAAGGGGGACAACGGTAGAAAGTTCTATAGGCAAGGTGAAGTGCCACTTTTCTTTTTCCCACATAATAGCATGACAAGGCTCATACTCTCAAATCTAAGGCCTCCCATGTTGCTGAGGTTGGTTTCTACAGTGTTGTCCCGATCTTCTGCCTTACTTAATCAAACACTCTACCCTCAAGACTGTTGGAATAACCCACTCACGAAAGAGATAAGAAAACAGAATATGAAAGCACAAAATTAGAAGGACATACACACACAAAGACTTGAGATTTATGCTGGTTCAGTTTCCCTTTCAGGAAACCTACATCCAGACTGCCTTTAGCGCCTTTCTCCACTATCTTGAATATCAGAACTGATTACATGTACTGCCCATAAACTCTCTCTCTCTCACCCAGGCTATACAGAGATTTAGAACAGATTACAAAGCTCTCAATCGCTTTCCTCTTACACAACACATACTCGCTCAGAATTCCCCAAGATAGTATAAAAGAACCGGTGAGAAAAAAAAAGGCCCCTGACCCCTTATTTTTAGAACATAAGGGCAGACTATACAAGGTTTTAAAATAACCAAACAGCTAGTGATATAACTAACCAATCAAACTAGATGAAATACCAAATACATCCCTGACATAAACTGCTTCATTTAATTTTTCCTCGCCTCAGCTCATACTCAGTTTTCCCTGTCCCAAATCAGTGAACATGAAGCCAAGCCGGTGGTTAAGCTCATCTTCATCCACATTTGCCAGAGCTAGCATAGCTTCAGCACAGGTATTGCAGCCCAACCCCAATTCAGACCAGAACCAAATGCATTACCAAGCTGAGCAGGCAGAGCCAAATTTTAAAGTACTTAGCTCAGGTCAGAAAACTAAAAGACGTATATTCAACTAGTGGCTAAACAAAAGAAACCACTAATGCATGTCATAAGATAGATAGATGCATCAAATAAACCAAGTATCATCACAAGATAAGGAGCAGAAAAAAGGAAAACGAGAAGAAAGCTATTATTGCTGAAAACATAGAATATCATCAACCAAAATAATATATGCACCTTCAGTCCTGTTGCACTGATCTTTTCAGCTAGCTGGTCAACAGCAACATTACTGGGAGCACAGACGAGAACCTGATTGGACCAAATAATCAGAAACAATGGAAGGCATATATATTCAATTACAGGATGTAGCCATCTGGAAGACGTGCTAGTTTCATACCTGACCCTGGCCTTGTTTGGCCATATGATATACAATTGCTGCAGAAGTCACGGTTTTCCCAGTACCAGGTGGACCTTGAATTAAACTTATTGGTTTCTGGAGGACACTTTTTACAGCAAAAACCTATCCACGGGAAGTTAAAACCCATAACATTCATCACTAGACCACATCAATCAAACCTAAAACTAATTTTATTTCCATGCTTGCCACAAAAATGAGAACATATTGTGTAATTTAGTTATTCGTAAGTTTCATAAAAAATAATAATAAATTAACACAAAATATAATAAAAAATTAAATGACGTGAAAATTGGGCAAGGGAGAGGGAGGTATGCAGAATAGGCATATGCTACTTATATACACTAACCAAAACACAATATTCAAATTCAAAACACTACACAGTTAAGCAGCTTACTTGAGACGCATTAAGCTCTGGTAGGCCAGGTGCACCAAACCGACGAGGCAATGTATTGCGGACCATCTGAACCTCAACTTCATGACCTAGTAAGTGATGATAAATGTACCTGCATAAAGAAAACATTTCAGCAAGCTCCTCTAAGAACTCAGCTGCAAATAAAGAATACTTTGTGCTTGACATGGATGAGTCATATCCAAATAATTACCACCAAATAACAACCAAAGATATATCTCACATGACAGCACTTTAACAATTCATGACCTACAACCACTACTCACAGAACGTCTTAACAACTTCTCAACTGCCTACAACATTATGCAACAGTAGGCACGCTGGATAAGTGTGGCATGCACGATGAAAATCCTAGGGTCTTAGAGATTCAATGATACCAACCACCAAAATGTAGTCAGCTACCTTCAGCCAGTTTGGTTAGGAGAAAAAGACTTGATTATCCAAAGCCAATACTTGCCATGTCAGGAAACCACTTTAGGATGGACAGCATGATTGGAAGATAATCAATGGCTCTTAAATAACTATTGATGAAACTGCTTCACATGGACTTTATCTTACCCTTGTGTTAATTGAACCTAGGTATATTTGATCACTGTCCTCTACAAATTAGAGTGTTTCATCCAAACCAAGAACAGTGATTGTAACTGAATTCTCTCCATCTGATCAGGTTTCATCCTCCTTTGCCAGGCACCCGCAAACTACCTGGTGCTTTAAGTGATTGTGTACTTCTTACTAATATGAGCATATGTGCTGTAAATGTTTTAGAAGACTTAGCAATGCCTACTTGTTTGGCACGGCAGGCTCCAAAATAATCTCAGTTCCAGGCACAAAATCACCATTTTCACAAGAGAGCTAGAGGTCGAATGGTTTAATATGAAGCATGGATGTTGAGTTATTGACAGAACCCAAGAAAAGCCAGAATGCAGAAACATACAGGTCTAATTCAACAATTCCATTTTATAGAGGGAAGATCATCAATTGGATATTTATATTCCTTCTTAAAAATCCTATCAGCCAACATTACATAATTTTTAGATATGAAAAGGAAAAACAAAAGTAGCAAACTGCACCAAAGAATAAGCAGTTTGCAACACAAGCAAGGTACGAGGGCCCAATAGTCAAACTAAAATCAAGAATAAAAGGTGTAAGATCATGGTTGAAAAACTGCAACAAGAAGTATATAAGTGAGGGATACAGTCTTAGTACTCTATTACCAATATTAATTAATGTCTTCAGCAAAATAAAGAAAAAAAAGTTTACCAAGTACTAAAGTACTCCAGTTATCTTAAGAGACAGAAAAAAAGACAAGGCAAGGTAATTAAAAACTTTAGCAAGTCAACAAAAAAGCAAATTAAATCAAGATAACACATAGATAGCCGGCAAACCCACCCACTGACACTTGTTTCATCCACAGCAAAAGTTTTCATTGCCCCTTGCATCCTATCAAAACTTGTGCTCTTCCACACGAAATCAACACTAAAACCATGGTTCACATCAACAGGAACTCCCTGCAGGAAATGTAAATAAAAAGAATGAATGATCGTTGTCACTTATCAATGTGAAGATACAAAAGTTTAAAATTTACCTGGCTGGCACGAAGCTCAAGAGCAACCTCCTCTTGTGCAGTTAATTTTATCTGAAATGTCAAAGTGGCCCATCATTCCTTCCATAAAAGGCATTCAAATTCTAAGACTAGCTAGAAAAGGAAAGGCAAGCAAAAACATCTACCTAATACTTTCTCAGTTGAAGATTCAATGAAGAGAAATTAGATCAATAGCCAAAGAACAATTATGGGAGAATAAAAATAAATTACAGCCCAGCAGGAGTATTTACCACGTGTCCTACAGACTGCCAAGCAGGATGAGCTGCATCCCCTGAATAACGTAGACGCAACTCATCACCAGGTACAAGACGCAACTCATTATCTTCCTACAGGAAAATAAAGTCTATGTTCAGCTTTAATGCAACTGAAAGTGAAATTGCAAAAAAAAAACAAGATAGTGAAGTACCTTTGGAAAAACAAAATATGCAATACGCTTTTTGTTGAGACCAATATCCCAACGGACAGTGACATTATCTTTGCTTTGAGACTCTTTCATCATCTATATAGGGGGCAAAAAATCAAATTAACACAATGCTGCAAAATATCTTGTTAGGAAGGTGGCATTTTAATATCATTCTCAATAATAAATATGACAAAACACTGGAATTGAAACAATGGGCCTCACAGAAGATAGAATAATATGAACAATTGAAAGGAAGAAAGAGGCTACCACAATAAGAAGAAAAACCAAATGAACTGAAAACCATCTTACATACCTTGTCATAGTCAGCTTCGAGCTTGATAAGTGGCGCAAAAACATTCTGATACTGCAAAATAGAAAATACAGAAAACCTTAAATTAGTACAAACTGAATTAGACAGATAACTACATGTCCTCCATAGCATTCTCATATTGTAAAACAATAGCATGCACAATAGCAATCATTGCTAAAGCTAATCCTGGAAAACAGACACAATATTTTCTTTTCCAAGTAAAAAAACAAGCACCTGATATGCATCTTCATACTTCAAGGCAACAGGCTGAGGCTCATCATCAACACCAGGTTTCTCAAGATCTTCTAGGGTAGCATCAGGGTTTGTCTTCCAGAGCTCTTCAACTTTATTTATTTGTTGAGCACTTATTTGGCGTGCCCTCAATTGCTCCTGTTCAGATGGAACCTGTAAAGGTACAAAGGATGAGCAACTTTACATGTTGCGTTACAAACAAACAGAGATGATAACTGTGGAAAATAAAATAGCAACCTTAACAAGCCAAGGTAAAAAACATCTATCATCAATAAGAGGGCACCACTGACTCAAGTCCCAATTCATGTCCTTCAATGCATTGACACTAAGGCAAGGCTCCCTGCACAGAAGAACGACAACACTTTCTGTCTTGGCAGAGATGAATCCAAGAAGGAAAACATTCCGGCAACCACAGTTGTAGCATTCTAGGATTGTTTCCCCCAATGGACTGTCCTTATGAAGACAAACTTCTTTGTGCTTAGCTCGAACCTGCAAAATCAACATGGAGTCATGATTTAAAAAATATCAAAGCTAAACAACCAATTTGTTCCTTTTTAAGATAATTTATTCAAATATTTTAACATTTTTACCCAAACAGAAAAGAAATATTGAAGAAAAAATTAAACTACCACACCAAGGCATTGATCAACCACAACAATAAAATTAAAACCTCAGGCAGATTGCAATAAGAATCTCATGATACAACAAAAAGTTGCTTGTAAAGAGGAAGCATGGCATGTTTGGCTTACAATATTTAGCCAAAGCAAAAAAAAGGAAGGTTGCAATAAAAAAGAAATCACCACACGAAAGCACTGATCAATACAGCAACATTAAAAACCTCAGGCAGATTGCACTAGAATATTATGGTACAATAAGAATTTGCAGGTAAAGAAGGAAAAAAAAAAAAGATGAAAGAATTGAAAAGAAGAGATAAAAAAATGCAGTAGAATATTTTGGCTTACAACATTTGGCCAAAACAGAGAAAAGAAAGGTTGCAAGACACAAGACACTACCACACCAAGGCATTGATCAGTAAACAACAACAAAAAACAAATGAAAATGGAGGGAGGGTTGCATTAGGTAACCAACAGCTAACATAAAACTCGTTAAATCAAACACACATGAATTCCAGATAAATGAAGTAGTCAGTAACAAGTCACAACAACAAAAAAAAACCTCTGATATATTGCACTATGAATCTCAGAGTAAAATAAGAAGTTGTATGTAAAGAGAAATAATGAGATGAAACAACTGAAAAGAGAAGGAAACAGTGGTGCAATATTTCGGTGCACAACATTTAGCCATAAAAGAAGAAAGAAAGGCAGCCAG
Source organism: Diospyros kaki (assembly GCA_036245055.1). Taxonomy (NCBI): domain Eukaryota; kingdom Viridiplantae; phylum Streptophyta; class Magnoliopsida; order Ericales; family Ebenaceae; genus Diospyros; species Diospyros kaki. The sequence goes on from BSEG01000007.1 coordinate 33,707,587, forward strand.
AAAAATAAATAAATAAACTACCACACCAAGACTTTGATCAGTGGCAACAATAAGATTAAAACTCAGGCAGATTGCAACATGAATCTCATATTAGAATAAGAAATTGCTTGTAAATAGGAAAAATGACATGAAACAATTGAAAAGATGAGAAGGAAACAGAAGTTAAGTATTTTAGTTAACAATATTTTGCCCAAACAGAAAATGGAAACACTGTAAGATTTAAAAAAAAAAAACTACCACACCATTCCATTGATCAGTCACAATCATAGTTGTATATACCATACTGGATAAGGTACCGGATTTATCATTGGTATAGTATGGTACCACTACAGGTATTCAGATACATCACTATATGCAAATTAGTAGTAGTATATAATTATAAAAATTGTACAAATATAATAATATTTTCAATAAAATGGAAAACACAAGATGAACAACTAAATCTGAAATAACATGGTAAAATTTTTTAAGTTACATGGAAAAGCAAAGAAAGAAGAAAATAATTAAAAAACAAAATTATGTGAAGCTGATGGCTTCTTTTTGTTTATAGAGCTGAGAAATACGAACCAAAAAAAAAATACAAAATAGTTCTACATAGTTCCAGTATGTAGAATTTATGTGTGAAGCCAACGGCTGCACCAAAGATTATTTCTGTGTATACAGGAACTATTTTACATAGATACAGGGAAAAAGAGTTACAGAGACCTTCACATAAGGCCCCTTGTAAAGTGCATAGTACAGACCAGTGGCTTCTCTCAGTGTAAAAGACTCCCTGTGATCTGGTAAATTGTGAAGTAGAGATCAATGGCTTCTCTATGTAAAAGCCCCCATGTGATCTAGTCAAACCAGAGACCACATCGCAGTTGCTGATGACTCTCCAGTCATTGCCGACTGTGATAGAAACAATGAGGGAGCGAGAGTGAGTGAAAGAGAAAAGAAGTAAGAGAGATCCACTGTTTGTGTGTGGGAGAGAGAGAGAGAGAGAGAGAAGAAAGGAAAATGAAATCACAACTACAGGAGGCTTTGTGTACCAGGTGGCATCCTAGTATTGCGGTTACTTCTGGTATTATGCCCGGGACAGGACCCATTGTTTACTATACCATTCTTCAGGAACTGCAATTTGTTTCTTAATTCTAACATTTATCCCCAAACAAAAAACAAACTGCCATAATTACGTGCTCTAGATTAATATTTTATGGACATGGCCAAAATTAAAAAGAAAAGAAATCCATAATGGGCTGATAAACCTGAACTATCTTTCATAAAAATTACAAAACAGTTACAAACTAGATCCACTCCAATAGACGTCTAGTCAATGAGTAACAATGGATGAGAGTTAATATCAACAATTACCCAGAAGCCACAAAAGATTTGTACCTCCCAGCAGCTCTGTATATGGAAACATCTCATAGCCTCAATTCTAAGCAACAGAAGTCCATCAAGACCTCAAGTCATCCCATGAAGTAAAATTGGTCTCAGCTTCCACACCATCAATATAAACTCATAAACGAATTCCCTTTCATGAATATACACATGTATCATATATGTGTGCACAGACACACCTGTGTGATTATTCATTTTTGCTAAGTGACGTGGGTACAAACCTTGTGGGAAAATCCCTTTCATGGTTAAGGAGTGTTTGGTCTCATATTTGTGTTGGCAAAGGAAATCTCATTATGATTCAATACTCAGAAGATTTCTATTATGCTGACCTAGACATGATTATTAATCAATGCCTATCAAGACGGGTCCTCTGCCAAAAGAAGCACGTATAAGAAAAAGCCTCATCACTAGTCACCAAAGAGAAACACAATAACCTTAGCTCTAATCCATTCAGAACCTCTAATCCATAACTCGAGCATCTTAAAGAAGGTTTCCTAAACCAATCACAAGGTTGCCATTGATCCATTAAATTTACTAATTTTTTACAGAAAATGTTTAGCAATTTAAGAACACTAAATGCTACCAAAAAGCCGGATCTGCACAATACTGTACCAATAAGGCAATTAATTTTTCTTCCCAGTTGCTGCTCAATGTTTATCCCTGTCCCAACTAGACCAACTGTTGTGTTAAAAATACTTTCTAAATTCATAAATTTGCCTCCTTGCATGCAGTACTGATCTCATAAAAAGTAACCAACAGGAGCATTAAAAATGGTTATACTATTCAATAGCAAAGTTTAAAATCAAAGAAAGAAACAAAAAATATACTTCAGATTTAAATAAAGCACATATCCCCAATGTCTATAGCATATTAAAATTTTCCTATAAAGGCCATTCCGAAGCTCCCTACTTTGCTGGGTTTGGGAGAAGGTCATACTTATATGCAATATTCTTTATACTTTTACCCAAAAAAAAAAAACTTTTTTAATAACTCAAAACCCATGACCTTCGAGTCACTAAGAGCAACCTTACCATTGTAACCAAGAAACAAAAATTTTATTCCTGCTTTTTTTTAAAAAAAATTATTCCTTCTGATGTTCAAATTCCCTTCCCCCAATTTCCAAATACGCGCTTCCAGTATCTAGTACACTCTAGAAAACCCAACTTGGAAAACAAAACTGTTGATTAATCTCAATCTTTCTCATCTTCCTCCTAATGCATCTATCTGTGAACAAATATGAAAGAAAAGCAACATCAGTTTCCAGAAATAGCTTCTAAAACCTTCCACTCACCAGGTGATTAACAATATGTGACCCCGAGGTGTTCCCCCGCGAATTGCAGAACCACTTGCGGCAGGACGGCACGTTGCACCTCACAACACACGCCGGATTGGTCACCCCGCAGTACCGACAAGCGTGCTCGGGGAAATCCCCCTTTCCGTAGTCATAATTCTCATCATCCCCAGTCTCCTCGAAGTTCAACCCGCTCATCCCGGCTGCAAGCGCATCGACAGCCGCCTGATTACTCCCGCCGCCGCCCCGACCCTTCGCGCCGCTACCGGAAGCGGCAGAAACCGGCGAAGCATCCGACTGGTGATCAGACGACGCCCTCTCAGCCCGTTCATCGGGCGCGGAATCGGAAGGCGTGGGCCACACTGAGGACCGAATTGGCTGCGAGAGCTCCTGAAATTGGGGATAATCGAAGTCGTCCTCGTCGCCTTGCGTGTTGAATTCGAGAAAGGTGTAGGCGTCGGTGGCGGTGTCCGGCTGCGACGCCGTCTCGTAGAGGTTGTTTCCCTGAGAATCCATCAGGAAACCGAAGTGCGCTTATACTCTATACGAGGTGTACGAAATTAGGGTTAGGGTTTATGGACTTGAAGCGAATAAATTAGGGTTCGAACGTGAGACGGATTTAAGGAGGGTTAGGGCTTGGAACCCGGCGAGAAGTGTATGCAGAGAAAGAATTTTAGAAAGAGAATTGAGTGTGTGTGAGAGAGAGAGAGAGAGAGAGGGGGGGAGGGGGGAGAGAGGACGATTTGGTGCGTGAAAGCGCGTATGCGTAATTAATGTGAAGGCGTTACGACGGGGGAGAGACGAAAGCAGAATCGAAGGCACGTGCGTAGCACGTGCCAATATAAGATTTTCATTTACCAGCTAATTCTTTCTTTTTTTTTATTTTTTAATGGTGAGTAATAACCTTATTTATAATTTGGATTTCCTTTCTACCCCCTCATTGTTTGCAGGGCGCCAAGAAAGAAAAACGAAAAACAATTGGGGGCTGTTGTGTAAAATAACGTCTGTGTGAGGGCTGGTCGTTGGGATTTTGGCAATTAGCCCTTGAAATATCAACAATCATGAAAGAAGAAAGATATCAATATCAATCTTTTTTTTACGAAAAGGATTAGTTGCGTGTAACTAAGATGAAACTTAAAAATGTTTTTATAAAATAATTTAAAATATGTATATATATTAATTAACATCAATATGTAAGATATAAGATGACAAAATACAATAAAAACATAAGAATATGAATAAATTTTACAAATAATATGCACTTTCTATGCTATTAACATATCAAACAAAATATCTACTTTGCCCTTGTATTTAAATATATTTTCTCCACTCTCCCTATTGCCATGTCTCTCTCTTATTCTAACTTTAGCTTTGCGAGTGCTTTGGCAAAAACATCAACAACTTGATCATTTGTTCCAATATTCTTCAACTCAAACTTTTGTTTAAGAACTTTTTCTAGAATGAAATGGCTTTTGTGTGCTTTGTTTGAGCATGAAATACTGGATTTGAAGCTAACTTGACTTTGCTTTAATTGTCACACCTCAAAGTGATGGATACTCCACTTTCTTGTATATGTTGATAATTAACAGATTTAGCCAAACTTCTTCTTGTGCAGGCATTGTAGTACTCTGCTTTGGTGCTAAACAAAGCAATATTTGTTTGCTTCTCGTTGCACCATGAAATTATAGTTGATTCCAGTCAAAATAATAGCTCGCTGTTGATCTTCAATCTTTGACATTTCCTGCTCAATTAAAATCCACAAGGCCACTTAGCAAAAAGTTTCCATTATTTTATTGCAGTCCAAACTCAAGCATGTTTTTCACATATTTTAATAATTTTTTTCTTGTATTGAGACAAGAGACATAAAGGCTTTCCATGATCTGAGAGACAACACCTATAAAAAGGGACAAATTGAGTCTTGTTATAGTTAGATAAATCAAACTATTAATGAGTGGGCAAAACTTGCGCAAGCTTACGGTTGCCTTTCCTTCATCCTTTTTCAAATTGATTTGTGGTTTCATATGAGTCCCTTTTGGCTTACCATTTTTCATTGAAAAATGCTCCAATAAGGTTTGAGCATATCTTCTTTGAGACAAAAACAAATCATTTTCCATTTGCTCAATCTCCAACCTAAGAAAACATTTAGCTTTTCCTATGCTGTTCATCTCAAGCTGAATCTCCAATTTATCACATAAAATCTTAATTTTAATATAATTATCTCCAATTATAATCATGTCATCAACATACAAAAATGTCATCAACATACAAAAATACCAACACAGGTATCTTTGAATTTTTCTTAACAAACATACTTGAGTCAAAATCATAAACTTTGAATCCAAAAAAAAATCAATTTTTGAAGATTTTTCCATACCATAATATACAGTTTGTTTGAGGCCATATAAAACTTTCTTAAATCGACAGACATGGTGAGTAAATTCTTTATAGACACAACCTTAAGGTTGATTCATAAATATTTCTTTATCTAATTCTTCATAGAGAAACGTGTTTTTGATGCAAGTACCCACAAATTCCACTTCTTTCAGGTAACTAAGGGGATAAAAGTTCTAATTATTATTATGTTGGCAACTAGGCTAAAAATCTCTCTGTAATTCAATTCATAGTCTTGTGAGAAACCTCTAGCGACTAACTATGTTTTGTATCAACGTATAAATCTATCTATCTTTTTCTTCAAGTTATAAACCCATTTAAAAGTTACTAGTTTGATGTCCTTTGGCTCTGGCACAAGCTCCCAAGTATTGTTCTTCCTGAGTGTTGAAATTTCTTCTTGCATTAATTGCGTGTTGAACAAATTTAATATAAAAAGTTGCAAATCGAGATTAACTCTTATTGTTAAGAGAGATAAGCTTAGTAAGTGTTGTAAATAAAAATATTTCAAAAGGCATTTATCTAATATCTCGAATTTAATGTTTTCTTGGAGTTCAGATGAGAGAGAAAGAGAGTTAAAGTTGAGCTTCTTATCATTTTAGTTTTCCTCCCTAACTCAATGATCTGTTTCTAGCAATTGGCACTACTCTAGAGTCACAACAACAATAATGGGTGCAATGGGTGCTCTCCACAACTCCTTCACTTTTCTTTCTCTCTCATCTTCTTCCTTTTTTGGCTAACCATTTTTACACTATCTCTGCCCATCCCTGCCTTATCCATGTTTGTTCAAATTAGGCCAAGTCATTCTCTGGCCATTGAAGACTTTATTAGATCATGTGTTTATTTGTTGGATAATATCTAAACTAAATCCTTCTGATTTTTCTTTTATGAGCCATATTATTTTATTCGCCAACGTTCACATGGTTTAGTAGCTATAAATACCACCATTGGCTTTTGCTTCAAATACAACAAGAACATGAGTCTCTCCTTTCTCTAAACACCTTTTTCTTTCTGTTTGATAGGTTTTTTTTCTATTAAAATTCTCTTGTTGTTCCTGTTTTTCGTTTCAGGCCTGGGAGATACGTTACACTGGCGAAATATCCTCGAGGACAGTGTCTAACACACCTCAAGGTTTTGATCTTGTTCTCCTTATTTTCACAACAATCTCAAGGATATTTTTTGCACAATGGATCACACTCATGGTTCCGATGATTTCTCTACCATTGATGCTACCAACAATAATGATGTTGCTAACCTAAATGGCGACCCTGTTACTACCAACACCAATGTCATTGCCATTAATGTTGTTTCGACTGTCGTTCTTCCTATGATGTCGCACGCAAAATCATTCCCTGATATCTCAAAAATTGAGATTTTTGGTGGCCAAAATTTCAAGTGCTAACAAGAACGAATTTCCTTAATACTTGATATGCACGGCGTTGTTGTTGCTTTGACCTAGTCCAAACTGGATCCTACTAATAAAAAACAAATGGATTCATGGTTTTATGCCAACAAGGTATGTAGACATACTATTATTAGTACCTTATCTAATGAACTCTTTGATGTATATTGTTCCTATAAGAAAGACAAGCAGATTTGGGACTCCATGATCACTAAGTATACTGCGGAGGATGTTGGCAAACAGAAGTTCGTTATTGGCAACTATTATCGTTGGGAGATAATTGACGAAAAGGACATCAAGGCTCAGATCAATGAATACCATAAGCTATTTGAAAATCTAAAGGCAGAAAAAATCACATTGCCAGAAGAATTTGTATCTGGATTGCTGATTGAGAAGTTGCCAGAATCTTAAAGCTATTACAAGCAACAACTAAAACACAAGCCCAAGCAATTTCCCTAGCTGACTTGATCACCCACATCATCATAGAAGATATCAACTGAAATGAGGCCAAAGCTGCTAAGGGAAAAAAGATTACAACAAAAGCTAATCTAGTCCAGAATAAATTTCAAAGGCACAACAACAACAAGAGATATAAATCTTAAAAATCTGATTATGTGCCTAAGCCTAATATCCCTACCTTCAAGAAAAAATGTACTTGTTTTGTTTGTGAAAAGCCAGGCCATCAGCACCTCAATGCAAGAATAGAATGAGAAACAACAATCCTCCTAGGCCAAAGGCAAATTTGGTTGAAGAAGATGACATAATTACTGAGGTTGTTTCTCAAACATATCTTGTGGCCAATGTGAATAATTGGGTGATAGACTCTGGGGCTACCAGGCACATCTGTGTCAATCGAGATGATTTTTCCTCTTGTACTTTGGTTAAAGATAGAAAAGAACAAGTGTGTCTTGAAGATTCTTGAACAACAAATGTTTTTGGAAAAATGAATATTCTTCTCAAACTCACATCTAGCAAGATTTTGGCTTTGAATGAAGTTTTGCATGTACTTAATATTAGAGCAAATATGATTTATGTGTCTCTACTGGGAAAGGTTGGGATTAAGGTATCTTTTGAATCTGATAAGATTGTAATGACTAATAATAATGTGCTTGTGGGGAAGGGTTATTGTAATAAGGGACTCTTTGTTTTGAATGTTACTCAAATTATGAATGAGAATGATGCTTCTTCTTTTGCTTACTTAATTGACTCATATGATATTTGGCATGCTAGACTAGGATATGTTAGTATTTCTTACATCAAGAAAATGCAATCACTTGGCTTGATTAATGATATAAATAAGTCATGCATGGATAAATGTGAAATTTGTGCTGAGACTAAATTGACTAAGAAAACATGTTCATCTGTTCATAGAGAAATTGAATTATTGAGTTTGATTCATATGAACTTAGGAGATTTAAAATAGATTATAACTAGAGGTGGTAAACAATATTATGTGACTTTTATTGATGATTTTTCTAGATACACTAAAGTGTATTTACTTAAAAATAATGATGAGGCTTTTGACATGTTTTTACGTATAAAATTGAAGTAGAAAATCAATTAAATAGAAAGATTAAAAGAATAAGATGAGATAGATGTGGTGAATATGTGTTTTTGAATGACTTTTGTGAAAAAAAAAAAAAAGAATTATTCATGAAGTTATACCATCTTATTCACCTAAATCAAATGGTATAGCAAAAAGGAAAAATATGACACTTAAAGAAATGATAAATGTTATACTTGTTAGTTCCTCTGCACCTGATAATTTGTGGGGGGAAGCTATTTTATCTGTATGCCACTTATAAAACAAAATTCCTTATAAGAAAACTAACAAGACACCTTATGAACTCTATAATGGTTACTTGTAGGACCCTACTAGGAACCTTCAGTATTGAGCGCATACCATCATGCAATTGCTGGTGCAAGGGTTGTGGACCAACAATTCCTTCTTGAACTGTGTTGGGCCATGGGCTATGGATCACCAAAATCCCCCCCCATTCCCCCAGAACTGCCCCGAAGAAGACTCGAACATGCGACCTACTCTAATACTAGTTGGACCTCACCAAAAACCTTCAAGACTAAGCGTTTACCATCGTGCTAAAGCTATAACTATTAATAGAGGTACAACTCTTTTTCCCTATCCACACTGTGGGTGCAACCTTCTCTCCATACCTCACAAACAGGAAGTCCCATGAAGCAGTTGTTGGGGCATAGCTATGGACTAACATTATCCACCTATCTTGAAATATTTAAAAGTTTTGAGTTGTTTTGCTAAATTTATGTTACTTGATCCTAAGAAAAGAAAAATTGGGTAAAAAATTTCTAATTGCATGTTTGTTGGTTATGATGATAATAGTACTGTATATAGATTTCTTATGTTAAAAAGTGATGTGCTTGATTACAATACTATTATCAAGATAAAAAATGTGAAGTTTTTTGAAAATATTTTTCCTTTGAAAATTGAGAGAATTTCTTCTCCACCTATTCAAATGAAGATTTGAGACGAAGTAAAAGGCAAAGGAAAGAAACTTCTTTTAGAAATAATTTTTATATTTATCTTGTTGAAAATGACCCTTTAACTTTTATAGAAACTATTTCTTCTCTTGATATTGTTTTTTGAAATGAACTATTAAAAATAAGATTGATTCTATTTTGCAAAATAATATTTGGGATTTGGTTAATTCACCTCCTGAGGCTAAACCAATTGGTTGCAAATGAATTTTCAAAGGAAAATATAATCTTGATGGTTTGGTTGAAAAATTTAAACCTAAACTTGTTGCAAAAGATTTTACTCAAAATCAAAATATTGACTATTTTGATACTTATACCTTTATGACTAGGAGGAAGGGATTAGTGGTATGAGAAAAAATAATTTTTTTATCGTGTATTAGATACATGCAACGAAATATAATATACACGCCATACATAACTTGGGTATTTAAGCAACACTCATATTGAATAATTAAATACATAAATAAATGCATACCTATTATCCGATGTAAGGTTGGAATATAGAAACTATTTTTGTACTGAGACCATATCCACCTCACGTTGTGATGATCCTAGTTTGTCCACACCTAGTATACAACAAGATACCATTTCGGTCACCTCTTCTTATGTTAGACACAAAGGATCTATGTATCACCGGTGTCTATGTCTCAAAATTATATACGTAATAATTACATATATAATTTCTATAATTTTTCAGAGAAAGCAAAAAAAAAAAAGAAGAAGATAACAGCATATGGAGAGGGAGTCAAAAGAAAAGGTAGAAACATGCCTATACCAATTTAAGTAATTCCCCTCTTCTTATTTTCTCTTCTTCCAATTCACCCACTTTTCAAACGCGTTGTCCCTAGTTACTGTGCAATCAATTATTGATGGATTTCACTATGCAATCAATAATTGATTTTACTATGCATTGTGCACTATTTGCAATCCACTGCCTCTTACTGTGCAATCAATAATTGATTTCATACTATGTACTATGCACTGTGCATTATTACTATATACTATGCACTATTAGTAAGAGGGGTCAATTGTTAACTTTTGACCAACTATTTTTAGAGACATATTACGCACACGATATCAATATCAAACGCAATACTATATGGTGTGTGACTTTCTAGGTTTACTACCCACTATCAATCAGATAACACTGAAACCCTTTCGGTATTGGCCAACCCCTTAACCCATCATCGAAATTTTTTCAAATCTCGACGACATTTTGAGAGTTCCTGAATAGCGCCTAGCAGCGATTCATGACAGTATAGGTGGTAGTGAAATATCACTTCAAGTAAACTTATTACAGTTGACGATTACTATATGCTATAATCTTTCCATCACCTAACATTCTAACTATATAACTATGTGTTAGACCTCATTAATCTGACCAAATGACACCTCATGAAACATTTTTCTTGATTTTTAATCTATATTGGCCAAAGACTGTCTCATCACATAAATAGTAGATCATATAGAACGTTTACCCCATCAAATACCGACGAGGGTAACAGGTTCTATTTCCAACACCTGTCTCCATATACCAATAATATGGAAATGCTTAGATGAACGTTCACATATCTCAATTGGATGGTTCAGCTCATTAGTAAATCTCGCGCACCAATATACAAAATAACCGTGTTGGTTCAACTCTAAGGATCAACACACAATCGTAACTTGATGACACGACCATTATCCACCAGGACATGTTGTCAATCATTGGCGTCACAATCAGTTGATCGTTCCCCAATGACCACCAATAGGTCTACTAGCAACATCTCATATCATATGGTGCGTGATATACCATTTTTCCATCAGTATCCTTATACCGAACGAAGTAGTAACCCCTATGCTAGTCCATACTCGATTAATCGGAGTCTCCATCTAAATAATTTAAGGATTAGAAATAGTTTAAGATATTCTATTACTAGGGAATCATGTCACATAGCTAGTCTCAATACTTTGAGAATAAGATTCTCACACAGAAGATCCAGGGACTCATTCATATAATTGATTGGAGAAAATATGAATGAAAAAAACCTTGTCTTTTATAGGTTTATACAAAAATACAATTAATGCATTAAAACAAACACTCTAGATGTTATCCAAATCTAGCATTAGGGCATATAATACTAACATATAATTTCTTCCATTCGTATTTTGTTTGCTTTAACTTCGATTTACAAACTTTATATACATCAAATGAATGTTAAAACTATTTTTCTAAGTGGTGATTTAGAAAAAGAAATTTATATGTTGCAACCTAAAGGTTGTGTTATGGTCAAGAAAGTAAGATTTGTAAATTACGCAAGTCTTTATATGGTTTAAAGCAAACACCTAAACAATGACATGAAAAATTTGATCAAGTCTTGATGTGTGATGGATTTTCATTTGTTGAGGTAGATAAATGTGTTTATACAAAATTAATTGATGGTGACTCGGTGATTATCTACTTATATGTGGATGTCATGCTTATTTTTTATACTACTCTTGATATAGTACATAAAATGAAATATTTTATTGAATCTAAATTTGATATGAAAGATATGGGTGAAGCTAATGTCATCTTGGGAGTTAAAATCATAAGGAGTGATAATGGTATTATGTTGTTACAAGAGTATTACGTAGAGAAATTACTAAAGAAATTTGGTAATTTTAATGTGGCACCTATCAGTACTCCTTGTGATACTAATACTCAATTAATGAAGAATCAATGTGATCCAGCATCATAGTTTGAGTATGCACAGATTATTGGGAGTTTGATACATTTGATGAATTTTTTGAAACTTGACATAGCTTATGTTGTTTGCAGATTGAGTAAATATACTCAAAATCTCAATCGTAATCATTGGGCTGCATTAGTTAGACTAATGAAATATTCGAGAGGTACCATGATATTTTGTATAGTGGGTTTCCTGCTATATTAAAGAGATACAGTGATGCTAATTGGATCTCGAATTCAGATGAGATAAAATCCACAAGTGGTTATATATTCACTCTTGATGGGAATGCTATTACTTGGAAATCAGCCAAACAAACTATCATTGCTATATTCACCATGGAATCAAAGTTTATAACTTTAAAGTTGGTTGATAATAAGGCTGAGTGGTTAAAAAACTTCTTGGTAGATATTCCATTGGGAATGAAACCAACGCATTCAATGTTTATTCACTTGATTGTCAAGCGGCAATAGTCATTGCAAAGAATAAGACATTCCATGGAAAGAATAGACATATTCAATTGAGACAAGAAGTGATAAAACAACTGCTGAAAAATGGAGTTATATCGATCAATTATGTGAAGTCAGAAGTGAATTTGACGAATTCTCTAACTAAACCTTTGGGAAGAAAATTAATAATTGAAATATCAAAGGGAATGAGAGTTCAGCCAATTTGAGTTATTAATGGTGATGGCAACCCAACCTATCTGAATGGAAATCCTAAGAATTAGGTTCATATGGGTAATAACAAGTCACTTTTAATCCTATAAGCACTATTTATTTAATTATCCATTCCTATGGTGTGATAGTGCAAGACTATAATAAAATAGATGATGAGCTAAAAGCTCTTAATGATTTTCATATCCCTTATGGGTGGTATACTTAGTTGCAGGATACACTTGATGAAATCATCTATATTAGTGTGGAGTGGGGTTGCTCCTATGAGATCGTGGTGAAATCTGTAAAGCACTAATGAATAACTAGGTGCGCGCATGGCTTATTCGTGCGCATTGAACAATAGATTATATGAGAAATATAATATGATTAGTGAGATTATAATTTATACTAAAAATTTATAGTTCATAGAAGATTTAATCTTCACCATTTTTTCTATAAGTTATATCTCATTTAATCCAAGTCTGGTTCATAGTCCAAAAAGACACCAGATTCGATGTATTATATCATTATGAGTAAACCTAGCAAAATTCATTTCCTTTAAAGCCTTTTGAAATAAATGGGGGATTGTTGTAAATAAAAATATTTCAAAAGACATTTATCCAATATTTTACATATTTTATGTCATTGTTTACATGTGCCCAAAAAAGTTTTCAAAGCTTATATAATATCTTGGATTTAATGTTTGCTTGGAGTCTCGATGAGAAAGAGAGAGAAAGTTGAACTTCTTATCCTTTCAGTTTTCCCCCCTAACTCAAAGATTTGTTTTTAGCTGTGGGCATTACTTTAGAGTCACAACAACAATAATGGTCGCAATGTTTGCTTTCCACAACTTCTTCACTGTTCTTTCTCTCTTCTCTTCTTTCTTCTTCGACCAACTATTTTCGCCATCTCTTTACTTATCCTTGCCTTATCCATGTTTGTTCAAATTAGGCCAAGTCCTCCTTGGGCCATTGAAGACTTTGTCAAATCACATATTTTATTTGTTGGATAATATCCAAACTAAATCTTTTTGATTTTTCTCTAACAAGCCAAATTATTTTTCGATTACTCACCAACGTTCACATGATTTGGTAGTTATAAATACCACCATTGGCTTCTATTTCAAATACAATGAGAACACGAGTCTCTCCCTCCTCTAAACACCTTTTGCTTTTTGTTTGTTGGGTTTTTCTTTTATTAAAATTCTCTTATTCTTGTTCCTGGTTTCAAATCAAAGGAACCTGTTGAATCCTGGGAGAGATGTTACATGACGAAATATCTTTGAGGATAGTGTCTAACACGTCTTAGGTTTTTTATCTTGTTCTTCTTATTTCTACAACAATAAGAAATAATATTCTGAAATTGATGTTGAAAGATCTTCTATAAAGACAATTCCTTATGACAATATTGCAGGTAGTTTGATGAATATGAAGGTTTATAATAAACATGATGTTGTATATGTAATGAGGCTTATTGACAAATATTTATCTAATTGTGGACATGAACATATTGATGGGAGATACAAAGTAACCAAAGATTTAACTGTTCTTCCTATTTTATTGAACTTGTGAAGAGTGAATACAATGACACAACAAACACCACAATATATGGAGCACAAAAATAAGTTAAGCAAAAACAAAACTTCAACGCGAGAAACAAACAATTTAATGTGGAAAACTCCTTTCAATGTGAAAGGGTAAAAACCACGAGACCCAACAGTCTACTCCAAAAAACTCCACTATGAATAACAAGCTTCTACAAGTGATTGTTCAGCAACAACAACAGGTACACAACCTCAAATCAACTAATTATCATGAACAACTTCAAAACATAACACAAAAGAGAGACTAGAGAGATATCACCGAAATTAGGCTGTTGTTACAGAGTACAAAATTAGAGTTTTAGAGCTCAAATAAACTATCCGACCATCCAGATTGAAGTTCTAGATATCCTTTCTTTGCTGACCAAATCAACCCAATCGGACCACAATGACCCTCTTATTTGCAAAGGATCAAAAAATTATTTGTTACTCTTCAACCTAAAAATTTCCAAATAGCAAACCCTTCGTTTGGAGACCAATAACTAGAGCTACAAATTTCAAAATGTTAATTTGACCATTCAGAATGAAAAACCAAATGTCTTCTACAAACTGATCATAAATCAACAAGATCAAACCACGAGTGGTGCCTTAATCGATCACTTAATCAAACTTGCACGCTCCACACACCTCTTCTCTAACTTTCATCTCTTCTCTTGTTCAAAAACACACTACGACCACACACACACACCTCTTCTCCTTTTATACTGAAATTTTAAAAACCCCTAAGAACCTTGGACTTCTTACTCATGAGCCAAATAAATTTTGAACGACCCAAAAACCCAACACATATGGTAATTACAAAGAGAAGGCGATGAGTTACTTGTAAAAAACTAGAAATCATATGCTTATTTATAAAAGAGTTAAATCATTTTGAGTTTATAAATCATGCAGATGTAGATTTAACAAGTTTAAATGATAAAAAATCTATATCAGAGTATATCCTTGTGCTTGGAGGTGGTGCGAAATCATAAAGGAGATCATCCACCATGCAATCTTATTACTTTTATGTGTAATATAAACCCAGAACTGATTTGCCATTAAGTCTATGAAGAAAGCTAAAAAGCCCCTAAAGACTAAGCTGCTTTCTTATCCAAAATACAGTATTTTATATATAAATAAAAACTATGTTAATCTATCTCATTGAAAACTATTCCACAATTATCAAAGAGAGCAGAGGAAATATTAAAAAATATTTAATCTAAACATGACTCTCACTGTGTTAATTCGACATATAATGCCTAAAAAATACTCGGGTAAGAAAGAATTTGACTGTAAATTTGAATATTCTTTTATAAATTTCTTTAAATTGGGCGTTGTTTAAATTGTGTTGTGTATTATTTAATATAGATCTACCAATGTCTGAAAAATACTCGGCAAGGAAGAACCAAATGACTGTAAATGATGAATATTCCTTTTTCACTTTCCTTAAATTGTGTGTTGTATTATATAATAATAATATTGTGTGACTGTATAAAACCATGAAAATTTCTATTTCATCTCCATCTAATTTCAAATTTGTGCCAATCACAATCTCAAAAGACCTAATTTTGAAACATTTTTTTTTACTTTGCTGTACAAAAAAGTACCACTAAACATGACCAGATTTATATTTGAGCAAGAGGGGAGGAAGAGTTCCATCGCGAAACATACACAATGGCAAATTATGGATGCCAGTTCACCATTGCGTTGCAGCTTCTTAGTTCTTTCACATGACATGATGAGTGCTTGGCCACGATCCCACCTTTCTTTTTTTTTGTGGTTTTAAATTGGCCCCGGAAATATTCCAAGCTGTCTCTGCTCATTCCACCTCTCAATCTGCTCGTCATCCCAAAATCATCAAAATGAAGACAAACAATTATAAGTCATCAATGTTAAGCAAGGCAAGTATCTACAGCTACGTTTCCACTCTTAAAAAACAGAAAAGTGAATTAGAAATCTGTATTTCCATATGAAAATAGAGATATATGATCCAAGGGGTGTGGATGTGTACCAGTATTTATCTACGCATGATCATATCACCTGTGAAATTATTAAATTAGATTCTTACCCAGTCAGAAGGGCACAGAGCGCGATAGAACTTTGCAAACTTTTGGCACTCTGCTGCGTCGTCACCCTTTGCTTGAATGCACCTAAAAAGGCAAAAAAAGGAACGAAAAGAGAGAATTTTTTGGAGTTCACAGGGAATACAAAGGGAATTTGGTTTGAGAAAGAGCCGTAGCGTACGAACTTGTGGAACTCAAGGTAACGAGTGTAGCAATGGCGCGTTTGGTTGGTGGTAGGGAACCTCCAGTCGAATGGCGCCGTACCTATCTCCTCCACCTGTTCATCGATTCAAACAGCACACATGACGCTATTATCCGTTATATCCCTATCACTCTCTCTAATTAAAAGTAAAACATACAATCAAATCAAATCTCCCTTAAATTGGCTCTAAACTCTTCAACTATTATCTCCTCCACCATATCCTTGAGAGAGAGAGAGAGAGAGAGAGAGAGAGAGAGAGGGCATCGGGGGGGCCTTGGAGGCGTCGACGGAGCCGGGCTCATGAATGGGTCTCGGAGCCTGCTGCCCGGTGGCCACTTTGCTGACATCTCTGGCCCTCATCTTGTCATGCGGATCTACCGCCGAATCTACCGACATCTTCTTCTTCTTCTATTCCGATCTCTCTCTCTCTCTCTCTCTCATTTTTCTTTCCGTCCGATTGCATAAGCTGCTCCAGCGCTCCGTATTTGAATGCTGCATCCTGCAACTGCTTTAAGTTTCGTTTCGGCCAATCGTGTCATCAACCTTTGCTTGCGACATAGCCACGTAGCCGTGGGAGTTTGTTGACGTGTCGTGAAGGGAGGCTACGTATTAGCACGTGGCACTTACGCTCGTTTGGATAATTTCCTTTTGGTAAGAAAGAATTGAGAACTCAATTTCAAGAAAATTTATTCTTATATTTGGTTGCCCATGGAGTGAAAAGAATTAATAAATAGAATTCACCATAAAAACGCATGTATAAAAATGTTCTTTTTTCTTTTCATATATGAGAAAATCTTAATTTCAAACATATTAGTACCAGTTAGAATTATTCAAAAATTACAATTTAAATTGAGAAAATAGTTATTTTTTAAAAAAAATAAAACAAATTACGGATAAAAACGTACTCCACAAGCTCTCACAAAGCGAAAAGTTTAATTCATTAATACACTAAATACAATTGATTTGATATGCTCAGTGATGATAAATTAGGCACATGTGCCCACATAATTTTTGAAGTTAAAAGAGAATAAGAAATCCAAACATATTCACTCAGATCGAAATTGCACTTCCAAAAGGTAGCGATTAATAAAAATGAATGAAACCTGTACATTGATACATGTAGTAGATGCAAGCAGAGAGTGGTGACATATCCCCTTCTAAGTATGATGTTAGATTCATCAATTCAGAACCAACACTAAGAAAATCAAGGAAACAGAAAGCACTGGTATATCATATCAACAGCCGGGAATGATGTAAAGATTGCCGCGAATCATTCATCTGGAAGTACTTTACAACCGTTAACAAGTAGGTCTACCTGCACAGTTTCCTTTCATTTCCATGGATCTAAGGTTCATACAGGCACCCTTTTGCCGCGATAACGATCAAAGAACTGCAGAACGAAATAAGCAGATTTCAGATCAAAAGTTCTAAGGCCTAAACACATAAAGAGATCGAGATCATTCATTAATGGGCGACCAGGATGGCATAGCATTCAAATGGTTAGAGAGGTAGACGTCTGAGGACTGAACAGTAGGAACGTTTTATGAACTGTACTGGCTACAATAGACCACAAGAATGAAAGTGCACTTTGTGATTGTACCACCTTCTGGACTGCAGGAAATGTGCCGTTTTCAAAATATCGCATAGAGAAATCTAGGGTGGAGCATAGCCATTGTGCAAAGTATGATTATGCTTAATTAATTCAATCCACATGTTGGGTCCATCGATTAATCTAGTGCTTGGGTAATGAAAGCATGCCACCAAAATAGTAGGGCAAATCCAATTTAACAACCCAAACGTCTCACCCAATTATTGCAATGCGTTCATTTCTGTCATCCTGTTGTCATACACTTGGTCAAGTTCCTAGTTACATGATTATTTATTCTAACTTATATGATGTGCAAGGAGTAGGCCAAAGAATTGAAAGTAAATAAACATGGCGTCTTCCTTCCTATCATCCAGTATCATCATGACCTTTTGTTGGTGCCAAGTTCTGTTGAGATGACTATGTATCCCAGGTTATTCAGTGGGCAAATCTGAGGCCTAAAAAGGGCCATTAATAAACACCAATCATGCTCAATACTGGCACATATTAATTCCATGTCGTATACAAGCCCAAGTCAAGTTACTTTCTAAGACAAGTAGGTCGTTGGCACTTGGTGCAACCCAAGCCCCCTTGGTTGCCAAGTAAGTCTAACCAGTAACCAGCATGTGCCTTAGGCAACAATCGATTGCTTTTTACTTCTCCATGTAATCACATTTCCCCATACTTCAGTACAATACCTTAAAGTTGACCGGCCATCTTCAATGGATCATGTCCAATTCGTATCAACAAAACCCTCAATTCCTTTTTCTATTGTTTTCTGAAATAGCAATCACTTTCCAAGTGTCCCTTTTAAATACTTTAGGACATGAAAAACAACATTCATATGTCTTTGGGTGGAAAAATGCATATATTGACTTATTACACTCACTGTATAGGCTATATCCGACCCTGTAAGAGATAAGTAGATTAATTGTTGGTATCTTTCCTTCTCTACCGGGGCATCATCACTAATTTCTCCAGATTTCCAGCTCTTTTCTAGAGGTGTTCTAGTAGGTCTACACCCAAACATTCCTGTTTCTTTTAACAAATCAAGTGTATATTTTCTTTGTGAGATGAAAAGTCCTTCTTTACTCTGAGCCATCTCCATTCTTAGGAAATACCTCATTGTTCGTAGTTCTTTGACTTCAAATTCAGCTCTTAATTGTTTCTTCAAGATCACTATTTCTTGCATGCCATCTCCTGCCACTATAATATCATCCACATAGATGATCAATATAGCCTTCCTTCCATTAACTGTGTGTTTTATGAACAACGTATGGTCTGCTTAGCTCTATTTATACCCTAATCGACTTAGGGTCATGCTAAACTTCTTGAACCAAGCTCTTGGTGATTGTTTTAACCAGTATACAGACCTCTTAAGCTTACAAACCTTTTCACTATCCACTTCTTGCTCAAAACCAAATGGAACCCATATATATATATATATATATCCTCATCCAGATCTCCATTGAGGAAGGCATTTTTGATATCGAATTGATATAAAGGCCACTCTAAATTAACAACAATAGAGAGTAATACCCTAATAGAGTTCAATTTAGCCATAGGAGCAAATGTCTCTTCATGGTTAATCCCATAGGCTTGGGTGAATCCTTGGGCCACTAATCGGGCCTTATATCTTTTAACACTTCCATCTATATGATGTTTTACCGTGAATACCCACTTACACCCAACTATCTTCTTATTTAAGGGCAATTCTACTATATCCCAGATATTATTACCAACTAAGGCTTTCATCTCTTCCAAAACAACAACTTTCCACTTAGGATCCTTCATAACACATTGGTTGGTTTTGGGGATTTCAATGTTGTCTACACTTGCAACAAACGCCCTGAATTGAGGATACAACTTTGCATAAGTCAAATGATTAGAAATATGGTACTTAACACATGACCTTACCCCTTTTCGCAGTGCTATGGGAACAGATCAATCCAAATCATCCATCCTTGTAGTAGTGTTGTCCTCAGATTGACTAGGCTCCTCAGATGGACCAACCTTCGAATTCAATGCCTGATTATGCTGAGGTTGTTGATAGCCTTTAGGCCGCCTAGAATAAGCTAGGAGAGGACTGTTAGGAGCTGGGAGGTGAGTATTAGGGGCTGGAAGGTGAGTGTCAGGAGCTATTTTAGGAGTAGGAGTAAGGTTGTTTGGGTTCAGGCATAGAGGAGGTATTAGGAGGGTTAAGAGCTGCTACCAGTATGTTGTAAGGAATTGATGCTAATGCTCCCCCCTAAGAATATACTAGCAGCGTAGAGGGAATATAAGCAAGCAGAGGAAGAGAGATGAGGGGATCCCAAGGCCATTCTGCACTGACAAGCACCTTTAAAGAAGATACAAGAGGATAAAAGGGGTGATCCTCATAGAATGTTACATCAGAGGAGAAAACAAATTTCTCGGGGGGAGGGGGGAGGGGAGAATAGCACTTGTATCCTTTTTGAGAAGAAAAATACCTAACAAAGATACACTTAAGTGCCTTGGTTCAAATTTGGTCTGGGAGGGATTATTGTTGTGAACATATACAAACAACAACAACAACATATCCAGCCTTTATCCCACTATGTGGGGTCGGCTACATGAATTCTAGACTTCCATGTATTTCTATCGTTTGTCATATCTTCATTTAGATCCATATATTTCATATCGAATTTTAATGTTTCTCCCAAAGTCTTCTTGGGTCTACCTCTACCTCTTTTTGTGACTAATTGTTCCATTTCATCAACCCTCCTCACAGGAGCGTCTCTTAGTCTCCTTCTCACATGACCAAACCATCTTAGTCTAGTCTCTCTCATCTTCTCCTCGATTGGCACTACTCCTACCTTATTACGAATAACTTCATTTCTAATTTTATCATTTCTTGTATGTCCGCACATCCATCTTAACATCCTCATCTCCGCTACACTCGTCTTTTGCTCATACTGGTATTTGACTGCCCAACATTCTGAGCCATACAACAAGACTGGTCTTATAGCTCTCCTATAAAATTTTCCTTTCAATTTTAATAGGATTTTACCATCACATAACACTCCCGATGCATTTCTCCATTTTAGCCAACCTGCCTTAATTCTATGTGCGACATCCTCGTGAATTTCTCCATCTTTTTGAATCACTGATCCCAAATATCGAAAATGGTCTTTTCTTTGTAAGATTTGGTCTTCTAATTTTATTATAACATCATCCACTCTTGCATTTTTACTAAATTTGCGTTCCATATATTCTGTTTTCTTTCTACTTAATTTAAATCCCTTAGATTCTAAATCGTTTCTCCACAACTCAAGCTTAGTGTTCTCTCCTTCTTTTGTTTCATCCACCAACACTATGTCGTCTGCAAATAGCATACACCATGGCACATCTGTCTGAATATCTTTAGTGAGTTCATCCATTACTAAGGCAAATAAGTAGGGACTTAGTGCAGAACCTTGATGCAGTCCTATTGTGGTTGTAAATGGTTCAGTATCCCCTCCGCATGTTCTGACCCTTGTCTCTACACCATGATACATGTCCTTAAGGGCTTGTATATAGGCTATTTTGACTCCTTTCTTCTCTAAAACCCTCCATAATACTTCTCTAGGGACCCTATCATAGGCCTTTTCTAGATCTATAAACACCATATGTAGGTCATTCTGATGATCCCGATACCTTTCCATTAGACGCCTCAGTAAATATATAGCTTCCATTGTTGACCTGCCAGGCATGAAACCAAACTGATTTTCTGACACATTTGTTTCTTTTCTAAGCCTCTGCTCTATTACTCTCTCCCAGAGTTTCATGGTATGACTCATTAACTTAATTCCTCTATAATTTTCACAGTTTTGAACATCTCCTTTGTTCTTGTATATAGGAACCAAAGTACTCTTCCTCCACTCATCTGGCATCTTTTTTGATTTAAGGATCGCGTTAAATAGTTGCGTTAGCCAGGAGATGCCCTCTTCTCCCATGCATTTCCATGCTTCTATTGGTATATTATCTGGTCCCACTGCCTTATGATTTTTCATCTTTTTTAAAGCTTGCCTTATTTCATTTGAACTTATGCGTCGATAGAATGTGTAGCTCACATTCCTTTTGGAGTTACTAAGATGTCCCAACCTAACTCTTGTGTCACTACCATCATTGAATAATTTTGTAAAATACTCCTTCCATCTCTCCTTAATCGCTCCCTCATTTACTAAAACATTTTGATTGTCATCTTTTATGCATTTCACTTGATTTAAATCCCGTGTTTTTCTTTCTCTTGCTTTAGCTAATTTATATATATCCCTTTCTCCATCTTTTGTATCAAGTCGTTTATATAGATTCTCATATGCTTTTGACCTTGCTTCACTAACAGCTCTTTTTGCTGCCTTTTTTGCTTCTTTATAATTTTTTTGATTTTCTTCATTGTTGCATTGATATACCGCCTTATAGCAAGTTTTCTTATTTTTAATTTTCAATTGTACATCTTCATTCCACCACCAAGACAATAGGAGTTTGAAACACATTCAAAATGAGTTTGTGAAACCTTTTGAAGGTGCTACTAGCCTATGAATTTTCTCTTATAAGACAAATCCAACAAACCCTAGTATAATCATCAATAAAGGTTGTAAACCAACAAGAACCTGAGATATTAGGATGTTTAGCAAGACCCCAAATATCACTATGAATCAAGTGAAAAGGTTTAGATAGTTCATAGAGTTGTATAGAATAATGAGAACGACGTTTTTTAGCAAGAGTACATTGTTCACACTGAAAAGATTGTTCTTTATTAATGAAAAGGTGAGGATACAAAGATTTTAGATATGGAAAACTAGGATGTCCTAAGCGTTTATGCGCCAACAAAACATTGGCATTAGCTGTTACAATAAGGACAATTTTATTGGTTGGAGAAATTGGGACATCTTTTGACATATAGTAAAGGCCATCTCTTGCCTTAGCACTGTCAATCATCATCCTTGAAGACTAGTCCTAAAATATACAATAGGATGGGAAAAAAAGTCACACTACAATTCATGTCTCTTGTAGGTTTACTAACTGATAGTAAATTACACTATAATCTAGGTACATGTAGAACATATTTCAACTTTAGATTTGATAAACACACTATTCCAAACCCCAAGACAGAAGAGGTTGTGCCATCAGCTGTAGAAATATTAATAGTTGTGCTACAAGGTGTATAATCCATCATAGAATTAGCCAAACTTGACATATGATCTGATGCACCAGTATCCACTATCCAAACATGTTTAGGGAGCTTTCGTGAGATTAGTGAGTACTGAGGAATACCTTGTAGAGCTATTGAAGCTGTTGGCTTAGGAGTAGGAGGACTTGAGGGGTTTGTACATGTGGTTTGATTTAACAGCCTGTACAAGGCTTGAACCTACTCTGTTGATAGGTTTAGATTTGTGTTGTTCTTAGGTTTAGTGGAGACTTTGGTAGCATAGGCTGATCTGGTTGTTTCTCTCTTATTTCATGGCTTCCAGTTTGCTAGTTTGCTATGAATCTTCCAGCATGTTTCCCTTATGTGCTATGGTTTGTTACAGTAGTCACACCACTGCTTGTCCTTCCCTTTATTTCTTAACAAAGTATCCTCTTTTTTTATAGTAGCAAGAGCAGAATTTTAAGGGCCTAAGATTGAGTCTATCTGTTGGGTAAGCATCACCTTACACATGCTTTCTTCTCTCCTTACCTCAGTACACACCTCTCTCAGTGTAGGTAAAGGTTTAGTACCTAATAATCTTCCATGAACTTTATCCAAATTCGAGTTAAGACCATGGAGAAAATAAAAAACACGATCATTTTCCAACATTTTAGTGTATTTTGTGCTATCAACTAGACACTCCCAACTAATAGTGTAGAATAAATCTAACTCATGCCATAACTCATTCAAAACATTATAGTATCCTGTAACATTAAGGTTACCTTGTCTAGTTGTATGAATGGCTGACCTAATTTCAAAGCATTGAGAGGTATTCTTCAAATCTGAGTATATTTCTTGGACTGCATCACAAATCTCTTTTGCAATCTTGTAGAAGAGATAAGTTCTACCGATCATTGGCTCCATTGAGTTGATAAGCCATGCCATAATAGTTAAATTTTTCGCTTCCCAGATGCTATAATTTGATGCTGTGTTTGGTGGGGTAGGATTAGCTCCTGTCAAGTATCTAGCTTTTCCCTTCCCCTTGATCACGAGCAAAACAAATTGAAACCATTCTTTGAAATTACTCCCATTCAATTTATGTTGAGTAATCTATAGATGATGGTTATCAATAGGGTTTGTACTTTGTAGAAAAATTGGACTGAGAATAAGGGTTAGGAGAACTAGTGGCTGAGGCTTCGATTATGGTTGGGTTTGGTAGAGTTTCGGCCATGATTTTTAAACAACCTAGACCTTAAGATCTAGGTTTCCAGGACTTGGCTTTGATACCATGAAATAAACTGAATTCTTGAAAGCTTAGTAGAGGTATTTATACAAATACAATATATCTATTATATCTCCTAGAAAATAGGAATAAATTCAAATTTAGATAACAATTACTAATATTCACAAATTTATCTTTTGTTTTCAAGCATATTATTTCCATTAAATCTTGGAGCTTTATCTTATCTTCTAGGCTACCTTATCTTTTAAATCTTGAAGTCTTATCCTATCCAACCACCTTATCTTCCTTTTTTTAAACTTGAACTCCCAATCTCATCGTCCAACAGTCCTAAAACCAAAACTCATTGAATTTGGTGTCATGCAATTAACCTAGTCGTGCTTGCTTGGCACCCACGTGGATTTTAGCCTCTATAACTTCAGTAATCGGCATTATTCCCCAAAAGAAAGACTTTATTTATAACACATGGATATACGACCTCAATATTCAACCATTCCTTTTCTACTTGTTTGAGGGATTAATTCTCACACATAAACCCTCCTATCACATTCATAGTGTTTTCTTAACATTCTTTTTCCCAGTTAAGAAACTTAAACATAACTCTTAGGGGCTGTTTGAAAATGCTGTCAGTTCTTTTGTGCTTGTTTTCAGTGTTGGTTTTCATTCCATTTATATTGTGTTCATTTCAGTTTGCTGTCATTTGTCAAAAAACATGAAAATTGAAGCTAAAAATAGTGTTTGATTTTTGTGGATAGGTGTGATTTCTTAATATAATTATATTATAAATATAATACCAATAATAATAATAATAATTAATAGTTGTAATTTTTTAATATGATATACAAGATTATATTATATATTATAAAATTGAAGAGGTGGGAAAGAAATTAAATGGAATGTACTCAGAACCCACTTTTAGGAGCTTCCAGAATTTTGGAAATCCATTTCAATTTTTTAAACAGCAGAATGGAAATCAAACAATCTTTCCATTTTCCATTCCAAAAAGTTTGGAAATGGAATGAGTTTTTGGGAAATGGAAAGGATTTCAAAAGGGCACTTAATGCTCAATGTCCAAGTAAAGATGTCCTCGAGAAATATTATAACCACGGCCCAAAAGAGGAATATTCATCATTAGCTTGTCGCTAAGCATTGACATCCCAATTTGAAGTAATTGTTCACCCTCCTTTCATTCATGATAACATTACAGCTAGGGTCTAATTCCTCCCCTTCCTCCAAGTCATGAAAAATAAAAAAATTAGGGCTTCTATTAAATTTCTTCTTAATAAAATCAAGTTTGTCTCCAACTGCAACACACATTCTCCTTTTCTTCATCACCCAAAAGATTACTAAGCATTTTGAACTTTACACATAAACACCAAAATGTACAAAGCATTAGAAAATGCATTGCTGTTAAGTTCAGAATTCCTTTATCCAGTTTCACATTAAAGTGGGGGCAATGCGTTCCTTTTCTGCTAGATGAATTTTCTAACTCCCTACTTGCTAGTTCTGATAATGCATGGAACAGATTTTCAATAGCAAAACCCATTGCCTTACAAGCAACAAAAAATAGAAGGATATCATGAAATCATAAACCACAAGGGCAAGACCGAGCTGATTGTTCTTAACTAGTCAGACTTAAAAATCAGAAATACTTGATGTCATCTCCTATTGCAATGATTTTGGAACATCTATATGTTATGCAGCATGCTGGTTCTTTAAAAAGACTCCACTGTATACAACTGTTCCATAATGTTGTAAAGGAAGTTCTATTTCCACCATCGAATCTCACTCTACTTAGCCACATGGTGGCTGAATGCAGCAACATGATGCAAAATCTTGATCAAGTATGGATGTGTAATAATTTCAGCATTTATGTTCATAACCAGGGAAAAAGAGCTTGGGAGAACAAAATAGACCCCATCATTTCCCAAAGGCATAATACATACGGTGATCCCTCAACAATTAAAAAATATGGTGTTCAGTCCATGAAATGCAAAATATCAAAATTCGGTATCTCAACTATTAAAAAAGTCCTTATTGTAACTGAGAGTAAACAGAACTATTATCTATGCCACATAAGATACCATGTTATATAAAAAAAAACACGTCAGCAAGATATGTCAGATTAAATTTAATACATAAATATGACATTTGATCCCTTAACAATTAAAAAATTTAACATTTAATCCCTGATATGAAAAAAAAACCAAATTTAATATAAATGACGTAAAAATATTCAAAAAATGGCCTAAATTTCATTAAAAAAAACCCTAAAAAATTCATAAAACATTCCTTAAAAAATCAACAAAAGCATAAATTTTATAAAAAGATTTACAAATTTTATAAAAAAGAACTAAAAATATTCAAAAAAAGACCTAAAAATATTCAAAAAATACCTAAATTTCATCAAAAGACCTAAAATTTTATAAAGAAGACCTAAAAATATTCAAAAACAGACCTACAAATTTTATTAAAAAAATTAAAAAAAACCTAAATTTCATTTTATATTCAATAAAAAGACCTAAATTTCATTTATATGTTTTATTTAGGTCTTTTTTTATTATTTTTAGATCTTTTTTTAGAAATTTTTAGGTCTTTTTTTTTAAATTTAAGTATTTTTTTTAATATTTTTAGCTATTTTTTATGAAATTTGTAGGTTTTTTTTAATAAAATTTAGGTCTTTTTTTAATTATTTTTAGGTATTTTTTATGAAATTTTTAGATTTTTTATAAAATTTAGGTCATTTTTTGGAATATTTTTAGGTCTTGTATGAAATTTAGTTTTTTTTTTTTATTAAATTTGGTCTTTTTTCATATCAAGGACCAAATGTCAAATTTTTTTATTGTTGAGGGACCAAATATCAATTTTTTTTATTAATTGCTGAGGGATCAAATGTCATATTTATATATTAAGTCTAATTTGATGTGTCTTACTAACGTGGCGTTCACTTGGAGAAATGGGCATGTGAGTGCACACGCTAATGAGCTATCATGGCAAGGACTTAAAACAACACTTTTTAATAGTTTAGATACCAATTGTTGACGTTTTGCACTTCAAGGATCAAACCCTATATTTTTTAACTGTTGAGAGGCTTCCGTATGTATTAAACCTTTCCCAAAAACGAATCCCAACATAAATTACATAGAGAAAGCTAGCCAATATACATGGCTCCAGTGAAGGGAGACAACCAGCAGAAATCCAAAAGAATTCTCTCTAAGAACACTGTAATGAATTGCAAGAAATGTACCGATCTAACATATGGCTGCTGGAACACCCAGCCAAGAAAAGGTATCTTCTGCAGAAAAACCACCAATGTTGGCCAAAAGCCACTGCATAGAATACCCATCAGCATCTTAAAATAAGGAAATATGAATAGCGAATCATAAAAAAACAGAAGGAAATACAATTAACCTGAAAAGAACAATAAACCCATATGCCTCTAGAATCATTCCCAACACGGGCCATCCGATAACAACCAAGAAAAATCCCACACCAAAAGAAATAGTTCCCTGTACAATAATCACAAGCACAGAGAGGTAAACAAAAATGGAAAATAAAAATATCATTGGTGGAGCCAAAGAGACAGGGAGCAAAGATGACCTTGAAATTGCTACGTTTCATGAAGAACTGCATTGAGGACTTCAGCCCAATGGTTAATGTCACCCCTGAGAGGAATAGGATCTGATTCAGTACCACCAAAATAACACCAAGTTAAACAGACATCGAACTAAAGTAAACTAAATGAGAAGGGCAAATCAATAGAATAATCTGAGCAATGAAAAGATGATAGGAACTTTTACATACATTTCCCATTGCAATTAGACCCTTGTCAAAGAAGAAAATGATTCCCAAGAATGAGAAGAATACGCCAAATCCAGTCAGCCCTAACCCAATCTCTGTTATGTCACAAAGTTGCAATCCTTTAATTGATCAGAACTTTGAAATTGATCCAGTGACACAGCAAACCATTGAGAACAAGATTCATATTAAGTAAACATGGAACCCAAGTAAACATTCACTACTAGACAGGACAAATGGCCAAAAGCAAACATTCACTACAAAAACCAAAACTTGTGCAACTCACATGGAACCCAAGTAAACATTCACTACTAGATAGGACAAATGGCCAAAAGCAAACAGAAGTATTTCTTGTCAAGCAAAAGCAAAAGGAAGTATGAGATTTACATATACTCACATTCTTCATCCTACAAGATAATCAATTTCTGGCGACTTCAGGGTGTGGAGGCAATTAACAATTCAATCCTCCTTAAACACCAAACCCCAACTCAAAAAGTAAACTAATAGCACTGAGCAAGATCTACAAAATGCCCACGTGAAAACCATCTAGATTTTGCACAAGCATACAAATAGCACTGAGCAAGATATTGCACTCAGCTCTGTGATGTGTATATTTCATGTGCTCACTCTCGTTGATGTGGAAACAACACCTTCAAACAGAATAATTGCCCATTACCTAACAATCTAAATGCATATGAACAGGTGAGTGGGAAATAGATCACTACTCCATCCACAGAACCACATCAGGCAATTATTGGCTGTCATGTGTAATAAACTTCACATCAGCCTTAACATACATCATCAGCGAACTGGAACAGGCTGCAAGTGTGGGAGGAAAAAAGAAAGAAAAATGAAAAAAAAAAAACCGACTACCAACCCCTGAAGCGTGGGGATGGAAAATCATGTTTCCTACTTGGATAATTAAGAAGGCTATCAATATTATCCCAAGCGAGTCAAGTATAATTTCCAAATCAATTAGTAGGAAATGGCATAATTTCAGAACAACAATCACGGGCAATCCCCTGGAAATACTATGAATACAACCCGGGCCAATGATAACAAATTCGTGCAGTCATTGTGCAAGCGATGTGGCTAGTGAGCTAGCAAAGGATAATTGAGAGGCAGTATATTTGTCAGACCTCAGTCCATAACTAGCCTCAATTCCGCATTCAGTATTTATCTAGGTCGCAAAACCATGGGGCTACAGGCAAACTATACGCTACACAATCAAATGGGATAAACACATGCATATGTATTCGAATTGTTATCAAAGTCCAGAGAAATAATGCCCGTTCACTCACTTTTGCGGTCGTTCATTTCGAAGGAAATCATTTTGCCGATTCAGATGTGGCGACGCAATTGCCAAAATTCCAACAAACCACCTGCCTAGCATACAAAAGCGAAACAAAAACAGATCAGATCGAAGCACATCGAAATTTTCAAAACCACGAAACAAGGACAAACAACTAGAAAGAAACAAATCCGCACAAAACAAATCCGTCCACTAATATCAGTCTAGCGTGGCTTTGGCCTGGAATATGAATCGAGAAATAGTACCTCCGCAAGTCTGAAGAAAATGAACGGGACTCAACGGCCTTCCGAGAATAGCAGGTTCTAAGATCGATTAAGCGACACAATCAAAGCCAGTGTGCATATACGCGTTAAACTGCATATATATATATATATATATAGAGAGAGAGAGAGAGAGAGAGAGAGAGGCACCGATTATCAGCTTCAGGCTTTCAGCCTTCTGGGCGAAGGAATGAACGGGATTTGCTCGATGATGTTGTCCGGCCAAACTGATTAATGACGACTCGGAAATGAATCAGAACGGCCGAGTTGACCCGTTGCGCTCTCAATGATAATGTTTGGTACAGATGTTAATTGTTAAGCCCGGCCCAGTGACGTAGCAAGCAGGCCATGCCAGGCCGTGACTCCTTCAGCCCGGCCCGTGACCCACTGGCCCACTTCGCCTGTTCCAATTTATATATATTTTTTTGAAAAGACAATCTTTTTGTGTATTTTCTACTCATTTGTGGTCTTTGGTGCCTTCAAATGTTAATAATCTGAGCATGCAGTCCCTTTTACTGGTGGAGATCACATGTGATAAAATCTACAATAAAAATAAAAATCATATTCATAACATGATTAAATTATGATGGATATTACATTTATAATAATAATCATATGCACTACGCCATCGTTGCACAAATTTGAATAAAAAGTGAATTGCGATAAAATTTCTACTCATTTGTGGTTTTAGCTATTATATTTTTAATTTTAGAATAGATTAGAAAGCGCATTATGTGACGAACTCAAAATGTGTATGCAAGGGCAGGGTTTTGACCCTCACTTGGCCCAATTTTCGGACAGACAATTGCTTCCTTGTTAGGAGCAGATTCTAAAGAAGTTGTGTTCTAATTGTATTGACTCTGAAACTAAACTAGCAAAACTTAGAACCATATGAGCAATTACTCTATCTTAAACACCCAAATGCAAATGGGTCATGGTAATACAGAGGGAATCTCCACTCCACAAGTATTGCTACTACTGTACCGCCTGCAATTTGAACTCTCAATTTAGCAGTGACGAATTGTATGATTATTCAATTTAGTGGCCACAATCAGCTCACTCTCATAAATTGAGGACATTATTTTCTGTAGCTCGATGTAGTAATTAACAGCCTCAGGCTTTGCCTGCCTTCTTGTCGAGCTCTTCCAAAGCGGCCCACAACTTTGGGTCCTCGTAATCCTTAACAAGAAACATAGGCTTGGCTTTCATCAAGTTTCCAGGATTCCAGGCCGCCAAACCAATAACCGGCAGCTCAGCTTCAACCGCGGCTGTAATTCCCGACACAGAATCCTAAGCAAAAAACAACATATAAAGCATTAATCTCAGTAGCTAAGCAGCATATTAACTAGAAGATGTGGCATAGTCTGATCAAAGTCAGAACCTCAAAGACAATAGCATGATCCTTTGACACCTTGAGCACTTCAAGAGCCTTCAAGTAGGGGTCTGGGAACGGCTTTGCACGCTCACATTCTCCCCCAATAATAAGAGCCTCAAAGAAATCAGAAAGGCCGAGAGTTGAGACCATTTGTTCTGCATTTGGTCTAGGAGCATTAGTCACGGCAGCCCGTCTCAGACCTCGATCTTCAACCCATTTCGTCACTTTGTAAAGGCCATCTATAGCCTTCAATTTGTCCTTTGCCAGTCTGTTTTTTTTTTTTTTAACATAAATTATAAGTAGTGATATTAGTTATGAGGGCCTTACAAAGATAATACCATAGATAAAAATGATTGGCAATAACCAACCCCTAATAGCAGGAGAATATTTTTGTTGTGAGTTATACAAGTGTGGGAATTAACTCCGCCTGGGGATGTTATCCACTGCCGGTCCCAAGCCCGGATAAAGGAGGAGGGTTGTGTTAGGTAGCCGACAGCCAACGTAAAACTTAGTCGGATCCAAAACATGAACTCTAGACAAATTATGAAAAATCGTTTGGGCGTGGGCGTAACCCTTCATAGCGACGCGCTACACTGCCCCCGTGTAGTGACAAGTGAGTTAGGGCCGCTGCATCGGCGCCCGGATGTAGTGATAAATGAGCAAGGGTTCCCGCATTTGCTTGGACGGATGTGGGTAAAGAAGTTAGTCCAAAATCAAAATCAAAATCAAAACCAAAATCAAAATCAAAATCAAAAACAAAATCAAATTCAAAGTCAAGGCCAAAAACAAAATCAAATCCAAAGTCAAGGACAAAAACAAAATCATAGATTAAGGATTGGGTCATGAAACATAGGAACATTAACAGGCAAAGCTATGGAAGTGGTGGATGTGATGATTAGGAGAAAAATTAATATTATGTGCCTTCAAGAGACGAGATGGGTGGGGAAAAAAGCAAAAACTTTATCAGAAGTTGGATATAAACTATGGTACACAGGAACTGATCGAGCGAAAAATGGAGTGGGGATTATTATGGATAAAAGCTTAATAGATGAGGTAGTGGATGTAAAGAGAATAGGGGATAGGATTATTATGGTGAAGATTAGTTTAGGAAGAATAACTATGAATATCTTTAGTACATATGCACCACAAGCGGGGTTAGGTGATGAGATAAAAGCAAAATTCTGGGAGGACCTAGAGGGACTCATACAAATGATACCAAGAGGAGAGAAAGTGATTATAGGAGGTGACTTAAATGGGCACGTGGGTAGAGACGGAAACGGATATAGAGAGGTACATGGAGGGTATGGATTTGGAGAAATTAATAATGAGGGTAAATCTATCCTAGATTTTGCTATGGCATATGGGCTCATTATAACCAATACGAGATTCAAAAAACGAGACGAACACTTAATCACATATAAAAATATCACCTCAAGCACCCAAATAGATTACTTCCTCATGAGACAAGAGGATCGGTTATGTTGTAAGGATTGTAAGGTAATACCGGGAGAGTGTTTGACTACTCAACATAGACTTCTAGTACTTGACGTCCAAGTAAGAAATTGGAAGAGAAAAAATCACATAAAACAAAATCCAAGAATCAGGTGGTGGAATTTAAAAGGGGAGAAACAACTAATCTTCAAAGAAAAATTAAAGGGTAGAAGGGAATGGAATGGAGAAAGACAGACAAACCAAATGTGGCAAGAAATGGCTAATGCTCTGAGAAGCACGGCAAAGGTAGTCCTTGGAGAGACAAATGGTAGAGCCCCTAACCTTAAGGAGTCTTGGTGGTGGAATGAAGATGTACAATTGAAAATTAAAAATAAGAAAACTTGCTATAAGGCGGTATATCAATGCAACAATGAAGAAAATCAAAAAAATTATAAAGAAGCAAAAAAGGTAGCAAAAAGAGCTGTTAGTGAAGCAAGGTCAAAAGCATATGAGAATCTATATAAACGACTTGATACAAAAGATGGAGAAAGGGATATATATAAATTAGCTAAAGCAAGAGAAAGAAAAACACGGGATTTAAATCAAGTGAAATGCATAAAAGATGACAATCAAAATGTTTTAGTAAATGAGGGAGCGATTAAGGAGAGATGGAAGGAGTATTTCACAAAATTATTCAATGATGGTGGTGACACAAGAGTTAGGTTGGGACATCTTAGTAACTCCGAAGGGAATGTGAGCTACACATTCTATCGACGCATAAGTTCAAATGAAATAAGGCAAGCTTTAAAAAAGATGAAAAATCATAAGGCAGTGGAACCAGATAATATACCAATAGAAGCATGGAAATGCATGGGAGAAGAGGGCATCTCTTGGCTAACACAACTATTTAACGTGATCCTTAAATCAAAAAAGATGCCAGATGAGTGGAGGAAGAGTACTTTGGTTCCTATATACAAGAACAAAGGAGATGTTCAAAACTGTGAAAATTATAGAGGAATTAAGTTAATGAGTCATACCATGAAACTCTGGGAGAGAGTAATAGAGCAGAGGCTTAGAAAAGAAACAAATGTGTCAGAAAATCAGTTTGGTTTCATGCCTGGCAGGTCAACAATGGAAGCTATATATTTACTGAAGCGTCTAATGGAAAGGTATCGGGATCATCAGAAGGACCTACATATGGTGTTTATAGATCTAGAAAAGGCCTATGATAGGGTCCCTAGAGAAGTATTATGGAGGGTTTTAGAGAAGAAATGAGTCAAAATAGCCTATATACAAGCCCTTAAGGACATGTATCATGGTGTAGAGACAAGGGTCAGAACATGCGGAGGGGATACTGAACCATTTACAACTACAATAGGACTGCATCAAGGTTCTGCCCTAAGTCCATACTTATTTGCCTTAGTAATGGATGAACTCACTAAAGATATTCAGACAGATGTGCCATGGTGTATGCTATTTGCAGACGACATAGTGTTGGTGGATGAAACAAAAGAAGGAGTGAACACTAAGCTTGAGTTGTGGAGAAACAATTTAGAATCTAAGGGATTTAAATTAAGTAGAAAGAAAACAGAATATATGGAATGCAAATTTAGTAAAAATGCAAGAGTGGATGATATTATAATAAAATTAGAAGACCAAATCCTACAAAGAAAAGATCATTTTCGATATCTGGGATCAGTGATTCAAAAAGATGGAGAAATTCATGAAGATGTCGCACATAGAATTAAGGCAGGTTGGCTAAAATGGAGAAATGCATCGGGAGTGTTATGTGATGGTAAAATCCCATTAAAATTGAAAGGAAAATTTTATAGGAGAGCTATAAGACCAGTCTTGCTGTATGGCTCAGAATGTTGGGCAGTCAAATACCAGCATGAGCAAAAGACGAGTGTAGCGGAGATGAGGATGTTAAGATGGATGTGCGGACATACAAGAAATGATAAAATTAGAAATGAAGTTATTCGTAATAAGGTAGGAGTAGTGCCAATCGAGGAGAAGATAAGAGAGACTAGACTAAGATGGTTTGGTCATGTGAGAAGGAGACTAAGAGACGCTCCTGTGAGGAGAGTTGATGAAATGGAACAATTAGTCACAAAAAGAGGTAGAGGTAGACCCAAAAAGACTTTGGGAGAGACATTAAAGTTCGATATAAAGTATATGGATCTAAATGAAGATATGACAAACGATAGAAATACATGGAAGTCTAGAATTCATGTAGCCGACCCCACATAGTGGGATAAAGGCTGGATATGTTGTTGTTGTTGTTGTTATACAAGTGTGGGAATTGGAGTTTACCTTCGAAACATAGCTTCTTTATCATCTACAAATTTTAAGCCCCTTTCAAAATCCTCAGGGAAGAGAGCTTTAGCAATATCGTCATTATGCTTCCCTGCAATGTTCTCCATATAGAACTCCTCTGAAATAGCAACCCTACCATTGAAGCCTATCTGTTAAACACCACAAGCATCGTAGTCTTAACTCTTCGAAGAGTTTATTCATAAAGAAGATTCTTTTTGCAGAAAATGAAATGAAATAACGCTACATAAATAAAAGTGAAAAACATACCTCTTGAAGCATCTCACGGAAAGCCTGACAATGGATGGGATCTGAATCACATAGAGTTCCATCAATATCGAACAGTACTAATTCAAGAGGAGCAACTTTAGAGAGGCAACTCAAGCTGCTTAGACAAAGCCCAGGAAAAAGTTAGCCACCCACTTCAAAACTCCAATAGATTCAAAATTTTTCTATGCTTCATAGCTAACAAATGTCACCACCCATTCGGTCCATCAGAACAGTATTAACTGTTAATACTGCAATAGGACTCATCAATGGCTTTACCCATTTATAAGATCAGTTGGTATCAAACTGTGAATGAGCCATGGCATTTGGCACATGGTAGCTAGTAATTAAAAAAAAGACGGCACAAGAGAGCGGGCAAAGTTTTCTATTGATTTCTTATGCTACCATTTGATCTAAAACAAAGGAACATCAAATCCAGTAAAACTTGCACAGACGAAAATTTAACCTAGATAAATGATATTATTAAGACTCATTAGCATGGGACTATCAAGTTAAACATGCAAGCAATGAAAACATATGCAACCCTCTGCTGGGAAAGGAAGGCTAGACTACTAAGTCACACGCGACAGAAATAACACTTTCCCTGTATTCTTTTGTGCAAATTAAGTAGTCAAGCAACACACAACAAATATAACCAGCCAAGAGAAAATCACATGAACACAAGACACCGAATTTTATGTGGAAAACCCTTCAGTGTGAAGGGAAAACCACAGGCCAAGCCAGCAAATATTCTTTTGCTATGTATAACAATGGGATTACACAAATATCCTTTCTAGCTCAAGCTAAAGGTCACCACAAGAGTATTGACATCAGATGTTCTTCATCTATGGTGGATTTCTACAAAAATAAACAAAAGCAATGGATAGATCTAACTAAGATGGCATTACCTAGTCAGCCAGCTAAATAGGGTACAACAATCAGCACCAGAGCCTTCTTGCTGCACTGATTTTATTTCCAACTGCTTCTTCATTCTCTGCTGCCTCTCTTCTCACCTTTCTCATTCTTCTGCTTCTCTCCAAGAAAAATTGATGCACCGCCACTGCACCACACCTCCCAATTTTCAGATATATATATATATATATATAGGTAGGGGAGGCACTGGCTTAGCCATTTCTCCTCCCTTTTTATTTTTATTTTGTGTGGGTCCCACCACATGGGTGGGACAATTAACAAATCTTCCCCTCACGTCCATGTGGGGAGAGCTGCCATGCCTGCTGCCTTTTTGCACTAGACAAGTTTCTCTGTAGGCATGAGAATCAACCTTTCTAAACTTTTGTAGTTGACTTGATCAACCTTTCTCCTTCAACTCCTCTGAAAGGCGATGTGCCAGAAAATGTTTGGATAGGGAAAGAAGTTTCATATGGTTACTTGAGAGTGTTTGGTTGCAGGGCATTTGTTCACATTCTGAAAGATGAAATATCCAAGCTTGATGACATGGCAAAATAGTGTATCTTCCTGGGGGTATGGAAATGATGAGTTTGGCTACAAGCTATGGGATCCAAAGGATAGGAAAATTGTCAGAAGTAGGGATGTTGTGTTTCTTGAGAATCAAACTATTGATCACCTTGAAAAAGCAAAAAAGCCTAAGCTAGCAAGAAAGCAATCAATTATAGATCCAAAGCCTCCTTCTATGTTGAATGACAATAGTGGGTAAGATGTACATGATGAAGATGATAGTGATAATGGTACAATTAATGAGCCAGCACTTGATGATGATGACTTGCTAGCTGATCATGATGAGCCACTTTCTTCAGAGCCACCAATACAATCTCAATTGAGAGGATTAGAAAGAGAATGCAAGCCCCTCTGAGAGATATCCATCCAGTGACTATGTTTCTATCACTGAAGGGGAAGAATCAGAAAGTTATCAAGAGGTTATGTCTAGCTAGAAAAAGGAGTGGTTGAAAGCCATGCAAGATGAGATGAAATCCTTGCATGAAAACCACACATTTGAATTGATGGAATTGCCAAAGGGAAGGAGTGCATTGTAGAACAAATGGGTTTTCAGGTAAAAGGCAGATGAAAACAACTCACAGCCAAGGTATAAGGCACAGTTGGTTGTGAAAGGACTTGGACATCATATCCGATCCATTATCATCGGTATAGATTATCTCAATGTGAAACTTCTTGATCTCTAGTGCATCTCGAATCCAATGGTACCTCACATCAATGTGTTTTAACCTAGAATGGAATGTAGGATTCTTGATAAGATGGATGGCACTTTGACTGTCATAGTACAATACAAACTTTTTCCAGACTTAAATCTTGTAGGAACTCTTTCATCCATAAAAGTTTCTTAGCAGGTTATGTGATAACAATATATTCTGCCTCAATGGAAGATAAAGCAACACATTTTTGTAGTCTTGATTACCATGACACTGCTCCCCCTGAGAAGGTCATGGTCATCAGGTACCCAGATGTGGACTTTCTAGAATTAAGATCATTTACCATGTTTGCATCTATGTACCCATCCAACATAGGTTTACCATTACTACAACACAAACAAACTCTAGCAGTGCCTTTGAGATACCTTAATATCTACTTGACAGCATTTCAATGCTCCTTTTCAAGGTTTGAGAGAAATCGACTGATAACATCAACTACATGAGCAACATCTGACCTTGTGCATACCATGACATATATCAAACTACCCAAGGCCAATGCATAAGGGACTTTCTTCATTTCCTCTTTTACTTTCTCACTTGAAGGACAATATTTCCAGCTTAACTAGAAATGACATGCAAGTGGAGAACAAACTGATTTGGATTTGCTCATGTTGAAATTTTGTAATACCTTTTTGGTATCTTTTTTGAGATAACCAAAGCTTCCCATTCTTCCTATCGTGATCTGTTTTTTCGGTCCTAAATCCTTCATTGCAGAGGACTTGCTCAATTCACCTTTCAAATTCTCAATTCTCTTAGTATCATGGCCAATGATTAAGATGCCATCCACATATAGCAAGAGAATAATGAAATCACCATTAGATAATTTCTTTACAAATTTAAAATGATCAAAGATTGTCTTACCATACTCGTGATTTTTCATGGAGGAATCAAACTTCTCATACCACTACTGAGGTGTCTGGTTGAGCCCATACAAACTTTTCTTCAATTTGCATACCAAATGCTCTTTTCCCTTAAAAGGGAACCCCTCTGTCTATTCCATGTAAATTTTCCTCCTCTAAGTCACCATGAAGAAAAGTTGTCTTCATATCAAGATGCTTAATCTCTAAATTCATGGTTGCTGCTAAACCAAGCACAACTTTGGCTGAGAACATCTTGACTACATGTGAGAAAATTTCTTCAAGGCCCATACCCTTCTTTTGACCAAATTCTTCACAACCAACTGTGCGTTATACCTTGGTTATGAGCTATTTTCATCTGCCTTTATCCTAAAAACCCATTTGTTCTTCAATGCTCTCTTGCCCTTTGGCGATTCCATCAATTCAAATGTGTGGTTTTCATGCAAGGATTTCATCTCATCTTGTAGGGCTTCCAACCACTCCTTGTTCTAGCTAGACATAATCTTTTGATAACTTTCTAGTTCTTCCCCTTCAGTGATAGACACATAGTTACTGGATGGATATCTCTAAGAGGGTTTGCATTCTCTTTCTCATCTTCTCAACTGAGACTGTACTAGTGGCTCTAAAAAAATTGGCTCATCGTGTTCATATAGCAAGTCATCATCATCAAGTGTTGACTCATTAAATGTAACATTATCACCATCATCTTTTTCATGTACATCTTCCCCACTATTGTCATTCAACATGGAATGAGGCTTTGGATTTATAATTGATTGCTTTCCTGCTAGCTTAGGCTTTTTTGCTTTTTCAAGGTGTTCAACAATTTGATCCTCAAGGAACACAACATCCCTACTTCTGACAATTTTCCTGTCCTTTGGGTCGCATAGTTAAACTCATCATTTCCATACCCTAGGAAGATACATTGTTTTGCCTTGTCATCAAGTTTGGATCTTTCATCTTTCGGAATGTGAACAAATACCCTGCAGCCAAACACTTTCGAGTGACCACATGAAACTTCCTTCCCTATCCAAGCCTTTTCTGGCACATCACCATTCAGAGGAGTTGAAGGAGAAATGTTGATCAACTCAACTACAGTTCTCATTGCTTCACCCCAAAAACCTTTTGACAACTTTGCATGAGAGAGCATACATTTGATCCTTTCAACAATTGTGCGGTTCATTCTTTCTGCCACTCCATTCTACAAAGGTGTCCTAGGCATTGTCGTCTCAAGCCTGTTGCCATGGTCCTTGCAACATTTCTCAAATGGACTACTCGTCACCACTATCTGCTCGAACACATTTCGGTTGTCCTCCAATTTCTCTTTCAATGCTGACATGGAACTGTTTAAATGTCTTGAGCACCTGGTCTTTAGATTTCACGGCAAAGGCCCAAACTTTCCTAGAATAATCAACAAAAGTGACAAAGTACATTGCACCACCAAGGGTTCTAGCATCTATGGAGCAAACATCAGTGTGGACCAACTCTAAAACATGAGATTTTCTAGATGGGGAGGATCTGTTAATTGTTAAATGCAACTCTGTGTTGCTTGCAAATAAAACAATGAGTACAAGTATTTAGATGTGTACCTTTCAACAAAAGGAGTTTCTTCTTAGGCAGTGTTTGTTAAAATGAATAAGATAAGACTCTATCAAGATAACTTATTTGTAAAGTTCAAGATAAGTTATCCAAAAGGGGGGAAGGGATAAATTTATCTTGAAAGTTCAAGATAAGAAGTCATGTGACTTCTTGTAAAAAATTTAACAAATACAATGGAAAACACTTTTGTTCGGGATGCTTTCCATATCCCACATTTTCCGGTCTATATCTTGATTAACAAACGTTACCTTAATAAGAATGCTCAAACCCTTCTCACTCATGTCGCCAAGCCATTTATGCCATAAATCAATAGAGGAATCTTCAACTACATTTATCTCCTCTGTAATATTTTTACTTGTGTGTGACATAGGCCTGTTTCTTGCCTCTAGCAATCACAAGGAAACCTTTAGCGAGCTTCCAAATTCTATCACCAAAATAGCTGGCATAACCTTCATCATCAAGTACTTCAATAGAAATCAATTGAAGGTGGATATATGGCACATTTTTGAAATTTTTGAGCACCAATACACATCCAAGATTGATTTTTAGATGAATATCTCCCATGCCGACAATTTTGCATACCCCATCATTTTCCATCCTAGCTTCACCAAAATCACCAATGGTATAGCATTTGAAGAATTCACACAGAGAAGTAACATGATATGAGACAACAAAATCAACTACCGAATTGGAATCCTCGCATGTGAGATTTACACAGCTTTCATCACACACAGCAATTACCTCACCTTTAGATGCAATTGCACTAGTGTCCTTTTCTTCATTTTTCCCTTCACCTTTTCCTTTACCTTGCTCCCTTTTCCATTTTCTACACTCATTTTTTTCATATTTCCTGGCTTGCCACAATGATAGCATTTAATTTCTTTTCTAGATTTTGACCTCCCTCTTGGCTTTTCCCAATCATTAGAATTTTGGGGGTTCCGTGCTCTGTTCCTTCCCTCTTTCTCTATAACTAATGCTTCTGGCTAAGTAGTGAACCCTTGCTCCTTTCGTCTAGTTTCTTCATTAAGCAAACTCTCTTTTACCATGGTCCTTGACAACTTGTCATTTAGAGCTAAGGTGTTGATTGCCACAACAAGAGTTGTCCAACTATCTAGTAAAGTACCCAAAAGCAAATAGGCTTGTAGCTCATCCGGTAGGGGAATTTCCAAGTTATTCAGCTGGTTCACAATATCTTGAAAAATACTAGTATGCTCAGCCATGCTAGTTCCATCCCTGTATCACACATGGAGTAGCCATCTCACCAGAAAAGTTTTATTTTGTGCTGTCTTTCGCTCATCCAAGCTCTCCAGCTTCTCCCACAAAGCATTGGTGTTTGTCTCTTAAGCAACAAGATGAAATACACTATTACAATTGGGAGGACATGGGCAGGACAGCCAAACACCCTCCACTGTCACAATTGGGAGATACACTGATCACAGCCAATTTTTTCTCTCTTTTCTCCATTATTGTTTAAACAAAAATGTTCCTTATCAATGAGATAGAAAGGCTTTATATAAAGTCTTTTCACCAAACCAGTATGGCTTTTGAGGTTCTTTTTCTCAAACCAGACATGTTTAGACCATCTGCCAAGCCATATGATATTTTGAATTTGCTGTTGCTATCAACTTTATGTGAAGTAGTTGTTGCCAGCACTGAGCCAATATTCCACAACCATCTTGATATTTGAGAAGCGCTTTACTTTTTCACCATGTGTTTTAGTGAAATAGTGAAGTGGCCGCTAACAACTACCATACTCAAGCAATGACCCACAAAGAGTCTTGGTAAAAAGCCCCTTATTAGTGGGATATACAATTGGATACTAGATACTCCCCATAAAGTACTTAGGTTGATTACAAAATCAATTAACAATGGAAAATTGGACTATTATCAATGGAATAGAGAAATTGAAGCCCTTTTGATGAATGTAATCAAAAGAATAAAATAAAACATTATAGTGTTCTTCCCTTTTGAAAATCAATATCGACAGCACCATGTAAAAGGAGGAAAACGATTTGGATGTTCAGCTCTTTGCTGGAAGCAATCACACATTATGATGATCATTTTGTAACTTTCTTTGATACCATGTATGTTTTAGGAGTAGATTACCATGAAGGAAGGAACAATCTCATTATCCCTCATTAGGGATAATCACACACACACACACACACACACACTATATATATATATATATTCTAACAACAAAGGGGTACATATATACATTTACAATAAAGTAATTTCTAAATATAGAGAAATTCCTAAATTCTCTTAACACACTCAAATTCATAATCTTCTGTAATATTCACCATAAAAAAGATAGGCCAAAAATCCTAAATTAACGGAGTTTTGAAGGACATCAAGAAACATCACAGTTCACAGATGATACATAGAAATAGAAGTTTCTTTCAATGGTCATGCCCACAATCACACAAAAAACAAATAAGTAGGAAAATCTGTATCATCCAAAAGGGAATGGGGATTCTCATGGTAATGAAATGGCTCGCATTCACCAGCAAAAAAAAAAAAAAATGAGAGAGAGAGAAATGGATTGCATTGCAACACAGCCCAGAAACTTCATCAATAAATCAAAGAAACAAATGAAACCCGGATAATTAAACTTGTTCCAACATCAAATTCACGGCAGAAAATTGTCGTATATCAATATGTGCGCATATATAAATGTATAAAATATCTATATATATATATATATACATGATCACCTGTCGGCTGAGGTTTCAACGGAAGAACCCATGATCAGATTGGCGGTCAGCAACCTTGTCTCAGTCAGTGAGAAACTGTTGTGTAGGAAATGGAAAATTTTCAGACTCCAGAGAAGGAAGATCGAAGACAAGCGAGTGGTGAAGCGAGAGAACGGGAGAAGGAGAAGGAGAAGGAGAAGGGTATTAATTAGGGAGAGAGAATAAGAGCGCCAGAGTTGCGTAACGGTGTTTGTCTCGGTTCAAACTCGTGCTATTAACGGTATCTTTTGAAATAATGTTGTTTATTTGGATTAGGGATGAAATTTTAATTTAATTAATATATTTTTATTAAAAAATAAAAAAGTATAGATATTTATGTTTAAATTTTATTTTTATTTTTATTTTTTAATAAAAATATCAACTAAATTGAATATTCATCTCTAGTCTAAATAAATAATATTATTTTTACTTTTAAATAATAAAAATAATTATACATATCTATATGAAAGAATGTGAAAAGATTTAAATTTATAATATAAAATATCTTAAAAATACTTTATGCTAATATATATATATATATATATATATATATGAGACTAAATCTTCCAATGGGACAACTGTGATTTCACAGAAAAGGAATATATTCCAAGGCTTTAATTTTTCTTTTGTTGATTATGGGTGAGTGCGCAATTATAGAATTCTAAGGACTCGCATGCAATAAGCCCAAGTTCAGGGCGTGTTCAACCAAAAAGAAAAAAAAAATAAGAAAGAATTGTTATTTTATACATTAATGTCATACCAATTTTGGGATCATTATGTGATATAAAAAATAAAAAAGTATTTTGATTCCTTGTTGTCTAATATGATAATAAATTTAGATGTTAAAAAATTGTATTCAATTTTTCAATTTTTATAAAAAAAAATTAATTAAAAGATGTAAAATATTTTTTGACAGACTTTTGATACTTAATTTTGAATCATTGAAAATTAAAAAAAAATGTAATGAGATCAATACAGTATTTTTTTGTATATTTAGAAATAAGGAGTAACTTCTTATTTATAAGGGTGATAGGTTTGTCGAGAGAGTCCCTAATAACTCTTTGTTTGAAAGAATAATTTCAAAATTATTTTTAAACTCATAAAACTTATCTTCGTTTGTCGGCCTTTTGAAAATAGGCCTCTTGGGCCATGTATGCATTACAGTTTTTTCAAAAAAAAAATAAAAAACTGAAAATTAATTAACTACCCAGCATTGCTATTCTCCACATTATCTTTCATGTTTAAATATATATAATATATTATTTTTAATGTTTGTATTGAAGGACTGTGTGTCTTAGTAATTGCAAAAGTGGGTCAGTATTGAAACCCAACTGCAAAAGTGGGTCAGTATTGAAATCCAACTTGGATTTGTGCACTTCTTTTCCACGGTTCCAAAGCTGCAGTCAATGTTTGGTCCAATTTGCCCGCGAGTAGTCGCATCTCCTTCTTGGGTATAAAAACACGGCCTCTTTTTACTTTGTAATTGTTGTCTTTTTTTTATTATTTTAAAAATAAAAAATAATAAAATTTATAATTATTATTATCAAAATATAATATTAAATTTATAATATAGAAAAATTGATCTTGACATTTCTGTACACAGATGATCAAGAGACCGTGAGCCAAACGATTAAGAGACTTGAAGAAATAATATTTTATGGACGAGTGGTTACTTACTAATGAACGGGAGACCTCAAATGATCGAGAGTCCCAGATGATCAAGAAACCTTGAATGATTGAGAGATCTCCCAAAACAAACAAATTGTGAAAAATGTGAGAGGTTGTTCTCGCAAAAATTCTATAATACTTAAGTTAGTTTTCAAATACTTAAACGCAAAAATAAGACTCGAATATTTTAGTGAGTGTATCTGAGAGAGGAGTTGGACTTCCTATTTGTAGAGGAGAGAGAGGAAGACATGTGGCAACCATCCCAATTTTCTTGGGCAATATATTTTGAATATATTCTCAAAATATTTCACAAAATCTTGTAATATTTTGATCATATTTCATAAAATTTTATAATATTCTTAGCATATTCTGAGCATATTTTGCTTGTGTGTTCACGTATTGGACTTGCACTTCACGGATTGCATTGCTTGTCATTGCAAGTCTTCAATTGATCTCCAAAGCTTGAATTGTTGTTCGACCATGACCGAGTGGCCAGCAAAATCCGCGG
This sequence comes from Diospyros kaki, assembly GCA_036245055.1. Taxonomy (NCBI): domain Eukaryota; kingdom Viridiplantae; phylum Streptophyta; class Magnoliopsida; order Ericales; family Ebenaceae; genus Diospyros; species Diospyros kaki. The sequence continues at coordinate 33,752,032 of BSEG01000007.1, forward strand.
AGGAAGCAGCAATTGAAGGGATTAATATAATTGGGGGGGGGGGGGGGGGGATTGAATTTGGAGGAGAGTTGGAAGCGGCGGACAGAGGTATCACCCACGCAGCAAGCCAATAAAATATGATAAAATTGGAGAAGAGAATTGGGAGATTAATGTAACGCAAGGGAGTTGGAAGCCAAGCGCACTTGAAGAATAAAATAATACAAGCGAGTTGGGGAATAAAATAATGCAAGTGAAGATAAAGTACGGCAATTGGAATTAGGATGTTGCACGAGCACTTTGATTTGTAGTGGTGGCCTCTCGGTCATTGTCCTGCTCTTTTTATTTTATTTTATTTTTTTGTTAGTTTTTCTTTTGGGTTGTGCATTTTGGCCCACTTCTGTACACATTTAAACTCAAATATCCATTTATAAATTCGACCTGAATTCACTACTTAGATTTGATCCATATATAAATTATATGTTGTTTGTAGGGCATACCAAAAATATTAAAAAAGATAATGTGTAACTAAAAAGTAACATTTGAAAATGAGTACGGTTGATGAAAAAATGAGAAGTATAAGAATATGTTGTCTTTGTAATTCTAGTTATATTATTTTGTAATAATTATGACTCAAAATTTAAATTTATTTATGATTGAGATTCTTAATTTGACTATAATAAGAATTTCGAATTTAATTATGATTAGTATGTAAAATTCGATTGTGATTAGGATTTATATCATTTGGAGATTTATCCTCTTGCATCAACTTCTAATCAAGATATAATTTATTGTGTACATATATAAATAAGTTTAGGACTATAAATAGATATATGATACTTTGGAATTAGTGTAGCAATATTAGTTTAGTGATATTTGGTAGTGGTGATATCACTATTGTAGTACCAATATTATCATAGTGATATTTTATTTTTTTTGCCTGTGATTTTTTTCGATTTAAGTTTTTCAAATTAAATTTTGTGTTCGTTTCTTTTGGTTGATGGTTTGATAGTGGTTTGTTTTCGATTCAAAATTGTTGTTGCATTGTCTGCAATTGTAATTGTAGTGGCCAGAAAAAATCACGATAATAGAATTTATAGAGAGGAAAAGCTAGAGTTGAAACAGAGCGAGGTTGACAACTGGCAGGAGTCTACTGGTGGAGATAGGCGTCGGGTAGCTTTGGTCCTCGATGTACTAACTAGGGTCACATGGGGACTTCTGAGGGTATCCTCGGGAACTCTCGGAAGTGGTCTTGTATATGCTAAGGACGTATCTGCACTCACAGGAACAAGTTAGAAGGCACGCGGGGATTTCTCACCCACGTATACCCTCTTATACTTAAGTCAGTATTAATAGGAGAGAAGAACGATAGACAAGTAAAGCATGATATAATTGAATATTGAATAGTTATGCCTTCCTCGACAAGAGAGGGTCAGTCCTGGTACTATTACAGGAAATCGGGGATGGACCTGCACATTAGTAGCATTCGGACGAGCTTAAGCGGAATCCCTCCCGGAAGGTCAGACTGCCTAGAGGGCCTTCCGGGAAAATGTGAGCTCACAACGGGTTGTCGAAGCAAGATCTCGACCCCTAAGGAACCTACCTGGATACAGCCTCGGGCCTGGTGTGTAATACCCGAGAAATTTGGGTTAATTAAAAATAAGTAATTTATTAGAGAAATGAGGTTTCAGAGAAAATTGGTATCTGAATAGTCCGAAAAATTGACTAAATCGACTGCCGGGAGTACCCTGGAGCCGAAATGACAAAGAAAAATGATGTAGCATTAACGAGCACCCCAAGATATGATTTATAGCATCGAAATAAATTGGATCGGGAACAGTTTTCGGTACAGCTAAAATACAGCTACTAATTAGGCTACAATACCGAATCGTCATAGATGACTTCCGAGAAGTCAACAGAAACTTGAGGGGGCTTCAATTTTTCATAAGGAACAACCCTTCAGTAGTTTCAGGAAGAAACGAAGAGGTTTAGGGCCAAAACGGAGATTCGGGCCTAAATGCAGTTTTTTTGAAATTACTCAAGAGAGGTCGAAACGATATTTTTTCAGAATCCTCAGGGGTCAAATTGATGTTTTAGGACTTTAGGGTCTTGAGAGAAATTATCAAAAGTCAAGGAGCTTGGTGAAATGGGCCAAAGTGAGAAAACCAAAGTTTGAGGGGCCAAAGTGCAATTTTAAGAAAATCTCCAAGCAACCATGGCCGACCAACCCATCAAATCACCGAAATTGGCCAAAGGGATGGCACGAGGGTTGCTCAAGGAGCATCTTTTGTAAAGGGCTTGACCGACAACAAGCAATGGAATGGCCGGAAATTGAAGAAAAAGTGGCCGAAAGTTGTTAAACTTAGATCACGAAAATGGAGCTCTTTCGGTGGATTTTGGACTTGTTAAGGGCAATAGGAGACATCAGAGGCCTTGATTGAAGCAAGATCCGTCATTTATGGGGTCGAAATCGCCTATAAATAGAGGATATGGTGGCTTAGAGTTTTGCAAGATTTGAGCTTCAAATCGACCTCACTTTTGAATAAATTGAGGCACCAAACCATAGGGCTTTTGTTGCCCATGAGCTGAGGATCATTTCTGGAAAGTTTGAGAAATTTTGGAGTTCATTTGAGGGGTGATCGGAGTTTCGCCGGAAAAATCGGATCTCGCCGGAACCGAACTGAATTTTGCTCGGAGGGAGGTCTTCCAAGTGTTCTTTCAAGCTCAAATTTGGACAGAATGATCAACTCAAGGTTGGCACGCAAAACGAGGTTATACGCGTTTTTCGAGAAAATTTGAGTTTACGTCTAAAGGTAAGTGGTTTTATCCCGAGAACGTATATATGAAACGTTTGCTTCATTATGCATGATATTTATTGAAGTTATGATCATTTCATATTGCATGGAAAGAAGTTATTCTTGCATAGTACGATATTATTGGCATATTGATACTCATGCATGGGATGGGGATGTCGCCCTAAGAGTGTAGCCGTAATTCCCAAGGGCAATGATGGAACAACGTTAGGATTATCCTGCAGAGGTTCGGGATTCTGCCTAGGGTTCCGTGCCAGGCTGGTAGGCTAGGGAAGTTACACTAGGGCATATGATTGTTTATGTTATTGCATCATGTATTCATGTATCATATTTTTAAACCCTTACTAGAAGATTCATCTTCTAATGGGTTATGCCCCTGGAACATTCAACGTTCCAGTTTAGAATTGCAGCTTAGGCAAGGATCAGGTTGAGATGAGACGGCACGTGATGGCGTGGCCGATGGATTCAGCAAGCTGACTCGGATATGTTCTTACCTAATGCTTTATTGATGATTAGCTTTGTTAGAACATTATGAAATCTCCATGTATTTATGTATTTCAATATTGAGGATATGATGTTAATGTATGGTATGGATTCTTATACGGTTATAAAGTGAAATTGATTATGGATCATATCAGGTTTCGATTTTAAGCTTCCGCATTTATGATGATTACCGGTCTTAGCTTATTGATTCTTATTTAGTGAGTTGAGAAGGTAAAACGGGATTGTCGGGAGATGGTTTATAAAAAAAAAAAATATTCCCGAAATTCCTAAGTTATTTAACGCTCGAAAAAGCGGGGCGTTACAGTTGGTATCAGAGCATAATTGCTAAAGACATAGAAAATGTCTGAGCCTTGAGTGACTCTAGTATGAGCGAATATAAGAAAAAGGTCGCATGTGGCTAGATAAGCAAAGCCACCGTAGGATTTGGGTGTTGACGGTTACTGGATAAGTGGGTCGTAGTGGAAGTGCATGTCTAGGCAAGTTCTGGCTAAGGAAAGATTTGGTACTTAAGTGTGTCCATTGTGACCCACCTCTCTTTCCTGGGAACTTACCTGGTGTACTCTTCACGACAGACACTATTTCAGTAGACGACTACTATTCCCGGTGAATAGTAGAATGCCTAATAGAAGCTAGTACTGGAAAAATGATCTAGTTATTGGAATAAGGATTTAATGAAATGATTCGAGTGTAAGGTTGACTCGATAACCGTGATTATGGACCCGAGAGATTTAGGGACTGATGATTTGAGGTCAGTTGTCGAAATCCTTACAATGAAAGATAGGATAACTACGGTTATTGAAAGATGATCGGATTAGTGATGATTAGTTCAATGTGTCATGGCTTAGCTGTCGAGTTAAGGATCAAAGGATAAGGATTTTCGAGGGTCATTTAGTATCTCGGAAATAAGATAAGGGGATCCAACGGATTGGATCAAACAAGAGGCTGAAGATGGCCAAGTAATGGCGTGAGAGTTGCGTCCATTGATGAGGAGACAGTGGTGCAACCGATGAAACTTGGAGAGACGAGGTAAAGAAACCCTAACAGCGTAACGACACTACTGGTTCGGTGTTCGCAGTGACAGATCTGGATCTAGGGACCCGCGAGCAGAGGGCTGATAGATGGCTTATGGTAAGGTACGGGAGACCCGTCGACCAAAGCATTATAACAGACTGTCTGGGTGACGATCATATGCTGAAGATCTGGGACAAACCAGTAGGGTCTGTACCTTGTGTGGAGTTCAAATTCCAATGAATTAAGATACAAGGCGTACCACTAGTTTGTCGATCAAGGCTGAGAGCCTAGGGAATCGACCTAAGGTAAGATGGATTGTACTAAGGAGACACAATCTGAGGAATAAAAAGCATGTAATATCTTGAATGCGAACTATGTGTCCTTTTTAAATTGTATCTAGGTTATGGTCATTTCATGAATTGATAATGAGACGATGATAATGAGGCTCGAGGGAAAATTTAACCTCAGTGTCTAGTTCGGCAAATGCCAAGTAAGATCATGAGATGGTTGTGTTATAATTGTCTCAAAGAAAGAATTAGGTTGCAAGGAAAATATACTCGACGTATGGATATGATAGATGAACACTCGTGAGCTGTTTAAGTGTTACTTATGAGGTGAGAAAATCACCGACTGTGATGAGGGCCTAGAATGAATGTTTTTTTTTTTACAAAAAAAAAAAAAAAAAAAAGTTAGACTCGTGGCAGCGACAATGAATGATAGTTCTTGAAGGACTACGATGAGACCGTGCAATTTTCACCCAGGGCGTACCCATTTGAGGGTTGACGTATGAATAAGTCCACTATATGATAGGGGTGATGATGACAGCTTGTATGCTGGCTGGCAGTAAGTATAGTATCTAGGAAGAACTAATTTAATAGCCATGTGCCGATAGTCAGCTGGATATGAAGAACGAAATGCGAGAATCGATGGATTCTTGATAAATAAGATTTCAGGTAGTGGAGCATGGATAGTCCAAAAACCATAATGGCGAGTTGTGAGAAGACAATCTCGGTTTAAAGTAAAGTTTGAGTATCGAAAAGGAAATAGTTAATTGATAGGTCGTATCGACCCTAAAAGAATGATGAAAAGACCTAGTCAACAGAGGTTATAACTACGATTCAGTGTGCTAAATGGATCTGTGAAATCAAGTAAAATTGTCGGTGGTCAACCCGACAAGATGAACTTGAAAGCACCATGATGAATAGTGGATTGAGAGCCATGATTGCAAGGAAATTGAATCCATGAGAGATAACTAGAAGCGGATATTGCGATATGATTCAGGATTTTCAAGGATAAATCGGTTTGAGATTCTTGAGGAATTTTTAATTGAGGATCTAGGGATTCGTAATGGAACTTTAGAGTTTTCAGGAAGAAACCCAGTGAGGATCGGAGTACCATGGGAGATGTAAGTACCTACCAACTCTAGTTGGCAGTATGATTATGGATTGTCGTCTTGAAGATAGTGTAAATTTTCGATGTGATTGAGAGAATCAAGTTATGGCGGATGTGCCAAAATAACAGGTCGCAGTAGGGGAAGCTGCAGATTAAGAAATTCGAGATTTTGAAACTCTCATGTGGCTAGACAGTTAGTCTAGGTAGCCCTGGTAGGCAAATTCAGAGATATATAGTTGGACAATAATTAAAATGATGCCAGCGAATTATGAAAATAAGGAGCCTATTGATATGAGGTGTAGACACTTGTGGTTAGTGAAAAGCCGTATGAAAAATGGAAAATATCAGAGTATATTCTTGGAAGAATTAATTGGACTATTTCTTAATGATGAAATTGCCAATGATAGCTTGGATGCTTAGCTATGTGTAACTTGATTAAGGACGTGAATTATCAGGTGATAATTAAGAGCCGATATTTTTAGCTCGAATTGATGAATTATTAAACAGTTGCAAGAGACTGAGGTATTTTATGATCAAAATGTAATCGAGGCTAAGACAAAAGAATGAAACGTTAAAGTACCAAAGCATAATATTCATTCCATAGTTCAAACGATTACAGGAAATCAAGCCGTACAATTACTCAAAGGAAAAAGAAACCATGAAACTGATGATGATGCTAATGCTCAGTAACGACGAAGGTTGCCAAACACGACAGGTCCCAGCTCATCAATGTCATCTGGGGGTGGCATCTGGCTACTACTGACTTCACCAGGGTAAGGTGGAAGAGTAGCCTCTGAGAAACTGGGAAGAGGGACGTCCTCAGGGATGATAGGAAGATCGGAATTCCAACTTGGGTATTGATCAGGTTGAGAAGCAGGTTGGGGATGTGAGGTATAATATGCGAACAGTGAATCTTGCAAATAAGCTCGATAAGCTTGTAAATCACTAACCTGCTGCTGAAGTGTAAGAATCTGAGATACACATCCATAGACAGGATCCTGAAGCCGAGCCTGAGCTTCAATAAAGAATGTATCGGCAGCCCAAAATCGGTCGTTTACCGGAAGCGGAACTAGGAAGTTGATGAAATTTCTGACGCCAAAAACATCACGGATGGCGGCAAAACGAGTAGTACCATCCTCACGACGGAAGTAAGGGGCAAAGATGCATTCTGGACTGCATCCTCTACGTAAGACTAGGCAGGCCCCACATCGAGACTGGGCTCGCATGATAGATCTGGATCTGGCTAAATCTAAACAAATCAGATATGGGTTGGAATACATATGGGTCAGATCTAATGGGTTGAAACAGGGATGGGTCAAACCTGAAGTGGATTGAGACGGGTCGGGTCGGGCCGGATCGAGACGGGTCGGGTCTGGTCGGATTGACTCGGATCTGGCAGCAACGACAGCAGCAAGGACGGCGATGGCGCCGAGGCGGCCGAGGGAGGCCGGGCGATGGCTGGTGGTTGCGCGAGAGGGCTGGCAGCGGCGGTGGCGTACCGGATCTGGCCGATGCGATGGCCGATTGGGCCGGCGATGATGGCGAGGAGGAGCTGCGATTGCAGCGGCTGGGGACGCTGTGCACCGGAGATCGAGGCTGACGGGGTGTCGGTCGGTGGTGCGAGCGCGGAGCCGATTACATCGGCTAGAGGCAGACGCGGCGAAGGCCGAGGGCGGCTGGGCTGTGCGCGGTCGGTGGTTGTTCGCGCGCAGAGTCAGTGAGTTGCAGAGGAAGGAGGAAGAATGAAGAAGAAAGAGGAAAAGAAGAAAAAGAAGAAAAGAAAAAAAAAAGAGAAGAAAAATAAATTTCTTTATGGGAAAAACGTGTTTTATTATTCTGGAGATTCTAGTAAAAAGAAAAAAATGATCCGGACGCGAAGAAGTTGAATTCGAGGCTTTTCGGGTATTTATAATCCCGATCCTATGTTTAGAATCATGGAACAACGTGGGATTCAAAATGGAAATTTTGGGAATCATGTTTCGAAATAGAATGCTATGATGTTTTGAAATAAGAAATTTCGGCAAGCTGTTGTCAAAAAGGCAGTGATAGAACACTCTGGAATAATTATGTCTATAATAGGACTCATGAGAAAGGTCTAATAAAAAAATCTGCCGGGTGCAGTAAGGGTTTATGATAGCTCAAATGATCGAATTGCAAGTGCAACATGATCGAATGATGGCGTGTGGATCACGCCAAGGCACCAAGAGAACTACCCGATGTATGACTTAGAGCTGACAGCTAGGACATGTACTCTTAAGGTTATGGAAACACTACCAAAATGATAGGACAATTGATGTGCTCACAAACCATGAGGAGCCTGAGGTACGGGTTCTCACAAAAAGAGCTAAATGAAAGGTAGCGACAGTGGATGGAGTTCCTTAAGGACTACGACTGCATTACTTCGTATCACCCAGGGCGTGGCCATTAGGTGCCGACGCAGGACCTGGTGGATAGCCGTGATTGGCAGATGAAGTTGGAGGCTTGTTGGCCTGCCAACTATGATGGTAGTGCCGAAGGGATCTTCTATCTTTATGGCTAGCCTGGCTGTTTAGCTGGATTTGGTAAACGAGATACGAAAAGCATGCGTGATTAATAAGTGTTATTGTCTATAATTAATGATTGTGGTTAGCCAAGGTTTATGATTTTTGAAATACGAGAATGCAATCTCAAAAGTTTCGGGATAAAATGTGCGTGCCTAAAATGATTGGAAGGTGTGTGGTCGTCTGAAAGGAGCCACAACAGGAAATTATGTGAATGACATGGTATGCTTATAAGCATTAGACGTATAAGGAATGCAAACCGAGGTGTCTTGTCAAGGATCAAATAGATGTTTGATTTGAGATATTTAGGTAATGAGCTATGTGATATCTTAGTTACCTTAACGGTCTGATGAAAATTTCGAGGACGAAATTTCTTTTAAGGAGGGGTGAATGTAATACCCGAGAAATTTGGGTTAATTAAAAATAAGTAATTTGTTAGAGAAATGAGGTTTCAGAGAAAATTGGTATCTGAATAGTCCGAAAAATTGACTAAATCGACTGCCGGGAGTACCCTAGAGCCGAAATGACAAAGAAAAATGATGTAGCATTAACGAGCACCCCAAGATATGATTTATAGCATCGAAATAAATTGGATCGGGAACAGTTTTCGGTACAGCTAAAATACAGCTACTAATTAGGCTGCAATACCGAATCGTCATAGATGACTTCCGAGAAGTCAACAGAAACTTGAGGGGGCTTCAATTTTTCATAAGGAACAACCCTTCAGTGGTTTCAGGAAGAAACGAAGAGGTTTAGGGCCAAAACGGAGATTCGGGCCTAAATGCAGTTTTTTTGAAATTACTCAAGAGAGGTCGAAACGATATTTTTTCAGAATCCTCAGGGGTCAAATTGATGTTTTATGACTTTAGGGTCTTGAGAGAAATTATCAAAAGTCAAGGAGCTTGGTGAAATGGGCCAAAGTGAGAAAACCAAAGTTTGAGGGGCCAAAGTGCAATTTTAAGAAAATCTCCAAGCAACCATGGCCGACCAACCCATCAAATCACCGAAATTGGCCAAAGGGATGGCACGAGGGTTGCTCAAGGAGCATCTTTTGTAAAGGGCTTGACCGACAACAAGCAATGGAATGGCCGGAAATTGAAGAAAAAGTGGCCGAAAGTTGTTAAACTTAGATCACGAAAATGGAGCTCTTTCGGTGGATTTTGGACTTGTTAAGGGCAATAGGAGACATCAGAGGCCTTGATTGAAGCAAGATCCGTCATTTATGGGGTCGAAATCGCCTATAAATAGAGGATATGGTGGCTTAGAGTTTTGCAAGATTTGAACTTCAAATCGACCTCACTTTTGAATAAATTGAGGCACCAAACCATAGGGCTTTTGTTGCCCATGAGCTGAGGATCATTTCTGGAAAGTTTGAGAAATTTTGGAGTTCATTTGAGGGGTGATCGGAGTTTCGCCGGAAAAATCGGATCTCGCCGGAACCGAACTGAATTTTGCTCGGAGGGAGGTCTTCCAAGTGTTCTTTCAAGCTCAAATTTGGACAGAATGATCAACTCAAGGTTGGCACGCAAAACGAGGTTATACGCGTTTTTCGAGAAAATTTGAGTTTACGTCTAAAGGTAAGTGGTTTTATCCCGAGAACGTATATATGAAACGTTTGCTTCATTATGCATGATATTTATTGAAGTTATGATCATTTCATATTGCATGGAAAGAAGTTATTCTTGCATAGTACGATATTATTGACATATTGATACTCATGCATGGGATGGGGATGTCGCCCTAAGAGTGTAGCCGTAATTCCCAAGGGCAATGATGGAACAACGTTAGGATTATCCTGCAGAGGTTCGGGATTCTGCCTAGGGTTCCGTGCCAGGCTGGTAGGCTAGGGAAGTTACACTAGGGCATATGATTGTTTATGTTATTGCATCATGTATTCATGTATCATGTTTTTAAACCCTTACTAGAAGATTCATCTTTTAATGGGTTATGCCCCTGGAACATTCAACGTTCCAGTTTAGAATTGCAGCTTAGGCAAGGATCAGGTTGAGATGAGACGGCACGTGATGGCGTGGCCGATGGATTCAGCAAGCTGACTCGGATATGTTCTTACCTAATGCTTTATTGATGATTAGCTTTGTTAGAACATTATGGAATCTCCATGTATTTATGTATTTCAATATTGAGGATATGATGTTAATGTATGGTATGGATTCTTATACGGTTATAAAGTGAAATTGATTATGGATCATATTAGGTTTCGATTTTAAGCTTCCGCATTTATGATGATTACCGGTCTTAGCTTATTGATTCTTATTTAGTGAGTTGAGAAGGTAAAACGGGATTGTCGGGAGATGGTTTATAAAAAAAAAAAATATTCCCGAAATTCCTAAGTTATTTAACGCTCGAAAAAGCGGGGCGTTACATGGTGAGAGGTGCCTGGAGGCAATACTTACTTGACCACTATTTCTTTAAAGTAGACATCGCATTCCATGTATATAAACATAACATATTATATTCTATAGGCATGCCACATGTGAAATAATATAAACATTATATATATTGTCTCGTGACCATGTTTCTGGCCAAGGCCACTTGCCCACTTTACACATTACATGCCAGGCTTAGTGTAATACCCGAGAAATTCTAAAAGACTCAAAAGTAATTTATTTTGGAGCAAAAATGAAATTTTTAGATAAATTGAGGGTATAAAGATAATTTATTACCATATAGATAACCGAATCGACTGCAGGGAGTGCCTTGAATTTGAGATGTCAAAGGAAAATGACATGGCTTTGATGAGTAATTCGAGGCATGACTTATGGCATCGAAAGAAACCGAATCAGGAACGATTTTCGGTACAACGAAAATGTAGCTGCCATTTAGGCTGCAAAATCGAATTGTTGTAAGGGACTTCTCGGAAGTCAATGGAAGCTTGATGAGGTTTCGATTTTTCATAAGGAACAATCCTTCAATGGTTTCAGGAAGAAACGAAAGGGTTTAGGGCCAAAACGAAGATTCGAGGCTAAGTGCAGTTTTCCAAAATTGCTAGAGGAGGCCGAAACGATATTTTTTTGGAATGTTCGGGAGTTAAATTTATGTTTTAGAACTTGAGGGTCTTAAATGCAAATATTGAAAAGTTTAGGGGTTAAGTGAAATGGGCCAAAGTGGTAATAGCTAAACTTGGAGGGGCCAAAGTGCAAAATTAGCAAAGTTGACCAATGGGAAAATGACCAGCCGCTTTTCCAGTCGACGACAGCCGAAATAGACCATGGGGTTGCACGAGGGATGGTTGGGGGAGGATCTTTTGTAAAGGCCATAGCTGACAATAACCACGAGGGTGGCCGAAAAATGAAGAAAAGCTTACCAGAAAGTTGGTCGCGCGGTCAACCCCTATAACCTGAGATTTTGGTCGGATAAGTCTCGCTCGAGGTCGATTCAGGGAAGGTAGAGACTCTTAAAGGGTTGGGTAAGGCGGTCAAGGGCATTTGGATGCTCGAATTTACCTGTAAATAAGTGTTCTTGGTGGCCGAAAATGGGAGAAGTTGGAGCTTTAAATCGGCCACAAAATCGAATGAATTGAGCAATAGGAATAAGACGTTTTTTTTTGCCCATGAGGTAAGGATCCTTTCTATGCATTTCGAGGTATTTTGATTTAGATTTAATGGTGTTTCGAAGGTCGTCGGAAGGAGGGAAGCGGACGGTCGATCCGAGACTTCAAGTGGTTGGTTGACGGCCTTCTGGTGGTCCTTTCAAGCCAAGACTGGTGCCATCGTGATCGATTCGAAGAAGAAAACCAGCTGGTGGAGTCGGCCAGATTTTCCAATGTGCTGTCGCGCACTGGCCTTTATGCGCCACCAGTAGCCCTAACGAGTGTGGGCGTGTACGGGGACGTGGATGGTCCGAAAAATCTTGAAAAAAAAAGAAAAATAAGTTATGCGGGTTTGTGCAAAAAGTTTTGATATTTGCCTTCTCGATATCTTATTTTCTACCGACCAACCTCGTTTTGCGTGAAAATGCAATATCCGAGTAAGTTCAATAATTTTCTCTTGAAGTTCATAGGATATTATGAATTGTTGTGAAAAGAGATTCGAGAAAATAGTTTTGGAGGTATTTATTCGGATTTTTAGAAGGAAAAATGGAAGAAAATGAAGGAAAATAGGAAGAAATTGGAATATTGAGATATTTTGTGTTAAATATAATTTTTAGGATTGTTGTGCTCGAGGAATAGAGATTGGTGCAACTTTTGAAGGTTGACACGCATATTGAGGCGATGCACGTTTTTTGAAGTATTCTGAATCTCATGAAAATGTAAGTTGTCCTATCCTATATGATATGATTGTTTATATATATATATGATATTTATGAAATATATGATTCCTTTTGTCATATTGCATGGAAAGTCGTAATATTTGCATGACACGATATTATTGTCATATTAATATTTGTGCATGGGAATGAAATGTCGCCCCGATAGTGTAACCGTAATTCCCCAAGGACAATTGATGGAATAACATTAGGTTTATTCTCAGAGGCTCGGGATTCTGCCTAGGATTTCGTGTCGAGTCGTTGGACCAGGGAAATTACACTAGGGCAAATGTTATTATTCATGTTATTGTATCATGCATTCATATATATATTTTTAGACCCTCACTAGAAGTTTCATCTTTTAATGGGTTATGCCCTTAGAACATTCAACGTTCCAATTGAGACTTGTAGTTAGGCAATGAGCAAGTTGAGATATTATGGCACGGGGAGACGTGTCCGATGAAATCAGCAGATGGTTCCGGTATTTTGTCTATCTGGATATGTTTTAGATGAGCTTAGAAATGGCTATGTATTAAGGATGTCCACGTATTAAGGCTGTTAAAGATATGATGTTAACTATGGTACGGATTCTGTATTTATGATATAATGAATTGAGTATGTACCATATCATGTTTTGATTATTGCTTCCATATTTGTAATGATATATTGGAGATTTCTCTTTGAAATACGGTATTTGAGATTTAAGGAATGTATTTAAGAAAGATAATATGTATATATATGATGGACCCCAGCATAGTGGCATGCTTAGGAAAAACGGGATGTTACACTTAGCATATATGACATAATTATACATATATACAAAGTTGGACTGCTACTCACGCCAGCTTTGCAATTATACACACATATATATACATACATATAATACATATGTAAAAAACAGGGGCAAGGAAGAAGGCCTCGCAGAGAGAAACCCCTCAGGAAGAGGCATTCTGAGCAGCTTCTTTCCTCAAGAAAGCTTCCTGAGAGACCAATACTTTAGGGAAGAAAGCTTCCCAAGAGATTACTGGCCGAGGCGCCTAGCGCCTTTCTGAGAGAAACCCTTATATTTGAAATTGCATTTAATAACAAACTCTCATATCTGAAATTAAATTAATGTTGCTAATCTTTTCTGCTAAAATTCGAGAATTAACGGGTTGGTGCTGAAATTGTCTTAACTCAAGTACTATCCAATTTCATATTCTCACATTTAGCGTTTATTTCAACTTCTGCCTTACTTTATTTTCTAGTATCTGTTATCTAAAAATTCGTAAAAAAAAAAAAAAACTTTGTTGCCAATTTGTCCAAATGTGTGTGTGTGTGTGACATTCTTTTTCTTTTGCCATAAATAAATCTCTTAGTGGACGACCTGGACTCATCCAGAAAATATAAATTTAAATTTAGACTACAACTGCACTCGTACATTGATGAATATAAATCTCTCACCAAAATAAATAAAAATATATAAAAGTTTTATTTTAATTTTTTTTATTGTGTTTTAATTGCAAGGTGAGAGTGCAGCCAGTAGGCTTATCGAAAATGCCAATGTATCTAAAACATTTTATAGAAATCTATATAAGCCTATTAAGAGCAAATTAGCTCAACCTCCCATTATCGATATGTTCTCAAACATTTCTACCTTAGGATTAACTTAAATATTTGCGATGACTCATATGACGTACTTTACTCATTGAACCTAAGATCTTGATATTTCAAGTGTTAGGTCAAGTTTCCATCACTGATGATTATGAATTGACCACAATTCTATTCCTTTTGACATTTTAGAAACTAAATTCATTGCAAGGCCTTTCGTCAAAAGATCCACTAAGTTTTGACTTGACTTCACATAATCCATGATAATGACTCCATCTGAGATCAATTGTTTAACTGCGCAATGTCTTAACCCAATGTGTCTAGACTTGCCATTATTTATTTGACAAGATGCTCTAGACAATGTAGCCTCACTATCACAATTGATAGAAACTGGAGGCATAGGTTTAGGCCAAATAGGAATTTCAATTAACAAATTTCTTAGGCATTCTACTTCTTTACTACACAAAGCTAATGTTATAACCTCTGTGGCCATGGTGGGATTTGCTATACAAGTTTGTTTTTTTGAACCCCATGATATAGCACCTCCACCAAGTATGAAAATCCATCCACTTGTCGATGCATGATCTTCTCGATCGGTGATCCAAATAGTATCCGTGAATTCTTCTAAAACTAAAGGATAATCGGAGTAATGTATGCCATAACTCACTGTTTCTTTTAGATATTTTAGAATTCTATAGACTCCTTACCAATGTGATAGGGTTGGATTATTGCTTATATACCGACTTATTTTTCCAATGGTAAAAGCAATATCCGGTCTTGTAGATGTCATAGCAGACATAAGACATCCAATAACCCAAGTATACTCTAATTGAGAAACCGTTCTACCAATATTAAAATACATTCTAACATTTGGATCAAAGGGAGTAGATACAAACTTGCAATCAAAATGATCAAACTTTTTCAACACTTTTTCGATATAGTGTGATTGAGTAAGTATGGTCCCGGTATCTTCTCTTATGATTTTAATTCTCAAAATTACATCTGCAAGTCCCATATCCTTCGTATCAAAGTTGGATGATAACAATGATTTAGTAGTTTTTATGACTTCTAAGTCCATTCTGAATACTAACATATCATCCATATATAAATAAATAATAATACCCTTGTGTCCATTAAACTTGCTATACATACATTTGTCTGATTCATGGATTCTAAATCTATTGGCAACAACAATTCTGTTAAACTTTTCATGCCATTGCTTAGGTGCTTGTTTGAGTCCATGCAGTGACTTAGTCAACTTACATACCTTTCTTTCTTATCCTAGCAAGATAAACCCTTCCAGTTGCTTTATATATGTTTCCTCATCCAACTTTCCATTTAGGAAAACTATTTTAATATCCATTTAATTGATTTCAAATTTATATATGGATGCCAAAGCAATCGATATTCTTATAGTAGCCATTCTAGCAATTGGTGCGTAGGTATTGAAATAATCAAGACTTTTCTTTTGAGTGAAGGATTTAGCTACTAACTTTGTTTTGAACTTGTCTAAAATTCCATCTACTTTTATCTACTTGCGTAGGTATCGAAGTGTGCAACATTTCACCAAAGATATACCCCGTTACCATAGGTTACAATCACTTATTTGTATAAATAGAATTTAAAACAAGTGAAATGTTACAACCATTCATATGTATAAATAAAATTCAAAACGAATGAAAGGTTACAACTTTTAGTTCCTTGACTTGGATCTCTTTCTAAACATATCAACCATTTTACAACAAATTTGTTTTGAAAATCTCTCCAACATGGTGGTAGAAATGTTATTAGTTTTGGTCATTGTGTTTGCTGTATTTCTTGGCAGGACATAATATGTCTTCACAAAACAAAGTGAGTTACACAAGCATAAGAATAATCCATGGAGAGTTTAAATAGAATTAATGGTATGTATGTATTTATATATATTGGTTGTAATCAGTGCAACTGCAATGAATTCGAGTAAATCTTATGTAGTAGTAGTGCTGGTATATCACCTCATTTTCTACCATTTATGGTTTCGAATTGCGTGCATTCTCTCAATTAATTATGATCATATGATATCTGTTCTTTGGCCAAATAGTAAGCAGGCTTGCAGCAAGCAGCAAAGGTGAAAAGTTATTGTAATATTAATAAGGAAATTAAGGAAAGGAAAGCACTACCCATCCCAACCCAATAAGAATAACATTACATGAATTGGTCAATTCTTATAGCAGCAACAACTATTTGCGCCTGGCCCAAGCCATTCGCATATTCCATACGCGAACCCTCTCTCAGTGCATGCTTTGTGACAATCCTCAAACTGTGCGCATTTCCCGATCACTGTAAACGGATCACCCAAAGATTTCGCCTCCATCCCACCAATCGGCCCTTCAACAAATTTCTTAATGAAATTATTAGATGATTTTGGTCATCTCGTCTCAATGATCTCATCTCCACAAGAAGCTACTAATAACCCATGTATGGCTAAAGACGAATCGTACCTGAACTTGTAGCCAAAACCAGAACCGTGAACACAAACAGAATTGCTGCAGAGAAACGTTGTATGTTGCTGGGACTGGGAGAGATGTCTTTGATGTTGGCCATTGTTTTCTTTTCGCTGCCTTTCTTCTCTTCAAGGGGAGTGTAGTCTATACATATATATATACACACATATATATATGTATTAATAATATTTTTTTAATTATCTTTTTCTTAGTGTTTCATTCACAGTCACCCCCCCCCCACTCACCATACCTTAATCTCTCGTTTTTTAAAATTTAAAATTAATTTTATAATTAATAAAAATGAATGTATTTTCGATATTTATCTAATTGTCAAAGTATTCATTAAATATTCATTCACATTGCATAACAAAAAAAAAAAAAATTAAGAACAAAGGAAGGATACGGCCGAAACCCAAAAAGCAAAAGGCCCAACCCAATGCCCAAAAATCCACAGCGACACCGTGAACACTGACCGACCCAGGCCAACACATCTAAGATTAACATACTTCTTTTTAAGATATAATAATAATTCACATTTATTAAGTATGATCATATTATATTACATTAGATGGGGTAAATTAAAAAATTAAAAAAATTCAAATGATACTTTATTGGATAGTGTTGACCACTGCAGTTTGTTATTTTTTAAAATTTTTAGTCTAATTTTAAATAAAATAAGTCTTGGTATGGTTGTACGATTATTTATAAATTATTTGTTATTTAAAAGTTATAAATTCAAATCTTATTAATATAATTAATTTATATTTTTTAACCCAAAATACATAAAAGATATTTGTCAACACAATTGGGTGTATAACAAGAGGGAGTATAGCAAAAAACAATTAAAGTTGTTTCAACTACAATCATTATAGATATAATAGTTGGTTACAAAGCACACTATAAATGGTATAAACTATTAGTAAAATCAATTACAAATTTAACTAACTAATTCCTAAAAATA
The DNA here is from genome assembly GCA_036245055.1 of Diospyros kaki. Lineage (NCBI taxonomy): Eukaryota > Viridiplantae > Streptophyta > Magnoliopsida > Ericales > Ebenaceae > Diospyros > Diospyros kaki. Next base: position 33,769,568 of record BSEG01000007.1, read on the forward strand.
GTCATATAAAGCTGTATCGCCTTGTATCGAGATATTATAAATGAAGACTTGAATTCAATTTCCTATTTCTCTCTTTATTTTTCTTTAATTTCTCTATATTTTCTCCCCCCTTCTTTTTCTTTCTCTTTCTCGTTCTACATTTTGTTCATCGTCAAATCCAAAGTCAAGACAAGATCCTAACAATATTTTAGAAAATATCTTATCAATAGATTTTCATAACCCTCAAAAATGAGTAATGAAAAAGACAAAGTTTGTGTTTTTGTTATACCCAATAGAAAAAGAAAAGGTTTGTATTGTGTAAAAGCCGGTTGAGGAGACATCTAGTATTTTGATGTTAAAAAAGAAAAAATAAACAAATATTTTTAAATATTTTTAATTATTAAATCATAATCAATAGGAACATAAGTTTTTTTTTTATTATTTTTAAGATCAATTTTAAGTCCAAATCAATACATTTGTTATGTTATTCTAAAGGAATATTTTGTACACAAAACTAAAATAACATAAAGTTAATATTTCACCACTTTTTTAAAACTTTAATTTCCTCAATATCTTTGTAAAACATATAACTTTTACATTATTACAAATGTAATTAATTAATCAAAGGGACACCCCACTATTTTGAAAAATTAAGATAGTCTCCCCTGCTATTAAAAGTTGAATGACCATTTTATCCCTCTTTATTTACCAAAAGTAAAAATAAAAATAAATAAAAAATACTGGTGGTCGGTTGCGCCCACTGGCTGGCCACCGGCCACCGGCCACCTAATGGGAGAATTAATTATCGTGGAGTGGACTTAGCAAAGATTATAGAATAAAAAGAAATAGACACGTGGAGCAAGTAATACATGTTTTATATAGACTTGATGAAGTCTTAAGCAAACATTTCATAAAGTCATAATATATAGATATATATATAGATTTGAGATCAAGAAAAAAAATAACGAAATTAATAGGGTTGATGCTAGCGGACCTATAGTGTAATTCAAGAGCCTATTGTCTCAAGGTATGTAAATTATGTTAATTTTAGGGGTGCAAATTATGTTAATTTAAGGGGTTCATAAAATTGAGAAAAAATGACTATTTTGTCTCAGTGTCTAAATGATGATTTTGCCCTTATATAAATCATTCTCCTCATCTAAAATTTGTAGAGTGAATTCTATTTTCTCTATGTCTAAATGAATATTTGTTTATTTTTTGTCTTTGTGTCTATATGAATATTTTTTTATTTTTTTATATTTTATTATAAAAATAAAATTTAAATGTGATTTAGAGATTATTTTTATATTTTGACTTAAGATCTCAAAATTTCAAGCACGACACTGAATGTTAGTTATATATAGAGAGACGGATGAGATTTGATGGGCTAATTAAAGAAGTGCCATTTATATTAATGCTTTGACGCCATTGAGGTGACACATTTACTTGACTTTCAACACATTAATCTTGAAAAGCAAGGATTGAGGGTACGAGATGGATGATGAGACGTTACAATTAATATTTATAGATCTTCAAACTTTAAAACAACAGCAGCTAAAACCCGACTCCGGGCCGGGAAAGATGCACAATCCACGAGCAAACCCTTTGTCGGTGCAGGCCTTGTAACAGCCTTCGGGTTCAAATTGTTTGCAAGACCCTATCACTGTATATGGAGGATCCAAACCCTCTGCCTCAACCGCTCCTTCAATAACAACAGATGAAATTAGACTCTGATATCATCGATCTTGAGAAGAAATGAACTACCCCCTAAAAATGATGGGTTTGATGAGATTTCTACCTGAACTCATAGCAGCCAAAATGAGAATCATGCACACAATCGCTTGAAACAAACGTCGACTGCCACCAGTAGACATTGTAGCCATTGTTTTTGTTGGTTTTCTTCAAGGAGGTGGCCTCAATCAAACCTGTACATGAGAATAATAATATGTGCAGAGTTCATTTATATAAATAGATATATAGAATTGTATCCCAAGCTGGTTTGTTGTAACGAATGCAATGAATGCAATATTATATTGGCAAATCTGGTATCTGATCAGATATTCAGATTTCCTTAACACTGTCTCAATTAATTACGTTATACAATATCTTTTCTTTACTACTAGAGCTTGAAACTTGCTAAGAATGCAATATCTTAAAATAAGGTTCTTTCCAATGAGGTTTACACTTTCCTTAGTTATATGAAAATTAGTGGTGGTGTTTGTGCTATGCCCATGCATGGGCGTGGTGTGGTTGACAGTAATAAATTTGTAATCTCTTTCTTTTTTAATGATAATAATATGAATAATTTTTTTTTATTGAAGATCATAAATTTATTTAATGAATATTACTATTATTTCTTTTTTCATTAAAAAGAATTCATAAGGTTTTAATTAGTCTATATATAATTTACAAAATTTTATGCATGTAAATAATAAACTCATTTCATTTTCTCATTTCCACCATTGAAAGGAAAGGAATCTGTAGATAATAAAGACATTAAGGTGAGATATTTGTACAGACCCTAATGATGAGATATTGATACATTACTCCAACAAAAAATGCTTATGTAATACATATATATATATATAGGTAATGATGTCAACTTATGAAAGGATTATCCTACCATTATGTCGAAAGCAACATTTGCAAACCATATCCCACATTGCCTGTCTGCTTTAGAATATAAAAATTGGGCACAAACGCAATTGGTTGTGTAGTTTGTCAGTGATTGGGTCATTGTGTAATCTATTTCCCAAACCATTTATATCTGCCAAATCCACACCACTGCAAAAAAATAAATAAATAAACAAATAAAATAAAAAACTTTTTTTTAAAAATCTTTTAAAAAATATTATTTTAAAACATAATTTAAAAAATAATCCTAATAAAATAATTCTAATGAGACATAAAAATATAGTGTCCTAATAAAAAAATTTAATAGGGTATAATTTTTAAAGTGTCATAATAAAATAATTCTAATGAAACACTTTGATAAAGTGTCTTAATAAAATAATTTTAATAAGACAGAATTTTTGAAATGACGCAATAAAATAATTTTAATGAGACACTTGGGTGAAGTGTCTTAATAAAAAAATTTAATAAGGCAGAATTTTTAAAGTGTTCTAATAAAATAATTCTAATGAGACGCTTTGATGAAGTGCCCCAATAGAATCGATTTATTACCAAATTAATATGGGCCCATATATTAGTGACGAACCTTGTAGATCAGGTGGTCACACGCACTCACGAGGAATAAGAGGTCCAGGGTTTAAGCCAAGAGAAAATTAAGCGAGAACGCTAGAGTTATTTTCCAGCCTGTCACACGACCGTTTCTTATGGGAGATCCACATGGTCGAGTGCAGAGAGAAGGCCTTGTAAAAAAGATCAAGTGAGAGAGAAAGCATCATGTGCTGCAGGGGGAAAGATCTTGCAGAAAGGAAGACCTTGCGACCTCAAGGTACTTAGAACCATATTTGTTTTTGATGCATTTTTAAAGTTGTTTTTGAGATATTATAATAGATATCTTGATGGATTTACATAGCATGTAAGTGTCTCAATAAATTTTTTGAGCATAATGTGATATTTTTATTAGTGCTCTAATAGCTAAAATATCCCATTAAACTACATATTAAGGTATTTTTAAGTACTTCTTAATTTCAAAATTGTTGTTGTGCATTATTTGCACCAATAGAAAGAAAAAATGAGGAGATATTAAAGTTTTTTAAATCGTTCTTCTACCAAAAAGTGATACAAAGGCACAAAGAAATCATGCTCATAAAAAGATTCCTATCATAGGCGGATGTAGGGGGGTGGCACGGGTTTCAGCCCGTGCCAGCCCCAGCTAAATAGCAGTAATATATATATTATATACATATATGTAAAAGTGCAAGCAGAGCTTCAACTAAATATTAATATAGCCTAGTCCTAGGACTCTCCCTACATCCGCCCCTGATTCCTATTGCTTTGGTATCCTCCAACGATAATATTTTTATATTGATAAATTCAACATCCTATTCAATGGAAGTGAATTATCTTCCTGTTATGTAATAAAAATATTTGAATTACACATTTTAAATTTAGAAAAATATCAAATTTTATAATCACATCTATTAAAATTTAGCTGCATTTTTTTTTTTCAAATTATCCTTACAATAAGATCACAATAAAAAAGTTGTGTATTTTATAAAAAAAAATTAATTTGAGTGCTAACCCAATCATTTGATTAGATTTGTCACTATAATCATGAGTCGTCCTAGAAAATGTCCAAAACTACACATAAAAAACAATTCCCACAAATTCCTAATATAACATGTGCTAATTAACCTCCTCCAATAAGAATATGTAAATCATTTAAACTCAAAAACTTTGCCAACTTCATAGTAACGCAAATCTGAAGTCACCCTTCTAGTTATATACTAAGATAAGAATGGTTGATTTCCTAGAAATATCCTTTCAATGCAATATGAACCTGTCAAGCTCTCACAATTGAAATGAATAGCAGGCATGGTGGGTCTAAAACACTCCAAGGTGGTTTCCATGTCATGGATGATGTGTTTAATTTATGGATTTAGTTTGGTGCTAGTCTAGCTACCCCTACATTAGATTCCACAAAGAAAGCTCTCTATGCCAAGTTGTGTTTAGAATGTTCAACACGCAATCTAAAGATCAAACCCAAAACTCCCAAACACAAGACAAGAGAAGCAACCCAGAAGTTCAAGTTGATGGTTTAGAGATATTTAATTTTATATCAGACCTGTTAAAAGCAAAATTGGAAGTTGCCATGCGATTTAGGTTCTAAGGGACAGAGGTAAGCCTAAGGTGATTGTAATCATTGAAAGATTATTCGTCAAGGATGGGTTCAATGCCCCTACTTTTGTGGGGTTCTCCCTATAAAGAAAGAAATAAGATGAAGGACAACGCAAAAGTTAATGTAATTTATTATTATTACATTCACAACCTAAAAGAAACAGAACTTTTATATGGAAAGCATAATTATATCAATGTGACATTTTTATATTTACTTGTTGGCAAGTGAAAGAGGAAGAGCTTTGCTAGCAATGGAAATATTGGCCCTCTATGACAGAAAGAATATACTTTTAAATTGTGAAAACAACTTATTTGTCAAAATAAAAAACAAAAAGGTTGCGTATTATTATGTCCCTTCCTAACACCCACAAAGCGAGGAGTGTTATACACACAAAAGACCCTTTTTAAAGAAGTAACTCGAACGTGTCCATGGAAGAGTATAAACCTACTCTAATCCAAGCACATGTGCGAACATATAATTATAGGGATCTCTTGGAGTACAATACAAGACAAAATCCCAAAATCTCCATCCTGGGTAATGTTCTTCCCTGCTTGTTTGTTCCCAATTTCCAGATGGCTTATGTAATCATCACAGAATTAATATCTAAAGTGCTCTGAGATAAACTGTAAATTGACTATTAATGGTAGCCAATGTATACTGCTGGAGCAACTCTCCATGTGTAGTATACTTCATGTATCAATTCAGGAAAGACATTTCAACAATCAAATTGGCTGGAATATCCACTATCCCTATGAAAATTAAAGTTATCGACATACCAGAAAAGCTTTTGCAATAAGTATATGTGGCTGAGGAAATAGCAGCCCACGAGTTGAGATGGTTGCACGAGTTGCTCTCAAAGAACCATCAGTTGAAAAATAAATAAAATAAAACATTTGAAACCAATGCTAATAATAGTCTAGGACTGTGTCAATAAATACAGATTTGAGTTTCCTATGAGCCTTCAAGACTATTTATTGGACACGGAAATGGCAGCCAGATATGATCAATCCCACAAGTGGGAACACTAGAAGATACCTAGCCTGAGGTTCTTTGGTGCAAAAGCACCTAACTGGTCCTTCAACATACTTCTTTCTTGAGCAAAGCCATAGTGTATTATCAAATTGCAAACAACCCGATATTTGGTCTTAAACAAATTGCATTCCTCTCTCCCCCTCTTTCTGTGGTCAGGTAAGTCACTATCAATCCCCTCAGTGCCCGGTCCAGGCAAATGATAGCACGTTTAACACAGCCTAGGTGTCAAGATGTAAAAATCATTTCATCTTGTGCCTATCCAAAACATGCATTCACAAAAATAACAATAATAATAAAACTTAACGATTACTAAAGAATTTATGCTAGGAAATATTAAATTCTAATTCACAAATGTCAAAGTAATCACCCGACAACAGAGAAAAACCGGCTGTACGAAGATGAAATACCAATCATAGTCTGAAATTTGTTCATATTCAGTGCACAAGATGTCAACGGATACAGAGAAAAACCTTGAATTAGCATCAATGCAAACTTGAAGTTGTTTTTAATTAACAAGAAAACTGCTATCTTGGATTTGTTAAAAGTCATTAATTTTACGACTAGGTACCAAAACTTTTCATGAGGATGACAAGCACTATAATAAGTATGCAAGGGTGAGAAAGCACTTTTCCAAATTAGCTAATAAAAGTAATTAATTTAAAGTCCAGGAAGGTTTCTGGGAAACACTTGTACCAGAATTTCTTAGTTCTAAATGGATTAAACAGAATGTCGAAGTCAAAACTTTTACCAATCTCAAGGTGGTCAGCTGGTAGGTTCACTATAAATAGCACAACCCTTGCTCAATCAAGACAACCACCACCTCTTTATTTGCTTCTTTTGGTTCCTTTATCTCCACTCTCTTTTGTTCCACAATGGCCTTCTCTCAACTCTCTCTTTCTTTCTTATTTGCAACCTTTCTTCTCATGCAAACTTTGGGAAATGCAGCAACATGCAGTGACTGCTTCACTCACTCTCGAGCGGCTTATTACCCAAATTCTGATAAACAAGGAACAGAAAGTGAGAGTTCGAACCCAACGCATGCTAAAATCAATGCATTACTGTCGATATATACTTTATTTGGCCTTTACAAATTCTACACCAGATTGATTTGTGATCAAATTGCAGCTGGAGCTTGTGGTTTTGGTACATTCGGAGCAACAATCAATGGAGGGGATGTATCAGCTGCATCTGAACTCTATCGCAGTGGTGTAGGCTGTGGTGCCTGCTACCAGGTGATTGATGAGATATCAAACAAAATATATATATATATATATATAAGGGAACTACAAGGATGAAAACATGAAGATTTTGATGATTTTACTTTATCATCACTTTTAAGTTCTAATCATGAAGTTTCTTTATTCTCTTAGGTGAGGTGTACCAACCGTAACTATTGCTCGGATAAAGGCGTCACGGTAGTTATAACTGATCAGGGTAGCAGCGATAGAACCGACTTTATCCTGAGCAGACACGCTTTTAGCCGGATGGCTCAGACTAGCGATAAAGCCACAACTCTACTAGCCCTCGGTGTTGTTGATATTGAATATAGACGGTAATATCAACTTACACCTAAAGCCTACAGAAGCACTTTAGAGGAAGAATGATTTCTATCAGCCTTAAGAATAATTTCCATAGAGTTCAATACGAATTTTATCTCTGTGATAAAGAAAAAGGGAAAGGAAACATATCTCCACTCCTTAGAACTAACTGAATCATTAAAATCTTTGCTCGCATCATGAAGTCATTATTCCGTAAATTTGTTTCTATTACTACTCATCGATATGTAGTTCTTTTACTTATGATTATGACTTTGAGAATTCAAAGCCAGCAGAAAGAAGTAACAAGATTTACCAACTCTTGGAGCTCTCTCTGTCTGTCTCTCTCTCTCAGGGTGCCATGCAGCTACCCAGGCAAAAATATAACATTCAAGATTGATGGGAATAGTAACTACCCTCATTACCTGGCTTTTGTCATATGGTATCAACAAGGCAAAAAGGATATCACTGCTGTGCAGCTATGTGAGGTATTTCCATCCTATCACTATTTGAGACGAGATGTCAACTTGTCTAGTTCAACTTTGAACACACTAGGAGTTCCAAAAAGCCTAGCATTAATAACATAAAAGCCATTAGTTAACATAACAGACAATGTAAAAGCAAACAGTATCTTTCATCACTTATCCTGAATATATATACAGCTAACCTTGCTTCATTGTTTCAAGTATTGACAGAATTTCACATTTGCAGACACAAAATTTCGCTTGCAAGCTATTGGATAGGAGTCATGGAGCGGTATGGACAACTACCTCACCCCCAAGCGGGCCCCTGTCAATAAGGATGCTATTTAGCGATGATGATGGCGAGACGTGGGTTGTTCCGGTTACTAACGTGCCTGAAAATTGGCAACCTGGAAATACATATGACTCGGGAGTACAAGTGAACTAGTAATCAAAAACGTCAAATTCTGATATTCACCAACTACATATTCTACGGCTAGAGAAAAGAATGTCTTCTTTTCTTGTTTTGTTTGTTTCACGTGTTGTCATTCAATTTCTTAGAGATTATAATAACCTTCTGATTGTTTTCACTGTATGGTTGACAAATGACATAAGAGATGTCCTAATCAATGTTTGAACTTCCTTTAGCATATACATACACTAGCTAATCACCTTGTCTCTTTTCCTGTTAATTAGGAAGTAACAAGATCAAATATAAAGCCACTTCTGAATTGGCCCAAAAAGCATGTCACCTTGTCAATATAAAAGTTTATCTTGAATTTTCTTTTCTCGATCAGCATATAAGAAGCCTATAGTTTAGTTCTTTTTTGTTATTGCTCTACAGCTTTGCACTGCTAACATTCAGAATGAGAACATACACATTCAGGCTTCTCACACTGGGAGCTATCATCACGGTGGTCCTATTTTTAAGTTGATTAGTTCCCCCTCTCCCCACGGTGGCTGCCAATCAACCCCTTCTTTTCCTCTTCCTTTTTCATTATCTATCAATAGATTATAGATAGCAGTGTGAGCTCTCCTGAATGCCGCCTCCACCTCATCCGCGCCTGGGCGGTTTGCCGGTTGCTTTCTGAGAAGCAAGTCGTAAGATAAAGTGGAAGACAAGGGGCTGGCCCACCTCTAGAACAGGGGACAACCCCACGCACGGTTCCTTCAGCTTCACCCAGGTGGCACTGGACCACTGTGATCATTCATCGTCCCTTTGCTTCTTGTGAAACTTGTCATCATCAAGCACGTAATTAATAATGCAGAAAGAAGACAACCTCTGGGGTGTGACATAAAAAAAAACAAAGACGGCCCTAGAGGGCGGAGGAATCATCTGCCTCGAATGCTAAGACACTCGATATTATTACGGATCAGAAATAACTCAATATATTTTGACGAATTATAGAGCTACGTCGGTCTCTATATTTAGAAAATAGTTAAATAAGTCATTCTACTTAACTAAGATCAAATTAGTTATAATGCTTTAAAAATGTTGGTTTTGACACAAAGAAAACAGCACACAAAGGTCTAGAAGAGCTATTTTTTTCTTTTAAATCAGAAACATACTTATAGAGATTATACAGTCAAGACTTTCAATCACTTTACCAACTCTAACAACTCCTGTCTCTACTAAAAGAGTAATGCAATTCATCTCTAGTAGTGATGAACAGCCATGATTTGACAATTCATGTAGACTGTGTAGTTGCTTGGTGAAGATGAAAGAGCGCCCAATAAATTTTATTTTTATATTTTAAATAGATGTGCAATGCTAATTATATAATCCACGTGGTTTGCCATATTATTGTTGTTCGAAATGAATATCATTACTCTTGCTGAAATGTAGTTTAAATTAAAAAAAAAAGAAAAAGATGAGGGCCATGTGGCCAATGTTAACGTTCTTCGTGTAAGCCACAATAGAACCACTCTGACAAGGGAGGGAATAGGTGTAGTCTCTTAAAACTATGGATCTCTTAAATTTTTACATTAGTATGATATTGTTCACTTTTACCTTGAGCCATCATAGATTTACTTTTGAATTTTACCATAAAAGGCCTCATACTAATGAAAATATTGTCCAGATTTATATGCCTTTGATCCTCTCCATGTCTAGCGACATAGAACTTTAGATTGTTAAAAGTTAAAAAAAGGTGCAGCACCAAAATCAATAAGAAGAAAAAATTGGACAGCCGCATGTTTGACAAAGGAGAGTAGGTGCAGCCAAATTGACAAACAAAATTAGAGAACGCGTGCAGCACTCTTTTGAAATTGAAGGAGCGTGCAGTCATGGTAAACGCATATGAGGCCTATAAATTATCCTCCCAGCTCATTTGTTAACCATCCCAATATCTCATTATCTCAGAGAGAAAAATAAAGAATTAAAAATATTTAAAATATTTTCTTCTATTTTCAAGAAAGATTATTATTATTATCTTCTTATGATTTAAAGAAAAAATTGTAACTCTTATTATTTTTTTATAGTAAATTCTTTTATCTTTACCATAGGTTTTTACCCTGATTTGTTTAGGGGGTTTTTACATAAAATCTATGTGTCCAATTTTTCATTACTATTATTTTTCTCAAATTATTAAATATGATCTTACTCTAATCCAATGTTATTCTACAACATTTTGTTCACCCAACAATCCTTCATTCAAACAAAAGGCCACATCATTGTGTTTTTTTTTTTTTTAGGTCTTTCCTCCAACTATCATCCTTCATATGTTCCATCGAGATCAATTATTGATATTCACCATGGGCCTCACCTCCATGAAGTTCTAGAGTACCCTTTACCTCAAGAGCCCGCTCCAAATAAAGCCCAATCACAAATTCAATAGAGAGCTTAATCGGGACCCACCATCTTTGTCTAGCATTTCGAGAATTTCCTCCACACACTCTCCTGACTAAGTCTGGGGCCTGGGCTCTGATACCACTATTAGGACTATGGACATCCCAAATCTCCTCTTTGGTATGATATTGTCTACTATGGGTCTAAGGCATCATGAATTTACTTTTGAATTTTACCCAAAATGCCTCATATTAATAAAAATATTATCCACACTTATATGTCTTTGATCCTCCTCATATTAGTCGAGGTGAGACTTTAGTTTGCACACCCAACATAATCTTTGGTGAAAAAGGAAAAAAGAACCAATTCCAAGAAATCCAAATCATCTAAAAGAATGGGAATGGAATCCTTCTTGATCCAATGCGAAGAGGGCTACTCCTGAAACAGAATTCCTTGGACGAACAAAACAGATATCACGGTCAAAAGATAGCTTCTCAGTCCACCCTTTCTCTATATCTTCATTGTTGGGATTGAATGATTATTGATTTAAGCATTAAAATGTTCATTTTAAAATTTCATAGAAGGGTTCTTCGCTTATTTTTTAGGTTCTTTAGAAAATCCATCACCATATGAGGGACATCTCTCACCATCCACTTCAGCCGTTACTCTACTTCCTCATATGTCCAACTTGTCCTTTCTTGAAGGCACACAATTATGCATCATCAATAATGCATATATATATATATATATATATATAGATAGATAATGTCAACTATCCCCCATCTTAGGGCCACATATGAATGGATTGCCTTACCATTATGCAAAAAGCAGAATTTGCAGGCGACAATAACAAAGCATCCATTCCCTGCTGCTTGCTTTAAGATATAAAAATTTGGGTGGAAAGGCATTTGGTTGTGTTGTTGCAATGACTAGGTCATCATCCAATCTACTACTCAAAGTATTTGTAACCATCAAACGCACGCAAAGACCTGTAGAAAAATTGGGGGATATATTAAATTTAGTTTCTTGTGATGGAGAATTTAAATTGTGTCTTGAATCATTCTTCTCCCCCAAACAAGTAATGCAAAGACCCAAAGGAATTATGCCCATAAAAGGAAACCTATTATTGATTTGGTAGCATCTAATGATAATGTTTTCTTAATTATAAAGTATATAGCATAAGACATTAAAACTCTTTAAGTCAGTAGAACAACTTTAAATTTCACAATCATGTCAAGTAATCTTTACATTTTCAATATTATCATTATAATAAAATTACAATCTCTATTCATACAAACTTTATAGTAACTTATGGCAACCGCCTATAATAACAATATGTAAGTTATTTAAACATAAAACTTTACCTTAATAAACTTCATCATAACGCAAATGTGAAGTCACCCTCCTGTTATACTATGATTGAAACTGTTGATTCCCTAGAAATATCTTGTCAATGCAATATGAACCTAGCTTTTCACAAATGAAATTAATAGCAGCCGTGGTGGGTCTAAAACACTCTGGGTGGTTTCCATGTCATGGATGATGTGTTTAATTTTTATGGATTTAATTAGATTGATGCCAGTTTAGCTACCCCTACATTAGACTCCACAAATTAAAGATAGCTTTTGAATTTGGTACCAAGTTGTTCTGAGAATATTCAACAAGCAATCTAACGAAACCCAAAACTCCAAGCACAAGAGAAAGAGAAGCAACCCAGAAGTTCAGGTTGATGGTGTAGAGGTATTCAATTTGATATCAGACTCTTAAAAAGCAAAACTGGAAGTTGCCATGTGATTCAGGTTCTAAGGGACAAAGGTGAGCCTAAGGTGAAGGTCCCTACTTTTATCAGGATGGGTTCAAGGTCCCTACTTTTATCAGGCTCTCCCTGTAATAAAAGAAATAAAATGAAGCACAAAATATAATTAATGTAATTTAGTGTAGAAAGGCTTACATTCGCAGGCTACAAAGCAATTAAGAAAAATACTATACAAATCAAATTTTTCTATCAATGTGATATTTTCATATCCACTTATTGGCAAGTGAAAAAATCCTTCCTAATAGCATATAATAGCAAACTATATATATATATATATATATAACTGGGACATTATTTTAAGAAGTAATTCCAACATGTCTGTGGAAGAGCATAGCCCGAGTCTAATTTTGCAAGTCACCCCTCTTTTTGGGGTTGGAAATCCTTGGGCAAAAGAGCCATTTAACTCTATTTTACCACACCCTCCTATTTATGGGCATACCTCCAAGAAAGTTTAACCCTCACACAACTCGAATTCCAAGTTCAGAAAGCTCTAAAAGCATATAGAATTGCAAACCGTTGAATAACTCTACATGAACAAATTGCTAGTAAATTCCGGGATCTAATCAAGAATACATAAGAACATATAATTGAAAGGACCTCTTAGAATACAAGACAAACCCCCCTGAAATCTCCATCATGTTTGATGTTCTCCCTTGATAAAAGGAAATTCCTCTCAGTTGTATTGGTAATGATGTCTTTACAAGATTATATATAAGAGAAGTAATCTAAAAGAAGAAATAAAATTTTGTACAAAAATATAAAAGATCTTAACTAGGAAACTATCCCAAATACTGTAGATCACACTATTTATGTTAACACTCTTCCTCAAATTGGAGCATGAAGATTAAAATGCCTAACTTGAGACGTAAGAAACAAAACTGTAGAGGACGAAGGGACTTAGTTGTTGAGCTAACTTGCTCCATTCGATCTCTAATCAAGTTTTGAAAATTAACAAAAATAATATTTTAAAAATATGTATTAATTGTAACCCTCAACTATTTCCATTCAAATTATAAAATATTTCTCATATTATACTTGTTATCAAAAGTGATATTTTCATAGAAATTATTTTCTAGAAAATTAACGATATAAATATATAGGTTTTTTTTTTTTTAAATCTAGACTAAGAGTTGACTCCTAACCATAGATAGTTGACTCCTAATATGCCAATCAACTCTGGCAAAGCCACAGTCAACATAGCTGAGAGCTTGTTTATACAGAGTTGAACTAGCCGAGAGCCTTTCTTGAATAGTCTGCTGCTAGTCTTGGGTTCCCAATGCGCAATGCAATTTTAGCTAAGAGAAGACTAAGTGGGGAGAATTAGGAATCCTGGATTGAGGAAATTCAATGGATTTATGGCTAAGGATTAACAATAGGCTATGATTTCATTGTAACTCCTGTGATTATAAATATGGAGAAAGCAAGGGAAATCAGAAGGAAAAAAGGGAAAAAGTAAGGGAAATTGGAAGGAAAGAAAGGCTAGCGTGAGCGTGGAAAAAAAAATGCATCGAGAGCTAATGAGTGAGGTAAGTAGGACATATATCTGAAAACAAATGAAGTTGGTTTTAGTGATACCGATCTAAATAATTCTTTTGCCTTATTATGTGCTTTATTATGTTAAAAGAATTTTAAGGCGTGATGTCAGTGACTAACAATTTAGAGAAATTTTGCAAAAGAGGCAGTATACATTATTTCGATAAGGGTTAATATATTCTTTGTACAAATTACATTATCATAACTTCCATATGATGATAAGGGAGTGCCTACAATAAGGCTATGGGTTTTGGGGATGAAATAAAGCTTGTGTTAAGGTCCAGAGAAAATCATATTGGGCTACCAAGAGTCCGAGATGGATGAGGTGGACAGGCCTGCATGCATGATGTATTCCATGTTTTTATGTGATTGTCATGAGCTAAGATTTGTTATTTTACATATTATTCTTTACTAACTCTTAGGACTCACCCCTCCTAGCTATCCTTACAGATAACCCAGGACCTAGCAAGGGAAAGGTGGTGATGGTGGTTGCATTGCCGTTGGACGCAGATGAAAGGCCATGTTAAGCCAAAATAGTATCTTGTTCGGAGCAGTCTAGCTGCTAGTGGTTGAGGTGTCGTATAATTGTTTATTTTGTTATTTGGAACGTGAGCTATGTGGTTGTATTTTTGGTTTGTAATAAGTTATTGTGAGATAAATGAGTTTTAAGCAAAAGGTTAGGATTTTTTATTATTTACTGGAACACAGTGGATTTTATGTAAGTTTACTCACATTATCTCATCATACCTCTGTAACAGCTCTAAGACTCCAAGCATGTTGCCCGACCAAAATTCGAGTGCCCTCCACTGTCAATTATTATTTTGGGATTCAAATTCTCGATGAGTGAAGGCGGTGAAAACTGGATCCCACCTAAGGCGCCCAAACTTGTAAAGGCATAACCTTCAAATTCGGCCAAGCACCGTGGTTGTAACCGTGGGTTACGATGGCACCTCGGAGGTGGGACCGAGAGTGCCACACCATGCCTTTACAACAAAACATTACCAACTAAAGTGATTACATCCACTAGCAAATAAGTATCAAGAAACGTTTCACATGTTAACACTCATCCTTGAAACTTTTTTAAAAGACTCCTAGCTTGCTTCTTAACACATTAAACTTGTCACAGGGAAGTGCCTTAGTATGTCAGCTAATTGCTCTTCAAACCTACAATGCATTAACTGAGCATCTCCATTCTTTTATGCTTTTCTTATAGCATAAAATTTGACATTTATATGTTTTGTTCTCCCATGTTGGACAGGATTCTTAGCAATAGAAATGGTTGAATTGTTGTCACACCATAACATAGTAGGTTCCTTTTGCACATAATTCAGGTCTGTCAAGACCTCTCTAATCCTTATAGTTTGATTTGAAGCTACTGCTACAGCAATGTACTCAGCTTCAACTAAGGATTGAGCAACTACATCTTGCTTTTTGGAGTTCTATGAAAATACTCCACTCCCAAATGAAAAAACATACCCAATTGTGCTCTTAGAATCATCTATAGATCCTACCCAATCACGGTCAACAAAACCTTCAAGTTTTCCATCAGTTCTGCAATAAAGTTAAGGTTTGATTCTTACTTCTACCATTGTTTAAGTACCTAGTCTAGCTTATATGTCGTATGATTTTTCATACTAGCTGGGTAGATACGAATTTTAGGAGTTTTGTATTATGTTAAGATTGTTTCTTGAAAAAGATAGCCCGAAATTTTCAAAGTTATAACATGCTTGAAAAAGTGGGGCATTACATTAACAAATAGAGATCAATCATCACGCCACAATTACAATTGGGTTGAGAAATATATGAAGACAATTCATCGATCCCACATGGATTTCAATGTGGTGTAATAAGAAGAGATGGAATCAGTACCTAGTTTGTGTTGAAAATTCTCTTGTTGCAATTTGAAGATTTGTGAAATATTCTTTTGAGATAATTGAATTTTGAGATCACACAAACATCAAAGGTAGTATTGGCCCAAAGAACGCTTGATTTGAGCGAGGGATCAATGTTGAAAAATAAAAGAGTAGATAACTCAACTTGACCACTCAAAGAAGAAAAGACTCTTTACATCAATTGCTAGAACATTTCTAACTCACACATGGAACTCTCTATTAATGAGTTTCCACTCACTTCTTTGATGAATGAAACTAGCAAGCTAAACACACCTATTTATACTAGTACTCAAGTAATTACAACCATTCATTTAACTAAATAATAACCACACACTTGGCTAAATAATAGCCACACATTTGGCTAGTGGTGTAAACTTAAAGATAATGAATCATCTCATCATCAACTTGGTGTCCCATCAATTAGAGATGACATTTAAGACTCCCCCTCATCACTAATTTGGGTCTTCTTTATGACACCAAGTAATTCTCGACACTTCGAGAATTTTATGAAGCTTAAGCTTTTCATTAATATATCTGCAGTTTGATCATCCATTTTGATTGACACCATCTGAATCTGATATTGCAAAACCTTCTCTCTAAGATAGTGATAATGAACCTCAACATGTTTCGTTCTAGCATGAAACACAGGATTCTCATCTAAACGTATTGCTGATAGATTATCACAGTGTAGTTGTACTGAATAATCTATTGGTTGTTGTGTATCTTCCAACAATTGTACTAACCATGTGCATTCTTGTGTTGTCATTGTTGTTGCTCTATATTCTGCCTCTGTGCTTGATAAAGACACTGTTGGTTACATTTTCCTGCATCAAGAAACTACTCCTGATCCAAGAATAAACATATACCCGGTAGTTGATCGACGGGTGTCGTGATCTTCTGCATAATCAGCATCACAATAGCCAACTAGCTTGCAATCTTCACCTTTCTTGTACAGAAGACCATAGCCAATTGTGCCCTTCACATATTTTAATATTCGCCGAACTTCTTCGAAATGTGACTTCTTTGGATTTTGCATGTATCGATTTATCACACCAACTGCATAGGAAACATCAGGTCGAGTCAAGGTCAAGTAGATAAGACTACCTACCAATTGTCGGTACATTGCCGCATCTTCCATGTCTTTTCCTTCATGTGCGCACATCTTGCAATGTGATTCCATCAGTATTGAGATCGGCTTGCATTCTAACATACCGAACTTTTTCAACAAGTCTCTAGAATATTTTTGCTGACAAAGAAATATTCCTTCTTGTGTGCGATCAGCTTCTAGACCAAGAAAGTGCTTAAGTTGACCAAGCTCTTTCATTTGAAAGCAAATAGATAGATTCTGCCTTGTTCGAAAAATCTCTCATTCATCATCTCTGGTGATGATTAAGTCATCCACGTACACCAGTACCACTGCCAATTTTCCTTCACTAGCTTTAACAAATAAGCTAGAATCTACCTATGCCATTGCATAATCACTTTGTGTTAAGAATTCAGCAATTCAACAATCTTACTGTACCATGTCTTGGGTGCTTGTTTCAATCTATAGAGTGTCTTCCTTAGTTTACACACGTACTTTGGATAAGCTTTATTCTCAAATCCTCTTGGTTGATTCATGTAGATCTCCCAATCCAACTCTCCATGCAGAAAGGCATTGTTCACATCCATTTGCCACAAACTCCAATCTTCGTTGGTTGCAAGGGCAAGTAGAACTCGCATTGTTGTAAGTTTCCCCACAGGACTAAACATTTCATCATAGTCTAGTCCATACTGCTGAGAGAAACCCCGAGCTAGTAACTGAGCCTTGTACCTCTTGATTGACCCATTTAGACGACACTTTATTTTGTAAACCCATTTACAGGATATGAGTTTCACATCTTTAGGATTTGGCACGAGATCCCACGTCTGATTTTGCTCCAGTACAGTGATTTCTTCTCCCATAGCTTTAATGCATTCAGAACTCTCTGATGCTTCTTCAAACATTTTAGGCTTTGTTACAATTACTTCTTCAACTATGGCTGCATTAGCATATTTGGGATTTGGCTTTCGAGCTCTTGTTAACCTTCTAAGTTGTGATTGTGGAACTGACTCTTCCACTTCACCTAGTCTATCATCTTGTCGATATACACCAGTTTGCCAAGGATTTTGAACTAACCCTTGTTCAACACCGTCATCGTCGTTTGGATCTTCTGGTTCATTTGAATTTTGGAGTTGAACAGAATGCTCCCCCATCTTTTGTTGTAACTAGTCTTCAAACTCTCTCGAATCTGGCAACACCTTCTTTTCTAAGGACCACCAAGAAGATACTTCATCAAAAACCACATCTCGTGAAGTGTAACATCTTCCAGTCATAGGATTGCAACATTTCCACCCTTTTCTCTGATCATCGTATCCCACAAATATACATCTGATTGTTGTCTTATCAAACTTGCTATGTAAATGATCAAGAACAAATACATAGCATACACATCCAAATACTTGAAAGTGGCTAACTGTAGGTTTTATTTTCCATAGTTTCTCAAAGGGTGAAACAAACTCTAACCTTGGTTGAGGAAAATTGTTGATCACATGAGCTGCTTTTCTCATAGCTTCGGCCCAAAACCTTCTAGGCACATTCCTCGCATGTAGCATACTTCTACAAACTTCTGCAAGATGTCGGTTATTTCTTTCTGCTACACCATTATGTTGTGGCGTATTGGCACAGGTATACTGACGACGTATTTGGTATTCTCCTAGGTATCGAGAGAATTCGTCTGAGCTATATTCTCCTCAGTTATCTGTACACAAACATCAGATCTTCTTTTCTACTTCTCCTTCAACTATTTATCGAAACTCTTTACACTTTGAGAATGTGTCAGATTTTTCTTTCATAAAGAAAAGCCACACATACCTGGAGAAGTCATCAATAAATGTCACCATGTATCGCATCCCACCAACTAATGGTTGCTTGACTGGCCCGAACACATCAGAGTGAACCAACTCTAATGGCTCATTTGCTTTAAACTTTGATTCCTCGTATGGCAATTGATGTGCTTTGCCATACTGGCATCCCGCACAGACCATGTCTATTCTCACGTCAAGCTGAGGAAGTCCCTCAAGCATCGACTTCTTTACCACTTAGCTTGGAATAGCTAACATGACCCAACTGCATGTGCCACAAATCTGCAGTCTCGTTCCTTCTCGTCTTATCTACATATGCAGACTCTGCTGACATCACGTAATCTAATTCCAATCGTTGTCCTTCCATTGTCGGTTTTTCTGAGATTTTGAGATCTCGATACACCTTTACATCTCGAGGACCGAATAAGACATAGTAGCCTGATAATGTCATTTGAGCCACAGATAGCAAGTTTTTCTTCATTCCTAGAACATGGTAAACATCTTGAAGTGTCACCTAGTTAGAATTATAACGAGATATGATTATTACCTTACCAATGTGAGCTATTGGTAATCTTGAGTTGTCATCCATCACCACCACACGACTTCCCTTATACTCAGACATGTTTTCTAGCTTGTTTTTATCACCTGTCACGTGATTTGAACAGCCTGAGTCTACGATCCAGTCATTCTCGTAGTCAATTCGTTCAGGTGTTATTACTGTGAGAGCTAATTCTTCTTCCACCGTAGCAAATGATGCTTCAGCATCCCAACGACTTTTGTTATTTTCCTTAGAACTAGAAGTAGTAGCATTGCTCTCAACAGTCTTTTTCTTGGACCAACAATCTTTCGCCATGTGGCCTTTCTTGCCACAATGATAACAATTTCCATCAAACTTCTTTCTTTGATTAGATTGACTATTCTTGTTGTTGTGCCTCTGAGCTCCCCCTAATTGTGAGCTTCCTTGATGACCGCCTGATCTATCATCATTTCTTCTTGATCATTTCCTAATATTCTATTTGGGTATATCTTTGCCCTTACCACTGAAGAGCGTTTCTTCCTTACTTTTTAGTGAGACTCCTCCCATCTGCTTCGCCAATGCTTCTTGACCTACAAGCAAGTTTTCAAACTCAACAAGTGATGGTTGAGTAGGTCAACCTTGTACTACAGCAATAAAGCCTCTATACTCAGGTCTCAACCCATGAATGATTATTCTTTTCATTCTGGGTTCTTCAATACGGGAAGTTTGATCAAGTTGAGAAATTTCACGGCACAGAAGCTTTACTTTTGTGAAGTATTGATTGATCATTAGATCACCTAGCTTAATGGGCAATAACTCATTCTCCAGAAGTTGTAGTCTTGTGTCATTCTTCTTTGAAAATAGTGTAGCAAAAGTCTCCCAAGCTTCTTTTGGCTTGTAGCATCCCAAATGTGCTCCAATATTTCTTCCTCAATGGTGGTCATTAAGGCAAACATTGTTTTACCCGCTTTAATCTTCCATTTATGTAAGATGCCATTGGCATCTTTTGTTGAAAATAATTGATTCAGTATATAGGGCTACAAATATATTTTTTAAATGTGTAATACTATCTTAAAGTTTAGCCAATTAAAAGTGATCTATAAAGTTTATTTTTGGCCTATTGGGTATTAAACTATCATGGAATTAATGTGTAGAGACATAAGCTATATTTCTAAATTGATGAGAGGCCAATTTGAAAATATTAGAAGTTGTTAACTACTTTTAGCAGTTATATAAAGGGGTTATGGTCCCCAATTGATAGTGAAGTTTTCATATTTCTGCATCCCCATCAACAGAGAAATTCTAAGAAACTAAGAATTAATTAGAAGATCAAAAGGCCCGTTTTGATCAATCATAACAATGGATACAAGTACACTTCCGCTTATTGTTCATTTTATTCTTAATGATTTGACATGAATGTTCTTGAAATTTAGATAAAAATTCCACAAGTGGTATCAGAGCAGGTTTTCATGTTGAATCATTAAGAATCGTATTATTTATGATTCATGATTTACTTTTAGTATTATGATCTTTAAGTTTTTTTTATGAATTCAGTTTTTCAAAATCAATTTTTACATTTAGTTACGTGCAATCAAAAGACTGCGCTAGTAAGGAACAGCCGCGGGCATTTGGTCGCAGCATTAAGAAAATCAAGGCCGCGGCCAGTGGCCACGGCATCAAGATGGCAGCTGTAATAGCCGAGAATTATTTAAGAATATAAATGGTATTAGGGGAAGGGTATAAGTGAAATTATCGAAAGAAATAGACTATAGGGTACACTATCAATGTTTTAAGAGACCGAATCAACCAGAGAGAGTACCCCTAACCCTAGTTGATTAAGAAAAATGGTATAGTAAGGATGAGTGATTTAATTTATGATTTTAGGAATAAAAAAAAGTGGGAACGGGAACAATTTTTAGTACAGCTGTCGACTAGGCTGAGAAAATCAAATCGACGTAAGGATAATCCAAAAAGTTAACGAAGCCTATTAAAGACTAATATTTTATTTATAAAATAACTCTTAAGTGATTTCGGGTTGAAACAAATGGATTTAAGGTCAAATTGACCAGCTAGGCCTAAGTGTAATTTTTTAATTTTGCCCGAGAGAGGTCAAGACGATAGATTTTTGGAAGTTTCGAAAGTTAAATGAGAAGTACTAAACTTGTGAGCCTTAGCGATGGTGTTGGAAAGATCAGGGGTATCATGGAAGGGGCCAAAATGTGATTTGGTGAAATCAGGGGTGGAAGTGCAATAAACTAAAATTTGGCAGTGTGAACATAAAGGGGAAACGGCCGTCGTACTGCCACCGCACATGGAAGCTGATTTCGGCGATGGGACGGCCAAGGGTGGCTTAGGGGAGGTCGCATACCGCGGTAGGAGGCTTGGGGACCAAGCCATGGCTGATGATTGGCCGAGAGAATGTCAGTTTTCGGGTATAAAATGGGCTGAGGGTTTTGATGATTTTGGCAATAAATCGGTGTTGTTTTTGGATGATTTTGGGAGCTTTGATA
The DNA here is from genome assembly GCA_036245055.1 of Diospyros kaki. Lineage (NCBI taxonomy): Eukaryota > Viridiplantae > Streptophyta > Magnoliopsida > Ericales > Ebenaceae > Diospyros > Diospyros kaki. The sequence goes on from BSEG01000007.1 coordinate 33,791,321, forward strand.
AGGGGGTTTAAATCCTTGCAACAATGAGAGAAATTCTGGAGAATTTGGAGCGAGTTAGAGCACGTTTGAAGGCTGTTCATGCGTCGCCAGAAAACTTGAGCCAGTTTGCCTCACTATGCCTGCAACAGCCATTTTGGAGGCTTTTTTTTTTGCCTAAAATTGGTGTTGTTGTGATCGACACATCGAGGGCTTCAAGAAGGTGTCATAGTTTTGGCCATCGGAGTCGTCGTCGACGGCTGGATAATTGGAGAAGATGGTGGTGCATGAGCTGCATGCACCACACACCACTCGCACCCACGTGCCAGGCGCGTGAAGGCACGTGACAGAAGCATTTTCAGTATTTCTTTTTCAACAATTTTTGTTAATTTATTTTATGATTTATCATGTGGAAAAATTGGGAGAAATAGTTGAGGAAATAATTATTTTGGAATTATCAAGGTGAAAAATGGGAAAAAATAGATAAAATTATGAAAAAATTAAGAAAAATAGATTTTAATGCTTCCTTAATTAAATATGAAGTTTACGGAGTGTCGTGACTCGAGGTTGAGTATATGTACGAGTTTATGCGATTTGGCAGGCAAATCGTGGCATTACACGAGGATCAAAGTATTCCGAATACGTGCAGGTGAGTGGTTTGATTATAGTTTTACCTTGTCTTGAAAATGTGTTGGAGTGTGTGTAGTGGGTTCTAGTGAGCGGTTTTACCATCTCGAACTTAGGTTACACACGATTGGACCAGTTCTAATGAGCAAATTTACCCTCCGGAACTTGGGTTGTTTTGCAAAGGCATTTTACTTATGTACTGGTGGCATCATTTGCATATTGAACATATAGTATATTGCATCAACTGTTTTTACTTATAAAAGAGTCTATGCATGGCGTGTGATTTTCATATCATCGGGGTATTGGTATTCGTGTCGGTGTTGTGTCCATATGGGATGAGATGGGGTCTACTTGAGAATGGGGCAATGTTAATCCGGGTGAACGATTGACATGGTAGGGCACTCGAGGGATTAAGTATGTCGCGGCAAGGTCAACCCCAACAGTGTGTGGAATGGATTTTCCCCAGGTAGTTGAGTATGTCAGGGAGATTTTTCAAGTTAGACGTGTTGCATGTTGTTATGGTCTGTTTATGCCATACTCGTGTGTCTTTCATGCATTCAGTAAATTGTTTCATGCCATCACTTAGATATTTTATCATCTAACCTGGGTTATGCCCCTCAAACATGCAACGTTCTAGCCAGGGACTGCTACGAGGGCAAGGATGTGGCCAGTTGAGGGCTAATGATATTTAGTATGATAGTCGTTGTGTCACTTTGAAGGCGTTAGTATTTATTTCAATAATTGTACGAACGATTGCATGACAATATTGTAATATTTAGTGGTTTTGTAATACGCATTTCGATGTGAGAACATCTTGTATGAAACTTGTGGTAGGCCACGATATTTTAATGTTATTTATTCCATTGTATTGTATTATGTCACGTTTAGTTTAAGATTATTGATCTTGATAGTTAAACAGGTAAGACTAGAGTTCTCGAGGTTTGTATCTGCATGTGAAGGTTGTTCTTGATACACCACGCGTGTTGAACTTGGAGGGAAAAAAAAAAAGAAATCCCGAAAATACTCTTATAGTGACACGCCTGGCAAGACGAGGTGTTACAGCAGCGGCCATTTGGCCGCTGCATTAAATAAAATGAAAAGATGCGACCAGTGGCCGCGGCATTAAGAAAAAGAAATGGCCGCAGCATCGTGGCAGAAGGGCGGCCTAACCGTTGCCTCCATTCTAGGGGATGAAACTCCTAGGGTATTCAGATATGGGCCCAAAAAGGTCCATAGCAATTTAGGCTTTTGGGCTACAGGCTAAGCCTACAATAAATCAGTTAATCAATTTATTAATTAATTAATTAATCAAATTTAGTAAATTAATTAATTAATTAAATTCAGTAAATTAATTTAAAATAGTTTTTTTTTCTCTTTAAAAAAAATTTGGGGCTATTTGATGCAATTTTAAATTCAGATATTGGCTTGCTTATATATATATTTTGAAATAAATTAATTGAAACAACATGTCGCCAAAGTGACCTCTTTTGTGAAAATTAATTTATTTTGAAATATAGACAGTTGTGTGGAATAATTTGTGTGAATATTTATCGGTCCAAATGAAACTAAATGTTTAACATAATTTCATGTACACTTATGATAATAAATGCGTGATAATTGTTCGGTTTATACATGTAACTGATAAATCAGCCCAAAGGAAGAATTATTGTTTGATATGTAATTATTATCAGTGTTTGATTGCTACACGAAGAGTACCACTTACAATTAATATTATTGTCCAAAGACTTGATATTAATGTTGTGCTAGGTATCTTGTGATGGGGCTCACCATTATTTGAATTTATTGATTGATTTATTATCGATATTAACTGAGCAATTTTTTTATTTGGTTATTTTGTTTTCTATACAGCTAATGTGTCTGCTACTACAATAACTGCCAATATAAATTAAATTCCCATGTTGAATGGGACAAACTTCAAGGATTGGAAAGAGAACATTTTAATTGTTCTAGGCTGCATGGATCTAGACCTTACGTTCAGGATTGAGCAACCCGCTCCTCTTATGGATGAAAGTTCACTTCATGATAGGAGGAATTTTGAGAAGTAGGACCGCTCAAATCGCATGAGTCTTATGATCGTTAAGCGCAGCATTCCAGAAGCCTTTAGGAGTGCAGCGTCCGAAGGGATAACTAATGCTAAGAAGTTCCTTGCCGAAATTGAGAAGCATTTTGCAAAAAACGATAAGGTTGAAACAAGCACGCTTTTGCAATGCTAGATTTCAATGAAATATAAAGGCAAAGGTAACATAAGGGAGTACATCATGGAAATATCTCACATTGCTTCAAAACTTAAGGGATCGATTAAAGCTTGAGCTGTCTAATGACTTGCTTATGCATTTGGTATTAATCTCGCTTTCAGAACACTTCAATCAATTTAAGGTCAGTTACAACTGCCAGAAAGAGAAATGGTTTCTAAATGAGCTCATTTCTTATTGTGTGCAAGAGGAAGAAAGGTTGAAGCACGATAGAACTGAAAGTGCTCACTTGGCAAGCATAAGGGCAAGAAAAGAAAGAAATGATATGAAGCTACTCCTACGAGTCCAGCACAAAAGAAACAACAACAAGACAATAAGGGTTGTTTCTTTTGCAATAAGACTGGACATGTAAAGAAGGATTGTGCCAAATATCATGCTTGGCGTGCAAAGAAAGGTACAATTCTTACTTTGGTCTGTTATGAGGTTAATTCAGCTTCAGTACTTAGAAACACTTGGTGGTTAGATTTTGGTGCTACTAATCACATAAGTGTTTCTATGCAGGGTTGCCTGAGCTACCGAAATCCAAATGATGGTGAAAGATACATCTTTTGGGAAATGACAAATCGATGGAAGTTGATGTAATAGGCACCTTTAGGCTATTGTTAGCAACTGGTTATTATTTGGATTTGAAAGACACTTTTGTTGTACCATCTTTTAGACAGAATTTGGTTTTTGTTTCTTTATTGGACAAATCTGGATATTATTGTTCATTTGGAAACAATCAGTTTAGTTTTTCATTAAATTCAAATGTTATTGGTACTAGTTCATTATGTGCGTATAATAACCTATATTTGTTAGATACTGTTGATCATATCATGAAACTTTGCATGTGGAATCTCGTGGTACTAAACGCAAATTAAACAAAGAAAATTCAGCGTCATTATAGCACAAACGATTAGGTCATATCTCAAAAGCTAGAATTGGGAGACTTGTGTCTGATGGCATTTTGGATTCCCTTGACTTCACAAACTTTGATGTCTGCATTAATTGCATCAAGGGAAAACAAACCAAAACTAAGAGATTAGATGCCAACAGAACTTCAGAAGTCTTAGAATTGATTCATACAGATATTTGTGGACCATTTCCTACGACTTCTTGGAATTGTCAACAATATTTTATTTCATTCATAGACGATTACTCACGTTATGGGTACCTATATCTCATTCATGAGAAATCTCAATCCTTGGACGTGTTCAAAGCTTTTAAAGCTGAAGTTGAGAATCAACTCAGCAAAAGGATTAAAATCGTCAGGTCTAATCATGGTGGTGAGTACTATGGCAGATATGACGGTTCATGCGAACAACGTCCAGGACCATTTGCTAAATTCCTAGACGAATGTGGAATCGTCCCACAGTACACTATGCCAGGATCTCCTAACATGAATGGTGTAGCTGAAAGACGGAACAGAACTCTTAAGGATATGGTGAGGAGTATGATTAGTCATTCTACCTTACCAAAATCACTCTGAGGAGAAGCACTAAAGACTGTAGTTTATATTCTAAATAGAGTACCAACTAAAGCAGCTGTCAAAACACCTTATAAGCTTTGGACAGGCAAAAAGCCTAGTTTAAAACATTTTCACATTTGGGGATGTCCAACTGAGACAAGGCCTTATAGGCCACATGAAAAGAAATTAGACTCCAAAACTGTGAGCAGCTATTTTATTGGTTATTTTGAGCGATCTAAGGGCTACAAATTTTATGATCCCACACTTAGGTCAATTTTTGAAACGAGAACTGCGACATTTTTTTAGGATATTGAGTTTGGGGGGAGAAATAAGGTTAGAGACATTGTCTTTGAGGAGGAATCGATTTTGATTCCTACTATTATTTTTTATAATGTACAGGCTTCTATACTATCATTGATCAAGAAAGAAATCAGAAACCTTAACAAGACATTGTTGAACAACCTCCCATTCAGAATGAAGTAATTATTCCTGAAGAACAAACTCAACAACCTTAAGAACTAAGGATATCCACTAGAGAAAGAATAAGTGCTATCCCAGACGATTATATAGTATTTCTTCAATAACGTGAGGAAGATGTTGGAATGGTGGATGATGATCCAATTAATGTCCATCAAGCCATGTACGATTCTAACTCTCAAAAATGGATTAATGCCATGAATGAGGAGTACAAGTCTATGCAAGACAATAAAGTTTGGGATCTTGTCCCATTACCAGAAGGTGTGAAACTCATTGGTTGTAAATGGATATTCAAAACCAAGAGAGATTTGAAAGGTAATGTGAAAAGATATAAGGCTCATGTTATAGCTAAAGGCTTTACCCAAAAAGAAGGCATCGACTACAAAGAGACTTTCTCTCCAGTTTCTACGAAAGACTCTTTTAGGACTATTATGGCGCTTGTTGCACATTTTGATCTTGAGTTACATCAAATGGATGTTAAGACAGCATTTCTCAATGGCGACATTGATAAAAACGATCTATATGGTGCAACCAGAAAATTTTGTATCAGGAGACCCAAAGAATATGGTTTGCAAATTAAAGAAATCCATCTATGGGCTTAAACAAGCTTCTCGTCAATGGTACCACAAATTTCATCAAGTAATTATCTCATTTAGTTTTGAGGTTAATGCTATGGATGATTATGTGTATCAAAAGTTCAGTGGGAGTAAACATATTTTCCTAGTTTTGTATGTTGATGACATACTGCTTGCCACTAATGATATAGGCTTGTTGCATGAAACCAAGAGATATCTATCAAAAAATTTTGAGATGAAAGATCTTGGTGATGCCTCTTTTGTATTAGAGATTCAGATACACCGAGATCGTTCTCGGTATATTCTTGGATTATCACAAAAGAGCTATATCAATAAGGTGCTTAAAAGATTTGGCATGCAGAATTGTAAATTAGGTGACACTACTGTCATTAAGGGAGACAAATTTAGTCTCGGTCAGTACCTTAAGAATGACCTTAAAATTAAGATGTAGAAGATTCTCTATGCGTCAGCTGTCGGGAGTCTAATGTATACTCAAGTTTTTACACATCCGGATATAGCATTCATTGTTGGAATGTTAGGCAGATATTTAAACAACCCTGGCATGGATCATTGGAAAGTAGCAAAACGGGTTATGAGATACTTGCAGAGAACAAAAGATTACATACTCACATATAGGAGATCAGATCAATTGGAGATCATAGGGTATTCCGACTCCGATTTTGCCGGATGCCAAGACAGTAGGAGATCCACTTCAGGTTACATTTATCTGCTAGCTGGAAGAGCCATTTCTTGGAGGAGTGCCAAGCAGACACTCATAGCATCTTCCACCATGGAAGCAAAATTTGTGGCATGTTATGAGACATCCAACCACGAAATATGGATGCAAAATTTTGTCACTAGGCTACGCATTTTGGATGGTATAGAAAGACCACTTAAGTTATATTGTGACAATAAATCAGCAGTTATGTATTCCAATAACAACAAGAGCTCACCTAAGTCTAAGCATATTGACATAAAGTTCCTAGTTGTGAAGGAAAGAGTGCAGAGTGAACAAATTTTCATAGAACACATTAGGACAAACTCCGTGATTGAGGATCCACTTACCAAGGGATTACCACCTAAGGTATTTCATGAGCACACTATTCATATGAGTGTTATATTGTGTAAGGATATCATGTTTTAATGGGAGTTTGTATTTTCATTATTTTATGTTTGTTTTTGAAAACATTCTTATATTTGAATATTTTCTATATAGAAATGAAGTATTTGGTTCATTTCACTCTAATATATTATGTTCAGTATCGATCTCACTAAAGAACAAGGTAGGATCAATTGGAAATAGACATGTTTGGATCACATCACATGTAATTTCCATGCTACACATCCATGATTGATCTATGTCATTTGGTTGTATTGGTATACATGCCCATTGATGGATTTTAGTCACGCTAAATGTGACGAAGATCACTTTGATCCTATATAAGTATGATTAATGGACGAGATTGTTTAGAAATACCCTTAATAGTGATAACAAAATTTTGGAGCTCGTAAGGTTATGCACATTTGTAAGGTTACATATGTGGCCCAATGGGAGATTGTAGAAAATAAGGTTGCGTTCTCTTTATTGTTTTCAAGTCATTTTTAGTTTTCAATTTTCTAAAATAATGAAAACGCGTTCTCTTTACTATTTTTGAAAATGTATTTTTGAAAACAAAAAAAAAATTTACAAAGAAAACTCAAAACAATAAAAAGTTGTTTTGAGTGTTTTCATCAAAAACAAACACAAAACTCAAAACATATTTATTTATTTATTTATTCATATTTTATTATTGTAATTGAAAAAAATATTATAAAATTCATTAACTTTAAAATATATATATTTTTTTAATAATATATTAACATTAAATATTTATAATTTACTTAATAATCAAATTTATTGAATAAAATATTATTAAAAAATATTTTCAGAATTTCAAAGAGAACGCGTTTTCTAATTTTCTGTTTTGAAAAATAGTTTTTCAAAATGACAAAGAGAACACGTTTTCAATTTTCTAAAAACAAACTACCAAAATAGAAAACTGAAAATGAATTCAAAACTCAAAACTGAAAATTAAAAAGCAAAGAGAACGCACCCTAAATGATTCAATATATAGGGCCACAAATGTATTTTTTAAATGTGTAATGCTATCTTAAAGTTTAACCAATTAAAAGTGATCTATAAAGTTTATTTTTTGGTTATTGGGTATTAAACTATCATGGAATTAATGTGTAGAGACATAAGTTATATTTCTAAATTGATGAGGGATCAATTTGAAAATATTAGAAGTTGTTAACTGTTTTTAGCAGTTATATAAAGGGGTTATGGTCCCCAATTGATAGTGAAGTTTTCATATCTTTGCATCCCCATCAACAGAGAAATTCTAAGAAACTACGAATCAATTGGAAGATCAAAATGCCTATTTTGATCAATCATAACAATGGATACAAGTACGCTTCCGCTTATTGTTCATTTTATTCTTAGTGATTTAACATGAATGTTCTTGGAATTTAGATAATAATTCCACATCTTCTGCTGCCGATTGTGTAACTTCACTACCTCTGACGACCTCCCAAAGATCTTGCCCTTGCATGTAGAACGTCATACATGTCACCCATGTGTTGTAGTTTTGATTGTTGAGTTTCTTGATTCCTCCAACTACTTGAAGATCACTCATCGTGTTGATAGTATCTCAGTAATACCAAACAAGTTTTATCTTAGATAACAGACTTGCAAAGTCCCTAACTGCTCACAACACAAAGAAACTCTTTCAATAAATTTCTCAAGAAATCTTTTCTAATGTGGAAAATCAGTCAAGCCTGCAACCATAGAGCATACTAAGAATTTCACGAGAATTTACAACCAAAGCTCTGATACCAAATGTTGAAAAATAAAAAAGTACACAACTCAACTTGACCACTCAAAGAAGAAGAGACTCTTTACATCAATTGCTAGAACATTTCTAACTCACATTTGGAACTCTCTACTAATAAGTTTCCACTCACTTCTTTGATGAATGAAACTAGCAAGCTAAATACACCTATTTATACTAGTTCCCAAGCAATTACAACCATTTCATTTAACTAAATAATAATCATACACTTGGCTAAATAATAGCCACACATTTGGCTAGTGGTGTAAACTTAAATATGATGACTCATCTCATCATCAACTTAGTGTCCCATCAATTAGAGATGACATTAAACAATCAATAGAATGAATCAACCAAGATTGCACCATCCGATTGCAACTAGTCCCATGAAAGAAGGTATAGAAGAAAGAACGATCTAGCTTTTTGAGAAAACCATCAATGAAACCCAATTTGTTTTTCGTCTCCAATGCCAATTGAATGTCACGACTCCATGTGGGGTAATTGTCAACAAGAACCGAGGAGACCAAGGATTGGCCTGGTTGATCAGAGGGATGAAGGTAATAGACAGAGTGAACAACAACTTGTTTAGTAGTGGGATTTGGCCACTTGCTCAGTGGCGGGATCAGCCACTTGTTCAGTGATGGGATGGACCATGAAGATGAGTCGCTATACATGAAGAGGAGAAAAATTAGAGGAGAAAGGCTGGTTGGTGAGGTCCTAGAGAAAATCGGCTCTAATACCATGATAAAAGGAAATTCCTTTCAGTTGCATTGATAATAATGTCTTGACAAGATTACATGCAAAGAGAAATAATATAAAATGAAAACTAAAATTATGTACAAAAATATAAAAAAGATCCTTACTAGAAAACTGTCCCAAAGATTGTGGATCACGCTAATTATGCTAACACTAATTGTGGATCAAGCTACTTATCCTAGCATCCCCAGCTTGTGCTTAATTCCCAGACGGCTTATTTAATCCACAGCACAAGAAGTGATCATAGTACTATGATCACAAGCATTCTGAGATAAACTAAAAAATAAGTATCTATTAATGGAAGTCAATACATACTCCTGGAGAAACTTCCTGTGTTAATATACCTCAATCCATGGCTTCATGCATGAATTCAGGAAAGATTATTTCAACAATCAAATTGGCTGGAATACCTACTATGCCGATCAACGCTGAAGTTATCCCTATACTCTACAAGCTTTTGCATAAGTAATTCTGGCTGAGGAAATATCAGCCCAGAATTGAGTAGTTTGTACTAGTTTCTCTACAGAGATGCTATCAGTCAGTTGGAAGGAAAATAAAAAACGGGAACTAGTGTTTGTAGTCTAGGACTATGTCAACAAATATAGATTTGAGCTTCCTATGCACCTTCAAGACTATTGTCACAGAAATGACAGCCAGATGTGATCAGGCCAGAAGTGGGAACACTAGAAGATACCTAGCAAGAGGTTCTTTGGTGCAAAAGCACCTGACTGGTCCTTCAACATACTTCTTTCTCAAGCAAAACCATAGCGTACCACCGCGTTCAAACAACCAGATAGTTGCTCTTAGACAAATTGAATTTCCTATCTCTCTATGGGTAGGTAAGTCACAGTCAATCTCAATGCCTGGTCCAACTAGCATGTTTTAACTCTGCCAAGTTCTAGAGATGTAAATTCATTTCATCTTGTGCCTTTCGCAGAACATGCTTCAATAAAATAATAATAATAAATTAATGATTACCGAAGAATTTATATTAGAAAATTTTAAATTCTTATGCACAAATGTCAAAGTAATCACTTGATAATAGAGAAAAACTTGCTGTATGAAGTTTGAATTACTATTGATAAGAGTCATGAATTTGTTCGTATTCAGTGCACACTAACACAGAAAACTTTGAATTAGCATCACTGAAACCTTGAAGTTGTTGGTAATTAAACAAGAAAACTGCTATCCTTGGATCTCTTCAAAGTCATTAATTTTCCAACTGGGTACGAAAACGTTTCATGAGGATGACAAGCACTACAAAAAGTATGCAAGGGTGAGAAAGCACTTTTCTAAATTAGCTAATAGAAAATAATTCCAAGTCTAAGAAGGTTGCTGGGAAACACTTGTACCAGAATTTCCCTAGCTCTGAGCGGATTATTAATCAGAATGTCAAAGTCGGACCATTTGCCAAACTCATGACGGTCAGCTGGGTGGTTCACTATAAATAGCACAACCCTTGCTCAATTCATGAAAACCGCCACCTCATCATTTGCTTATTTTGGTTCCTTTGTCTCTATTTTCTTTTGTTCACAATGGCCTTCTCGCAACTGTCACTCGCTTTCTTATTTGCAACCTTTCTTCTCATGCAAACTCTTGGTGATGCAGAAACATGCAGCGACTGTTTCACTCACTCTCGAGCAACTTATTACCCAAATTCTGATGAACAAGGAACAGAAAGTAAGCGTTCAAACCCAATGCATGAACAAATTAATTCATTATTGTATAGATACTTTCCTTTATGTTTATAATTACTAGACCAGATTGATTTCTGATTAAATTGCAGCTGGAGCATGTGGTTTTGGTACATTTGGTGCAACAATCAATGGAGGGGATGTATCAGCTGCATCTGAACTCTATCGCAGTGGTGTAGGCTGTGGTGCCTGCTACCAGGTGATTGTTGAAAACGTGATGATTTTGATGATTTTGCTTTATCATACTTTGTTCTAATCATGAAGTTTCTTTTTCTGTTAGGTGAGGTGTACCAACAGTAACTATTGCTCAGACACAGGCGTCACTGCAGTTATAACTGATCAGGGTAGCAGCGATGGAACTGACTTTATCCTGAGCAGACACGCTTTTAGCCGGATGGCTCAGACTAACGATACAGCCACATCTCTACTAGCCCTTGGTGTTGTTGATATTGAATACAGACGGTAATATCCACTTACATATAAAACCTACAGAAGCAATTTAGAGGAAGAATGATTTCTATCAGCCTTAATAATAATTTCATTAGTGTTCAATATGGATCTGTGATGAAGAAAAACGGAAAAGGAACATATCTCCACTCCTTGGAGTTAACTGAATCATTAAGATCTTTGCTCATATCATGAACACATATGAATAAGTCATTCCATAACAGTACATAGCTCTTTTACTTGTAATCATTACTTGGAGAATTCAAAGGCTGCAGAAAAAATAACAATACTCTCTCTCTCTCTCAGGGTGCCATGCAGCTACCCAGGCAAAAATATAACTTTCAAGATTGATGAGAATAGCAACTACCCTCATTACTTGGCCTTTGTCATATGGTATCAACAAGGGAAAAAGGATATCACTGCTGTGCAGCTATGCGAGGTACTTCCCATCTTATCACTGTTTGAGTGGAGATGTCAACTTTTCTAATTCAACTGTACACACAAGGAGTTCCAAAACGTCTAACCTAATATATGTGTATATATATGTATATATATATATATATATCATGAAAACTATTCTTTTAACATAACATGCAATGTAAAAGCAAATAACACCTTTCATTGCATATCCTGAATGTACAGCTAAACCTTGTTTCATTGCATCTTCTGGTTTCCAGTATTAACATGGAATTTAACATCTGCAGACACAAAATTTCTCATGCAAGCTATTGGATAGGAGTTATGGAGCAGTATGGACAACTAACTCGGCCCCAAGTGGACCCCTGTCGATAAGGATGCTATTCAGCGATGATGATGATGAGACATGGGTTGTTCCCGTTAATAATGTGCCTGACAATTGGCAACCTGGAAATACATATGACTCAGGAGTACAAGTGAACTAATAATCAAACACATAGGATTCTGATGTTCACTACATTCTACAACTGGAAAAATAAATTTAGCTTCTTTTCATATTTTGTTCCTTTCGTGTTCTTCATTCAATTCACTGTACGGTTCATAAATGACGTATGTAAGAGATGTCCTAATAAATATTTGAATTTCCTTTTTAACGTTTATCAGTTATTTTATACACTAATTAGTCTTTACAGTGATCACCTTTGTCTATTGTCCTGTTAGTCCGACACTACATGGTAACAAGATCGGAACTTGGCACTTGAAAAGCAGCAGATTCACCTGGCACTATATTTGTTAAAAGCCACTTTTGAATGGTCCCAAAACAGCATGTCACCCTGTAAATATAACAATTAATCTTGAATTTTCTCTTCTTGATCAGCATATTTTGGTGCTTATGGAAAACCTAGTAGTAAATAAGCGGTCTCGTAGATTTCTTTTTTGTTATTGGCCTAAAGCATCGCATTATTAACATTCCAAATGAAGAAGTACAAATTCTATTAGCAAAAAAAGGAAAAGAAAATAAAATGTACGCGTTCAGCCCTTGGTGCTATAATCATGATAAACATATTTTCCTTTTTCATTATGTATTCAATAGAGTCCGGACAGCACCGTGGACCCTTGCTATATCCAGAAGATATCGGTTGAACTCTTCCAAATAAATTGTCATATGGCTCAACTATGTTGGACCTTATACAAGTCCTAACTAAATGTGAGGAATCAATCCATCAAGTGCTGTATATTAAGGGCTTTGTTTGAATCAATTCTTTGTTTTTTTTTTTCTTTTTCTCTGAAGCTCAAGTATCATGTATGGGATAGAATTTCCTCATGCTTATAAAACACCATCAAGGTCTGGAGAAAACGAGCCAGTTGCAGAACAATGACGAAAGATCCTTAGCACCGGAAGAGCTTCAAGAAATGGAGTCATGTGACCAATCAGTTTTGGCGTTCAACTCAAATCAGCAGTCTCCATCATAATCGTTTGGTTTCCATGGTCTCAATACTACGATGCCAGTATACATGGGCGCAACCTCTGGTTAAATTAAACTACACACAGCGAGTCATTTCAGGAAGCTGCCAACATTATCGTGTTTTCGTGAATCCAGTCAACCAATACCAACATTATCGCCATTGATTTTTCAAAACTTCCCACAAAATAATTTTCAGGTATGAAAAGGAGTAATGAAAATTATTCTCCCCTCTTTTGCTGCAAATATCATAGCGTATCTCATACACTTGCACTTAGATACCTTGACCCAGCATATACTTAATGTCTTCAACCTGTTAGAATTCCATGTCTCTGATCCTCCTCATTTTCTGAATATGTTAACTAACCATACTGAACTTTCTCCAACGGTCCTTACAACACTAAAATTTCTCTAACTTGTCACATATTTCTGCATGACAATTTCAATTGAGCACCCATCTCACTCAACATGGAGTACATCATGCTCCTCTTATGAACTGAATCACTTTCCTGAGAAAATTCAGTAGCACAATTTCCTAACTGAACCAAGCTAGACCCGGCCACTTTTTGTAACCCTCTGTTATTCATCATCTTTCTTACATTTTCCACATCATTCCATCTCCCTTCTGCAGCATATATGTTTGATAGCAACACATAAGGGCCGATATCCACTGGTTCCAACTCAATTAAACGCCTGGCCACAGTCTCTCCAAGCTCAAGATTAGAGTGACTCCTGCATGCTGAAAGTAAAGCTCCCCATAGAGTAGGTCCTCCATCCATTGGCATCTTGCTGATAAGCTCTTCAGAATCCTTCATCAAGCCAGCCCGTCCAAGAAGGTCGACCATGCAACCATAATGCTCAACCTTTGGCTCAATCATGTAAACTCGATGCATCAAATCAAAGTACCACCAACCTTCCAAAACCATTCCTGCATGAGCACATGCACTTAAAATGCATACAAAAGTGGCATCATTTGGCACCACTCCTCTATTCTCCATCTCTAGGAACATTTCAAGAGCCTTCTGTCCATACCCATGCATCCCATACCCCATAATCATAGAATTCCATGAGACAACACTTTTGTTTGGAATCTCATCAAAGACATCTCTAGCCAAATCCATATCCCCACATTTTGCATACATTGTTAATAAAGCAGTAAAAAGTAACATGTCGGGTTCAACATTTTTACTGTTTCTAATGTAATTATGAACCCATTTACCTCTATCAAGACTACCTAAATGTGCGCATGCAGTCAAGACACTTACAAGAGTGGCCTCATTCGGCTTAGCATTTTCTCCTCGCATCATCCTATCAAACAACCTCAAGCTCTCAGTGTAATTCTTGGACCGCACATAAAGAGCCAATATCGTATTCCATGAAACTAAATTCTTATATGGCATTTGATCAAAAATATCTCGAGCAGCTGAAATGTTTCCAATCCTGGCATACCCATCAATCAAAGAATTCCAAGAGATGGCATCTTTTAACGGCATCTTCTCAAACAATTCTTTTGCTCTCTCCATGTTCCCATTTGCCACATAACCCGCAATCATAGAATTCCAACTAAAAGCATCTCTTTCAGGCATTTCATTGAAAACCTTAAGCGCAACACCCACTTCTCCATTCTTTACATACCCACCTATCATTGAGTTCCAAGTCACCAAATCTGATTCATAACTCAAATCAAAAACCTTCCTTGCATCCCCAATTCTTCCAAAAACAGAGTACATGTGAATCAAAGCATTCCGAACAAACAAATCAAACTCATACCCGAACTTGACAACCCGGGCATGAACCTTCTCCCCGTCTTGAAAGGAACCAATCTCCGCACAAACCTTTGCCAAAAGCGGGAACGTGTAATGATTCGGCAAAACAAAATTCCCAGTCATTTGATTATAGTAAAAAGCCAGGGCGCCATGTGGGTCATTGAAACTCACCAAGCTTCTAACAATGGTGTTACACAAGAAAGCGTCCGGCTCTTCAAACCAACCGAAGAGATCAACCGCATGAGAAACCGTGAGCCGCGAAGAACACAGTTTCTTCAAGACCCGGCCAGCGGCAAGGGGATGTTGAAAGAGGCCGGAAACGACGAGCTGGCACTGGACCTGGTTGAATTCTCTCAGCCGACCGCTGGAAGACTCTAAAGCGCGCAGGATGGGGTGGTTCAGCGTCAGCGTGCGCACTCCTGGATCGTCCCGGTCGATGAGTTCAGCATGGAGTGGATCGTCTGCCCAGAGTCTCGGCGGTGGCTTGGAAAGGTTTCTGTTGGTTTTGATGAGTTTTTCCAGAGTTTGTGAGGATAATCGGACGGTGGATTTGGGTGGTTTGAAGCTGGGCGCCATGATTGATGATTGTGGGCTTCGATTTTGGCGGAAACGACGTAAATTCGAAATGTCGTTTGAGATTTCTGGCTTGCCTTCGCCGTCCACTTATTGTGCCGAGAACTAGAAGTGAGTGCTCCACTGAAATAATATAATTTTTCTCTTGGCTTGCCTTCGCCGTCCACTTATTCAGTACCCCCCCCCCCCCCAAATTAAAATTTCTTCAAGCTCGATATGAATTTTAACCAACTTTATAAGAAAAATAGATATAAATATACAATGTTGTTGTGTACAGTGCCCACACTTCCAAACCCAACCCAACCCCAGTAAGAACTTACTTCCTTGATAGTATCACAAACTTAAAAGCTTTTATCATTTTGTTAGTAGAGAACTAAACCAGCCACCATAAATAAATAATAAAACAGTAACGGAGCACAACGCTTTTAAATTACCCTTTTTCACTAGCAAGCAGAGTAACAGTTGACTACCTCATTTTCTTGTGTGCTCCAACGAAATGATCCTAACATTGCCAGCTTCTCACCCAGCACAAAGATCAACTTTAAAGGCAAGCCTCTCTCTCACACAGCTCTGCACCCACCTCCAACTCCAAGAAGCTAAACAAGTGCATGCTCTCATGATCAAAACCTCCCAAATCTCCGACACTTACTCAGCCAGCCGCCTCGCCGAATTCTACGCCGTTTCCGACAATGGAAACCTCGAGTACGCTGAAAACTTAGTTGGCTACATGGAAGAGCCATACACTTTTGCTTGGAACACTCTAATTAGAGGACACCTCAAGAGGAACAGTACCCAGAAAGCCATTTCATTGTATGCCCAAATGCTTTGCAAAGATGTTGAGCCTGACTGCTATACCTTTACATTAGTCCTCAAAGCGTGCACCGGGTTGTCGCAGGCAGATGCTGGGAAGCAGTTTCATTGTCAAATTATCAAGCGCGGGCTTGAAGATGGTGTCTTCATTCGGAATAAGTTGATTCACGTGTATGCCGTTTCTGGGTCAATGGGTGATGCGCAGAAGGTGTTTGATGGAAGTCCTAAATGGGACATTGTGACATGGAATAGCTTGCTTGAAGGATATGCTGAAAATGGATATACCGAATCACTTCACCAGCTATTTGATTCAATGCCTTATAGAGATGTTGTGTCTTGGAATACCATGATTGGTTACCATGTCAATGTGGGGGAATTTGTGGAAGCCATGGAGGTGTTTCGAAGGATGCAACATGAAGGAAAACAGCCAGACAAAGTGACATTGGTGAGTGTTTTAACTGCAATTGCCCATTTGGGTGCACTTGCTCAAGGAAAATGGATTCATGCTTATATAAGAAAACAGAGAATTGGGCTTGATGAGAACCTCGGTTCTGCCCTAGTTAACATGTACTCCAAGTGTGGTTGCTTGGAAGGAGCAACTCTGGCCTTCAATGAAACTAAAAGGAAGAGTTTGGATACATGGAATGCCTTGCTTGGGGGGCTGGCTGCAAACGGCAGGAGTTCAGAAGCAATTTATCTCTTCTCAAGGATGGAGAATTCAAAGGTTGGGCCTAATGCAATCACCTTCTCGTGCCTGTTGAACGCGTGCAGCCATGGGGGCTTGTTTGAGGATGGCCTGGCGTATTTCAGCAAGATGAGAGTGGCTTATGGTATTGAACCAGACATAGTACATTATGGGTGCGTGGTTGATCTTTTAGGCCGGGCTGGTCAGTTTGATAAGCTGGAGGAGATCATGAGATCGATGCCTATGAAACCAGATGCAATCATGCTGAAGGCCTTATTGGGTGCTTGTAAAATCCACAGGAACTTCAGGATGGGCGAAAAAGCTGGTCTTCAACTCATTGAACTGGCCCCAAACGACCACGGGAGCTATGTGTTGTTATCAAACATGTATGCAATGGCTAATGAATGGGATCAGGTTCATACGCTGAGGAAAACCATGCTGGATAAAGGAATAATGAAGCCTCCAGGATGCAGTTCAATTGAAGTTGATGGGCTTGTTCATGAGTTTATTGTTGGAGATATAAGCCATTATAGGAGGAAAGAAATCTACGGCATGCTAGATGAGATGAGAGGAAAACTGAAGGTCGCAGGGTATGAGCCAGACACAGAACAAGTATTACTGGATATTGATAATGAAGAAGTGAAGCAAAGCTCACTTGGTCACCACAGCGAGAAACTGGCAGTAGCCTTTGGCTTCATTAGCACCGCGCCGGGAACACCCATCCGAGTAATTAAAAATCTTCGGATGTGCAGTGACTGTCATTCTGCGTTGAAGCTTCTATCTGTGATTTATAATCGCCATCTGATTATCCGGGATTCAAACCGATTCCACCATTTTCAAGGAGGCTCTTGTTCTTGTAGGGATTATTGGTGAAATATCTGGGCTCTGTCCTATCTCACCTATTAACTTCTTGGAGGAAGAAAGTGCTAGTGAAACAAAAAGAGACATGAGATTCAAGATTAACTAAAGGGATTGTTATCATTGGTTACACTAAAGGGATTGTTATCATTGGTTACACATTCTGACAACTTGGAAACTCCAAAAATGGTTCATGTGGATCAGCCCCTTTCTGATACAACCATGATGGCAATAATGAGAGGTGCCAATGTTACATTCCAAGCACAACAAAATTTTAGCAGCGACGCTATAAGCATCACAGTGCGACCTCTGCTCTGTGGTTGTTCGCTTTCCAGATCAAACAAGATCAGCCATAGGTAGTCAATAATGGCAAAATGAAAGAAAAACAACCGGATCTCTCCTATAACTGCGGCGAAAACCCAGTCCACAATCTGAATTGACAGTAAATATGATTTAACAATCATGCACCATACAGAATATGTTGTCAGAATACAGATTATATGTGCTAATGCTGTAACTTTAATCATAGATTCTCAAGGACCAAGGCAAAAGGCCAAAACGCATAAACAACTTTACTGCCTGTTCAAGGATTGTGAAGATGTTGCTAGGAAATCAGAAGAACCACAAGCTGGAGCCAACAGGAGATTAAGAGCATGGTCTCCCAAGTTCAATACCTATACAGGGCATGTGAAGCAAGAAATTCAACCTATTTGGATTTTCTTCTGTTGGAACAGCATTACTGCAGGCCCTTTAAGAGAATGCTTGTTCAGGCAAGAACTCTCGAGGCATTCAAGTTCTGCAGTTGTGCTGAATGAGTCTTGAAAGATTAGCTCAATCCAGCAACAAGAAGATTAGCCAATGTTGGATGACAGACAGATTTAGCTAGCAACCTTACTGACTCTTAAAGTGCAAGACCATAGCATCTGTGCAGCTGCAGTTCCACGTTGATTATAAGTGTTCCCTTGGCCCTCCAGGCAAAAGAGGCTCTTTCTATGATTTAAACCTACAGTTGTTGATCAGATCCTCGGCCTTCTCTTCAGCATCATACAATGATTGAAATTCTTGTTAGGAAATGCGATGGGCTTTTCATCAATGTATGTAGTTTCACCATCAAATGTTGAAGGCTTAATCTGTCTGATGAAGTTTCAGGATAATTATTTCACAATCAAATATGCCCAACTGTCAGATGGACGAAATACTTTACAAGCAAAAAAGATGTCAGAAACAAGCAATTCTTCTGCATGATTTGGAAAACAGATCAGGTACATCAAACATCGCATAACTAACATGAATTAAGATGACAGTCAAGTCATGTTCTTTTCCTGAATGTTAGTCATTTGGCATAGATGAGCCAAGCAACAAGTGGAAAATTATCACTGTAGCACCATGCTCGTATAGTCTGAAACAAGGACACTAACAACAGACTATGTATTTTGGTGCCCAAAATTTTGTATCTTTTCTTTTGGCTAGGTGAAGAATAAGATCCCATCTCAGTAGCTTGGACGTTATACTTTGGACCATGCACCGAGTAGAAATCCCTGTGAGAACTTAATCATGTTGGCTGATAGACAAAAATGAACCAAGCTAAGCATACATCAGCCATGTAGCAAACTACTACAGACAAGCACAAATAGGCACATATAAGCAATGAATGATTCAACATAGTGTCACAATAAACAAATGTGTAGATCATCCAATCAATACATAGAAATGACCATTGCACACCCTTAACTTTCTAATCATTTAGAGTTAGGATCCCACATCTTTGATGCCGACCATGGTTCAACGACAAAATATCACGTTCCAAGCAAGAGACAACCAGAGGGTTGCAATATTAGCATCACAAAATAGACTCGGGCACCCATTAACCTATGCATAATGGTAACACGCAGCAAAGCAATCAGAGAACTTTGAAGACCATTAATAATATGATTCCACACAGGAATTCAGATCAGGAAATTTCATCATTTTGCATTGCTGTTATCAGGCAGGCTTCCATTGCATAGAGAAATCAAAGTTGAAGAGAAGTACTCACATAATTGGCAAGGCGCTAAGGACATCACAGGTATAGCAACCTTGTGAAACTAAATGAAAAAACACAAAACATCTTAAGAAATAAAAGCAAAAATACTTCATGTGGAAGCATTTAAGTTTGTGGACTCAGATCAGTTCAAATCAAAGGCAAATAAGAGGTCAAAAGCAGAAATCAGAAGTCAAAAGACAAACGGGCTGATGCTAATACTATCACAGCTTAACTTGACTGCATCCTCCATGAATATAAACATTAATCACAGAAAAATAAGACAAATAAATTTTCTTGGCATTACTTCCAGTAAGAAAAAACTGAAAATTTTCACGTCGTAGAGAGGCAGAGAAGCGCACCGACAAGCAACCCACACGGATACCCTCTAGAGACCACAGTCAATGAGCTTTAGAACACTTACGTGCACATTTAGCCACAAACATACAACCTTTACAAACAACTAGGCAAACCAGGTACTGAGGCAACATAAGCAAGCATAGGAATCAGAGATTTCGATGACCATAACCAGGCATAGCCATCGTTTTCCTAGCAAATTAATGCAAGAAAAACAAACCAAGAAAAAAGGCGGAAAACAAAAACTTGGACAGAAAAGCAAGAAGAGTTGTTTTTGGCAAATCAGATTAGAACAAAGAAGTGGGGGTTCAGATCAATGTCCAGTCGGTAAACCCTAATGCCGATGTTGATTTAGCACCGAAACCCTTTTCTCAATCTTTCCTTGCGACTATGACTTGAAGTGCAAGGGGCTATTAGGTGCCGATTTAACAATGAAGAAATTCAACAATTGTTCGTCAAAGACCAAGAGAAAGCTTTCGGCAAAGCCGCTTCCCAAATTGTTCATCAGATCAGAAGCTAGGGTTTCCGCTTCGACTGCGACTGCGCTGCAGCTTAATTTATATAGAGGTCGGTAATCACTTTCCGACGTCGTATTGACACTCAATAAAACAAGCGGACGGGCTCTGTTATTTTTTTAAAATTTTGCTTACAGGTACAAAATAGGTTACCAAAAGGATGATCGAAATAAAAAATTGTGATATTTTGATTATATAAAATATGATGATATTTTGATTGTTTTGAATGAGTGATGAAAGCGAAGGCACCAATGGTTATGTCCGAAAATTTCTCTCCTCATTAACCTCTGCTCATCTATTTTTTATTTCTATCACCACTGCGTCTCAAACAACTTTTACCTTTCTCTTGTCGTCATCACCATATCGCCTTCTCCAACAACCATTGACTTCATCAAACGATAATCGTGATGGGAATCACTAATACAGCAATACAAGTAAAAATAAAATTTTTATCATGTGTCATATACACATAATAAAATATAATATACATGTCATACATAGCTTAAATATTTAAACACTTATATTCAACAATAAAATATAAATAAATTTATATATGTTATCCGATGTAAGGTTAGGGTATATAAATAATTTATGTACTAAGATCGTATCCACCTTACGTTCTGGTGGTCTTAGTCTGTCTACGCGTAGTATGCTGAATGGTACCGTTCTGGTCAATGCTTCTCATGCTTACATCTAAAAATTTTACACATAACAATTATACGTAAAATATTTCTGATAGTAGAATATTTTCAAAAAAACAAAGAAAGAATAAGTTGCATGCATAGGAAGAGAGAGAGAGAGAGTAGTGAAAGAAGAGACAGAGAAAAGGCTGAGACTCTACCTCTGCCTTATTTAATCATTTCCTTCCCCTCTCCTCTCCTTTTTTTCTTCATCTCCCAATTCTAAGTCTTCTACTGTTCGTCGCATGTTATTGTGCAATTAATAATTGATTTCACTATATAATCAATAACTGATTTTAATATGCATTATTTGCAATCTGTCATCGTTAATTTACTATGCAATTAATAATTGATTTCACATTATGCACTATGCATTATTGGCAAGAGGGGCCAAGGATCAACATTCGACCAATCACTTCCAGAAACAATTTGGACACACGATAGCGATACCAAACGCAACACTATATGATGTGTGATTTTCTAGATTCGCTACACGCTAGCAATCAAATAACACTGAAACATTTTTCAGTATCAGTCAACCCCTTGACCCATTACTAGAACTTCTCCAAATTTCGAAGAAATTTCGAGAGTTACTGAATAGCACCTAGCAACGATTTATAACAGTATAGGCAACAATGAAATCTCACTTCAAGTGAACCTATTACAGTTGACAATTACCATGTGCTATAATCCTTTCATCACCTAACGTCTCGACTGAGCAAAAGTCATGGAGTGATAAACTTACAAACTCAGTAACTATGTTCATTAATGTGACTAAATGATATCTCAAAAAATACATTTCTTAACTTTCAATCAGCCCTAATCAATGACTATCCTGTCACATCAATAGTAGATCATATAAGACATTCACTCTATCAAATTCCAACCTATGAAGCACGGAAATAGCTCGGAGGCACCGTTTCAGCATTTCTGAACCGTTTCCCGTTTCGGAAACGACAAAAAACGGCCTGAAACGTTTTCGGGCCATTTGTGCAATTTTTATAAACTTATGGGACGTTTCCGTAATTAAAAAAAAATTCTAGAAATGCGTTTCCAGACGGAAACGCATTTCAATTGCATTCAGCGGGCTGCAGCTTGAAAAAAATCCCTAAATCCCTAAATTTTTCCTCTCCTCCTCTTCTTCTCCTTCTTCTTCTTCCAGTTCGAGTTCGATCGCCCTCGCCGCCACCTGCTTCTGGTCTGGTTGCTTCGTCGCTCTCGCCTTCGTCAGCTTCATCGCACTCGCCTCTGGTTTGTTTCGGTGCTCCTCGCCATCTACTTCCACTTCCAGCACCTCGTCGTCTGCTTCAGCGCCTCGCTTCGTCGTCGCCTTCACCGTCATCACCCTCGCCGTCGTGCTGTCTTCTGTTTCGTCGCACTCGACGTCCTCTGGTTGATTCCCTCTTCCTCTTGTAAGTAATCTCCTTGGCTTGTATGTGCAATTACAATGTTTACCAAAGTATTGTTTAATTGTTATGTTACTTTGATAATAATTTTTTTGTGCAAATTGACGTAAAGGGATCTGTTTTTTTATCCATGACAATGCAATGTGAAAGCTGCAACTCACCCATAATAATATTTTGTTTTGTGTGTTGGATGTTTCAAAAATTATGTTGGGTTTTAGACTTTCAGTAATATATTAAAAATTATATTTATAAAAAAATCCCTATATTTTTAAAATTTACAGTTTACCCCGCGTTTCCGTTTCCTACCTTTTTAGAAAAATACCGTTTTCGCGTTTCCATTTTCTATCAAAATCGTCTCTCATTTCCGTTTCCGTGCAACCTAGATACCAACGAGGGCGACAGATCCTATTCCCAAACACTCATCTCCATATACCAGCAATACAAAACCATATAGATGAACGTTCTCATCTCTCAATTGGATGGTTTGGCTCATTAGCAAAATCCTGCACTAATACACAAAACAAGCGTGCAAGTTCAAGTCTAAGAATCAACACACGATCACAACCTGATGACTTGATCATTATCCACCAAGCTATATGGTCATTCATCAGCGTCACATTCTGTTGATCGTTCCCCAACGACCACCCACAGATCTACGAGTGATATCTCATGTCATATGGCACGTGACATACCATCCTTCCATCGACCCCATGTCGAACAAGGTAGTAACCCTTGTACTAGTCTATACTCGATTAATCGGAGTCCCCATCCAAAGAATCTAGAGACTATGAATAGTTTAAGAACTTATGTTACTAAATAATCTTATCACACAATCTCAACACCTTGAGAATAAGATTCTCATACAGAAGATCTAAGAACTCATTCATAGAATTGATTGGAGAAAATATGAATGAAGAAAATCTTGCATTTTATTTATTTATATAAAAATACAATTAATGCATTAAAATAAGCCCTCTATATGTCATCCAAATTTAGCATCAAGGCACACTACACTGACATATCGGACTTCATCTTATGAAGCGCGATCAAGCTTAATGTTTTTTTTTTAAATATGCATTATTTTTTTTAAATACTAAAAATTCTGACTTTGTCATCAGAATCGGACTTCATCATAGGATGAAGTCGAACTTCATCTGATGATGAAGTCACGGATAAGTCTGATCATCAAATAACATCATAGGATGAAGTCTGATCAAACATCATCCAAACTTCATCCTTGGATAAAGTCCAATGATAAAGTCCAATTCCATTTGGGTTTAATCTGAAATGGTCCTAAATTGTCCACAAATGCTCAAAAACTTTTGCTCCAATGCTTAAATCTCATCCTAAAATTGATTTTCAACTCTAAATCAAATCCCAAACTATATGTAAATGGAAAATCCAAAAAAAAAAACACACACACACACACACACAAAATGAGAAGGAAAATCGATCTTACCTGGTCGACGGGTCGCGGTGAAGTGGCCTTACAGCGATAGCATAACGGTTGCACTTCGAGTCTTATGGATTTTCGATCGAGTTTGATTGTGAGGGAGTCATTTGTATTAGGGGTTGTTTTGTTTTGTAATGGTGAGGGTATTTTGGTATTTGAACATTTCACCGAGGTAAAATGATCATTTTCTCGTTTTAGTAACCCACTTTTATAAATAGTAAAATCTATTTTTTATTTTTCGTGCAAAAAGAAACAAAATAATAAATCTTTTTATATATAAAAATAATAAATCTTTCCATGTATCAACTGTAAATGTCTCATACAATTTTTGTCAGAAATTATTTGTTTTAATAGATTTATTTGTTCAAACATATATTTTATTTTCTTCACTTTGAAATTAAAGTAAATTTAAACAATATTTTTATTTTTAAAATTATTTTTTTTACTTATTAAAGGATTTGCATTAATGAATTTGTAATGTCTAAATCTATTAGCATGACGGTCTAATCTTGAATTCTCAAAGTATTTTTTAACTCTTCTTATAAAACTAAATCGCTAAAACTCCTCAAAACTTTACCAAAATAACTTTTTGACAATCAAATTATATTTTAATTAGAGTGAAAAGTTAGAAAAAGCACGAAACATCTACGATCATATGACAAAATGTTAGGAGACAGAATAAAAAATCATATCAAAACAAAATATTTTCAAACCTTCTTAAAGATAACAATTAAATTTGCTTGAAATTTGACAAAGAAACGTAACACTTCTTCTTGTGTTTTTATAAATGACAAAATTTCCTCATTCCTCTCCTCTTCCCTTTATAATGAGATAGATAAAGAAAAAATAAAAAATAATAAAAGAGAAGAACGGTAGAAAAAACAATATTCACCCCTCGCTTCTCGACAATGAGCAAGGGTGTGCAAAAAATAGGTAAACTAATTTAACTAAACCGAACCAACTAACCTTGATGGTCGGTTCGATTTCGGTTATCCATTTAGCAAAAAATTTGGTAGTCTGTTCGGTTCTGGTATTTGAGTAAAAATTGATGTTTTACACTTGTGTTTAGTGTTGATGATGAAAAACAACATTTGGTTTTGATCCCCAAGTCATGAGTCAAGTTTATGGTTTCTAACAAAAATCAATTTCAAGTACTTTGTTAAAATGAAACCAAAATGATTTATGATTTTCTATATTAGTTGGAGATTTGAAAAGTCAAATATTCAGTCTTAAAATAATATCCTAAAATGATTTTCAAATTAGTTTTGAAGTCGTTAGTCAACATAGAGATAAAATTGTTCTAAGGTAAAAGAATAACTAGAACATAAATGTGTTTGATGAAAAACCAATCTTAAGTATCAAAAATCATTTAAGTTAATCTCATATTTCAAAATAAGATTTTCTTTTTTTGAAACATGCATGAAAAGTTTTGGCTCGAAATTCAAATGTCTGAAAAATTCTTTAGTTCATGCACCATGTTTCGAAACTTCTTTTAATAAGATTTCAATATTTTTTGTAAGTCTGAAAGGTTAGGGCATTATAAGGAGACATATATGAAAATGTTTTCATTTTGAAAAATTATCTTCCAGTATTTCGGTAGCTCATATCCATTGATGATAAAATGATTTTTAATGAATTTTTCAAGAAATATGAGGTATATATTTTGGGAGTGGTGAAATTGTTAAATCCTAAATTTGTACTAAAACCAAAATTCTACTTTCTTATTGTTATGGATTTTGATTTTTTTTAATATTTTTATTTAATCCAAATAGGGGGTACTTTCTTATTTACATTTATGTATTAAAATAAGTGGAAAGTAAAATATAAATAAAAGAAAATATGGACATTTACTATGAATGTAAATAAGTTGTAATGTATACATGCTATGAATTGTATCCTCAAGCAATTCTAATATATATTCTAATATGTCGACCGTTTATTCCTTCTTGTCGACCGGCTATATGGACTTGTCGATCGATTCTAATCATGTTGTCGACTGGTTGCTTGACATGCTCTTAGTTGTTTGCTGTCGACTGCCTCTATATCACAACCTGTCAACTGGTATTATGAACCTGTCGATCAGTTAGATGAAGTTGTCAATCGGTTCGTTGCAGACAGCATGTAACGGCTAGTTTTTCCACTCACCCAAAGTAGTTTTTCCACCACCAACGGCAAGATTCGGGGATGGGCTTTTAAGGCACTATAAATACGAGCCAAATAAGTGATTCAAACCAACCAAGAGATTACATTACAAGCTCCCAAGTGCTAAACACATTATTGTACTTCATTGGTATATTTAGTTTCTCTCAAAGGCTTTGTATTCATTTTGTTAAATTCATTATCAAACCTTGTCTTTATTTTTTAGAGAATTTGTAATTGAGAATTTTGTTTCTCAGATCCTCTTTTATCTTGTATTTCTTTGTATTTTTTCTAACTTATTTTGCTAGAGGGCCTACATTGCTTGTAGGAGAATTTTGATTCATAAATTGTTGTGCTAAAAGACTTGCTTATTGAAGCAAAGGGTTGAAATCAGGCCCGACCCTGAAGAGGGGCAGTCAGTGCGACTACCCTAGGTCTATTATTCAGGGGTCCCATTATTCAAGGCCGCTGCGGACTTCAAGTCCGCTTAGTGCACTGCTAGGCTAGGCGAACTTCAAGTCTGCTGAAAGCGTGACTTCAAGTCCACTACCTTCAGCGGATTTGAAGTCCGTGCACGGTAGCACTAAGCGAACTTCAAGTCCGTTGGCACTAGTGGACTTAGTGCACGGACTAAGCGAACTTCAAGTCGGCTTTTCAAGTCCGCTTAGTGCTGTTCAAGTTCGTTTTTCAAGTTCGCTTAGTGCTCTGGGCAGACTCTTTAAGTTTGTTGATCTAAAATTCTAATCCTTGTGAACTTTCTGTGGAGAGGGGGATTTCTCAAAGGGGGTTTCTCAAATTCCATGTTATATTGTTCTTTATTTATTCTTTGAAGTATTAAAATTGCATTAGCTTTTCTTATATTGTTTCTGTTTTCGGGTAACAATGCTTAATAAAAAATACACATCTGGAAGTCAAAAAAGAAAAAGAAAAAGACAGAGAGAATAATTAACTCAATCTTAAAAGGGAGCTCTGGAAAAAAAATTTCAAAACAAAACAAATAGTTCACTTGATAACTCAGCTGAAGATTTAGTCAATAAATCTGAGCAGCAAAATCATGTAGTAGAATTTCTAGGAATTGATAATGATTTAGTCAATGAATCTAAACAACAAAATCATGTGAAAAAATTGGTAGGAATTGAGAATGATTTTAATGCACAAGTAGATGACTTAGGTGAAGATGAACATGTTGAGAATGAAGATTTTGATCATCTTTGTAATAATGAAGACACTGAACCTGAGGGTGTAGAACCAAGTATTCCTTTAAACATTTTTCATCCTAGAATTTGGGATAATCTAGATGAAAAAATAAGAGCTTTACTTATGGAAAAAGGTCCTGCAAGAGATGATAATATCAAATTTCCCAACGATGAAAACTTTAGACATTTTTTCTTGACTTATTACATGAGAAAGTTAACGAATTGAGAGACTCATGACAAAAAATGACTAGTGTATTCAAAGGAATTGGATAAGGTATTTTGTTTTTACTATAAGTTATTTAAGACAATGTGTTGTAGAAGCCAATTAACAAACGAATGACTTAGGCTGCGTTCTCTTTGTTTTTCAATTTTTAATTTTGAGTTTTGAATTTATTTTTAGTATTCTGTTTTGCTAGTCTGTTTTTAGAAAATTGAAAACACGTTCTCTTTGTTATTTTGAAAAACTATTTCTCAAAACAGAAAATTAGAAAACGCGTTCTTTTTGTCATTTTGAAAATAATTTTTTAATAATATTTTATACAAAAAAATTGATTATTCAATAAATTAGAAATATTTAATGTTAATATATTATTAAAAAATCTATACATTTTTAAATTAATGAATTTTGTAATATTTTTTCCTATTACAATAGTAAAATATGAATAAATACATAAATAAATGTGTTTTGAGTTTAGAGTTTGTTTTAGATGAAAACACTCAAAACAATTTTTTGTTGTTTTGAGTTTTCTTTATAAATTTTTTTTTTTGTTTTCAAAAATGCATTTTTAAAAACAACAAAGAGAATGCGTTTTCATTATTTTAGAAAATTAAAAACTAAAAATTCCTTGAAAACAACAAAGAGAATGCAACCTTAAAGATTGGAAACATTTTAGTGAGAGACTTAAACAATATGAAAACAACATTGAACACATAACTAACATGAGTTCTTGGATTGAATTACATAACAGACTGAAAAAAAATGAAACAATTGATAAAGGCATACAAGAACAAATTAAGAGAGAGAAGGAACACTGGAAACATGTTTTGGTAAGAATAATTTATATTGTCAAATGTCTTGTTAAAAATAATATTGCATTCCGTGGAACAAAAGAGATAATTTATGAAGAAAATAATGGTGATTTTTTAGATATATTGGAAATGGTTACAAAATTTGATCCAATAATGTGAGAACATTTTCGACGAATTCAAAATGATAAGATTCACTATCACTATCTAAGCCATAAGATTAAAAATGAGCTGATAGTTTTGCTGGCTTCAAAAGTCAGAAGTACAATCATTGAAAAAATCAAACAAGTAAAATATTTTTTAGTGATACTTGATTGCACAAGGAATAAATGACTTTGATAATACGGTGTGTAGATGTGTTAAGGAGTCCAGTGAAAATAGAAAAGTACTTTTTAAAGGCTTTAATTGTGGAAGATATATCAGGATTATGACTTTTTAATGAATTACAATCTATCCTAGAGTCCATTGGTTTTAAAATTGATGATGTTAGAGAACATGGTTATGATAATGATTCTAATATGAAAGGAAAACATCAAGGTATACAAAGAAGATTACTTGAAATAAATCCCAGAGCTTTATTCATACCATGTGGCTGTCATTCTCTTAATTTAACACTATGTGATATGGCAAATTGTTGTGTGAAAGCAAAATTTTTTTTTGGGGTGGTTCAACGCATTTATTGTGTTTTTGCTAATTCTACAAAACGTTGGAAGATTTATAAGATCATGTAGATGGTTTAACTCTCAAAACATTGTCAACTACACATTAGAAAAGTCGTGCAGAGAGTGTTAAAGCAATAAGATCCCAAGTTGCTCAAATAAAAAAAGCTTTATATAAAGTAGCAGAAACTAGTGAAGATGCTAAAACAAAAAGTGAAGCTGAAAGTTTAGCAACACATGAATTGGAAAATCTTGAGTTTTTATTAGGCATGGTTATTTGGCATGATATTTTGTTGAAAATTAACTTAGTCAGCAAAAAGTTACAATCTAAAGATATGTGCATTGATGTTGCTTTAAAAAATTTAGAAGGACTCATTTCTTTTTTTGAGAATTATAGAGAAAATGGGTTTGCATCTGCTATGATTGAAGCTAAAACTATTGCTTATGATATGGGGATTGAACCTGAATTCCCAAAAAAACATCAAAGTCATAGAAAGAAACAATTTAATGAGAATGCCAATGATGAGACAGTACAATAAGTTGAAGAATCATTTAGAGTCAATTATTTCATCTATGTAATGGATATGGCTATTTCTTCATTAAGGAGTAGATTTGAACAAATGCAAACATATGATGGTATTTTTGGTTCTTTTTTAATTCAAAGAAGTTAACTTCATTAGATGATGAGGAATTGAAAAATTGTTGTGTGAAGCTTGAAACTATTTTAAGAAATGGTGAATCTTCTGATGTTGATGCAAGTGATTTGTTTTCAGAGTTACAGGTGCTGCAATATCTTTAACCATCAGTAGTAAACACAACACTTGAAATTGTAGAGTTTGTAAAAGATATGGACTGTTTTCCAAATATTTTGATTGCCTATAAAATACTATTGACTCTACCTGTAACTGTAGCATCTACAAAAAGAAGCTTTTTAAATTAAAATTATTGAAATCTTACTTGAGGTCTACCATGTCACAAGAAAGGCTAAATGGGCTAGCAATATTATCCATTGAAAAAGAGATGTTAGAAAAGCTTGAATTTGAAAGCATCATTGAGGATTTTGCTTCTCAAAATGCAAGAAGAAAATTATTTAAATAATACTTTTTTAGTTGTGATTTTGTTGTTTTTCACCTTATTTTGCAAGTGGTGATGATATTTTGTCGGTTGCTAAGGATGCAAAGGGATTTCAAGTAGGTTGTTGTTGTTTGCTTTGGCTATTGAGGAAAAAAATACATTTTTGTTTTACTGGTTGCTGAGGATACAAAGAAATTCAAGTAGACTGCTGCAGTTTGCTTTGGCTATTGAGGATGTAAAGACATTTTTGTTTTGCGTTGCTAACGCTAAGGATGTAAAGGGATTTCAAATAGATTGATATTGTTTTGCTTTAGCTATTCAGCATGTAGAGATTTTTTTTTTTTTTGACTGGATGAAAGAGAATTGATTTTGCTGGATGAAAAAAACCTTATTAAATTGTTATAAGTATTTATCTTATTTATATATTGTAGCCTTTCATTCTATATTTTAATATATTGAAGTTTGAATCGATACAATTTATTTGGTATGAATGTTAAATTTTTAGTTAATTTGGACATGTTAGATCTTGGTTGAAAAATAAGAATGAGTTCATCACTAAGTTTAAATATATATATATATATGGGGGCCTAATTTTTACTTTTGCCCTGGGCCCTAAAAAATTCAGGACCGGCACTGGTTGAAATACCTAGGTTGGTATTAAAGGGCTTACTTGTCTAAGCAAGAGGTTGTAATTTCCTAACTTGTTGCTAAAGGGTCTATTCAAAAAGATAAGAGATTTTTAATGAATTGATTAAAAAATCCTTAGTGAAGAGTTAAGGTAGTGGATTAGGTTTGGTTTAAGTCGAACCACTATATATCGTTGTTTATCTTCTTTGCTTGTGCTCTTTCTTTCATTTATTATTCCAAAACATTTCAGTAATCCTCACTTGTTCTAAAATCTCATTTTTCATCAAAAGGATTTTCAAGTTCAATCAAAATTTTAAGACAACTCAATTCACCCATCTCTTGGTATTAGTGCCATTGTTATTCAAATCTAACAAAAATAATTGAATCACCCATCAACCCACATAAGCATAACCCCCAACCCCCCCAACCCAAATTCATTGTTCAACCCTTACACACCCGATAGCTTGAAAGTCACTCCCATCCATCAAAGGTGATAACATCGAACCCTAGGTCCCTAATCAACTAAGCCTCACCTCATCGTCACCATTGAACCCAAACTTCGTCAGCTTCTCTCCCACCCAACCCTTCTGCACCCGATGGCCAGAGAGTCACCCCCCAGATCGAAAGTGAGAGCAAACCAAACCCTAACCAGCTAACCCTCACCTCACCTTCATTATTGGCTGCTTTCCCTTCGTCCATTCGTCGTCGCCCCTTCATTTCCTTCTCTGTCAAGAAACTGATAGTGAGTGATTTCGAAACCCTAACCCTAACTTGTGTTCAGATTCAATTTGTTCATTTGTTAGTTTCTTTATCAGTTTGTTCGTTTGTACATTTGTTCAAGATTCAAGATTGTTCCTTAAATTCCTTTGTTCATTGGAATGATGTCATAAAGTGTATGTTGGATGCTCTTTTTAATTTATGGTTATCAATCAGTTAGTCCTTTTCTAAGTCCTATTAGCGTAGAATTTCTATTTTTATATCATTTCTCATTTTCAAAAACACCAATTGATCCAGTTCTCTTTCATGTTAATTTGCACAATTTGTATCTTGTTTTATTTCATTTTCTATCATTCAATTTTCGATTTCACATTGGTGTTTTCATATTTGGAATAGAGGCAATCAAGTCTTATTTTGATTTTGAATTTTCTTTTCATTTTTCACATTATTATACTTGGCTGCTATTATTTTCCTACAAATAAGGTTGAATGAATGAATGTTAATTATTTGCCATTCGGTTTCGATTATATCGGTTTTTGTGTAGGTTGGATTCAATTTTTTAGATAGGTTTTCAGTTTAATTTTCAGTTCGGATATCTCAAATTCAGAATCGATTAGTTCAGTTTCAGTTAATTCGATTAGTGTAGGTGTTCAATTTGGTTCGATTATATGTTTAAAGTCAGTTCGGTTTAATTTCCTGCAGTTCGATCTAGTTATAACTAAAATGCACACCCCTAGCAATGAGGGGCGAGGGATTTGGGACATGAGTTGGAAAAATTTGAAGGAATTTTAGTCATTTAAGAAAATTAACAGTGATAAGGACAAAGAATAAAACAAGTTTAGTAAAGTTAAAAAGTATTCAAGTCTTTTATCATTTCCAGAACAAGAACCACACCACACCCAAACAAGAACCACACCACACCCATAAACTGGGGGGTTTAGGTCGTGGGAAAGAACTTTAATGAGAATAAAGAGTCGAAAGTGTAATGCAACCAGAAATTTAATGTAACTCCAATGGAGGACAACAAATTAACCCAGGAGCCTTCAGACATTGACAAGAAACCTTTACAGCATTTCAAAGCAAAGGGTTAAAAATAATTATATTACCAAACAAGGTAACAATATTTCTGCATGTAAGAATACAATCAACAACACGAGCAAGCAATAAGAAGATTGATCGGCTTGAATTGACATCAATACATCGTTTACACATCCATGGCTGGGCCCTCCCTCGGACCATGTCTCAGAACATGGTGTATCCATAATGATCATCCTCATTGTTCATTTGAATATAAAACATTATGGCTACAACAAATATGACGTAGGATGAAAGCTGCAATCCCAGGGCTCCCCACCCAATCACACCGGCATGCTTCAAGATAACGGGTATGGCGATGCTGCCAATTGCTGAAGCCCCTGTCAAGAACTTAGTCGCATCCACCCAGCTGTTTCAACAATTGGTTAGAGACAAGCAAGTTAAAACAGTATTTCCATGGCCAAAACAAACTTAGGAGGAAGGCTTTATTGTCAGTTAGGGAAAAGACGAACCTATTTGGAGATTCAGAAAACAAAACCGTGGTATCAGAACCCGCAAAAAACAGCAGCGGCATGGGAAGAAACACATACATAATGGCTGCAAGATTGTAATATTTGCAACATCAATCTCAAATATTATATCATTCAACAATATACCTCAAAATTCTGAATTCTTATTAAGGAAAATTGGTTAATAAAAAGAAAACAGACTAATCAGCCCTCTAACTGTTAAATGGAAAAAGACAGATAGGATATGCATTAATCTATTCCTTCTACTTGGGCAAAGGTTAGGTGCTAGGTGCTATCTTTAGTAAATGAAGATAGTGCCTGGACACTTGTATAGAGACTTGAACAATGTATCATTTCTAGAAGCATATATTCATTTCCAAAGGCAAAAAAGGAAAAAAAATGCGTGCACAGATGCACATGTGTGTGTGAGAGAGAGAGAGAGAGCAGCAAATCAGAATGAAAGTCCGCATATGAAGAAGAAATCAACTGAAAGCATGATGAATGAATGAACGAATGAATGAATGCATCACACCACTGGAATTTGTCATTCAAAAGCTGTTTCTAGGATCAAGTTTCTTGGCAGCAGGTCTCCTTGAAGGATTCTATGTAAAACCCACATGTCGCAGCCAGTCAAAATATGGCATGTGAACTTATGATTGAATAGGCAAATATACAAATTCCATGAAAAAAATTGAAGTTGCACATATAATTGATAAATCTGCAGCAATGAAACTAGAAACTTCTCTGAAGACCACAAACAAACTGATGGTATATTTCCATACCACCAACAGGTGGACAAGGATATTGATGTGTTTTGATTAAAAGAGCTCTATGACCAAGGTGATAAATAGACCATAGTCCATTCAGTTTAGTTATTCCAGGGACATCTATGTTTCCTGATAATTTTAAGAGTAGAAATTTTATCCTTAATCTAACAAGAATTAGCTAACCAATCCAAATAAAAGATGGTGGCACCTAAACCATCTGAATTCCTTGAAGATAAGGACTGGAAGATTTCATATCATTTGAAATTAAACCCGGCTATGTATATGCAAAAATGGTGTGTGGTCCTATGCTCTCGTATCTCGTGGTTTGAAATATCAACTAATGAAATTGTTACATCTAACTGATTGTTTCAAGCATACAGTTTAAGGATGAGAAAACACAAATTGTAAAAATGTGCTAAAAAAGTAACTAAAAATAAAAGTTTTAGACCAAAAGCCTTTTCACCGCCTACCTGTTAGCATTGGCCACCAATTATTGTACAAAGCACATGCCTGCACCATCATCAAAGTAAATATAACAGACAAATATTAATTTTGTTACAATAAGTTGCAACTACAAGTGACTAATCTGGGGACAGTTAACAGGAAATAATACAACTAACCAGAACTTGTAACACAATCCCTCCAGAAACCAAAATTGCCAAGAAAGCAAGTTTCCCAGTGTGCAAGCAGGCTCTCACATAACCTGGTATGTCTGCCATACTTTAACTTGTGTCACCTCATAAAGGGAATGGCTGAAATAAACATTTATTATTGTTACATATAGAACAAGGACAAAGAGGTGATGGGTATGAAAAAAGAAATATCCCAAAATAGATAACTCAGGCAAAACAGATAATACAAAAGGACATTCTCAATGCAAGAGGCTCCACTTTGCAAGGGATGGAAGATTGTTATTTTTGTAAGCAACCTTAGCCTTACTTTGTAAAAAGGCTATTTTCATAACTTGAACTTGTGACTTTTCAGTCACAAAGGAGTGACTCTATTATTGCTACCAAGGCTCACCCTCTCAGGCAATATAGATCACACATCAAAAAAAGACATACCACAATATCTAGTGAATTAGATGAAGGTAAAGTTCATTAATCCACTTGGTTACTCCGTTGTCAAGGCAAGCCCTAGACAAGCTGTAAAGCCGGAGGTCATTTGATGGACTATTCTGGGTGTTGCACTCTGTCCCGCCTTTATATATGATGCAGGTGGATTGATGTGCCCAGGTTCACTATGTTGTAAGCACATTAAAAAATCATTCACTACTAATATAGATTCTTTTAGCATAAAAAAATAAATATAAATACGGTCATGATCAAACTTCAAAATGGTATAACACAACACCAAATTATCTTGCTAGAGACAAAAAATAAATAAATGCACTATAGAGTTTCAAAATTAGGTTATCATAGTCACCAACAGTATAGAGAAAATATTACTAGAGAATCCAAATGATTCAACCTAGAAATGGCCTTTTTGACAAATATCTATCCAAACTAAAAATAATCTTTGCCTTAGCAATGGATGAACTTACTAAAGACATCTAGGAAAGGTGTCAAAACCTTGGTGCATGCTATTTGCAAATGATATTATCTTGGTAGATAAAAAAAAAAAAATCGTGAATATTAAACCCAAGATATGGAGGATTTTAGAATGAAAAGGTTTCAGTTAAACTGATTGAAACCAAATATATAAAAATTAAAAAGTAAATTTAGTAAAAAAGGATAATGCTAACCATTGCCCTAAGATGAAGTAAATACACCTTGTTTTCAGCCCAAAAACACTTCTATTGGTTGATGATAAAATGCATTGTGTTTTATAACACTTTATCAACTAATAAAATTGTTTTGGAACTGAAAACGAAGTGCAGAGATACACCTTGTTTGAAAACAATATGCATTTATTGCACCTTAACCATTGCCCTAAGGGATGGTTAGCATTACCCTTAGTAAAAATACATAAGTGGATGGTGAGACTTAAAAATCAAGTCATCCCATGAAAAAGATAAGTTCAAATATTCAATCATCCAAAAATATGGAAAGATTAATGAAGATATACCCATCAGTGTAGTCAAAGGCAATCGCCTTGCTTTCCTAGGTGCTCAGGCTTCTCAAGGCCCCATGGAAGTGCCTTGTCTACCTCTAGGCAAGGCAGCTTCAATCAAGTGACACCTAGGCAAGCGCCTCATATGAGGCTAAAGGTAAGGTGTTGAAAGCAATTGCCTAGGCATGAAACGGAGGTAGGAATCATCCCTAAAAATCAAAAAAGGCATACAAACAGACACTTACAAATCAAAAACAAAGAGGAAAATAGAAGCAAAATGGGAAAGAAGGAAGATAATTGTTGAGTCATGCTCTTGTTCACACAATCAGAGTAAGATGCCTTCCTAATTTCTTCCCTTTTCTTTCATC
Source organism: Diospyros kaki (assembly GCA_036245055.1). Taxonomy (NCBI): domain Eukaryota; kingdom Viridiplantae; phylum Streptophyta; class Magnoliopsida; order Ericales; family Ebenaceae; genus Diospyros; species Diospyros kaki. The sequence goes on from BSEG01000007.1 coordinate 33,827,635, forward strand.
TTTTGTAGTAAAAAGGTCACCGTGACATAGCCATTTGGGGTCGGCTAAAGCTTCAAGGGCCAAGGAGTTCTGATGAGTGAAGTCACTTGCCGATCAACCGTAGTGCGTGGCAACACATGGTTAAATTTCCAAGTTGCTGCTCTTAATCAGCACACAAAAGGGTGACAGGTGACGCGTGGCAACACATGGTTAAATTTCCAAGTTGCTGCTCTTAATCAGCACACAAAAGGGTGACAGGTGACGCCTCCAATGGCCATCCCTCTCTTTGATTCTCTCTCTAGCCTAGTGATGCAATTGACACCCAATCTCTACATTTCTTCTCTTTGGAATTCTAGTTTGTTGCTTTCTTTATAATTGGGCTATTGATGATTACTTCATTATGCAATTAGTTTAGTTTTTTGTTCATTCTATTTACTAGTAATAAATTTGTTTCATTAAGTGGAAGTGGGAAAAAAAAATAAAAAAAGATCAAGCCTAGAAATATAATTTTTTGCAAAATCCCAAAGATGTTTATTTGGACATTATGCAATTTTTGCAAGATCATAAAGTTATTTGTTTGAACGTTATTAAAATAATTTCTACTAGGAGTATTTTCAAAGTCTTATATGCATTATCTAGTGATCTTTTTTAATGTTAAATATGCTTATTAATTTTTTGTCAATTTGGCGCCTGGCATCAGTCAAGCGAGTGCTTTTTTGGGCGCCTACTGCCTCGGCCAATATAATCTGTCATAGTGCCTTAAGAGCGTCTTTTGCCTTTGACTCCCTTGAAACCTATAGAATTAAGGGATGAGGTTGGAATGGAAAAGTGCGTCCAACATTTTATATGATATTAAATTCCATTAAGACTAAAATTTGCTTTATAAGAATGGCTATGTTGTATAGCACAGAATATTGGACAGTAAAGCACCACCAACGAGGAAATATGAGCATAACAGATAAAGACTGTGTCACGTACTTAGGCTATTAGGCCTTTACAAAAGAAAAGGGAATTAGCACAGCTGGAGGAGTGTTCCAGTAGTGCAAGTTGTATTAGATATTGGTAACCATTTTGGCGCCAATCTGTAGCTGAGGATCAGCATAAAAAGAACTGAACCAGCCATTTCAAACTATGAAAAATCAATAGCAGTAATTCAAATTCCCTCCCGATTTCTCTCTTTCTCTCTCTCTATTGAACTTTCCCCCCTCAATTCTCTAATTCTTTTCCCTCTCCCTCTCATTTTCCCCACCTAATTCCTTCTCAAATAGCTGAGAATTCCCCTGTCAGATCTAGGATCTGACAGAATGTTGCTATGGATATATGGCCATACCAAAAAAGATTGGAGAGGCTCCTATGGAAGATAAGATGCAAGAAACAAGATTAAGATGGTTCAATCATGTGAAAGAAAACTAATATAAGCTCTTGTGAGGAGAGGGAATGGAGTGGAACAAATCCTTAAACAAAAGGTGCAGAGAAATGCCACGAAAACTTGGTGAAAAATTCTTGCATATTATATGAGTTAATAAGGATCTTTCAGCAGATATGGACATAAATAAAGATGATTGTGAACCAGAATTCATAAGCCGACCCCACCTAGAGGTATTCAGGCTTGATATGTTGTTGTTGTTTCCTGCAAATCTACAACAATAATAATCACAAACCTCAATCCCACAATGTGGGATCAACTATATGAATTCTGTGGATGTCTGTATATGGCCAAAAGATACTACTGTACTTAGTTATAGTAACTTGTACTTAACATCCACTCTAAAACAGCAAAACTGGCTTTCCCAAACCAATCCTCCCCATCTAAAAGCTTGCCTTTACCAAATCTATCACATAGTATACACAATGCAGGGTTGCAAATTCATCTAGACTTCCCAATTCAGAGTTGATCAGCACATAATTTACAAAATGAAATTAAAGTTTGTTCATTTAGAGCTGAACCTAATTTTACGGTCTTTCCCAAATACAACACAAAAAAAATCCCGGTTATTAACAGAATTTTCAGGAACTTTTCAGGCAAAATTAGGGCCCGATGAAGTAATTGCACCTATTCCGAGATTTGTGGAGGAATGACATAATATTTTAGATTGTTCGTGATAGATTCAATAATTTTCTTGCTTCCCAAACAAAATCATTACAATCTCAAATTTCAATAAACAAAAATTTCAAGTACGACACTGAATGCGATCAAGTAACACAAAAGTTCTTCAACCCGCTAAAAAGGCACGAAAACTCAGCACTGCAGATAACATATATATATATATATATAACATCCCTCGAAGCATGTTCATCCAATCAGACATTGCTACAACCAATCCATCCATATAATTATATTTATAAAGGTATATACATAAACATGTAATTATTCAAGAATCGACGGGCAATCGAATGATGACATCGACGAATTGCTTACCAGAAAAAAAAGGTTAATGTGGGGAGACACCGAGGGTTCGATCGAAGCAACGGGTTTGAATCTTGGGTTCTTTCTTCTTGTTTTGGTTAAAATTTGGTTGCCGAAAACAGAGAAAAATATCTTTAGGGTTTCGAACAGTGGCAAGCTTTTCTAACCTTCGAGTGGAAGAATGAGAATCTACTGGTGCTTCCACCAGACCGTCCCCGCCTATTTCAGGACAGCTACAAAATTGGATGCACGCCGGTGTAAAGTCCAGAAAATATGCAAAATTTAAGTTTAGAAAAAGAAATCGGTTAACTACACTTCGCCCTTGCTGTTTGGACTATATCAAATGAACCCCTCAAAAGTTCCACTTTTAACATTAACTTACCCTTTCTGTTTGGACTATATCAAATGAACCCCTCAAAGGTTCCACTTTTAACTCACTTTCATGACTGTGGAAAGGCTCTAAAAAAAAGTTATTTTTATGGGTTTTCTTGATAATATTCCTTATGGTGTATTTAATATATTTTTATTTTAATATTTTAAAAATATTTAATTTATTATAGTTAAATAAAATATATATTTAAAATATAAGATAAATAATATATTAATTCTTAATCAAATAAAAATATTTTTTATCTACTAAATGCCGAATTATTAAAAAATATTATTTTATTTAGTGTGAATTGTCGATTTAGTCATGCAGGGCAAACTCTTATTTTTTAATAGAAAAATAAGTTATTATAATTTTATATTTATGCCAAAATAACCATCATGCTTTGAAAAAAAATATAATCATTATATTTAAATACCCAATAGTAAAGACAGTTAAAATTTAACACAACTATAGTACCATACAACCCAAATTGAACACAAGTTCAATTAGACCTTCAGTCATAATTGCTAAGCACAATTTTATTTGTAGAGTTATTTATAATCAAACAATCTTATCTTATCTAAATGTAATACAATAACTTAATAAAAGAATATATATAATGTGATTGAAAACTCATTATTTAAATATTATTTTGAGGATTTAAGCTGCATTTAGTATGTGAAATGTGACTCACATTGGTAGGAATTTTATGGAGAGAATGTGATTTTGAATTTAGCATATTAAATTTATAAAAACGTAACTTTCTATAAAAATTATATTATCATATTTTATGAAAATCACGTTCTTATCGTCAGACTTTATGCAAATATATTACATTTATTTGTAGATAAATTTATCCTTAATCAACAATATAAAACACTAGCACCATAAAAATTAAAAAAAAATATTAACTTTATTTTCTATCAATCTATTTTATATTCTCCACTCAATTTGTTTATCCAATCTCCCATCAATTTTGCAATATATATATATGAAATATATGTAAGGGTGTTCGCAGTTCGGTCTAACTAATTTTGACCCGATTTAATGTGTCGAACCACAAACTCGAATTGAGTGGTTTGATGTGGTGCGAAAAACTGAATCGAATCGAACCACGCTGCATTTTGCAGTTTGGTTCGATTTGGTTTCCACAATTTCAAAACAGAACAGTAAGAAAATCAAAGCATAATATAGAACAATAACATGTATAGCATTTTGTGACTAAAAATAAGTCAAAATACATAAAATACAATATGAAGGCTCATCGCTGAAAGTTTTTCCTCACAAGCATTTTGTGACTAAAAATAAGTAAATAAATAATCAACAAAAAATAAGAGAGATAGCATACTAGCGACCAGCGATAAGTGCTGACTGTTGCGACGATGTGGGGGTTGTTGGTGGGTTAGTGCCAATTGGCGATGTCCAAGGGAAATGGGAGAGAAAAATAGTGCGGCAGGCGTGAGTGGATGCAAATAGGTTAGGGTTTGTGTTGGGGGGGAAATGGGAGAGAAAGCAGTTCGGCTAGAGCCGAAAATAGTTGTTGGGGTTAGCACCGATCGGAGATGTCTGAGGGAAATGGGAGAGAGAGAGAAGATAAAGAGCCGAAGAGAAGAGTGTCAAGTGCTGTTGACCCCTACCTTTTTTATATTTATAATATATATATTTTTAATTATATATTATATGCGAGTGGTTCGATTTTGAACCGAATCGCTGGTCTGCCAAACCGCGAACCGCGCGATTTGGCATTTTTCCAAACTGAACTGAACCATCAGTTCAAAAAATCAATCGATTCGATCCAATTCAGTTCGGTTCGGTCGAAAATCGCAATATAGCGATTTCTTGGAACACTCATAAACATATGTGTTTTTTTTATATAAATAATGCTTTGTGAATATATGTATATAAAGTTTTAGACCAAACCCATATATATTTTTAGGGTTTTTTTATGACTTTATAATATTTTTATTATTTTAATTATACCGTTATATTTACATTTTCGAATCAATATAACTAAATATACTTTAACTTTTTTTTATGGGTAAGTTGAACTTTTAATTGTTTCGATTATATTCTTGTAATTGTATTTTTAAATCAATTTAGCACATTTATTTTTATGTGTGAAAAAATATAAAGTGAGATGAGTTAATGTAGGAATTAAATTAATTTAAAAATACAGATACATAAGTATAATTGAAACTACGCAAAATTTAAATGATCATACAAAAAAATGTTAAAATACAAGAATTAAATTGATTCAAAAATATAATTATATGAGTGTAATTAAAATAGTAAAAAATTTAAATATACATATAAAAAAAATTAAAAGTATATAGATAAAAATATGGAATTGGTCTAAATTTGTAGTATTATTGAAAACTAAATATATATAATAACGTTATTTGAAATTTTGTTATTTTCTTGCTTTGTTACATATTTATTAAAATATATTATTTTAAATTATTAATGCTTAATAAATATATTTTCATGTGCATAATTTACTAGTCAAAAGGATATATTTAAAATTTTTAAATATTTACAAGAAAATATTCAAGCTAGTGATTATGGTAAGTATTTTTTAATGTTGTCCAATAATAGTGTTAATTTTTTTAATTAAAATAATTTTATATAATTACACATATGTCATCACTTGCAATTTATATACTTTTAAAGGGAAAAGTCTTAGGAGTCCGAGAGACTTATCGAGCGTCTTATAGAAAGGGGGCAAAAAGACAAAATTACCTCATCAAACTTTACAAATTTGCAAAACACTACCCTTGCCTCTGCTTTCTTCCCATGGTCACATCTCTGCTGCCTTTGTCTCGTCGCGATGCCTTACTGTCATGCCGTCGTATCCTCGTCGACCGTCGCTGCATCTTCCAGTGAAGATCGACGAGGCGAGGCAATGATGGTAGTGAAGCGCCGCAGAAAGGTAAAGACAGCAAATGCGCGACCATGAAAGGGGAGCAACAAGATAGCAGGGGCCAGAGCAGTGCTTTGCAAAATTGCGAAGTTTGATGGGGCAATTTTGTCTTTTTGCCTCCTTTTTGTAAGGTGCTCAGTAAGCGTGTCTGGCCTTATAGTAAATCCTTTTTTAAAGTACAATAATTAATTTTGTTTTATTGTTCAAATATGGTGATTCATTTTATACTTTATACCACATACTAACTAATTTAACATCGAAACAAAAATATAATAATTATTTGAGAGATTAAAAGTAACATAAATTAACTAATACACATAAATTCACAATAGTTTATAAAAAATAATAATAATTAATAATAATATGTAATTTTATTACTATTAATTTTTGATGAAATTATTATAAAATTATGTAGGACAAATATTGGATAAATTTAATTTTAGATAAAACTGTTAATTGTTATAGCATTTCCCCAAATATTAGATTGAACTTCGGTGAAACCAAAGTGCGTGAATCAGCAATGGCTTCCACTCCCACAACAAAGCGATCAAAACCAGGCCTCACAAACCCTAATCGAAAAACAAAGCTCACCAACAACAACCCCACCCCCTTTTCTTCTTCTTCATCACACCACTCGTTCCTAATGGAACCACCGCCTGGCTTCTTACCGTCGAAGTCCGAGTTATCCCGGCTTATCGCCGTCGTCGCCATTGCCGCTTCGGTCGGCGTGGCTTGCAATTACGTGGCCACCTTTCTCACTCGCCAGCCTAAACCATTCTGCGACAGCAACGCGGATTTAGATTTCGCTATCTCCGGTAAGCGTCCTATCCCCTGAATTGCGTCGTTTGTCCACTACCTCGATTCGAATTCCACTCGATTTTGAATGAGCAAGTGTTTGGAAAATGTGAAGTGTTAGATACTCTTTGCATCTACCGAGAAGTGTAAGAATGGGAATGGTCAATTGCGAAGTGTGTGACTTATTGCAGATGAAGAAGCAGTGTGAATGAACCCGTATGGTGACCTATGATCTTAGCAGATAGAACTTATCGAATACAAGACGTTTGTAGGTGATTAACTGTATGTAGTCCGCGATGCTGTACTAGAAACGATAGCTCAGGGTTTGATGGTAAACAATGATAGCAGCTAAAGTGAACACCATTAGTCCACTGGACATGATTGGCTGGTTCTTTTGCCTGCATGATTGGGCTTTGAGAGTAATTTAACTGGAAGTAAGCCTGAGACTGTGAGAACCTTTGGTTCCAATGCGGGAGGAACTGCTAATATTTCATTGTCCAGGATCGATCTTGTATAGGTGTTTTCTGATTGATATATTGAATGAACGTTATCCATGGTGTTGAGAAGAGGAAAAACAATGGATTTAAGCCAGTTCCACTCAGATGTGTATAAGATAAAGAGACTGGTTATATGGACCAGTTTACATGTGTTTTGATAAATGAGGGAAATGATCCAATGCGTGATCAAAATTGATGGAGCAGACATTGTGTGGTAAGTGGATTATAGTACGTTATGGATCTTAAGCCTACAAGTTCCTTGAAATTTATTAATAAAGCATAGGAGTTTATATATAGATATAGTATGGATATGCATGAAACACGCAAGCTTTATAGAAAATGGCATCACAAATTCATGAGGCTCCTTGCTTTATAAACTAGCGCATCACAAATTCATGAGGCTCAATGCTTTATAAACTAGCAAGCTTTATAAGGAAAAATTTACATTTTGGGAACTCTTGACCTCTTTATGCATTCTACCAAGTTTTGCCAATTATCTAATGCCAATTGATATTGAAAGCAAGGAATGATAAATTTTAAGTAGTTGAGAGCCAATTATCTTATCTTTTGGCAGTCCTATTCTTCCATGTCTAGAAAGTTTAACCACAGTTAGCTGCTGATGATGTCAAAGTGATAAAGAAAACAGTTATGATTTAGAATTTAAAAAGCATGGCTGGAACCTTGCTTTCCACTATGCTAAATTCCTTTGGTCTTGTTCCGTTGGGGACAGTGACAATATCCTTTTCTTGTCCTGTTTGCCATGTGATAATTGCAATTATTAGTAGCAACATTCAATTTCCTAGAGGTAATGGAGCAATCTGAGAAAATTAGGATTGTGGCCTTCCTCAGAAATTGATTTTTTTATGCATGAAGAAGATATAACTTCATGGTCTCCACATGGTGTCAGCTAAGTGACCCATCTTCTTAGTCCCTCTCCCACCATTGTACAATGCAATTGTATTCTTTGAATAATGGCATCTGATCATGAGTTTATTTATGATTGGATGATAATAAAATGCAATATTGTTGATTTCACATAACATTTTTCCTCAGTAATTGTGAATCTTGGTTGCAAAGTTGTTTTTCTAAGAGGCAACATGGATGAGTGGTCATTTGTCAAACGAGTTGTTCGCGTATGGCTCTCCTACTTTTCTCACACTCTTATCACATTCCTCTGGACTAGATTCCTGTAATGTAGGCTGTCTTGGTTTTTTGAGTTTTGTCCTCTTTTATTAGGAAAAAGTGGTAGATGTTCTGGTAATTTTCTTACTGAAACAAGTCTTTGGAAAATTCAAGAATGCTTGCTTGATTAATTCCGAGAGGTTTAGAGAATATATACCAGTTCTAGCCTAATCCTTTTCTTATAAAGTAGGAAAGGATTTGAGCCATCTACTCCTAAAATCTAGGAAACACTATCTTCTAAAAATTAGGAGATAAAAACAGATACAAAATATAACATTTACAGATTATTTACACTAATTATCTACTACTAAAAACATCTTAGAATAATCTTTAATAACTACCGAGTCTTGTAAAGCTTCTCCACTCCTTTTCAATGTAGACTTCTTCTTCTTTTACTGAATTCTCGTCCAACACTCTCCTTCAAGCTGAAGAATAGATGGAAGTCATTCCCAGCTTGCTAATGAGGAACTCAAAGGCTGGTTTTGCAAGCATTTTTGTTAGGACATCAGCCACTTGATCACTATAAGGTATATAAGACAGATTTATCCCTCCTCCTTCAATCCCCCTTTTTATAAAGCTTCTATCAATTCTTACATGTTTCATTCGGTCATGTTGCACTGGATTTTTAACAATACTAACAGCAGATTTGCTATCACTAAGTACCTTTGTTTGTTGGGATAGAATTATCCCCAAGTCCTACATTAGTCTTTCTAGCCAAATTACCTCACATATCCCATGCGCAATGGCCCTAAACTCTGCTTCGGCACTACTGCGAGCCACAACTGATTGCTTCTTGCTTCTCTATGTAACCATATTTCCAAATACCTTGGTACAATACCCTGAAGTGGATCGGCTATCCTCTCTAGATCCAGCCCAATCTACATTCACATAGCCTTCAATTCCCTTGTTTTTAGATTTCTTAAACATTAGTCTCTTCCCAGATGTTCTCTTTAAATATCTTAGAACATGTTGAATATCATTTATGTGTTTTTCAGTAGGTGAATGCATATATTGGCTGATTACACTCACTGAATAGGCTATATCTGGCCTAATTAGGGACAGATAAATTACTCTTTCAACTAATTTGATACCTCTCTTTGTCCACCAAAACATCATCACCATTCTCTTCAAATTTCTAGCCTTTCTCTAGGGGAGTTCTAGCTGGTTTGCAGGCTGTCATTCCTGTATCCTTTAGCAAATCTAAGGTATACTTCCGTTGTGAGATGAATAAGCCTTCTTACTTCGGGCTACCTCCATGCCTAGGAAATACCTCATGGTTCCTTGGTCTTTTACTTCAAACTCAGCCTTCAATTGCTTCTTTAGATTAACAATTTCTTGCAAATCATCCCCTGTCATAATAATATCATCAACATAAACAATCAATATAGCCATTTTTCCATTTTCATTGTGCTTAATGAACAAGGTATGATCGGATTGCCCTTGTTTGTATCCTAGCCGGTTAAGTGTCATGCTAAATTTATGGAACCAAGCCCTCGATGACTGTTTGAGTTCATAGAGGGACTTTTTAAGCTTGCACACATTTCCACTATCAACTTCTTGCTCAAAATCGGGGGGAACCCTCATATAGATCTCCTCATCCAAATCACCATTAAGGAAAGTATTCTTAATGTCAAATTGGAAGAAGGGCCAATCAAAATTTACAGCAAGAGATAATAATACTCGAATGGAGTTTAGCTTAGCAATCGATGCAAATGTCTCTTCATAGTCGATGCCGTAGGTTTGAGTAAAGCCTTGTGCAACCAACTTAGCCTTGTATTGTTCAATACTTCCATCAGCCTTGTGTTTAATTGTAAATACCCACTTACAACCAATTAATTTATTGTTTGGTGACAGCAAAACCATCTCCCAAGTCTTGTTTCCCACTAAGGTAGCCATCTCTTCCATCACGACCATTCTCCACTTAGGATCATTCATAGTAGTGTTGAGTCTAAGACCGATTATCACACAAAAAATCTCACTCCCTCACTGCCAAATCTCACACGATAGTAATAGAAATAGACTAACAGATTACTAGAGTAAATCAAAGAGCAATAATAGAAAGTAAAAGATGCAAGAACTTATTTTGGTTTAGGCATGAAATGTCCTACATCCAGATTGCCGGTGACCGAGATAGAATCCACTAGAAAGCAATGGGATACAACACTCTCTCTCACACACTCTTGGCTATGAACAATAGCCTCCCCTCCCAAGAATACAAGGACCGAGCAATGCTCTCTCTTAATTCTCTCTAGAGACCGTGCAAGATGAAACAAGAAGAATGAATGCTGAATGTTATCCCTCTCCTAGAACCTATCCGCCTCTATTTATAAAGGGATAGAGGTGGTTGCAAAACAAGGACTTAGATGCAAATAAGAAAGAATAAAAGGACTACCAGAAATAACTTGCAGCAAGTTATTTCCGTTTTATCTTAAACACATAAAATATAAACCTACAAAATTATTTCCACTGCATACAAAGCCCTCTACCGAGACTTGACAACTTAACTAATGCAAATTCTAACAAGCAATTTGAATATTCTTGGAGATGTCAGTGCTGGCAATCTTAGCCACAAAACTTTTGAACTGTGGAGACAATTTTACATATGTTAGATGATTAGACATTGGGTATTTAACACATGATCTTACCCCTTTCCTCAATGCTATAGGAACAACCCAATCCAAACCATCTTCTTCTTTAGCATTGTTGTTAGCATCGAGTGTGGCTGTCCCCTTGTCATTATCAGTGTTTTCCTCTACATGACCCATTGTTCTGAAAGGCGATAGGCGTATTAAGGCGCAAAGGGTCTTGGAGCCCAAGGCGCGGGGCGCACAAGGCGAGATGCGCCTTTGTGAAGCAAGACGCACCTTTTAGAAAAAAAACTCAAAATCTTGTAAAATTATAAACAACTATCCAATTATCAATAATAAGACATGCATATCATTCATGATTCATCATCTTCAAATTCTAAACTAACAACATCAAAGTTGATTCATTCATCATGCAAATTCTAAACTAGAAACATCATCAAAGTTCAAATTCAAAGTCTCAAACTCAAACAAGTACCAATCATCATGCAAAGTTCTAAACAAACACATAAACACTACAAGTCCACAATCAATAAAGAAGTTTTAATCAATCATCATCAAGAAGATCATCAACATGAAGATCAATATCTTCATCATCCCCTTCAATCACCCCTTCGTCTTCTTCTTCCTCTCCCAATTCTTCTCCCTCTTCCAAGTCTTCATCATCTTTGGTCTCTGTTTCACTTTCCTCCTCCTCTTCAATCTCCTGAGTTACTCGCCGCTTTGAAGTCGAAGCCGAAGTTGAACCCGATTGTGATCGAGTTTGTTTAATTTTAATTCTAATCAAATAAAACAAGTGAAGAACTCACGAGAGCAGGCTGGAACCGAGAATGGTAGTTGGTTTTGGTAGGTAGCGGGCTGCTTGATAGCTGGTTTCATGAGGCGCGTCTCATGCCCCGGCGCCTCATCGTGCAAGGCGCGTGCCTCCCAGAAAACGCGGCGCCTTAGCCCAGTTGAAGCGCCGAACTGGCGCCTTGTGCCTAGGCGTGCCTTTAACATCTATGGTAGGACCAGCCTCATAAAATGATGGTTGGTCTTGCTTTGGTTCTGGTCGGCCTTTAGGTCTTCTTGAGTAGAAGAATAAAGGGTTAGGGTTATTGCTCGTTGTAGATGGGGCCTGATGTGAGGCTGGATCAGAATCTGAGGTATGGGAAATTTCAGGTTCAATAGGGTTAGAAGCCGATTCTACTAGTATGTGATCATGAGATATTGAGCATTCTCCCCCTTGAGGACACACTGGTAGGAAAGGATCAATAGAAAACAAGGGTGGAGAAGGATCATTAGGGATTGTTTGAGGTGTGGTAATGGAATAGAATGGATGATCCTCATAGAATGTTACATCAGTGGAAACAAAGAATCTGTGACTAAAAGGACAATAGCACTTGTATTCCTTTTGAGAGGGAGAATACCCCACAAAGATGCATTTTTGAGCCTTAGGGTCCAATTTGGTTCGGGATAGGGCATTGTTGTGAACATACACAATGCATCCAAAGACCTTCAAAGCAATAGAAAGAAAGGCAGAAATGTGAGGATACATAGCGTTAGAGGATGCTAAGGGGTGTTTGGAATTGTAGGGTTTTTGAAGGGAGACGGTTGATTAAGTAGGCAGCAGTGAGGACAGCTTCTCCCCAATAGGAATGGGGAACATTTGTGGTAAACATCATAACTCTAGCCACTTTTAGGAGATGACGATTTTTCCTTTCAACCACATCATTTTGTTAGGGTGTATATAGACATGAGCTTTGGTGAAAACAGTGTTATTAAAGGCGTGCCTAGGCAAGGGTGTAGGTGCGCCTTGATATTAGGCGCAAGCCTAGCGCCTAGCAACAAATCAGGCGGGTGAGATCTGCCCAGGCTCGCTTGGGCGCACCTAGGCCCTCAGGTGCAGCCTTGGGCTTAGGCGTGCCAAGGCTGCACCTGGTTTATTTTAGTTTAATTTTAGTATTAGTTTTCAAATTTTAAGAAAATATTAAATTTGAATTGATTTCTTGCTATATTTTAATCAAATCAATCCTAATTCAAATTATACTTAAATAAACTAGCTGCCATTCTTGGTTCCAGCCTCCTCTCTTCTCGATTCCAGCATGCATACATTACAATATATTTACATTTCTTTAGTTTAAGTAAATGTCCACATTTTTTTTAATTTATATTTTACCTTCCATTTACTTTAATACATAAATGTAAATAAGAAAGTACCCCCCATTTGGATTCAATAAAAATATCTAAAAAAATCAAAATCCATAATAATAAGAAAATTGAATTTTGGTTTTAGTACAAACTCGGGATTTAGTAATTTTACCACTCCCAAAATACATACCTACTATTTCTTAAAAAATTCATTAAAAATCATTTTAATAACAATGAATATTAGCTATCAAAATACCGGGAGATAGCTTTTCAAAATGAAAATATTTTCTTATATGTCTCCTTATAATGCGCTAATCTTTCAGAGTTAGAAAAATAACATTTTTCAAAATGAAAACATTTTCTTGATTGTGGACTTGTAGTGTTTATTGATTGTGGACTTGTAGTATTTATGTGTTTGTTTAGAACTTTGTATGATGATTGGTACTTGTTTAAGTTTGAGTATTATCTCTTTATTTTTCTTAAGATGGTTTTTAGAGTGGTATTGTTGTTGACATATTGTGAATCGTACAGGAATCAAAAATTTAAAATGTCATCTAACACTATTGATCATAATCCTGATAGTAGCTCTGCTAGTAGAAGAAAAGATTCAGCATGGAAGTATCATAGTTAGCATATGTTGAATTTTATATTTTTTCTATAACATGCTTGTTAAAATATTATTAGAAGTTATGACCTATTTTATACCTTTTTCTTCAACTAGGACATATATTTTTATTTTATTTTTTTTTATTAACTTACGTCTAGTTCCACTAGGCTCTCGCCTCGCTTTGCGCGTCAGGCTCCAAAACCCTCGTGCACCTTGGGCCTTTAATAACACTGGGTGAAAGATACCATGCTTGGCCAAGTAGTTTGTGAAATCATTTGAAAAATACTCTCGGCCATTTTCGGTTCGAAGGATTTTTATAGAAGTTTGAAACATATTCTCAATTAGCTTATGAGATCTTTTGAATATGTTACAAGTTTCTGATTTTTCCTTCATTAAATACACCCAACAACCCATCTCACACCAGTGATATTAGGATGTTTAGAGGGTCCCCAAATATCACTATGAATTAAATAAAAGGGTTTAGAGGGTTTGTACAATTGAATAGGATGATGTGATCTAGGTTGTTTAGCAAGAGTGCATTATTCACATGTAAAAACCTGCTCTTTATTGCTGAAAAAATCAGGATGCAAGAATTTAAGGTAAGGTAGGCTAGGATGTCCTGAGTGTTTATGCCATAACAAGACTATGCCATAACAAGACTTTGGCGTTGGTGCGTACACTTAGGACAACTTTATTTGAAAATGAATTAGGAAAATCTACTGCAAGACAATAAAGACCGTCCATTACTTTAGCATTGCCAATCATCCTCCCCGAGCTTTGATCTTGAAGAACACAATAAGAAGGATAGAAAATTGCATTGCAATTCATATCCTTAGTTATCCGGCTAACTGATAGCAAATTATGTTTCAAACTAGGAACATGTAGCACATAATTGAGCTTCAGTTTTGACATACATACTATTCCTATACCCAAAACAGGTGAAGTGGTTCCATTGGCCGTAGATATGTTGATGGATGAGTCACATAGAGTGTAATCAGTCATAGACCTTGCTGAATTTGTCATATGATCTGATGCACCCATGTCAATCACCCACATATTCTTAGAACAATGCTTAGAAACCAATGAATAGTGTTGGAGATTACCTTGCAATGCTAGAGAGGCAGTGGACTGAGAATTATTGGTGCTTGGTTGGGCCATACCTTGATTTAGGAGCCTGTACCAGGCTTGAATTTGGTCTTCGGATAGATTCAAACTTGGTTTATTTTTTGTTAGAGCCTCAACATTGTAAGCTGATCTGGGATTATCTTTCTTTGGCTGTGGCTTCCAATTTGCTGGTTTGCCATGGATCTTCCATCAATTTTCCTTAGCATGGTTGGGTCTCTTGCAATGGTTGCACCATACTTTTTCCTTCACTTGATTCCTTGTAAAAATTCCCCTTGTTTACAGACGCAAGGGCTGAATTCTGGTGGGGCAAAATTGGGTCTGATGGGTGTTGAAGCATCACTTTTCACCTGCTCTCTTCCCTTCTAACTTCAGAAAAAACTTCATTGAGAGATGGTAGGGGCTTTGTGCCCAATATCCTTCCCCGAACTTCATCCAAATCAGGGTTAAGACCATGTAGGAAGTCAAAGATTTTATCTTTCTCTATCATCTTATTGTATTGAGTACTATCAGCTGGAGATTCCCAACTAAGTGTATAAAACATATCCATCTCATGCCATAACTCCACCAAAGTATTAAAGTATTTAGTCACACTATTCATACCTTGTTTGGTTGTTCTAATAGCTGATTGAATTTCAAAACATTGAGAGAAATCCTTCAAATCAGAATACATCTCTTGGATTGATTCCCAAACTTCCATGGCTATTTTGTAGAATAGGTATGTTCTCCCTATTTTCAGCTCCATAGAATTTATCAACCACATCATGATAGTGGAATTTTCTACCTCCCAAAGACCATAGTTGGCTGCAGTAGATGGTGGGATAGGAATTGATCCAGTTAGATAACCAGATTTTCCTTTTCCTTTGATCACTAACATCACTGATTGAGACCATTCCTTAAAATTACTCCTATTTAGCTTATGTTGAGTAATTTGTAGAGGATGGTTATTAATAGATGTAGTAGTGAGATTAGATGGCGCTGGAGGTGGGATAGAAGTACTCGGAGAAGAAGCAGCAGAGGCCTCGGTTAGGGTTGGGTTTGGATTAATTTCGGCCATGGATAAAACTGAAGTGAGTCACTGCAGTTTCTGATCGAACAGGGCTCTGATACCATGAAACAAGTCTTTGGAAAATTCAAGAATGCTTGCTTGATTAATTTCGAGAGGTTTAGAGAATATATACAAGTTCTAGCCTAATCCTTTTCCTATAAAGTAGGAAAGGATATGAGCCATCTACTCTTAAAATCTAAGAAACACTATCTTCTAAAAATTAGGAGATAAAAATAGATACAAAATATAACATTTACAGATTATTTACACTAATTATCTACTACTAAAAACATCTTATAATAATCTTTAATAACTACCGAGTCTTGTAAAGCTTCTCCACTCCTTTTCAATGTAGACTTCTTCTTCTTCTTTTACTGAATTCTCATCCAACACTTACAAAATCTGTTTTGTTGTCTTCATCATCTTGCTCTAACTCAAGCAGTTAGTGAAATTTTGATCTCTAGTGCTCCGACAAACTACTTGTTTATGTTTATTGTTTAGCAGCATTGCAACATTTTGTGCCAATGGATAATAATTTGATGCTTATATATTAACCTTTTGATTAAAGTGCATTATTTCAGAATCCTGCCAGCCCTGTCCAAGTAATGCAAAATGTTACGAGGGCAAGTTTGAATGTGTCCATGGCTATAGAAAGCATGGGCAGTTGTGCATTGAAGATGGAGATATAAATAAAGCAGCTAAGAAACTCGTGCGTGGTTATGAATTTCTCTTCCAGTACTCTGATGACTAAGGATGTAGAGATAATAGTTCTACCTTTAACTTTGTGTGGTTTTCTGATTTTTGATGTGTTAGTTTGCAGTCTGAACTAGTAGAAATTCGTGCTTGCGAAGCATATGCCCAATTTTTGTGTGAAGGAACTGGAATAGTCTGGGTCTGTCACATTTTTTCCCCTCTCAACTCCACGTAACAGATAAATGTTTCTCTCTATTTCTATCATTGCTTTGATTGCTTCCGAACATTATGTTGTTTGCATTTTTCATCTTGTCAACGTGTATTATATAGTTATACTGTTATAGGCTTCTTTCAGATTCCAGGGGATAAATTATGGAATGAATTAGACGGATTCAAGCAAATGGAGAACCACGGCTTGGATACGCCTGTATATGATTATGCAAAGCAAAAGGCAATGGAGACTGTAGGTAAATCATTGGAGATGAGGACAAATACTCTGGGGTAAGCATTTTCTCATCTTTAATTATATAAAATACAAATGTAGTTTTTTAGGCCTTTTAGTTAGGAGCAGTATTGTTTACATTTTCTTTCCTTTCTCTTGTAGGATCAAAGAGTTGAAGTGTCCAGACTTGCTAGTTGAACAGTATAAACCACTTACCTGTTACATCCGGCAGTGGGTTGCCCAACATGCCTTAGTTTTGGTGCCATTTTGTGCATTGGTATCAGACCATAATTTTCTTTGAAGCTTATGTTGTGAATTTGTCAAAGCTTAACGACATTGAGATTTTCAGCTAATTGCAGGCACAAGATTATCGTTGATCATTCGCAGGAGATATTATCTATCGTCTAGAGCCGAACAGCTTTACAACCAGGTATATTGACAATCTTTCCTTGCACATTCTTTGGAAATGAAAGATTATCATAAACAAAAAAAAACTGGAAATTTCAATGCCTGATTCTTTACATGGCTAAGAATTTATTTATGCACGCATTTTTCAATAACCATTACATGACCAAGAGTTTGTTCCTTGTATAGGCATCCCTTGTCAGTTTATTGTCTCTTGGTTGACACCTTGGCTCCCACCAACTTTGTTCCATGGAGTCACATCTCCTGTTACTTGAAAAGATCAACCATTTAGGTAGGTGGGTGCTGAGGCTTTTAAGTTAGTTAGGATAGGATGGTGTTGGGTTTACATGGTTAAGAATGAAAATTGTTTCCCAAGGACATGAAAAAAAGCAATCTCTTGGATTGTAATGCGACAAAACTAAAAAATAAAACATTCACATGGGTTGGAAGGACATAATTAGATGAAATTGTGGTAGTAATTTGCTTGTCAAATGATAATAGGTTCAAATAACTGGTGTCATATCAACAAGGCTTGTCAAAAAAAAGAAAGAAAGAAAAAGAAAATGAGGTTATTTCAGAACAGATGAGGTTATATCAGAACTGTTCTGATTTTTGTGTAATGTATTGCAACCTTCTAGTCCTCCATTTGGAGTTTAGACACATCTTGGCGAGGTTCTAGGATAGTGTTGATTCTTTGATAACCAAGCATCATTGGGATCCCACATTGAATGCGTATTGAGTGGTTGTGGAGTGTGGACTATAGAAGGGAATGGATAGCAGTAACACCACCTGATAAGTAAAAATGATTGTTTTTTGGGTGGATGGAAAACCTCAATCTGTGGCAAGTGGTGATAAAGCCACTTGAGCTAATATCATGTGAGTTCGGTGATCAACAAGGGTTTACGAATTGAAGTGTGTTTCAGAGAGAGTAAGTAGTATGCTTGCTATGTATCCCTAACAAACAAACAAATTGTTTTTATATGTTTCTGTGTTGGCTTGATATCTTGATATGTTGTTCTGACTAAACTAGTGCAAATGTGATAGGTTTGTGACATACTTGAAGAGCGTGCCTTGATTTCTGGTGAGGGTGAACCTTGGGTAGTTGCGTCATGGTTACGAGATCATCTACTGTTGCCTAAAGAAAGGAAGGACCCAACATTGTGGCAAAAGGTATTTGTTTTTCTCTTGGCACCCCATTGTTTCTTCAAATAATGAATGGCTTGATCTTCCCTTCCATCTAGTTTGTTTATGCCGTTGTTCTACCTTGACTTTAGATGGAGAAAGAAATGTTCAAGGGAAAGGTGTTTTTCCTTGGTGGTCTGTGACATTCTCTGATATCTTTTTTGAGGTTTTTTTTTTTTTTTTTTTGTTTCCCTTGGTTAGTGAGGACCATGGTGATAAAGAAAGGGGAAATGTCATATTTTATGTGGGCATCATTGGACCTTGCACGATCATATTAGGTTAATTTTTGAACTTGTTTTTTCTAGGTTTCAGTACCATGCTTGTTTAGTTTTTATTATGTTTAATTTAAATTAGATAATGAAGTATTCCAATGCCACCTTGTTCCCCCCTTGTTACCTTCTTAATTTGTTGTCACATTAGCAGATTGTTAACCTTTATGTAACAGACTGATTAGGCCTTGTTAAATAAACCTGTTTTTGGCATAGCTGGAGGAATGTTCCAACATGCCTACGACAAGTTGTAAGGCCGAATGGACAAGTGGGCTAACCGCTTTTGGCACCCAAATTTGGTTATAGATCAGTATAAATACCACTGATCTGCACCAAGTTCCACATGTTGAATGAAATTGGAAATTAGTTTCCCTTTCATTTCTGAATTCTCTCTCACTCTCTCCTCTTGTCTCTTCCCCCTAATTCCTATTCTCAATTCCTCTTTGAAATTGAGAATTCTCAATTGTTAAATCAGAGATATGACAAATTGGTATCAGAGTAAGCTCTTGGCCAAATAGTTTCCGATGATCTTATTGTGATGGTTGATGGCCCACATACGAAGCAGATGGAGATGCTGTTGTAGCAAGTGACTGTTACGGTGATGGAGATGCAAAATCGAGTAGGATCAATGGAAGAAGCTATAGGAGCCGTGGTTGATAAGAAGTTGGAGGATGTTTCAGATTGGTTGCGAGGAGAGATGAGCAACCAGGTCTGGGAGGAGATGTGAGAGTACAACAACATGGTACCTGTTCAATTGCAACAATTCGCGCTAATGTTCTCAATTCAAGCAAAGGTAAGGTTATCCCCTGACTTTCCCCCTCGTGAGAGAATGGATCCAATACATTCGGGTATTAGCACCAATCAAAGAGTAGCCGAATCCTCTGAATTGGGGGTTGATCCGATAATGATGGGTTAAAATGTGGTGGGAAGGAGGCCATAGGCTCTGGTGAATTATGGCTAGTCAAATTTTCCCGTGCCGAAGTTAGAATTGCCGGTGTTTGATGAAATGAAGCCCCGGTGGTGGATCAGGACATGCAAGAAGTTGTTCAATATTCATTAGGTAGTTGATTACTAGAGAGTTACTCTGGCAACAACATAGCTGAACGATGTAGGCAATGTTTGGTTTCAAGGATGGTTAGGGGTGAGAGATAGCTGCAGTTGGGAGGGTTTGCTAGGGGTTTGTCCGAAAGATTTGGTGAACGAAGGACTATAGATATTGTGGAAGAGTTTAATAAATTGAGGCAGAATGGAACGATGCATGAGTATCAACTCAAGTTTGAAGAGCTGAAGTCACTCATGCTTAATAGAAACCCCTACATGACTGAGGAGTATTGTATCAAGTTTTATCAGTGGACTAAGTGATGACCTCAGATCCATGGTGAAAATGATGAGGCCTAGGTCTGTGCAAGAGGCGATAGAGGATGCATTGTTACAAGAGTTAACAGTAGAAGCCTTAATGAAGAAACAAAGGGGTCAAAGCAAAGGAATTAATTCAGAGATGGTTCTATCTGGAAGAAGAATGTAGAGCAAGGAGAATTTTAGGGGAGGGATAGGAGTAAGGTATGTGGCAACTACACCTCCTAATTCGAATTTGCAATAAAGGGACAAGCTCATTGAGCAGATGAGGGCTGTTGGACTATGCTTTAGATGTGGGGACAAGTATTCTCTAGGCCATCAGTGCAAGAAGCAGTTGCTTCTACTAGAAGGGGAAGAAGAGGATGAGGTGGCAGTGATTGAAGAGGAGGAAGAAGAAGGTAAGGGGGCCATTTCCTTGCATGCAATCAAAGGGATGGCCAGCATCAAGATTATTAAAGTAGAGGGAAAGGTGCACAACAACACACTCATGGTCTTAATAGATAGTAGGAGTACCTGTCACATTCCAAGGGTATTATTTGTAATTTTGGTTTTCTGTAATCTATTTCTGTTCGGGTTATTTGTCTTGTAGCTAGAGGTTGTTAGGATATTTTCCCCTTTTGGTTTTTTTTTCCCCTTTTTTTGTCTTGTAGCTTAGGCAGTTACAATGTCTTGTCTTGTAGCTACAACTGTGAGCTTAGATATTAAGTCACAACCTACGTTGGAGAGGGAATGGAATTGATGAATGTTTTGAATTCTCTTTAATTCTTCTCTGTGATCTCCTCTTTTTCTTGCTACTGTTCTCTCTTAATATTTCTCTCTCTCTTTCTCTCTCTCGGTTATCTTCTCCCTTATCTCATTTTCTATTTCTCTCCCTCTCATCTGATATGAGCTAGGGTATGAAAGGGACTTGGGATGATTAAGAGAAGAATTTGGGGGGAGATCAGATGGAAGGGAGAGAAACAAGAAGAAGAAGATGAGGATAAGGGAGAGAAGATAATAGAGAGAGAGAGAGAGAGACAAAAATATTAGGAGAGAAATAGCAATATTCAATTCATTCTCATTCATACCATCCAACGTAGGTTGTTGATTCAATATATAAGCTCACAGTTGCAACCTCTTTAGCTATAAGACAAGGCATTGTAACTGTCTTAACTATAGGACAAAAGGAAAAAGACAAAAGGGGAAAACATCCTAATAGCCTCTAGTTATAAGACAAATAGCCCTGATAGAAATAAAAATTAAAAAACAGATTACCAAAATTACAAATACTACCATTGGAATGTGACAAATTTTCCCCCCTTGAAATGTTTCTTATCCCCAAGAAACTTATTACCATCGAGCCATTGTTATTCATCCAATCCTAGCTTTCTCTATTTGTTTTATTTTTCTTTCTCTCTTTCTCCTTCTAGGCTTTTTCCTCTTTTCTTTTACGTTCCTGATCTCATGCTCTTCTGCTGTTAGGACTTAGGACCAGCACCAGAAACTAGTTTGCTCCAACTGAAATGATAGTAGCAAGACTGTCATATTGCTCGGGATCAAACATTAGACTAGGTACTTGGGCTACTGCAATGGCCTTTGCTTCCTTTGTCAATTCATCGAATAATTCCCCATTTTTCTCCAGTACCTTCTCAATAGGCACATCTTGATCTATTAGCTCTTCTTCTGGTTTATTGACAATTGTAACCAAATTCTTTTCAACAAATTCCTTTCCCAGTGGAGCCTCAATAACGTCTTCGGTAGCTGCCATTCCTTCTCTGTCATCTTGGATTGTTTGCTTTAATTCAAGTCTTTCTTTAGCTGCAGTAGAAAAATTCCGAACATACAAATTGCCTTCCAAAACTTTTCTTTTTAAGGACTTGGAATGTTCCTTGAAAAAAAGTTCAGCTGGAATACTAACTTGGAACTTATGTGAAAACATAGTTAGTAAGTCATCCAACTTGTGTTTGAGGTCTACGAGTTGATTGCGTGCTTCCTTGATTTCTTTTCTTGTCGCAGCGCGTTCTTTCGTGAGTCCTTTTCTGATTGCGGCCCATTTTTCTCTAGAGTGACTCGCCTCGACTTGAATCTGTCCCAAGCCTGAGGGTCGCCTGCAGATTGCTTGACTCACAGTCGAGGACTGATAAAAAAATAATCGTCGAGGAGCGTAGTGAAGCAATAGTTGAGTATGTCTAATACCGTCGGGAATTAGTAGTTGAGGAAGGTCGGAAATCATCACCTTCCAATCAAAATTGCAGCACAACAATTCTGATTTGAAGTCGTTTTTGGCAGCTGCTGCCATGAATCGCTAGTCTAAATTGCGGTCGGAATTGGCCTTCAGAAATCTGAACCTAACTGCTATGGATTTGCGAAAATCCAGCCGAGGATTGAATGACTTTGATACCAATTGTTACACCCTTAGGGTTGAGCTAGGGTATGAAAAGGGACTCGGGAACATTAAGAGAAGAATTTGGGGGAGAGAAGAGATGGAAGGGAGAGAAACAATAACAGGAAGATGAAGATAAGGGAGAGAAGATAACCAATAGAGAAAGACAAAAATATTAGGAGAGAAACAACAGTATTCACTTCATTCTCATTCATACCATCCAACATAGGTTGTGGCTTCAATATATAAGCTCACAACTGCAACCTCCTTAGCTACAAGACAAGGCATTGTAATTGCCTTAGCTACAAGACAAAAGGGAAAAAGACAAAAGTGAAAAATATCCTAATAGCCTCTAGCTGCAAGATAAATAGCCCTAACAAAAATAGAAATTAAAAACAAAAAACCAAAATTACAAATACTACTCTTAGAATGTGACAGTGCCCACAGTTTTATTGACGAGGGAACAACCAAAAGGATGAAGTGGCCACTAGCCAGCACTCAACCCCTGTCTATAACTGTAGCTAATGGAAGTAAATTGCTCAGCAAATTTGCATGTTTGGGATTTTGTTGGTAAATGCAAGGAGAAGATTACCAAGCTGACTTGAGACTACTAAAGTTGGGGGGATGCCATATTATTCTCGGGGATGATTGGATAAGGGAAGGGAGTCCAATCAGTTTTGACTTCAACAAGATGGAAGCGTGCAAGTTGATCAAGGGGAAGAAATTGCAATAGCTATTCAAAAAGAAGGTGTTCCAAGTAGCACAACTGTCCTCAATTAAAGCTATTGAGCAACTAGAGATAGAGGAGGGAGATTCTAAACCAAGGAGCCAATCATCTATAGCCACTTGGCAGGTACACGAATTGGCCCTACTTGATGTATTATTAGTTGAATATCAATATCTTTTTGTAGAACCTAAGTCACTTCCCCCCAAAAGATCCTTGGACCACACAATACCCCTTCAACCTAATGTTAAACCAGTGAACAGGTCTTATAGATAGCCCCTTAAACTCAAATCTGAGATTGAAAAACTTATTAAAAAGATGTTGAACCAGTTTATAATCAGACCTAGCCACAACCCATTTGCTTCACCTGCCCTATTGGTTAAGAAAAAAGATAATACATGGGGTTTCTGTATTGATTATAGACAACTCAATCCCATTACCATTAAAGATAAAATTTCCTTTCCCTATCATTGAGGACCTATTGGATGAGCTCAAGCACGCTTCTGTATTCTCTAAATTGGACCTAAGGTTAGGGTACCATCAAATTAGGATGGATCAAAATGACATACCCAAAACAATCTTCAAGACACACCACGACCATTTTGAATTCACTGTCATGCCTTTCAGCCTATCCAACGCACTAGCCACATTCCAAGCTCTCATGAACCAAATTTTTGAACCATACCTTAGAAAATTTGTTTTGCTTTTCTTTGATGACATCCTAGTCTTAACCCCTCTTTTGATCAACACCTAGACCACCTTAGGGCTACATTTGAGATCTTGAGATTCAGCCAATTGTATATCAAGCTGTCAAAGTGTGCTTTTGCACAAAAACAAGTGGAATATTTGGGGCATATAATTTCAAGGGCTAGAGTGGGCACATATCCCAAGAAAATTGAGGGTGCTATGGCATGGCCTAAACCTACCAGCATCAGGCCATTACGAGGGTTCTTAAGGCTCATTGGGTATTATCAGAGATTTGTAAAGGATTATGGAATGATCAACAATCCATTGACTGAATTGTTGAAGAAAGATGGCTTCAAGTGGAACCCTAAGATTGAGAAGGCTTTTGAGCAGTTGAAGAAAGCACTAAGTGAAGTGCCAGTGCTAGGTTTGCCTAATTTCAACAAGCCATTCGTGCTAGAAACCGATGCTAGCAAGCATGGAATAGGGGTAATCCTTTCACATGATGTCAGGCCCCTAACGTTCCTTAGCCAGTCCTTAGACCCCAAACACCAAGGACTCAATATCTATGAGAAGGAGTTGATGGCAGTCCTTATGGCAGTGGAAAAGTGGCGACATTATTTAGAGAGAGGAAGATTCGTTATCAAAACGCGTTAGAGTAACTCACAACACTCCACCGATTATCTCAACTCAACTAGCTCACTACCAAACTTAAGAACACACTGATAATTGAAACACATAAAAGGATAACACACACACAAAGACACAACAAGAAAACGCAAGGAATTATCCTGGTTCGATATTGGAAACAAGACCTACATCCAGATTGCTCGACACCTCTTTAATCCACTATCTTGAAACATCCATGGGATGATTACAACGAGAACTGGAATCCCCCTCGCCCATATACACTGAAAGCTATTAGGATCCTAGAGAATACAAGCTATAAACCAACCGCTCTCTACCTCTTGCACTCAATCCCAAGTACAAGACAACGACTAGAAACTATCCTTTCTGGAAATAGGCGCGCTAAAACTCTGATCCTTACTCCTATCCCATGACCCCTATTTATAAGATATAGGGGCGTGGGTTACAAGGTATAACCGCCTGCCCAACTGATCGAACTAACCTAATTGGTCAGCTGCCCTTTCTAGAAACAAACCTTCTAGAAAAGAGATTAATTCTAACACTACAATAGAAATGAATCATGCAGCAATACAATAAAACTTATTTACATTTAATCTAATCTAATACAAATGTCACAACAAATTCTCCACCCATTTGTACTTCGATTAGGCTTCATCTTCAACCTTGAAATGACCTCCACTACCCAGCATCATCACTGTGGATCTATTTGAAAGATCCTCATGCAGTGCTTCAGCTTTGCTGTAGGTACTGGTTTTGTAAACATATCTGCTGCATTGTCTTCACCTGCAATTTTGGTTAGAAAAATAGTTTTATCTTCAACAATTTGCCTTATAAAATGATGCCTTACATCTATATGCTTAGTCCTTTCATGGTGGGCTTGATTTTTGGACAAATGTATGGCACTTTGACTGTCACAAATGAATGTTGCCTTGACATCTACCCCTAGGAACTCACTAACTAGACCCTTAAGCCACATAGCTTCCTTTATTGCATTAGAAACAGCTATGTATTCTGCCTCGGTGGTGGACAATGCTACCACATGTTGCAAGCCTAACTTCTAACTAATTGTTGAATTCCACAGCCTAAAGACATAGCCGGTTGTGGATCTCTTTTTATCTATGTTGGCAGCATAGTCAGCATCTGAGTATCCTAGGATACTAGCTTCCTCTCCTAACTTAGCTCCACCATAGGTTAAAGCATTTCTTATAGACCCTTTAATATATTTAAACATCCATTTCATTGCCATCTAGTGAGATTTCCTTGGATTGGCCATAAACCAGCTGATGACACTCATTTCATGTGCCAAGTCAAGTCGAGTACACACCATGCTATACATGATGCTGCCTACTGCACTCGAGTAAGGGATATGATCCATTTCCCTCTTCTCTTCTTCATCTTTAGGGGACTAGACTGAAGATAACTTGAAATGGGCAGCAAAAGGCAGACTGATTGCCTTTGCTTCAGCCATACCGAATCTAACTAGCAGCTTTGCTAATTAGGATTTCTGGGAAAGATATATCTTCCTATGGTGCTTATCTCTTGAAATTTCCATCCCTAGAATTTTTCTAGCTTTCCCTAGCTCTTTCATTTCAAATTCAGCCCTCAATTTATCCTTGAGAAGCTGAATTTCTTGAGAGGATTGATTTGCTATAAGCATGTCATCTACATAGAGCAGTAAATATATGGAAATACTAGAAGATATATGCTTAAAATAGATGCAACAATCATGGGAACTCCTAAAATACCCTTGGCCTAACATAACTAAATCAAATTTTCGGTACCATTGCCTTGGGGACTGCTTAAGTCCATACAAGGACTTTCTAAGTAAGCATACTTTCTCCACCTCTCCCTTAACTTCAAAACCTTTCGGTTGTTCCATCAAAATCCTCTCCTCTAAGTCCCCATAGAGGAAGGCGGTTGTAACATCCATTTGCTCAAGATATAAGTCCAATTGAGTAGTGATAGCTAGGAGAATTCTTATAGAAGTGTGCCTCACAACTAAAGAGAACACTTCATTAAAATCAACTCCCTGAACTTGAGTGAAGTCCCTAGCCACTAGCCTAGTCTTAAACCTAGGCTTAGTATTTTCTCTTGCTCCTTCTTTAATTTTATACAGCCATTTGCAGCCTACCACACGCTGTCCTCTTGGTTTTTCAACCAATTCCCAGGTGTGATTCTTCTTAAGAGATGCAATTTCAGATTTCATGGCTTCCAGCCACTTGTCTACATCTTTTGAGGCCATTGTCTCTTCATAGGTAAGGGGTTCCTCTCCTATGGATTCTGCAGCACTATTAAAAGCATAAGCTACCAAGTTTGAGAAACCATATCTTTGGGGAGGCCTACGGGATCTAAGCTACCTATCTCTTGCCACGTTATATCTATTAGGATTGGAGAGTTCTCTAAGGTTTGAGTCTGCGTCACTGTCACCTTCTTCCTCTTTTACTTGGGAAGATCCTTGGTCTTGGTCATGGTTACTTAAAGGTTCAGGATCAAGTTGCTCGAAATCTGAAATATCTTGAGTCAGATTTGGGGTTACGTTTGGAATCTCCACCTGAACTGATTCTCTAGATTCTTCCTGATTTGACTGAGGTTCATTGCTTCCTAATTTTATGGTAGAGTCTTATCAAATGTTACATCTCTAGTAACTATGGTCCTAGGTCCATCTGATTCTAAGTTCCATAGCTTGTAACCTTTAACACCTGATGGGTAACCGATAAAGAGGCATTTCTTAGCCCTAGGTACTAGTTTACCTTGCTTTACATGAGCATAGGCTAGGCAACCGAATACTCTAACATGGGCTAAGCTTGGTTTATAGCCGATCCACTTTTCATAAGGGGTTTGGAGGTTGATAGCTTTTTTTTTTGGGGGGGGGGGGGGTTCTATTGAGGACATGGGCTGCAGCAACAACTGTTTCTCCCCAAAAAATCTTGGGTAATTGAGCATGAAACAACATGCACCTTACCCTTTCCAAGAGAGTCCTATTCATCCTTTCGGCAACCCCATTTTGCTTGGGATTTCCGGGAGCTGTAAGATGTCTAATTATGCCACCATCTTTACACATTTGGTCAAACTCTTTATTACAAAATTCCAACCCATTATCAATTCTAATTACCTTAACTGACCTGCCCTTTTGGTTCTCTACCATATTCTTCCATGATTTAAATGTGTCAAAAGTATTATCTTTTGATTTTAGAACATATACCCACAACATTCTTGAGAAATCATCAATAATAGATATGAAGTATCGAGAACCTCCATGGGTTTCTATTTGGGCTGGACCCCATAAAGCAGAATGTATGTAGTCTAGGGGTGCTGTAGAAGAATGGATTGCTGATTTGCTGAATTTTACTTTGGCTGCCTTACCTAAAATGCAGGATTCAAATTTAGTTAATTCTAGAGATTGCCCCACATCTAAAATACCTTGGTTAGCAAGTTCCTTGAGCCCTTGCTCACTTATGTGTGACATTCTTAAATGCCGCAGACGTGCTTTGGATCTAGAATTAATGCTGGCAGCTAAAGCTTCACCACATAAAGTGGTGGCCTGTAATAGGTAAATTCCATTCTTTAAAACAGCCTTCATACAGATTAATGGCCCGTTTGAAATTTGAAATGATCCACCATCACCTTTAAACTTAAAATCATTTCTGTCTAGCTCTCCAAGAGAAACCAAGTTTCTCTTCAAATGAGGGACATACCTCACTGATGTGAGGGTTCTTATAGAGCCATCATGAAACTTTAATCTAATATCTCCTACCCCTTGAACCTTACATTCATGGTCATTGCCAAGCAAGACCTTTCCACCATTGATTTCCCTGAAGTTTTGCAACCACTACTTTCTTAGGGTCATGTGAAAAGAGCAGCCTAGGACCCCACTCTAGGTTGTCTGAACATTTACTAACAATTAGGGCTTCCGAACTATCATAACCGGAGTCACAATAGTTGGCTCCTCCACCTCTTGACTTTTCTTTATCCGCTAAGTCTTTCTTTCTCTTTGGGCATAGTCGTTTAATGTGGCCTTCTTGTTGGAAATAGCAGTGAACTAAAATGCGGCTTAGGCGGCCGTTGGGCGCTGCGATTATGGCCAAATCGGCCACCTTATGGCTAAATCGGCTAATCAGTACCGGGTGGCGCCTCGGCGGCCAAGGCGGGCGCCTCGGCGGCCAAGGCGGACGCCTAGCCGTGTGAACTGCCTAGCCGATTATGGCATAATCGACCGTGTGAATCGCCTGGGCTGCGTGAATGGATTAGTATAAATTTATTGGGGTTTTGTTTCCCCTTACCCGTTACCCCTTCTTTCTCGTCGATTTCCCCTTCTCTCTTGCGCGCACCACCACCGGCAGTCTGTTGCAGAGTCGCCATCGCTTCTCTCGTGCTCGCACGCTACCACCGTCTCTTATAGTTGCAGAGTCGCCGCTGCCACCGTCTCTTGCAGTTGTAGAGTTACCGTTGCCACCGTCTCGTGCTCGCACACCGTCGCTGTCGTCTCTCTTGTGCTTGCTCGCACATCTTCCTCACTCACCCTCCGCCTCCTTTGGTAAGCCGTAAGTTGCCTCTCTCATGCTCGCACGCCGCCATCGTCTCTTGCGTTGCTGGTTCTCGATCTTTTTCCTCCGCCTAGTGTTTTTGTTGCAGCTGCTTACTGTTGCTGCTGGTTGTAATTTGTTGCGTTCTTCTTCCTCCGCCAAGTGTTGTATTTTGTTATTATGTCTTTATTTGATTATATTATTTCTAATGCCTATAAGTTGTCTTTCACAAAGTCAAGAGTCTAAACCCTAAATTTAATAATCTATATTAATATTTCGTACTCTTTATTTAATTTATATGTGTATTTGGAATAATATGAATTTTAATTTGTATGTACGTTTAGAATAATATGAATTTTAATTTAAAAAATAACAATTTTTCTAGACCCCAGCCTAGCGCTTGACTAATGCCTAGTGCGTTTTAGAACACTGGTCAATAGTAAGATTTTATCGGGCCTTTCCCATTTCTAGACTTAGACCTTGATTTACCCCTGTTTTTATGTTCTTTCTTAGAGCTTCTTGACCTAACTGATAAGGGATCCCCTGGAGAGGTTTTCTTCATTCATTTTGAACCTAAGTTCTTTTGAATTTAAAGCACCTATGACATCTTCTAATGAGAGCTTATCTCTACTATGTTGAAGGATGTCTACAAAATTCTCATAGGACTTAGGTAGAGAGTATAAAAGAACTAAAGCCTTATCCTCCTCTTCATACTTCACTCCTATGTTCTCTAAGTCTAGGCACAACTTATTAAAATAATCTATATGGTCATGCAATTTCTGGGATTCTTGCATTTTGAAATTAAAAAACCTGGCCTTTAAGAAGAGACAGCTGGACAGTGTTCTTTGGAGGTAGAGATCTTCAAGTTTCTTCCAAATTTCTGCCGTAGTCTTCCACTTCGAGACTTCTCGAAGTACTTTATCTCCTAGGATTAAGATCAAAATACTGTAAGCCTTTTTGTTGTTTTCCTTCTTGGCCGTTTCTTGTTCCTCAGTCAACACCGATACTTCTTTCCCAATAGTCGTGTCTGTTGTTTTGGCTTCTTGTTCCAGAGCTCCTTCGAGTCCTTGACTACAGAGAAGCACTTCCATCTTTATCCTCCATAGACTAAAGTCATTTGACCCATCGAATTTTTTGATGTCAAATCTGGAGGTAGATGGCGCCATATCGATTTCTTGAGGTGAGCAAGTTTCCTTGAGTTTCTTGAAAATCTTGATCGCCTAAGAAGACTTCTTAGCTCTGATTTCAAGTTGTTAGAGTAACTCACAGCACTCCACCGATTATCTCAACTCAACTAGCTCACTACCAAACTCAAGAACACACCGATAATTAAAACACATAAAGGGATAACACGCACACAGAGACACACAACAAGAAAATGTAAGGAATTATCCTGGTTCGATCTTGGAAACAAGACCTACATCCAGACTGCTAAGCACCTCTTTAATCCACTATCTTGAAACATCCATGGGAGGATTACAACAAGAACTGGAATCCTCCTCGCCCCCCTCGCCCATATACACTGAAAGCTATTAGGATCCTAGAGAATACAAGCTATAAACCAGCCACTCTCTACCTCTCGCACTCAATCCCAAATACAAGACAACAACTGGAAACTATCCTTTTCGGAAATAGGCGCTCTAAAACTCTGATCCTTACTCCTATCCCACGACCCCTATTTATAAGATATAGGGGCGTGGGTTATAAGGTATAACCGCCTGCCCAACTAACCGAATTGGTCAGCTGCCCTTTCTAGAAACAAACATTCTAGAAAAGAGATTAATTCTAATAGAAATGAATCATGCAGCAATATAATAAAACTTGTTTACATTTAATCTAATCTAATACAAATGTCACAACAAAATGGATCATGAAAGTTTGAAGTTTCTATTGCAGTAGAGGTTGCGTACCCAATTGTAGAAAAAGGGCATGACTAAACTCATGGGATTGGATTATGCAATCCAATTCAAGAAGGGAAAGGAAAATATAGCAGCAGATGCTTTGTCTCGTTGCCAAGAGGAAGGAATGAATGCAGCCATTTTAGCAGTGGTACCAGATTGACTCCAAGAGGTTATAGATAGCTATCAACAAGGACAGTTGACCAAGGGGTTGTTGGAACAACTGAGCTTAGATGCCAATAGCAGTACAAGGGCAAGCTGGTGATTGGAGAAAGTGAGGAGTTGAAGAGCAGGGTACTACAAACGTTACATGAGTCTCCTTTAGGAGGACATTCGAGTGTTTAGAATACTTACTAAAAGGTGCAATAAGTATTCTTTTGGCCTCAGTTAAAAAAATGTGTGGGATTATGTGTTGAGATGTGATGTATGTAGGAGATGCAAACATGAAGCAGTAGCTCATCCGGGTCTACTACAACCCTTAGCCATTCTAGACCAAGCATGGACCAATGTAACCATGGATTTTATAGAAGGGCTTCCAAGGTCAGAAGGGAAGGATTGCATAATGGTAGTGGTTGATTGGTTCTCTAAGTTCAGTCATTTCATGGGCCTATCCCACTCATTCATAGCATAAGAAGTGGTGAGAACATTCATGGATAATGTAGTGAAGATGCATGGAATCTCTCAGTCTATAGTCTCAGACAGAGATAGGATATTCACTAGCCTATTTTGGAGGGAATTGATGAAATTCCTAGGCACTAAGCTATTGATGTCTACTGCATATCACCTGGAAACTAATAGGCAATCAGAATGGGTAAACTGGTATTTGGAATCTTACTTAAGGTGCTTTAGTTTTTTACAGCCAAGGGGGTGGCATAAGTAGCTAGCAGTTGCTCAGTGGTGGTATAATTCTAGCTTCCACAGCTCGATCAAAATGACTCATTTTGAGGCCCTCTGTGGTTATAAGCCATGATTGTTACTAGCCATTGGGGGATAATCTACAATGGGGGTAGTGGAAACATACTTGCAGCAAAGACAAGAAACAATCAGGTTGGTTAAGTCGGAGTTGGCTAGAGCACAAAATAGGATGAAACAATTGGCTGACAGGAAAAGAAGTAAGATAATTTTCAGTCGGGGAGGATGTCTATTTGAAGCTTAGTCAGTAGCATCTCAAGTCCCTGAGCCACTAGCCCGTATCCAAACTGAGTCCTAAATACTATGGGCCTTTCACTATATTGGAGAAGATTGGTGCAGTGGCCTATAGGCTGCAATTGCCAGAAGGAACACAAATTCACCATGTGTTCCACGTTTCCCTTCTCAAGAAAGCCATTGGAGCATAGAGATCATCCCCTACACTACCACCTATGGAGAGAGTAGAGAAGCAACAGTCCTTGCCTCTATACTAGACAAGAGCGTGATTCAAGGGCATGGAGTTCCTCTCACCCCGGTTCTAGTCAAGTGGTCCTCGTTACACGAAAACAACAATACATGGGAGTATTTCTCAGATCTTCTCCAACAATTTCCCAACTCAGCCAGCTTGCTACACATTTCTTGAGGACAAGAAATGCCTTAAGGGGAGGGGATTGTCACGTTATTGGACTATTAGCCTTTATGTAATAGGCTGATTAGGCCTTGTTAAATAAGCTCATTTTTGGTATAGCTGGAGGAATGTTCCAACATGCCTACGGCAAGTTGTAAGGCCGAGTAGACAAGTGGGCTAACCGCTTTTGGCGCCCAAATTTGGTTATAGATCAGTATAAATACCACTGATCTGCGCCAAGTTCCACATGTTGAATGAAATTGGAAATCAATTTCCCTCTCATTTCTGAATTCTCTCTCTCACCTTTTCCCCTAATTTCCCAATTCCCCTCTTCTCAATTGTCAGATCGAAGATCTAACATTTGTTTTTATTGATAATAAATGAGCTAGGGTAGTTGACAATTTTTAATGCGGTTCATGCATATAAAGAATTCTGGGGTCTGCTGCATGGACTTGTAAAGTTGGGGTATTTGTGGTGACTCTTGGATACTTTAGGATAATGGGAAACTGAACATTTACTCTTAACATCTTCTAGAGAGTAGAGACCCCCAATCTACAATTGCTTTTTATTGACTTATCAGAATGTTAAGAGATTTGCTTAGATTAGAAAATATCTCTAATTATCATTTAGGAATCTTTCCTAATTATCATTTAGGAATCTTTCTTGATTATGTCCATATGTATCTTAGTGTATATTTTCTTCTTTGTGTTTTAATTTGTTTCCTTAGAGATAGTTTCCTTTTTGATAGTTTCCATTTTTGATGTAATCTCTCCCTCTATAAGAGGACTGCTGTATCCATCAAAATTGATTATGAAAGTATAATTCTAAATTCCTACATGGTATCAGAGCCTTCCCCTTCCCTTCCAAAATTTTCGAAACCCTAATAGTGCCTTTATTGCACTTCTTTGCGCCGAACTCCTCTAGGGTTTCAACCTTGCCTTAATTACTGTTTTGTTCTGTTCTTCGACAATTCTGTTCCAACTGCACTTCTAGTTTTCTTTTCCAAACTCAAACTTTTTAAGACATGTCCGAGATATCAGAGGCGACTCTGGTCATTACCACTGCTGAATCCTATCCTAGTGATCAACAAACAATGGGAGGGGGTGATTTGCTCGGGATGCATCCTTCCTACCGACTTGATGGGCGAAACTTCTTGCAATGGTCTCAACTTGTGAGCACATTCCTCAAAGGTTGAGGAAAGCTAGGCCACCTGACCGGAACCCCTCCAAAAGATTCGGACCCATCCTTCACAACATGGGAAATTGAAGATTCATCAATCATGTCATGGCTTTGGAGTGCCATGCAGGTAAGTAAACACTTTATGTTTTTAACGTCAGCTAGGGACATTTGGGAGACTGTGAGGCAGACCTATTCTAAAGTTCAAGATGCCTCGATGATTTTTGAGGTTAAGACTAAGATTAGTAGGACAAGACAAGGGGCATCCATTATAACAGAATATTATAATAAAATGAAGGGGATGTGGCTAGAACTAGATCATTATCAAGATATCAAGATGGAGTGTGGCAATGATGCTATCAAACTTAAATAAATTCAAGAAAGGGACAGGATTGTAGAGTTTCTAGTAGGGATTACTCTAAAATATGATCAAGTGAGGATCCAAGTGCTTGGTAGGGAAAGATTACCTACTCTTAATGAGGTTTTTTCTATTGTTCGAAGTGAGGAAAACAGAAGGATGACTATGCTAGGAGATCATAGTGTTGAAGGCTCAGCCATGGTGTCAAGCCATAGAGATGGATCTCGGTTTAAAGTAGGAAAGGCAGAAAATTCGTGGAAAAATTTAAGATGAGAAGGTTTGTGGTGCAGTTATTGCAAAAAACCTAGGCATACTAAGGATAACTGCTTCAAACTCCATGGCAAAGAAGCTGTGCTAAGCAGGATAGGCGAATTTAAGAGTCGTCCGCCCAGGACTCTAGCCTATTTTTCTAGCACAGATCAAGGGGAAGTTGAATCGGTAGGTAAAACTGAATCTATTGGTGCTGATATTTCACAATTGAATGCAGAAGAGATGAACAAACTCAAGAATTTCCTCAAAACTCTCCAAGATGGAGCTTGTTCACTTGCACAACAAGGTAAACTCGCCAAGTCTGAGTGTTTTTCTGCCTTTAAAACTGCTGGGAATACCAATTGTGTCCTTGATTCAGGAACGACTAATCACATGACCCCTCATGTAAATTCCTTTGACACTTACCAACCTCTTGTTAGCCTTAAACAGATTGTTATTGCTAATGGAACCACTGTTCCTATTGCTGGCCAAGGTACAGTTAAATTGAGCCCTTTGCGAACAGCCAAACAAGTTCTTCATGTCCCACAGTTAGCTACCAATCTTATATCTATTCACTAACTAACTAAAGAATTAAATTGTCATGCTATCTTCTGTCCTCATATGTGTGAATTTCAGGACATGATCACAGGGAAGATGATTGGTGTTGCTGAGGAGCTCAATGGGTTGTATACCTTACACAAGGCAGGCCGTTCTACAGAGAAGCAACAACCTGTCATTGCTTGTTCATCTCATTTTGTTTCAGCATCCAACACCATTTGGCTTCAACATTATAGATTAGGTCATCCGCCTTTTCCTTTATTAAAAGCTATGTTTCCTCATTTATTTAAATCTTTAGATCCTAGGATGTTTCTATGTGATGTGTGTGTGCTGTCCAAACACCCAAGATGGAGCCTGTTCACTTGCACAACAAGGTAAACTCTCCAATTCTGAGTGTTTTTCTACCTTTAAAACTGCTGGGAATACCAATTGTGTCTTATCCTATGAGCAACAAATTATCTTCTAAACCTTTTTCCCTAGTTCATTCCGATGTTTGGGGACCATCCAAAATTCCCAATTGTTCTGAGGCTCAGTGGTTTGTTTCCTTTATAGATGACTGTACTCGCATGTGTTGGGTATTTCTTTTGAAAGAAAAGGTTGAAATTGGCACCATCTTACCTTATTTTTGTAAAATGGTATCCGCCCAATTTGGTACTCCTGTCTAAAAATTCAGAATAGATAATGCTAAAGATTATTTTAATAATCAGTTGAATTCTTTCTTTCAACATGAAGGTATTGTTCATGAGTCTTCTTGCATAGACACTCCACAATAAAATGGAATAATAGAGCGGAAGATAAGACATCTCCTTAATGTGGCTTGCACACTCCTTCATCACACTCATGTTCCTAAAACCTATTGGGGTGAAGCCGTTTTAATCGCGACCTATGTCATCAACCGCGTTCCCTCAAAAGTCCTAAATCACCGTAGCCTATTCCAGTGCTTATCCGCTTTTTTCCCCGATTACTATTTGGATACTCCTCTCCCTCTCTGTGTGTTTGGTTGTGTGTGCTTTGTTCATATCCTCAAAATACATCGGGATAAGCTTGATCCTCGTGCCCTTCAGTGTGTCTTCCTAGGGTGTTCTCCAACCCAAAAAGGTTACAAGTGTTATCACCCTCCAACTCGAAAGTTCTTTGTATCCAAAGATGTCTTTTTCCTTGAATCTTAGCCCTTCTTTGGCTCTCCAGACCTTGGTCCTCAGGGGGAGACTCGAGGAATTGAGGACCAAGACTCATTTGAAATTTTTCCTATCCTATCACCAACTCCTGTTTTGTCTAGTTCTATTCCTTCTTCCTCTACTGTTCCAGCCCAATCTCCTAACTCCTCTTTTCTACCTACAGAGTGTATTGAACAAGCAGTTCACAAGCCATTCTCTCCAGTTCAATTTAAGGGTTTTCCCTATGTGTTCAAAAGGAGGCAATCTATTATGGAGTCTCAGCCCTCACCAACATCAGATCCAAGTATTGAAATTGCACAATCATTAGATTCATCGCTTTCTAGCCCCGTTTCTGATGATTTAGACCTACCAATTGCTGTGAGAAAAGAGGTCAGAAGCTGTACTTTACACCCTTTAACTGATAACTTGTCCTATCATCGCTTCTCCCAAAACCACAAAAGCTTCCTCACCTCATTAGACTCTATTGTTATTCCCAAGTTAGTAGAAAAGGCTCTAAAAGACCAGAATTGGAAGCAAGCCATGCAAGAGGAAATGAATGCCTTAAATAAAAATCAGACATGGGAATTGGTACCTAGGCCTAAGGGAATCACTCCAATTGGATGCAGATGGATATTTAATTTGAAGTATAAAGCTGATGGCACACTGGAAAGGCATAAAGCTAGACTAGTGGCCAAAGGCTATACTCAGTCTTATGGCATAGATTACCTTGAGACTTTTGCACCAGTGGCAAAAATGACAACAGTGAGAATTCTTATATCCCTGGCAACTCATTTTGGGTGGAAAATGCAGCAGTTAGACATGAAGAATGCTTTCTTACATGGGGATTTAGAAGAGGAGGTATACATGGAAGTGCCTCTTGGACTTCAGGAAATGGATCCAGGTACAGTATGTAAACTTAAAAAGGCCCTATATGGACTTAAACAGTCTCCCCGGACATGGTTTGACAGATTTTCCAAGGCAATGAAGTCTATGGGATATGCTCAGAGCAGAGGTGATCACACTCTTTTTTTCAAACATTCAGGTGGAAAAGTTACAGCACTCTCAGTGTATGTTGATAATATAGTTGTGACTGGAAGTGATATGGAAGAACAACAGAGTTTAAAAAGGAAATTAGCTGAAGAATTCGAGATCAAAGACCTTGGGGTACTTAAATATTTCCTAGGAATTGAGGTAGCCTACTCAAAAACTAGAATCTTTCTATCACAGTGCAAGTACATTCTTGATCTTCTAGCTGAAACTGGAATGACAGGAGGAAAAGGGTCTAGTATACCTGTGGATCCTAATCTTAGATTGTAGGAGAACTCAGAGGGACAAATGATTGATAAAGAGAGGTTCTAAAGACTTGTGGGCAGGCTGATATATCTCTCACATACTAGGCCTGATATTGCCTTTGCTATCAGTCTGGTAAGTCGGTTCATGCATTGTCCAACTGAGGAGCACATGCAAGCTATACGGAAAATCCTGAACTATCTAAAGGTAACACCAGGTAAAGGCATTTTGTTTAAAGCAGGGACTGAATTGAATGTACAAGGATTCATTGATGCAGATTATGGTGAATCCTTGGTTGATAGGAGATCCACTACAGGCTATTGTGTGTTTTTTGGGGGAAACCTAGTGTCTTGGAGGTGTTAAAAACAAAGTGTTGTGGCAAGATCTAGTGCAGAGGCGGAGTTTAGGGCAATGACCTTTGGATTATGTGAACTTCTGTGACTTCGGATTATCTTAGAAGACTTGAAAATCAAGGTTCAAGGTACTATTGACCTACTTTGTGATAATCAATCAGTTATTAATATTGCCCATAATCCAATACAACACGATAGAACTAAACATATAGATATTGATCAACACTTTATCAAGGAAAAAATGGATGCTAGGTTAATTCGAATCCTATATGTGCCATCTAAAGATCAAGTGGCAGATGTGTTGACTAAATGCTAGCTGGAAGGAGGTTCGATGTTTTGGTAAGCAAGCTGAGAATGGTTGATATCCACTCTCCAGCTTGAGGGGGAGTATTGACTTATCAGAATGTTAAGAGATTTGCTTAGATTAGGAAAGATTTCTAATTATCATTTAGGAATCTTTCCTAATTATCATTTAGGAATCTTTCTTGATTATGTCCATATGTATTTTAGTGTCTATTTCCTTCTTTGTGTTTTAATTTGTTTCCTTAGAGATAGTTTCCTTTTTGATAGTTTCCATTTTTGATGTAATCTCTCCCACTGTAAGAGGACTGCTGTATCCATCAGAATTGATTATGAAAGTATAATTCTGAATTCCTACACTTTTGCATTAAGATAGTCTTTGTATTGTTCATATCTTTCTTGACAGTAGATTGCATTTGAGTTGAGTATAATGAGTCTCTCTGTCTCTCTTCTGCTGGAGTTAAACCCATCTAAACTCCATAACTCTCCCCCCTCCCGAAATGAAAAAGACAAGAAAGAGCAAATGAGCAGGTTCAAGGCTGTTTTGGGTCATAGAATTTATGATGATTCTGTTTTAATTTTATGCATAAAAAGTTATATGTTAGTTTTGTATATACCATTTTTTTTAAATAGATGAAAGAAGTATGGAAGATGAAATTCAGCCACGTCCTGTAGTCCGAGAGCCCTTAACCAGATTAATTATTAGGTGAATTGGACATTAGGATATATATGGCACACTTGACATCCATATTTGAGTCCATGCAAGAGAGGTTCTATGGGAATGGTATTATTGGAAATAAAACAAAGATATCGGGATTGTTACCTTTATTTTATTGTATATTAGATGTATATATTGCTGATATGATGTATATCTTGAAGATATGTTGTAGATATTTCATTCCTAGGATTAAAGGTGCTGATTTGTAATCTTTGATTTGATTTGATTTGGAATCTTTTCTATTATTTCCTTTTGTGGACAGATTGGTTTCCTCTCCTTTAGTACAAATTTGTTGTAAATCTATAGCATTTTAAATAGAAGAAATATCAGTTTCTTTATTTTCTCTTCATGGTATCAGAGCCTCCTTCCTTGGAACCCTATTTTGTCCACCGCCATCTTTAGGACTGTTTTTTATTTTTCTGTTACAGCCTTCATTGCTCTTCAATAGCTACCCTCAGTTCTTTGTTTTTCAGTCTTCATTGCTTCAGCTATTTAGTCGATATTGTCACTACCATGTTTACAATTTCTGATGTAGTCAGGCTCCAATTCCTTCTGATCTTTCCATTTGGGGATCAGCCCACTGTTTTCTCGGGTGATCTTCAGCCTACTAAAAATGCACCTAGCTCTCAATGATCTTCATCCTTTCAATTTAGCTGATCGACTCCATGAAAATAATTATTTACAATGGTTTCAAGTAGTCTCTACCTATCTAAAGGGGAGTGGAAAACTTTCTCAGCTTACCAGCAAGGGTCCTAACCGATCCAAAGTTTGGAACATGGGATAAAGAAGATGCCATGATTATGTCTTGGCTTTGTGTCATGTACTTATGGGGAAATAGTAGAAGTAAAAGTATTGGAATAAAACTGTTGGGTTATATTTATATAGTACACCTAGGGTTAATCTTATGTTAGAGCTCGTGGCCCGTTATATTTTGTATATATATAGGTGTATAGTCTATGAGTTTAATTAATGTTAATACATATTAACAGTTAGGGTTTTCTTCCTAAGTTTCACATGGTATCAGAGCCAAAATACAAACCCTAACCACCACCATACAAACCCTAGTCGCTGCCGCCGCCGCCCACATCACCGACAACCACCGTCGGTCGCGTCGCCACCAACTGTCGCAGCCTGTCGTGCCACCACCGTCGCCGCCCATTGCGTTCCCATCGTTGGCGCTACTAGTTCTTCACCGTTCGGCCACCGATCATGCGCACAGTCGCCGTTGTTGCGTTCGCTGACCTTCGATCTGTCAACCCCTGGAGGCCCATCGTTGTTGTCGCCGCCATGCGCCGCCTCTCTCGCAGTGTTCACGGAGACGTTTTTGCTCTGATCTCTCTCTCCAGTGCTTCGATCGCAACGCCGTCTTCACCATTGGACTCGCCTCCTTCAGTCTACCCCAGTCCCTGTGGTTTCGTCGCCATCTGCCACTGCCGGTCACCGACATTCGCCATCTGCCATTGCTCCAACGCACCTCCACGCTTCATTCTCTATGCTGGATTATCCAACCTTTCCTTTTAGCTTATTTAACCCCTTTTGTTTCAGATCTGTTGATCTTATAGGGCTCTCTTTTGTCCAACATGGCTGGCACCAGTAAATCTGGCTCCTTCTTTGGTATTCTGTCTCCCTCTCCAGCCATTGCTACTGAGAAGTTGATGGGTAGTTCTAATTATATCTTTTGGTCCAATGCGGTTGAACTATAATGTATGGGTCACGGTTTATAGGATCATCTAACTACCAAGGCCGAGAATGTGACCACAGATAAAATTGAGTGGTAGAGAGCTGATGCTCTGTTGTGCAGTCTCCTGTGGTAGTCAATTGATCCTTCTCTTCATCTAATCTATACTAACTATACCACATGCAGTGAATTGTGGGCTCAGGCAATGCGCTATACACTAATGACATTCAACACTTGTATTCAGTGATGTCTAATCTTCTCAGTTTATAACAACATGGTCTGACTCTTCTTGATTTTCTTGGTCGGATGACCCCTATTAAAACTGAATTTAACTCCTTATTATCTACTGGTAACCTTATTATCTACTGGTAAGACTGCTGCAGAGAATCTAACTCAGTGAGATAAGTTCTTCATAGTGTGTACTCTTGCTGCCATTGGTCTTGAACTTGCTCCTGTTCGTGATCAGATTCTTTCTAGTCCTACTGTACCTACTATGGATGAAGTATATTCTCTTTTTCTTCGGGTTTCATTTGTTCCTAAAGTGCCTCCTTCTTTTGCAGGTGATCATTCAATTATGGCTTCACAGGTTTAGAGTAGTGGCAAACAGGGAGGAGATCGTGGTAATCAAGGCAAACGCCCCAAGTGTAACTACTGTCATAAGTGGGGGCATACTAAGGAACAATGTTATAAGTTGCATGGCTGCCCTCCTCGTGTTAATGTTACCCATGCTGATGGTTCTCAATTTGAGTCCTTTGATGGTCATCCACCGCAATCTATCCTTCTCACTAGGGTTGACTATGATGAATATCTCAAGTATAAGACGTCCCAGCAATCCTCATCCACAGTTGCTTCTATCGCCCACTCTGGTGATTCCACTGCCTGTCTCATTCAGTCATCCTCTTTAGGACTATGGGTCCTGAACTTAGGTGCTTCTAACCATATCTCTGGTAATCCCCATTTGTTCTCCCATTTTACTAATTCTATTTCTTTACTTTCTATAACATTAGCCAATGGGTCCAAAGCAATTGCTAAAACTGATGGCATTGATAAACCCTTATCTTCCCTACTTTTAGATTATGTCTTTTATCTTCCTCATTGTCCCTTTAATCTTGTCTTTGTTAGTAAACTTATGCGTGCCTTAAATTGTTCTATCACCTTTGATGATCATTCTGTTACTATCCAGGATCGCGATACGGGACAAAGGATTGGTGTCGGATGTGAGTTGCAGGGTCTCTATCATCTCAACCTTCCTACATCCCCTGTTGTTTGCTTGGTGACTGAGTCTCTTGCTCTTCTCCACAATCGTTTGGGATATCCTAGTTTGACTAAGTTTCAGAAGATGTCCCACAATTTATCTAGTTTATCGTCTTTTCATTGTGAGTCTTACTAACTTGGAAAACAGTCTCGCACTTCTTTTCTAAAGTATGTCAATAATCAAGCTGTGTTCCCGTTTGCTTTAGTTCATTCCGATGTCTGGGGTCCTAGTCGTGTTGTGTCTGTTTTGGGTTTTCAATATTTTATAACGTTTATCGATGATTATTCTCATTGCACATTGTTATATTTAATGAAAAATCGTTCTGAGTTATTGTTAATTTTTGAATTCTTTTGTGCTGAAATCAAAACACAATTTCATACCTCTATTCAAGTATTGTGCAGTGACAATGACGCTGAGTATTTTTCTGTTCCCTTTACTACCATTATGTCTTCTCAGGGGATCTCGCATCAGTCGTCTTGTGCCTATACACCACAACAAAATAGGGTTGCTGAGAGTAAAAATAGACATTTGATTGAAACTTCTCACACTCTTCTTCTATATCATCATGTCCCCTTTCGCTTTTGGGATAAAGTTGTCCTCACTGCTTGCTATCTCATTAACCGGATACCCTCCTCAATTCTTCAGCACCAGATTCCACTCTCTTGTTTCCTAATCAACCATTATATATTCTTCCTCCCCGTGTCTTTGGTTGCGCTTGCTTTTTCCATAACTTATCTCCAAATCAAGATAAATTGTATGCTCGTGTCATGACCCTATGAGCAATAAAGGGGTATTATTGTAATAGGGTAGAATAGTTTGTTAGAGATATTTTAGAAAGTGGTTAGAAACACAAGAGAGCATGTGCTAGGCTGTTAGAAGGCAAATATGCCTATATAAGGCTGCTATAATAGGTTTGTTTCTTTATCCACAAATTAAAAAATTAAATATGATTTCTCCTCCTCCAAATTCTCTCCCCTTTTCTAATCTTCATCTCCTTCTTTTCTGTTCTTCTAATCACCCTAACATTTTTTCTAATCTCTCCCTCATTCTTTCAAATTTCCCTATAATTTCCTTCTATTCTTGGCCTTAGCTGAATCGGGTTCTTTCGATTCCCAAATTGATCCTAGGTTAAACCCTAGGTTCATGACAAATTGGTATCAGAGCACCATTCCTCAGCTGTGATTCCATCGATCCTTGTAGTGAATTCTGTTCAATCACGTATTGGAGGCAGATTCGAGCCATCAAGATCCTAACGACCGTGATCGAATAGGTGAATTGTAGTGACCCACCGCGATTGGCTGGGAATTGTGGACTATCGATCCATAGCAAGTAGTGCAATCGGAGCCAATCCATTCAAGAGGCAGGGCTGGAGGCGCTTCCTAGCAGCAACTCTGACCACCGATTCAACAGAAATTATCAAGCAACGTGTGAAGGTGAAGCAGATTCCAGCACTCTTGGGTGTTAGTTCCGTTTAACATCCACACAAGTTTCTGACGATTTTGGGTCGGAATTGAGGGCAAAGTTGGTCAGAAGTGAAAGCGTGAAGTGGACCAAGTCCGAGGCGATGCGGGTGAAGTGGACCACTGTGTTGCTGCCAGTTTTGAAGATGATGAGAACTTAAGAACGACGAAGAAGAGGCCTAGAAGTAGAAAGAAAGAAAGGAGGATGATCCACATAGAGAAAGTTGGAATTGGATGAAGAGCAATGGCTACTTGCTGCAAGTTATTGGGGACAAGAACTCTCTCAAGGAGGGAGAAATTGTTATGACCCTATGAGCAATAAAGGGGTATTATTGTAATAGGGTAGAATAGTTTGTTAAGGATATTTAGCAAGTGGTTAGAAGCACATGGGAGCATGTGCTAGGCTGTTAGAAGGCAAATATGCCTATATAAGGCTGATGTAATAGGTTTGTTTCTTTATCCAGAAATTAAAAAATTAAATATGATTTCTCCTCCAAATTCTCTCCCCTTTCTTGATCTTCATCTCGTTCTTTTCTGTTCTTCTAATCACCCTAACATTTCTTCTAATCTCTCCCTCATTCTTTCAAATTCCCCTCGAATTTCCTTCTGTTCTTGGTCTTAGTTGAATCGGATTCTTTCGATTCCCAAACTGATCCTAGGTTAAACCCTAGGTTCATGACAACCTGGTCCATCAAGTGAATTTTTCTTGGTTACTCTCTCTTTCAAAAGGGTTATCGGTGTTATTCTCCTGACACCCGCCGCTATTTTCTTTTGGCGAATGTTACCTTTTTTGAGTCGTCTCCTTTCTACTCTTTGCCTCATTCCAAGTGTCAACCCATTTATGAGGCAATCCCTCTTCCCTTGAGTCCTCCTGCTCCTATTCTCCCTGTTTCTTTTTCTACCCCATTCCGGGTTTATCATCGACGTCATCAGCCTTAGTTTCCTCCCGATGGAGATGTTGTTCCTGCACCTTTTTCAGTGTCTCCTACTACTTCAGCGACTCATGCTGCTTCACATCCTGCTCCAGTCTCTCCACTTGCTGCGGTCCTGCATTTTGAGGATCTGCTTCCTATTGCCCTTCGAAAAGGTACCCGTTCTTCTCGCAATCCTCACCCCATTTATAATTTTCTTAGATGTCCTCTGTGCGTTTGTCTCTCTATAGCAACTATGCGCCATTGGTCGTTGTATCAACTGGACATTAAGAATGCCTTTTTACATGGTGAGCTTTAGGAGGAGATTTATATGGAGCAACCTCTTGGGTTTGTTGCTCAGGGGGAGTCTAGGCTGGTTTGTAAACTCCGTCTCTCACTATATGTGTTGAAGCAATCTCCTCGAGCAACAAGTAATGATATATGTGGATGATATTGTTATTACAGGTAATGATCGGGATGGTATTGCTCAGTTGAAGAAACATCTTTTCCGTCATTTTTAGACTAAGGACTTGGGGTTACTTAAATACTTTCTTGGCATAGAAGTTTCTCAGTCCAGTTTTGGTGTTGTTATCTCTCAACGAAAGTATGTGTTAGACATTTTAGAAGAAATTGGGATGCTTGATTGTAAACCTATAGATTCTCTTATGGACTCTAATGTAAAGCTCTTACCAATACAGGGGGAGCCTCTTGCTGATCCTGGGAGATATTGCAGGCTAGTCGGAAAACTTAATTATCTTACTATCACTCGCCCAAACATTTCTTTCTCAGTCAGTGTTGTCAGTCAGTTTTTACAGTCTCCTTGCGATAGCCACTGGGATGCGGTGGTCCAGATTCTCAAGTATATTAAGGGAGCTTCAGGTAGAGGACTATTGTATGAGGACAGAGGTCATACTCAAGTAGTTAGATATTCTGATGCTGATTGGGCAGGTTCTCCCTCTGAT
Source organism: Diospyros kaki (assembly GCA_036245055.1). Classification (NCBI taxonomy): domain Eukaryota; kingdom Viridiplantae; phylum Streptophyta; class Magnoliopsida; order Ericales; family Ebenaceae; genus Diospyros; species Diospyros kaki. The sequence goes on from BSEG01000007.1 coordinate 33,872,425, forward strand.
AGACGGTCTACTTTAGGATATTGTATTCTGGTTGGAGGAAACCTAGTATCTTAGAAAAGTAAAAAGCAAGAGGTTATTGCTAGATCAAGTGCAGAAGCAGAATATCGTGCTATGGTATTGGCAATGTATGAATTTATCTGATTAAAACAATTGCTTCAGGAGCTCAAGCTTGGGGAGATATCACATATGAGATTAATTTGCGACAATCAAGCAGCATTACATATTGTTTCCAATCCAGTCTTTCATGAGAGGATCAAACATATCAAGATAGATTGTCACTTTATCTGAGAGAAGATTTTATCTGGCAGTATTATCACAGATTTTGTCAGTTCCAATGACCAGTCAGCAGATGTCATGTCTTCACTAAATCTCTCAAGGGTCCTTGAATTGAGTATATTTGTAGCAAGTTTGGTGCATATGATATATATGCTCCAAGCTTGAAGGGGAGTGTTGAGTTATATGGTTATATTTATATAGTACACTTAGGGTTAATCTTATGTTAGAGCTTGTGGCCCATAGCCCGTTGTATTTTGTATATATATATATATATAGGTGTATAGTCTATTAGTTTAATTAATGATATATACATATTAATAGCTAGGGTTTTCTTCTTAAGCTTCACAAAAACAAAATTCAGTTAGTGCAGTAAGTGATTGTACATCAGTAGAGCTATGGCGTGTAGTACATAGGCGGTTACCAATTTTGGGCGAGAACCTATGTACATGTGCGGGAAGGCTATAAATTGTGGCTGACCCCTCTATTGGAAGTATCTGAAGATTGAATGAAATTTCTCTGATTCTCCCTTCCATTTCCATCTCAATTCTCTTTGTTCTCTAATTCTTTCCCTCCCTCACTCTTGTGAGAATTCTCTCATTTCCCTTGTGATCTCTCTCCTCTGGGAAGAGATCAAAATTAGACAATTACCTGATCCTTCTGGATCTGACAAGTTTGGTATTAGAGCCGATCCTTGGCCATGTGATTGAAGGTGACAACTATGGCTGAAGGAACGAGGATGAAGAACTTGGAGACTTAGGTGCAACAATGTGGATCCACGATGAGTGATCTACAAGCGCAAATGGATCAATTGGAATTGGGATCCAATCGAAACCTTGAGGCCATCATGGCTGTCGATAGGAAATTGTAAGTAGTAGTGGCTCAGATTAGGGAGGCTGTGGGAATTTAGATCCAAGAACAGCTCCAGGGGCTCATGGTGATGTTTGCAAGGCAAAACCAGGTTAGTCTCTCTCCCGACTTCCCTCATAGGGAGAGATCAAACCTGATTCTGCCGGGGTAGGGCAGATCTTATCCATTTCTATAGGGACTAGGAATGAACCAGAGGACCATTGGGACCTTTGTCGGAGGAGATGATCATGGAGAGCTAGGTGAGAAAGGGTGGGAACGGCGGCCTTAGGCGTTGATGGGACAAAACCAACATGGTTTACCCATGCCATGTTTGGAGATTCCACTATTCGATGGAGTGAGTCCACGTTGGTGGATTAGAAGGTGTGAGCAGATGCTAGAGTGGTATGGGGTTGCAGAAAGGCAGAAGGTAGTATATCTTAATGATGCAGGGGACGATTGGTACCAAAGGTGATCTAAGGTCCGGGGGGATTGCAGATGGGAGGATTTCATAGAGGAGTTTTGCGGGAGGTTTGGAGATTGGGGCTTGTCTGATGTGGTGGAAGAGTTCAACAAAATTAGGCAGGTAGGGTTAGTGATGGAGTACCAATTAAGGTTTGAAGAGTTAAAGGCCCTGATGCTCAATCATAACTCCTATTTAACATAGGCTTATTTCATTTCAAGCTTCATAAGTGGCTTAAACGAAGAGTTGATGCCAATGGTGAAGGTGCTCCTGCCTAGGAGTCTCAAGTATGTTGTTGATAGTGCCAGGCTCCATGAATTAATGGCGGAAGCATTGATGATGGTCAAGGTGTTTAATTCATCCATCAAGTCTTCCACTAGAGGGATGAGAAATTTGTCCTAGATGGTCAAGGCATTTAATTGTCGGTAATCAACACAAAAATGCCATGTTCCATCCTTCTTTTTGACTAATAGGATGGTGAGGCAAAAGGACTTTGGCTAGGTCTTATGAATGATTGGCTAAGCACGTCCTTCATCATCTTTTCAATCTCTGTTTTTTGAATTGGGGAATAACGGTATGTCCAAGGATTGGGTAGGAGGTAATGTGGCAGGCTCAACAAAGAGGTCCTTAAATTCTTACAGCAATTCATCAACAAGGTGCTGAGGTTGTACCTGTTCAATCTTCCCTTGTTGGTGGTTGATAGTGAGTTGTAGTTCTCCTTGCATCACCTGTTCCAGACTTTCATCCAATGCCACAATTGAAAATAGTCGTGCCTATTGGCTCCACTTGTTCCTGGATAGATTGCGTAACCTCTTTCTGGTCATCAGTTTGCAAGTACCAGTCTCCCTTCCCCCAGTAAGGGTCATTCTCCTCCCTTCTTTTATCGAAGGATGCTTCCATCCTATTGAAGTCAAAGCTTATTGGACTCAGTCCTTTCATCCAATCAATTCCTAGAACCACATCGCAACCTCCCAGTTATAGCAGCCTAAGATCTGCCTCAAACTTCTCTCCTTGCATTTCCTAACAGAAACCAGGACAAGTTGAATTACTCAACACCCTACTCCCATTTGCCACGGTCACACTCAAGGGTTGAGTCCCTGTAAGTGGACACTTAAGTTTCCTAGTAATGCCTTCATCTAGGAAGTTATGAGTGCTTCCACTGTCAATGAGAATTGACAAGTTACTTTCCTTAACTTTGCCCTCCACCTTAATTATCTTATTATTAGTCATTCCTTTCAATGCATGTAATGAAATCTCCCCATTATCTTCTTCTCCAGATTCTCCACTCTCTTCAATTTCATCTCTTTCTGCTTCTAGCTCACCCCCGATATCCCCTTCTAACAACAACAACTGGCGTTTGCACTGGTACTTGGGGTAATACTTATCCCCATACTTGTAACAAAGGCCAGGTTGCCTCCTCGTATCATTATACTTCGCACCAGAATTGAATCCTACTGGATTCTTTACCCCCTGATTGCCTCTATTCCATTCTCGGTTGTAGTTCTTCCCCCCTAAACTCGAGGTCCCCATAGTTAAAGTTTTATGTTGCTGCCTTTGCTTCCTTATTAAGGCTTCCACCACCATTTCTTGTAGCCTTACACTCTCTGCCACTTGTTCCATTGTTCTAGGCCTAATCATCTTCCCCATAGGCCTCAAATCATCACTAAACCCACTCAAAAAGCTAGACACAAAATAGGCTTCTGAAAGGTGGGGATCGTTGTTGATCATCAAAGACCTCAACTCCTCAAACCTTCTCAAGTAGGTATTCACCTCCCCCACTTGTTTTAATTTGTTGAATTCCTCAATAATGTCCGACATACTCCTCTCACCAAATCTCACACAACCTGTCAGCAAACTCTTCTCATGTAGGGTTATCCTTGATCCTAGTCCACCCTTGGTACCAAGCATCTACCAGGTCATCGAAGTAGGCTGAGGCTAATGCTACTATTCTTCCCTTCGGCACCTTATACCAATCAAACATACGCTCACATTTCCTTATCCACCATCGGGGGTTATTCCTGTTAAACACCGAAATCTCCAACCGCGGCATAGGGAACCCCAGTTGTTGTGGGTGATTCTGTCCTTCTCTACATCTTCTATCATATTCTCTACATCTTCCTCTAGTTCAATTCCAATCTCATTATTCCCAACTATTCTATCCCTTCTATTTTTTGGTAATATGGGCTCTATTCTATCTATAGAAGGAAAATCGAGAGCCAATCTTACCATGTTTTGGTGAGTTAACATGATCATAAACTGTTGTAATTGGGCCCCCAACTCTACTCTCATTTGTGCGTAATCCTCCTGCATTTGAGATAGAGCACCATCGAGCCTTCTCTCCAGCCCTTCAATTGAGCTCTCCACCTTGCGATCCATAGTTAGGATTGCCTCGTGGTTGCGTTTCGAACCTCGCTCCAACTGATCTGCCTGACTCTGGAATTCGGACAAGGTCGAGCTGAACTACTGCAACTGCGACTCGTAGTTCTTCATGCGGGTACCTTCCGCCATCGATACCAAAATTGCCATTGCCGAGCAGAGACAATGGTGGATTTCTTGGTTCGATGTGAATCAGTAGTCTACTCTAGAAAAATAGAAAGAAGAATAGAGAGAGAGGAGCAGAACAAAGGGAGAGAGAGAGGAGAGAAATTGAGAGAGAAATAAGAGTTCTTTCTTGATTTTCAATGATGCCTCGAGTGCCTTGGGGAGTATTTACAAGACCTTAGGGTGATGCTGCCCAACAGATCACTCCCCCAAAACAGTTGCAACCATCTTTTTTGTCCTATTCTAACCAAAGCATGTGGCCTGTCTCTCCTAATTCTCTAACAGAAATATTCCCCCAATTACAGCAGTAAAAAAAAAAAAAGAAAGTAGTACAGAAATTGCAAATAGTAAAAGAAATACAAAAGGAAATATAAAAGGAGTTATAGCCACTAAAAAACCAAAATTGCTGTAATAAGACCCGATCCGTAACACGGTAGTATCCATATCTAGTGTTGAGGTAGAACTAGGAGCAATGGCTCATAGAATTTGTGAGTTATTGTGGTTGAGAATCATTCTTAACAATTTGGGATTAAAAGGAGCAAAACTTATGAGACTATATTGTGACAGGAAGTCAACAATAAGCATAGTAAATAACCTAGTGCAATATGATCACACTAAACATATAGAGATTGACCAACCATTCATCAAAGAGAAATTAAATAGTGGTCTAATCACCATACCATATATCTCTTCAGCTAATCAATGGGCAGATGTCCACTCACCAGCTTGAGGGGGAGTGTTAGAAATAAAACAAAGATATTGGGATTATTACCTTTATTTTATAGTATATTAAATGTATATATTGCTGATATGATGTGTATCTTGATGATATGTTGTAGATATTTCATTCCGTTTGTGGAGAGATTTGTTTCCTCTCCTTTAGTATAAATTAGTTAAACCTACAGCATTTTATATAGAAGAAATAGCAGTTTCTTTATTTCTTCTTCAGGTATACTGATCAACTTCTTTCCTCTTCCCTTGAAATTTATATACTCTTTCTTCCACATCATCAAAATTCCTTCTTTTTTCATGTCTTTGTTTACTATCCATTCTTCGTTGGCAAATAAGTTGGAGAGGTTATAGGGACGCTGACAATTCAGGATTGTTAGGGAAAGAATTTTAAGTACTATGATGTGCATTGAGATGCATTTTGTGCTCTATTGAGGCAAGGTCAATTGGGAATGACAAATTAGAGATGTTTGATCAATAAAGAAAGAAAGAAAAGAAACAGAAACATGGATTGTTGGTAAGATCATTGAGTTAACCATTACTTGATGGAGTCTTGTAGGATCTTATCCATTGCTATAGATATTTTATTTTTATATCTTGCATTCTGTTCTCATTCAATTAAAACGGTGCAGTCTGGTAGTTTATTTACCTAAACAGATTTACTCTTTAATGATCCTAATTGATTTTTGCAATTACTTCTTGCAGGTTGAGGAGTTGGTCCAGGAAGATTCTCGTTTAGATCGGTATCCAAAACTGGTGAAGGGGGAATCCAGGGTGGTGTGGGAATGGCAAGGTATGAAATACGTATGGAAGTTTTGAAAGATTCACTGAAGCATAGTATTGATAACTAGGATGATTCTTTCTCGTGATTAGATATACTATATTTTGCTTGCCATGATGGTCTAATATCTAATAGGATTAAATAAATCTGTTGAACATACTTGTAGGAACAAAGGTAATGCTTATTGAGTGAGGGCAATAGCACCTTGTTGCATATAAGAACAATTAAATAACACGAGCTTCACAGGTTACTGTAGTCTAGATCTTTTCTTTTCTGTTATGTTATTTCCTTTTCCCGGGTAGGTGGAGAAACAAATGTTATGTTGGGGTGTCTTAGTAATTTTGAAGATGGGAATTTCAAGTTCTATAGACATATATGTCCAAATAAAATAAAGCAACCATTGAAAAAGATGAAGAATAGAAAAGTAGTTGGACCAAATGATGTCCTGATGGAAGATGGAAATGCATGGGGGAAGAGGACTTTTTTGGTTGAACAAATTATATAATGTGGTCCTTAAATTAAAAAAGGATGTCAGATGAATGGAGAAAATTTATTGCCTATTTATAAGAGTAAGGAAGTGTTCAAAGTTGTGAAAATTGTAGAGAAATCAAGTTAATGAGCCACACTATGTAACCTTGGGAAAAAGTGATTGAGCAAAGATTAAGAAGAGAAACCAAGATGTTTAAGAAGACAATTTGGTTTCATGTTTGGTAGGTCAATGTAGAAGCTATATACTTGCTGAGGGACCTAATGAAAAGATAGAGATACAAGGTTTTAGATATGTTGTTCATAAATTTAGAAAAAGCTTTTGATAAAGTTCCTATAGAAGTCTTTTGGAGGATTTTAGAGAAGAAAGGAATCTGAGTTGTTATATACAGTTCACAGCAACATGTATCAAGGAGCTGAAACACATGTTAGAACATATGGAGGAGATACTACTTTTCCAATTACAATTGGATTGCATTATTGAGCCCTTATCTCTTTCTCCTTATAATGGATGAACTCATTAAACATATCCAGGCATGAGTGCCTTGCTATATGCTATTTATAGATGACATTGTCTTGATGGATGAGAAAAATGAATGCGTGAATATTAAGTTCGAGTTATGAAATAACACTTTAAAATATGCTTTTTAAGTTAAACAGGTCAAAAATTGGATATATGGAATGCTAGTTCAGTAAAATATATGTGGATAATGTTATGGTAAAAGGTGAAGATCAAGTCATCTCAAGAAAAGATCAGCTTAGATGTCTTGGATCAATCATAAGAAAAAAGGAATGATTAAAGAGGATCTTACCCATAGAATTAAGGTAGACTGGTTAAGATGAAAAATGTTCCCAATATTTTGTGATATTAAGATTTCATAAAAGTTAAAAGAAAACTTTTATAAGATGGCTATAAGAACAATTTTGTTGTATGGCCTAGAATGTAGTAAAGCATTAACATGTGCATATTATAAGTGTAACAGAGGTGGAAGTTATGATTGGTGGGCTGGAATTCATAAGCTGACCCCTCATAGGAGGACTAAGGCTTGATATGTTATTTTTGTTTTTGGATTTTTCTGATGGGTATGTCAAGAAGAAATGCCCTTTGAATTCTTTATTGCAGGAATACAGCAGCCCAGCTGCTGGGGTGTCTATTGTGGTATAAATCTTATGATCACATTATGAAAATCATGCGGCATAGATCTAAAATTAACCATAAAATAATAACATTTGTGATGTGTTGGTAATCATTGACAAAGTATAAGCTTTTAGGTGTGGTGGTCATCAAACATTTAATTTGGTATCAAAGCAGGAAAGGTCATGCGATCAAATCTCATTGCCAATTTGACATGTAATAGCTGCATGTATTTGACACGGTTACGAAGGGAAGTTTTAGCACTTGTAAGGGAGCACGTTGAAAATAAAGTCATAATATAGAAGGAAAAGTTTTCTTTCTAACAAATTAAGCTTTAAACCTTCAATTTAGAAATGACATATATAAGGCCCTAATAATGGTGATTGGTGTGATAATTATGGGATCAAATTAGTGTGGCTGATCTCAAGCACTGGTGATATGGTCTCTGATTGTTGTTTGTGGAGGATAAGTTATGTCCATGTCGGGTTCTTTTATGTTATTCTTTGGGGCTAACCAAACGTTTGTACCAATCAATTATCAAAAATATTTTCTGAACAAGAGCTGGCACTATACAGAAATAGGGACACGCTTTCCATCTCATATTTTATTCAGTCTGGAACTATCTTTACTAGAATGACTTGGCATTATCATGATGATTTCCTCGTTCATTTTCCCTGTTGTTTCCCAGTTGAAGGCTCTTTAAGCTCTCAGAGGAAGAGGAAGAAGGGCGAAGAGAGGAAATTGAAGTTGAGTGAAGGCATAAATCCATCATCTTCTAATCAAAAACTTGGGATTGGAGGCTAGTGAGCTGTTAACCAGTTAAATTTATCTACAACCATTTCTGGTATGGGATTGTGCAAGTATATGTAGTTTCTACGTGGTTTTCATGCAAAGTACCACGCACGGTTGTTAGGTGACAAGGTGGAGCTGAACAAGTTCTCTTCAGTCAAAGTCTAACCAATTTGGTCAAGCCGAGGCAAATGGTAACTTTAGCAGAAAAATCTGGAATTTCGTTGGAGGCTGGAAATTGGGAGGAGGCAGTTCCTCAAGATATTTTCTTCTCAAATAATCTCTCTCTCTCTCTCTCTCTCTCTCTCTCTCTCTCTCTCTCCTATTTTCTTCCTTTCCGCCTTCTCTTCATGGTTTAATGCCTCCTGGCAGTGTATATTGCGTGCCTTACGTAAAGGCTGGGTCCATGGTCATCTGTGCTTCTATAACTGGGCAGAAACTCAATGCCCTTAAATCTTTGCAAGTTTAAAACTTGTTGATTATCTCCATATCATACAATCAATCATCCCTGTTTCTTTTTCTTTCCTTTTCCCTGTTATAATTACTGATAGTGGCTTGCGAGCAACAAAGACCCTAGTTGTTACTCCTGCAACCCTACTCTGGATGGAGTACAGGGGTTTGTTGCAGACTAACCAGGTGTTAACATCCTAAACCTGCTTGTACAATTACTAATTAGCTTCAATTTCAATGTAATGGACACTTAAAAAAAAAATTTCTCTCTCTTGTCCGGACAGGGTTGTCTTGTTTCAACTTGATTCTTGCATGATGGATTGGAGATGGAAGTGTGCATTTGGCGGTTCTCAGTGTCTGTACAGTAACCAGACCCCCACCACCCATAAATTTCAAGCATGGAGTTGGCTGACAAGTAGGCTGCAAATGGGCGGTTCAGAAGGACATCGGATTCTGCAAACTAAGCTAAGTGTAATGAGAATTCCTCTTTCGGATGCGGTGAAAAATAGTCACGCCTCAAATCCATGTCAATATGGATTAGGCTTTGATGAGCGTGATTCAGTCTCATCTCATGTGATTCTTAATTTATTATAGTTTTCAAAATTAAAAATCAAAAGGCAAACTACAAGACTAGTTTAATAAATCAACTTATTAGGACTTCTCTAGTATTTTTAGTAATTCAGGAAAATAACACGCAATAATATTGACGTGCTTCTCTCATGGATTCCCCATTCATGACCTTTCCATTTGTCAACATTGAGCTCATATTTGATGTTGTTCATCGCAGGCTTGCAGGAATTTATTAGGTTCATTGTCAGCATTTGAATTTTGTGGTTTTAACTTTTTTATTTTAAATCTAAAGAGATAGGAAAGAGAATAAATGGTAAAATAATGATTTTATTTCTTATTCAACAATAAGAGAGATTGTTTTTATTTTTAAAACATGAAAAATAATTTTTACAATTACATTTAGAGATGAATTTTTGGATCTCACAGAATAAAGACCGATATGTCGTTTTTTATTTAGAGATGATTTTTTTACAAATTTTTCATGAAAAATTCTACAGTCTCAAAAAGCTTTGGCGCACCCACTTGAATGTTTAATTTTGGCCGTCCTTTATACCTCGGTAAAAATCATCTTTGGTATTGTTATTATTCTTTAACATTATGGTGTGAATATAATATAAGAGGGTTAGAATTTAACCCCACGTTTAAATTCAAGAGGTGATTTATTCAAATTTCATCTATTTGGTGGCGAGTGTTCGGTTAATTGACCAGTCTGGTGAGAGAATTTTGATGATCAAATTGAACTCAAAGTTTAAAAAATTTGATTTAACCATTTATTTGAAATAACTAAAATAATTAAATTGAACTTAAATAATTGAGTTTGTTCTAACTGAATGGTGCTTTAATAACCATTTCATTCACAATTACTGTTTTCTTCAATTTTACGGAAAATTAGGGCATGTTCTTTTTGGTGCTTTCAGCTCGTTTTGAGTTTTCAATTTTTCAAAATACTAAAAATGTGTTTATTTTACTATTTTTAAAACATATTTTCGAAAACAACTAAAAATTTTATAAAAAAAATCCAAAATAACATTTTGTTGTTTTAGACGTTTTCAATGAAAATACACTAAAAACTCAAAAATACAGAAAACACTCACCCCCCTTACCCCCCAAAACCTCGACAGAATTGCTCTCTTTCCCCTCTTTATTGTCTCTCTCTTGCAAGCATCAATGGCCTCACCATCTCTGTCACTGCCACTCTCTTCTTTGTTCTCTCTCTTGCAAGCATCAGTCGTTGACCGCCTCGCCATCTTCTTCGATGCCACTTTCCTCTTTGGTCTCTCTCTCGCTTCAAGCATTGGTTGTCGATTGCCTTGCTATCGACGTCGTTGCCACTCTCCTCTTTGCTTTCTCTCTCACAAGTATCGGCCGTCAACCTCACCCGCCCCCGCTAAAAGCCACCGCCATCGTCGATCTTAGATCTATAGAGATTTGTTCATGAGATTTGCTGGCTTTTGGGTATGTTAACCCCCTTGGTTTGGAGTTTCTAATGGTAGGCTCTGATCGATGATCACCAGCGATAGAACTGTTGGCCGAAAAGGATGCAACACTGGAGAATGGAAAAAGGAAAGGAAAGAAAAGAAAAAAAAAACATAAAATAATTTTTCAAAATTACAAAGTAAACGCGTTTTTTAATTTTTCATTTTAAGAAACAGTTTTTCAGTATGATAAAAATAATGCATTTTTAAAAATCTCAAAACAAATATTCAAAACACAAAATTCAAAATGAATTCAAAATTCAAAAAACAAAACTAAAACACAAAGAGATCACTACGTTAGTCTTCAAGCCAAATGAAAAGTTTAAACTTTTAGAATATCCAATTTAAATTGAATTGAAGATAAAAAAAAAAAATAAAATAAAATAAAATAATATTAATTCAATTCAAATTCAAATTTAAAATTTTAATATTTTAATCGTAATAATGATTTCCCCATACTCAAAGTGAGGGACGACATTATGAAAATTCTCTGTGCGCGCGTGGGTATATATATCTGTTAATAAAATTTTGGTTTAATACATGATGGTCTTTTAATAATTAAAAAAAATAATGTCTAATTCTTTTAAGATTTAATATCTTAATTATTAAAAATTATTCATTTAACTCTTTATTTTGACAAAATATTTGCATATATATGAACGCGTCTATTTTTACGAGTAAATGTCATGTCAACAAAATATATCATATTAGATTTAATATATAAATATGATATTTAGTCTCAATAATTAAAAGATTTGACTTTTGATCTCCTAATCATTAAAAAATTTGGCATTTAGTCCCCAATATGAAAAAAACCTAAATTTGATAAAATAAAAAATACCTAAATTTCATAAAAGACCTTAAAATTTTATTAAAAAAAGATATAAAGATATTTTAAAAAGATTTAAATTTCATAAAAAGACATAAAATAATAAAAAATACCTAAATTTTATAAAAAGACCTAAAAATTTCATCAAAAATACTAAAAGTATTCAAAAAGAAATTGATGGAGTTTATTTTGTCACTTTTTGTTTCTGACCTTTTTTGACAATTTGTAAACAAGATTTATGGATTTAATGAAATTTTTGTTGTTTTTCATTTGAATTATTGTTATCACAGTTTTCATTAGCTCTTTTTATGAAATTTGATTTTTTTAAAAATATTCTTTGGTATTTTTATTAAAATTTATGTCTTTTTTTAATATTTTTATAAAAAAATTAGGTATTTTATAAAATCTAGATCATTTTTTTTATATTTTTAGGTTTTTTTTTTGAAATTTTAGGCATTTTTATGAAATTTAGGCCTTTTTGCAATATTTTTTATATTTTTTTATGAAATTTAGATATTTTAAATTAAATTTAATTTTTTTATATATATTAAAAATTAAATGTCATATTTATATATTAAATTTAATTTAATATATCTCATTGATGTGACATTTTATTTGACATAGATAATGATTTTATTTATTCTGTCACATCAAAAATTTAAAATAATAATTTTTAATAATTAAATATCAAATCTTTTACATTTTATATATTATACATTATGGTCAATGGAGACATGATATTGATGGTGGGTGGGACATGGCGTCATCATCATTTCAATTTGCAATCAACGTTCCGTTCTTCCCAAGCTTATAATTTTCTCCTTCACGACTTAAAAAATTCTTGCATGAAATTCAGCTCATCTCATGCCCACATCCATCCTACTTGACACTTCATCACTCTTCTGTTCCATTTTCACGGGTTCACATGCCTGTTCTGTTCTGTTCTGTTCCATTTTCATGGGGTCATATCATATGCCCTGTTAAAGTATCTTTCCTCCCTCTTTATTTCTTAAAACGGTGTGTTAAAAATATCTTCATATATATACTTTCTATTTTGTAACATAAATGACTAAAAATAATTTTAATTTAAGGAAAAGTTATTTTTAAATTTTAGAAAATTTTCTAGAAATTTCCTCTCCCCCAACTGAGCAAGCGTTCCCTTAAATTTGCACCGACGGTGACACTTCCACTACTGAGCAACCGACCATATTCGATACCCCTCCAATTTCCGGTGGATAATCATAAAATAAAATCGACCCAAAAAGAAAAAGCAAGAGTCCAACGCGGTCTCGGTCTCTCCTTCCGATCCCGCTCCAATCCTCGGCGGCCGCCCCACCGTCTGATCATCCGATCATGCCATTTTAACTGCGTAAAAGCAGCATATCTCTCTCTCTCTCTCTCGCTGTCTCTCTACTGCACGGAGTGTCACTTCCAGTTCGCGTACTCATTTATAGCAGAGGAGAGTGTGGCTGAGTGAACTGCTTCAAGCTTTTTGTGTCGGCCAGATCCGGCATTGGAAGATCCCTCCGTTATCAGGTATTCGTTGCTAACTTCACTCCTAGGTAATGAGTTCTATTTGACTGTTTCTCGTTGGATCTGTGCGTGTGTTAAAATGTGTATCTGGAGGAGCGTGAGTTCGTTGTGGTGAAGGCAATGAATGCCTGCCATGCCGCGCGTGATTTGCTTTGTGAATTTGAAGATTTTGAATCAGGAGAGGTTCGCAAGAGGAGTTTTGTCTTTTTAATGTGAATCTGGTGCATGAACTCATTGTGATCGAATGATTAGTTTCTTGCGTACTTGGATTCTTATTTCTTGGAGATTGAAATCAGACGAAGATGACAACATTAGTGTTTTTTTTTCTTTCGTTTGTATCCTGGAAGGAAAAAGAATTTGATTTGATTAAAGAAAGAAGTAAATTAAGTTTTCAGGTGGATGTCGGGAGCTTGATCTTCTTTTCTTTCGCTTTGTTTAGTGATACTCCTCTTATCTCTCTTTTTCTTTTCCCTGTTTGCTCTGTACTTGATCTACAAGTGTTCATAATGAATTGATTCTTGTGTTTACGGTGTCGATTTGGTTATGGTTTGGAGGGAACGCTGAGATATGCACTTCTCAGTTCAATATTAGTGTGTTGGATTTGGTTAGATGGAGGATCCTAATATTGTTAGTGGGTCATTAGAAACCCACTGTTGAAGAAAACGTAGGGATCAGGTTTATATTCTAGCGAAGATCCTGCTTGTTTATCCAAATCAATGGACATGACTTAGGGTTACGTGTATTTTCTAGTTAAGATGCCGGTTCTGTCCAAGTCAATGCACATGGCATGGGATGACTTATCTTTAAATTTATTCAAGTGTTTTAAGAGTGAAAAGATAAATTATTGTTAATTTCTTCAAGATGAAGCCAGGCTGGAGTTCCATAAATTATGAATAGCTCTGCATTTTGTTTTCAAACGACATGCCATAAAACATGGTTCATGTTCTTCTGGACCAATAAATTTTGTGATTCAACTTACTTTTCTGTTTCATTTAATGGTTTAGTTTTAACTTTAGAGAGACATTGAACAACTGAAATGGAATCTAATCAGATAGTTTTTGTGGAAAAGATTTTTAGAAAGACTCAATGCATGTATATAACTGTTCCAATTTTACATATATTTGAAAGTAAATAAGATCTTGACATTAACTAGAAAAGGACAGCATATCTGAAGGAAGAACATATAGAAGAGAAAGAAAGGGATACTTTCTGCATAAAATGAATTGCATGATTATCTCAGGCATGTAGAGTTAATATTTTCTCTTTTTGGCTCTGACCGAAAAAAGAACTTGGGACCCTTTTTGGAATATGACAAACAATTACTTTAATTTTTTGGTTCAACAGCCAATAACTTATGGTCTACTCTGTTCTTTAATAACAGCGATGCAAGGTCAATCACTATATTTAGTCAAAAATGTTTGCTTCATATTTGTATTTATTATCTGATTCATCTCAACAAAACACATGCCTTGTAATTCGCTTTAACTTTTTTTTTTTTTTTCATGTTTCAGTTAGCTTCTGGTTGCTGGCCCAGACACATCATGGTCTCTAAGCATCACTCCTCCAGCAATAGAGCTCGAAGCCCAGTGTCTATATTTGTTGTACTTGGTCTGTGCTGCTTCTTTTACTTACTTGGAGCATGGCAGAAAAGTGGTTTTGGAAAGGGTGACAGTATAGCTTTAGAATTCCCTAAGAAAACAGACTGCAATGTTGTTTCCACACTTGACTTTGAACCGCATCACAATGATGTTCCAATAATTGAGTCTGCAGAGCCAAAAGCCAAAGTGTTTAAGCCCTGTGGTTCTCAATACACTGATTATACTCCTTGCCAAGAACAGGACCGGGCTATGACATTCCCAAGGGAAAATATGATATACAGAGAACGACATTGTCCTCGGGAAAATGAAAAATTGCATTGTCTAATTCCAGCTCCCAAAGGATACATGACTCCTTTTCCCTGGCCAAAAAGTCGGGACTATGTCCATTATGCTAATGTTCCTTATAAAAGTTTGACTGTTGAGAAGGCTGTCCAGAACTGGGTAAAGTTTCAGGGAAATGTGTTCAAATTTCCAGGTGGAGGAACAATGTTCCCTCAAGGTGCAAATGCATATATTGATGAACTTGCATCAGTGATTCCAATTAAAGATGGTTCTGTTAGAACGGCACTGGATACTGGTTGTGGGGTACAATTTTTGTTCTTTATTATTTTTAATCTTTTTTGTTGGATGGAGTGTCATTACTTTCATTGCCTACTTATTATCTTCCTTTCCTTAAGTAACACTGATTTCTTACGTGGTAAACTTTGAGAATGTTACTTTTTTCCTATTAGTACCTTACTAATAATTTAGATGATGGAAGTTTGGGAAATTTCTTCTATCTTGGATTATCTTCTGTGACTAGTGCGCAATTATGCTCTTTCAAATTCAGCTTGGTGCCTCCCAAGTTAAGGCTAATTAGGTCTTTATTTAAATGGATATAACATTCTTATGCAGAGACCTACTTGTGCATAATGCCTCTATTGAAAATATTTCCTTAATAAGAGGAAAGCCATTGGTGGACCGAGCTGAAAGCTCATTGTGTACCATTTTACATTCTAAAAATGTCATCCTGCAGAACCTTCTCTGGATGACAAGTTCTTGTTCGAAAGATCAACACTAGATTACCATGTTGTCTTAGAACAGGAAGAATTATTGGGCAACATCTATAATTTACATTTGTGATGTGGATGTTTCTCTCATAATTTGTACTATTTACTGATGCAAGTTCAATCTCCTTCTCGTCTATATTGTTCGTTCAACTGGGTTGGCTGGAGTAGGCAAGGTGTAAATTTGTTCTCTCTTTGTTGCTTGGCTTATAAGATTACTTATGACATAGGTTGCAAGCTGGGGTGCTTACTTGCTTAAGAGAAATGTGTTGGCTATGTCTTTTGCTCCAAAAGACAATCATGAAGCACAAGTCCAATTTGCATTGGAGCGGGGTGTGCCTGCTGTTATTGGCGTTCTTGGAACGATACAACTTCCTTATCCATGTAGTGCATTTGATATGGCTCAGTGCTCTCGGTGTTTGATTCCATGGACATCAAATGGTATGTTCTGCAAGTGCAAGAAGAAATTTGTCAAAGTTCTGTAAATTTTTTTTTGAAACATGCCCAAATCATATTCATATGTTGTTCCTTTGTTTTATTGTATGGAGGGAAATATATGACAATCATAATATAGTTTAGAGATTGGAATATTAAAACCCGACACAACTCTTTATTCATATAAACATTGTATACAAGTCATCTTTTGTTGTATTTACAATTTTACAATACCTTTGAAATCAATCTCATACCATGACTGCCATAATTTTTTAATCCTAAACCAACACAAAATATCAATTTCTTTAGATATTTTGTTATGAGAAAAGATATCTTAGGAGTAAGGCATGGAGAAAGCACTTGGTCAATGACAACATTAAAAGGAACTTCAACTTTTGAACTCTTTGCAAGAATTAATAATTAAGGCAAAAGTTTAGTTGTAACACATGTTTAAACTAGAATTCATTGAGGAAGTAATCATTGCCACATCAGGACATGTTAAGGCACGTACAATGTTAGCATTCATAACCAAACAAAAGAAGAGGAGAGGAAAATCCATATTGATAATAATTCACTCCAAATTGGTGCTGGGGCCATTAGATTTACAGTATTGGCTGGCATCAAAGTAATTGATGATTATTATCTTGATGATTTATTATCTTTAAGATGTAGAAACCTTCTCTTCCACTAGACACTTAAGTTGATGTTGCTGATTGAACGAGAGTGCTATGCATTTCTTTGCATCTACTAACAAAATAAATCCACAGCTTTTACTTTACCAAGTCAAAACCATGGCAGCATGATGGCAACTATCCTAGCTTGTTTTTTATCGTTGTGATATTTCTGCATGGATCAATATAAATTCTACTCACAAGTCATAGTTCAACTTGCAATTTCCAAGTTTGTAAAACTTCTTTTAATTCAAGTTTGTAGTTCCAACTGTGTGGAGGAACTCAACCACATAAATTATCTTCATTCACTGCCACTTCATGAAACTTTTTCATATGAAGATGGTGTCAAAACTTTATCTCATTATTCCATTGCTAGAGGGTTGTCTCATGTTGGGCATCCGGCATAAAATTTTTCCACATTGTTCTTTTACATGGATTTGTATTATCAATGTGACTTTTAGAAGTCAATTGATATTGCGAATGTTGTGCCACCAACCCTAACTTGGTGCAGTTGGTGACGATGTAAAACTTCTTTTGACTCTTGAAAACTTTACATACAGCAAAACCTGATACTCACCAAAATGGTCAACTAAGAAAGCAGGGCTGGAAACAAACACAACATTGCACAGACATGCTGCTACAATAACTAAAGATATAGGAGAAGTCACAGCAAGTACACATCACTAAATAGTTTATATATATATATATGAAAAGATAAGTGCTTATTCATTCTGTTTAGAAATAATTTTATAACTAGTTTGAGAAAATTGTTCTTCACACTTTAAATGCAGGGGAAATCTGAACAAGAAAGTCCTAATATCCAGTCTAGAAAGGTTTATTCATAATTAAGTTATAAATCCTTATTTTTTTATTTTAATTGATTTTTAGTGTACTTTATTATATAGTGTTTTAATTTGCTTCACATGGAAACTCATGTTCCCCTTTGCAGCCACACGTGTCTCAAGTGTCCAAAAAATGTTTGGCTCTAGGAAGGTGTCTTTTATTTTTTTTGGATACATGACATGCTTGTTTAAGTTCCAACACATACCTAGAAGTGTTCAATGAGAATTATTGTCTGACACGATGTGTTTGGCAAACATGTGGCACCTTCTTCAATTCTTCTTAGATGAACAAATTTTCACGTTTATTGCATTTAAGACTTATTCCATGAGAATAAACATATGATCATATGACATGAATCGTACGATATTGATACCATGGCTCATTTGGAAGAAACTAATTCCAGTCTTTAACTAGCAACTGGTGAACGTATTAGGGGGTTTGATTATCAAAAAGAATAAAAAGAACAAGAAGAATGTATTAGGGTGTCTGCTTGTATTTTTTCCCTATCTTTATTTAGCGTTATAATTTATGGACTGTCTACTCTCAATATTTACTCTAAAGCAACTTACATCTCATATGGCTCATCTGCTTATTTGTCTCTATTCGTGAAATTGAGACAATTATTCTGAGATATGCCAAGTACAATTCTGTGTGCATACTTTGATGGTGTGTAAAATGCACCTATTTTCTCTAGAGTTAGTATAGCTGCAAACATGATGGCAAGGTTGAATCATAGTTACTAGGTTCTGCCTAACCCCCTGCAAGCCACATTCCAGTTTCCATGCACTGAAACATGGTGCTTTGTCATCTTGGAATGCCATGGTACGTGTTCTAGTTCTCCTCTTAGATTGGAGAACTGGAAAAAATGGAAAAAATGTGGCAGGCACTACACTTAGTTATAATGGAAAAAGTGTAAATATTATTAAGCGGAACAACATCAAATATATAACTTATTATATTTAGTTATTATAATACAACAACAACAACAACATATCTAGCCGTTATCCCACTATGTGGGGTTGGCTATATGAATTCTAGACTTCTATGTGGGTTACATCCCAACAGATTTGTCTAGAATTCATATTTGGATCCGACTAGGTTTTACGCTGGTTGTCGGCTACCTAACGCAACCCTCCTCCTTTATCCGGGCTTGGGACCGGCAGTGGATAATATTCCCTGGCGGAGTAATGATGAAATGAAGTTTGAACACCATCTTCACATAGAGAAATTTCATGAGATGGTGGTGAATGAAGATAATTGATATAGTTGTGTTCCATAACTTAGTTGACATGGTGAAACCAACAAGTATAATATGGAAACACAACAAGTATATTTAGTTATTATAATGGACAAAATAAATTTTATTTTATGGAAAAAAAGGGATAAGCCTAAAATTATGGAGGAAATAAAGAAAGACAAATTAAAAATATATATATAAGAAAGACAACTTGATCCTCCCAAAAAAGACAAGATCCAAAATGTTTTCAAAAGTAGTTTTTGAATATATATATATATATATATATATTATGTTTTGGAGGTGTTCCACTTTGGCGAACCATTGAAGCCCACCCCCCCCCCACTATGTTCCGAGAAAAGTGGCATACCACTTCCCTATGCCTCATTCCACATACTGAGAGCTCCATGAACCAAGCAACTATGGGTTGAATAGGCAGGGTTATAGATTGGAGTTCCATTGGGGAATACATTAGCAGTGTAGGCTGCATCCTACTGCTAAAGATACTCAAGTTCATGTCTCTCTAAGTTACCTGGAGAGAGGTTATTATTCAAATCTTAGTCTAAGCCTTCACTGGATATATGAATCTAACAATCTTTAATCAATTTTCTTGCTTGTCTGTAGATGGTATGTACCTAATGGAAGTTGATCGAGTCCTTAGACCTGGTGGATACTGGATTTTATCTGGCCCTCCAATTAATTGGAAGACCTACTACAAGGTATGGAAACGGACTAAGGATGATCTTAGAGCAGAGCAAAGAAAGATTGAGGAGCTGGCTGAACTTCTTTGCTGGGAAAAGAAGTATGAGAAAGGAGATATTGCAATCTGGAGGAAACGAGTGAATGCCAAATCCTGCCAGAGGAAGCCTGCTGATGTGTGTAAATCTAAGGAAACTGATGATGTCTGGTGAGTTGCAGTATGTCATAATATTCTGAAGGCTCTTTTTTGTAGTTTTGATCCCTCTGATAAGAGGCCTTTGGAAATTGTTCTACAAAGTTTCTTGACATCTTACTGAAATGAAACCATATGTCCATCATGTTTTTTGTTTCTAGCCACTCCTTTGTGGGCCAACTTTTATGCATTGTCACGATTATGCTTCTAAGGTTCACTTTTGGCAATTTTTGTGAAAATATAGTTGTTTACACAGCTAAGAGTACACCATTGTTTCAGTATAATGCTTGCAGAGTGTTTTAGTTAATCAAGTTATATACTTTCTGCTTCATTTATGGTTTTCTTCTGTGTGGGTCTTTGTTAATTGTTTGCTTGAGCAATGTAAATCTTGTGGCTGCATCCGGGCATATATGTATATATTTTTGTTTCACAGTATTGCTGCTAGTTCAGGAGTGTGTTCATTTACTTCATTTCCACCTGATTTTCTTACATCTTATATTTTGTGGATTGGCAGACTATGCTTTCTTGGTTGAGACCTGTAAGAAACTTGTTTGTATAATTTATTTTTATCTCCACTGCTGCTCCACCTTCCATTATCACGAAAATAGAAGATGTTATATGGTGGTTTTGCACTATTAAGGTTAACATGGCTTATTAAAGTTAAATGGCCTTCTCTTAGCACTTATTTACCGTTGTTTTATGCAGTTGCATTTATGGCTTGATAGATCATGGTATAGATATCTGTTTCATATGCTACTGTGCATAAGTCGTATTCATAGCATTCACAAGATCGAACTTTTAACAATGGATTAGATAGAACTTTTCAAGTAGCTTGTACATAGCTAATAAAAATGAATATGTAAGGCTCTCAGTAGATCACCTGACTACAAGTTTCTTCTCTATCATCCAAAATAATTGATTAGTTTTTCTTCTTTTACTGTTCATGATTTCTTGGGATAAAGGGACTTTACTAATCATTTGAGCACTAATGCCTGAAGAATTTACAGATTCTTCAATTTGTTGTTGAAGTTCAATAGCAACATGGGTAGTTTTTAACGAATCTCTCCCTTTTGCTGCACTGGGGTTTTAATTTGTGATTCTTGGGTCTTTCCATACTGAATTTCACCCTAATATTTAGATTTTTGATCAATTACTGTGCTTGGGAAGGTGTTGGGTTTGAGTAATGTGAGTTGATACTACATTGACAGTACTGTTTGAGCATTGAATGATGCAATTTCTGGAAGCTCATTTTGTAAATTGATTTTTCATTTGTTTCTTGTTTAGTGATGTTCCCTGATGTGTGAATCCTAGTAGGCTTGAAATACATTGTTCGAGGACAATTTTTATGCCTCTCATCACCAATATATGGAACTTTTTATAAGATTACCAGTTCATTCAACAATAATCCACAACTTAGGAACTTACATTTTTATTCACAAGATATTTGAGTGGTTGATGGTTTGTTTTGCTATGTGAGGTTTCATTATTTGGCCAGCAAAATATGGGGCTTGTGACTCCTGTGCCCTGGGCATATTAGACTGTCATGCAAACCATCTTGTTTATTTTACATCTGTCCTCCTCGGTACCTTTTATTTGCTTTGGAGACAGTAAATTTATGTCATATCAACTATTACTGTTGTGCAGATTTTGTTTTGACAGGTTTGAAATAAAATATTAAAATGGATAAATAAATTCTTTTGTTGTTTACAATAAAATACACGAGTGGTAGTCATACAATTGCAGCATCTTCTACTTGGCATATCATTTGTAGTATTTTGTTTTAACTTCTAGTTTTTTGTGAACTGCAGGTACAAGAAAATGGAGGCATGTATAACTCCCTACCCTGAGGTTGACAGTGCAAATGAAGTTGCTGGAGGAGAACTGAAGAAATTTCCAGCTAGGCTTTTTGCAGTCCCTCCTCGAATAATTAAGGGATCTGTTCTAGGGGTCACGGCTGAATCCTATCTGGAAGACAATACAAAATGGAAAAAGCATGTAAATGTTTACAAAAGGCTCAACAGTTTAGTAGGCACTACAAGATACAGGAACATAATGGATATGAATGCTGGCCTTGGAGGGTTCGCAGCAGCACTTGAATCACCAAAAGTATGGGTGATGAATGTTGTGCCTACCATTGCTCAGAACACCCTAGGTGTTATTTATGAAAGGGGTCTGATCGGCATATATCATGACTGGTATGCCCTCCCATATTTTCTTTATTTTCCCTTATCAAAAGTTCACTGAATTGTGCATACCTTTCTTATTGTACATTGTTTGCATGCCCC
Organism: Diospyros kaki; assembly: GCA_036245055.1. Classification (NCBI taxonomy): domain Eukaryota; kingdom Viridiplantae; phylum Streptophyta; class Magnoliopsida; order Ericales; family Ebenaceae; genus Diospyros; species Diospyros kaki. The sequence continues at coordinate 33,894,329 of BSEG01000007.1, forward strand.
CACTGTAACGTTTCTCTAGTAGTTGTCCTGGTTACTTTTTTGTTTTTCAGAGTAAACTTCATAGTAGTTATTCTGAACTTGATAGCATTGGATTTGTTGCAAATGTTGTGGTGGACAAGCTTGGCTTGTTGTATTACTTGTTTTTATTAGCTTATCTCCTGAGAGTGTTTCCATTATAAAATCCTTCATGCTGATTGAAGATGAATTTAACCATTTATTCTTCAATTAAGAATCATTAGCCATTGGAATGATGGGTTACTTTTTGGATTTTTTATGATGATTAAATGTCTTAGGAACAAGAAGTTTGCTTGGTAGAGCATCTGAATTAAGGGAGATTTCTGATTTTCAATGTGAATTCTTAAGACAGCTTTAGAAAGAGTCAGATGTTACCCATTGATGTCACCATCCCCCCTCCTCCCCCTCAAACTTGATGAATGGGCCAGTGGTTGCTTTTCCTTTGTATAAAAAGGTAACTGTAGAGAGTGATGAAAATGAAATTTTGATTTCACAGTAAATTTTATTTGGCTTCGTGCTTTCAGGTGTGAAGGCTTCTCTACTTATCCAAGGACCTATGATCTCATTCATGCGAATGGTGTGTTCAGCTTGTATCAGGACAAGTAAGCTTCTTCCCCCTCTGATTGAATAGCATCAGTTCGCATTATCAACTTTTACTTTTATGTTTTTCTAATGGCTTTCCAGTAGCCTATTTTATCCTCTAGGCCTGGTTTTGGAAAATTTCTGGCGAGCCTGAGTTTTCACCTGTGGTTTTATGAAATGCAAACATGTCAAGTTACAATGGGAAAACCCTCTAATCTGTGAGATACTGTGAATTTCTAAAGTTCATGTTCAGATTTGAATTTCTTTGTGAAATCTTCCTCCTCTGTTTGGTTCTTTGAAAAATAAAATTGTAAAATCTGGATGACTGCAAATTGGTTATTTGAAACATTACTTTTAACATTTTATCAGCGAAGTCTATTCTTTATATTTCTTGGTTGAAATTGGAGGGGTGTGTTTTGGAGTTTTCATCAAATGATTGCAGGTTTCTTGCCATAAATTTCCTCCCTATAGCTCGAACATGACGGTGAGATCCACAAAATTTATCGTCTCAGCATGCAATTCTTCCTTTTTCTTTAAGACATCCTGTTGATGTTGACTAGAGAAGATTGATGACAAAAATATACTTGATTTATGAGCATTAATGCAAATCTTCCACAACTTTAAAGTCTGAATCACGAGTCTTATGAATAAACAGGTGTGAACTGGAAGACATCCTTTTGGAGATGGATCGCATTTTGCGTCCTGAAGGTACAGTCCTCTTACGAGACGAAGTTGATGTTCTGAACAAGGTGAGGAAAATTGTCCGAGGCATGAGATGGGAGACCAAATTGGTGGATCATGATGACGGCCCCCTGGTGCCCGAGAAGATATTGGTTGCTGTCAAACAATACTGGGTTGGCAGTGGAGGAAACACTACATCCTCTGACGAGTGAACCGTGGCCAGATTCAGTTTCACACATGCATGAATAATTATCAAATGATGGAAATCAAACCAATCTGCCAGGCCCAAAAAAGAACTTCTAGTGGTCCATCCAAGGTGAAGGGATTCAAAGGGTCCTGCCCCTTGGAGATGGCAAAGAGGCAAGTTAATTTATATGCACCGTTGTTGATGTAGATCACATGTGAAATTTGGTTCTGCATAGTGTTCTTGAATGTGATTCTTGAGGGAATGGAAGAATAGCATTTATAGTGGGCTGAATAATTAGGACAATGAGTGTTAAAATTGATTTTAAGATAATAATGATATTAATGAACTGTTTTACTTTCTTGCTATGAAATGAATGGTTTTCTTTCCGGTGCCTTGTTTTGGTATTTAGATGAAATGAATGATTTTCTTTCCCTTTCCCTTTCCCGTGCCTTGTTCTGGAATATAGGTGGGGTACGTGTTACTTGTGTTTGCATTTGGAGATGCAAATATGATGACGACTTTGAAGTTCATGCATTTCCTGATTTCCAAACAATAAATATAGAAAATTATGGAAAGGAAAATGACAAGAAAAATATATAATATTATATATGCATATTTTTAGTCAATGGGCTTTGGTAGCAACATGATAAGGTTGTTTTTTGTGATTGAAAAATCATGAGTTTGAGTTGTGATGGCTTTTCACAAATTAAGAGTGAGATTATGACTGTCTTGACAGGAGCTTTATGCAGTAGGCCCCAACTTTTTCTTTATTCATGCATATTTTCTATATGGACATAATAACACTAATTTTTTTTTAGTCTTTTCATTGCCTTCAACAATTCCTAATTTCCTAATTCCAAGCAAAGCATCATGGATTTATGAGACTTAAGTTGTAACAAATAAGTGTTAAAGTTTGAAGGCTCCCTCTACACCAACTTTCTGATAACAATAATATCGACTTGATGAAAGAAAGTCTTCAAGCTAGTCATCCAACCGCGTAAAGGGAAAGGAAGCATACATGCAGGGCCGGTAGGCGACAATGCGTTGTAAAAAATAATAAAAATTATTAATAATTTATTTTTTTATTTTTTGAGATACAAAATAATTAATTAATTTTTTATATTTTAGTTTAACTGTCAAATTAAAAACATGATCTTGTAAAAGTTTTTATTTTTTCGTTAAAGAAAAAATAATGAGTATATGTGTTGCGTGATTTCAAAAAATATCATAATGTCAGTACATAAATTAGCTATATCACAAAAAAATTAAATTAAGATTGTGACAATCACATGGAGTATAAAATGTTCTAGAATTTATATCTAATAAATTTTTTTGCACATCTTGTTGTTTACCTTTTATATTAAATTCATTATCATATTTTTGTCCTCTCACATTATTTATATCAAGTTTAAGATTTTTTATTTACTTGTGAGTACTATCATTCTCTTTTAAAAAATTTATAAAATACTTTTCTATTTTTATTAGACTTGTTAAAATATTTATACATCTTAATATAAAAGACATTTGTTCTTCATGATTTACATCTAGGGTACTATCAAATATAATTGAAAAATATTTTAATTCTTTAATTTTTTAATAATAATATTTCTTATTTCTAATGCTAAAATATTTATCAAGTCATTTTGTATATTATGACCTAAGTAATAATTATGAATTTCTTTGTTTTAAATGCCTCTAAGGTGATCTTGCATTATTGGATCAAACTCATCGATCATCATTTCAATTAAACTCAAAAAAAAATTATTATTATTTTAATAAATCTTCTCATTTATATCATGAAATATTAATTATTTTTTTTAAAAAAATTACAATAATGTGTGTTGAGAGGGAGAGAAAAGTTAAGCCTCGGCTTGAATAATAACAGAAAAATAAGGTGATAAAGGTCAAAATGCATTGACCTACTCTACCTTTTGAAACTGCTAGTTTGAGTTTACTGAATAATTAATGAAAATCCACAACCCTTGCACATCTCGTGCTGGTGCCTATGTTTATTTAACATTTTTTGCACTTATTTATAAATTTTAAATTAATTCTCTCTCTCTCTCTCTCTCATTTTCTTTCACCCTCCTAAAGCAGTGAAGCTTGTGGGTGGTCGCGGCCCCTGTAATTTTTTTTAACCCTTTTTTTTTAAGGTTTTAGGCATAGGCCTTAGTGGTTTATCTCTTAAACTGATCTTGCATATATGCATGTGCATAATTAAGTTGAATTGTTTAGTCAATTTTATTGAGTTTTCATCAATACTAAAAAAAAATACGCATCTTTTTTAAAGCAAATGGAGGATTATCTTTCTCTAATTAATATGGGAAACAAAACTAAATCAAGGCATGTGTGCCTGTGTGTGTGTGTGTGTGAGAGAGAGACAGATTTGCAAAAGAAAGTAGAAGTTGATATGCCGACAGAGAGAGAGAGGAGAAGTTGATATGCCAACCTTAAATCATTCACATAGCTTGAAAATTTTCTTTGGTTGTTATGTCAAAAAGTAAAACCTTCCTTGTCCTACAGAAAATCACTGGTAATAGGCACTAGAAAATGAGGACGACGACATTTGCAGAAATAAAAAAGAGGTTGGTATGCCAATTCCTAACTATTCACATACACAGCCTGAACTTTTCTTATGGTTCCTAACTATTCAATAGCCCTTTCCTTATCCTACAAAGCAGCATTACTCCTTGCTTCCCTTTCATTACCCACAAAAGTAAATTACAGAATCTCACATCTCTTAGCTTATGTTTGGAACACAGGATTTTGCCACAGAAAGAACAAGAAACAGAAAAATGATATTATTTGTATCCTTGTATTTTCTGTGTGCATAAAAATATTGATTTTCTTGTCACAAATTCTTATTCCAAATACAGCATAAGCATATAAATGGGTTTTACATAAGCATATATATATATATGTACATATATCTGCTTTTTCTTAATATTTTCCTTCCACTAATCTTACTAATCCAAACATACAGCAAGAGAATCTGTGGGCACGACCTGAAGATCAAATTGAAATCTGTGGGCATATGGGTTCTATCTTCTATGTGTGTCCACTTTGTTCTATCCCCTTATTCAATTAATTCTACTTTTTTGCCACTTGAACTCCAATGGTGATGCTAATTTGTTAAAAGAAGAAAAAAATGTCTTCATCTAAGATGAGGTGAACCGTCATCATCTAATATTTATTTTCATAGTTGTCTTTATGTCAAGATGTGAAAGTGTTTGAATTTTTTTTTTTTCTCATAAAAATGATGGTGAGGGAAAGCAAGGCTTGATAATGATGGTAAAAAAAAATTTTTTTTTTTATAATTGAAAGGCCACATATTTAAGTTATAGAAATAGTCTTTTTTTTTTGTGAAAAAATAAAGGAAAGATTAAGGAAATGACTAGCCCTTTTGACATGATTATACAAGGCCAAAGTTATATGTTGGTTTCTCTATTTTATGGTTTTTTTTTTATAATTATTTGAATTTTTCGTTATTTCGATTATATTCCTGAATTATATATTTTTTGAGTTAATTGTACATCTCACATAATTGAGTTAGAGCATATAATACACGCGGGTTGAAATGCTCAAATTATCCTTCCATTCTCTGCAACCCATCTCCAAGAAACCCTCGTTATCGACCACCATCTTCGTCATAGTTTCTTCCTTCAATGGCCGACGACAATTAAGATGCAAAGGATGAAGAAGAAAATGGGTTAAAATAAAGAAAGTTTATAAGGGGTGAGGGACTGGTGAAGATGGTGGCTAGTAACAAGGTTGAGTGGACGATGTGACAAGACAAAAAGTAGTCGGCAACAAAACAAGGGAGGTGGCCAGTGACAAGTACAAAGGTAGAGAGAAGCTATTTCAATTGTCAAAGAGAAAAGAGAAGCTGAGTCACAGAAAAAGAGAGTTGAGGAGATGTCAAAAAGAGAGAAATTTCTTTTAAATTCTCACAACCTACTACGCATATGACATGACACTCTCTCAATGGTCTAGTATATAGGTTTTTATTCATATCACTCTCTCACTAGTACGTGTTACTTATACTTCAGTTGTCACACTAATAAAGTGTGTAATTGACTCGAAAATATATTATTTATAAATAAAATTAAAATAATAAAAAGTTCAAATAATCATACGAAAAAAATATAAAAACAAAAATAAGAATTTGGCCGTTATACAATACCGATAACAAGGTCAGTAAGTCTTATCCCACTAGATGGAATTAGAAGAAGTATTCTAACGTGGCTATTGAAGAATGACCAATGCGACTGGAAAATGACAAACCAAAAACGCACCTGCTCTGGAATCCGAAGTCCTCTGCACTGAGGCCATCTGTCCTCTGTCCTAAGTGTTTGGCAAGTAGACAAGTCATATGCTAGGATGTTCACCAAACAATGGGATCCATGTTGATTTCTGATTGAGTCATGTTGGCTGATTCACTCGCATATGGTAAAGATGTACACAAATAAAGGCAAGACCACTGAAGCATTCCAAATCAGCTCAGTGCAGGCTACAGTCTACTGCTCAAAATGGGACTCAATTCACTGAATTCAAACCATGAAAACCAAGTAACTTCAATCATTCAAGTGACGCCAAGCCTTAAACTGGTGCAACTGCAACACTGGTCATTTCTTATTTTTCTTCTTTTTTCCAAATGATATATTTTTGTTCTTAATGTACTGAAAAGAGATTAATCAAGGATAAGCGTGATTATAAACACTCTAATCATACTTGCAAATTATCAATTTCAACTCTAAAGATATTTGCTTTTACCTAATAGTCTTCTTTTACACTTTGTTTTTCCCCTTCTCTTTCTCAATTCAGTTACAAAATCATTTAATATGGTTTCTTTGAGAGCTTGAACTCTTAAGAGTCTCTTTTCCTTTTCTATATACAGATTTATAAGCATGTGCGGGATGCAGACAGCAACTAAGATGGATGATTGACGACACAGTGCTAGGTAATGATTCATTGAGATGGATGTAACAGCTAAAGACAATGATATATAAAAGAATTACTTAAGAATTTTGTGCAAAATAATATGGTTCATTAGTTAATACATTCATTGAGAAGAAAAATACCCTTTAAAATAGTTTATAATTTAATTTGACAATAAATTTTGTATTAAACTTTCATAAAAATATCACTTTTCAGATAAAAATATGCCAAAATTTGTTTGTTTGAAGAATTTTTTTCATGCAAGACGTGTTACGTTATCTATGCAATAAATTAGTTGTGTTCGAGTTTAAGTATTCGACACATAATTAACTAAACATGTCATATTTAAATTAATTTATATTCTACCATATTTATAGATGAACAGGATAACACAAATTATCACCTCCTAGAAAAAGATGGCAACTCATGTGTTATGAACAGGTAGGTGGGACTGCATTAGTGATCACCCACAGAATGAAGAGAATGCCAACAAAAAGATTAAGTTAGGTGTAATTCCTTGAATGAGATCCATCCATCTTGAAGGCAAGGAGGGATCAGATTTGAAGCCATTATTTTGAATTGTGGGTTTTGAGAGGACACCTCTCAGAAGTCAAAATGATTGAATGGTTTGAAGTTTTAGGAGGCAAATGAAAGGGGGAGACAAGGATCTAAGGGCTGATCATGGTGGGGCTTCCACTGCCTCTGTGAAAAAACTAAAAGAGAGGTGTGAGGATAAGCTAATCAGCTAAGCTGCCTTTATTGTCCAGAGTTTTTGTCTATACACTGAATTGATATGAATGCACCATTCAGTCTCCAAAAGATCAAAACCCAATTCTCCAAATCTCTGTTTCATAAACACTTTTGGCATGCTGAGATATCTTTACCTAAAAAGATATTATCACTTTCTTATAATTATATATAAAAAACTGTCATTTTTATAGAATTTTTATTTCCAAAATGGGGCCAGATTGATGATGGTGACATTTAAAATTATAAACTATTTTTTCTCCCCAAAAAATACAATTATAAAGTAGTTTGATGGATTATTTTTTTTTTCCTATAGTTACGTTTGAAACGAAGAGGTGCCTAATTAGGTTATATTTTTTTTTATTTTTTTTAGGCTCAAGTGAGTAGGTTATATTTTTGGTGCAAAAGTTCTTTTTTTTTTTTTCCCCTAATAAGAAGGTCCAAGTCTAAGAAGTCAAGAGACACTTATTTGCAAGTATCCTCTATTAGGGTTTAATAATAATGTCATTAATAGCTTTATCTCTTAAACTCATATTATTTCATTGTAAGAGACTAACAAATCTTAAATGGCAAGACAAGACTTTTTTATTTTTGTCGAGATACCGTAGATCATTGACAACTTCTTTGACTATTTTTTCAATCACCGACGATTAGCATAAGAGTTGCACAACTCCCAAATCTAAAAAATAAAAGAAAATGTTTGGATTTTTATTATTTTCATATAATTGATGGAAAAAAAAGAATATACCAAAAAGGGAGCACAGAAAGATGAGAGAAAAAGAGAATGGGGGCAAAGTGGTAGATTCATTATCCTTCAAAGCATAATTCCTCCTTTTAGGATGAGGCCTAGGAATGTGACTCTATGTCTGATTTAAATATCAATTTTTTTTTTTTGAGGTGATATTTTGTTATATGTGCACATAATATAAAAAAATATTATTAGACAGACGTAATTATATTAAATGTTTTCTTTTTGGTATTTGGAGAGATGAATTAGGTGAAAAGGTTGCATGATTGGTTTACATTTGTTGTGATTAAATTAAGTGAAGAAGATTCACACCTTTCCAAGAGCAACAAAAAAATATGTATGATGGAGAAATGATTATATATTGTAATAATAAAACCAAAATCATATTTTAAAAAAAAAAATTGAATGCTGCACAAAGTTTAACTTTAACCCATTTTAAGTTAAGACCAAATCAGAAAATAGTGTTTGAAATAAGTGAATGTATTACTTTTTTTTTATTAGTATTTGTTAATTAAGATATAGATTATAAAATATAATATATGAAAAGTATTTTAAATTTTTATTATTTTTAATGTATTTGTTAAACTTATTTAACGATTCTTAAAAAGAAATTATGTGACTTCTTATATGATATTTTTTAGATATATTTATCTCTTTCTCTTTAGATAAGTATATCTTAAACCTTATAAATAAAAAAAATAACACATATAATTTTTATATATTTTAAATAATTTAATAAAAAATTTAAAATAATTCTCAAACTTATCTTGACTTAGGATAAGGCATTGTTTGGGAGGAAGAAAGTGAGTTGGGAAGTGGGATTTAAAAGCCTACAAGCTGAAAAGTACAAAAGATGTGAGCCTTTTCTCCTTTGGCCTGCGGGGAACATGAAAGTAAAGCAGCACTCCAAAAACAGATGTGATGCTGATGCTGATGCTTGGGAGGGATTGTTTGGGTAATACCCAAACATCACCATTCTCTCTACTTCTGTTAAAAGAAGGGTTTAATCACCCAAATAATGCCAAACTTTATTTTATTTGCTTTTCAAATTTAAATTTCATCCATTCACCTTTTAATTTTTGAAATTTGTTGAATCATTGTATCTTAATTGTCAATTATTTGTTCTTATGTAACTTTTTAAATAATTAACAATAAATACTCACATGCAATCAAGAACATATAATTAATATTTAAAAAATAAATAAAAATAAAACAATCTCTCCCGAGAGTTTTATCGTAAAAAAATAGATTCCACCATAGGTTACACGAAAATGGAAACGAAAACGTTTCTAATATGAAATGAAAGCGTGAAAATGAATATTTTTTAAAAAAAATAAATATAAACAGAGTTCAAAACGAGAATGAAAAACGTTTCAAAAATAGAAAAATGACTTCTTTGAACCATTTCCGTGAAACATAAATTCTACCATCAAAGATAATTGATAGATAATCCCCTAGCCCATGTCAACCACATTGTGTTTAGTAATGGCATGTGATACGATTTTTGTAGCATTTTATATTTTGGTTCGTATATTTATTTTTATTTTTTTATTTTTTTTGTAAATGATTCGTATATTTGTTGTCTCTTTCCAATTATGTAAGGTGTAATTTTAGTATTAAAATAATTTTTTATTATAAGTACAAGCAGGAGTTTTAAATTTTAGCAACAATCAGCAATTTTTTAAGCCATCTGAAAGTGCAAAATAATAATAAATTATAAAAAAAAAAACTTGATTAAATAAGAATGTGAATAAAAGCTTTTAGTAAGGAAGATGATGTATTTATTGTCATATAATACTCGTGAAGATAAGAAAAGGCTGTCACGACAGGCACGGGACGGTAGCCTCTTATCCGTATCCATTTATTTTGGGCAGCGGTTGCCGTTCCGTACACAATTATTACTTCTACCATTATCAGTAATAATATGACAAAACCCAATGTTTATTAGAAAGAAAAATTATTAAAATATAATAATAATATTTATGATTATTATTATTATCTAAATATAACAATAAATTTAGTTATAGCGGGATGGTGTATCGATTATAGTCTACAAGTGACCTCTCATGCGTGTCCTCTAATATTTAAATTAGTACTTGATTTGAGAATAGAATGTAAAAAAAATAAAACTTTAATTAGTATAAAATTGTAAGTGTATCTTATTCAGAAGAGAGTTCTCTTTTATAGAGAGAAGTAAACTAGAAAAATCGCATTCTTTGACAGACATATCAAACGCCCTTTTAAATTTGTAGACAGATATATCGAAAGTAGGTTTGACTCGTTATTCACGATCTCATGTGAGTAATATTCAGATATCAAGTCTCTCAAAATATATAATAATCTCCCAGAAGGGTCTTTCACATTATCTGGAGAAAAGTTAAAAGATTTAGGTAGCCCACGAGTCTCTCAAATATAGATCTTTTTGTGAGCGAGTGACATATGAAACTCTCCTGAAAAGGTCATTCGATGATGTCGAGATAGGCTTCCAAGAGGGATTAGTTGATCTTCTCAATCTCTAGTCACTCTGGTCTTTCGACAACCCAATCTCTCGAGCACTCAAGTCTCTTGGTGACTCTCTAGTCCCTCAATCTTTCTTTTAGATTCGGACTCATCATTGAGCATAACAAAGTGTAACAATCATTTTATTCTAAAATATCTTGAGTTTATAAATATAGAACAGAAAAATATGAAAAATATATTTTTATTTTTCTTCATTGTGAATAAAAAATATCTTCAAAACATAAAATTCGTAAAAATAGAAGTATTGAATTTAAAATTGAATCTACATTCGTATTTAGTGGAAGAGATTTGCAAATTAAGTAGAATTTGTCTAAAATCCACCCTTTGTACTAACTACAACTAGACTTGTTAGTTTAAAAACAAATTCCAAAGTAAAAAGTGTTTGGGGTTTGCCTTTAATAATATAGTTCATGTGCTATGGAAAGCCCAGTAGCTTCATAAAGATGATGTCATTGCCACATTCATTGCCCTCACTTGTCCCAATTTAGGATAAGCATCACCTCTCATTCACAACTCCATTCATTGCTTTGCCCTAAATGCTGTAGCATGAATTTTAAAGAGTCCCACATGAGCTTGCAAATAAAAATTTTATTTTATGTATTTATTTTATTTTACGTGTTTGATCAATCAAAAATAATTAACATTACATTTAGTCTCTCGTACACTCAATATTAGGGAAGTTCAAATAGCAATCCAAATTGAAAAATTAATTCAATTTAAGATCGGTTAGATCTCAATTCGACCCTCACTCCACTTACAAATCTCAACTATTTTTTTGTTCGATTTGATTTAGGGCCGGCTCAAAATCAAAAATCGATTGAAAATAAATAATATTATTTATTAATTATTAACAATAATATAATATATTATTAAAAAATGTATTATATTGATTATTGTTTAGATTTTTTACGAAAATTTTTATTTGAATAATTGTATAAATATTTACATGCGTATATTTTAAATTTTTTATATTAAAAATAAAAAAATATTCAAGACAAATTAGGACCAAATCCGTCCTAACCCTAGCGAGTGTGGTCCGATTTGCTTCTAGTCGAATGAACACCCTTACTCAATACTTAATGAATGAGTAACCCTTTTAATAAAATAAAAATAAAAAATTTAAATTCCATGGCATATTTTCATAATAATAATTCATAACAAATTATAAATTTATCATAAATTGTAGATTCTTAAGAATATTTTCAAAAATATATTTTCGTAAAACGAAATTATAATGAAAAGTTATAACGACAAACTAAAAAACGAGCAATGTTAACATGTGCCTAAAAACAACGTCAAGGAATGAAAAAAAAGATTGAGTAATGTTAAGAGTATTTGTTAGGACAGGAGTAATAAATATATTTTGTTCGAAAGATTGTGTTTATTTATTATATTTTATTTTTAATTTTCAAGAGCTCGTTAGATGAAAAAATTTCTAAACATGATATACTTAATACGATGTGCATGGAGACTAAAAATAAAATGCAAGTGACCTAACATTAGGCTTAAAAAAGTTAAAAAGTTTAGACTAAAACTGAGAAGGGTTGTGCTGCTTGTACAGAATGGTTTTTACAGAAATTTTACAGAATGAGATATATCGCGAGAATTTGGCGATATATCAGAGATAAATTGAAGCAACCTAATCGCGATATATTGTTGAGAAATTGGATTAAATGAAAAATAGAGAAATAGAGAGAGCGAAACTCTCTCCTCTTTCCAAACCCCTCATCCCTTCATCGAGCCACCATTCAAGCTACTTCTTACTGATATCGCCATAGTCACCGCCTTCAAGCTCCCTATGAGAAAGAGTCGTGACTGCCCTTTTTCGATGGACACCGCAAGGCCACTGATGCTTGGCGATTCAGATCTACCTCCCTCTGATAATTGCTTCTGGAAGCGCAACAGGGAGATCAGACCCAGATTTCAAAGACTCAGTTCCTTTATTCCCTACAGAAACAGCACAACTCTTTTATCCAATGCCCACTGCGCACTGTACACAGCCTCCTGGGCTCTGCGAGTTTTCTGGGCTCGACGATCTTCTTCTATCTTTGACAGCAAAATCAATCACGGCGTTGACTGAGAGATCAAATGAAGAAGAACAAAGAACTTGTATTTCTTCTGATTTTTCATGTTAAGGTAGATAACTATTTATAGGCTCAAATTGCAATGGCTCATACAAAAAGTCAAATGTCTTTACTTATTTTTGCTATTTATTCTTTAATTTCTGAACTCTTCAGCTTCAGTTTCTTCTGTCTCTTGAATTCTCCCACAGCTTCAGTTTCTTCGATTTAGCTAGAAAATTCATCTTTTTGGATTCGTATATATAGTCATAGATATATCAGAGTATTATATTTATAAAGAATTTATTTGAAATTTTTTTCTTGTTAATTAAAGGGAGAGGCAGAGGGAAATAGGCCCGAGGCGGTCTGCAACAGGTAAAGAGAGAGTGAAAGAGCCTTTGAGTTTCATTGGGTCATTTATTAGAGGGTTAATCTAGTCATTTCATCTTATTCTATAAATTTTTTGTAAAAATCATTCTGTATAAACAGCGCAACCCAACTGAGAAACAAGTAAGAAGGGTGGTTGGACACTCAGTGGTGGTTGGTGATGCCATTGGAAAGGGTAAGTCGTAGCTGTTTTTCTGAGTTATAATTGAATTTATACGTCCAAAATGGTGTTTATAGGACAGAGATATTGTCAGAAAACAGATCTTTGAAAGGAAAGAGACCCTTCTTACATGAAAAATTAAGATTAAATTAGTGGTGCACAAATACCCATTTTATGAGATCTAATTTGGTTGATGCAGTTTCTGTGTTTCCCCATACATGTCTGGTGACCAATTCAACATTTCAGCAGTGTTTGTTAAAATGTATAAAAAAAAATTATATTAAAATAAAATTAAAATATTTTATAAATTAAAATATAAAATAATCAAGATAAGAGTGAAAAATATTTTAATATTTTTATAAGATTGTTTGATTGTTTGTTAAATTTTTTAAAATATATTAAGAGATATATGAATAATTTTTTATTTTCTATAAAGTCTCAAATAAATTTATCTGGAGGAGAGATAAATTTATATTGACAATTCTATATAAAAAATCACATAATTTCTTTTCAATAAATTATCAAATAAATTTAACAAACACAATATAAATTATTTTTATTTAAAATATTTTTTAACTCTCACTTTTTTCAACCTATATCTTAATTATATCATCCCCCTATTATAGGGTTTGAACTATGTAAATAAACTATTGTTTAAGCTTTATCTCACATTTGAGATTTGATTTTATGAGTTCAATTTCATATTTCATTATTTATCTTATAAAGGTTGTTCGGCTTATTTTAAATAATTAATACTAGGTTTGATTTTAAGAGTTCAATTTCATATTTCATTATTTATCTTATAAAAGTTGTTCAGCGTGTTTTAAATAATTAATAATAGCTATTATTAATGACAATAATATTAATTTTTTTTTCACTTTTGAGATGATTGTCCTTTTGTAATTTTTTGTACTTGTGCACTCGATTATACAGGGGAAAGTAAATCACAAGTTAAACCTTTAACCCTTATATAAAGGAGGAATCAAACTCACAATTTACTAAATTACTCACTCATTTTGTTGTCATTCAACCTATGCCTGGAGAACTTAATCTTTTTACTCTTAAATTTTACTTAATTTGACATGCAATCCTTCAAATTCTATTCAGTGTACAACACTCCCTTCAAGAATTTGATCCTGACTATTGCTAAATTGACACTTGGAAAAGATTGAAAATGGTAGTTTTTTTTATAGTTTGTGTTGTGTTATTGGTTTTTTTTTTGGATTATCATATTTTCTTACTGCTTGAAAACTACAAAATTTGATTATAAATACTTCAAGTACACCTAATGCGTGGGGGACTCACATATTTAATGGTTAAGATTTGGTTATATTACTCTTTTAACACTTTTATAGATGAGCAAGTAATCTTTTGTTTTATTGTTATTTAACAAATTATTTAATCGAATATAAAAATATTGAAATAAATCAAATTCGAGCTATTAACTATATGAGCTCATCTATATACCGAGTGCATTTAAGTACTTTATGAACACGGTAATGTTATATAAGGATAAAAATATTATTTTTAATAGTTCATAAGTGTAAGATGTGTTAATAAAAATATTTAATTTAAATTCTACTTATATCGCTCGATCGAAATTAGATTTGTAACATAATCACGATATCTTTAAATAAACAATAGTTCATATTTTTTGAAATTAAAAAAATTCAAATTAATAATTTCAAAAGTCAAGTGAGCAAAATTTGTAATAAATTTTTATAGCTTTGTGGAGTATTTGATTGTTACTTTCTTTTTTTTTCTAACAATATTTGAATAAATATGCATTGACCGGTAGTGTAAGACCTTTTCACAATTTGTGGTCTGAGGCAACTGATGGTAACTATATACAATGTGACAGAGCTCAACAGCACACTTGAAACTTGAAACTTGAAACTTGAAGCCTTAACACCCCCCAACCCTTCTGCACCCACCTTGAATTCTGCTTCTCTCGCGCTCTCTCTCTCTCTCTCTCTCGCTTTCTGATTTTCTTCTTCTTCGCCAGAATTGCAGCGAGAATAGTAAAAAGCTTTTTTTTCCCTGCAACAACACAGAAGGTAAAAAAAGAACTTCTTCTCATTGCGTTTTTCCATGCCAATCACATTGGTCAAGATGCATGTTCATCTATTGCTTGGATTTACCTTACTTTCTTAGCGTTTCTTGTTTGAAAAACGGGTCTCAGGTTTTCTGTTGGCCATGTTTGATTTTTCATCGTGTATTTCTCCATATAATGTATATTATTGTGTTTTCCTTCTCATATGGGTTTCCCTGTTCTGGTTTTCCCCCTTGTTTCATTTGCTGATAAGATCTTACAATAAAAATAAAAATAAACTTTTATCCGTCTTATATATTAGTGGGTTAGAATTTTGGCTAGTGGTATTGGGTATCTAAATCAAGTGCATGATCCAACATCTTGAGCATGAAAAATCAAGATTTGCCTTTACATTACAGCCTATTCTTTTTTTTTTTTTTTCTTTTGTGTGTGTATGTGTATGTGTTAGTAAGTTAGTAATACTCTGTGATTTTCATTTCATCAATTGATAATGTGTAATTCTTTATCTTAATTGATCTGGCAGTTCCATAGTTTACAGGAGATTTTATGTTTTTCTTTTTGGGGTTTGATAACATGTATTTTTTAGGAAGAAACAATAAATTTTGATGGGATATTCATGTGGGTTTCTTCAGACTTGGGTGGATGTTTATAATCGCCTATTTGCAAGACTCATTGTAGGTGGCCCGAGAACAATGCTAAATCAGCTATGGTTTGCACTGCTAATGGTTTACTGGAATGGAGAGATTTCCCTAAGGGCCTCAGAGTCCTCCTTCTTGATGGAGACAACAGTTCTGCTGCTCAAATAAGATCAAAGCTTGAGGCAATGGACTATATTGGTTAGACATATTAAATTTCTTTTTGCTTTTTAACTGTTGATATGCAGATTTTGTTTAGAGGGCATCCTAGTCGTCTTCGTACACAAACTTACTTTGCTATGCAAAAAGGTTGTTTCAACTCAAACCCCTGACTTCTAATCACAAATGAGCAAACATTATTGCCAATATTAAGGATCGCCCCCAGTGGCATCTTATTCTGTTCACAGATTTTACTTTCTAAAGAAAAAATGATTTTTCCCATTCTTTGCATTGTCTATTTTACTTCACTATGGTGGTCCCTATTTCTCCCTCAGTGGCATCTTATTCTGCCCTATTCTTTGGTTGGGCTACATCTAAATGAATGTTGCTCTTATTTAGTTGCATACAACCTGGAATTGGCTGTGGCTATAAGGACTTTATTGTTGTGGGGGGAACTTTTTTCCTTCTTATTATTTCGAATAAACATTTGAATGTAAGTAATAAAATTGCACTATTGTAAAATCTTATTCCATATTTTTATTTAGTATCTTGATCCAAGTTAATTTGTTGGCATCCCTCATTCCTTACTTTAATTGTTGGTGGTTAAATTCACTTTTTGTTTGTTGTCCACAATCTCTTTTATTAGGATTTCAAGTTCTTTGCGAATCAAAAAATCGTTCTTTTCTGGAGACATAATGTTTCGTACTTTTTGATACTTGAGTTCACCTCTGGGGACTTCTAGCTATTAACACCTTCATGGGTCTTCCTTACTTTTTCCCAATTTTACTGTTACTACATGTGGTGGCAAAGCTCTCCCTCTCTCTTTCTCTCTTCACACACGCACACACATTGTGCATCTATTTATGTTAATGTTTCCTTGCTCTTGACCTTTACAGTTTCTACTTTCTGTGATGAGAATGAAGCTTTGTCAGCAATTTCAAATGAACCTGAGAGCTTCCACATTGCTATTGTAGAGGTAATGAATTTCGATTAAACTACGATCACTACAAAAAAATTTAATGTCCAAGCACTAAACATCATCCGTTTGATTTACAAGCACTTATGGCTATTTGTATATGCATGATTATGAATTCATAAATAGGAGCTAGAGTTCATCTCATGGAAAACACATTTGCCAAAAGGTTCTATAAGATATTCTGCATGTGTTTGAGATCCACTCTTTATGTTCTTCAATAAATATTGATTTACATGACATGTAATATGTTTCATCCCTTTTGAGAGTCAACTATGGTCGATAACTCCAAGGCTGCGTGTTTTTCATTCACCGGTTATAAAACAGAAGGGTAACTCTTGTATATCATAAAAACAGTATTTCCTTTCTCATACCACCCAATCACATTTATCCATTTTTTCTCCATATGGTACCCAATAAACTAAGATAGGCTAGATAAAGCACAGTCACGTGTCTCTGTCTCAGACTATTTGTTTTCACAGGTGAGTAGCAGCAACAGTGATGGGAGGTTCAAGTTCCTTGAAGTCGCAAAGCAATTGCCCACCATTAGTGAGTGGAAATGTTGTGCTTAATATATTGTAGTTTCCAAGATGAGGATAAAGCTTTGGCAGGAGTTTGTTTATGCTAGGATGGGATTGCTTTCTCCGGGATTGTTTATGCTAGTCATGCAATGGTTTATAAAGAAATGACTAACAAGGGGGGACTGTTAGAAATAGAAAATAAGATGGTCCTTTTTGGATATATAAACCAGCTTCTAATGTGGTGCAATTACTCCCTTTTTGCAGTGACTTCAAAACTACAATGTCTGACTACCATGATGAAGTGCATAGCGGTGAGGATCCTATTATTGGCTTGTAATGTACTTACTATGCTCCTACTTATATGGTAAAGAGGAAGGAACAGAATACACATTGCTCGTATAGATTTTGATACGCTTGACTTTACCTTCAAGTAATTATATAACTGGTTAGATTTTAAATATAACCCACCTTAAGCAGTGTTTCAATTCAATTTTGATTGCATCAAAGAATGATCAGAGATCGATTTTAATTTTATAGCGCATCAGGATCTCCTCACGCATCATATACAGTTGCTAGCTGCTATTTATTTTGTTGTATTGAATTTATTTCGAATTAACTTACAGCTTGGAGCAGTTGAATTTCTTCTGGAACCACTTTCAGATGACAAGCTTAGAAATATATGGCAACATGTAGTTCATAAGGTTTGTCTGGATTTAACTACTGCTTATTGGGCTTTTACTATATGATTACATTGCCAATGCTTTGGGAAGAAATTCACAAATTTGTATGCTTGAGCAGGCATTTAGCGCAGAAGGAAAAGGCCTTCCAGAAACACTAAAGCCTGTTAAAGAATCTGTGGTTTCTATGCTACAGCTTGAGGTGGATAATGGAGAACCAAAGAGCAATATCCTAGTAAAATCAGAAAATGAAACTGCAGTTAAAGAAAACTATCTAGAACAATCAGCAGGCAGTGATAGGTATCCAGCTCCTCTTACCCCACAGTTGAAGCAAGGAGTTAGGTTAGTGGACGATGGAGATTGCCAAGACCAAACTAATTCCTCAGAAGAGAAGGAAGGTGGGGATCAAGATGGGGAATCTAAATCTGTCGACACTACTTGTGGCAGTGCAATGGCTAACACTGCTGCCCAGGCAAGGCCACCTGAGATACTGGATCGGACTGTTACTAAAGAGGAGAATGAATCTCCTTATGGTTGTAGAAGTGAGAGTAACATGTCTTGTCCACGGAACAAAGATAGTCTGAATGATTCTGGTGCTGATGCTGGAAATCCTGTGAAGGCATCTGGGATTCACAATTCATGTGCAAATAAGGCCAATCGAAAGAAGATGAAGGTGAGTTGTTCTTCAAGCCTCCTACATGTAAGCAGCACTGAACTTATACTTAACATCAAGCGTCCTGATTTGATTACCTATAATCTATTAAATATCTGGGTTATTGTAGTTGTTACTAATCTATTTGATTCAAGAATTTGCTATCACATTTCTCATTCATGGGGCCACCAAAGAAAGTAATATATAGTTGTTTGTAGAGTAGTAGCTACAAGATTAGACAGGTTCATACTTCATAGTGGATTTTGTATATTTTTTCCTTCTATACGACCGAATGTGCCAGGTATAGCACACTATTAGCCCTCTGGCTCTTGGACTTGTCCAGTTGAGAGGATTTTCCCAAATGAGAGCATTTTCCTGCTACTTTATATAAATCATATACAATTCTTTGACTTCATAATGCTGTAAACACTTGCTAGTCCAGCCCATGATGTTTGCTACCAAATTCTTATATGGTGGGAACCAAAAATTGAAAATCGAAGGATGTGTGATTTCAGATTATATTTCTTCCTTTTCCTCATTTTCCTCGGCCAATAAATCGATTACGAGTGCATTGACTTTATTTTGACATTATGTTAATGTCAACCATTTTATCTTTTCTGGTTGAATGCTTTATTAATTCAACTGAATGTGAAATTTCTTCGCAAATGTTAAATAAATTTCAAGTTGAATTTTTCTCTGCTGTCAAAATGAAGCAAGCTTAATGCAACTTTTTCTATCCTTTTTCTTGAGCTCCAGGTAGACTGGACACCTGAACTGCACAAAAAGTTTGTACAAGCAGTCGAGCAACTTGGTGTGGGTAAGGCCATCCCTTCTAGAATACTAGAGTTAATGAAAGTCGAAGGATTGACAAGGCATAATGTAGCCAGCCATCTCCAGGTTGGTCTGAAATTTCTGTTTAATAATTTCAGCACTTTGTTTATTTCAATAGAAGCCATGCTTCACTGTTTAAAGATGATTTTAAATCTACTTGATCAAATACGGTGTGCATTATTGATTATTCACACAGAAGTTTCCCGTCTTGCTATCTGCTAATGTTATGAAAGCAAGAAGTTTTGAATGTAATAGATATCTTGATATCCATAATCTGCTAAAGCAACATACCGCCAAAATGTAAATAATCTGTTTTAGCCTATTTACTAGTCGATTTCGTGGAACATGTTGATGAAATTGATTTCTAAAACCAAAACCATTTTTTTTTTTTTTAACTACTGTAAACCTCTTTCATGGTTTCATTCATTTCCTTGCAGAAATACAGAATGCAGAGAAGACACATTTTGCCCAGGGAAGAAGATAGAAGGTGGCCTCATCCAAGAGATCCCTCACAAAGGAATTATTATCCACATAAACCCGTCATGGCCTTCCCGCCATATTACTCTAATCCGACTTTCCCAGCTGCTCAGGTCTCCTCAGCATGGGGGCCTCCCGGCAGTTACCTCACTGGCCTCCAGACATGGAGCCCTACTTTCTACTCGCCGTGGCAGCCTGCACAAAATTGGCATTGGAAGCCATATCAAGAGGTAACAACTGCTCTGCTCTCATATATTGTCTTATCCATTGCATTGGTGAGTGTTTGCATGTCATGAAGAAGTATTCACTAATCAGACTAAATGTCCCGGTGCTGTGGATTTTCAGATGAATGCTGATGCATGGGGCTGCCCGGTGATGCCTCCACAGCCTCATGGATCCTGCTTGCCATTTCCTCAAGTGAGTACATGCACGGTCCTTTTTTTCTTGGTTTTTTAGATTGATAATTGAAGAGATCGTGCATAAAACTTGATTAAAATGGTTTGGTTAGGTGAAAAGAAAACAAATATAAATTCTTGAAAGGAGAATAGTCGAATTGGAACTAATATTTAGCAAAAGAATCAAAGAATGGCCAATAAAAATTTATGTAAAGACTCTTATTAGATATATATGAGTTAGTTAGTTATAAGTGCTTTACAAAAGAAGAGCCTTGTTTATGATTAAGCCCCGAATAATTGAACAAAGACTTGACTTGATATGTTACCAATATTGTTGTACTCTATTGATATTTGTCACATGTTAGTAGAAATGCATGCAAGGGTCCACTAAATAACAAAATTTTCCAACATGCAGAACGTGGCCGGCTTTGTCGGTGCTAACACCGGGGATGGCAGAGGCATTCCAGAGAGTTCTTTCGACCTCCACCCGGTACATATTACTATAAATTCACATTACTCCATCCAGCTGGTGATTTAAATTTCAAATTCCATTCTACTCGATAATTAAAATACACAAAACCCATGTTGCTTTAAGGGCATGAGAGCAGCAGCCTGGCAACGTCTTTCGAGCCGCCTAATACATATTCATTTGCCCTAAAATTCAGACCGAACACTTAAAACGCATGGCTTTGTTTTGAATTTTACGTTGGTGCAGGCGGAGGAGGTAATTGACAAGGTGGTGAAGGAGGCAATAAGCAAGCCATGGCTGCCGCTGCCTATAGGCCTGAAGCCGCCTTCCATTGACAGTGTTCTAACCGAGCTCTCAAAGCAGGGCCTCTCCCCCTTCCCTCCCCGCTCCAATAACGGCTCTCATCCCCCGATGACGTGTCGCCGCGCCATTGGCCCACGGCCCTCCCTCCAGTAAGCAAACAGATTCAGACAAGGAAAAAAAAGCTGCCGTGGATGCCGTGCAACGCCACTGTAGAAAGCCACGTGCTGCGCCATGGCTGAGGATCGGCCACGTATGCGGGATCACGGTGTGGCTGTGAATGAGTCTTGGGAAATTTGATGGTAGAGTGGGGACCTCGTGGGTTGACTGTAGCGGTGGGTGGGGCCCTTTCCTGATCGGTGCCCTCAATAATGTAATGTTGGCGGACAGTGTTTGTGGGTGGGGACTGGGGGGCTGACTGGATCTGTACAGAGACTTTTTGTGAATAAAAATCGGATTTTTTGAATCTAAACGCGGATGGCTCATATGATGGGACCTCTTGATTATCTGCGATTGTAGAAATGGTACGTTTCGCCATTAATGGCAACTGCAGCCTTCAATCTTCATTTTCCAACCACCAATCAATAATATTCCTTGAAGTCTTCAAAATTAAAGTTAGGTACGTTTATTTACGAAATAAAATTATATTATTCTTTTCTTACGCTTACTCTTAACGGTATCATGTTTTTTATTATATTATAAATAATTTTTTTATTTTAATTTTACTTCAAAAATTATGTTTACACCAACAACACTTCTTCTATTTAACTTTTTATTTTATTTATTTATTAATATTGTGTCATAGAATTTCTGAACGTCTACCTAAGAGTATTTTGGTCATTAGCAGCCTAGGGGTGTTTTAGTCATTTATTCAAGGCGGGCGAACCCCCAAAGTGGTCCCGAGTTGGGGAGCATTTCTCATGAAGAAACCGTGGTCAGAAAGTCAAAAGAACATTAGTTATAGTTTGTGTAATATCTAAAGATTGCGGATTAAAGAGTAAATAAGGCAAAGTTGAAGGATCATTGTTGCAGCTTCCAGAAGGTCTTCTTCCTCCCCCAACCAAGCTCTCTCTCTCTCTCCTTCCCGACAACCTCTCTTGGAGAGGCTTCGCTCGACAATTTCTTTCGGGAAGGCCAACAGCTTCTCGCGGTCTCTCTCTCAACAAAATGCCCTCTATAAATAGCAAGGTCAAAGGGTCAAAAATGGTGAAAACTGCTCATCGTCTCTCCCCTACGCTAGAGGTGTCAAAAGGGCCGGCCCGGCCCGGCCCGGTCCGGCCCGAGTCGGCCCACCGGCTTTTTAAACGGGCCGGGCCGACCCTTTTACTAAAAGGGCCGGGTCGGGCCCGGGCCCTTTTGCCATTGATAGGGCCCGGCCCGGCCCACGGCCCCCCTACAAAGGGGCCGAGCCGGGCTGGGCCGGGCCAGCCCGTGGGCTGGAGGGCCGGGCCGGGCCCTTAGCCCATAGGGCCTAGCGGGCCGGGCCCGGTGGGCCCATCCCCTTTTTTTTCTTTTTTAAAAATATTTTTTTAAAAAATAATATATACAATATATACATATATAAATATCAAAATAATACATACATAAAAATTAGTTTTTTTCTTTTTAAAATATTTTCTATCTTAATTCTTAAATATTATTTCATCATTTTATATTTCAAAATTCTATATACCTTATAAATTTTTTTGTGAATTAATATGAAAAATAATGTACATATAAAAAGAAGAATGTTTATTTATAATTTAAATATATAAAAAATTTAACTTAAAAATTTTAAATAAATTGATGGTTATTATTTATATATATTGTGAAATTAAATGTTTTAATATCCAATATCAATAATTACTAAAAGATAACAAAATTTTAAAAAAAAATGTATAAGGGCCTTACTGGCCCATAAGGGCCTCATGGGCCCAGCCCATAAGGGCCACGGGCCGGGCCGGGCTGGGCCCTTAAACGGGCCGGGCCGGGCCGGGCCGTGGGCCTAATTTCTTAGGCCCAGCCCGGCCCCCCTATGGGGGCCGGGCTCGGCCCGGTCCCCTATGAACAGTAACGGGTCGGGCCAAAGCCCGGCCCGTCCCGGGCTGGGCCGGGCGGCCCGCGGGCCGCCCGGCCCTTTTGACACCTCTACCCTACGCGCTCTTTCTCTCTCTCTCGGTCTCTCTCCCTCAGCAACCCAAGCTCTCTCGTGATCTTCTCTCGGCAAGATATCAGCCTCTCTCAGAAAGGATTGCAGGTCTTTTTCTCCTATCAGCAGTAAGAATCAGCTCCCTTAGAAAGGATTCCAGGTCCCTCGGTTGCCCTCAGCAATGGTGGTTTCTCCCAGAAGTGGTGGTCTCTCTTGGCAGGGTGATTAGTGGTTAATTTTGTAAAATTTTTGTTATAATTATAACCCCTATTTTGATTTTAAATTGGTTTAATTGAATAATTATGTGTAATATTTATTTATATATATAATATATAATATATTATAATAAACATGTAAATATAATACTTATATATACTCAATGAAATGCATGCATGGATTATCTATATAATATATAAGCATATAATATCTCATATAATATATCATATCAATATATATATAATATAATAGATGATTTATTAATAAATTGCTTATTTATAGGTATGAAGAAGGTGGACTTGGAAGCCCAAAAAGAATTCAAGTCCATGAAGAATTCAAGCCCATGAAGAAAAAAGAATTCAAGTCCATGAAGAAAAAAGAATTCAAGCCCATGGAAAATTAAAGTCCATGAAAAAATTAAAGTCCATGAAGAATTAAGACCCAACTTGAGCATCCCATGAAAGATATCATTTGAAGAATGCGCAAGGATTATTTTTAATCCTAATGAAGATTAAAAATCAATTTATAGAAATCTATTTTTATTTTTTATGTGAGTGCTTTATTAAGTGTGTCTTTTAGCTAAAATCCATTTAACTATTAGTTGTGTATTATAGCTAAAATCCATTTAACTTTATGAGTGCTTTATTAGGTATGTATTTTAGCTAAAATCCATTTAACTTTAATTATGTATTATAGCTAAAATCCATTTAACTTTAAGTGTGTGAGTGCCCATTAGATATAATTATGTCTAGTTGAATAATTAAAAATTGTGTGGTTTGTATTGCATCTTGTGACCTATAAATAGGTTACTTGATTGCATTTGTAAGTGTGATTATTATTCTTGAATAAAAGTTTAGTTGTTTCCTTATAATTCTCTTTGAGAATTGTTCTTGTTCTTTCTCCTTTTCTTTATTATTTTCTCTTGTGATCTTACTTCATTTCTTTCTTCTTTTAAATTCTTATGTCATTTATTGTTACTTTATTAATCACCGCCTAAATGGCCGGTTAGTTTATGCCTTTAAATTTCTATAATTTTAATTCTTGTCTTTTAAATATTCACCGCCTAAATGGCCGGTTAGTTTCTGCTATTTTAATTCCTGTCATTTAAATCCTGTCATTTAAATTACGCCATTTAAATTCTTGTTAATTAATTTATAAATAAATATGAGTAGCTAAACCCAATCTTGAGTTAAGGCAAGGACAGTGTCCAACGTCAATGATTCCCAAAGAAAGTTACGCTTTAAAAGAGTAATATTAATTTAAATTTCACTATGAGTGTGTATTTTTAAATTAAGAAATCACTAGGTTTGGATTAAAGCATAAGCCTAACTTAGAACTTTCATGCCATGTATGAAAGTTACTAGAATTGGAAATGCTATCATACCCGAACCCGGATGATTAATTTAGTTGTTTTGTGTATTAATTGTAATTGGATTTATGGTAGTTGCTTAAATTAGAATCTCACATATCATGTATGGGGATTGCTTAAATTAGAACTATCATCATCTCTAATTGCATTTAATAACAAACCCTCATATCTGAAATTAAATTAATGTTACTAACCTTGTCTATTAAAATTTGGGAATCAACGGGTTGGCATTGAAATTGTTTTAACCCAAGTACTATCCAATTTCATATTCTTACATTTAGTAATTATTTCAATTTCTGCTTTGTTTTATTTCCTCGTATATGTTGTCTAAAAAACCATAAAAAAACCTCGTTGCCAATTTGTCCAAGTGTGTGTGTTTATGTGTGACATTCTTTTTAATTTGCCATAAATAAATCTCTCAGTAGACGACCTGGACTCATCCAGAAAATATAAATTTAAATTTGGACTACAACTGCACTCGTACACTGACGAGTATAAACCTCTCACCAATATATAAAAAAATATATAAAATTTTTATTGTGTTTTGTTTTGTGTTTTAATTGCAGGGTGAGAGTGCAGCCAAATTTTGGCGCCGTTGCCGGGGAGATTGAGGCAAAAACAAAAAGAAAAAAAATTATAAATTAAAAAAATAAATAGCAAAAAAAAATAAAAAATATATATATTTAGATAGCTATTAGTTACTAAACAGAGCAAGAGACTACGATCAGGTATGATTATTGAACCATTAATTGATTCATTAACATCATTATCTGTCGTTGAATTGTTATTTTCATATTCTATATGTCTCAGTATTTTAGCATTTCTATGCCTTCTAATGCATTTGGCCATCTCGAGCCCAGTGAGGAGAGATTTTCTTTCAACCAGAATCAGAGAGAGAATTATTATTTGTCGGGCTACGACCCAGATCTTTACACTGATTTTCCCAATTCCTATGGCCATTGGAATTATCCTTGGAGTGATGACTCTTTGTTCCAATCTCATGAACCTTTCTCTCCAGTGTCTCACAAATTCGAGTTAGAACAAGGGGTTAGATTTGATACTTATCAACCTCAGGATGAAAATTTTTTAAAGGACACCGTTCATGAGTTTATGCAAGGTCAAATGAGTTTTATTACACAAGTGGTCGAATTTCAAGACCAAACCTCTAAGGCCTTAGGTGATATTCTAGATCAGTTGACCTTGTTAACACAAACCTTGAGCGTAAGTGAGCTTGACGAATTTCCAACCCAACCCAATCAAAATTCCATAAGTCATGAGTCAGTCCAACCAACACCCATTCCTAAGAGTGATGACCCAATTGAGAGACCCTTTGACCCAAGGATGGTGTACCCTGTCATAGAAGAAAAATTGGACAAAAAAGAAACAAGTTTAGAAGAAAAAACCTGGGAAGAAGAAGAGGATAAAATTAGAGAGCCAAAATGTGAAGATGTCATAGGTCTATCTACATTTAAGCCTAAATTTCTACCTTTTAGGATAGTTTATGTTATTGAGGATAAAATTAAACCAGACATGTGTGAGGTGTTTGTGCGAATTAATGTGTCGTGCTCTGATGTAATAAAACCAACACCTCCGAATGATACATTTTCAAAATATGTATGTGTATTCATGAGAAAAATTAATTTACATAATTTTGAAAATAAAAGTGGTGTAATGAATGAGAGTTATTATACGATTAGGTGGGCAGCCACTCATCTGATCCTTAACTGGAAGAAAAGAAAAAAAAATAAAAAAATAAAACTCTAAAAAATTAAAATAATTTTTTTTAATAAATAAATATATATTTAAACCAAAAATATATATATACATTGTTCCTTTTCTGCATTATTTAATTAAGTTTGACTTAAATAGTGTTTCTTTGTGTGCAGTCTAAACAAAATTTTTGCATACGAGTTTATACATTGAAGACCGCCAGGTATCCCTATCTTCTATCATTTTATTGCTGGCTGAGGACAATGTGCAATTCAAGTTGGGGGTAAGGTGTACTTAGGAATTGATTTATTGATATTGATCCATTGTGCAAATAATTTTGTTTGACTCGATAATATTAACTTGTGTGGTATACATACTTTTATTGAACCCTTTAAAAAAATTTAATTTAAAAAAAAAAAAAACAACAAAATTTAAAAAAAAAATTAAAAAAAAAATTCAAAAAATAGGGAGACAGAATTGACGTTGGGGGTAGCCACTTTTCTTGGGCAGTGCAATCACACTGCCCTATAAAGAAAGAGGCACACTGCCAAATGTTGAAAAAGGAGGCACCAAGTGTTGAAAAAACGTCGAAAGTTGAAAAATGAGACGTTAGACGACGCCAAGCGTGTCAGCGCAATTATGGCAGGTCTCGAGCCGAGTGTGGAATAGTGATGCCCATTGCTCTATAAGAGACTCCATATCTGTATGAGGTAAGCCACCCTTCTTGAGCTCAATCATCTCTCCTTTGTGTTATTCTCCGATCAGGTACTCTCATCCCTTTTGTAAAGTTTATAGTTCTTTATTTATTTATTTTTTTTTTCTTCTTATTCGAGTTTTCTTTTAAAAAAAAAAAAATAGATCTTCAGCTTTCAAAAATTCGCAAGTACTATCCATCTCTCCCAATGAATGATTTGAAAAAAATTTATACTGGTAGGTGTGTAAGACTTGGGACATTGATGCGTAATAACATCCCTGAAAATGTTCGTTGGCTGATCGAAGCAAAAGTTCGATTAGCTGGCGAAGCTTCACCTAATTTTAAGCACTTCCCAGGTTTGGGGAAGAGTAGTTTTGCGAAAAAACGAAGAGCAAAAAGAGTGAATGGTTGTTATAAATGTGCTCGTTGGACCTGTAACACACGATGCAAATCTGTGGGGTTTACATCCGTAAATCGAGAAGATAAAATTAGTTTCATAAAGGATGGACTGAGTAAGGAGTCTTTGGATGATATCCGATTGACTCTTGAGACGCATCCATGTGGAATAGTGCAAAGAGAACTTCTTGCTTTATGGGACCAGTTCATAAGTGATAACCAACGCTACAGTCTTGGGAATCTGACTAAAAACGACCCTGTTTGCCAATCTATAAGAAAATTGGATGGGAAGCCTATCCCCACTTCATAGAAAGTATTTAAACCGTTTCTGGACGTAAAACCAGAGGAAGATGTGAGCCACAATCACAACTATTTGTACATACGCATGATTTTTGTTTGTATTTATTTCTTGTTAAATTGTTGTATAGCTACTTTTGATCGCCAAACCTTTTTCTAGGGCATACAAAGAAACATAAATGGAAGGTCAGTCAGTTCGTCGAATCAAGACCATATGTGTACTATGTGGCTGTCAACTTGGGAGCGATAGTTGTTACGCACTTGCAGCAAGCGAACTTGGCCTAAAATTAGGAGAGAGAAAAATTAATTTGGTATATGGAGGGGGAAGTCGTGGATTGAATGGTTCTGTTTCACAAGCTGCACATCTTGGAAAATCATATGTGTTAGGTGTAATGCCAATCCCTTGGGCTGAACCACATATTTCCGGGATTATACGCGGTCAACTTATAGAAACGAATTCTATGTCTGAGCGCATGGCTTGTAAGATTTATCAGTCAGATGCCTTCATTGCTTTACTAGGAGGTTTTGGTACACTTGAAGAAATCTTCTGTATAATCTCTTGGGCAAAGAGCGATCTACATACCAAACCCATTGGACTTTTAAATGTTAACCATTTTTTTGATGGGTTGCTCTCGTTTCTTGATCAGGCTGTGGATCAAAAGTTCATTTCTCTTTCAGCAAGAAAGATTCTCATTTCTACATCTACCATTGAGGAGCTGTTAGAGAAATTACATGCTTATGTTCCACAGCACGATCCTTATGAGCCTAGGATAGATTGGTCTAAGGCAATCAGAAACAAACGTCAAAAAGGTCCGATTAATTTAGATTTATCACTGTAAGGAGTACTCTTTGTTAAGATGGCTGAGTAAGGAGTACTTTTTGTACTCTTGAGACGCATCTAATTATTGTACAACTTGCAGGATTTTTCTTGGTTGTGTTCCTAAAAAAAAAAAAAAAAAGACTATGAAATGTTGTTAGGTAAGTCTATGATAAGATGGCTGAGTAAGGAGTACTTTTTGTACTCTTGAGACGCATCTAGTTATTGTACAACTTGCATGAAATTTCTTTTCTTGTGCTCTTAAAAAAAAAAAAACTGTGGAATGTTATTAGATAAGTCTATGATAAGATGGCTGAATAAGGAGTACTTTTTGTACTCTTGAGACGCATTTTGTTTATCTTATGACTTGCATGCAATTTTTATTTTAGTGTGAAAATATATAACTATATGGTATGCTCATTTGTTTGTTTGAGTTTTAGCAGTTCACAGTAAATCAATGGACTTGTGGAGTTACAAGTATTCCTAACAACCCTATTTTATTACTGCAATGCAGGTTGAGGGGTGTAAGGTCTAGTTATGAATTATCTGGTTCATGATTAACTATGAATTTGCTATTGTATGCTTGTAGTTTTGTGTGAATTGATTATCTTTATCTGCTTTTATTAAAAAAAACAACAAAAAAAAAACAAAAAAAAAAATTGTGTGTTTTAAATAATGCTATTCCTAAAGCTTTGGAGTTATGCACTAATAGCTGGTTAAGTTTGCAATACGAAACATGAATGCATTGATTTCTTATTTGAAAACGTATATGCATTAAAACAAGTAATTTGCATTCATCGGGTATTCAAAATTTAAAATTGGTTATTGGTTATAAAGTCAAAGGTAATAGTAATTAGCTGATTAATACATTGTATGATCCCTCAATAGAAGTGGAGACTATTACCCAAGTGAGTGTTTGAGCCTAATAACCGTTAATTCTGAGTGAAATAACACTTACTCTAAATATGCTTTATTGTTTATCTCATATTTTCAATGGTTTCAAAACATCAATTTGCTTTGAATGTCTAGTATGATAGCTGATGAATTTGACTGGTTTCAAATTCTAAATTAGATGACTGAGTAGCATTGTTTTGAAGCATGATAGGGGGATCAATTTCTTTCATTTTGAGCTTATTAACCTTTTCATTAACCTCCCTTGCTAGCCCATTGAGCCAATTGTAGTACAATTTTTCTTTCGTTACCCTCGTTTAACCCATAACCATATGAATTTTGTCCAACCTGGTGTGTTTTTGAGAATTAGTCTGTCTAGCTATTTTCATATTTAAAAAAAAAGAAAAAAAAAGAAGAAAAAAAAGAGAAGAGAAAAAAAAAAGTGAAAAAGAAAAAAAAAAGGAATTATCTTAGCTATTCAGCACAAGTGTTTTAAAATAAATGCTGGAAAAAAAAATATGTCCAGTTTGATATTAGTGTTAAAAAAAAAAAAATCTCAACACACCATTTGCACACTTTACCATTTTATTTGACAACCAGTATTAACCTCATAGCCCCATTTCAACCCGGTCTGGTCCCTCTTGATACTATAAAACATGTGATCTCAAAATTCGAGTTTGGAGTAGGGAATCATGTTTAAATTCAGAAGTTACTCATCTAGAGCATTATTCCAGTCATGAAGCCATGTCATATTCCCTGTTTTTTTTATGAAAATACGTTCCTTGTATTTGGGATGACACCGAGTTTTGAACTTGTTCTACATTTACTCTTATAACGGTGCACCCCGTTGTGTGTACACCTGAGGAATTTTTTTTATTGGAGGGAAAATCCATAGTAAGGTTTAAAGTCAAAACTTTGAGGGAGTAATTCTGTGTGTTGATTATCCTAATTGCCATTCTTGAGATTGTATGACCATTAACCAAAAATCTGATTTAGAATGCTAAATTACTTATTCGATTTTATGCAGTTCAGTTTCGAATTTGAAATTTTTACATTCATACAGTTATTGCGAATAAAGCTTGGCAAGTGTATAGTCTGATTGCTAAGGGACTAGCAATGTTTAAGTTAGGGGTATGATTAGTGGTTAATTTTGTAAAATTTTTGTTATAATTATAACCCCCATTTTGATTTTAAATTGGTTTAATTGAATAATTATGTGTAATATTTATTTATATATATAATATATAATATATTATAATAAACATGTAAATATAATACTTATATATACTCAATGAAATGCATGCATGGATTATCTATATAATATATAAGCATATAATATCTCATATAATATATCATATCAATATATATATAATATAATAGATGATTTATTAATAAATTGCTTATTTATAGGTATGAAGAAGGTGGACTTGGAAGCCCAAAAAGAATTCAAGCCCATGAAGAAAAAAGAATTCAAGTCCATGAAGAAAAAAGAATTCAAGCCCATGAAAAATTAAAGTCCATGAAAAAATTAAAGTCCATGAAGAATTAAGACCCAACTTGAGCATCCCATGAAAGATATCATTTGAAGAAGGCTCAAGGATTATTTTTAATCCTAATGAAGATTAAAAATCAATTTATAGAAATCTATTTTTATTTTTTATGTGAGTGCTTTATTAAGTGTGTCTTTTGGCTAAAATCCATTTAACTATTAGTTGTGTATTATAGCTAAAATTCATTTAACTTTATGAGTGCTTTATTAGGTATGTATTTTAGCTAAAATCCATTTAACTTTAATTATGTATTATAGCTAAAATCCATTTAACTTTAAGTGTGTGAGTGCCCATTAGATATAATTATGTCTAGTTGAATAATTAAAAATTGTGTGGTTTGTATTGCATCTTGTGACCTATAAATAGGTTACTTGATTGCATTTGTAAGTGTGATTATTATTCTTGAATAAAAGTTTAGTTGTTTCCTTATAATTCTCTTTGAGAATTGTTCTTGTTCTTTCTCCTTTTCTTTATTATTTTCTCTTGTGATCTTACTTCATTTATTTCTTCTTTTAAATTCTTATGTCATTTATTGTTACTTTATTAATCACCGCCTAAATGGCCGGTTAGTTTATGCCTTTAAATTTCTGCAATTTTAATTCTTGTCTTTTAAATATTCACCGCCTAAATGGCCGGTTAGTTTCTGCTATTTTAATTCCTGTCATTTAAATCCTGTCATTTAAATTCTGTCATTTAAATTACGCCATTTAAATTCTTGTTAATTAATTTATAAATAAATATGAGTAGCTAAACCCAATCTTGGGTTAAGGCAAGGACAGTGTCCAACGCCAATGATTCCCAAAGAAAGTTACGCTTTAAAAGAGTAATATTAATTTAAATTTCACTATGAGTGTGTATTTTTAAATTAAGAAATCACTAGGTTTGGATTGAAGCATAAGCCTAACTTAGAACTTTCATGCCATGTATGAAAGTTACTAGAATTGGAAATGCTATCATACCCGAACCCGGATGATTAATTTAGTTGTTTTGTGTATTAATTGTAATTGGATTTATGGTAGTTGCTTAAATTAGAATCTCACATATCATGTATGGGGATTGCTTAAATTAGAACTATCATCATCTCTAATTGCATTTAATAACAAACTCTCATATCTGAAATTAAATTAATGTTACTAACCTTGTCTATTAAAATTTGGGAATCAACGGGTTGGCACTGAAATTGTTTTAACCCAAGTACTATCCAATTTCATATTCTTACATTTAGTAATTATTTCAATTTCTGCTTTGTTTTATTTCCTCGTATATGTTGTCTAAAAAACCATAAAAAAATCTCGTTGCCAATTTGTCCAAGTGTGTGTGTTTATGTGTGACATTCTTTTTAATTTGCCATAAATAAATCTCTTAGTGGACGACCTGGACTCATCCAGAAAATATAAATTTAAATTTGGACTACAACTGCACTCGTACACTGACGAGTATAAACCTCTCACCAATATATAAAAAAAAATATATAAAATTTTTATTGTGTTTTGTTTTGTGTTTTAATTGCAGGGTGAGAGTACAGCCACAGGGTCTTCTGGGAAGCTTTCCCTCTCGTGCTTTCTCTCTCAGCCATGGTCACACCTGGTCCCTCCGCAACCATCTCTTGTCCTTATCTTCTCTTTGCGTTGCTCTCTCAAAAAGGCTTTCGGCCTGCAACTCTCGGGGAATTCCTTCCCAAGAGACCTTTCTCTCGGGAAGGCCTTGGGCCGAAGCCTTTCTCAGCCTCTCAGGAAGAATCCTTCCCGAGAGAGATCTCTCTTTCTACGAGTCTCTCTTCCTCGCCCCTGTTTCTAATGCACGAACTATAGATGGATATATATATGTGTGTGTGTGTATATGTGTATAATGGCAAGGCTTATGTGAGCCAAACTATGTATATATATATATATATAAGTAAGTCATATTGGCTAGCGTGATGGCCAGTGTCGTGGCTTTATGGATTGGGATGGCCTTATATAATGTGCTAAGGCTATCATGTAACGTGTAAAGTGGGCATATGGCCTTGGTGAGAGGCATGGTAACGAAGCAATGTATATAATGTTAAGATAATGTATATAATGTTTGTATGATTCCGCATGTGATACATCTATGAAATGTAACGTAATACGTCGGTGTCCATGTAACGTGATATATCCCTTAAAGGAAAAGACATCTCTCACTAAGCTCGAAGTTGTGCTCGGGCAAGCCCTTTAGAGGCCAAGACCCTGCTTCAGCAGCCCACCATGAGGCATTCCTTCTCTTAGAAGGCTCCCTAGGCAGTCTGACCCTCCGGGAGGGATTCCTCTTAAGCTCGTCTAAATGCTTCTAATGTGCAAGTCCACCTCCTATTTTGTAACAATACCAGGACTGACCCTCTCTCGCCGAGGAAGGTATGATTGTTCCCTATTCAACTATATCATGCCTTACTTATCTATTGTACTATTTTTATACTAGTAATGACTTAAGCATCGGAGGACATACGCAAGCAAGAAATCCATGCGTGCCTTCTAACTTGTGCTTGTGAGCGCGGATATGTCCCGAGCACACAGGAGGCCAATCCTGAGCAATACCAAAGAAGCCCCATTAAGATCATCTACAACTCCCGTCAATACATTGAGGACCAAACTTACCCGACGCTTATCTCCACCGATAGACTCCTGCTAGTTGTCAATCTTGCTCTGCCTCAATTCCAGCTTTCCCTCCCTATAAATTCTATTGTCGTGATTTTTTTTTTGCCACTACAATTAATAAACTTTAATTTTATTTATTTTACATTATAAAATAAATAATTAAATACATAAAATAATAAGATATACATATTTAATATATAAAATAATAAGATATACATATTTAATATGTAAAATAATTAAATATACACATGCACAAAATAAATAATCAAATATACAAAATAAAAACATACATACATGCACATAATCAATAATCAAATACAAACATATATAAAATTAATAATTAAATACACACAAAATCAATAATTAAATATAAAAATAATCAAATACGCACATTAACAAACTCAATAATCAAATACATAAATCAATAACCAAATACACAATATCACTCAAAGGAAATTAGTTATTTTTAACTTTGTTAGAGTTAAAAATCTATACTTAACTCCTTATTTTTTGACTTGGCGAGCAAATTTTTCCGTCATTGGAGTCAACCTTAGAACAATAAAAGCATATTAAAGCTTAATCCTATTGATAAGATTTGTTTTTTTATAAGATCTATAGACAATATTGATTGCATAAGTTTTTTTTTTTTATTCTGTTATGGCCTGGCACAACTTATGGGCCAGGCACGGACCTTTGTAAAAACTGCAAACATCTCAGAATTTATTGGCAAGTCACAGCCTATACAATAAGGCTTCAGGTTTAGCCCATGGACTGGCCAGGATTGGTCCGGGACTGAGACTGTTGGGTACAAGCCCATATGAGGCCCCTCCTAAGGCCTGGGCTTTTCACTTACCAGCCCACTGATTCCTTTTCTCAAAAAAATATTCATTACTATTGAATATTGTCTATGTAAATAACTATCAACTCATCTAAAAGTTTAAACTTATAAGACAATAGATAATTTTATCGTTCACATTATTGTTTTGATTCTTACCACTCAGAAGACGTGTATTCTCTAATGGTCGACTAAACTTTATTGCATAATTAGTTTAAACACGAATAATTTTTTCAATATTAAGTTGATCATAAGGTTGAAGATCCAAACTTTTGTCTGCTAGGGCAATGAAAGCAACCCACAACTGTGTGGCCCGACCTAGGCATCCTATCACTGCAATGCCAAGCAAATTCTTTAAAAAATAAGAACATCCTACAAATTCAAATTCAATGTTAAAAGAGTAATGTTAATCATTGTTCTGACCATAATAATTTATTAATAATTAGAATTATTTAGAAATAAAAAATAAAATATAATAAATGCACATTATCTAAAAACAAATATATTTATTTAATACATATTTATTATACTGTACTTTTAGGTCTACACATTTTTTATTGGTTTGTGCTAAGGCAAATGCGTTTATTATAACAAAATCAACAAGTAAAAATGTTTAAACATAAAATCGAGATATAATAAATATGTATTATTAAAAAAAATAATGTTATGAGTCATGACTGATGACAGTGTCATGAGTTATGTATCGCATTCTCATTGAAAAATGTGTTAGACAAATAAGACAATAGCACTTATTCTCTTTAGCCTTCTGTAATAAAAAGACGCCACATAATAGATGACACCGTCATCATAACTCCTAACATTTTCTTAAAAAAATTAGTTTATTTAATGCTTATTTACCATTATTTAAGACTAATGGTTAAAATGCTTTAAAGTATGTTTTGTTTTCAGGTTAAAGTGTATTTATTACATTCAATTTTTAATTTTTAAATAATTTTATTATTTGATAATAAATGTATCGTATTTTTAATCATTTAATCAATTAATATAATTATTTAAAAATTCAAAGTAAGGTGCAATAAATGTATCTTGTTTACTTATTGTCCTTTTATTAAATAACGTTTTTTTATTAAACAACTTGAAAGCTAACATTACCCTTTTAAAAATAATTTCAATAAGTGTGCTTTCATGTTTTAATTTCATTGTTCAATTAAATTTTTAGGGTTCAAATGAATTTGTAAAGTGCTTATTTGAATAAAGTAAATTTATTTAAAAGAGTTGAAATGTGTAAATAAGGTTAGTATCCATCAAACAATTAGTACAAAACAAAAACATAAATAAATGCAATATAAAATTGAAGCATCTTGTAAATGGTGTAAAACTTTTATTCACGTGATATATTATTGAGGTTTTAGCTTTTAAATAACAATAATTATAAAGTAAATTGTAAGATAGAAAATAAATAAAATAAATCTTCTATTCTATAATATAAGATAGTGCTTATTAAAATGAGTAAGATAAAATTATATTAAAATAAGGTTTAAATATTTTTTGGACCAATATATAGAATGGTCAAGATAAGATTAGGACGCATTCTAAATTTTTTATGAATTTTTTTATTAAATTTTTTAAAATGCATTAGAAGACATATGCATTATGATTTTTAATATTATCTTTTAATATTATGAAATATCTTTACCACTATATCAAGATCCCTTAATGTTTAAATTTGTTACCTAAAGAAATAGAATTGATTATCCACTTGTCGATATTCAATTTTAGCCAACTATGATTCGTTTGGACAGCGGTGAATAAGTCCAAGATACAAGGAGGAATAACCAATTGGGAAGAACACAAAAGGTTTTTACGTAGTTCGGTCAGAACAATACCCACTCCACGACCGTACCCTGATTATTCTTTCAGAGTGGCGGTATCTTATTATTCTCTTTACCCCCTTATGGTATTTCTGACTCTTATTTATAATGAAGGGCCTTTACAATTTGGATAAGACATAAAAATATAAAGATGATATAATGGAGAACAAACAGTTCTTATCATATGCATAAAATCGGGAATGAGATTCTCATTACGAAGAATATGGTTCATCTCAAATAAAGTAGGTAGACTCTGCCTCTAATTGTTCAGCAACTTTGTCGTCTATGCGAGCTAGGGGTTTTAGACCAATGAGTTGAACTGTCTAGTGAACTGGGAGCTTTATTGGAAGCTCATTAAATCGATCGGTGGGAGCTCGCTATGAGCATTGCTGAGAACTCGTAGGGAACTCGCTTGATTCCGCGCTATGAACTCAGATTTCAAGAGTGTGTGAGCTTTCTTTGATGAGATCACCTGGACTTTCTGGATTTCGAGCGATTGGACCGGTCATTAGACTGAGTTTAGCCCATAAGGAGGTGTGAGAAATACATATAACACCACTATATTATTAATGGATAATTCTATGCTGCTATAAAAAATTAAATTTGATAATTCACTGTATTATTCATGGATAATTCTATAATGCTTAAGTGATATATAACTTAAGTTACAAACTTATATGTATGGCTTAAGTCTTTCAACTCATATGATTTTAGGTTATTTTTTGTTTTAAATATTAGAGAAAATTTGTTATATTATTTTCAAAAGCAAAAGCTATTGAGTGACCAATTTGTCCAAACATTGTGAAAAAGCATTTAATAATCGAGCACATATATATATATATATTGACAGGTATCTGTTGTCATTGAATGATTGTTGAGTTCCTACTTACCAATTTCTCTCTTCTACAAAATACATGTTCTCCACATTGGGCTGCTTCTTCTTGTCCATTTCAGCAATTAAAATTACCCGGATGCCCTTGCATTTATGTGGTATTTATTTATTTTTATGGCATAAAGTTTGAGTATGGAAATAATTATTTTAATTAATTAAAAAATATGACATTTAGTTATTAATATACAAAAAGTCAAGATTTAGTATTTCAATTATTAAAAATTATTGGTTTAACTTCTTAATGTGATAAAACATTAGCATGTACATGAAGCGTTTGTTTTTATTAATGAACGTCACATCAACGAGACATATTAAATTAGGATAAATATATAAATATGATATTTGATCCTTCAATAATTAAAAAAAAATTGATATTTAATTCATCAACAATTAAAAATTTTAATATTTGGTCCCTGATATTAAAAAAACAAATTTAAAAAAAAACACAAATTTCATAAGAAATACCTAAAATTTTCATTAAAAATAAAAAAATATTAAAAAAAACTAAAAATAATAAAAAGATACCTACAAATTTCATAAAAATACCTTAAAATATTCAAAAAATTGATGGAATTTATTTTAACACTTATTGTTTAAGATCTCATTTGACAGTTTGTAAACAATAATTACAGATTTAATAAAAAATTTATTATTTTTATTTGAATTCTTGTTATCACAATTTTCATTAGATATTTTTTTGAATATTTTTAGATCTTTTTATGAAATTTTTAGGTATTTTTTATGAAAATTTTAAGCATTTTTTTGAAATTTAGATATTTTTTTTATTATTTGTAGATCTTCTTAACGAAATTGTATGTCTTTTAAAAAATATTTTTAGGCCATTTTATGAAATTTTAAATTATTTTTATGAAATTTAGGTTTTTAAATTAAATTTGATTTTTCTCAAATTAGAAACTAAATATCAAAATTTTAGGCCATAAATCTTCTTATTTTTTTTATTTTTGACAGATAGCTGTTGTCATTGAATGATTGTTGAGTAGTACTTACCAATTTCTCTCTTCCACAGAATACATTTTCCCGCCATTGGGTTGCTTCCTGTTGTCCATTTCACCAATTAAATTTACCCAGATACCCTTGCATTTCTCTAGTATTTATTTATTTTGTGGCATAAAGTTTGAGGGTAGAAATTATTATTTTAATTAATTAATTTGAATAAGTGCAGCAATGGAGTGCAATGATTGGAGGAGATGTTGTCCACTTGGCAAGTTCCTTTTTAACTGTTTCCAAAATTTTTTTATTTAGAAAGAAAATTACGGATAAAATATGTTGGTGGGCATATTAGTCAAAAAGGATCGAACGGAAACGATAAAGATGGCAAACCGTCGTCGTTTCAGGACCTCCCCCACCGCCCTGCCCTTTCGACCGACCTGTTTTTGGGCGCATCCAGCATTCATGATTTGGGCGCCGGATATATATATATATATATATATATTTGGTGTGGGTTTATTTATGTCTATCCCAAAATGAAAAGAGAATCCAATTTTTTTGTCAGAAAAAAAAATAATTTTTAGTGTTATCATCAAATGAATCTATGTTGGATATTTAATTTCCAAAATGCATCGTAATGAGTGATTCATAAAGAGTCTTATTCTATAATTGAATTATAATTAAATTTATAAATATAGAAAGGGCGATTTGGGTTTTGTAATTTTTTTTTTTTAAGAAATATGTTTGGCACATTGTCACAGACAAAGTAACAAATTTTCCCGCAATTTTCATACAATTTGAGTGAAGCAAACTTAAATTTTTTGGGTGAAGAGTATATTCATAACGACTAAAGTATCTAAAAATAATATACTTACTCCCACAACTAGTATATGTAGGGATATAAATGAATCAATCCATTTGATTGGGTTATGTATATACACCACTCATTTAGATTTATTCCTACTTTCATAGAAATATAAATTATTCTTGTCACGTTTTGATGAATTGTTAATTTAATTTTTTTTAACAATTGTTATTCTTTACACTTTCTACTTAAAATAAATAAATAAATAAACAAGGCCAGCGAGATAGTGATGTGACAAGACTTTTGTTTTTTGTCTTTTAATTGTTAATTAGATTATAAGAACTTTAACTCACTGCAATTCAAATAGGCTTTGAACAAATTCATTGGTTATGTATAGTTTACAAATGATTCATATTGGATAAATATACAAAAATTTATGTGTTAACTCTAGGTGGTTTCAAGACTTTGTTAATGGTGCTATTTAAAGTAAAATACACACATCCCCAATGTTTGTAAAAATATACATAAATCTTTAACATATGATAAATAATAAAGATCTCACCCAACATTATGAATTGTGTTCCAAAAAATAATATTGGCTCTCATGAGTGGTTGGCATTAATATACTATGGCGTGCAATGGGGTTTTTAACCAAATAGTTAATATCAAAGAAAGAAAGAGAAAATAGAGAAAGTAAGAGAAAATACTTGATGAGTAGAGAATGTTATCAACACTTATTTCGCAAATTGAAACCCACCTTGACTTATAGATAATTATTTTCAACGAATCGAACCTCATTGCCAAGATTTGAAATTTTTGGCCATCAACAATATAAGATGCACCCATAAAGATATATAAAGAGAACACACCATTTCTCTGACAATGCAAATTGAAATGCTCTATATTTTTTCGATAATACGATGATAATGACCCATTTTCTCAAATAATGGGATGGCAATACCTCAATTTTATAACTCCATCAATTTATATCTTTATTTCTCTTTCTATTTTTTGCTTTCTTTATCCCTATATATATATATTTTTTTTTCTAGTAAATAACCCCATTAGCAGGGTTAAATGCAAGAAACTCCATTGTTACTGTTAATTTTTTACAAGAAGATGTTTGCCATTTTTTAAATATTTTGTATTTTTATATTATTACTGTGTGTTTTTATATTATTAGTTTTAAATATTGTGTGTTTTTATATTCATAAGATTTGGCTTAATTATAGTGACATTCTCGATATTTTCAAAATGACAAAAACTTTTTTGTCATTATAACAAAAACCTTTGTTTGTACATCACCGTAAATAGAGAAATTAAAATGTCGTACATTATAATAAATCTCATAAATGAGATCGAGGTTGGATTTGTAGATGATAGTTTGAATTTTTGCAAGTCTAGCTTCAATGAGATTGAACTAACAAAGAGAAAAATTGAGATTGAGAAGGTGTAGAGATAGAAGTATATATAGAGATATAAAAAATAGACACACATATACATTGAGATATAAGAGGCAGCCATAACATTGCTAATGATTGCCACTAAAATGAGAGAGAAAAGAAATGAGAAATAAAAGAAATATCTACGACAATGAGTGAGTAATAAAAAATTAAATAAATAAAAAAAAGATATCTAAGACAAAGAGAAAGAAATAAAAATGAAAGATTTTTAAAATATAAAGATATTTTAATTATTTTAAAATATTTAATTAATCTTATCTAATGCAAAGGGCTAAATAAAACATAATATTAAAATATAAAAATATTCGTATTTTTTTAAATGTCCAAAATATTATCTGAAATTATTCTATAATTGAAGGGTAGAAAATGCATTTTTCAAAGTAGATGGTCCATTTTAAAAGTCAAGGCCCGTAGGGGCGGTAGCGTCATTTGAGGTGCTCCCGATGGGGCGCCCGAATCACATACCCAATGCCCAGCTGGCGACGAACAGAGAGAAATTAATAAAAGCAGAAAGGAGGAAGGCGGACCTTTTTCTCCATAATTCCTATTCTCCAGACATCACTGTGATCTCGAATCCCAGAGGCTCGAATTCGTCGTTTGCCTGTAAGTTTTCTCTCTTTTTCCGTCCATTCATCGCTCTCTTTCCCACGATCAATGCCAAGATTTCCGTATTTAATATATTTTGCTTTTTCGTGTTTTCCCGCTTTTGATTTGCAAATAATTTTCATTTCGAGCTGAGTTCGGATATCAAAAAGGTAATTCTAGGAGTTTCTTGATCGTTCCGAGTTGGAATTTGGCGATTGGAGAATTGGAGGTTCAGAATATCGGAATTATATGCCCCGATTAAAGTGATAGTTTCTTTATTTTTTAGGTTAATAGTCGGGAAGGAATTTTCTTTGAAAGTTTCACGCATATGCATACGTATGCTTTATCACCTTGAACTACAATTTTAAACCTAATCCATGCTCAGTTCATTTTGTTTGACCTGGTTAGGAATATGGTTCATTTCAATTCTTTCCGAGCAGTTGGGGTTGGGGTGGAGAAGGGGCTTTTCAGTTTCTACTCTTGTTTCATTTTCTTGAATTGTTGATATTGGAGCATGTGAATGAATGTTTGAGATTTTAAATTATTGGGGTTATTAATATTTGTTGTACTGAAATGAAGTTTTGGTGAATTAGAAGGGTCTTTGCGAGCACTCCCACTAAAGTGAATTTTTGAGTAAGGCATGGCCTGCAAAGGGTTTTGGGAATGCTTGTTGAAGCTCTTGAATTTCTTGTTGGCTCTTGCGGGTCTGGCTGTTGTGGGGTACGGGATCTACTTGTTTGTGGAGTACAAAAAATCGGAGTCTGACGATTTTAGTGTTGCACCCACAAGCGATGATGTGGTACAGCTTGGCCGTCCGATGCTCATGGCCATCTCTCTGTCAAGCAGCATATTTGATAAGCTCCCAAAAGCATGGTATTGCGATCTCCCTGCTAAATGTGTTTGTGCATTTGGTTGTCTATACATATTTGCTGATAGCAACTAGTTTGCATGTTGTCATATGAATGGACTAATACAATAGCAATGGCATCACAATCCTTAATCTCAGTATGTGGGGTTGTTTCATGAATATAGTTCTCCAATCATTATTATCCATGCCATATATTTTGCAAGCCCTTTATAGCTCATCTCATGTCTTAAGTGTTTCCAAGCCAAATTTGTTTGTGGGCTTCCTCTATCTCTTTTGCTACAGAGTTTTTTTTTTTCTTCATTATTTTCACTCGCCTTACACGTGCATCTATTGGTCTTCTTCTCACAATTTTAGACTATTCTAATTGTATATTATTCATCTTATCTTCAAGCACCAGTCTATCCTTAATCGAAATAATTTTATTTCTAATTATGTCTTTTCTCGTATAACTGCACATTTGTTTTAACATTCTCATCTTAATTCAGCTCATATTTTGTATATGTTGGCACTTAACTGTCAATCATTCTAAACTATACAAATAAAGATGGTCTTATAACTGTTTGATAACATTTTTCTTTACTGTTCAAGTAATTTTATGATTGCATAAAATGCTGGGCACATTTCTCCATTTTTCTCATCCTACCTTGATCTGCGAGTATATCTTTCTTTCTCTCTAAACATTTGATCTAAGATATCTAAATTGACCTTCTTTTTAGAAATAACTTGATCTTAATTTTACCACAACATTGTCCACCCTTTTATTTTTATTAAAATAACAAATTTATATATTGTCTAACCTAGATTTTATATATTTGATTTTTACCACTCAATTTAAAATCTAAAGATTTTAAGGTGTTCTTCCACAAGTCAATCTTAATATTTACATCTTCATTTGTCTCATCTATTTAGGTTATATCGCCTATAAGTAAAGTAGCACACACCAAGATACCTCTTTTTGGATGGGCTTTGTGAGTTTATCCATCACAAAAGCAAAGACGCAGGAGCTTAGTAAACATCCTTAATTTGATCCAGTTATAGTTGAAAAATCTCAATATTTTATCTACAAATCCCAATACACCTTTTTGTTTGATGATATGTCTTTAGAAGCTATATATAAGACGATAAGTAAAGCTAGACCCATTTCATCTCTAAAATCCTTCACAGGATTTCTCTGGAGACTTATCATTCTAAATGTATAAACACTATGCAAGTCTCTGTGATCATCTTTGGACCTTTTCAATAAACTTCAATTTCACTAATGTTGAACTGAAATCTTTTACAATGATCTATGCCAGTCTTAGCTTGATAGAAGCATCTGACTTCATTGCTTTCAGTTTTGGATTATCTGTCAAAGAGATGGAATAAAATATTTTAGAGTTGTTTTCCAGTCCTCTTATGGGGAAAACTTGTCCAAGAGAAGAAAGAACAGCTGTTTAAAAAATATTTATTCTCCAAAAAAAGACAAGTACACAATGTTTTTATTAGTTTGTTATCTGATATTATTTTACAATAAAATTGTAGAATTTGACATTATTAGTTTCAATTAGTGTTTTTTATTCTCTTGTTGAATTCAATATGCCCTTTTATTTCCTTTGAATGCAGTTGTCTATATTATAGTAGCTAGAAGTTCAATGTTATTTATCATTTTAATGGTTCAAGGTGCACTGAATGCTGTTGTCTATAATATAGCACTGAATTCGTGGGTTTGGGCCAATTGACCATGGCTTCCACCTTCCTTGAGTCCGTCCTAACCCCCTCTCCTGATATTATGTGCCCCAAATATTCCACCTGATCTTGGCCAAAGGAACACTTAGACCTTTTGATGAAAAACCGATTGGATTTGAGGACTTCTAGGGTGGTTCTTAGGTGGGATAGGTGTTGTTCAGGGGTCGGGCTCTAAACAATAATGTCATCAAAGAAAATTAATACAAATTTTCTCAAATAAGGCTCAAATATTTGGTTCATGAGAGATTGGAAGGTAGCTGGTGCATTGGTGAGCCCAAAGGGCATCACCAAGAATTCAAAATGCCCATGATGGATTCTAAAGGCAGTTTTATGGACATCTTTAGATTTCATTTTGATTTGGTGATAGCCTGATCTAAGGTTGAGCTTGGAGAAAATAATGGCATTATGCAACTCATCTATTAGATCTTTTACTAGGGGTATGGGAAATTTGTCTTTTATAGTGAGGGCGTTCAATTGTCAGTAATCTACACAAAAATGCCAAGAATCGTCATTCTTCTTGACTAGAAGGACCGGTGAGGCAAAAGGGTTGTGGCTAGGCCTTATAAAGGATTGGTTTAGTATCTCTTTTACCATCTTTTCGATCTCTGTTTTCTGAGTGGGTGAATACAGGTAGGTCCTGATGTTCACAGGCTCGGAGTTTGGTTTAAGGTTGATAGAATGGTCTAGGTTTCGGGTGGGAGGTTAGGGTATTAGGTTCAACAAATAAGCCCCCAAATTCCATCAACAATTCATCAATAAGGTAGCTAGAGTGTACCTGGCTAATTTTCCTCTGATCATTGCTAATGGATAAGGTTAGCTCCCCACACCTCAGTTTCTCCTGTCCTTTCTCCACTGTCACAAACGAAAACAATTGAGCTAGCTTACTCCATTTGTTTTGAATGACTCATTGTAGACTCCTTCCTATCATCATCCTACAGGCTCCGGTTTCTCTTCCTCCTTTGAGTG
Source organism: Diospyros kaki (assembly GCA_036245055.1). Taxonomy (NCBI): domain Eukaryota; kingdom Viridiplantae; phylum Streptophyta; class Magnoliopsida; order Ericales; family Ebenaceae; genus Diospyros; species Diospyros kaki. Next base: position 33,939,095 of record BSEG01000007.1, read on the forward strand.
TAATCCTTTTTCCTCCTCCTTCAAAGGACACTTCCATTAGATTAAAGTCGAAACTGATGGGGCTGACTCCCTTCATCCAGTCAACCCTTAGGACCACGTCACATCCTCCCAGCTGTAGAAGCCTAAGATCAGTTTCAAACTCTTCTCCTTGCATCTCCCAATTGAATCTTGGGCAGGCCGAGTTGCTAATCACTCTACCCCCATTAGCTACTGTCACACTAAGGGGTGGAGTGTCCGAGAGGGGGCTTTTCAGTCTCCTAGCAGTGCCTTCATCAAGGAAGCTGTGAGTGCTTCCACTATCTATCAAGATCATTAGGCTCTTTTCCTTCACCTTCCCTTCAACTTTGATTATCTTGTTGTTGGTCACCCCTTTCAATGCATGGACTGAAATCTCCTCGTTGTCTTCCTCCCCCAATGCTTCACACTCCTCAATTTTTTCTCCTCCTTCCATCCCTTCTCTCGAGTCTCCCTCCAACAGGAGAATTTGTCGCTTGCATTGATGCCCCGGGAAGTACTTATCCCCGCACCTAAAACACAAACTTGGCTGCCTCCTCTTATCGTTAAACCTCCTAGTTGGGTGGAGTACTCTTGACTGTTTAGCTCCTGAATTATTAATAGTCCACTCACGGTTAAATCCTTTGCCCCCTTGGTGGGAAGTTCCCATCGTCATAGCCTTACTTTGCTGCCTTTGTTTCTTCATCAAGGTCTCAACTACCATCTCCTACAGTCTAGCACTCTCTATTGCTTGTTCCATTGTTCAGGGTCTGATCATCTTGACCATAGGCCTTAGATCTTCACTTAAGCCACTTAAGAAATTGGACACGAAATAGGCCTTCGAGAGATGAGGATCGTGGCTACTCATAAGAGATCTAAGCTCCTCAAATCTTTTTAGGCAAGCTTTCAATTCTCCCACCTACCTGAGTTTATTGAACTCTTCAACAATATTAGACATATTTCTTTCCCCGAACCTCTCACATAGTTTCTCAACAAACTCTCCCCATGTAGGATGGTCCCTCACACTAGTTCACCCTTGATACCATGCATCCACTACGTTGTCAAAGTAAGCAGCAACTAAGGACATCCTTCTGCCTTCTAGGATGTCATACCATTTGAACATCCTTTCACACTTCCTTACCCACCAGCGAGAATTATCCCCCTTAAAGATGGAGATCTCCATCCGGGGCATTGGAAACCCCGGTTGTTGTCGTTGGGTTTGCTCCACACGACCCCTATGCAACATCATTTCCCCCTCCTCATCCTGTTCTCCTCCTATATCGGGGGTCTCTGGCTGACGCATTGTTCTATTGTTTCTTAAGAGAGGCTGGGTTCTATCTCTAGGAGGGAATTCAGGGGGCATACTCATTGAGTTTTGGCATGTGGACATCAACATGAATTGTTGAAGTTGTGCTCCTAGCTCCGCCCTCATTTGCGCCATCTCTTCTCGCATCTGTACCATCGTTCCATCTAGTCTCCTTTCCAATCCTTTTATCGAATCTTCCAGCTTATGATTGATTGTCATGATTGCCTCATGGTTGCAACCATTCCCTAGCTCAAGTTGGTCGGCTCGCCTCTGGACTTCGGACATGGACGAGCTGACTTGTTGCAGCTGAGATTCCATGTTCTTCACGCGGGTTCCTTTCGCCATAACTTCCTATAATTCTTGACCGGGACTGAGCTTTGATACCAAATTGTCACTGTCCTAGATAGAGACAATGAGCTTCTCTTGACTCGGTGAGATTCAAGGGGACTAACAGAGAGAATTGGGTAGGGAGAATAGAAAGAACAGATGAAGAAGAGAGAATTGAGTGAGACAAGAGAGAGAGAATAGGATAATTTTGTATTCAGTCTTTTCATGCCTTCTCCCATGGAATGGGATGAATACATATAGGCGCTTGGTGTGGGAGTGGATGCAACAGATCATCCCACCTCCAGTAGTTACAACAAACTATTTTGTCCTTTTCCTAAGGCCTTACACGTGGCTCTCTAATATAACAAAATTTGATAGCTAGAATATAAATGCAACAATCAAAATAAAAGAAATACAACATAGCCTATTGAATAAACAAGAGTAAGACCGAAATTAAATGCAAAAAATAGCCATGGTCGTGACACAAATATCAATTGCAATCATATATTAGTTAGTAAATTGACTAGAGATATGCAGTGCGTAGTTAAATTTTTCTTCTTCTTCTCATGTTTTTCAGGGCCTAATTTTGGAAAAGATGATTGGCAATGCTAAAGGAAGAAATGGTCTCTATTTTTTGTCCAGTCCCACTCCTTGTAGATCCTTTAATTCAGTTTATGTGTCTCATTGTGATATTATGTTATGGCACAAGCGATTAGCCCATCCTAGTTTTGTTTACCTAAAACACTTGTACTCTAGATTATTTGGTAACAAAGACATTGTTTCTTTCAATTGTGAATAGTCTGTTTTTGCCAAACAATCTCGTAATTCTCATCCTCCTCACACTCATAAACCTTCCATATCCATCGATCTTATTCATAGTGATATTTGGGGTCTAGCCCAAGTTCCAATCTTAACTGGTACTCGCTGGTTTATTACTTTTATTGATGATCACTCAATACTGTGTTGGGTTTATCTAATGAAAGAGAAATATGAAGCTAGTGCAATTTTTATTCGGTTTCATAAACTTGTACAAACTTTGTTTTTGTCTTGTATTCATTTACTTAGATCGGATAATGAGAGGGAATACTTTGGCCCAGATTTCATAAAATACCTTTCTGATCATGGTATTTTTCATCAAAACTCTTGCCCTTGCACCCCACAACAAAATGGGATAGTTGAAAGAAAAATTAGGCACCTCCTTGAAGTTGCTAGATCCATTATGTTCCCTAGCAATGTTCCTAACTCCTTTTGGGGTGAAGTTGCGGTAACTCTTGCATACCTAATTAACAGGCTTCCTTCTAAAATCCTTAATTTCAAAACTCCTTTGAGTTATTTGTTGGAAATCTTTCCTAATATCGGTATTCTTAACTCTCTTACCCCAAGGGTCTTTGGCTGCACTACTTTTGTTCACATTTCATCTATACATCGGGGTAAACTAGATAACAAAAGTTTGAAATGTATTTTTGTTGGCTATTCTCGGACACAATAAGGGTACAAGTGTTATTCTCCTACAGTCAAATGATTATGTGTGTCCAATGATGTTTTCTTCCTTGAACACCAACCCTACTACCCTACTTCTCTTCAAGGGGAGATCTCTACAGAAGAGAAGCAGTGGGACTCATCTCTATCTCTTCCTATTGTTTTGTCTCCCATTGTTTCTACAAATCATTCTCCATTGCATGAGCCGTATGTCCCTACTAAATCTGCCACTAAACATATTCCATAATTATGTGCAAAGGCAGCAGAAAACTCCATTGATCCGCCTCAACCCTTTGATCTGCCCCTTAAAGTCTATTCAAGAAGACCTAAAATTTCTTCTCAAATCCAATCATTTGAACTGAATGCAGGTTCTAACCTAGAAGAAACGAGAATTGAGGATGATCTTGATGTTCCTATTGCTATAAGGAATGGAGTGAGCTCTTGCACCAAAGACCAAACATCCTATCTCAAACTATCTTACTTATGCTAAGATATCTCCGAAGCATAGGGCATTCACTGCTTTAGTTGATGAGGTAAAAATTCCTACAATTATACAACAGGCTTTGGAAAATCCTAAGTGGAAAGAGGCTATATTAGAGGAAATGAAGGCCTTGGTTGACAATCAAACTTGGGATATTGTTGAGCCACCTAAAAACAAGAAAATAGTGGGCTGCAAATGAATATTTATAGTAAAATATAATGCTGATGGAAAAATTAACAGGTACAAGTCACGGTTGGTTGCACAGGTCTTTACTCAAACATATGGAATAGATTATGAAAAGACTTTTACCCCTGTAACTAAATTGAATTCCATTAGAGTATTATTGTCTATGGGTGCAAATCTAGATTAGGAACTTCATCAATTAGACATAAAGAATGCCTTCTTGAATGCAAGTTTGGAAGAAGAAGTTTTCATGCAAATACCTCCTGGTTTTGAATCATTTAAAAATCAAAGTAAGGTATGCAAACTAAAGAAGGCTTTTTATGGTCTAAAGCAATCACCTAAAGCATGGTTTACAAAATTTAGTGCAACTATGAAGAAACTTGCCTATCAATAGCGGCAGGCTGATCACACCGTGTTTATCAAGCAAACTAAAAATGGAAAATCTATTCTAATCGTGTACTTGGATGACGTGATTCTTACAGGTGATGATGCTGTAAGGATTTAACAACTAAAAGAGTGTCTATTAGCTGAGTTTAAAGTGAAAGACCTTGGAACACTTAAATACTTCCTTGTCATGGAAGTGGCAAGGAATAAAAAAAGGTATTTTCATTACTTAGAGGAAATATACTCTAGATCTTCTCATTGAAACAAGAAAAATAGGTTGCAAACCTGCAAGTACTCCTTTGGAACATAATTGGAAATCAAGGAGCACAGAGGTTGATTATCTTGTGGATAAGGCAATATACCAAAGACTGGTAGGAAAATTGAGCTATCTATCTCTAACAAGACCAGATATTGCATTTAGTGTAAGTGTTGTAAGTCAATTTATGCATGCTCCCACACAAAGACATCTAGATACGGTAAATCATATTCTCAGATATCTCAAATGTACACCAGGAAAAGGTCTATTGTTCAAAAAATGTGATAATTATTAAATTAAATGCTATACTGATGCAGATTGAGCAGGAGCCATCAAAGACAATAAATTTATTGCAGGGTACTACACTAAATTATGGGGAAATCTAGTTACTTGGAGGTGTAAAAAGCAGTCAGTGGTAACTAGAAGTAGTGTAGAAGCCGAGTGTAGAGCAATTGTCCAAGGAATATGTGAATTAATTTGGTTGGAAAGACTGTTACACGACTTAAAGGTATCATGGGTTGCACCTATGAAGCTATATAGTGACAACAAATAAGCAATTAACATAGTTTAGAATCCAATTCAGGATATAGGATAAAGCATGTAAGGATTGATTGACACTTCATCAAGATTGAAATTGAAAACGGAACAATTATCGTCTCATACATTCCAACTCAAGATCAAGAGGCTTTTATTCTAACTAAAGCTATGTCCAAGCCAAGTTTTGAAGTGTTAATTATCAAGTTGGGAATGATTGATATCTACTCACCAGCTTGAGGGGGAGTGTTGGAATATCAAATCAAAAAGTTTGAATACGAATGAGACCAAGAGATAAGGTTGGTTGGAGATAAGGAAATATTCAAAAAATTAAACTGATAAAGAGGTAAATTCCTAAGAAAAAGGAGGTAGTTGATTTCAAGTGATAAGTTCAGCTTTCGTGATAAATTTTATCCTTTAAAAATATTCAATTTTTCAGTTTTTTAGGAAATGTTGTAGAAGAATTCTTGTATATATACCCCATTCATATGCTCAATAAGATATTGAAGTAGTTTTTCATTTCATTAAGTTTTTTTCTTCCTCTCTAATCGAGTATTCTTCCAACGTTGCTTCAATCAGCTATTTTTCAGTTTTGTTCGAAAATCAAATAGGGCCTCAAATGGGGACATTTCAGTGAGTTGTGGTAACTAGAATTATACCACCATTGAGCTAAGGCCAACCATTTATGCCAACTCTTTGGTTTCAGGAAGCAAAAACACCTCAAGTAAGTGTCCACACATTAATTTTCCCTTTCTGTTTGTCCATCCGTTGCAGGATGATAGACTGTAGACATATGTAGCCTAGTTCCCATATTTTACAAATCCACATTCACACCTTCTCTCGAGATACTATGTCCCAAATGCTCCACATGATTCTTTGCAGAAGTACATTTAGACTTCTTAACATATAGTTGATTGAATCGAAGGCCTTCAAATATAGTCCTAAGGTGGTCAAGGTGCTGGTCAAAAGATTTACTATATACTAGGATATCATCAAAAAACACAAGTATGAAATTTCTCCAATATGGACTAAAGACATGGTTCATAAGAGCTTGGAAAGTGGTGGGAGCATTGGTTAAACCAAAGGGTATGACTTTAAACTCGTAAAGACTTTGGTGGGTTCAAAATGCAGTTTTAAGAATGTCTTCAGGTTTTAGTCTGATTTGATGATATCCTGCCCTTAGATCAAGCTTGGTAAAAATGGTTGCTCGCTTTAATTCACCAAGAAGGTCTTCTATAATTGGTATTGGGAACTTGTCTTTGATGGTAATAGCATTTAATTGACAATAGTCAAGACAAAACCACCAAGTACCATCTTTCTTTTTGACAAGGACTAGGGATGCAAATGGGCTATGGCTAGGCTGGATAATAGAATTGCTAAGCATATCTTTGACCGATTTTTCAATTTTAGTTTTCTGAATTGGAGGGTATCTGTAGGAATGAATATTAATGGGTTCAACATTAGGTTTAAGGGGTATGACATGGTCAAATGGTTACTGTGGAGGTAAGGTTTTAGACTCTACAAATAAGTCCTCAAATTCAACCCAAAGTAAATATAAAGAGTCTGAATTTTGTACCTCTGGTGATGTTTGGATCATATTGCTGTAACTAGTCTGCGGTATCCACTACTCTAGATAATCAACCTCAGTTGACTCTTCTGTCTCCACAGCATATATGGAAAACATTTGAGCCACTTGAGTCATTTTAGTCTTGAAAATTTTCTTTAATTTTTCCCCAGAAATTAACTTGCAGGCCCCCATACCTAGGCTGCCTATTAGAGTCAAATCTCTTCCCATCCTTCTCAAAAGTAACCTCCAGCTTGTTAGAGTCAAATATTATTGGACTGACTGTTTTCATCCAGTCCATTCCTAAAACTATATCACAACCACCCAACTTCAATACATCTTACTTCTTGTCCAGCTTGGTAGATCAGTAATGAATTCTTGTCCTTGCATCTCCCAACAAAAACCGACACATTTAGATATACTATACATCTTACTTCCATTTGCCAAAGTAACTGATAAGGGAAATGTACTCTTTTGTAAATCCTTGGCAGTATTTTCATCTAGAAAGCTGTGAGTACTGCCACTATCAATCAGCACCATTAAATTTCTACTTCCTACTTTTCCTTTAACCTTTATGATCTTATTAGTAGAACATCCTTTTAGGGCATGTAATGAAATTTCCCCATCTTCATCGTCAAGGAAATTTTTATCAGTCATTTCAATTTCTTCAGTAATTTCCTCCTCCTCTTCATTTCTGCCTTCTAGTTGTAGCAACTGTCTCTTGCATTAATGCCCCGGAATAAATTTTCTCCACATTTATAACACAGTCCAGATTGTCTCCGCTGTTCTAAACTGGAACATTTTGCTGCATTTGGTTGGTAAGGATTTGAGGAAGTTTGACCTTGAGAAATTTTCTTAAAAGAATTTGTCTCATTCATTCCAGAAGTTACATTTCTGAGGTTGAAGTCTGGTTATTGCTAGGCCCAATTCCCTTAAACAGAACTCTATGTTTCTTGAATAAAGCTTCCACGGTCAATTCCTGTAGTTTTGCATTTTTTGGCACCTGCTTAACTGTTGCAGGTTGCAACATCTTAACCGTTGGCCTCACCTCATCACTTAGGCCACTAATGAAACTAGATATAAAATAAGCTTCAGATAAGGTAGGATTAGTAATGACCATTAAAGACTTAAGCTCCTCAAATTTTGTCTGATATTCAAGCACCAATCCAACCTGCTTCAATTTATTAAATTCCTCTATAAGATTAATCATATTTTTATCCCCAAACCTTTCATAGAATTCCTCCACAAAATCTTTCCATTTGCATTCAACCCTAAGTCTTGCCCAACCTTGATACCAGGCATCAGCTTATACTGCTGATGCCAGATTGACTTTATGGAATTCTGGTATACTATAAAACTGAAAGAACTTTTGGCATTGCCTTATCCACCACCTAGGTTTTTTCCATCAAACAGAGGAATTTCTAATTCTCCAATCTCCTATCAACCATCCTATCTGTCAAATTATCTCTCTCATAGATGTTTTCAATCTCTAACACAGGCAATCTAGATGGTCTAGGGTTAGGACCATTACCTTCTAGAATTGGATCAGCATTCTCCTATGGCAGGAAATCCACCGGCAAGCTGATTTGCGGAATTCTAGAAAGCATCTGCAGGAAGCCATTGAGTCTTTTAGCCAATCCATCGATCGAAGCATTGAACTTGTTCTCCAATGATTGAATGCCTTTGTGATGCTTAATCAATCCAATTTCCAAGGCTTCCATTTGAGTCTACAAGTTATATACCAAGGAATTAACTTGTTTAATCTGAGCTTCCAATTGCTTCATATGAGTTCTGTCTGTCATCTCCAATTGCTCCAAGCCATCTAGCTAACAGTCCAAGAACCGACTGCTCTGATACCACAGTTGTCAAGACCTAGTCTTGAATATAGGGTTTTCAGGATAGAAATGAGAAGGAAGAATGGAAGAATGAAACAGAGAGGGAACAGAGAATAGTTAGGGAGAAAACAGAGAGGAGAATTGAGAGAGAAATGAAAAACTGAATTCAATTCTTGATTGATTCTCCAAACAGGTTGGTTAGCTTTATATATAGCTAACCAATTAACAGTTACAAATCAGTTATAGGTTGTAACTGATCCTTTGCAGAAATGATCTGCTACAACTGATACAAAATACAACTCTACAACCTCCTTTTAGCCCTACAAGCTTGACACAATATGATGTCACATTTTTTTTTTGAGGTCCAAATACTTGACTTGCAAAACTTCTCTGATGCTACAATATGACTAGTTATTTACATTATTTACTTCCCCATTCTTATGTGATAGGCACCTTTTGCTTCAAAATGAGATGCTTATTATGATATAGTTCTGTAATTGAATTATTTCCATGAAGTAAGAATCATGACGTACACTGCCTCAGGAATTGGGCTATTATCATTTCTTTTGGATAGATTCATGGTACTCACTCGTTTATGTCTATTTGTGCTTCTTTTCCTTTGTTTTTTTTTTGGGTGGGGTTTTTTTGGCCCGCGGGGGGGGGGGGGGGGGGGCGGTTGCTGCAATTTATCTGTCTTTTTAAAAATACTGAATTTTAATTTCCTTCATGTTTTTGCAGGTTCATATATTTATTTATTGGTGTCGGCGTTGTCCTCTTTGTAATTTCTTGTTTCGGTTGTATTGGAGCGGCAACACGGATAGGATGCTGCCTGATTTGTGTATCCTGATCATTCATGCCCCCCATAATCCACAGCTGATAGTAACATGAACCAAAGTCACATAATTTCTATACAATAGGACATCTACACCACAGGCATTATTGATATGACTGCGATGATGTCATGTTATGCCTGCCAACTTGACATGCCACCATCGTCATAGGAAATGAGTCATGGCCTACTGTCTGTTACTCATTTGCACTTTGGCTTTTGCCTATTATTTTATTGACAACATAAAATTAGTTATAGGTTTTGAGCTTGTCAAGCAGGTTTAATTTAGTTCTCTTTCTCTGCTGACGAGAGTTGTTTTATGGAGCCTTGCAAGATCAGGGACTCTTATGTGTTGGTGAATTGGAGTTCACATCTTTATTTTCCTTTACTTGTTTAAGATACTTGAGATTTGGGTAAAGAATGAATTGTACGTCAGTACATCTAGTTTAATATCCGTGCAAAAGAAAAAGAAAAAAACTATTTAACAATAAACAAGAATTCCATTTTTATCAATACCTTGCTGTCCTTTAGCTGCATACACGCATCTGTCACCTGTAATTGAGTTTATTTAACAGGTTGCTTTTGCTCTCAATTGATGATGCACTACCTTAATCTTCATTAAATGTCTTCAACTCTGCTAAGCATTTTTCAAACTCTTCGTGGTTCGGGGTTTGCTACATGGATCCTGTTTCATCACTCTTCTGTATCAGGTGTATCAGTTAAATTGCAATATAACAATTATCTTTGTTAAACATGCCTATGTTAATCTGCTGTTGTAATGAAACGTAGAATATAGAACCCAAGCCAGATTTATGGGATCTTGTGTATTGTGGTTACACTGCTAAGCATTACTCTCTGTCTCTGCCTGAATGATGATGCAAGGATGGATTCCTTAAGTCAAGACAGTACTCAGTTCTAGTGATCTTGCTGATCTTGGTAGAACTAGGATGTGCAGCTTTTATGTTTTTTGACAAAAAGTGGAAGGAGGTGACTATCGTCCTCACTTACCTTTTGAGTTTCAGTATAATATACTAGCATATCTGACTGAGTGTTATTTGCCTCAGGAAATTCCAACAGATAAAACTGGAGTCTTTGATATGATTTATGATTTTTTGGAGGAAAACTGGGAAATTGTTAAATGGGTTGCTCTTGGGTTGGTTGTTTTGGAGGTAAGCAAAGGATGATGTCTCTTTCCTTCAAGATATAATTATTATTTATTATTTTTCTTGGATCTAATTCATAGGTCATAGAGCAACGATTCATCTATTATATATACATAAGCATATTTTTCCTAAAGATTATGTCAGATCTACCTGCTGAAATAACTCCAATAAACAATGAGGAATTGGTTGTTTTTACCTTTGCTTGCACATGCATCAAAATACTTTCCTAATATATATGTTTACATAGATATTAAATTACTATTTTAAAATGCCAACTGAAGAAGCCTTTGTCCCAAAATGACTAGGCAAAGCTACTTAGATTTCCCCCCCTTCCCATTGGCTCTATTGGAAGCCATGCTTTCGTGTATGACTTATGTAATGTTATACTGATTCAATATATGGTTCCTTTGTCTTCCTTTATTTGTTTTAGAATGCTTACTTTGTGTTAGGACCCCCATTATTCATACCTATTAGAGGCGTGAAAGGGAAGGGGGGAATCAGGGGTAGCTAAGGAAATTGACTTAGGAGCTAAAGAGTCCAACGTTGTTTAGGGGAAGAATATTCATTCACATGGGTGCAACGGAATGAAGAGAGAGAGGTAGGAAAATTTTGGGCAATAGTCGTGGGGAGAGAGAAGGCCCTCTTGAATAGGTTGATTGGTTGTTTTTTTAGCTTATACACATTTTAGCAATTGTTGTAATCCTTTTAAACATTGATTTTCTACTATTCTAGTACTGAATTCAATCCAAAAGAGTGAGTTTCTATCATTCTGGTACCAAAGCATTTATCTATGGGGATATCCGTTTCTAAGAGAATGGGGGAGCTGGAGGGAAGATTGGAGACTTATCAACAACAGATAGGAGGACAAATGGAGGGATTGCAAGTCGGGTTGGATTCCATTAGGAATGAATTCCAGAAGGTGCAAAACATTGAGAAGAACATGACAATGATGTTGGACCAATTCAACTTACTGATAGAGAAGTGGGAAGCGCAGGAGAAGGATAGGAAGGGGAAACAAGATGAGGAGAACGTACCCATGGGTTCCTCTTTTAGAGTCAACGAGACACTGGTGCTAGGAGAAAGGGCGAGGGATGAAGGCGGTGTGATCGAGGGCTTCAGAAGACTGGAGATGAGAAGTCAACACTTGGAGATGCTCGTATTTGAGGGAGACGACCCTGATGGTTGGGTCTTTAGGGCAGAGCATTACTTCATAGTGAACCGATTGACCGATGTAGAGAAACTGGATTCGACGACACTCTGTTTTGAAGGGGCTGCTCTCGCCTAGTTTCAATGGGAGCAACGACGACGATGTGTGAGGAGTTGGGAGGAGCTCAAGGTGATACTGGTAAGTCACTTTCGATCGACTCAAGAAGGCACCGTGGAGGAGAGGTTCCTCGCGCTTAGGCAGTCGGGGTTCATCAAGGACTACTGCCTTTGTTTTGAGACTCTAGCCTTGTCGCTTGAAGAGCTGCCATAAGCGTTTTTAGAGGGTAATTTTTAGGGTTAGCAATGGTTCAGTTTGGTTTCGATTTTTGTCAAAACCATAACCAAATCAAACCAAACTTAAACTACTAAAATCAAAATCAAATCATTACCCATTGGTTTTAAAAATTAAAAACCATAACCAAACCATTCAGTTTTAGTTTTATCCATGGTTTTTTTAGTTTGATCCATAATTTCCTGTTAGGTTTTATTTTTTTAAATATTTAATTAGTTATTTTTATTAATAATTATTTGATTGATAAAAATAAAATAATTTAAGATTAGGTTTTATTTTTATTTGTTAATTACTTTATGAATGTTAAATACTTTATATATTTGTAATCCATTAGTTAAAATACTTGTAAAAAAATGCATTAGTTAATATATATATTATGTGTGTATATAATATATTAAATAAATATATATATTATATATATGTATATTTAGTTAAGTTTGGTTTGGTTACTCACACATTAGGTTCAGTTTCAGTTTGGTTCGGTTACCCACACATTAGGTTCAGTTTCAGTTTGTGTTTTGGTTTGGATTTAGTGAAAACCATAACCAAACCATATCTATTGAAACAGTGTTCGATTTTTTCCAAACCAAACCATTACACAGTCAAACGGTTTTTAACCAAGTTGACTGATTCGGTTTCGGTTCGGTTCCCCACGATTTCGGTTGCAATTGCCATCCCTAGTAATTTTATAAATGGCTTGAGGTTGGATATCCGGGTGGAGATGAGGGTACTGCAGCCAACTGGACTAGAATAGATGATGGAGCTAGCCCAATGGATTGAGAGGAATCAAGTGGTCCGTGCAAGTTATTTTGGATCAGGCCTAACTCGCGTGCTGGCCCTTTCCACCCCAACAACAAACCCCCAGCCAACAGTGATTCAGCCCCCTCCGCTAGCACCGTCGAAGTTGACGACAACCAGCCCTGCTTCCTGACATCAGTCACTAGCCGTTGGTAAGTGGAGCAACCCTCATTTTAAATGGTTGAGTGAGAGTGAGTTGCAAGCCAAATGGGCAAAGGGTCTGTTTTCGTTGCGATGAGAAGTACTTGGTGGGGCACAAGTGCAAGAACAAAGAGCTCCAGGTGATGGTAATCTATGAGGAAAGAGAAGAGGGAGGAGAAGAAATAGAGGAGGCTGAAACAGGGGAGAATTCATGGAAATAGGAGACACAGTCAAAATAGAGGAAGTGGTAGAGCTATCCCTAAATTTTGTAGTGGGGTTAAAAACACCATGAAGATCAAGGGAGAAATTGATGGCCAAGAAGTGGTGGTCTTAATCAATAGTGAGGCTTCCCACAACTTCATAACTGCTGAACTAGTGCAAAAGATAGGGTTACTTCGAACTCAAACGAGAAGTTATGGAGTGATCATGAAGTCAAGCATGGCTGTTCAAGGGGTTGGAGTTTGTAAGTGGGTTACTCTAATGCTGCAAAATGTTGAGGTAGTCGAGGATTTCCTACCATTAGAGCTAGGAAGCTCAGATGAAATTCTCGGAATGAAGTGGTTAGCCACGCTTGGGGAGACCCAAGTAGATTGGGGTTGATTAGTTATGAAGTTTAGATCGGGGGGTATGATGATAACACTGCATGGGGACCCCAACCTTAGCAAAACATTGGTAATCTTGAAGTCGATGATGAAGGCGTTCCGAAAAAATGGAGGAGGAGTGCTGTTGGAGTTGGGGAGTTTGATAGCTGAGGACAAAATGGCGGAAGAGGTGGTTCCTAGGGATTTGTAGGAGCTGCTGGCAGAATTTAAGGAGGTGTTTGAGGAGCCGTGTGGGTTGCCCCTGCATCGGAGGAGGGATCACATGATTATGTTGCAATCCGGAGTCCCTTTGGTAAGCGTACAACCTTACTATTACCCCCATCTCCAGAAAAATGAGATTGAGAAGCTGATTCGAGAAATGTTGGCAGCAAGTCTTATTAGGCCGAGTATCAGCCCATTTTCCAGCCCTATGTTGCTAGTCGAGAAGAAGGATAGTGGCTGGAGATTTTGTGTGGACTACAGGGCTTTAAACACGGTAACAATTCTCCATAAATTTTTCATTCTCGTCATTGAAGAGTTATTGGACAAATTACATGGGGCTGTTGTTTTTTCTAAGTTAGACTTGAAATTGGGATATCATCAGATACGAATTACACCTGATGACATCCTGAAGATTGCTTTTCGCACCCACGAGGGTCATTATGAATTTTTTGTCATGCCGTTTGGATTAACAAATGCACCCACCACTTCCCAATCCTTGATGAATGAGATTTTTAAGCAACACTTGAGACGGTTTGTTTTGGTGTTTTTTGATGACATTTTGGTGTACAGTAGGAATATGGGTGAACACAAGGAACACCTGAGGTGTGTATTAGGGGTCTTAACCGCTCACCAGCTGTACGCTAATGCCAAGAAGTGTAAGTTCAGGCAATGGGAGATTGAATTGGGAAGAATTCATAACTAACACAAAACAAATGTATACAATCGTTTTTAACCATTTTTCTGAAAAAAAAAAAACGTTTTCAACCACTCAAACAAACTAATTGCACTCTATAGCTAATTTTTTATTTTTTTCTTTCAAGAATTGTACTTAACTGGAAATGTGATAGGGTTAAAACTGGCTGAGTTAGAACTTAAAAAAAAATGGCAGACTTGCAAAATTAATTGACAGGGTCAAAACTGGTAAAGTGGCTATAGAGTGCAATTAATTTGTTTGAGTGGCTAAAAATGTTTTTTTTTTTTCTTCAAAAAAGTGGCTAAAAATGACTTTTTTTTTTTAAGACATGGTTAGCTTTTGCAATTTCCATAATTTTGAATATTTAGGGCATGTCATCTCCCAAGAAGGTGTGGCTGCCGATAGTGCTAAAGTTCAAGCGGTGTTGGAATGGCCCAGCCCCAAGTCACTGTGAGAAATTCGAGGATTTTTGGGCCTTACGGGGTATTGTCAGAGGTTCGTAAGGAATTACAGCAAGCTTGCATGGCCATTGATAGATTGCCTCCAGAAGGATAATTTCTCTTGGGATGAGGAAACGAAGCAGGCTTTCCAATCTCTTAAGAGGGCGATGACAGAATTGTCGGTGTTGGCTTTATCGGACTTTTCGAAGGAATTCGTTGTGGAGACAGGCGCGTCGGGGCATGGATTGGGGGTAGTCCCGATGCAGGGGCAGCGACCTATCGCTTTCTTTAGTCACGCCCTAAATCCCATTGGTTGAAACAAGTTGATGTATGAGAGGGAGTTGATGGCGATGGTCTTCACTGTGAGGAAGTGGAGACATTATTTATTGGGGCGAAGGTTTGTTATAAGAACAAATTAGCGAAGCCTTAAATTTTTTATGGAACGAGTAGTCAATTCGGAGTGCCAAAAGTGGGTTGTGAAACTGATGGGCTACGACTTTGAGATTCAATATCGCCTAGGGTTGGAGAATCGAGTTGCAGATGCCCTCTCCTGCCTCTATTCACTTGTCATGCTTATGACCCTCATCATTCCCTGAGTATTGCAGCTGGACTAGCTCAAAAAGGAGGTTGAGGAAGATGAGACACTCCAAGAAATTATTAGGGAAGTGTTGAAAGGTCCTACTAACAAACTCAAGTTTGCATGGGTGGATGGACAATTGCTGTACAAAGGGAAATTGTACCTTCCTAAGGGCTCCACTCTCATTCCTCTGATGTTAAAGGAAGGACACGATGGACAGATTGGGGGCCACTCCGGGTTCTCAAGACTTATAAGAGGATATTAGCTAATGTGTATTGGATGGGGATGAAGCGAGACATTCAACGATATGTTAGACATTGCCTTGTGTGCCAGCAAAATAAATATGTGGCACTGTCGTCGGGAGGGTTGCTGCAACCACTTCCAGTCCCTCATCAAATTTGGGAAGATGTATCCATGGATTTCATCGAAGGGTTGCCCAAATCAGTGGGGATGGATTCTATTTTGGTGGTGGTGGATCAACTTAGTAAATACGAACATTTTATTGCCCCAAGGCACCCATTTACAACATCCAGCATAGCAGGGGTCTTTGTGAAGGAGATTGTTCGGTTGCATGGAGTTCCACACTCGATTGTTTCTGATAGAGAAAAAATATTTGTCAACCTTTTTTGGGAAGAATTATTCATGTTGCAAGGCACTTAGTTGAACAAAAGCACCTCATACCACCCTTAGTCCGATGGTTAAATTGAGGTCCTAAATTGCACTTTGGAGACATACCTCCAATGTTTTTCCTCCTCCAAACGCAAGGCGCGGTGCAGTTGGCTTCCTTGGGCAGAATATTGGTATAATATCTCTTATCATGTCTCCTCAAAACTAATTCTGTTTCAGATAATCTATGGGCGTGAACCTCCCCCGTTGCTACGTTATGAGAAGGGGACCATGGCGATTTCAGTAATCGAGCAACAGTTGTTGGAGTGGGATGCAGTTTTGGAGGAGCTGCAGGCCCAATTGCGGCAAGCGCAAGCAAGAATGAAGGATATAGCAGATAAAAGGCATGAGATGTGCAGTTTGAGGTTGGTGAATTGGTTTATGTGAAAATTCGCCCCTACAGACAGAAGATGGTGGCTGCTAGGGTGAACGAGAAACTGTCACTGAAATTTTATGGACCCTTTGTTGTGGAGAAGAAGATCGGGAAGGTGGCATACAAGCTGTCCCTACCACCTTCCTGCACGATCCACCCCGTATTCCTAGCTTCGCAAGGCGGAAGGAGCAGTGCAAAAGGCGACATAAATTCAAGACCAGCTCCCTGCCAAGCTGGAGATGAAGGTGGAGTCGGAATTTCTGTTGTGAGTAAGGCCAGGCACAACGAAGAATTTGAGAAACCTTGATGTTCTAATCCAATGGAAGGGGTTGCAACCCCTAGAGGCAACTTGGGAGCTCTACCATCAGATACAACAACAGCTCCCTGAATTCCACCTTGAGGACAAGGTGTGTCTCTTGGGCGAGGGTAATGTTAGGACCCCTGTTATTCATACCTATCCGAGGGGTAAAAGGAGAGAAGGGGGGGGGGGGGGAGAATTAGGGGTAGCCAAGGAAATTGATTCAAGGGCAAAAGAGTCCAAAGTTGGTTAGGAGAAGAATATTCATTCACGTGGGTGCAACGGAATGAAGAGAAGGTGTAAAAGGCGAGGGGAAAGGAGAGAGGGAGGTAGGAAAATTCTGGACAATAGTCGTGGGGAGAGAGAAGGCCCTCTCGAATAGGCCGATTGGTTGTTTTTTTAGCTTATACACATTCTAGCAATTGCTGTAATCTTTGTAAACACTGATTTTCTACTGTTCTAGTACTGAATTCAATCCAAAAGAGTGAGTTTCTATCACTTTGTACTGGGCAATCCTTACTGTCACATTACTTGTACTATACCATATGTAATCATACCATCTCAGGAGATTTGTTCTGTTACCCGCGTCTAGTTTGCCCTATGCAGGCATGCCAGGGGATGGGGCCCACACTTGGGTCCACGTCCCCTTCTGACTTTGCTCGCGTCAGACAAATGTTATGTTGCCCTTTCGACCATCTCAAATAGCCTTTACTTATTTTTTTCTAATTTGGTGCTCTTGTTTTCGTGCCTAATGAACCTCCATGTTTCCTTTATTGTAGTCAGGTTCATCATCATAATGCATGTAGAATCTTGTTCCTTTTCAGATGAAACTCCAAATTAATTGTGGATGCTAAATGTTGCTTTAGATGAATAGAAGTGCAACAGTTTCTTATGCTATATGTTAACCTTTGTGGCAGTAGGATTGAGAAATCAAGCTCTTCATGCACTTTTTATCTGCTAATGCCTATAGTTCTACTGACTACCCATGTAATTGCAGGCCCTTCTTTTCTTGTTAGCTCTTATTGTAAGAGCTGCAAATAGACCAGCAGAATATGACAGTGATGATGAATATATTGATGGTTCAAGGCAACAGATCCGACAACCATTGATCAATAGGCAACCAGTTCCAGTGGCTGGTGTCCCTGTTGCTGCTCCCCTTGATCAGCGTCCTGGCAGAAATGATGCTTGGAGTGCACGTATGAGAGAAAAGGTGCAATCTATTCTGGTGCACTTACCATGTTAAAATGTTTTTGGGATTCCGTCTATGGTAGTACTTGTGAGTTTATCAAGTGATCCTCATGGGAAGTGTGATGAAGGCCTACACAATATATAATGCCTTTCAAACTGATGGATGGGAGTTTTTGAAGTATCATTTGCTAGCAGATCATATCATGTTTGCTCATTAGTTATGCCCAATTTTTGAATTTCACAACACCGTATTAGTGGTAACTCTTCTCTCTCACGGTGCACTTACATGATATGAATTTTTCCTTGATGAAACTCTTCACCATAGTCCATTTGCAATATTTCATTTTCCAAAGTATTAGCCAAACTTGTCTCCAGGTTCTTAATTTTCCTCTTCTCCTCTCTCACACTGCACTCATATGTGATAAGAATTTTTCCTCCGTGAAACTCCTCACCATGTTCCATTTTCAAACTTTCATACTTATCTGCAGGGTTCTTAATTTTCCTCTGCACCTATCAAATCTGTTTGTATTCATAGGAACTACACTCAGAATCTTATGGTTCCCTACATATCACTTTTTTAAAAATTTAAGCTGATAAAATTCTCTTAACATCTAGTCTGAAGATCTGTTATAACCATGACATCTTATTGGAAACTAGAGGACTCAATTGATAATTTGGGTAAAACAATCATTACTGCACTAATGTTACCCTTTGCTTGTTAGTGGTGCAGTTAAGTGATATCTCTGGTGCCCTTTATTTGTTTCTGAACCATCAAGTTGCATTTATACAAGATTATTTAATGAACACCTCTGATTGATGCACTGACTGTCATCAGAAGTGGATTAATCATCATATTCTGCCTCTATGAATAGTTTCTTTTTCCAAATCTTACTTACTTCTGTTGATTTTCTCTGCGTGTAAAACCAGTACGGGCTTGATACTTCTGAGTTCACATACAACCCATCTGAGTCGAACAGGCATCCGCAAGCAGCAGCACAGCCAGCAGAAGAAAGGAGTCGTTGCACTGTCTTGTAGTCAACCTCCTGAAATTGGTTGGTTTCTTATAACAGATTTTCATCGAGTGGCTGGTGTGAGAATTTTGTATCTTAAGATGACAATATCTTTCCTTTGTCAGGTTTGTTGTACAAAACGGATTCTCAAGGGCTATACTTAATGTTTCCCCTCTCTTTAACTTCCTTTCAGAATGGAATATTTTCAAATGCATTATCATTTGGTGTAAACTTAAATGCTAGATTCGGGATTCAGGCTTGCTAATGTATTGAAGTTGATTTTTAGAATTTGTGTCTGGAAATTGAAGACTAGTGAAATGAATTTCCTTGTGAAATGTTGACATTGATACTGCCCCGTTTTGGTTATCTCAACAGTATCCAATGGCTAGTGGTGTCTATATTGTTCAGTTTGCAACCGAGGAGTTCTCTTTTTGGTTTTTAAGTTGTAACTCGTTGTTTGCCAGTTGATTGTTTGCTTTCCATCTGGTGTTGGTAAAAATAGCTTGGCTTGGCTTGGCTAGTCCTCTCTTAATTGCAGTGCAGAGCATGAAGAGCTATAACCCCTCTAATGACAGTGCCAAAGGTAGGACACTTCCTGGGGCAAACCTTTAATCGGCGGGCAATTCGGTTCAAGCCTAAAAATTTGTCAATTATTTAGTGATCCAAAAGATTAAACTAGGAATTGGATGAACCGGCCCAAGTATTCATTCTAAAACAGAGTAAAGGTTTGAGGGACAAGCGACATCTGAAAACAGGGTAAATGATGGTAAAGGGAGACGTCAGAAGCAAAGGTTTGAGAGTAAACGACGGCAAAAGGAAAACATCAAAGTAAAGCTTTGACCGACAAGGAAAGAGAGAGAGAGTGAGGTAGTCAAATAAACAGGGTCATCAGAGTACGAATAACCTATTATGTGAAGTAGAGAGCATTATTATGGGAGTTTTTAGTTTTATGCAAACAAAATTATTGTAACATCATGTATGTATATGTTAAGATTGAATCATATTACTAATTTTTTAGTATAATGTATGCACTAACACCTCAGTCCTGTTCTCGAAGGATTGGCCTTTGACTATAAAGAAATTATCTTCTCCCATATTTTCCTTCTTTATTTTGTATCTTAAAATCAGGAAAGGATATTATAACGAAAGAGAATTCTCATTTCCATTTTTATTGACCCAAAAAGCTACGTCACCAACCAACAGACTACAGTGACCTCTTCGCTGGATCGGAGGCACCACCTCTGCAATAGGGAAAACAAACAAACTGCCTTGGCATGACTGTCACAGGGTTGAGCCCCATCCATCTTGCTTCTCCACTGCTACCTTATGTTCATGGCTCTGATTAAAACCCATTTCACAATCAACCTCGGAAAAGAGGGCCTTTTGCATGGTTGTCGCTTATCCTCGCCCACGGCCACGGATAGTGCCATGGACCACCCCCCCCGCCCCTCCCCCCCATCTCTTGATGTGATACTTTATTTTCATCTCTCTCTTTCCCATCTTTCATCATGGTGTCAGTTTGCACCTTTGTGTGCATTTTCGTCCAGGCCCAATTTATATGGATAGTCTATTAAATAATTTTATTCATTTAGATTAAGTGGCATATTTTGATTGATCAATAAAAAGATGTAAGTGTTAATATTTATTGTACACATTTTCATTACCTAATAAAAAGATATCACTTAAACTGGAGATTCATCTCCAGTCTAGATTAATATCAGTACTAATTAAGAATAGATTAAATATATTATTTAGATTTAAGAATTTAAAATCACCTTCAATTAACATCTTTAAGCAACTCCACATTATGCTACAAGTAGTATGAGTAACAACTTAGAAACTAATATCATTTGGGTGCGGGCCATCACAACTATTTCACATGTGAACTAGTTTGGTTTTTACTTATCCACCCAGATTTCTGGCTTTTTCCATGAAGTGGGATCCTGCAAAGCTTGGCTGCGATGGCTGTAACAGTAAGCCTCCATTTATGGGCTTTCCATATTGTAGCCTAAGATTCTGTATTTAGGTATAGATCTCCCGGATCATGCTTATTTGGAGTTTTGATGCAGTGAGGAGCCAAGATTGTAGCTCAGTTATAAGTGTTTTCCCATTTAAAATCCCAGTCTCTTTTTATTGTCAATGCCAATGACTCATCGATCTTACCCACTACCGCAGGGCCCCTGCCTATTCCTTTTAGAAGGTGGCATCAGTTTCTCGCTGAGAGGGACATCTTAGAATTGAAGTTTACCTTTGTGTGTCCAGGAGAATAGGCCTGACGTGGGACGGCCATGGAGCATTTTGTATTGCAATTTGAGGTCGTGGGAGTTGATGACCACTTCTTTTTCCCCCTTTCTGTTTTTGTCATTATTCATGAAAACGGGCAACCAGTATTCTTCAAGTATGCATGGGATAAACTCACCCGCTATACCCTGCCCTTTCTACTTGCTTAGTTCCAGAACGAATCATCTTCGCTCTCGGCTGCAACCAAGTTCAGGCATATACCACCCTGCTTTGCAGCATTATAACGACCTCTTAGTTGGTATAGAGCATATCCAACTCTTTAATTGCTGGGAAATGAAAACCGGAAGAGGAAAGCGCTCTGAGGTTTGTATGAGCTTGCTTTCTTCTAAGGTATGTATGTGGTGGTTACTTGTTCACACATGTTGTTGAAATTCCATCATTTTGCAGCCCTTCTGGCCTGCCATTGTGATGAAGAAGTGGCTAAATATCAAGCCCAAGGTGTATGATTTTAGCGAAGATGAAGTTGACACTGAAACTGAGAGTGAAGATGATGGTATTGATTTCAATATATAGCGCTGCAAAGATTGAGACATTTAAGCACTTTCTGTGATCGATCAATCTCTGTTTTGCAATTTGTTTGCAGCCTACTCTGTCAAAGATGTCAGATTTCACGACGGCGAGGACGACTCCCGCAGATTACAGGGGAACCATTCTGTACGCTCAGCTCAAATACCAGGCAGTACATCACTCCCAGTTCATAACTTTTTCTTGCAATTACAATATAAATAACTATATATAGTGGAATAAAGGCTTAATTTGTCCTCCTGGTTTTATCTTCTTGTTTAGGAATATCTTCAAAGGGCGAAACTGTGAGACACAGAAGAGGGAAATCAGAAACTCTGCGTCTTCAGTACATCAATTCAAAGGAAGTGAGGTGTGAAATGGAACAATTCCCATCTCATTTTCCGGTGAATCAAACCCACCATTTTTGTGATTTTCTAGTCAATGATGCATTATTTGCACGTGTTTCTAATTAGGGTGACAATAGGTACTTGGAATGTTTCTGGAAAACTTCCGGATGACAATCTTGAGATTGATGAATGGCTTTGCATGGAAGAAGCTGCAGATATGTACATTCTTGGGTGAGTAAATTTTACTGCTTTTGTTCATCGGAATGGAAGGAAAATGAAAACTAATCATAAAAGAAGAAGATGAACTTGAATTCCAGAAAGAAAATAAAATAATAGATATCACATCTGAACTTCATATGACATAAAAATTCTTTCTTGACAAAGTTAAAATTCAGGTAATCGAGAGCGTGATATATTGTTGCAGCTTTCAAGAGATTGTCCCCTTGAGCGCTGGGAATGTGCTCGGAGCCGAGACGAGGAGGGCAGTTCCAAAATGGGAGGCACTCATCCGAACGACACTGAACAGATCCACGGAGCCTGAGGCCAAACACAGAAGCTATAGTGCTCCACCTTCCCCTGATCTGAGGGCTTGCAGTGCTACTGCCGAAATTCTTGAAGATGAGCTTGACGATATTGCAATGGAAATGCTGGTTGAAGAAGACGAAGCTACAGGAACCACTGCCGTTGATACAGAGGAAAGGAATCGAACGATTGATCCGGCAAAGAAGCTCCATGCAAAGCGAACAAGCGGCATCAATGGGGACGGTAGATTGGACTGGCCGGAACAGTCCTTGGACGTGACGCCTCAAGTTTTCTATTCCGGCTCCAAATTGCGGAGAGTGTGGAGCAGCGTCGCCGTAGTCAGCTTCGATCGGACGGAGACCTGGAGCGGCGTTAATCTGAAAAGATCGCATCACAGCTCCGGAAACCTAGGACTTCTACGGGTAGATTCCGGGGAGACGCCGGGAGATCTCGATTCTCCTTCGGATAGGCCGGAAACATCAGACGAGCGACCGGAAAAAGGAAACTCGGAAGACGGAGAGAGGCCGCGTCGGAAGTACGTTCGGATCGTCGGAAAGCAGATGGTAGGGATCTATGTGTCGGTGTGGGTGAGGAAGGGGCTGAGGAGACATGTGAACAACGTGAAGGTGTTGCCGGTTGGAGTTGGGCTGATGGGGTACATGGGCAACAAAGGCTCTGTTTCTGTAAGCATGTCTCTGTTCCAAACGCGGCTTTGCTTCGTCTGCTCTCACCTGAGCTCGGGCCAGAAAAACGGCGACAAACAGAGGCGCAACGCCGACGTCCACGGCATCTTACGACGAACTTGTTTCTCGTCGGTCGTAGACGGCGATCAAGCTCAGACGATTCCCTCTCATGAGTAAGCAAGCATGTTCAACTTCTATGGAGATTTCGCGCCTAGTTTTACAAAAAATTAAATACCATTAGTGACAAAATCAAAGTTGAGTAAAAACTTAGAGTAATGCTGTTCATCAATTAAAAATGAATAACGATGATGTGACAGTTCATGTGAAAATATTTAGTTGGTATTATACAATTATTTAAAGAATATAAGAAATAAAGTTTGTTAGACACCCTTTTATCTTTTTTAGACAAATATTTTCACATGAGTTATCACATCACTATTGTTCATCTCTATTAAAAATGAATAGCATTACTCAAAAAATTAAAAACAACATAAATGCTAATTTTCAAAGCCTTGATCAATAAATACAAAAAGTAAATGCAATAAGTTCATCACAACTCATTCTTAGTAATTTAGATCTTTAATATCTTAATAATAGCTTTATAAGCCACTTAATGCTTCAATCTCTTGGCCTTTGAAAGACAAGCTTGAACCAGAAGATGACCATTAATAGATGTATCGTCAAAGTTAGCCCTAGAGGAGAGAAAAAGACTTCTCTTTGTAGGGTTTTAGAAGACTTTAGATGATCAATATGCAAGTCTAAAAGTAACTAAAAACTTTTACAAAATTAAATATTTTCGTATCTGAAAGAGTTTTAACAAAAGAAGGGTTAATGTCAAAAGGAAACTTTGTGAAAGTATATAGTGATTGAGGAAGTGTCTTTAGGTTTGATTGCTTAACTAAATTGGAAAATTATATATTTTGACTTAAATTTGATAAGTTAGACTCTAAAACTTAAAGAATAAGTATATAAAATGTATGCATATAAGGTGTATACATGTGAAGGGCAATGGGTATATACATGAAGGCCAATAGCTAGTCAACCTAGGTTTTGAATACCAAAAATAAAAATCTAAAAATAATTGGTCGGCTAGAGATAGGATCTTAGTCAACTA
Source organism: Diospyros kaki (assembly GCA_036245055.1). Taxonomy (NCBI): domain Eukaryota; kingdom Viridiplantae; phylum Streptophyta; class Magnoliopsida; order Ericales; family Ebenaceae; genus Diospyros; species Diospyros kaki. The sequence goes on from BSEG01000007.1 coordinate 33,963,387, forward strand.
GTTACAACTCTCAGAACAAAAACAAAGCATTCTGCCATTCTTTGGTGGACTAGTGAAGTGTCACTAGTTGATTAATTGAGTTTTTTTTAAAGGATTTGGACTTTTTGCCAAACTTTAGTCGATTAATGGTAGCAACTAGTCGTCTACTTGTTTGTCTTTTAAGAAGCATGAGTTTCTGGTAGACTTTAGTTGATTATTTTTTTATTAATTAGTTGACCATTACTATTTTCATTTTATTTTATTGTTTTTACACTAATCGATTAGTTATGATTATTAGTTGATTACTTGCAACTTTATTACAATCTTGAAAGCATTGGTCAACTTCAGTCGACTAGTCATAGCGACTAGCTGACTACTTAGTACACCTTTAACTTAGTGACTTAATTTCTTTGAGAGTTATCAAAAGATCATTCTTGAAAATATAAATTATTTTTTAAAATACATTTTAAAAATAGTTTGTTATCACCAAAAACATGAATAAATTTGTACTCTTGTGAATACTTTTTTTTTTGAATTTTCATGAAACGCAAACTTGTAAAGACAACATGAACTAGGTGAAAGTAATATAAGGCAGTGTTTGGCTCTTTTTTTTCGAAAATTATATTTTATACAAATTATTATATACAAAAGTAAACTAAAGAATATTTACATATAAAATAATGTTTAACATGTAATATTTTGGATAATTTTTTAACCAAAATATTTTTTCAGATTTGAAAATAATAAGTTGTCCTATAAGCTACTATGTTCTTAATTTAAAGTAAATAATCCCTTGCATTAAAGCAGTTTAATTAGAGTTTTACTTACATTAAAAAATCAAAGTTATATTTAATTAATGTAAAACAATATGAATCACACACAAGATTTGTATTATTATTGTTTTGGATGAATTACACTCCATATTGGTGAAGTTTGGTATGAATACTCAAGTATCTTAATTTAATTACTTTTTAAAATGACAACACTTTCTTAACAATTTTTGAGAAAAGAGAGGCGCCCAGTATAATTATAATTTTTAAAAGGTGGGTTGTTTTGTACGTTGATTCCAAGCAAGGGGGAACAAAAAAATTTGGTGCCTTTGGACAGTAAATTTGTGCTTGCGCCCCATTACCCAAAGAAAGAAAGAAACTCATGGACACTGCGGGTTGATGTTTAATTAGCTGTGGAACAACGTGAATTTGCAGCCAGATCTTCTGGTTTGGGGATTTGAATTATCGTCTCAATATGTTGGACGCAGAGGTCAGAGAGCATGTCGCCATGCAACAGTGGGACGAGCTTCTGAACGCCGACCAGGTACCCCATTTCTTATTAATTTTCCATATATTATTATTCTTGATGATCTTGAATTATGGTGACAAATATTGGAGCCATGGCGGCTGATCGTTGTGGCAGCTCCGCCTAGAGCTCCGGCGGGGGCACGTCTTCGAGGGCTGGAAGGAGGGCCCGATAACCTTCGCCCCGACGTACAAGTACGAGATTGGCTCGGATAGATATGTTGGTGAAGATGGGGAGAAGAAGAGATCCCCAGCATGGTGAGAGTACTTAAAATTCATGAAACTAACCCATATATATAATGACATAAAAATTTAGTAAATAAATTATTATTTTTTTCTTATGACTGAAAGCAAAAAGAGGTTTAGTTTTTTGTGTGGATGCAGGTGTGATCGGATACTATGGCTGGGAAAGGGCATAAAACAGGAGTCGTACCAGAGGGTGGAGATAAGGCTGTCGGATCATCGGCCGGTGAGTTCGAGATTCGTGGTTGAAGTGGAAGTTTTCGACCACCGGAAGCTCCAAAGGGCTCTCAATTTCACGGCAGCCGCAGTTCATGCATCCTGAGATCAATGAGCTAGAAGACATCATCATCATATATATTCAATGGGCAGAAACGAGAACATATGTGACGACTGAGATTGTTTGGTTGCAGTTCTATTTCCAGGTTTTGATTAAAGGATACACACCTGCTCACCCATCACACAGTAAACCTAAAACATTTTCGATAGAAAAACTTTGTGAAGAATCTTACAATGTAAAATGTGTTTGCATTACTTAAATGTAATTAGAAAAGAATCAAGGTTTTACTTACCTCTTGTTCCTTCTAGCTCAAAGGAATGATCAGGCGTGGGCTTGTAATGGTAAGGGATGGGCTTCGGGGATTAGTTCGTCAGGAGGCGACTAACACCTGCAAACACTCCGACGTTTAAGTGAGTAAGAGAGTAAAATAGGCAGAGTATCAACAGGCTAGAAGAGAACATATCATAGTTCTAGGGAGAGCTGACTTATATAAAAGGAGGGAAGGCCTTCCTGCATGCATGCTTCGTGCAGGTAATAGGAGTGTACATTTGGCATCGAAGCTCTCTGATGGCGGCATGGTGTCAATGAGACTGTCATTAATGTGGATTGGATTTGCCATTAATGGGGATGAGATTTGCCATAAATGAGGATGAAATCTTGAGCAAGCGCGGGAGTATCCAACGTGCAACTGTTATGATGTTGTTGCAGGTTAGTGTAAGACTAGGATCGAGCTGCAGGCTGATCCGTGGGCCAAGGGCCGAGATCGGGCCAAGGGCCAGGGACCGAGACTAGGCCATGGGCTGAGAGTCGAGGCTGGGCCGAGGGCAGGGGTCGAGGGTCAAAACTGGGCTGGCATGGTCAACCTCTCAATGGCAAATTAAGTACTTACCTTAGTATGATATCATAGCACATTATTCTTATGCCCCAAATAGATTTAATTTTCAGTAGTATAGAGGAGCTCATTATAAACCCTCACCATCCAATCATACTATATGCAAAATTTAATGAGACTTAAAAGTAGTGTTGTTATAAATATATATATATGTATATATGTATGTATTTGTTAAAATAGTTTTTTATGACATATAATTCTGTCAGTATTTTAATTGGGGTCGACTCCAATATGTCTCTGAGTACTGGACTTCCTATTTTTCATTACTTGGTTTGGCCATGTTGGACAATTAAAACAAAAAAGGTAGAAAATAAAATTATTTTAAATAAATAAAGAGTTATTATGTGCAAAACATTGTTATCACAAAAATGTTATTTACCACAACAAAAATTTTACAGTGATGCAAAGTAGACGCCAACTCATGCAAAAATTGAAAAATGAATAATTTTGTACATATTTCATATGGTTTGTAGACAAATGATTATATATATATATTTATATAAAAATTTCATATAAAATGATAAAACTCAATAAAGTTTACGCATTGATAGAAACAAAAATTTTTAAAGATAAATTTCATAGACCATCCCTAAGATTTGATAAAATTTCACCAACTATCTTTTTGCTTTCAAAAATGACACCTACCTTCTAATGTTGTAAGATTTTGCACCATTAGTTTTTTCGACCAAGTAATCCACTTTGGTACCCTTTTTGCTGAATATGGTGAAAGAGTAAACCTACAAAATAGAATTAGAGATGCTTGCAGGCATTCCTCAAAAGACCTTTCAATGTTCTAGTTATGAAACAAATGGGAGAATGTTTTTTTAGGTGAAAAAGTCAAGAGAATTCATCGTTCCTTTTTCTTATTGGATTGTTTATATTGATTTTTTAGGTATATCAGAGGCGGATCTACATATGTTTGAGGGTAGGCAATTACCCAACCTCAACTTTTAAAATTGCACTTGGCCCATTCATATTGTGCATATAAATTATTAATTATACTCTTTATTGCTTATCTCTCCCTAAAATAAAAAAGATGAGGCAATTTAATAATGCTAAAAAAAATTTAGTGTACAGACTTGAAACTTTTGCTTCCCTGATGCAAGGTCCCGACTCTACCACTAAGATATATGGTGGGACCTGCACAACTTTTTTTCCCACGTGGTTGTTTGTTTTTTTGTATCTCAAAAATGTAGAGCATGGACGTTATTGTGAGGGTCATGCCTCCATCCTGAGCCCTGTGGGTCGTCGGGCTTCTTGTTATATCAAAGGTGTCCTTGAGACATAAGATAAGCTTAGGGTAGAACAGGTCAGAAATGGGTGTGGTGAAGACAAAGTCAACGGGGATTTCCTGCAAGCGTGCTTGGGCGGTCACGTTGTGTTAAATGCGATTTCCTACTTTTTAAATAGGCATTTTTAGCCCACTTGCCTTCATCATTTCTCATTTGTGCTTTCTTATTGTCGTCATTTTTTTATATATTTTCTACTTTGAATTTGTAATGGATTTGTGTGCTACTACCAACCAAGGTGAGCCAAGAGTTGAGATCATAGGCTACATACTGGATTGGGAAAGTCACCGTGTGCTTTCTATTCCACTTATTAAACCTTTAGAGGGAAAGGAATATGACATCTCGGGTGCTTAGGTCATTGAGGCTCACCCGCTTAGCTAGGCCTACTATATATAGCATCAAGGGTTAAGTGTGAGTATATTGGGCAGCTTCTAAATTTGGGTTTCAGCTGCCACCTTACCTTAGCATTGTTCATTTGTAAACCCATCTTAAAATTCATATTATGCAATTGATGCCCTTCGATTGGCGATACTTGATGAGGTTTGTTCTACTTTGTGAGGAAGTAGAGGTACGATTAACGCTTGATTTGTTTGATTATTTTTTCTTAGCAAAGAAGGCAAAAGGGGGGTGGTTGGTGTCACGCCCATGCCGCGTGGCTGACTGTTGATCTAGACTTTAGTGGGAGGTAAGTTTTCCTTGGGGTGGAAAGAGAAGTTTTTTGTTTTTTTTTGCTAATGTGGCCTTAGGGTTACATTGGCTATCTCACAACCTGTGGACAATTCACAGATTCCAGTAGTTACTGGAGCAACAGAGTCAATTCATGAAGTTGATTTATTAGAGGCAGTGGTGGATCAACTCAAGTGCCAAGACGATGGAAGAGTGCTTCTTAAAGGAGTGCCTCGTGCAAGTTGGGTTAGGTGGACTAGAAGGTATATATGCTTTATGTTTTGTACCTTTCAATAACTTCCTTACTCTACATTTGACTTGGGGCTTTTTCTTACTTCAGGCTTAAGCCACAAGTCACGATCGCACTAAGCCATAAGGATCGCTTTCCCTTGGGGTTACTGGTTCACCCATCTCTTGCCTCAAGCAAAATGACAGTGGGTGTCAGGGCAGTAGGTGACAAGGTTACATGGGTTGGTCATGTTGAGTTGCCCACAGATGCTCCCCCGAAGTGAAGGAAGGTGAGAGTAACTGTCGAGGCTTACCAAGCCAACCTGCTTCGATAAACTAATGAGCCTGCAATGAAGGATTTCCATGGTAGTAACCTTGTTAAAAGCCCTGGGTATAGAAATTGATCGAATGTGACCTTTTTGGAAAAGGAGGTTGTTCCTTAAATCAGGAACACGTCAAAGTCTTCCCATGGGAGTAGTCTTCTTGAGGTTGGGGTCATGGGCAACCAGGTAGTGTCTTTAGGTTCTGTCAATCGCTCTTCCTTAGCTACTAAGTCTCGGGTTAGTTTGGTAGAGTTAGAGCTTGAAACTTCCTCGGGGCTATGAGTCTCCAAGGAAAGAGAGATTGGTTTGTTGTCTTGTCACTTTTGCTAGAAGAATCTTTTGAAACCTGAGGACAAGTTGACCTGCCGGTATCATTAGAGTTGGAGTGGTCACTACAAGAAATGTTAGTTTTTGCTATGAAAATTTTCGTAGCCAAAAGTTCATGAAACGTCACCAGAAACGTAGCAAAAGCCCTGTCGCAAAAAGTCATTAGCGACGTTTTACGAAAAACGTCACCTTACATAATCTTTTCGCTACGATTTTGGGAACGTAGCTATAACTTTTAGCTGCGATTTTGGAAACGTAGCTATAACTTTTAGCTACGATTTTGGAAACGTAGCCATAATTTTTAGTTAAGATTTTTTGAAACATAGCTATAACTTTTAGTTACGATTTTTTGAAATATAGATAGAACTTTTATCTACGATTTTGAAAACATAGCTAGAACTTTTAGCTACGTTTTTTGAAATGTCACAAAAAATGTAGCAAAAATCCAGTCACATTACATTAATATTTAGCTACGTTTTTTTTTTTTTGTTTTCCATAGCTAGAGAAAATTGCATCCAAAATTGGCTAAAATTTTTAGTTATGTTTTCAAAATCGTCATGAAAAATATGTTTAGTTAAGTTCCAGTAAAAAACATAGCAAATGTTACTAATAATTTTTTTTGCTACGTTTCCCTTTTTTGTGGCATGAAAGACCTTTTAGTTACGTTGCTAATCGAATGAAAGACCTGTTTTGCAACGATTCTATATTTTCGTCATTATAATTAACCTGTATTAATATAAACATGAATTTCATTGAAATTTAAACAAAAATGCATAAAATAAGAAAAATATAAACATATTAATATCTGCAAATGTTCAAGTCATTAAAACACACTAATGACCATTTCAACGTCTCAATGTTCAAGTCGTCAACAGAGATAACAACATCAACATAGATGCATAACATCATTTGCCAAAAGTATACCCACTTGATGCACGAATTCCATTCAACTCTTATGAAGTACTTGCATCTTCATCAACCCTATGCAAAAAAAGAAAAAAAAAATTGTGACTTTAAATTTCTAAATGGGCAAACACAACACAAACTTTAAGAATCTTACCCTTCATCTTCAACGAAGTCATCATACTTGTCTCTAAGCATTTTTCTGAACAATAAATCATGTTTTGCCAATTGTGCACGTGTTTTTTCACTTTTGGCAATTTCAACTTCTAATGTAGTCTTTAAATTATTATTCTCCTCTTGCAATCTTCTAATAACTGTTTGATTTGTGGATGTAGATGCACTTGGCTTGGGACCATAGCCTAGTCCATTAACATAATCTGACCAAGTGCCAAGGACTTGATCACATACCTCATCCGCACTAAGCTCTTTACCTTCTTCTTTTGATTTCTCCATTATCACTTGCATATTATTCTTGTATAATTGTAAGCACAAATAATAAATGAATTTAACTAGCACAAATCTCAAAATATAAGAAAATAAGTAAGACTTCTCAACTTACATAATTTTCTTCTGCTTCTTGAGAAGACCATCCCTTACCTACCTTAAAATGAGTGATTTTATATAGTATGATCCTATCACATTGTTCCCCATTTAATTCCTTTTGACCCTGTTGATTAAAAAAAAATTGAAGTTATAATGAATAGGTAATATGGTTCAATACTAATAAAATTGAGATGACACTAATATATCTTACATATTCATTTCGAATGACAACAAATGATTTTGAACCTTGGAAATGCGGTGTTTTCATATGTGATCTACTTTGTTTTGCCTTTTCACATCGTTCCTAAATTAAGAAATAAGGAAAGAAAATTGGTTAGTTGATTACTTGTCATCAAATAACACTTGTTTATTTATATAACTTTAATTATTTAATCTCAAAATATTCAAACCTACACTTCTGGTTTAGACCAATAATCACACAAATTTTTCCAATTATCATCAGTCAATGTTGATGGCTTGTGTTTTCTTGCTTCCTCATCAGAAGGAAAAGATTTGTAGTACTTGTGCAACTTGTAACGTTGATCTCTTGTCCTCATTTTCAATAATGAAGTAACATGTTTTGTAACTCTTGGGTCAACTTTGAGATCCATAACATTGAGTTTCATCTATAACAAAGAAAATATGTTGACTTATGCACAACTAATTGAAAAAAAAAAAAGAAAATAATTCTTAATGATAGTAAAACTTACATCAAGTTTATCAAATGCAAGATCCAATTGATTATCTTTCTTAAATTCCTTTACATGGATAGGACATGGCAAATCATTCCGAACAATAATTCCTAATTCACTTGATAACTTTACAGATTGGACTTTGTCTAATGGACGACCTTGATCCGGATCAATATGTATATCTAACTTTCGATTCAGTGCTACATTCATTCTTTGTAAATCATGACCTCGTGTTTTACCTCTACTTCGTTTGTTAGTAACATTAGATGCATGATTTAAAAAAAAAAAAGACATATATTAGATGAAAGATAAAAATTAATAATACTTCTTTATAGGTTAAAAAAAAAAAGAACTATTGATTAGGAAAAATTTAAATAAAAAGCAAAAATTACTAACCTTCACTGCTTGCTTTGATGGATTGTTCTTGCTGCAACTGTGTTGATGTCCCCATATGTCTAGTTGGTTCAATATTTTCAAGTTGCAGATTATTTGGTTGTGTAACCTCGGCTTGAGCCTTACTCCTACTGGTTCGTCCTGGAGCCATTGAATTTCATGTATCTATTACAATAAATCAAGAATAGATTAGTACATGGATATATTGTAAAATAACTTATATGTGATTGCAAATGAAGTGTATTACAATTAGAAATTATCTCATAAAAAATATTTTATTGACAAAAAATATAAGTACAAAAGACTATTAAAAACCTTTAAATTATGTAATCCTTTGAACATTTAATCATCATCATCATCATCAAAGGCAATATAGTTGTCCTCTTCATCACTACAATATTCAACTAATGTTTTGTCTTCTTCAACAAGTTCATCTTCAAAATATAGTCTTCCTCTCCTTTATCTTTCTTAATGTCGCATTGCACTTCATTTTCTTCCACTATGTTAGGAACAATATCATGTCTATGCAAGGATGATATATCTTCAATCTCCATGGAAACTTCATTTCCATTTGATTCATTCTCTTGATATACTACATTATTGACATTTGACCATTCATCAACATTTATTATATCATCTTCATCATCTTGGATGTCAAATAGGTGTCGATGCTGAAACTTTTGCACCACTTGCCAACTTTTTTCCCAAAGTGGTTTAATTGAGATAAAATACTTGTTTTGCTTGATTTGGTATCACGAAAGGGTCATTTTCATACCAAGTGCCACTAACATTAACACTTGTGATCTTTCCATCAACCTTTATACCCGTCCGTTTATCACCAAGATTAAACCATTTACACTTAAATAGAACACACTTCCTTTCCTTGATGTAATCTAACTCAATAATTCCAGAAACTACACCATAAAAGTCAATAAAGTCATCCTTATGGTTTCCTTCAACAATGACCCCACTATTTTGACTTCTAAGGCGACTGTCTCTGTCTTTTGTATGAAATCTAACTCCATTAACAATGCATCTTGTATACTTTTTTTTAGAAATATAACGCCCAGATGCTAAGGAATACAATGCTTTAGTTACTTCAGGGGATTTACGATTGTATAATTGCATTATCTGCAACATAAAAAATGCAAAAAAAAAAACCAATCAACCATGAACTTCAAACATTCTTATAACATTGAGAATGTGAGTCACTTACTCGTCTTCTAAACCATAGAGGAAAAGTTTCCTTATGCCTTTGTTCCAAGTTTGTTACACCTTCTCTTTGAAGATCTTCTTTGTGCTCCCTAAATAAGAAAAACATGATTATTGTTAACTATTAGTTGGAGAGTGAAGCAAACTAGAACATACGGATATACACTTACTCAACATATGGGTCTACTTCCTCGCAATTGTTCAAAATATACCAATGACCCGTCTCATGCTCCTCATGAGATAACTCCACATATTTGCCTGCTCCAAGTGGTTTAATTTTTTGTGAAAATACTGATAATCCACCATTTTGGTCAATATCAAAGTTACGCTCTTCTCTATTAAATTGTGTTTCGATTCCACGTAAATACATTGAACAAAATGTCAAACATTCACTTGACACATATGCTTCTGCAATCGAACCTTCAGGCCGAGCTTTATTACACACATAACGCTTTAAAGTACCCAAAAACCTACAGAAGGATATACGCAAATCAAAAGTTAAGTTTATATATTAGTTACCAGTAAATATTATATTAAAAAATTATTACCTTTCAATTGGATACATCCATCGAAATTGAGTTGGACCACAAAGTTGAGCTTCATATGGCAAGTGAATTGATAAATGCACCATCACATCAAAAAAAGACGGAGGGAATATCATTTCAAACTTGCAAAGTATGAAAGCGATGTCCTTTTCCATTTGTTGCAGTTCATCTAATTTCAATGTTTTGCAACATAACTGTTGGAAAAAATACCCCAATTCAACTAAGGTTGTTGAGATGTCTTTGCGCAAATAGCCACGAATTCCAATTGGAAGCAATCGTTGTAAAAGAACATGGCAGTCGTGGCTCTTCAAACCTGATATTTTCCTATCACTTGTATTCACACAACGAGCAATATTAGATGCATATCCATCAGGGAACTTAACTGATTTTAGGAACTCACAAAAATCTTGCTTCTCTTTCTTTGACATAGTGTAACATGCTGGAGGAACCAAATATGACCCATCTCCCTTCCTTTTTAAATGTAACTCTTTTCTTATATTCATGTCTTCCAAGTCTAATCTTGCCTTAATTGTGTCTTTTGACTTTCCATCAATGCCTAATATCGTTCCCAAGATATTTTCACAAATGTTCTTTTCAACATTCATGACGTCTAGATTATGCCTCAATAACAAATCCTTCCAATATGGCAATTCAAAAAATATACTTTTTTTAGTCCAATTCAACTCAGCAGAAGTTCGCTTCCTTTTTCTGTTATTCATGTGTTTGTCAGGTACAATATCTTGTAGTTGATCTAATTGTTTCAATATGTCATGCCCTGACAACTGAGAATGAGCTAATTTATATTCTGATTTTCCATCAAACAATTTACTTTTCCTCCACCTATGACCACGTGGCAAGTAATGACGATGTCCTATATAGCATATTTTACTGCGCAACTTCATAGAATGTGTTTGGTGATTGCAAACAGGGCATGCCATGTATCCTTTGGTACTCCATCCAGACAAGTTTCCATAGGCTGGAAAGTCATTTATACTCCAAAGGATTGCAGCATGCATGTTAAATCGCTCTCCTGAGACAGCATCGTAAGTACTTAGTCCAACATCCCATAAATCTTTCAAATCATCAATTAATGGTTGCATGTATATGTCAATGTCCTTCCCTGGAGCTTTAGGCCCTGGGATAAGCAAAGATAACATGAAAAATTGCTCTTTCATACACTTCCATGGTGGTAAATTATATGGCATAAGAATTATCGGTCACATGTTATAAGTACTACTCATATTACCAAATGGATTGAACCCATCAGATGCCAACCCAAGCCCAAAACGTTACGACAATCTGCTGCAAACCATGAAAATTTTTCACCAAAATGTTTCCAAGCTTTTGACTCAGCAGGATGGCGCATGACATTGTCATCCTCAGTGCGTTTTTCTTTGTGCCACCTCATATCTTTAGCTTTCTTTTTTTACATAAACAATCTCTGAAGTCGTGGTTTAATTGGAAAATACCTTAATACCTTGTGCAGAATCTTTTTCCCATTTCCATCATTAACTTTCCATCTTGACTCACCACAAATAGGACAAACTTGAAAATCTCCAAACTCCTTCCAAAAGAGTGCACAATCATACTTACATGCATGAATTGAAACATATCCTAAACCTAAATCCTTCAAAAAGTTTTTTGCTTCATAATGAGATTTTGGCAACTTTTCACCATCGGGAAGTACTTCTTTCAACAATTCTAACATGTCAACAGATTTGTTGGTCCATCTATTATATACCTTCAAATGGAGCAATTTCACAACACAAGACAAAAGAGAGAATTTTGAACGACCTGGATATAATTCTTCTTGAGCTTCTTTTAAGATCTTCTCAAAACTTGATTGTGAAACTTGAGGAATATTATCATTAACATTATTATTTTCATTTATGGTCTCCATGTAATTTCCAAAATCACCTAACATTTCATGAATGCCATCATCTTCCTCATCATTGCAGACACCATCATCATCTACTCCATTGCCAACATGAGATATACTTGCACTTCTATACTCAGAGCGTTCACCATGATAAATCTATCGAGTATAGAACTTGTCTATGCCTCAGATTAGTAGGTGATTGTACACCACAGGTTGACTTTGATTGTAAACATTTAAACAATCCACACATGGGCATCGAATATCACATTCTGAACCTATATGATCTTTCACAAATTTCATAAACATCTTCACGCCTTCTACATATTGAGTTGACCATTTTCTCATAGTCATCCAAGTCTTGTCCATGTGGCTATATCTACACCTACATATACAAATCTTTATTCAAGGTAAGATCAAATAAATTTATCAAAATAATAAACATAAGCATGCATGCACTTCAGTTTAATAAAAACATGCCTAAATATCATAAACATGCATCTTCACTATCTACTAAAATTTTTTACAAACCAAACACATTTTATCAGCAATGAAGAGAACCAAGAGCAATATACTAAAGGAAAATAGTACCTATCTATAAAAATAAATAACGTAAGAAAGAGATGACAAATTCAACTTACATTTTATCAGCAACATTCAGCTATCATCTTTCTAACAAAGAGATAACAAAGAAATAATATAATCACCAATGTTAGGGGTAAACAATAAATGAAAAAGTGTTTCAATACGATGCGCTAACGAGCTACAGACTCTAAACAGACCGGGCCTTACAGAAATATGACATTTGTCTACACTCTCTCTATCTCCCTCGTTCGTCGCACGTCTCCATTGCTCCGATCTACAAGGAAGTAAGTCTCTCCCACAATGCTACAAGAAATATGACATTTGGCTACGTTATTTTTTTTTTGCTATGTTTATGAAAACGTAGCTAATAGTCCATATTTTGCTACGTTTTTAAGTTAGCCTAGCTATATCTTTCAAATATTGGATACAAAATTTTATGTGATGAAAAGTTTTTATTAGCTACATATTAAAATGTCATCGATACTTAGATGATAAGGCAATGTTTGGAAAATCCTAGGTAATTCTAGAGCGACCAACCAAAAACGTAGCTAATACTTTGATATGAATTATCTGCGGTTTGTTTTTCTTTTAGCTACATTTTAGAAAACGTAACTATAGTCACGTCGATTGATTTTCTCTTTTTATTTTGCTACGTTTTCGAAAATGTAGCTAATAGTTAGTTTATTATTATTTTTGTTTTAGAGGAAAGATGGGTAGGGACATTGAAAATAGATGCAAATTTTGCTCTTTTTTTTAGCTATAGATTTGTAGAAAATTATTTGAATTATTTTAATAAAAAATAATACTATTAAAAACAAATACACTATTAAAAAATATTTAATAAGTTAATTTTAAAAATAAATTTTTAATAGAAAATAATATTTAAAAATATTATTTTTAATACATGAATTATTATTTAAAAAATATCAGTATCTTTACATCGATTTGATGAATTATTACAAGAGACTGAGATATTTTTAAGATTGATATGCAATCGAGGGTAAAACAAGAGAATGAGACATTAAAGTACCTAAAGCATGACATTCATTTCATATATATTCATTATATTTACAAGAGATCAAATCATAAAGTTATACAATTCCTCAAAAAAAAAAAAAAGTTAAAATATAGAATGTCGCCAATGCTCAGTGTCGATGGTGATTGCCGAACACGACGAGTCCAAGCTCATAGATATCGTCTCGGAATGGCCATTGGCTATTACTGGTTTCGACTGGGTAAGGTAAAGAAGTAGCCTCTGGAAAACTAGGAAGCGAGGCATTTTCTGGGATGATGGGAAATTCAGAGCTCCATATTGGAATTGGATCATCCACGGGTAATGATCGATGCGAGATGGATCAAAAAATATTGGCAAAGCTAGGATCAAGTTCTGGAATAGGATATGGGTTAGGTTGTGGGTGAGACCTATTTGGAACAGGTTGAGGATAAACAAAAGAGTTTACAAATTCCTGCAATAAGGCTAGATATGCTTGCAGATCACAAACCTGTTGTTGGAGGGCAAGAATATAGGATACACAACCATAAATAGGATCTTGAAGCCGAGCTAGAGTTTCAATAGTGAGTGTAATGGCAGCCACAAGTAGGTCATTTACCAGAAGACGAGCCAAGAGGATAGAGGCATTTCTGGCACCAAAAATGTTATGGATGGCAGCAAAATGAATAGATCCTTCCACATGATTAAAATAAGGGGCAAAGATGCACAGTAAGGTACATTGTCTTCTCAAAACTCTACAAGCACTGCATGGAGATAGGTTCCTTGGCATGATGGATATGTAGAAACTAAGTTTTAGCTTGTGTTAATTTTATCTAGGTGATTTTTTTTTAGGGAGGGAGAGGGGGGAGGAGACATAGGAAATAACAAGAAATGTCCACACTAAGAGGCGTGGGAAGGTTTTTCCATAACCTCGTGCTTTCCATAAGGGGTGGATCACCACATGAGCCACCCTTGGGGACACTTAGGTGATAGGTGATATTTTGTTAGTTGTTATACTAACATTCGTGCTAAATCCAACAACTTGATGGTCTCCTTAAAAGAGAAGTACTTTATGAATCACTAGATTTATGTTTTCCAAAATATGATAAATGTATCTTTCAAAATGTGAACGTAGGCTTTTAAACCAATTATTGGTGTTGCAACTTCTCACAATAATTAAAAATTACTTATAGAAAGTCATCTTCTTTTGTTTCAACAAGTTTGTTCCTCAATTTAAATACCAAAAACATTGTTTTCCACATCATCTTTATCATGATCATGCATGTGTTGTGATCTTTTCTTCTCATGTGATTGAGATTTCTAGTGCCTAACCTAGCAAGGATAATAGATTTCAATGAATCCATTATAGGATTTGCTAAGTCAAGTTTGAGTAATGGACTAATTTCTTTTAAGTGTTCCTTAATTTCACAATAGACTTAATAGACAAGCATACGTTAGTGAGTATAGTTAATACTTAGAATGAGATTTTAAGTGAAAAAGCTTCAAGTGAAAGTAGCTTAGTAGGCTATCCCAATAGGCATACCCAAGCCACCATTAAGTGAACCATCATATTTTAAAGTTCAGATGATAAATGTATCGTCATAATCTCAAAGTTCTAAATTTGATCTCCTATAATTTTCTATGAATAACTAGACTCCTTGGCAAACCCAGTGAGGAAGTGACTTGATAAGTGTAGGTATCTCTTCCATTATGTTCTCATATTATAAATTTGATCACTTATGATTTCATATGCTTTCAAGACTGTATGACAAAGTGACTTGATATATGTAGGTATCTCTTTCTTGCATGCCACATGAAATTAGCTTTCTAATCAAGGTACAAACATTGTCATTCACATGTGAACCTTATAAGAAGGGATACGCATCTGTTGGCAATCTGAGATAACATAACACACTAATATTGTCTTGAATATAATTGTGGTTTGAGTGAGTGTGATGTAGCTTGAGCCATATCTTTTAGTTTCAGCTCATATATTCTCATTGTGGAATGTCATATATGAAGTCATGATGACCAAATCCGTCATCATGACTCTGGACAAAGAAGGCGACTATCATCATTATACTGTCATGGTAGATTCCAATAGTACTAGCCTTAGAACTTAGACCACACTGTCTTAAGCAGACTAATTGTCATTCTAGACAAGTTAAGTTCCCTTTCAGTTTGGGGGATTTGGGCGCTCATCTGGGTGAATCTAGAGAAAGAGAGTTTGGGGGATCTAGGCAATGGGTTTGGGGGATTTGGGCGCTAATCTGGGTGGATCTAGAGAAAGAGAGTTTGAGAGATCTAGGCAATGGGTTTGGGGGATTTGGGCGCTGATCTGGGCAGATCTAGAGACGGAGAGTTTGGGGGATCTAGGCGATGGGTTTGGGGAATTTGGGCGCTGATCTGGGCAGATCTAAAGAAAGAGAGTTTGAGGGATCTAAGAAATGGGTTTGGGGGATTTGGGCGTTGATCTAGGCGGATCTAGAGAACAGAGAGTTTGGGGGATCTAGGCGATGGGTTTGAGGGATTTGGGCACTAATCTGGGCGGATCTAGAGACAGAGTTTGGGGGATCTAAGCGGTTGAGGGATTTGGGCGTTGATCTGGGCGGATCTAGAGACAGAGAGTTTGGGGGATCTGAGTGAAGCCCACACAAAATACATATATACACATATATTGTAACGACCCGCCTCCCGGAGCCCCCGTGCACCAAGAGGATCTGTGAGAGGGTTATTACTAAAATGATATCAAACAACAACACAACTACATCTCTTACTAAATCATAATTTTTCTTTTATCATAACATCTCATAATCATCTTTACAAAACCATTCATCACTTGGGCCCACCTGGGCTTACATAACATACGTCAATCCAAAAAAAAAACGTAAACATTAACCATAACAAGGCACAATGACACCCAGGATCTAGTTTCGGGAGAGCTCTACACTTACTACCATGACACGACGGCTTCGACCCAACCCCGCGCTTACAGACATGCGATTTCAAGATACTCTTACCTAGAATGATGTAAAGCAAACGTGAGTCGAGAGACTCAGCAAGCTCATGAAAGAAAGGCTGAAGGTTAAAGATAGGACTCTTCCCATAACACCCCATGCAATTCATGCCAATGCAACGTTATGTCATGCCATGCCCAATACCTACCTTACTTCTAGATGCATAAATATATAATAAACTTCACATAACGGTCCTTGGGGCCCACATAAAACACACAATAGCACCCAAGTCCAGCATACAAACTTGTTATCAACCTCTTATAGGCTACCATACCATTTCTCTTACATGTCCATTTCCCTGTCGTTATCGTCTTACCCTGTCGTTGCCGTGGGACTCTAACCCCCGGTCTTATTGTTGTCGTGGGACTTGATTAGTGGTTAATTTTGTAAAATTTTTGTTATAATTATAACTCCCGTTTTGATTTTAAATTGGTTTAATTGAATAGTTATGTGTAATATTTATCTATATATATAATATATAATATATTATAATAAACATGTAAATATAATACATATATATACTCAATGAAATGCATGCATGGATTATCTATATAATATATAAGCATATAATATCCCATATAATATATCATATCAATATATATATAATATAATAGATGATTTATTAATAAATTGCTTATTTATATGTATGAAAAAGGTGGACTTAGAAGCCCAAAAAGAATTCAAGCCCATGAAGAATGGAGAATTCAAGCCCAAAAAGAATTCAAGCCCATGAAGAATGAAGAATTCAAGCCCATGAAGAAAAAAGAATTCAAGCCCATGAAAAATTAAAGTCCATGAAAAAATTAAAGTCCATGAAGAATTAAGACCCAACTTGAGCATCCCATGAAAGATATCATTTGAAGAAGGCCCAAGGATTATTTTTAATCCTAATGAAGATTAAAAATCAATTTATAGAAGTCTATTTTTATTTTTTATGTGAGTGCTTTATTAAGTGTGTCTTTTAGCTAAAATTCATTTAACTATTAGTTGTGTATTATAGCTAAAATCCATTTAACTTTATGAGTGCTTTATTAGGTATGTATTTTAGCTAAAATTCATTTAACTTTAATTGTGTGAGTGCCCATTAGATATAATTATGTCTAATTGAATAATTAAAATTGTGTGGTTTGTATTGCATCTTGTGGCCTATAAATAGGTCACTTGATTGCATTTGTAAGTGTGATTATTATTCTTGAATCAAAGCTTAGTTGTTTTCTTATATTTTCTCTTTAAGAATTGTTCTTGTTCTCTTTTCTTTTCTTTATTGTTCTCTCATGTGATCTTACTTCATTTCTTTCTTCTTTTAAATTCTTACATCATTTATTGTTACTTAATTATTCACCGCCTAAATGGCCGGTTAGTTTCTGCTATTTTAATTCTTGTCATTTAAATTCTGTCATTTAAATTACACCATTTAAATTCCTGTTAATTAATTTACAAATAATGATGAGTAGCTAAACCCAATCTTGGGTTAAGCAAGGGCAGTGTCCAACGCCAATGATTCCCAAAGGAAGCTACGCTTTAAATGAGTGATATTAATTTAAATTTCAATATGAGTGTGTATTTTTAAATTAAGAAATCACTAGGTTTGGATTGGAGCGTAAGCCTAACTTAGAGCTTTCATGCTATGTATGAGAGTTATTAGAACTGGAAACGCTATCATACCCAAACTCAGATGATTAATTTAGTTATTTTGTGTATTAATTGTAATTAGATTTATGGTAGTTGCTTAAACTAGAATCTCACATATCATGTATGGGGATTGCTTAAGTTAGAACTATCATCATCTCTAATTGTATTTAATAACAAACCCTCATATCTGAAATTAAATTAATGTTACTAATCTTTTTTACTAAAAATTAGGAATCAATAGGTTGGTGCTGAAATTGCCTTAACTCAAGACTTATTTAATTCTATATTTTTACATTTAGTGTTTATTTTAACTTTTGTCTTACTTTATTTCCTAGCATCTGTTATTAAAAAATCCATAAAAAAATCTTGTTTCCAATTCATCCAAATGCGTGTGTTTGTGTGTGACATTCTTTTTATTTTGCCATAAATAAATCTCTCAGTGGACGACCTGGACTCATCTAGAAAATATAAATTTAAATTTGGACTACAACTGCACTCGTACACTGACGAGTATAAACCTCTCACCAATATAAAAAATATATAAAATTTTTATTGTGTTTTGTTTTGTGTTTTAATTGTAGGGTGAGAGTGCAGCCAGGACTCTAACCCCCGGTCTTGTTGCCGTGGGACTCTAACCCCCAGTCTTTTCGTGGACCACATCGCTATGGGACTCTAATCCCCGGTCTTACTGTGGCCACGTCGTGGACCACGCCGCCGTGGGACTCTAACCCCCGGTTTTATCGTGACCACATCCACCACCCATACTTATCACCTAAAACGCACATTCTCACCATGCAGTGCAACAAATAGGAGATGCAGTGGCTTTTGGTAGCATAAACGTGATGACAAGGCCCCCATAAACTAAGCATCAGGCTATGCTAACGCTCACATAGGAATACACACATATGAAATACTCTAAATGCACCGGCTCACCTAAAGAACCCAAGTTAACTTTTAGACCAACCGAGTCATGCAGATGTTCACACATCCCAACACACACAAAGCATGTCCCCACATGAATGCAACCCAAGTCCTATGTAGCACACACATCATGATATGCACCAGCCAAGGCGGGAATCTGGTAGTACTAGCTCTTCTGGTCCGTCTAGCGCTTATCATAACAGTTGATGACTGGTGCCCATACATCCAGCCATCAACTGCCATGACCTACGGTCGACAGACAGTGGTTTTGTACCCTATACCCTTAAGACACACATAGACAACATTAAACTCAGTCACTTAAACTCATCATTTCGCGCACTTTATCCATAACAACATAGACACCATTATGTCATTCATGTTCTCATCTCTTCTCATACACAGAAAATCATCCCCACATTCACAACACATTATTAACATAACCCCATTAAACCATAATCAACCCTTCTAAGAACCTAACCCCAATGGGTTCGGCATCATTCCCAAGAGAAATGGAGCGATACGAAGCTCCATGACGGTTAGAATGAAAGACACCAAGATATCTTTGCTTAACTTGTTCTATCAACAATAACCTCATTAATAAAATATAAATCATAGGGTGGTTGCCACGCGGAGTATTATTATTAATGCGTGGAACCGAGTCAAGGTGAGGGAGGGTTTAAAATACAAGAAATCTCGAAAACTTTCACGGGAAATAAATAACGCAAGGAGAGGGTTAAGAGCTTGCCTGAAAACGGTTGATTTCGGCCTCTCTTGTGCTCCCGATGCAAAGTAAAACGTTCTACAGAAAGTAATAAAATAATGGTACAATTTAATTAAATCTAATTACATAAAATTTATAATTTAACCATATAAAATCCATAATTTAAATATATAACACTTATATTAATTTTACCCACTTACCTAGATATTTTAAACACCAATTAATCATCAAAATCTCTTAATTTTCCTCACTTTTTCATCCATTTCCATGGGTGCTCGCGTCCTTCTTAATCTCCCATTAATTCCTCTCAATTCCCTTCTCTGTTTTGGTAGCAAGAGTGGCCGAATTGGCCTTAAAAATGACTAAGCCAGCAGCTTGGAGGCCAAGGCAATTTTGGCAACCCTCAGCACGCCACGCGTCCACACATACACCATATCACACACACACACACACATATATATATATATTATATCTCTCCCTCGTATGCTCTGTTAAGCTTTCAAATTGAAGAAATAATTTTATAATCAATTGGCCACTGTTACACACTTGGCCACCAAGTTCCTTACGTACACATATATATACATATATATATATATTTATATTAGTTTATTAATTTAATTCAATTTGATTTAACTTATCAATATTATTATTTTTCTTATTATTATTATTATTATTATTGGCAATATATATGCATTTATATATTAATTCATTAATTCAAATTAAGTTACATAGTTTACACGTTTATTATTATTATTAGTATTATGTCAACTATTATTTAATTATCTTAAATCCTCAAATTTTCATTACGGATCTCAAATACCGAAATTTAATAATTATTATTGTTTATAACATTTCGGGATATTACATATATAGTTTTTTGTTCATAAACTTACCAACAAAGGCTGCGAAGAGGCGATTCAACAAAGGAGGCGAGAAAGCAGCGATCGAGGGCGATAAGGATGCGGTAGAGGATGAAAAAGGGACAGCAATAAGGCTGCAATCAAATTGATCTGGGAGGCAACAGAGGAGATTCAGCAAAGGGAAAGAGGAAGATGAAAAGAATATGGCAAGGGAAAGAGGCGAGGCACCCGCCTCTTTAATTATTTTTTAATTAATTAATAATATTTTTTAAATATTATTTTCAATTAAAAATATATTTTTTAAATTAACTTATTTAGTATTTTTTAATATTGTACTTATTTTTAATAGTATTATTTTTCATTAAAATAATTTAAATAATTTTCTACAAATCTATATTGAAGGTGATTGGTATTTGGTCTTATGGGCATAGAATTTGCATATAGTGTCCGTTTTTAGCCCATAATATATGCTTTTGGGGTAGCTCGACGAGTCGAATTGAACTAGAAGCTTTGCCGCTACTATTATCATGTTTTAGCCATTATAAACTTTCTTTTATGATTTTTTACGATTTCTTTATTTTACATTTGGGTTATGCTTTTGTTTTGGGCCCATTCTGTAAGGCCCAGTCTGTTTAGAGTATGTAGCCCATTAGCGCATCGTATTTAAACACTTTTTCATTCATTGTTTACCCCTAACATTGGTGATTATGTTATTTCTTTGTAAACTCTTTGTTAGAAAGATGGTAGCTGAATGTTGCTGATAGAAGATATGCTGAATTTGTCATCTCTTTTTTACGTCATTTATTTTTGTAGATATATATGTACTATTTTCCTTCACTATAGTGCTCTTAGTTCTCTTCATTGGAAATTTTTTACTTTCAATTACCTACGATTTTCTAAATGCTACCTTATCATTTAAGTATTGCCGACGTTTTAAAACGTAGCTAATAAAGTTGTCTCTAATATTTGAAAGATTTAGTAACATTAACTTAAAAACGTAGCAAAATCTGAACTATTAGTTATGAAAGTACAGACTACGTTTCAAGAATTGCATATAATAGTAATATTAATAATTTTTATCTACGTTTTAAAAAACGTAACTAATATTTTAATTTTAGCTATGAAGCCTATCTTTTCTTAAAAAAAAAAAGAAAACATAATAGAACTATTCGCTACATCACGCAAAAAAAACGTAGCTACATGTTAACTGTTAGCCACGTTTTAAAAAATATATAGCTAAAAAAAAGAACAAAGTATGCATCTATTTTCAATGCCCCTACCCATCATTTCTCCAAAAAAAAAAAAACAATAAACTGACTATTAGCTACGTTTTCGAAAACATAGCAAAAAAAAAAAAGAAAAAACAATCGACGTGACTATAGCTACGTTTTCTAAAGGGTGGCTAAAAGAAAAGTCAAACTGCAGAAAATTCATATCAAAGTATAGGCTACGTTTCAAGAATCGTAGCTAATACTAGTGATAGAATTAGCTACGTCTTTGGTTGGTCGCTCTAAAATGACCTACGATTTTCCAAACGTTGCCTTATCATCTAGGTATCGACGACATTTTAAAACGTAGCTAATAGAAACTTTTCATCACATAAAATTTTGCATCCAATATTTGAAAGATTTAGCTACGTTAACTTAAAAACGTAGCAAAATGTGAACTATTAATTACGTTTTCATAAACGTAGCAAAAAAAAAAACATAGCCAAATGTCATATTTCTTGTAGTGTATACCGTTAGCTTGGGCAACTGATGTCTCTCAGGTTGAAGGGCTGAGGAATGCGTGAGCTATAGGTTCAGGCCTGCGAAGTGTTAGTCTATGTGAGCCTGATTTAATTGAATTGTTAGAGGATCTTGCTTTCTAGTTGTCAGAAACATCTTCTTAGGAAGTTTTGTCTAGATTGTGTCCCGAGGTGGTTAAGACATAATGAGGCGCACAATGTAAGGTGTCACAGATGTCGAGCCAGGCTTTATATTGGCATTTGCTAAATGTTAAAGTCCTCTCAACCATGAGGCAGATTGTTGCCATTGACGAAGCCAAAGGTAAGGAAGATTGGGGTAGTGAACACCTACTCAAGTAGATTCTAGACCTCTGGATGGCCAAGGCATGGGTGAGACAAGGAAAGAGTTGATCGTGGAAGTCGACAAGATCGAGGTTATAGTAATGGAACGTGGTGTTTTAGGGTTGTTCATGGGCACACAACTTCCTCAAGTGGAGCCTTTTACCCAGGTGATCAGACTACTCTCGACTTGATATTAGCAGGGTTGGCCTTGCAACAAGTTAAGGCAGAAGGTTCGAACTAAGATTAAGTAGTCCATTTTTCTTTTCCTGGAGTTAGATGATGGTGTTACGTTCTTTTTTCTCTTGATATGAGTATGTGGACGTGTGTTTCATTGTCTTTCATCCTTTCTTAACTTCTTTCTTTACTTTTTACTCATCCTTATAATTATAGGTCTTTTATAGGTTGGATCAAGGTTCACATTCGATATAAGGAGAGTATGGTGATGACAAGTGAGGTAGTCGATGAGTAAGAGAGGTTTCAATGCTAAATAGCAAGTTACTAACAAGGTCTTTCAATTAGAACTCCCACATTAAAAAAATACAGCGGTTTGTCATCGCTCAGAACTTGAAAACTGTAGTTATCTAAGACTAACATCTAAGCTGATTGTTGTTATGCTAAGGGTATAAAAATATAAGATTTTGATGATAACAAAATTACTTTTATGATATAAATATATTTCATCAGCTCCTTGTGAAGAAAAAAAATATATTTTTCATGACTATGTATCTTAAGTCGAGGTAGAATGGTTTTATCTAATTGTATGTAAATTTGGTCAACTTAAATATAACTTAAGTTGATCGAAATTGGCTAGAATCTTAGCCTCTTGTCTTTGGTCGACTTAGCCTTCGACTGAAGTTGTCTGAATAGTTGTTGGACAACTTCAATCGATTTAAGTCCAACGGTTGCCTCTATTGTACTTTGTTTTCTGCATTTTTTTTTTTTTGGTTGCATGCTCAAAGGTATATTTGTACAAAATATTTTTCACCTTGTACCTTAATATTATTTTCTGATTTTTTCGTGCAAAAAGTAAAATCTCTTTTTGAAAAAAAAAAATGTTTTGACTTCACTTTACAGATCTTGATTTTCTTATCTCTAACTCTATGATGTTTCAAAAACCTTATGACAAATTTTGATATAAGGTTGTCTCGTCAGCTCTATCTGGCTTTTTGTTCAATATATTTTTTTGATATGGTTGTAAATTAAGATACCAACAGATGCAAATATGTTTCAATTGCAACTTGGAAAAGCTAAAGAATTTTTGAATTACAAAATTGTTCTTTGCCCCTCTTTGTAACATCTAGCTTTCTGGAGATGTCTACATATATAGAGTAAGTATGGAGACTAAGGTATATAAAACAAATTGTGATAGAGCATTCAAACAAGAGTGAGAAAACTCAAGTGCTAGAAATATGTTGGTTGGTGGAATTCTCAACCTTGGTGACTTGTTTGAAATTGTCTCTAGTTGTAAGTTTATTATTTTTACTCACTTATTGTGTGAGGGGTTTGTATTTGCTAACTATGCACTAGTTATAAGATTTGCAAGATTGATTGAATGACTAATTGATTGAGAAGATTTTCAAGATTACAAGATTTTGGGGTTGATTGATTGATTGAGAAGATTTACAAGATTGCAAGATTTGGAGTTGATTGATTGACAAGATTGCAAGATTTGTGTTGATTGATTGACAAGATTTGCAAGATTTGGGGATTGTTTTAACTCTTTTCTATTTTAGATAATTCTTGTTTCTTTATTATTAGATTATGCTATTTCCTTCTTGTAATCAATTCCTACTATACCTAGGATTTGATTTATTTCCTTCCAGTTTAGGATTTGTGTCCGGCTATATAAGCCAATGTAACCCAAGAGAAATTTAGTTTTTGATCAATATTATTTTGTGAGAGTTTTCTCTTTGGTTCTTCAACGAACTACTTTGAACTTATCAAGATTTTATCTTATGGCATTCATCCTTGACTTATCACTCACAACTCTTCTCATCTATCTTGAGTGTGGCGTCAACCTTACCTTCTTATACCTTTGGTTCTTATCTCTTTATAGATAACGAGTCAAGATCCTTTGTTTTCTTTATTATGAATCTGTTTTAGAACGATCCTTGGCAAAGGAACCATTTTTTGATCGTCGGGTCTCACCTTCCTTCGTGGGGTTCGCATCATTAGTATTCGAGAGACCCAAAAATAAAAACAATCTAACGGTCCCATTTGCGTAGATAAAAAAATGAACATTCGAAATCACTATCTGTATCAGCCACCGTTAGTCAATGATTCCAACGATTTTAACCAGTCATCTCATTGCCACCACTCTGGTGGTTCACATATCCAAAAATCAAATCATTCTAACAATTATGTATTTCTAAATCTAAAAATTAATTTTTGATTAAAGAATCCCGTTTATGCACAAAGGTTCTCGGTCATCATCACAACATATTCCAACCATTAGACTTGCCTTTGTGAGCAACATTCTTGAAACCCAAAAAGATCCAACAACAGGGTCTTGGTGGATCTACATTTAATTTTCAAAATAACCTATCCCAAACACATGAGGTAAATCACACCAAAGATCACTAAATTTTGATGTGTTTTTTATTTTAGTCATTAAACTTTAATTCTTTATAATGTGATCACAGAAGTTTAAAAAATTTTACAATGTAATCACATATAAGATTTTTTAGCTTATGTGACAAATAATAAAAATTATTGTGCAATTATAACAAATCAGATTGTGCCATATGCCAATATATAATAATATTATATTAAAATATTATTGCACAATATTTTTATTATTTGTCACATCAACACCATGTCACCCACTTTGGCTATAGAGTGGCTGAAAAATCACATTGCAAAACTTTTTAAACTTTTGTGATCACGTTGAAAAAAATTAAAATTTATTGATCAAAATGAAAAACACATTAAATTTTAGTGATCTTTAATGTGATTTACACCAAACGCACGTGTGTGTGTGTGTGTGTATAGATTGAAAAATCGATGGTCGAAAATCTTACCAAAGGTTGGTCTCAGTATCCGTCAAAGAAAAAGGGATTGCAAAGGGAAAGAGGTTGGTCTGCCATCAACAGTTCTTTAGTTGAATGAGAGAACCATTGGGTTCTTTTCTTTTTAAGGTGGTGTTTGTTAACTAAGCTATGGAAGAAAAATGTTAGATATGAAGAGCATTTCGGATATTTGTTATTTTTAATGTGTTTGTTAAACTTATTTGATATTTTCTTAAAAAACTTTTATGTGATTTCTTATTTAATATTTTATAAATAAGTCTAAATTACTCATATATCTCTTATAAGATAATTAATGTTATTAAATATATTTTTAAAATTTAAATTTATTAAGTCACATTTTTACAATAAGGTTAGTTTTAAAAGAATTTATTTATTTAAGTCTTATAATTAATGTCATTTAATACATTTTTAAATTGCCATATATTTTGATAATTTTTAAAATTTAAATGACAGTATTCCTTTTACTGATTTTTAAAATTTAAATTCCTCCCTCTATATATATTTTTCATTATCTAATACAAATTCATTTCACCGATTTTTTAAATTATTTCATTCAATTTTATATATTATTATCTATTATGAAAATATGTTTTGGCAATTTTTAATTATCTAAGTGAATAATCCCACCAATAATTATTTCTATTTTTTTAGTCTTTTTAGAATTTATTTTTTAATATGGATTTAGAAAATAAAATACTATTTTTTTTTGACAATTCATATTAATCATAAAATACTATTTTAATCATAAATTTGTTGTTGATATTAACATACAATTTTAAACAAATTTGATAATAGGGATATTTTGATAAACAATTCTTATCTCTATATTTATCATATGCATTTGGCAAACATAGAAAAAAAAATACAATTATCAGTAGATTTCAAGAAAATTTAATTAGAAATTTTAGAATATTTTTTAATCTTATATTGTCTATTTTATATCTTGATCTGAAAAATATTCAAACTTTATTTTGATACTTTATTATTTTATTTATTTTAACAAATATTACCTAAAGTGATTCCTTATTTCAAATGGACTAGCATTCCCCCTCTACCTTTGGGCCGAGAAAGGGTTGGGCTCAGCCCATTCCCTATCTTTTACTGTTTATTCTTTTCTATTTTTTAAATTATTTTACTATATTATTTTATTTTAAATTCCAAAATAATCTAAATTATTCGAAATTTTCTTGTCCTTACAAAAATCATATCGAGTGACAAATAAAAAATCTAAAAATGTAAGATTGCATTTATAAAACATATATAAGAATAATAAAATGTTAATAATAATTAAATTATAAATACATAAACAGTGTAAAATCTATAACATGCTTTAATTTTCTCGCATATTATGAGTGATATCAATAAAATTAATTAAAATATTAAAATTAAACATGAATTTAAAACTTACAAGGGTTTGCTTCTAAACAATAAAATTTTGTGTTTAGTAAATTCAAATTGAACCAATTTAACTCAATGTAAGATAAGCTTTAGGATCAGATCCTACTAAATTTAGTTTAGAGAGATTGAGTTTCAGATAATAGTTTCTTGTATATTCTAATTTTTTTCTTTTATAATATTTAAAACAAATTTTAAATTTTAATGCTCACTATCTATATTTTTTCTTAGTTTATATTTATATAAAAATACATATTTTATTAAATTTATTTATTTTCATATTACATATATAAATATCTGTACAAAATACGTTTGTTAAACTATGTTGTAATCACATATTATATTGAGATTTGTTTAAATATTCTTTATATATAAAAATAAAATGTATATATATGTTATTTAGTTATACTTATTTTTTTATAATTATAATTTATATGTTATTTTTAGCATTTAACCTACTCAAATTTTACCAAACGGCTATAATTGAAATTCTACTTAGTTTGAGAAATTACTAAATATATTTATATAATCAAACTCAGCTTATCTCACCATAATGAAACTGAAAAAAAGTTAGGCACAATAGATAAAAAATAATTTTGTGCACATACAAAAGTGTTTTGCTAGAAGTAGTCCTTACCATAATGAAACACATGTAATACTCAAAATTTTTAATATAATTCTGGAAATTAGGATTTATTAATTCAAAAATAGGTTTGATGGTAATTTGTTATAATTTAATAATATTTTGGTAATACTGCAAAGACTTGGGACCCCTCTTTTATGTTGAATCAGGGTATTTTCATAATTTTTCCATTTGATGTAAATTCCCTAATTATAGGGCCTTAGTCTAATCTATTTAAAAATTGTTGCAGTTTTTGCACAATCCCCCCCCCCCCCCCCCAAAAAAAAAAAAGAAAAAAAAATCAAGGATTCAGTGAACGCCTAAGTTGTGGTTAGTTTATAATTTATAGAAATCATAGTGCAACAATCCAAAAGTTGGGGCTACAAACAATGGATTATACTAGAATTAACCAAACTTCAGGGACAGAGCTGTAATTTCCCAAAATTCATTGATTTGTCTTGCAACTGTTGGGGGTAAAATCCCATGAACGGACCAAGGGATGAAGAGGAGGGGGAGGAATGGTATACATCAAAGATTTAGGTAATTCAAATCAACTTTAAAATGGGAATTGTTTGGTCAAAAATAAATAGAAATTATTCTTGTTTTGATCGATTTTGAGGAGTTTGGTAGAAAATATCAATAGAAAGAGATTGAGAGAAAATAATATATTTTAACAAGTTTTTGACTCTTGCTGGAAAGTCATGGTTTTGCTTGAATAACCAATTCGGTGAGTTGGAAATTGCAATTGCAAAGTTCTTTTTGGTTGGAGAGGAAGGAAAAGAACAGAAAAAAAAGATATGAGGAAAAAGGAAAAAGAAAGAAATCAGTATGGTGCAATAGTTGTTAGTGACAAATTGTTGGAGAAGATGAATGGAAACGGTGGTTAAAGAATACGTCTGATAGAACACACGTAGTAGAAGCGCCAGAATAAGGAAAAACAAAAAAAAAAGAAAACAATGAGAAATAAAAATGAAGAAAATCCAAAAAGGGATC
The DNA here is from genome assembly GCA_036245055.1 of Diospyros kaki. Lineage (NCBI taxonomy): Eukaryota > Viridiplantae > Streptophyta > Magnoliopsida > Ericales > Ebenaceae > Diospyros > Diospyros kaki. Next base: position 33,991,904 of record BSEG01000007.1, read on the forward strand.
AAATTAAACAAAAATGAATAAAAATATTTAGAAGAATATCAAGTGCTCAAAAAATGTTTAGGGCTTAGTAAAATATTTTTTAGGACGTCAAGATCACAAACAAGAAACTGAAAGGTGTTACTAACATAAAGATTTCTTTAGTTTTCTTCAAACATAATCATTTTACGATGTATAAGTATTTTATTTACATAAATTGACAAGAAAATATATGATTGTGTAGTATTATGTCGAACAATATGCAGTAAATTGTGAAAAATGGACTTTCACATGTCGGTTATTACTTTTGAAAAATCCATTCGAAAGCACAATTAATCTATGATATTTTGAAGCTCTCAAATTTTTGATTCATCAATCATTTCATGTTCCTTATGCAAAAATGTCTTTTGAAATATATAAGTCATCTTCAAATGTATATTTTTAAAATTTATATATATATATATATGTATACTTGACAAATAATCTATGTCATTAAATAATGGTTGACGAATGAGTCATATAGATGACAAATTTGTTCATTAGAGTTTCACACCTACTTCTTGTTTATATTTAATGTTATATATTAGATTCTTTTTTACTTTATTTTGAACAAATCTTAAACATTCATTTGAAGTCAACATAGATGTGGTTGTGTGTATGTGTGATAAAGGCGGATGTAGTAGTGAGCTGCCTTGGGCTGAAGCCGAGGACAGCCCACAAGAAAATTTATTTTTATAATGTAAATTTGTTAATTTTTTAGTAGTAGTCCAACCCCAATTTTGCCTAGCCCAGTCGATCCCACCTGATTGGATCCACCCCCTGATGTGTGAGTATATATATTGTCCATTTGAAGTTTTATATTTCATTTAGATTCAACTTGGACTTTGTTTCATTTCAGGTTCTGATAACTATCTTAATTTTGTTTTACTGAGATCAATTTGTAGATGGGTAAAAAAAAAGAATTTTAAAAAATTTAGAAATCAATGTAAAATTATTAAAACTAAGATGTTGAATGCCCAAAATTATAACACGCTTAAAAAGTGAAGTGTTACAATGTCAATTGTAACATGATAGACAATTATAGACAACAATTTTGCTATGTTGCCTGTCGCGGGCCCCACCTCCCCAATTGAAACCCCCCTTCCACGCCCATCCTCTGAACATACCCCCCTCCCCACATAGAGTCTTTGAACATAATTCAAATATTATTTAATAAATTAATATTATTTAATAACTTAATAAATTAATATAATTTATAAAAAAAATAAATTAATAATAGACTTAACAATTGATTTGTTAAAGGCATCATTTTATGTGATTTTATGTAATTTTAAAATTATTATAAATTAATTATTATTTTTTTATTAAAATATGGTATTTAGAATTTAAAATATAATTAAAATCTTAATTATATTAATTTATTAAATTATTAAAAAATTTATTAAATAATATTAATTTATGTTCAGAGACTATGTGGGGTACATTCAGGGGTTATAAATTATATTAATTTATTAAGTTATTAAATAATATTTGAATTATGTTCAGAAATTTTGTGTCTGTGGGGGGGGTAATGTTCAAAGGGTGGGTGTGGGGGGGGGGGGTTTCAATTGGGAGGTGGGGCCTGCGGCGGGCAACATAAGTTTGCTTGCCACGAACAACATAGCAAAACTGTTATAGACAATAGGAATTTTGATAAAAATTAAAAATTTTAGTAAAATGATTAAATATTGCTCCATATTGATAAACTGTAGATCTTTTAGGCTAGTGCCTTTTTTTGAATTTTTTTATTTTTTATTATTTTGAAGGATAAGTAAGATTCATATTACAATTTCAAGTATAACATAATCAATAGTTATCTAAGACTAACATCTAAATTGTTTCTGAGCGCGATAAGTAGGGTAGATCAATTTACATTTATCTAAATGTGCTAAAAAATAAATAAAAAAGGCAATATAATACTCAAACAAAAGTATTTAAAAAAATGAAGTAAAGAAAAACACAATTTTGATTCAACTACATGAATTATTACACCAAAAAAAAAAGTTAAAACTCTATATATAGCTCAATACATTTATGCAACTTCTTACCAACCTAATTCATTTACCAACATATATATTTTAAACTATCATATTTATTCTCCATCATCCAACAACAATTAGAACATTATAGAAAATAAAAAGCTTATCCATGATGCGTTATCAAAGTATTTTCTTAAGAGAATTTTGTCAAATCATCTAGAAGACTTAGATTTCCTTAAAATTTCTTATGTACTTTTAAAATCTTTTAAAACAACCTCTCAACTTTGCTGCTTTGTCGGATCATGAACACCAAGCTGAGCAGGGTGTGACAATGTGTCTCTTTTGATGATAGAGAATACAATCGAGATTGTCGAGCTTGATTTCAAAGATGCAATAGTCCATTGTCTAAGAGACAGAAAAGCATGAAAAAGAAAAATAAAGCAACAAGAACACACCCGAGGGGAGAACCCAGGGCAAAAACAACCCTGTGCAATCCCCCTTCAAACACCAAAAAATATACTTTTATTGAGAGATGACTTGCCATGCAAGCGCACCTATCATGGCAAAGGTCGGACGACAAACATACATGACTCCTTAAAACTAGGCTTTCTGGCTTTCTCTTGTCTAAATTCCAAATCACTTACAAGTTGCAACATCTATAATTTACAAACATCAATTTCGCTTTCTCACAACCATGACTAAATTGACACCAATGAAATGCTCTAAATTGGCTTCTATTTTGCACGCTGCAACTCTTTGGAGGTCATCTTGTTAAGTAGAAAATACCTTATAACAATCATTACTGTAGCACCAAAAATCGACAAATATAAGTCGTACAAAAGAGAATAACAAAAAATGGGTCTAAACAACCAAGTTTCCATGGCAAATAGTGTAAGAACATAAAAACTAAAACTATTGAATATTCACAAAATAAGTTTGAAGAAAGTGAAATAAGGGACAAAACAAGTGCAAGAATTATCTCGACTGACAATCCATTTATAATTTGTATCTACGAAAGAAAATTATAATAATAAAATATTTATTTTATTTGTTAATTGATTAATTGTGTCACCTAATAATCAATCAAATACTTCAAAAGAAAATAAAAATCTTGAATTTTATTCTTACCACATGCATTGTCAACTCGACTCAAGAGAAGGACTATTCGAAATCTAAGTTGCACCATTTCTATTATCAAGACCACTCTTAAGTTGAGTGACCGGCCAATCTGAGGAAAACAAAAGTTGAAAAACCATGGTTGAGGAAATCCAAAAAATTCAAAGTAAAAAATGAAGTTGAGGCAATATTAAAAAAATTTAAATTGGGAGAAACCATAATTTATATATAAAATACATGATTAATAAATGAATAAAATCTTTTTTATTCTAAATAGATTGACAGTTATAAATCGATTATTTGAGACAATTACTTAACTCAATGTGATTAACATAAAGACCTTAACTCACTAAAACCATTCATAACATTTTAAAATTTTAATCTAAATAGACTGAATTCTAAAAATTTAAAATTTAAAATTTTAATCTAAATAGACTGAATTCTAAAAATTTAAAAATACCCTTTCTTGTCTTTCTTACTACTCTTTTACCATGTTTTTCTTCTCATTTTCATTTTGATTTTATTTAATATTTTGTCTGAGCTTTTAGTTTTTGCCCCATTTCAATTACACAATAATCTTAATGGTTAACATAGTCATTTAAGATCAAGTGTAGGGGTCAGTCTTAAAATTTTCAGAACTTTAATATCCAATTCCAAGGGCCAATTCATAATATTGTAAAGTTAAAAGACAAATTCATTTTTTTTGTAATTTAGGGGTCAATACGTATTTCATATGAAGATACGGCCCAAAACGTAATTCATTAAGCACACCCATCAGGAAAACCAGTTACACAACCGCCGCCGGCGGACGGGGCTGGACGCTGCCCGCTGAACGGCCAGAACTCCGGTGATCGTAGCCTGCCGTTTAAATCGTCCAATCATGGTGTTCGACATACCCAAAAATAAAAACGATCCGACGGTTCGATTTGCGTAGATCCAAAAATTAACATTCGGAATTACTCTTTCCGCCGGCCACCGTCGGTCGGTGATTCCGACGATTTTAACCGATCATCCAATTGCCACCACTCTGGTGGTTCACATATCCAAAAATCAAACCAGTATAACGGCCACGTTTTTCTAGATCTAAAACTTAATTTTTGATCAAAGAATTCCGTTTTTGCACAAAGGTCGTCCATCACCGTCACGACAAATTCCAACCATCAGACTGGCCTTGCCTTTGTGAGCGACATTCCCGAAACCCAAAAAGATCTAACGGCTGGGGGTCATGGTGGATCTACATTTAATTTTGGAAATAACCCATCCCAAACGCGTGTGCGTATATATATATATATATAGATCGGAAAACTGGTCGCCGAAAATCTTACCAAAGGTTGGTCGCTGTATCCGCCGGAGACGAAGGGATTGCGGACGGAGACAGAGGCTGGTCCGCCATCGGCGGCTTCTTGAGTTGAATGAGAGAACCATTGGGTTCTTTTCTTTTTAAAGTGATTCCCTATTCTAAATGGGCCAGCATTCTCCCTCTACCTTTGGGCCGAGAAAGCGTTGGGCTCAGCCCATTCCCTATCTTTCACTCTTTATTCCTTTTTATTTTTCTACTTCTTTTATTATTTTATATTAAATTTCAAAATAATCTAAAATTATTCAAAATTTTCTTGTCCTTACAAAAATTATATCAAGTGATAAATAAAAAATCTAAAAATGTGATATTAAAATGCTAATAGTAATCAAATCATAAATACATAGACGATATAAAATTTAAAATATTTTAATTTTCTCGCTCATTATGGGTTATATCAAAAAAATTAATTAAAACATTAAAATTAAACACAAATTTGAAATTTACCGAGAGTTAAATTGATTTTAAACAATAAAATTTTATGTTTGGTAAATTTAAATTGAACTAATTTAATTTAAAGTGAGATAAATTTTAGGGTCGAATCTTAATAAGATAAGTTTGGAGAGATTGAGTTTAAGATAATAGCTTCTTGTATATTCTAATTTGTCCTTTTATAATATTTAAAATAAATTTTAAATTTTAATACTCAATATCTATATTTTCTCCTTAATTTATATTTATATAAAAATACATATTTTATAAAATTTCTTTATTTTCATATTACACATAAATATCTATACAAAATAGGTTTGTTAAACCATATATTTTGTAATCACATATTATATTGAGATTTGCTTAAATATTCTTTATATATACAAATAAAATGTATATATTTAAAAAAACAAATAAAATATTTAAAAATTCTATCACTTTTGCTCTCTAAAACATCTAATGTTGTCTTATTTTCATAAAGAATAAATCATAACCTATAAAATTAAATGGTTAGCAACATGTCAAGGGCTTTTATCGCTCTACTTTACTATTGCTCATAATACTTCTATCTCTCATCAATGCCAAGACCATCAAAATTTCTTCAAACAACAAAAAAAAGATAGAATTTGACAGGAATATGAGCAATTAAAGAAAATATGGTTGTGTTATTTCACTATCTCTATATAAAAAAAACATTTACTTTCAAAAAAACAAATAAACGTTATTATGATTAAGAGTAGATAACTACTCCCTTACTCAAACTATGACATACCAACGTTGTCAAAAAACATGGGGATGCTACAAAACCTTACAAAATAGAACCAAAAAAAAAATTGCATTTCGGGCTGTCAAACACCTCAATTCTCCCTAACCCATTTGGGCTAGGGATTCTCTCTCTCCCTTTGGGCGAAGAAAGGGTTGGGCTCAACCTATTATTGATCTCGAAAACAATTCTATTACTGATTTTTTTTTAATAGGTCTTGAAATAAAATGAACTTTTATTGTACTTAAATTGAGGATACAAATAAGTAAAATTTCTCTTTTATTTATTATTTTACCATCTTACCCTTACAATTATTCTAAATTTTAGGTCTTTACAGACATAGTTTCGAGTAAATTAATACAAAAAATAAACGATTACATTTATAATACATATGTAAAAATATATAAAAACCAATAATAATAAAATCATAAATATATAAACGACATAAAATCTAAAACATTCTTTCATTTTCCCGATCATAAACCCTAAACCTTAAAACTAATTAATTTGCATTTGGCATTAACTTTGAAAGTGGGGTGAGGTGAATTTGCTTTCAAATACCAATTTATGTTTATCTAACTCAAGCCAAAGTGAGATCAGCTTTTAAGGTAAAAACTCAATGAGATTTAGTTTGAAGAGATTATGTTTAAGGGAATTTTTTTTCCAATATTTCAATTTTGCCCCTTTATTTATAACAAATAAAACAAATTTTAATTCCTCATACCCAATAAAAACCCATCAATACTTTTTCTTACTTTATATTTATATAAAAATATATATTTCAAAATATATAATTTATTTTCATATTATTCATAAATATCTCTATAAAATAGATTTGTTAAATTGTATATTTTGTAGTCACAAATTATACATAGAATTGTTAAAATATACTTTATATATAATAATAAAATTTATATGCAATTAGTTTATATATAATTTAGTTATAATTTTTATGTCATTTTTAGTCATTTAACATTCTATTATTTTATCAAATAGTTAAAATTGAAACTTATATTAACTCGTGTGATCACAATCTGGGCCGCTTGGGCCTGTCCAACTTTTTAGATCGTTTTCTGCCCAATATGGTACCGTTATTTTTAGTCAATCAAGGCGTTTTTTTTTTTTTTGACATAGTAAGGGTCCAAGGACAAAATTACTCAAAAATATATTTTTATATAATCAAACTCACTTATCTCATTTACCTCTCCTCAAAGCCCAATATCATCATCTATTTACAATGAATATCAGCGTGACCATGTATTTACAATGATCCATTAGAACTCTCCCATGACAGAATTCTAACACAAATAGGATTGGGGAATATTCGTTATCTATCTAGAACGGATGCAACTCTTCTTCATCCTCCTTTAGAACGGTTGTTTTTGGTGATTTGTTGCGTTGTTTGGAGAAGAATGATGCAGTAGTAACGTGCCTTTCTTCTTCAACAAGGGGTTCTTTGTCACAGATAGTATAGCCTAGGTAAGGGTTTTAATGCTAGTTTTCTAATGCTAGTTTTAATATAACCACACTAGCTAACCTTGTTACACCCACCAACTCCAAAACTTTTCCATCCTTACTTGGCCCTGAAAATTTCAAGTGTGGTAATATTGGAAAAATGTCCTCAAACCAAAAACCCTCTGGATCAATTAGCAATTCTAATCATCAATTATAGAAAATGAATAATGCCACTCGGTCCTTTGTGGGCAGCATCGACCAACCAGCATGTGCTACAGAAAAATTCTTAAGTGCCCGAAATAACACTAGCTTAAATAGTGATTCAATGCCACGACTGATAGCTCTACTCCTACGTGAACAATAAGGTGACAGAAAATGTGAACTAAAGTGAAAAATATTTTGAGATTCAGCACCCCCAATTGCTTACTGAAATTGCAGTAGCGTGACAGAGAAGCATAGACAAATACACAACAGAAAAGGGGAATTGTTATTCCCATGAATATAAGAGTGTTGACCACACCACAGTGGAATGTGGTTTCATCTCCATCAGTTCAAGTTATCACAAAATCCAACACTTATCACGGAAAGCGAATAAATTGAATCACAAAACAATCACGTTCTCAGAAAGAACCACAAATCAGTATCAGAAGGCATCAGTTCTCCAAGGTGATTTAGCATCATGAGAACAATTCAGACGCAAATTACCCATTTGTTAATGAGATTCATCCTTTGCCGACTGAAATCTTAAAATTGAAAAAACAAACAATTTGTAGACATAATGAAAAACACTGCTACCCATTGAAATCTAGATCCACTTCAGCTTAAGATAAATCAGATCTTTTGCGAAATAGAAGCGATCAGAACCTGTCGGGATTCATTATAACATCACTGAAAATCAGAGGATTGACAGACAATTGAATTTCTATCGTCACTTCGCTTCTACCAGTCTCCCCCAATCTCCAAAATCTCACCTCCCAAACAGCGAGCGAAAATGCCACAAACCACAACAAAAGAAATAACAACAAAGGAAAACAAAATCGAAGAAACAAAAACTGTCGAGAATGCTCAGAACTTCTTAGAGGATTGTGTTGCCGTCACAGACGAACTCATCCGTCTCTGGTACACAGGTATTACTTTCATCAAAGCATTTTTATCAACAGAGAAAAACAATACGAACAAGACGACACAGAGATCTGTCAGATCTGTTCAAACTCAAAACCAAACTCACAAACGAAGAACACAGAAGGGAGTAGAGAAGTTGAAGGAAGAATAAGAGAGGCGGAGATGGAACGAGAGAGACAAGACGCAGCGAACTATTTATAGGCAGGAAAACCCTAAATGGCTAAAGGCAGAGATTGAAGCTGCAATGTCGATGGCGGCGAGGTTCAAGAACCCTAGATAAATTGGGAAAATATTAAATAAAGAAATAACCAAGTATGCTTTTAATAAAAAATAAATTCTGTTATGATAAATTTAAATAAGGTAACGATAACCATAACCCAAACACTGAATATAAAGAACCAAAACAATTTTAAAATAAAAATAATAATAATGTTTTCAGATAATCATAAACGATGTCGTATGATCAAAAATCAAAATAAATGATAGTGACAATAATATTTTTTTGCTTGCGATAGATTTATCTGACGTGGGTATAAAGGCAGTGTATCTTTTCTTTGATTTTATCTGTATCAAATAATTATTATATTATTTAATATAAATAATATAATAATTTAGTACAATTGAGACTTATGTACATGAAGAAAATATATTTTTTATTTTTTATTTTCTATTACAACCATTTTTACTTTATTCTTATCAATTGGATTTGACAGGGGTTTGATATGCAGGCCATTCCAGTGAAATCTAGATTAATGGGGAAGACAGTAAAAACATCAATGCTAAGGCTCTGTTTGTTTGGGTGAAAAATATTTTTTATTTTATAGTGTTTAGTAGACAAAAAAGATAAAAAAATATTTTTATATTGAAAATATTTTACACTAAATAATATAAAATAATTTACTAATTCAAGATCCCTAAATTATTTTCCTGCCAGAAAACATATAATTTATTTTTTCTATCATCAAAACATATTTATATATCTATAAATAAATATATATATATATATACATAATATGCATACATGTATACATAGATTCATGTATACACATACACATGAGCGCAAACAAATAGGCCTATGCACACATGGCTAAATTCATATTTTTACTTTGTACTTTCACTTTTTTTGTGTGATTATTTAAAATTTTTTATCATTTTAATTATAAATCTGAATCAAATTTTTAATCCAATTTAATTCTTATACTTTAATCTTTTTTACGTGATAATTTAAACTTTTTATTGTTTCAATTACACCTATAAAACTATATTTTAAAGTCAATTTAATCTCATATACTTTCATATCTAAAAAAAAAAAGTAAAGTAAGATGACAAAGTATACGTCACATTCTGTCAACATCAAAGTATAGGGATTAAATTGAATAGAAAAAACAGGTCTAAGGGTGTAATCGAAATAATAAAAAATTTAAATTACCACACAAAAAAAGTCAAAGTATAGAAATTAAATTAACTCAAAAATACAAGTCTAAGCATATAATCAAAACAATAAAAAGTTCAAATGACTACACCTAAAAAAATGTGAAAGTACAGAAGCAAAAATATAGGTTTGGCCATGTATACATAAATATATGCATCCACAATGCGCGGACACACACATATATGTATGCATATACATACAAACACAAATATGCACACAGGTGATGTGACACTCTAAATTTTTAAAACGTCCTATTAAACACCTCTATTCTAAAAAAATAAAATATAAATAGCTCAACAAAGCAAATAAGAGCATGCACTAGTTAGCATGATTAGCAAGGCCTATGTTTCGAATGAAGGCATAAAAATACCCTTATACGATGACGAGAACCAAACAGCTAAGTGGGAATGACTTGACAACAGGAATTGCTCGATGACAATAACATAATGGCTCTATAGGTTTTGATGTCCTGATGTAAGAAAAGAATAGAAAAATGAAAAAAAAAAAAAATATGTCGACGTTTAAGAATGGTCGACTGAGATTCGTCGCCCCGCAATGATCCAGCAATCACAAATATGAGAGGAAGAAAACAACAACACCATCAACAAACAATACGCCCGAGTTTTTTACGTGGTTTGACCAGAATGATGCCTAGTCCATGACTGTCCTCTGATTCTTTTTGGCAGAGTAACAGTGTGTACTTTTTATCATCTTTGTACAATATCTTTTGACCCCTTATTTATAGTGTAGGGTATTGACAGTTTGCACAAAGTTCAAAGCAGTGGGGCCACATCGTGAGGGACAATGTGCCCTTATTATCTCTAAAAAAAATGGAGTAAAAGCTCCGCACCATGTAGGGGCTGGCTTTCCACTGATAAGAACAGGTGGACATCAAATTCGATTATTCAGCTTCGTGGTCTTCTTTGTGAGTTGATCCAGTTGACCAACGAGTTAAAGTCGTCACCAGGAGTTCGCTCGCTATCGTGATCAGAGCTCGTGTTTTAGCAAATATGCGACCTCGAGGAGATGGCTTCGGCATTGGGCCTCAGTAGGTTGGGCCTTATTATTGGACTATTCTCAGCCCAAAGTAGTCCACACAATAGCCCAAGGCGGTTCGAAAAATACCCATAACACTAGCCCCCCAGCTCGTGGTGCGATCTTCAGAGCGCGAGCTGATGTATGCAAATCGGATTGGACTATGCAAGCTGTCAATCCACCTTCTAGACTTGCCCAATCGTTTCAAATTGCGTTGTTTCACGTCGCATGTCTTGTTTATGGCGCCTTTAATGCGCACGTTCCCCATAATCACTCAATCATTATGTCTATGAGCCCCATACTCCCGCGCACCACCATTGGATCTAGGGCAATTTGTCGGTCTCTTCATTCAATGGTGGAGTACCTTAAACTATAAAAGCGAGGGGAAATTCCTTTCCCCCCTTTACTGTATCATTTAAAAATACTTCTTACTTCTACAACCTTCTTCTTTATCCCGACTCCAAGACTTCATTACCGACGGTTCTGAGTCTTCTCCGCCCTTCACCGTTGCTTTCTTGCCAGTTCCTCCCCCTGAATTTTGTACCAATTGATCAAGAACAATAAGTTTCTCGCAGTTTTTTGGTTCATTTCATCTTTGTTCTCATTCTTTCCGTCGATTCCGTCCCCATGTCTCGCTTCTTGGCGATGGCTGTGCGTCTTTTCAGGCAAGCTTTCATTTATTTTAGGATGCTTAATGGGCTTAGAAATTTAGTCTCATTTCTTTTGAGTCATACCTTATTGCGAAGCGCACGACCTAATAGGTAGGAAATGTCCCTAAGAACTTCGGTTCGTGAGGGCTGATTTGTTCTTAGCTATCTGACACTTTTTTCTTTTTGTCTTTTTATTGTAGATGTCTACATCAAGTCAAAAGCGCCACAACCACAGGGTAGAAGACGATGATACCTCTAGCTTTTTGGGGTACAGCGGAGGGATGCTGTCAAGGACTACTCAGGACGTGGTTTTGTCTAACTCCGAGGTCGCTGAGAGGGTTCCTCAATGCGCCGCCCCTACAGTCGCCCAGCAAGTTGCCAAGGAACGCACAACTTGCTAGGTCTTCAAGCGTTATCCTTCAAAGCTGACGATCAACAAGCTAACATCATATGCCTCTACGTATCGCCTTCCCTACGGCACACATCTGATGGTGCCTTATCCTGGTGACCACGCAGCTTTTCCTCTCACGGGGTTCGTGGCCGTTAACCTCCAACATCTAGAATTTGGTTTTAGGTTTCCACTCCAACCTTACCTCATAGCCATTTTAAACGATCTAAAGCTTACTCCTTTCCAACTAACCCCCAACTCTTACACCCAGATAACTTTCTTAGCCTTTTTCTTCAAAAAGACTAAACTTCCCCTTCCAACCCCTAAGATCCTTAGGTACCTTTATTCTTTCAAAGGTACCAAGGACGGGTTATATTATATGGAAGCTCGTTCTTCATACTGTAAGAAATTCTTGCCTCAAGGGAAAGCCAAGGGCAAGTCCAATGTAGGGGACTACAAGTCCCAGTGGTTTTACATTTCCTTTTCTTCCCTCCAAGACCTTAATATTTTCAACTTCATTCTTGTATCGAGTAAGTAGTTTTCCAGCTCGCACTTACAGTAACAATTTATTTGTTATAACTCTTTATTTACAAGTGTCTTCTCAATTTCGCAGACGTTGATGGTGGGAAGCCCGAGCTGACCATCTCTGAGGCGCAAGATCTTTAAAAAGCTTCAGAAACGAAGACGACTGCAAGTTCTGCGATTCTCTGCTTTGTGACTACTAGCTCGCTCTGTAACACCCCGCCTTCTAGGGCATTAATATATGCTAGGATTTTTTATTTTTTTTACATCAAACATAAACTGACAATAAATCCTCAATATAACATTTATTTAATAACACTCTCAAATATAACAAATGAATGATACTTTTCTTACATAAGCGGAAGCAAGATCAGAATCTGTAGGAAATCTCAGAACATAACATGTGCGAGTACATACACATCGCTTACTTAACATAACATTACAGACATTAATAAAATCTTAACAATACATCCGGATAAAACAGATAGTTCTAGTCCCACATGGGACCCACAAAATTCCCACCACGATCATGCCTCGACTACTTCCTTGCCCTTCCGACTGCTTGCCTCGCCTGGAACGTGGAATATTCCAGGGACATAATCCACTATTAGAAGATGAAATCTTCTAAGTGAGGGTTAGATAAGTATGAATGAATGATGCATGATGCATGGACGTTTATTAATATATACCCCTAATGTAACTTCCCAGGCCCACTAGCCCGGTTAGGAATCCTAGGCAAAATCCCGAACCTCTACAGGATAGGCCTAGCGTTATTCCCTCAATCCCTTGGGGAATTACGGCTATACTCTGAGGGTATCATCCCAACCCCATGCACGAGTTTCAATATGACAAAAATATCGTGTCGTGCACATATCACGTTTTCCCATGCAACAGTATATGAATAAAATTGATCATAACATATGAAAACATCATGCATAGAATTGAATCGTATCATATATGGGAAATAGGAACAAAACCACTCACCTTTTACAGATATCGGGTTATCTCGAAAAACGTTAAACTTGCTTCGATTTGCGTGTCAATCTCGAATTTCGCATCAAATGACTCACCTCACTTCCCAAAGCACCCTAGGCAAGATATTTATTTAATTAATCAATAAAACCTATTTTTCCTCAATTTTCTTGCCTTTTTCTCCATTTTTCCTTTATTTTTCCTTATTAAAATCTCAAAATAAATACCTAGACTCAATTTTTTTCAAATATTTTTACATAGGAAATTTTAAAATAATTTTCTAAGATATTTAAAAAAATTGCACAAAAAACCAAGGCCGCACGCGCCCACACGCGCTGGCGGGTGATAGGGTGAGTGAGACTAGCGCGTGGGGCCCACGCGCCGGTCGTCTTCTCCGGCGACGGCTATGCCAGAAAATTGCGAAAGCTACGCCATTCGAAAGCCTATCAAGAATCGATCACAATGGTATCTGATTGGGCTCCAAAGGAGGTCGAAAAGTGCTCCAACGAAGCGTTTGAAGTCTCGGCCAGGCGGACCGCCTAGGTTTCCGGCGAGCTTCGATTTCACCTTCGTTTCTGCTCCGTTGCTCACGAAATACTCCAGAAATGACCTTCAACCTATGGGCAACAAAAGCCCTTTATCCGTTCCTCTCAATTTGTTCGAAATGGCCCTCGATTTGAAGCTCCAAGTTTGATAATTTTCGGCCTCTTCGACCTCTATTTATAGGCGATCTTCGAGCTACCAAATGGCCTTGGATGGCTTACCCATGGCCTTAGGAGTCTTCACCGCCCCTAGATCGATCCAAAAGGGCCGATATTCTCCTACAAAAGCGAGTTGCAGGTGACCCATTTTCGGCCAGCTTTCTTGGCCCATTTTTTTCGAAATTTCGGCTACTCCGGTGGCCGTTGTCGGCTCATGATGAGTCCAACGAGATCCCTGACCATCCTTTGTGCTAGCCCATTTCCTGAAACGGCCAGCCAGAGCTTGTTCGCCATTGTCAGACTCCATTGCTATGGAGTTTCTGAAAATTACTGATTTGCCCCCTCAGATTTGATTTTTCCATTTTGGCCTTTTTCCTCACAACTCCAATACTTTCTTTAATTTCATTTGAGCCCCTTAGGTTCCAATCTTTCAATTTCCTCTTTGTCACTTTTGCAAAAAATGACATTTTGACCCCCCCTCGAGCAATTTTAGAAAATTGCACTTAGGCCCGTTTTTCCGTTTAGGCTTTAAACCTACTCGTTTCTTCTTGATACCTCTGAAGGGTTTCTCTACTCGGCAAAATGAAGCTTCTCATAGCTTCCGTTATCATTTTGAGAGTCTCCTACTAGAATTTGATTTTGCAGCTTAAATGACGGTTGCATTTTTGTTGTACCAAAAATTGTTCCAGATCGTATTTCTTTCGGTCCTAAAAATCATGCCTCGAGATGCTCGTTAGAGGCGTGCCTATTTCTTTAGACATTTAAGCCTTAGGGTATTCTTTTCGGTTGATTCGGTAAATTTTTCAGACTTTTCAGTTACCTAACTTTCCCGAATTTCTAATTTTTCCTTTAAAATAATAACCCAAAGTTTTTGGGTATTACACGCTCCCCCTTTCGGCATCAAGGATGTCAGGAAGGAGGACATTGGAGTTTGTGGCCAAAGGGAGATAAAGTCAGTCTTTGACGAGGTTGACTTTAGAGAGAGCCCTGTTAGGTTGAGTGGTGCTCGTAGAAAAGTCACAGTTGGGGCCTTGCTAACGTCATCGGAAGCGATGAAGCTCCAGCTCGAAATACCCGGCACGTCTGCTATCTCGAGCTTACCCAAAGTCGTTCGCACATCCCCTTCTCCCGCCAAAGTCTAAAGGGCGGGAGCTCGTATTGAGGCAACTAGCAAGAATCGTTACCTCATCACTTTGCCTGGTCCCGACTTCGCACCGACTGCTACGGTTCCTTCAAATCCCATTCTTGCATGCGTCTTCTCGCAGCGTGCGGAGGCCACAACTGCAACAAGTCATGGTAAGTATGTGGTTCACGAGGAGGCTCTTGGTGCTGAGAGAAAAAGAAAAGCTCCCCCAACTTCACAGGTCATTCAGCAAGCTCAGGTAGATAGGAGGAAGAGAATAAATGCTTCTGGCGAGCCGAGTGCTTCTGAGGTCGCGGTCGATGGGACGTACTTTTCCCCTCTTCTCGACAGCTTAGATAGGGTCCTTGGTAACTATACCAAGGCTCTAAATAGGAACGATGTATCGGGTGATGCACTCTGCGACTATGTTGCTCGCCACAGTCTTTTGGTAAGGTTCTTCATTCACCTTTCTACTTCTTGTCTTATCCCTTTCAGATGTACTGACCTTTCAAAACCTATAGGCTTCCTTGGGCATCTTCAAGCAGATAGAAGAAAGAGCTCAAGCCATCAAGGAAAAAAAAAAGCTCGAGGCTGTCATCGAGGTGCTGAGGAAGGATAAGAAAAAGTTGGAAGAGAATCTAGCTTTTTTGACCAGTGAGTCCAAGAAGTACCAGAACATGGTTGAGGGCTTAGAGCACTGAATAAGAGAGTCCGAAAGAACCAAGAAAGAGGTCGAAGACGAGCTGTTCCTCCAGAAGCAGATGTATGATTTAGCCTCTTTCGTGGCCACTTCGAAGCTGAAAATGCTGAGGCAGAGCTAGCTTCAATGCAAGGTGATTTAGAGCAGACCCGGCAACAAGCCGAAACAGTAGAAAATGAGGTCGAGAAACTGAAGGTCAATGTCGAGGTACGGGTCACGAAGGAACGCGAGGAGGTCGAGTCAGACATCTGCAATGCGTTTGTTTTCACTTTGTGGAAAGCGCATCCAGATCTTGACTTTTCTTGCTTTGGCAAGGAAGGAGTGGAGGCGGTGAAGAAATTTGTTGTTGATGCTGCGAGCTCCAGAGTCGCCGGCACCTCGTTCAAGCCCGATTAGACCGTGGTCGATCTCTCTGTTAAGGATGCCAACAATCTTGCTCCCCAAGATATAGCAACGCAAAGCTCAACTCCTCTAGGCTATTAGACTTTCTTCTTTTTCTTGCTTTATTCTTGTACTTGGATTTTGGAAGCAATACACTTCTCTTATTCAATCGAATTTTTGTTTCTTCGTCATTTGTTGCAAATTGAAAGCCGAACATAAAGATCGTGCATAAGCTTAACTCTAATTAATTCAAGAACACTTTTAGCTCATAGCTGATAAGTCTTAAAACTTAAACAACTTTGGATAATATATTAAGTAAGATATCGTTAGTTCGAGCTGTAAGTCCATTAGGTCATGATCACGGGATCAAATCTAAGCTAACATACAGTAACTTGATGAACGTTAAATTAAATCACATTTTGCCGTCAAGTTATACACCCAAGTAGATCATAATTCGATCCCAGCTAACGTATCATAACTTTTATGGGCTTAGCGAGGTCAAGATAAACACCCATGTAGGTCATAGTCCATGACTTTTGTTAAGATGAGAGAACCCCAGCTAGTGAACGATGACTTATAAGTTTTTAGCCAAGGTGATAGCTTAACAAGCGCTAAACGATAACACTATGGTCAAGATGAATGGGCTCTAGTTCACCGACCACGACCTAGGGCAAAGACTAATATGAATGCTTAGATAAGTCACAAACCATGGCACATTGGCCAAGTTGAATGGGCCCCAGCTCGCATATCCTAGCCTTTTAACCCCGAATTAGAATTATTTCTTGCCACTTAACATTTAATGAAAAGTGGAAATAATAAGTGTTAACAGTAATGATAATAAATTCACTTCATTAACAGAGCAATGTCAGTATAAGTAGAACATTAGTCAAACATCATGCAAATAGAAGATGTTGCTTATCAAAAATATGGTACGAGATGATCCACGTTCCAAGCTCGTGGGACTGTAGCTTCATTCATATGCTCCAGGTGATATGCTCAGTTCCCAGGTTTTCTTTGATAGTGTAAGGGACTTCCCATTTCAAGCCTAGTGCCTCGTCGCTGGCCTTCCAAGCTTTGGGAAGAATAAGGCGCAGCACGAGGTCACCGATGTTATAGCACCAAACTCAAACTTTTCGATTATAATATCTCGCGATCCGCTATTGATAGATAACCACTCTTATGCGAGTTTACTCCCTTGCTTCGTCGAGTAAATCAAGGTTTGTGACCAGTAACTGGTCGTTATCTTCGGGGTTAAAAGTGGCTTTTTGTTGACTGATCACCTCATTCTCCGCAGGGATCATTGCTTCAGATCCATAGACCATAGAGAAATGAGTTTCTCCTGTGGTGGTTTGAGTTGTTGTTTGATAGGCCCAAAGTACCATTTGTAACTCATCCGCCCAAGCCCCATTTTTGTCTTCCATCCTTGTCTTCAAAATCTGCTTGACTATCTTGTTAACAGTCTCGACTTGACCATTAGCCTGAGAATGATCCACGGCGAAGAAACTCTTCTGGATCTCCAAGAATTTGCAAAACTGGACAAACTGCTCACTGGTGAATTGGGTTTCGTTGTCTGTGCCTATCTGTAGGGGAACTCCGAATCTACAAATGATATTACTCCAAACGAAATTCTCCACCTTTGTCGTAGATATCAGTGCGAGCTTCTTCGCTTCCGCCCATTTGGTGAAATAATGAATTGCTATTATAGCATGCTTACATCCATCGTGAGCTGTTGGGAGTGGGCCAATTAGATCCATGCCCCAAATAACGAAGGGTCATGGGCTGCTCATCTGCTACAGGTAGGCTGGTGGATCTCTTGAGATCTTTGTGAACTTTTGGCATGTGTCACATCTCTTCACTAGGTTCATAGTGTCATGCTTTATCGCGAGCCAATAGAAGTCTTGGCAAAGTGCTTTTTAAGCCAAGGATAGCCCCTCGGCGTGGTTTCCACAATGACCTGCATGGATTTCCTTGAGTATCATTTGGCAATCGTGATCATCGAGGCATCTTAACAATGGGGTGGTGAACCCCCTTTTATAGAGCATATCATCATGAAGATAGTATCTGGATGCCCGAGCTCACACACAACTCTCCTCTATTCTATCGCCTGGTAATTTTCCCTCCTGTAGATAATCGATAACGGGTTTCATCCACAACCCCGGGGCCGTAATGATTGCTAAAACTTCGCTTCAACCTTCCGTGCTTGGTGCTGCTAGGAACTCCACCGGTATGGTTCCTAAGGAGTCTGCATCTCGAGCTGAAGCCAAGCGAGCTAGAGTGTCAGTGTAAGAATTCTGGTTCCTTAGCACCTAGCTTACCTCGCATGCCTCAAAAGTGCGCATTAAATCCTGAACTCTTTGGAGGTAGGTCGCCATCTTCGAGTCTTTTGCCTGATACTCACGTCGTATTTGACATACCATGGGTTGAGAATCACTGAAGACTGTTAGCCGTTCTGCCTTCACTTCCCTTGCCAGGAGTAGCCCTGCTAACAGTGTCATATTCTGTTTCATTGTTGGCCGCTTTAAACTCAAATCTCAATGCGTATGGAATCTTGTGCCCCTCCGGGCTTATCAAGAGCACCCCAGCCCCAACTCCATGCTCGTTAGAAGATTCATCCACATATAACTCCCAGATTGGACTCTCTGAAGACTCAGGCTCTTCTTCTGCTAGCCCCGTGAACTCAGGTGAAATTAGGAGGAACACCTCATTAGCGATGGACTTTGCGACGGAAATTTCCATCGCTAATTAAAAAAATAAAAAATAAAAAAATAATAAATTTAAAATTATTTTAGCAATGAAATTTTCCGTCACTAATACATAATAAAAAATTAAATATTAAAAAAATTTAAATAAATTTAAATCGACTACAGAAACAGTTTTGTCGCTGACTTTTATTTTTTTAAAAAATAATTAATCAATCGATGAACACATGTGCGTGCCTCTACACTCCAAGTGGCGCCCCCTTAAGCCACCATGTGTACGCTGTAATTAATCCCCCAACGCAAACTCTTTTTCCCCCTCCTTGGTTTCAATCCCAAGTCCCTCGCGTGGGCATGCGCCCACGTGATCATCCGAGCTACCAGCTATCTCATTGTATAAACTGCACATATTAATTATATACTAAATTTAGTAGTAGCGGTTTTAATTTTATTTTAAATCTTTTAAATTCATAAATTAATACTTAAAAAAATCAATATTATAAATTTTTAAGTCAACTAATGTACCACTTAAATGTTGTAATTAAATAATCTCTTAAATATTTAAATTTTATTTGATTAAAAATCAGTCTAATACATTTTTGTTCTTATAATTACAGTATCATATCAATTTAGATATTTTGGTTTATAAATAAAATACAAAAAATATGCATTTAATAACAAAAAAATTTAATTTTAATTAATTTTTTTAATTATTTAGCAATGAGATATTCGCTTTGCAAATAAAATTAAATTTTTAATTATTAATTTAATTTTTAATTATATATTTATTTTAATTTTAATTTTTTTATTATTTATTTAATTTTTTTATTATTTAATGACTAAATATTCCATCACTAAATAATATTAATTTAATTAAATAATTATTTTAATATAATTATTTAATTAAGTTAATTTTATTTAGCGACGGGACAATTTCAGTCGCTAAAAAATAAAAAATAAATTAAATAAAAATAAAAAATTTAGTGATGGGCAATACCTATCGCTAAAAAATAAAAATAAAAAAATAAAAAATGTAAAAATTAGCTATAGGGTCCATTCGTCGTTAAAAAATAAAAAATAAAAATTTAAAATTTAACGATAGGAAAATAAAAATTAAAATAAATAAAAAATAAAAAATTTAGCGATGAGAGTTATCCCGTCGCTAAAACATAAAAATAAATAAATAAAAAATGTCAAAATTTAAAATAAATAAATAAAAAATACCAAAATTTTGCCACAGGGTTACACTTGTCGCTGAAAAATAAATAAATAAATACAAAATACAAAAATTTAGCGACAAGGCAACCCTCGTCGCTAAAAAATAAAAAACGTAAAATTTAATGACGGGGTCACACCCGTCGCTAAAAAATAAAAGATAAAAAAATAAAAAAGAAAAATTTAGCGACGGGGCAACTCCCGTCACTAAAAATAAATAAATAAATAACATAAAATTTAGCAACGGGATCACATCTGTCGCTAAAAAATAAAAATAAAATAAATAAAAAATCCAAAATTTAGCAACGGGGCAACTCCTGTCACTAAAAAATAAAAAATAAATTAAATAAAGATTCAAAATTTAGCGACAGAAAAATAAAAAATAAATTAAATTTTTTAAATTATTTAGCGACAGAATATTCCGTCGCTAAATTTTTAAAAAACTAAAAAATTTGACGACAGAATATTCCGTCGCAAATTCGAATTTTCGTCTCTAATTAGCGACATAATTTTTCTATCGTTAAATCTGTCACTAAATTACGAATTTTTTGTAGTGTCTTATTCAGTTCCATTAGAATAATTTATATATCAAACTTGATGAGAATAAGTATTCAATTAAATAAGAGAAAAAACTTGAATTAAGAATAAGGATTCAATTAAAACAACTTGAATAATTTATATATAATTTATTATTATTATTTATTAAAAATTATGTGTATATATATAGAATCTCGATATTTTTTTGCAAAATTACAAGATATATCAATTACCTTTGACTTGTTTTAACCATTGAATCAAATCCTTTAATTTCACCCACACCCTCAATGCCAAATGATACCAATCTTCATAAAGCAAGTCCTACTACTAGTGCTCATTTGATTTAAAAACAAATTAAAAAAATATTTCATGCAAAATTAAGATTCAAAACCCAACACTTAGTAATTAAAAGAAAGTTCACTCCACATCAGAGTTTATACTTTTGGCATTTAAACTACTTAAACTAGTAATAAACTAAACAAAAAAATTGCCAACCAGCAACAAAAATTCCAAGACAAAAGAAACAAAGAGCCAACAACTTGGCAACATAAAGCGTAGCCAGCACCATTAATAATATACTCTCTAATTGAAGATACTGAAGCCCATATCCTGCAAGACACCAAGCAAAACAAAACACCAAATATTGAAAATTGAAATTTGAAGCAAACCTCAAAATGACCCCATCAACAGGCAACAACAAGCGAGATTAGAGTGAGGGCGACGAGTGAGCAAGAGAGACTGAAAGGCAAGAGCGAGAACGAGCAAGAGACAAGGCAGTGACAGAGAGGAGAGCGACTAGGCAAGAAACAGAGACTAAGAAAGGTAGTCAGGCAACGAGGGTGAGAGCGACTGAGAGTGAGAGCGAGGGCGAGGGAGGCAGCGACTTAGCAGCGAGAGCAAAGGCGAGTGAGTGAGCGAGAGAGATACAGCGAGGCACGAACGAGAGAAGGTTCTAGAGTTTGCAATGGGGATTTTGGAAGAGAAAGGGGTGAGAGGAAGATTTAGGTGGGGGCGGGGAGGGGGGAATTTTGGCCGGTGTTATAAAAATCATATCCCCAACGGTTTCAAAAACTGCCGGGAATGGGTTAATATCATCAACGGTTTATAAAAACAGCTGGAGATATGTATGCCATAGCAAGCGGTTTACAAAACCACGCGGGGATTGTGGTGTATTCCCGATATTTGTTTAAACCGTCGGGAAAAGTTCGCCGACAATATCCCTTCTTCTTATAGTAGAGGTAGTTGTCATCCTTAGGAATATGACGGCACTTAGGGAAAGAATGATTTTGATGACAATGAAGGCCGATGGAACAACAATGGCGATGAAAACTAGGAAGGAAAATTACCCATGGAAAACTAATGAAATAGTAATGGCAATAAAGGCGAGAAACAATATTGCCCACAAAAAGTATTCGTAAGGATCTGATACCATGACATAATTTGAGAGAAAATATAATCGATTGATTTCATTCATTCTTTACAATCCGATGTATACAATGAATAGATAAATCTATAAAATGAAAATCTTTAATTAAGGAATGTCTATAATGGAGAAAATTCCTAAATTACTAACTAAAATTACCAAATCTGTACGTTAAATCTTTATCTATAAAACTATCCATAATATTCTTAATTCACAACTTTTCAAAATTACTTGCTCAAATTTACTATTTACTCTATTAAACTTGCTAATATACTCAAGTATCATTACTTGAGTGATTTGTCATGCTTGCTCGAGTAAACTCCATCTTTTACTCTATTAACTCCTCCATTCCTCAACCCTTTTTTAGACAACTTCAATTTTAAAGGCGCGCACACGGTTTCCACTTTACATTATGAAGGTTTTGACGTTGAGTTTTGAGCAATAACAATGTTTTTAAAGTTTAATACCCCAAGCTAAGAAGGTTTTAAAGTTGAGTTTTTGGGCAATGACATCACTTTTTTGAGATTGATATATAAACTATGTAATCAATTGTATATTTTAAAAAAAAAATTAATACCCCAAACTAAAAAAGTTTTGAAGTTGACTTTTTGGACAATGACATAGTTTTTTCAATATCGATAACCTATGTCGGCAATTATGTATTTTCAAAAATAAATTTAATACCCCAAACTAAGAAGGTTTTAAGGTTGAGTTTTGAGCAATAACTACATTTTGAAATTCAGTTTTTGGGCAATGACAACACTTTTTTAAAATCAACAAACCATGTCTTCAATCATATACTTTCAACACTAAGTTTAATGCACCAAATTAATTTGTTTTCTTTATTTTTTGTTATTTAGGTTTCATTTTTATTTAATAGATGAACAATATAGTCTTTTTGCAAGTCGACTACAACAAACATGGTAAAGGAAATGACAAATTATCGATTGATTGGAATTGATGACCATTTTCTCAATTATTTGCATAATAAGTTGCAGAAACTATGCATGAGATTTAATAAAGCATTCTGCTATATAAATCGTGTATGGTCTTGTATTTGAATCTTACTGTTGAGTTTTGTAATTTATCTCTCCTGTAGAAATCATGAGACTGAACTGCAGGAGCTCTTAAAATTAGGGATTTCACCTTTTTTTGGTCTCAAGATCTAATAAAGCATTCTTTGATTTTTTTTTTTTTTTCAAACAACCCCATCGCGGGTAAGAGAGACTTGTTTTTTTCTACTCTCTATATCCAACTTTTTTTTTTATCATTTTATTACACACTTACTTAATAATATTATACATTAGAATAAACTTAAATCACAAAAAAAACTAATTCGAAATTAAAATTATCCCATGTTTAAATTTCATATATCAAACTTTTTATTTCCATTTCACCATACAATTTTTTGGTATTATTAGATATTAAATTAATTTAAAATAAAAATAAAAAATTAATCTACAATTAAAATCACTGCATGTTCAAAATTAACATTTTTGTTTAAATTTAAACATTCCCCACTCATTCACAATCGTGGAGGAGTGGGTGAGTGAGTGAGTGAGTGCAGCAGGGAATGCCTATTCTATATATTTAACTAATTTTTTGATATTTTATTATACAATTATTTAGGATAATTACGTATTAGAATAAACTTAAAATACAAACCAAAACTGATTTGAAATTAAAACTATCCCATCTTCAATGAGTTTTTCTATGTATTGATATTTTAAATATTTTGATTTTTTTATTATTCAATTATTTACTAGCTATTATTGATTAAAAACGTTAGTTTACATATTAAAAAGGATGTTTACGTAGCATCCATATTTCTTCAAAATTTTAAATAACAAAACCAATCCATATTTCAAAATTATTGGATTTTTGAATGCAAGATTAGTAAAGTAAAAATATTTTTTTCAGTTATGTTCTCAAAGAGCTTCATGGATCTGTTGCTATCTGGTAAAAATATTTTTTTCAATTTTACCATACTTAAAAATTGTAAGTTCCAACTCTTTTAATTATTGTATTTTTAAGTAAAATAATATATAAAAAATATGTTGAGAAATAAAAAAAAAAAAACTTCTTAAACCAAATCTAAATGAAAAAAATTCCATACATCGTCCAATCAACACTAGTGAAGTTTCAAATATTCTATTCCCACAAAGAAAATTGACATGACACAAATTAATATGAAAAATTCATAATAATTATACATAAAATTAACCATATAAATTTTATCATATGAATAAATATATTATTAATTTTAAATAAAACTATTATAAATTTATGTGTTACACGCCAATTTGTAAAAATTATTTGCACTTCGGAAAACTGTATGCTATAACTGAACCAAAAAACCCATCACCATGTTTGAGAACGAGACAAATTCTAAGGTCATTTCCCGTAGCCAACAATTTTCTTACAAAGACTTAAAATTTGAAATTGGCAACCAATCTTGAACGGTATAAAATTCGTAATCAAATTATCAATTGCAGAGCATTAGGAGGAGGTTTTCTTCTCAAATATATCGAGTTCTTGAACACCCTACTAAACCATCAAAATTGGGAAGGGGCACCTCATATCTCTATACAAAAAGCGAATTTGCATACCTTAGAATGCATTTAATGGTTTTACAGAAATCATGCTTCTTCTCAAGTATAAATCCTATCACAAAAGAGTTGCTAAAACTGCTTATCTGATCATGAGCTTTCAGTCATAATGCCTAATCTGTGATCAGAAGATATCACAACAAAAGAGACTACGAAAGATAAGTGAGAAGACCAGCCCTGCCTACAGTTTCTTTAGTGAACCGCTGGTGAACCAAAAAGGCAATTAGGCAATGTGTTTTGACCCTCGAGGCAAGGCAAAGAATAGGTTGAATTGGGGCTGTGTGGGGTGAGGTTAGGCCATGATGCAAGGAAATAAATCTCACGGCATGTGAAATGTGTGATGAGAGAAGAACCTTTCCATGTAATGTGGCTGGCGATGCTGCTGTGTGTCTACATGAGAATTGACTGACATTACTGAAAAATGCTACTAACCGAACAATCATCATGAACGCGCCAAATGGTTTCACCCAGAAGGTTTGCAACTGAGAGAACTGTCAACTGGGGGAAGTAGTTCTTCTCCATCACTGGTATTGTGTTTGTAACGATGACCTCTTGAAATAGACCACTGGACAACCTTTCAATTGCAGGTGGACTGTCAAGAAAAAGGCACCAAAGAAGATCAGGCATTTAACAGGGTAACATAAAATGCATCATCCCTTGGTATCTTCTCTCTTTTCAAAGAAACATTGATGACTATGTTTCTTCAAGACCATAAAAACACGTCATTAAGATCAGGGACAAATTATGATCCAAGACAAAATACTAGCCTATTCCTTTCCAATAAGCCAGAAAGCAAGAATAATCTTCAGATAGTTCTTCATCTAGCTATCATTATCTCATAAGAAAGAAGTGGGTCCCTAGTGCCCCAGCCCCCTCTTGTTATGAACTATCATAAAATCCAACCTTGGTAACCACAAACTTCCTAACATTGTTTTCTGCAGGCATTTAGCGAAAGTAAGCAAGCATCAAGCAGCATGGGTGGAGCCATTACCTAAAAACAGCATGAGTGCTGCAAGCATAGACTTCTCTGGCTCCCTCTTCATGTAAAAGTGCAGCACCTTTTGCAATAGTACCTACAATCAGCAGCAATTTACTGGTTAACCATAATAATTCAGAAAAGTATTTAGTGTCCGAAAACCAAACACCTTTCCTTTCTTTCAAAAATTCTGGAGGTAACAAAATAACACTGATAATCATTCATCATCTGTTTATGCGAAAACTGCAAAATGTAGAAAAGTACTTCAAATGGCCCACAATGGTATCAGCTTTAGTCCAATCTAAACGTCAAAACTACATTCAGGATACATAACCTAAATCTAAGTGGAGAACAAGATAAGCATCAACAAGGCATGACAACAGCAATCATCTTTTCACAAAAATATTTTATCTTATACATGACATCTGCAGGATATATTTCTGTATATATAATTATATAAGTATCTACATAAACCAGTTATAGCCTAGGTTAACTTGTTCTATCATAAAATAAGAAAAAATTATTACCAAAAAAAAAAGAAAAAGAAAAGAAAAAAATCAATAAGAAAATTAAAGAGATTCATAATTAACAGACTACAAGATAGATTTCAACAACTAAATGGCGTTAACTAACCAGCAGTGTCAATCATGTCATCCACCATAACTGCAACTTTTCCTTTAACTTCACCAATGAGATTCATTACCTGCATCATACATTTAAAATAAATAATGCACATAAGACAATATCATGATAAATAATAACAAATGACAAGCTACAACAATTCCTTTCATAGGTATCTCAAACCCATGCATTCACCAAAAAGAAAAGGCACACCAGTTGACCAGCTAATGGATGACTTCAACATCTCCTTGAGCTAAATCACAGCTAAAAAGCCAACTTAATGTCATAATTTTCAATACAAGTATCATCCAACTAATAATGCAAATACAAGAACAAATGAGGCTAGCATTCTAGTACCAGTGCCTAATTACAAGAGAGACAACTTTGCAAGACTTCAGGAGAGCTAAAATTTATCCACTTCTTCATGTGTAACAACTAGAACAAATACCCTGAACTATACAATTTCTACAAAATCCTACTTCATGTTTGCTAGTCTGAACCTTTGAAGTCAAAACCCAACTGACATAGGTCCATCATAAAAGGAAATTTAGATTCTGACTATGGTTCCTGATGGGCAAATCCCAGGTAACTAGTTTCAAGCCAACAGTGTGCAGGCCAATTATTTGAACAATAGTTACTTTTATTGAAGATAAAATCCACCTTGTAGGTAGAGCAGCAAGAGTAAACCACATAAATTGAAAAGAACTGTTTAATGTTGTGTCCATAATATGCCACACATGCTAATGAGGTTGCATTAGAAGACTGATCCATCTAAAAGAAACTGATAATGGTTCCTTGAAACACATATCAGATCAAAACTCTTTTCATGAAGTGTAAGTCAGGACAATTAAAAATAAAAATATAAAGAGCAGATAATGATGCTGGAGAAAGCAATAAATGGGAATGAAAAGTGAAAGCAAATCCCACCAGAAATTACCTCAGCATGATTGTGACCATGACGTCTTTTATCCACAATTGCTAGAGGTGCATCAGATAATTTTTTTGCAAAAGCACGTGCCCTGGCAACTCCTCCAACATCAGGTGAAACTACCACCAAATCATTACAGCAAATCCTCTTGCTAGCAAGATAATCAAGAATAACAGGCTTGTGCATGTAAAACAATGAATGAGTTAGTAAATAAATTAGTAATAATGTGGCAAGAAATGAATATAACAAAGCTAAACAGTCTGATTACCTGGCCGTACACATGATCCACTGGAATATCAAAGTAACCCATGGACTGCCCAGAGTGAAGATCACAAGCAAGAACGCGATCTGCACCTGCTTCAGTGAGTAGGTTTGCTACAAGTTTGGCAGCAATGGACTCACGCCCTTGCGTCTGGAGACAAAAAGAAATGGGAAAGGTAAGTTCACAGACACCTAACTGCCAACACAAAACATGTGAACATTGGCCGCCCAAGCCTGATGACAGTTTTGACCACCCCGTAAACATCATCTTTTCCCTTGTGGTTGTTTTTGGAATAGAAGCCGAATGAAGGAATGCTTTCATCATTCAGAGTGTCAGGCTTTGCCCTTAGAGATCACCTAAATAGGACTATCAAAACATAAATCCTTATGGCATACATGTCTGTCAGATGTCCTAAGCTTGTAATTTGTGATCTTCAGCTACACTCAGGCCAAAATCTATCAAAAGAAAAGATCACCTAATCTGCTCTTGATTTAACTTACCTTTCTATCAGCTCTGGCATATCCAAAATATGGAATCACAGCAGTGATATTTTTAGCTGACGCCCTTCGACAAGCATCTATCATCACTAAAAGCTCCATCAGATTTTCGTTTGCTGGCGGGCAGGTAGGCTGCACTAAGTACACATCACATCCTCTAACACTTTCTTGCAACTGAACATATATCTCACCATCAGCAAACCGTTTTATATTGGCTTTTGCCAGTTCAAGGCCCATGTACCAAGCAATTTCCTGCATAGTAAATTCACAAACTTGTCAAAATTATATTTGCAGGTTCAAAACAATTGAATAAGATTCTATAGTTTACAATAACAGACCCATACTGCATCACACTTCACAACAATTAGCACCTTTGAACATATTCTCTTATACCTTCTCTGTATTATTTTCTTTGTTACCTTTGACTGGAAGGTCCACAATAAACTTTGAATGAATGAATAATTGGCATAAATAAAATGTCATACAACATGACACCAGTTTCTTTAATTGTAAGCAAAAGTAGACTGAAACAGTAAACTAAAATGGGGAAAAAATGTATTTCATCAACTGAGAAAAATCAACATATCACAGTTTCAAAAAATTCATTGGCCAACAAAAATTTCAATAACACATTCGTGAACCACCAAACAATTTGATTGAGTTCGTTAAAAACACAACAAATATGAAAGTAGAATGGAAAGGTTCCTCCTTTAAAATCAAACTTTTAACCATATAAGTGACACGGTGACACCAAATAAACACACAAAATAGAACAAGTGAATTAGAAGAAACAGTTTTTTAGACAACAATCCCAACCAGAGTTTCCACCAATTTAACACTCACAAATTCCTAGAGTTAATTTCAGGAGGCTTTCTGGGTTAGTAAGCCTACTGCAACTAAGACATTGGTCTCAGTTGGGAACTCCCAACCTGCGACTCATATATGACAGAAACTGCTTTGTTAACACCTCATCCGCAAGACAGTTATGATGCATTAGTTTGGAATTCAGAACCTCTAATGTTGCAACGACATTAAACGATCTTTGGTGTGTGTGTGTGGGGGGGGGGGGGGGGCGGATTTTCACCTTGGAAAGAGAAGGATTTGCAGTGCCAGAGAATATCTTCAACCTGGTGTTGTTTCTATTAGTTGCACTCTCCAACCGCTTGGATGACAAAAAACTAGGCAGTGCTCCATTACCAAGAACCGGGAGACATGGCTTTCCATTCAGTGTTTCACCCAGATCACATTTCTGAAGGCCAAACCAAAAATACCCAAATCAACATTCATAAACGACGGCCAAACATGCATATAATCTGTATTCCGTATTCGGTTGCCGAGTGAAAAAGGAAATAAATCATAATAATAATTTTGTAGCTTTTCAGGTTTTCTAAAGCTCGCTGTTTG
This sequence comes from Diospyros kaki, assembly GCA_036245055.1. Lineage (NCBI taxonomy): Eukaryota > Viridiplantae > Streptophyta > Magnoliopsida > Ericales > Ebenaceae > Diospyros > Diospyros kaki. Next base: position 34,021,215 of record BSEG01000007.1, read on the forward strand.
CATGGGTCACTGAAAAACTTGCAAAAACCAGAAAGCAACGAAAGTCTGATTGCTCGTTTTGGTTCGATTTCTCAGAAGCTAAACGAAGGCTACGACATTTTACTACGCTTTTTCCTATCCATTCACAGAAAATGGTAAAATGTGGGAGAAGAAGTAAAGATGCCGACAAATTTTGAACCCTACAACGAAACTAAAAATGAAAACGAAACCGGTGTTTGGTATCCAAGAAAATAGAAAAAGAAATAGAATACTTCGAATTTGTTTTTTTTTTCTTTTTTTAGTTTTTCAAACGCTCGTTGCACTGGTAACTCAAAGCACCTGAACAAACCTAAAAACAACCAAAGCCCGACTGATCATTTTCGTTCGATTTCTCAGAAGGCAAACGCGCGTTACGGCAATTTAGTTATTTCTTCATTTCACACAGAGATGACGGTAAGAATATAGCGGAGAACTTACAACGACGTTCGAAAAGCAAATACGGGAACGGGACTTGTCGGAGAGGAGACTCCGGTGGCCGAGAGGACAGCGCGAGAACAGAGAAGAGGAAGATGACGAAGTCGAAGAAGACGACGAGGAGGACGAAGACGAAGGCGATGCCAGAGCCAGAGAAGCCATGCCTGGAGATTATAGATTTGGAAGCGAGATTAGGGGCTAGGGTTTGAAGTTCGGGTCCTTTGTATCAGAGAGAGAGAGAGAGAGAGAGAACCAGAGAAAGTGTGATTGTTTTGTTTTGGGAGCTTCGGTTTCTCTTTTTGTATGAATGGCGCTTCGCTTCTGCGTCATTTAACAAGGATTTCGTTTCGTGAGGCGAAGAGCTGTGCACAGGTGGCAGCCGTGCAACGACGCCGTTTCGAGTCACGGAGAATTTCCGTGTTCCTCTTTTTATACATAAAATATTTTACATAAAAAATACTTCAATATAAAACGTTTTATAAAGAAGTTTATTTTTTAATTTTATTTTTGGTATGTATTTGCATTATAAAACATTTTCTAAATATTACTTATATATATGTGTATATAAATTATGAATATACAAACAATTCTTAAAAAATAAGAAATATACACAAAATTATAACAAAAATAACGAATTAATATCACAGTCTGTAAGTTTTTGTGGTTTCAATTTTTTTAAATGCACCCCTAATATTAGTTTTAACAATTATCGTCAATTTTAATTTAAAATGATATAATAATTAAGGCACATGCAGAAAAAATTAAAACCACGAGAATTTAGAGGGAGGGTTAGTTTTGAAGCAGAGAGATGTCCTTGAGAGGGTATGTACCCACGAAATTCACATGGTCATACTACGGAAACACGCAAGTTTTTCAATAATCGTGTTAAGTGAATGAAGCCGACCGGGAGAATTTCAAAATTTCAACAATGGCGGTGGCATGGTACCACCCATCACATTGACCAATGAAGGGAGTCTTTTCAACAGTGAACGGACTGACTAATCTCCCAAACTCTACGCTACCGACTAATCACACAAACCCACACTCAGTCAAAGCTCGCCGTAGTAGGACAATTGTCCGATGATGCCCGTTGGTCCCCATCATAAACACGCAGCTAGAACAAGAAGTAACAGAGAAACAAGTCCCCGGGCCAGGCCTTCAGCTTCAAGACATAACCATTACACTGTTTTATGTGGCTATCCTCAAGCACGCAACACTCCCATACTTTAACCAGACATATCCACCTTTATTGCATTATTACGTGGCATGCGATCCGGTACATAAATTATAGTTCTTTTTATCCATTGCGGCCTTTTGTACGTAAAAAAAATCCGACTTGAACGAAACGAGTCTCCCCAGTCATTGTCGTAGAGAGAATAAAGACAAATTTGATTCCCTTCCAAGAGAACCGACATTCCTCAACTAATTTTGGGGGAAGAACGCGTACCAGAAACTTCTTCCAGTTGTGTCACGTGTAGCCATTGCTAAGCTAATTATTGGAATCCAACATCTATCTAACAAGCAAACAGCAAGAATACGTGAATGAAGTCCAGTTACATTAGCCAACCATCAAAATTCATCGCAAGCAAAGAAGATCAAGGAAGGTTGCGGCCTCATGCACGGCATGGTTTTGGCAGAAGTCACGTCTTTAGAGAAATCTAGGCATTCCGGCAGCAGTGCATCTGCATTTTGAAGACTCCAATTATCTGTATTCCGTAAGCGAAAATAGATGCTAAGGCCTAAAGCTGATAAGGACATCCTTCTAATTCAATAGAACAGTTGGGAGTACCATCAAGACCTAACAATTGAATGTGTCTGAAAAATCTTTAAACAATCAAGACTGGACAATTTTTCTTGTTAGATTCTAATAAATAGATGTAACTCACCAGCCAGCAACACCATACGACTTGATTCCTATCCTTCATCTATGCATTACATGATGTAAGACCAACCTCAAGCCCCTGGATATACATACTCTCAACCAGCTATTTCCAGACTCTGCCTATACTGGTTTACAGTGACTGCGTTGGTTGTTTCCTTTACACTGCCTCCAACAGCTGATCAGCCCGTTTTGGCTCCTGGAAAACATATTGAAATGGAAAATACAGTTAAAATGGACTCTTCCAGATTTTTGAAATACCTTGGTATTGGGCATATGTGTCTAAATGGGAATGCACAAAGCAAATGTCATAATACTCATCAATCAAACTACTCAGAGAACTCTATCCTAGTTCCTTGCAACCAAGAAAGTTTGATCCCTTAGGCTCCTTGAGGCTCCTTGATTTGTTCAAGAAAAAGATAAGAGAAACAAAATGGGCTACGTTATGGTTTATAAACAAGGCTGCATCTAGAATAATATAAATAAATATTTAACAAAACATGTAAACGAAATCAGAAAGCTTTATGATAAAAATAAATATATAAATAAACTCATCATTGTTTCCGCTTTCTAGAGGAATCATATACTAACAGTTAGGTAACCTTCTTTCTTTTTTGTAATTAACTTTCATAAACAAAACATGAAACATTTTTAGGAACCTTTTTTTTAAAAAAAAGTTTAACTAGGAAACAAAGTTTGGAAGAAAAAACACAAAATATGGTGTGATCACTTGTTTACAAAACAACATTGCCATTTATCAAAAATGTTTTCAAGATTCTCACTATTATTATTATTATTTTAAGCTAGTATTTGTTAACCAAGATATGGATTGGAAAAAATGAGATATAGAAAGCATTTCAAACAAAAGTACTTTCCATTGTATTTGTTAAATTTGCCCTTGAAAAAAAGTAACGTGACTTCTTATCTGAAATTGTCTAGATAAATTTATCTCTCTCTCTCTCCCTCCAAATAAATTTATCTTGTACCTTATAGATAAAAAAAAATGACTCATATGTCTCCCAATACATTCCAAAAAATTTAACAATCTGATAAAAATCTTAAAATGCTTATCAACCTTTATCTTGACTATTCCAACCTTATCTTGGTCCGAAAAATATTCAAAACTTATCTTAATGCATCATTATTTTGCTCATTTTAACAAACACTGCCAAAATTAGAAGAAGTGCCAAATAAGCCACTATACTTTGGCTCAGGGGCTAAATTTGTTATTATACTTTAAAAAAGATCAAATAAGCAATTGTACTTTTAGACCCCAAGCCAAATTGGACATTGTAGTTTAAAAACGATCAAAAATTGTCACTATGTGTGGTTCTTTGAATCTAGATTTGAGGTTCGAGTTGGACATTTGCAACTGTGGGGTCTTTTGATTGGGGTTAGAGTTAATGCCTTTGGAAAACGTTAAGATGACATCTATCAAAATGGCTATCGTGACCCAAAGTTTGAACATACAAAAGCTTATTTGGCCCTTTTTGAAGTACAGTGACCAATTTGGCCCTAGGATTGAAAGTACAATGGCCCTTCTGAAAATACAATGGCTTATTTGGCCCTCCTTAAAGTACAACGGCTAATGTACAGTGGCTTATTTGGCATTTCACCCTTTAAAATTTAAGTTTAATAATAATATATTCTAATAACACCATTACAGTATTGTTGTAATAACATAACTGTTTAAATCATTATAATAATACAAACAATACTACTTTCTGTGATTATATTAATGATATTATAATCATATCATAATAGTTTATGTAAAACCTGATATGGTTTAAGGTAATTTTCAAGGCCACCCTGTATATTTTAATTTGAAATTACAGGTCTTTATTGTTTGTGTTTTTCACAAGACTACCTTCTTTTAACACAATTAGTGGACTTTCCATATTAAATTTTTTTTGGCATCCATATAGCAAATAGATGTGAATGCGAATGCAAATATGGAATAAGTTCACTAACAGTGTCAACTTCCAACTTTAGTAGAAAGTGCTGATTAGAGAAACAACAAATTATGGGGATTTATAATGCCAAACTGAAACTAAAGGGGGTGTCCTTGAAAATGACCCAAACCATAATGGTTCTATATGTAATTTACCTAAAATATATAGATCCAACAAAAAAAGAAAGTATTTATGTAACACAATTGGCGATTATCAACCTCTGTTTTCTTGTTTCCATCTACTTATTCACAAACCAAACCAAAAAAAAAAGGAAAATCAATTACCAAACAACCCCTACACAATTGTCCTGAGTCTGCAGAAACATAATAGATTTCATTGTGTATTTTGAATTGTTGTTGTATTGTTTTGTTTAGTTTGTATTTTTTGTATTTTCGGTTTTGCCTTCAGTGCCAATTTTGTAATTCAACATTGTATTAGTTTTAGGTATTAAGCCGAGATTAATAATGAGAAGGATCAATGAGGCATTTTACAATTTTGTCTCTCTCTCTCTTCTCTCTCTTGAAATGGTATCAAAGCCAAAAGTGAAACCCTAGGTTCGATCCCTCTTTTTCTTCTTCTCCTCCAACGCTGTGTTATTGATCTTCTTTGGCGACGTGAGTCTTGCGGTTCTCTATTTTTCAAAGATCTATGTAGAAATTCGGTAGAGAAGATAAGAACCACCGTACCTTTTTCTCCATTACCTCTGAAAATATAATTATACAAGTCTCTTATGTACATAAGGCTTCTATTACTCATTCTTCTCCTAAGATATCTCCTAATTTACAACACTAGATTACAACAGAACTTAACTAATTTACAGCTAGAATAACTTGGGGTAACTTGAGTGAATTATCCTTATTTATAAGTGTTTGAATAGCTGGAATAATTATCTAATAGCTTCTCTATCTCCTTGAAGTCTTATCATTGTAAGCCTTATCTTCCCACACCCCCCCCCCCCCTCAAGCTGAGGAATATATATCAAATATTCCCAACTTGTCGCGAATTGATTCAAGTCTTGCTTTTGCATTGCTTTAATTAGAATATCTGCATGCTGGTCTGCAGTTAGAACATATGTTAATCTGATATCTCCTTCTTCTATTTGCTACTTTACAAAATGTCGTCAATTCGGACATGCTTCATCTGATCATGTTGTACTGGATTGTTGACAATATTGATAGATGATTTGCTATCATTGTATAGTAGCTTAGGAGAGGACACTGGCATAGAGAGATCTTCCATCAACCTTTCTACCCATACCATCTCACAAATTGTTTGGGCAATAGCTCTATACTCGGCTTCAGCACTACTGCAAGCTACAATCTGCTATTTATTACTCCTCCAAATTATTAAATTACCCCACAATCTTGTACAATATCCGGAAGTAGATTTATTACCTTCCACTGCCCCTGCCCAATCAGAATCAGCATAACTAATTATTCCTTTTTCTTGGTTCTTCTGGAATAACAACCATTTTCCTAGAGTCCCCTTTAGATATCTAAGAATGTGATAGGCTGCTTCCAAATGTCTCTTAGTGGAGAGATGCATGAATTGACTAACAATACTTACTGTAACGGCCTGCCTCTTGGAGCTCCCGTGCACCAAGAGGATCCGTGAGAGGGTCAATACTAAAATGATATCGAACAATAACACAACTAAAACTCACACTCAGCCCCTATAAAAAAACCATATCTTTTTACATCATATAACATTTCTTAACCGTCTTTACATAATCATTCACAACTTGAGCCCACCCTGCTTACATAACATATATCTAACTCAAAATTATAAAACATTACACAATAACACCCAAGACCTAGGTTCAGGAGAGCTCTGCACTTGCTATCATGACTCAACGATCTGGACCCAACTTCGTTGAACGAACCTGATACCTCGAACAATTCTCTTACCTAGAACGATGGAAAACAACGTGAGTCACAAGACTCAGCAAGCTCATGAAAGAAAGACTATCAATTAAAGATAAAACTCTTCCATAACACTCCATGCAATTTATGCCAATGCAACGTCATACCATGTCATGTCTAATGCCTACCTTGTTTCAAATGTATAACCATAAAGTAAACTACACATAAACGGTCCTTGGGGCCCACATAGCACACACACTAGCGCCCAAGTCCACATACAAACCTGTTAGTAGCCCAATATAGGCTCCTTTATCACTGCTCACACTGTGGGTCATATCCCACTTTTTAATAATTACTCACACTGTAGGTCGTACCCCAGTTTTCAATAATCACTCACAATGTGGGTCGTACCCCACTTCCCATAACCACTCAAAGCCATACATCATCACCATGCAATGCAACAAATAGGAAATGTAATGGCTTATGTAGCATAAACATGATGACAAGGCCCCCATAAACGAAGCATTAGGCCATGCTACGCCCACGTAGGAATACACACATGCGATATGCTCTAAATGCACAGACTCACCTAAGGAACCCAAGTCGGCTCTTAGACCAATCGGGTCATGCCAATGCTCACACATCCCATCACACACAAAGGGTGTCCCAACAGTGAATGCACCCTAATCCCTATACAGCACACACATCATGATATGCACAAACCAATGCAGTACCAGCTCTTCTAGCCCGTCTAGCGCTTATCGCAACAGTCGATGACTGACGCACATACATCCAACCATCAACTGCCACGACTCACGGTCGACAGTCAATGGCTTTGTACCCCATATCCTTAAAACACACATACAGACAACACTAAACTTTTATACTTTATACTTATCATTTGTAACCTCTTTCCATGACCCTACATTCACTTAGCAACATAAACATCAATATACCTTTCTCGGTCTTGCTTCATCCCGTACATAGGAAACCATCTCAATATACATGTTACCACACATTACACTTTTTCCAGTAAGACACTTCACATAACCCAATTAAACCATAGTTCAATCTACTAAGAACCTAGCCCAACAGGTTCGACATCATTCCCAAGGGAAGCAGAGCGATACGAAGCTCCGTGACGGACAAAATGGAAGACACCAAGTCATCACCACTTAACTCATCCCATTAATAATAAACCCATTAATAAAATACAAGCCATAGGGTGGTTGTCATGCGGATTATCGTTATTAATGCGTGGAACCGAGTCACGGTGAGGGAGTGTATAACATACAAGAAACCACGAAAACTTTCACAGGAAATAAAGAACGTGAGGAGAGGGTTAGGAGCTTGCCTCTATTTGCCCGATTCTTGCCTTTATGGAGCCCCCACTGTGAAGTAAAATGTCTCCTAGCAATTAATACCACCGTGACTTAAATTAATTAATTCTAAAGGCGTAATCTGCATAATCTAACCATGAAAACTTATAATTTAAATATATAGCGCTCAACCGCGAGCTCTTCTTCTCCCCTTATTTTCTCTCTGCCTCATGCTTCAAGAACGGCCAGAATCGGCCTTAAAATGGCCAAATTGGCCTTTAAAAACGCAGCAAAATGCTACTTTGAGCACAAGGCGTGATGGGCGGCCCCGAGGCTGCCACGTCGCCCCCACCGCCTTATCAAAACGGCGTTGTTTCAAGTGCCAAGGACTGATTAAAATCAGCCCAAAATTCCTCACGCACACCTACTTCCACCTAGCCTCGAACCCGCGACCGCCCGTATGCCCACCTCGCGCGCGAACTGCCTGTGCCAACTACTCCCAATAAAATAATTAATTACCTTAATTTCTTATTTCCTCAAAATGAAATAAATTCTTATTGTTCTCTAAATCTCCAAATATTCAATAACGACCTCAAGACTGGTATTAATAATTATTATTTATTTCCAATTTCGGGATGTTACACTTACAGCATAGGTAATGTTTGGCCTTGTATGACATAGATAAATAAGCTTGCCTATCAAACGTTGGTACCTCCCTTTGTCAACTTGATAATCTTCCTTTTCTTCCCTATTCTTCCAGTTAGGCTCCAGAGGCGTGCTTGCAAGTTTACATCGTAGCTTGTCGATTTCTTATAGCAAATCTAGAGTGTATTTCCTATAAGATACAAAGATGCCCTCCTTGCTTCTTGCTACTTCCAATCCTAGAAAGTACCATAGTTCCCCGAGTTCCTTCACCTCAAAAGTCCTTCTAAGCTACTTCTTTAGCCTTTCAATTTCTAGGTGGTTGTCTCTTGTAATGATGATATCGTCTACATAGACAATAAGTATTGTTCTCTTCCCATCTTTTGCAATCTTGGTAAATAGGGTATGTGAAAACATTTGTTTTAGATTAGTTTCTGTACTTAGTTTTTTCCCTTGTTGATAAATCTATTAGCATTTTTCTTAATGTAATAGGTGTGTGTTAGTTTGTTTTAAAACTGTTCAGAAGTTAGTTAAATCCGGTCAGGTTAGGCAGTTAGTTATAACTGCTTTACCCGCCTCTATGATCTATAAATAAGGGCTGGGAGGGCATGACTTATCATGAAAACAGTTGGTTATCTTGAGAGGGTTGAGCGAGTATGTACTAGGCCAAGAGAAGGGTTCAATTGTATGTTCTCTTGGGGTGTTCTTCTCTGTTTAGTCTAGGGTTTTAGACTGAGGGAAAGAGGGGGTTTTTTCTGGTGCATGTAATCGCTGTAAAGGGTTTCAAGATAGTGGAGTTTTCATTAGCCAAAGGCAGTCTGGATGTAGGTCTCATTTATGAGACTGAACCAGGATAAATCTTGTGTCTCTTGTGTGGTTTTATTGTTGTTTTCTATTCCTATTCTTGTGCTTTCTATCGAGTGTTGTGTGACTGATTTTGTGGGTATAATCAGTGAGTCCTTGGAGGGATAAGTTTGTTGTGTGTGTGTGGCGGTCTTAAGAACAACAATTTGGTATCAGAGCGCCAGGTTCCAACTCCAGCAATCCTATCAAGATTCTCAAGATTCTCAAGAAACCAGAGTCGTTTCTGGTAGGTGATTATGGCACTCTCATCGACCACTCGATATGATGTGGAGAAGTTCGATGGCAGTAATGACTTTGGTCTCCAGCGGATCAAAATGGAAGCACTGCTATGCAGTCTTGGATTGGAGAAGGCAATCGAACAAGAGGTAACTACCGAGGGAAGCTCTGAAGGTAAGGATCCTAAAACCATATTTTTAAAGGATAAGGAAATAAACAAGAAAGCATACAACATGCTTATCTTGAGTCTTGGAGACAAAGTTCTCCGAGAAGTATCAAAATTAAAATCAGCCGCTGAAATATGGATGAAACTAGAGTCTCTTTACTTAAAGAAGACTTTATCCAGTAGGCTGTATTTGAAGGTCAAATTCTTTACATATAAAATACAAGAAAATTAGAGGCTTCAAGAACACCTAGATGAATTCAATAAGCTATGTCTTGACTTAGAGAATATAGGGGTAAACTATGAGGATGAAGATAGAGCTCTAGTTCTTCTTTATTCATTGCCTAAGTCATATGAAAACTTTGTAGATATTCTACAACACGGCAAGAACAAGCTATCTTTAGAAGATGTAATAGGAGCCCTAAACTCAAAGGAATTGAGAATAAAAATGGAGGTAAAATCCACCTAGTGATGCCCTAACTGTTAGGTCTAGGAGTACCAAAAGGGACTCAAAAGGGAAGAAGGGAAAGTCTAGACCAAAGTCTAGAAATGGTAAGGGCCCTATTAAATGTTATTACTGCCAAGAGGAGGGGCATATCAAGAGATATTGCCCTAAAAGAAAGAAAGACATGGCTGAAAAGAAAACATCCGATGGTGGAACAAACCTAGTTGACCTTGGATATAACAGTTTGGAGGCCTTGACTGTCACAGAAATGGCTAGTAATAATAGTTGGGTAATGGATTTGGGTTGTTCATTCCACATGACCCTAGGAGGCATTGGCTGCAAAACTATAGAGAAATCAATGGGGGTAAGGTCTTGTTGGGCAATGACCATGAGTGCAGGGTTATAGGAGTGGGTGATGTGAGGTTAAGGATGAATGATGGCACGGTTATGACTCTCTCAGCAGTCAGGCATGTGCCTGATCTCAAGAGGAACTTGGTTTCCCTTGGAAAATTGGACAGAAATGGCCTAAAATTCAAAGGAGAGACAGGAGCCATAACAGTGGACAAGGGGTCACTTGTCTGCATGAAGGCCAAACTGCAGAATGGCATTTATATCTTGCAAGCCTCTACTATAAGTGGTGAGGCTACAGCAGTGAGTAGTAAATCTCAAGATTTGGCAAAGCTGTGGCATCTAAGGATGTCACACATAAGTGAGCAAGGTCTCAAGGAGTTAGCCAAACAAAGGATTCTAGAAAATAGCCAAGTCTCAGTATTGTCCAAATGTGAGTCTTGCATTTATGGAAAGGCAGCAAAACTTAAGTTTAAAAAGACTGTCATTCACTCATCTACGTCTATCTTAGATTACATTCACTCGGATCTGTGGGGACCAGCCCAAACCCCAACCCATGGAGGCTCTAGATATTTCCTTTCTATCATAGATGATTATTCTAGAATGTTGTGGGTTTATGTGCTATAATCTAAAGATCAAACTTATGGGACCTTTAGGAATTGGAAGACAATGGTAGAAGCTCAAATGGGTAAGAAAGTTAAAGCCATTAGGACAGATAATGGGCTAGAATTCTGCAATAAGGAATTCAGTGAAATGTGCAATGAAAATGGCATAATTAGGCACTTAACGGCGCCTGGAAATCCCTAGCAAAATGGGGTGGCTGAGAGGATGAACCAGACCCTTTTAGAAAGGGTTAGATGCATGTTGTTTCATGCACATTTGCCAAAAATTTTCTGGGGAGAAGCAGTGTCCACTGCAACCCATATCCTCAACAGAACCCCATCTAAAGCCATAGATTTGCAAAGCCCTTATGAGAAATGGACAGGCCATAAGCCTAGTCTTGCCCACCTTAGGGTATTTGGGTGCTTAGCCTATGCTCATGTGAAGCAAGGCAAGCTTGAACCTAGGGCTAAGAAATGTCTCTTTATAGGTTACCCAACCGGTGTGAAGGGATATAAACTATGGAACCTTGAACAAGAAGGACCTAGGACCATAATCACAAAGGATGTGACATTTGATGAGACATCTTCCATAAATCCTAGAAATAATGAAACCCAACAGAATCTAGATGGAAAGAAGGACTCTATGAAGGTAGATATTCAAGGTATAGAGTCTGAAATAAATGAAATAGAGCCTGAACCAGACCTAGACCAAAATGATCAGGTCCAAGAGGAAGAGCAGGATGCTGAAACCTCTCAATATGAGGAAGAAGAGGCTGACAGTGATGTTGATTCCAGCATTGGTGATCAGCCAAACCTTAATAGGTATAGTGTGCCTAGAGATAGGCAGCCTAGAGTCCGCAGGCCACCTCTAAGGTTTGGCTACTCAGATTTAGTAGCCTATGCTCTAAATAGTGCTTCCGAAATTTCTGTAGAAGAGCCTCAATCCTATGACCAAGCTATAGCATCCAAGGATTCTCAAAAATTGATAGAAGCCATAAAATCAAAAATATCCTCCCTTAAGAAAAACCAAACCTGGGAATTGGTAGAGAAACCTAAAGGGAAAAGAATTGTAAGTTGTAAATGGCTATATAAAATAAAAGAAGGGGCTGGTGGAAATTCTAAGCCTAGATTCAAAGTTAGGCTAGTTGCTAGAGGGTTTACTCAAGTCCAAGGGGTTGATTACGATGAAGTTTTCTCCCCAGTTGTAAGGCATACATCAATAAGGGTACTGCTGGCCATCACTGTTCAATTAGACTTGAAATTAGAGCAAATGGATGTTACTATAACTTTCTTTCATGGAGAGTTGGAGGAGAAGATATATATGAACCAACCTAGAGGTTTTGAAGTTAAGGATAAGGTGGAGAAAGTTTGCTTGCTCAAAAAGTCCCTTTATGGGCTAAAACAATCTCTTAGGCAATGGTATCGCCGGTTTAACACTATTATGATAAGCCAAGGATATTCAAGATGCTCCTATGACTGTTGTGTGTATCTAAAGCACATATCTCCTAGCATTTCTATATATTTACTGCTATATGTGGATGACATGCTTATTACAAATCAATCCTTTAGAGAAACTCAGCAACTTAAGCAAAAATTAAAAGTTGAATTTGAAATGAAGGAGCTAGGTGAGGCTAAGAAAATTCTAGGGATGGAAATCTCTAGGAATAGACAGCATAGAAGAATATTCTTATCTCAAAAATCATATATAGAAAAACTGCTATCTAGGTTTGGTATGGCTAATTCAAAACCAATGAGTGTGCCATTTGCACCTCACTTTAAGCTATCTTCAAAGCAGTCCCCAGAAAATGAGGTTGAGAAAAGGGAAATGGAGAAAATCCCATACTCAAGTGTTGTTGGCAGCTTGATGTATGGAATGGTGTGCACCCACCCTGACCTAGCTCATGCTATGAGTGTAGTCAGTCGCTTCATGGCAAACCCAGGTAAACCCCATTGGATGGTCGTTAAATGGATGCTTAGATATCTAAGGGGCACTAGCAAGAATGTATTGTCCTATGGTGGAGCTAAGATAGGAGAAAAACCTAGTATTCTAGGCTTCTCGGATGCAGATTATGTTGCTGATCTTGATAAGCGTAGGTCCACAACTGGTTATGTTTTTAAGTTGTGGAATTCCTCTATTAGTTGGAAGTCTAGCCTCCAACATGTGGTAGCTTTTTCCACTACTGAGGCTGAATATATAGCAGTTGCTAATGCAATTAAAGAGGCTATGTGGCTTAGAGGGCTAGTGGGAGAGCTTCTAGGTTTAGAGGTTAAAGTCACTTTGATATGTGATAGTCAAAGTGCTATACATTTATCAAAGAATCAGGCTCACCATGAGAGGACAAAACACATAGACATTCGGTATCATTTTATTAGGGATATCATTGAAAATAAACTTGTTGATCTAACCAAAGTTGTAGGTGAAAACAATGCTGCAGATATATTTACTAAAGTTGTTCCAGTTTCAAAACTTCAGCAACATATCAAATTGTTGAATATTACTTCAGATCAGAATTAAAGGTGGAGCAGGGGCGCAGGGAGCTAAAGTGCAGTAAATCTAAGTCAAATGGGTGGAGAATTGTGAAGACATTTGTTTTAGATTAGTTTCTGTACTTAGTTTTTTCCCCTGTTGATAAATCTGTTAGCATTTTTTCTTAATGTAATAGGTGTGTGCTAGTTTGTTTTAAAGTTGTCCGGAAGTTAGTTAAATCCGGTCAGGTTAGGCAATTAGTTGTAACTGCTTTACCCGCCTCTATGATCTATAAATAGGGGCTGGGAGGGCATGACTTATCATGAAAACAGTTGGATATCTTGAGAGGGTTGAGCGAGTATGTACTAGGCCAAGAGAAGGGTTAAATTGTATGTTCTCTTGGGGTGTTCTTCTCTGTTTAGTCTAGGGTTTTAGACTGAGGGAAAGAGGGGGTTTTTTCTAGTGCATGTAATCGCTGTAAAGGGTTTCAAGATAATGGAGTTTTCATGGGCCAAAGGCAGTCTGGATGTAGGTCTCATTTATGAGACTGAACCAAGATAAATCTTGTGTCTCTTGTGTGGTTTTATTGTTGTTTTCTATTCCTATTCTTGTGCTTTCTATCGAGTGTTGCGTGACTGATTTTGTGGGTATAATCAGTGAGTCCTTGGAGGGATAAGTTTGTTGTGTGTGTGTGGCGGTCTTAAGAACAACAGGGTATGATCTGCTAAGCCTTGTTTGTATCCAAGTTGGTATAATGTATCACTAAACCTCTTAAACCAAGCACGAGGTGATTGCTTTAGCCCGTATAGGGATTTTTCCAATTTACATACCTTGTTTCTGGTGTGATCCATCTTAAATCCTAGTGGTATCCTCATGTAAATCTTCTCCTCCAATTCCCCATTTAGGAAGGCATTTTTTATGTCCAATTGATGTAGCTTCCAATCCAAATTTACTGCTAGGGATAGCAAAACTTAGATTGAGTTTAGTTTTGCTACAAAGGAAAAAGTTTCTTTGTAATCCAAGCCTTGAGTTTGAACAAACCCTTGTGTAACCAGCCTGGCCTTGTATCTCTCAAGACTCCCGTTTGATTTATACTTCAATGTGAACACCCATTTGCTGCCAACAGCCTTTTTTCATTCTAGAAGATCCATGATTTTCCATATGCCATTATTTTCCAAGGCTGCCATCTCTTCCACAACAACCACTCTCCATCTTTCATCCTTCATGGCTTGATGGATATTCTTTGGAATAGAGATGTTATCAAGACTGATAGTAAATGCCTTATATGAGGGAGATAGTTTCGAGTACCCGAGGAATTCTGTGATTGGATGTTTGGTGCATGTCCTTCTTCCTTTTCTTAAGGCATTGGGAATGCTCAAATCCATAGTTACCTAATACACCCCACCCCCCCCGAGCACTGCGTTCCAGTACATGCGCACTGGAACGCTTGGGAATGCGTCCCAGTTCTCCAGTAATGAAGACCCGGGTCCCTGTTGCCATCATCTTCCTCTCTCTCTGCACCGATATTATCTTCTTCCTTTCTCTCTACAACAGCTCATGGTTTTTGTCAAGAAGGGGAAGCAGCGATGAGGATCAAACTATATAAGTTCTGAAGAGAGGTTGCAGCAAGTTCCCCACTGTTCAAGCTTCTCATCTCCAAATAGAGGTGACTACGGAATATGGATGTAGATGGACAACAAATCCTTGAAGCTTCTTCAACGATGGAGTACTTCAAGTTGCAAAAGATGGAGATGAGGTTCCTTCTTCCACTGTGAGGCTTGAAGTTGTAGTAGCTGGTGGAGAGCAGCTAGTGGGTATGCTCTACAGAGAGGCACAACCAACCACCTCTCGTGAGTTGTGCTTCACTTTTTGACTTTTTGGCTAAAGTTTTTATTGGGACTCCACATCCCATAATTCCCATTGTACTTTCTAAAAATACACATGGGAATTGCACATTAAAATAACATCAAATATAAAGTTTATAAATTAAATAAAACATAATAAAATTTATTCTGTAAAATAATATCAAATATAAAATATTGTTTGATGTCTTCATGAATCTTATTGATCTTGTTTGATATCTTCATTGTTTTCAATCCTAAACTCCTAAGTCCTAACTTCTAATCCCAATTTGCATGTAAGTTTTATCATTTCTCTATTTTAAGAATTTTAATCATTTGTATTAGTTCCTATTTTCTAATTTATATGGTCAAAAAATCTAAAATATTTTTTAAAAAATTTATTTATTTATCAGCGTTCCACTTTGGGGCACCAAAGCGTACCATGACCCCAAGTGGTGAACCGATGGAACCTACCCCCCACATACCGCGTCCCGGGAAAAGTGGCGTACCACGTCCCCGTACCGCATTCCACGTACTGAGCGTTCCATGAACTAGGTAACTATGCTCAAATCATCTCCATGCTATTGTTGGTGAGTTTCATCATCACTCATGATCATCTTTCCTAGACTTACCTCTGAGTTGGAGTGATTGGTTGGCTGAAGAGCTAGAGGTCGCCTTGAGTAAACCTTAAGAGGAGGTTTATGTAGGCCTTGATCACCTTGTTGAATCTCGGTCTCCTCTCCCCCCCCCCCCCCGGCCCGATGATGGTTTAGGATTGGGGAGGTCAATTTTGAAGTTGAACAATGTTTAGGTCTAGGCTGATGAATTGCAGTAGTAGGGACTGGACTGAAAATGGGATCTGTAGGTAGAGTAAATGGATGAGGAGGCATAGATATGACTTCACTCCAAACCTCTTATGGGGTACTTTTGGATTTAGTGTTACAGAAAAAAGGCTTATTCTCAAGGAAGGAAACATCACGAGACAATAAATTTTCTAGTAACTGGATGATAGCACTTATATCCTTGTTGAGTAGGGGAATATCCAACGAATACACATTTCAGTGCCTTTGGGTCAAGTTTGGATTGGTTGAGCTGATTTTGATGCACAAAAGAAGAACATCCAAATACCTTAGGAGAGAGTGTTTAAGGCCCCGGTATAGTGAGGAAAGAATTCAAGGAAAACATTCAAGGGAGTTTTGAATTGAAGGACTTTTGAGGGAAGTCGGATGATTAGATAAGCTGCTGCAAGGATTGCTTCTCCCCAATAGGAGTTTGGAACCAATTGAGTGAACATAAGTGCTCTTGCTATTTCAAGCAAGTGTTGGTTCTTCCTTTCGGCTATCCTATTTTGTTGGGGATTATAGGGACAAGAACTTTAGTGGACAATAACATGTTCATTTAGGTAATGATCAAAGTTGTTTGAAAAGTATTCTCGACCATTGTCGGTTCTTAAAAGATGAACAGAGGATTGAAAAATATTTTTGACCATTTGATGAAACTTTCTAAACACAGACTTGTCTTTCATTAAGAAAACCCAGCATACCCGTGTGTGATCATCAATGAAAGTGATGAACCAACGAGTATTTTTTAGGTTTGAGATTTGTGTTGGTCCCCAAATGTCACTATGTATCTAGACTCTAAGGTACTCGAGGCTAAGGTGTCCTAATCTTTGATGCCATAACATTAAATCAGTTTTAGAAACGGTAGCTAAAGAGGATTAAACAAGTGACCTAAATCCCTCTTGGTGATCATGCCTTGATATTTGATATAGACCTCATTTTTCTTCAGCTTTGCCAATCCTCTTCCCCAAAGATATGTCCTGAAAAACACAATGAAGGGAGAAAAAATCACTGAGCAATTTTTATCTTGAGTAATCATATTGACTAACAAAAGATTATATCTGAAGTTAGGCACATAAAGTACTATTTTAGACTTAGCCCTGCTACATACGTTGTCCCTCTACCTTGGACTAAAGACTTTGTCCCGTTAGCCATAAATACTGTAATACTCTGATCACAAGGTTCGTAATCTAATAAAACTCCAAGATCACCGGTCATATGGTCTGAAGCACCAGTATCTATGATCAAACCCCAGTAGATAACCTCTTAGAGAATAGAGAATGACTGATTTTACCTTGCTTAGCCAAGAGAACTCTTGAGTTGTTATTGTCTAGACTTTTAGTCGTCTTTTGGACCTTGTTTTGATTCAGCAACTGCTGGAGGACTTCTAGTTGTTCTGGTGTTAGAGAGAATGAGGCTGAGGTCCCTTTTCAGATTCCACCATGTAAGCAGACTGTCCCACCTTTCTTTGGCTCCTAGGTTTCCAATTGGTTGGTTTCCCATGTAGCTTCCAGTAGGTCTCTCTAGTATGGTAGGGCTTGTTACAATAATCACACCCAGGACCGGCTCAAGGGGTTGGGGTGCCCTAGGCTATTTTTAATTTAGGGCCCCCCCACCCCTTAATAAAAAATTAAAAATTTATTAATTTTATTTTAATAATAAAATTAAAATAATTGTTTATTAGGCTCAAGGGGTTGGGGGCCTTGGGCACACGCCTCACCAACCTAGCCCTTGAGCCATCCCTAGTCACGCCATTGTTTATCTTTTTGGCTCTCTCCCTTAGCTGTAATAGGAAACCTTCCACGAGTTGTATTCAAGGCAGAATTCGGAAGTAGTCCTTCATTTGTTGAATGGCCGGGCAGCATTACCTTCTTTCTACTCTCCTCTCTTCTTACCTCAACAAACACTTATCTCATAGAGAGAAATGGCTTGGTTCCAAGTAATCTTCATTTTATTTAATCTAAATCCGAATTTAAACCATATAGGAAGTCAAATATTCGCTCTTTTTCCACCATTTTTTCAAACTTCACTCC
This sequence comes from Diospyros kaki, assembly GCA_036245055.1. NCBI lineage: Eukaryota > Viridiplantae > Streptophyta > Magnoliopsida > Ericales > Ebenaceae > Diospyros > Diospyros kaki. The sequence goes on from BSEG01000007.1 coordinate 34,039,140, forward strand.
ATCAGCCGAGCATTCCCACTTGGATCTCATGGAAGAGATCCATCTCTTGCCATAACTCGGTTAATGTATTGTAATACTTAGTTACATAACTATTACCTTGCTTTGTAGATCGAATAATGGACCGAACTTGGAAGCTTTGAGTCGTATTCTCAAGATTTGAATAGATCTCTTGGATCGCCTTCCATATTTCACTAGTCGTCTCATAAAAGAGATAAGTCCTTCCAACCTTCGGCTCCATTGAATTTACTAGCCATGCCATGACAATGGCATTCTCAGCTTCCCAAACTCCATAGCTTGTTGATTCAGGACTAGGCCCCACTGTGTCTCTAGTTAAATAGCCTACCTTACCTTTTCCCTTGATCACGAGCATAATTGATTGGGACCACTCTCGAAAGTTGGTTCCATTCAACTTATGCAAAGTGATTTGTAGAGAAGGTCCATCAAACCCCATTGCAGCCACTAGAACTTGGCTACCTTTTGATGGAAAAGGGGTTGATGTAGAAACCTCACTAGGTGATGGATCTTTAGCCATTGAAGATGAGTTCCTTTATATGTCGAACTCTATTTTATTGGATGCCACAAGATCATGTGGCTCTGATACCATGTAGAAATTCAGTAGAGAAGATAAGAACTACCGTACCTTTTCTCCATTACCTTTGAAAATATAAATATACAAGTCTCCTATGTACATAAGACTTCTATTAGTCATTCTTCTCCAAAGATATCCCCTAATTTACAGCACTAGATTACAACAGAACTTAACTAATTTACAGCTAGAATAACTTGGGATAACTCGAGTGAATTATCCTTATTTATAAGTGTTTAAATAGGAATAATTATCCAATAGCTGGAATAATAATTATCTCCTTGAAGCTTTATCATCATAAGCTTTATCTTCCAACAATCTGCAATTGTTTTTTTTTGGCCAATCTCTTTTGTTTAGAGATTTGTGTCTTTGTTTCATTTTTGCGATTTCGGACCTCGCAATTTCCAGATCTGCTGATTATGTTTTCTTCAATCGTGAACCTTGTGATTTCCAAATCTCTTCCGCCATTGCTTGTATTCTTTGTTCTTTGATCTTTCTCTCCTTATGGAAACATCATCTCCAAATCTCTCGTCCTCAAGTAATCTTACTATTGACGACGAAACGAGTCCGTTCTTCCTACATCATTTGGACAGCCCTAGCTTGGTCTTGGTGTCTCAACCACTGACAGGGGATGACTACGCATCCTGGAGTAGAGCGATGTGGATTGCGTTATCGGTAAAGAATAAACTTGGATTTGTTAATGGTTCGATTACTTGACCATCAAGTGATACTCCTCTACTCAATGCTTGGATCCGAAATAATAATATGGTGATATCATGGATACTAAACTCTATTTCAAAAAAGATATCTGCAAGTTTAATTTTCTCTAATTCTGCTTATGATATATGGATTGATTTAAAGGAAAGATTTCAACAAAGTAGTGGTCCACGAATTTTTCAACTTAGGAGAGAATTGATGAATTTGAGTCAAGGACAGTTGACAATGAATGCATATTTCACAAAACTTAAAGACTTTATGGGAAGAATTTAGCAATTATAAGCCTATGTGTTCGTGTGGGATGTGCTCATGTGGTGGTAATAAGGCTTTATCTAAACATTATCGAGTTGAGTATGTGATGTCCCGTTTTATGGGACTAAATGATTCTCGTGCACAAGTTAGGGGACAATTACTATTGATGGATCCCATTCCTCCAATTAACAAGGTGTTTGCCCTAGTTGTATAAGAAGAAAATCAAAGGACAATTCTTAATTCTAAGGTGTCTAATCCTATTGCGTTGGCTGTTAAGCATGGCATGGATAGGCCTAATCAAAATAAATTTCAGAAAAAGGAAAGAGCTATATGCACCCATTGTGGATATCATGGACACACAGTAGATAAATGTTATAAGCTTCATGGGTATCCCCCAAGGTACAAGCCTAAACAACGGTTTAATCCTAGCCGAACTAATTTTAATGCTAAGCCTACTGTTGTTAGCCAAGTTTCTAATGAAAGTCATGGTAATCCTTAGGAAATTCAGGGATTTATGTAGTCTTTAAATCCAAGGCAATATCAGCACCTGCTGAACATGCTGAATTCCCATCTAACAATGGCTAAGACAACAGAACTTTATAACTCTATTGGTCAAGTTTCAGGTATTTATCACTCTATATCTACTAATGTGTTATTTAGTCCTAAGTGTTGGATTTTGCACTCTGGAGCCATTAGCCATATTTGTGTTAATAAATCATCCTTTGTTGAGTTAAGGCCTATTCGAAATGCTTGTATCATTCTTCCTGATCATACTCGAATATCAGTAGAGTTCATTGGTATTGTAAAACTTAGCCCACACATTACTCTGGAAAATGTTCTATATGTTCCTCAATTCAAGTTTAACCTAGTCTCTGTAAGTGAATTGGTTGGGAAGAATCGCATCAATCTTAAATTCTCTTCTCATTCATATATTATTCAGGACACTCACAGCTTGAGGATGAGTCGCAAAGAGGCATACTCAACAAGAGGGGTTGGATTTCTTAGACACCTATTCTCCTATTGCAAAGCTTGTTACGGTGAAAATCTTGATTGCTCTAACTACAATGAAGCAATGGGCTCTTGTTCAGTTAGATGTCAATAATGCTCTTTTAAATGGAGATTTATTTGAGGAAGTATATATGGATTTACCTCTTGGGTATAAGCCTTTTGTTTTTGTTATTCAGGGGGAGAAGTTAGTGTCTCGTTTGGATAAATCCATCTACGGTTTGAAACAAGCTTCATGGCAATGGTTTGCCAAATTTTCTTATGACTTTATTAAGTTCGGTTTTCAGCAGTCTAAATCCGATTATTCCTTGTTTACCAAAGGCAATGGTTATTCCGTTGTGGCTCTTCTCGTTTATGTGGATGATATCATCATCACTGGTCCGGATTTGACTGTTATAGACTCTCTCAGGTCTTTTCTCCATAGTCAATTTAAGCTAACGGATCTTGGCCGATTGAGGTATTTTCTTGGGCTTGAAATTGCTCAATCTAAGAGTGGGATATTTCTTTCTCAAAGACATTACACCTTACAGCTCTTAGAAGATACTGGATTTCTTGGTTGTAAACCTGTTAATCTGCCTATGGTTCATAATCTTAAACTGAGTATGCATAAGGGTGAGCTACTTGAGGATTCATCAATCTATCAACGTCTTATTGGCCGGTTACTCTGTCTCACCATTTCTCGACCTGATATCACGTTCGCGATTCATAAACTTAGTCAATTTGTATCTCATCTTTGCAAGCCCCCATTTAGATGTTGTCCATCACTTGTTACAGTATCTCGAATCCACTCTGGGTCAAGGCTTATCTTTTTCAGCTTCCTCTTCTTTATAACTTCGGGCATTCTCGGATGCGGATTGGGGGTTATGTTTGGATACACGTCGTTCAGTTACTAGTTATTGTGTATTCCTCGGTGATTCTTTTGGTCTCGTGGAAATCTAAGAAGCAAACCACAATGTCTCGGTCCTCAACTAAGACTGAGTATCTTGCTTTAACTTCTACTGCTAGCGAGATTACTTGGCTTACTCAGATTTTGGTGGATTTTCAGGTTTCTCTCTCATCTCTAGCTTTGTTGTTTTGTGACAATCAAGCTACCATGCACATTGCCAACAACCCCGTATTTCATGAACGTACAAAACATATCGAGCTTGATTGCCATTTTATTCAGGACAAAGTAGTTGTTGGTCACATCAAGTTTCTTCCTATTTGGTCTCATCATCAATTAGCAAATTTGTTTACTAAAGCTCTCCCAGCTCCTCAATTGTTTTCCTTATTGTCCAAGATGGTTGTTGTTAATCCTCATGGTCCATCTTGCGGGGGAGTAACAGATTTCATTGTGTATTTTGTATTTTTATTGTATTGTTTGTGTATTGTTTTGTTTACTTTGTATTTTCTATATTTTCGGTTTTGCCTTCAGTGGCAATTCTGTAATTCAACATTGAATTAGTTTTAGGTATTTAAGCTGAGATCAATAATAGGATGGATCAATGAGGCATTTTACAATTTTGTCTCTTCTCTTTCTGTCGTGAAAAGCCAGTATTTTCTTTCTAAACTTGTCACATGTTTTAGAGTGCTTACCAGATGCTCTCAATAAACGACCATGCAAATAGAGGAAAAAGAAGATGAAGCAAGAGATATAAAGAAGTTATTAATACCTCTTGAGACAATGAACCTTTAGACAAAGATTTGAGCTGGCAGCTTTCAATATATTCAAGTAGCTGGATTACAGTTTCCAGATGAGGGACACTGCAAGAAATGAATTAAAATAAGATGAAACAATAAACCACACACAAATTTTACTCCCAAAAATCATTCAATTGTACAGGTTGATTATAGAAAAGCATACATCTTTACATAAACAGACATAAGGGCTTGGCAGGTAAAAGCTTGACATGAGAATAATATGCTTGGGATCCTAAAAGGTTGGTCCCCTTGACCTGATGTTTTGCATGTACCAGGCCTAGATAAAAGGTGGCCTCAGCCCTAAATATTTTGTCAGTGCCTATCAGTACACCTGCCATGTTGACAGGCATTTGACAAGAAAATCGTCAAAGGGATTCAATAATGCAAATTAACACTGGTGCAACAAAAACTTACTGGAAATAGGCAATGAGCCAATGACCAAATAGCCAAAAGCCAAAGCCATGTTAGCCAGTTCTATTCCACATTTCCACCATATTAAATAAATATCAATAGAACATTTAACATAGTTAATTGATAAAAGAATCCAAATTATCCAAGAGGCAGTGATACAAGAATCCAAGTGGTGTTTTAATGAAATAACTGATCTTTGTTTACTAAGACTATTGCATAAATAAAGCATACAATATGAACATACATTATGAGGCTGAGCAAATACATATACACACACATTATGAACAGCGTACAATGTGAACACAATACAAATACCAATTTCATCATATTTCTTAGAAACCATAACTATTTATGCAATCTTTTAACACAATTATTGTCTTTTTTTCAATCCTAAAAATCATATCCTCTCATCAGATAGTCTCTATATTGATGAGAAAGGTTCAAATCTAACCTTTCTCATCCATATAGAGACATAATAGAAGACCTAGAGAAACAAAGTAAAAGAATACTTTCATCTCTCATCTAATTGTTCATGCATCTCAATTTTTAAGGTACAATAACGTATAAATAGTCCAAAGGGATGTCCAGTATATCATAAAAGATCGCAATGCATAAAACTTTCATAAATGTAGTCCTACAACAGATTGCAATTGCGTATAAATTTATGAGTACAGATTTTTTGCTCAGTTTGCACATTTCTAGTCTTTTTCATAACTTACCCCTCCCCACCCCCTGCACAGTGATGTGCACTCTTATCACAACACCACAGCATTAGTGAAGAGGCAGATTTTTATAATTATTAGTCCATAATAGTTTTTTTTTTTTTTTTTCATTTTTCACATTTCCTAGTCTTTTTATCCTCTCTCTTCATAGGATGTCCATTCAAACACAATACAGTAAAATGAGGAAGAAGATTGTGCGACAATGTCTGCTGGTCTGGTCCAGTTTGTCCTAAAAATCAGCCAGCGAAAAGCCTGCCTGTTTTTGTTGAACTGGGGTGGTTCAACTATGGTTCCAGCTGAACCATCCTGGTTCAACTGTTTCAATACCAGGCTCCCCCATTCAATTTTCAAATCTCCATTCTTTGCAGTGATAAATTTATTCAACCAAATCACATGACTAAGGGGGTTGGGCAAAACCTCTTTGTTGATTCTTCAAAACGTGGGATTCACAGTGGGAAAACCCTCTTCGACCAAGTTCCAGCAAAGAGGAAGTAGAAGGAGCAGAAAAGAAAAGAGAAATGGAGGTAGAAGAAGGAAGGATGCATTGATACAGAAAGTAGAAAGAACTAAAGAAGGGAGTGAAAAAAAAGAAATGTCTTTTCTCTGCCTAGATATAGAAAGGGGAAAGAAGGGGGTGCATAAAAAGAAATGGAAAAGAAAAGGAAATTTCACCTAAGGTTGTAGGTGACCTACCTCTGCCAATAGACCACTCTCCCAATCTCAATCAATCTCTCCTCCCTACTTTGGAGCGCTCTCTCTCTCTCTGTCTCTCTCAAGAGTGGTTGAGATTCAATAAGAGAAATTTAACTGAAATGGGGTTGTCCAGTTCAATTGCACAAATCACCAACATTAAGCATTGAAAGTTGGGTAATGAACTGAATATTGAAAGGTGCTATTTGGACCAACGTTACCTAGTTCCTCTTAGGCTTTGTTTCTTGGCATCAAAGTTTAAATAATAACAAATTTTATTATTTTATATCTAACTTCTAATTTTTATGTATGTATTTATTTAATAAAAATAAATGCTGCTTTGACTTGGATCAGCTGGTCCTACTATTAACCTTGACCCTCTCCCATTCTCGGTTCATACCCCAGTCCGATTTTTAAAACATTGGAGGAGACTTAAAATTTCATTCTTTTGGATTTTCACACTTTTTAGTCTGTCTTTTTTTCTTTATAGTAAATATGTTGCCATACGAAGAAAGATAAATTAGAAATAAAGTTATATCTACTATAATTAGAGTACAGCTATTGAAGTAAAATGCACAAGATGCATAAGATGGTTTGGATTTACAAGAGAAATATGAGAGTGGCTCTCAGCAAGTACTAGTCTAAGTTATAGAACTTAACATGACAACAGGGAGAAGGAAAAAAACCTTTGCGATGCATTGTCCATATGTGCATCCAATGATGATATTACCTGAGGCATCTGCTGTAACATCTGCAAAAAACGAGAAAGAAATAAAGAATCTCGGAGGAACCAATTGCAAGTACCATCCCTCGTTCAAACCCATTGCCCTTCAGGAAAACCATGTAGGATTACCTGCTCAGTGTTCTTGATAGTAGGGATTTTAGCCAAAAGGTTCTTTGGAAGTTTCAGTAACTGGGCCTGTGAGGAAATAGAAATAAATGATGTAATAAAAGCCGCACGGAGGAATCTAACAATAAAGTTACAAAATTATTTTCTCATTAAGATTTCATAGTCTCGTATGGACTAGAGTCCCTCAATTACACTTGCTCATGAATCAACAGAACAAGAAATTCACAACAAGATCGAGGAAGCATGCTATGATCTACATACAGATCTTTGTTTCGTTACAAAAACCTCCAATTTTTGCGCTCACACGCACTCAAATAAGTCATACTTCCAATTTCATAGCATTGGCGACATGGAATGACTCTAGGGAAAACCCTAATTGCAAAGTAAGATAATTGATCAGGAAACGAGTGAATCATGGGAATCGATGAAACTGCCTGAGAAGAAGAAGATTGTTGCATGAGCTGGATGAGATTGGAGGTGGATTGAACGGCCTGAGAGATTTGATCGGCCACCATCGCTTTGGCTGAGCCTTCTCGGCTGCTTGCGGCTCTTCCTCCACCTCTTGACGCCGCCATCGAAGACGAAGCTGTCGCCATCTGTTTTTCACTTCGACTCGCACAAACACAACGATATGGCACTAGCAGCAGCTCGTCTGTAATCGATCTCTCTCGTCATCGTAATAATCAAGGAAAATGCTACTTGTAAATTATTCTGTTGAAACTCGGTTTTAATATTTAAAGGAATTAATAATATATTTTTATAAATTAAAACTATTTTTAATTTTAAAATAATTTGTAATTTTAAAAAAAATTATTAATATAAGACAAAATGTTGTTAATTCACTAAAAAATAGGATTATTAATTTTACAAATATGGATATTAAATGTCAGTGCACATGCCACTCAATCTTAGGTGCATAACTATATAATAATCTAAATAAAATCAATGACTATGTATAGCATCAACAATATTCTCAGTTCCTTAAGTAGGGCTGGTAATAAGTCGAGCTGAGTCGAGCCGAGAGAGCTTAGTTTGATTAATTTTAGTTTGGCTCATAGTTCGGCTCGAGCTCAATATGAATTGATTTTTTTAACTTGAGTTCAGCTTGATGATGACTACGAGTTGACTTGGCTTAGCTCGAAATTGACTACCACCTTACTTTTATGTATATATATATATTTAAATAATATATGTGATATATATAATATATATTTATTTATATTTAAATAATATATTTATGAAATTATTAAGTATATATTTATATTATTGAGTATTAAGTAATAAACATTTTTTAAAATATATATTAATTAAGTAATAAATTAATATATATATAAGTATATTGAGCTAGCTTGTGAGCTAAATGAGTCGAACTAATGGTAGCTCAAGCTTGGCTCATTTATTAAATGAGTCAAATATTTGATCTCAAACTTGACTCATGTTTATCACGAGTTAGCTTACAACAACAACATATCCAGCCTTTATCCCATTATGTGGGGTCGGTTACATAAATTTTAGACTTTCATGTATTTTTGTCTTTTGTCATATCTTCATTGAGGTCCATACACTTCATATCAAACTTTAATGTCTCTCTCAAAGTCTTCTTAGGTCTGCCTCTACCTCTTTTTTTTACTAATTGTTCTATTTCATCAACTCTACTCATAATAACGTATCTTGATCTCCTTCTCACATGATCAAACCATCTTGGCCTAGTCTCTCTCATCTTCTCCTCTATTAACATTACTCCTATCTTATTATGAATAATTTCATTTCTAATTTTATCTTTTCTTGTATAGCCACACATCCATCTTAACATCCTCATCTCCGCTACGCTTGTCTTTTGCTCATACTGGTATTTGACTGTCCAACATTTTGAGTCGTACAACAAAACTGGTCTTATAGCTATCCTATAGAATTTTCCTTTCTGTTTTAATTGGATTTTAACATCACATAACACCCCCGATGTATTTCTCTATTTTAGCCAACCTGCCTTAATTCTATGTATGACATCCTCGTGAATTTCTCCATCTTTTTGAATCATTGATCCCAAATATCGAAAATAATATTTTATTTGTAAGATTTGGTCTTCCAATTTTATTATAATATCATCTACTCTTGCATTCTTACTAAATTTACATTCTATATATTATGTTTTCTTTCTGTTTAATTTAAATTCCATAGATTCTAAATTGCTTCTCCATAACTCAAGTTTAGTGTTCACTCTTTCTTTTGTTTCATCCACCAACACTACGTCACTTGCAAATAGCATACACCATGGCATCTCTGTCTGAATATCTTTAGTGAGTTCATCAATTACTAAAGCAAATAAGTATGAACTCAATGCAGAACCTTGATACAATCCTATTGTAATTTTAAACGGTTCAGTATCTCCTTCGTATGTTCTGACATTCGTCTCTGCACTATGATACATGTTCTTAAGGACTTGTATATCATGAGTTAGTTTATTAAGCCAATTATCGAGTCGAATCTTAAGCCAATTCAGAAATAGTTCGGCTTATTACCAACCCTAGCACTAAGGTGTATTGTCATTAATCCCTTTCAAGCTTTAGGTTCACTGTCATTAATCCCTTTCACCCCTCGCTGGATTACCACCTCAGTGCCATGACTAAATATGCATCTAAATAATAAATTTAGAGTTTTCAAACATCGAATTTCAAAGGAAATGGTAAAATAAATATGCAAAATGACCCCTGGATATTTCTTTTAATAGTTGAAACCAATTGATTTGGTTTCCTTATTATTTTTTTTAATTTATTCTTCTATTTTCGTATCCTGTCCCTCACTGGCGGGACATCTAGATGGCTGTAAATGTACCTTTTTACGATTTGTTTTTCGACATTTTAAAAATAAAATAGGCAATCAAATTTTAGTAAATAATAAAATGAAAAAAATAAAATAAAATCCTAAAAAGTAAGACAGATGGGAAGTTGTAGCCTTGTAGCCTGTAGGCAAGAAGACGGTGGTAAATTAGTGAACCATAAATTTATTTAGATACAATTTATAAGGCTCGATGTACAATTTTTAAAATAAAATGAATGTATTTTTACAAACTTGAGAAAGGACATTTTTTAAAAAACCTTACAAATATCATGCTGAATGTATAATTTTTAAAACTTGAGAGGGTCAATTGCACTTTGTATAACATATGGTTTGGCCATTACGTGAGACAGTTAATTAGGTGAAATCAAGCAGTATTATTTCTTTATTATTTGGACCTTATTACATTGTCGAGAGTTTCATATTCAATTTTACATACACGTGCAATGATGAAAATATCATTTTCTTTGGCCACATCCTCTTTACTTTCTCTTCTTCCATTCAGTTTCAATTGTCGCTTTGTATAACACATGGCTTTGCCACTATGTGAGACAATTAGTTAGGTGAAATCAAACTGGATAACCATTATCTCTTTATTATTTTAGTTTTTTTACATTGTTTGAGAACTTCACATACACACTTGTAATGACAAAAATACTATTTCCTTTAGCTGTTTTCTCTCTACTATCTCTTTTCCTTTTTCCATGATCGTTAGTTTATCTCTCGTCAACTGTCACTATATCCTTGTCTGTGACGAAAAAAGAGAATGCAGCAACAATCGACCCAATACAAAGCGATGACGAGCGATAATCATGGAAGAAAAAAGAGAGAGCATGGAGGAAATGGTCAAAGAAATGGATAAGGGATATTTTGTAATTTAATTATTAAAATATTACATCCGATGATCTTCTTGATTATGCAGTCGGGCAATATAGTCCTTTTCTATATTATTTAGCTGAAAACAAAGGGACACATTTGTTGATGGAAGCATCCTAATTATTCCAATTTCTCATTAGTGCTTGTTGACATGCATTGTATACAATAAATTTCTCTATTCTTCTGCTATGCAAATGACTAACTCAGTAGTTTTTTTTTCTTTCTATGCACCAACAGGTTATCCGAGAGGATAATTCCCCTTTAAATCATTAGTGATATTATTATCACTATTTCTTTTAAAAGTTATTTTGGTTAATTTATTTTAAAATTTTCCAAATAAATTAATATATTTTTTAAACTCAATGTCGTATTAGTTATTGTAATAAATACTTTTAATATAGTTTTAATTTTATCAACAAGATCATTTCAATTCCAAATTAATCAAACCCTAATTAAAAAACTAGACTTAAAATCAGATTTCAAATGGATTAAACATGAGAGCATTTGTGATTGAGTATAGCTTCTTCCATTGTGAGGTGTTTTTGGGACTATATAGAATTTTTAATTCAAAAATAGTGTTCGATCTAGGCATTTTCAACTATGTTGGGCTCTTCCAATTACGATTTTGGGAGTTTGATTTGGGTGTTTGTGACTAAGTGGAGTTTTTTTAAATATGAATTTAAGGTTTGATTTGAGTATTTGTAACTATTTTTCAAACCCCAATTGTGATTGAGGTGGGTTTATTTCCTACTAAATTTAGTTGAATTAAGATCTTGTTAACGACATTTAAACTACATCTATTATAATAGTTAACGTGGGTTTGAATCTGAAAATATAATAATTTATTTGACTATTATTAATACACAAATGCCAATTTAACTTGTGTCTAAAAACATAATATCTTATTTGTTCATTTTTAAAATATAGTATCCATTTTAGCTTTCATTGTGTGCTAGAGTAAAGTAACTTATATTTTAGAATAAATTATATAATAAAATACTAAACTTTTAGTCTTGTTACAATTTTAGAAGGAAAATTAATTTTTGCAATCCACTAACCAAACTTTTAGATTTATTACAAATTTATAATGAGTTTTAATTTTTACAATTCCTTTATCAACCTTGTATGTTTGTTATAATCAGATGATATTATTATAAATTATTAGTCTTTATCATTAAATAATGACTTGACAGATGAGTTGGATAAAAAAAATATAACGTGGATGGCAATGTGGCTTTTAAATGTTATGTTATTTATGTAATGTAATTTTGATATTAAAAATAAAAAAACAAACAAATTTAAAGAAAAACAAATAAAACTGAAAAAAACCACTATTTATGCGATATGTTTTTCTTTGTCCATCTTATCTACCAAGGCATCATTTGACCCTAAATATTAATAGTTTCTAATGATGTTCTACTCTTACAATAAATTTATAAGTTTAATTAATAAATTGTAAAAAAATTAAAAATTATTATAAAAATATAGATTAATAAATTATAAGAATTAAATGTTTGGTCTAAAACTAAAACAAACCTTGATCTTCAATATATATATATATATATATATATTGAGAATTTACCCTATTTTTAACTATTGTTAAAAATATAACGATTAAAATTTATAGTGTGAGAAAATTAGGCAAATGTGGAGAAGGCACAAAACGTAAGGTGACAACTTGTTTGGGAAAGATCTTGCACTGCTGTCTGGGAGAGAGTTTTGATAGAATTATATCAATTAAAGAAGCAACTAATGGTAAACTCGTGTATTACACGAGAGAGTTTAATTTAAAAATAAAAGATTAAACTCGTTATTTTAAATAATTTTAACATAATTGATAATTATAGCTTTTTTTTCTTTTAATACCCAGTCTTTTATCAAAATTTAAGTTTAATTAATTATTCGCTATTCAATATACTAATAGAGAACACTTTTAATTCAATGTATCGTCATTCAATATGTTAAAGAATAATTAACACATTAAGTAGGTTACTTGGGAAAATATTTACAATATTTTTTATTTATTATATTATATTTATATATATCATAAAATTTATAATATATCCAAGACGTTCATTATTTTTCTATTTATTATATTATAAATATAAATTAAAATTCTTAAATGTGAATAAGAATAAGTTTTTCAATAATAATCAAATTTTAAAAAATATGAATTTTGATTTCTTCCATAGTTTAAAAATGTGATATCTTAAATATTAATTAACATTGAAAAACTCAAGCATTTGATAACCTTAAATATTTTTTTACGAATTTGTTAAGATATCACATTTTCAAGACTATAATATAATTATTAAAGTAAAATTAATAATTAATTAATTACTACCTTTGATTTAATGCAAGTTTTTTAAGGGAAAAATTCACCATTGATTGACACTTGGTAAAATACTTTGCCTAACTATCCTATTTTAATATTATATATATAAAATAAAGATATAAATATAATATTTTAAATAAATGGACAATTTTCTATGATTTAATTAATAGTTCAAGTTGTCTATTAATATTTCTCATAAAACCCATACAAATTTAATATAAATTTTAGAGGCAAAAACAGCTTAGCAAATTTTTGGAGGGAAAAAAAATTGCAAACTATTCTACTTTAATATAATATATTATATATTATTATATTATATAAAGATAAAATTTTATTAAATGGACAATTTTTTGTGACTTAATTAATATTTTAAGTGTCTATTTATAGTCCTCATAAATAATATTTATTTTTGATTGATTGATGGATAAATTAAATATTTAATATTCACATAATAATGTATTAGAAAACTCATGATCAACATTTAAAAAACTCATGTATTTAAAATCTATTATTAATTTTACAGTAATTAGTACTTATTATTTCAAAACAATTGAAAATTTTAAATTATTAATACAAATTACTAAATGCAAATTATTAATACAAGTTTTGAGAGAAATTTTTTTTTTCAGACTATCCTACTTTTATATACATATAAAGATTGTGGGATTGAACAAGCATCAATATTGTTAAAGTAGAAGAGAAATGAATGACTATCCAAGAAAAGCTCACTTGTAAGATAATAGAGTCAAAAGGTATGCAAGGATTCCTCATGTGCGAGTCTTCCGAAGCTTAAGTAAATACAAGTAATGATAATCATGCAAAAATAGATTAAAAGTAGGTCGAAAAAATAAATTATTGGTCATAGGAATATGTAAGGAGCTTAATGATGTGATTAAGGTTAAGTATATGAGGTTGGTGCGTTTTAGCCTTGATTATTCTGTTGGAGATTGAAAAAGAAGCAGCTGAGAATCTATTGTAAATGAATGGCCTAGGATACTTGTAACATCTAAAATGTTTGCAGTGGGACACGAGACACACATGCATGAGATGTGCATGAAATTATCTTGGATTAAGTATGGATTAGGCTTAGAAAGAATTCTCCCCTCAAAAGAGTATGAACCTAATGAGTCTTATAAGAAAACGAATGTCTCGAGGCTAGCGGCCATTGCTTTGGGCAATAATAAATTATAGGAAGACGTCCTTGTGTTACTACATGTGAATTGTCTAATAAGACATCTCATTGTCTTCTTGTTGCAAGAACACTCTGAGAGAATGACTTTATCAGGAAGATGATACCCTTATTCGAAGTGAGAGAGTTTTATTTTAAAAGAATGATTCCTAGTATGTCTTATTCAGGAGAACTACACATTCTTTGAAAATTATTTAACAACATATATATTATTATATATATTGTGGAATAATCACGGGTTATTGATAATCTCTTTAACTATAAAGTTTTTGAGAAGCTTGTAGCTCTCAAAATTAACTGAAGACTCCCAAGTTCATTTAAAGAGGCATCTAAAATTCACTACGAGGATAACCTTCTATATCAATAGGGGTTGAATGCAATGTATGGATAGGATCAAAATAAAACTGAAACCAAATCAAGATTTTTATTATTTAAAATTTAAATGAAAATTGAACACAACAAATAAAAATTTAAAATTTTATTAAACAAACCCTTAATTACACTAAATGTCCGAATGTCTACAATTTGTATAAAGCATTAACGTTAATTTAATAACTTTAAGAGGCCCTACGTCTAATTACGTCAAATTCTTAGTTCTTATTTCTTATTTATGTTTGTTAATCAAAATAAGAGGGAAAAAATATCAGATATGGGAAGCATTTCAGATGTTTAGTTTTTCTAAAGTGTTTGTTAAGCTTATCTGATCATTTCCAGAAAATGCCTCACGTGGTCTCTTATCTCTCCCTTTCAAGATAAATTTATCCGACCTCCCCCATCAGATAAATTTATCTGACTCTTTCAAGATAAGCCTCAATTACTTATCTGCCTCTTGTAAGATAGTTAATGCCATTTAATGCATTTTAAAGATTTAAATTTATTAAAAAAAACTTATTTATTTAACTCTTATAATTAATATTATTTAATATATTTTTAACTTATTATATGTTTTGATAATTTTCAAAATTTAAATAACATTATTCATTTTATTGATTTTTAAAATTTAAATTTCTATCTCTCTATATATATTTTATTAACTAATATAATTCCTTTCATCAATTTTTAAATTATTTTATTTAATTTTATATTTTATTATCTATTATGAAAATATATTTTGGCCATTTTTAATTATCTAGGTGAAATTATTATAATTCTAACAATTATTATTTATACTTTTCAACTCTTTTTAAATTTATTTTTGAACATGAATTTAGAAAATAAAATATTATTTTTAATTTTAATCTTAATTTTTTTGACAATTCATATTAATCATAAAATACTATTTTAATCATAAATTTCGTAATAGGGATATTTTGATAAAAAACTCTTATCTTGGTATTTATCATATGTACTAATAAACACATAGAAATAAAAAATACAGTTACCAATAGATTCTAAAAAACTTAATAAATAATCTGATAAAAATCTTGGAATGTTTCCCAGTTTTATCTTAACCATTCTATATCTTGGTCTAAAAAATATCTTAATTTTATTTTAATACTATCTTATCTTACTCATTTTAACAAATAGCTTAAGACATAAACCTTCCAAAAGGCACAAAACCCACTGGCCTTCCAAGGCACTCTAGTATGGTACATAGAGTGACAATTGAACTCAGATAATTTTCTGAGCTTATGTTTGGTCGGAATTTATATTTATGTATGTTTATATTCATAATTTTAACTTGATTATTTGTTTTTTATTTATATACACAAAAGAAAAACAATAAAAATATGAGTTCATAATAAATTTAAATTTATTTTATTTTATTCTCTTTTCCCTATCCGATGCCTTTATTTAAGGATAAAACAAAGAATTAACGCTTAGTGATTTAACAGGAATCATAATTTTATAATTAACCTTAAAAATTATTATTTTTATATTCTGTCAAGTATTTTATGAAACTAAAGTCAGTGTTTTTAGGGGTGTAAATGGTTTGGATTAGTTTGGTTCTATAAGAATCCAGTAATCGAACCATTTTTAACAGTTTTGAAAAAATAAGAATCATAACCGAACCATTACATATATAAAACCAAACTATGACCAATCCGTCGCATCAGACCGGTTTTAGTTCGGTTTCGGTTCTATCCAATTAACATTTAACTTTTAAACATTTTCGTAAAATATAAAATTACAAATAAATTTGTTAATTAAAATAAACCTATAACTTCATTAATGCTCAAATCTTGAAGTAAAAATAGAATAAAATAATTCATAAACTACCTCCTCATCAAATGAGATTTTATCGACCATTTAGTATAGTAATAGCGTATAAAAGTCTAGAAATAAAAGAGTTCATGAATAACAATAACTAACAAAAAAAATAAAAATAAAAACAAAAACAAAAACTAGCAGATTAAAATTATAAGTAATAATATATTTATGCGTATGTATATATATATACCAAAAAAATTATAATATATATAAGTATAATATCAGTTCTGGTTCGGTTCGAACTACGGTTTGAAAATAAAACCAGTAATCAAACCAAATATATTGGTTCTTATTTTTTTAGAACCAGAACCTAACCGTTGAACCATAGAACCAATCCAAAAGGCACGGTTCGGTTCGGTTCAGTCCGGTTCACCGGTTTTCAGATATTTTTTGACACCCTTAAATGTTTTTAAAATTTGACCACTTGTTTAGTTGTGGAAAAATATTTTATAGTTTTTTATTTTTAATTTTTTTAATAAAATATTAGGATTATTGTCCTTATGCGATCCTATCGCTCATGTCCTCGATTTTGGTAAAAGAAATAAATCGCAGATGAAGATTTTGTCTCATTGCATATAATAAAGAATCAAACCCATAACTTACTGGTATAAATTCCAACTTATTGTGATCCGATTACTTGATCTGTGTCGAAGAATAAGGTTGCGTTCTCTTTATTTTTTAATTTTTAATTTTGAGTTTTGAATTCATTTTTAGTTTTTTATTTTGATAGTCTATTTTCAGAAAATTGAAAACACGTTCTCCTTGTCATTTTAAGAAACTATTTTTCAAAACAGAAAATTAGAAAACGCGTTTTTTTTGAAATTTTGAAAATAATTTTTTAATAATATTTTATTCAATAAATTATAAATATTTAATGTTAATATATTATTAAAAAATATATACATTTTAAAGTTAATGAATTTTGTAATGTTTTTTCTCATTACAATAATAAAAATATGAATAAATAAATAAATAAATATGTTTTGAGTTTAAAGTTTATTTTGGATGAAAACACTCAAAACAACTTTTTGTTGTTTTGAGTTTTCTTTATAATTTTTTTTATTTTCAAAAATACATTTTTAAAAATAATAAAGAAAATATGTTTTCATTATTTTAAAAAATTAAAAATTAAAAATGACTTGAAAACAGTAAAGAAAACACAACCTAATTTTTTAATAAAATCTTTGTTCTTATTAGTTAAAGGGAAAAGTTATATTTTCTAATTTTATTAGTTTTATATTATGAATTTAAAAAATAATTTAAAATATATACCACTAATATTTGAAACATAAAATATTAGAATTATTTAATTATAAAATTAAAATTAAAAAAAAATTAGATTCTTTACAATAAACTGGCTTTTAGATTTAACTTAAAGACGAGAAGAAAAAAATAATAAAACTCAAAAGACTCTGATGTTGCCAACCCAGCTCTCTCTCTCTCTCTCTCTAATAATAAGTGGCATTGCCGCTCCCAATTAACCACAAAAACTTCCTCCTCTCCGTGTGTCTATTTTCTCTCTGTTTCTCTGAGAAATTCGGTTTTCGTTCTCTTCCCGGGGCTGGCTCTCTCATCTCTCTCTAATGGCGACGATCAATCTTTCAACGGGCATGTCGTCCTTGATTTTCGACTCCGGCAAGCTCTCCGATCGCCTATCCTCGACGAGGCACTCGAGGTTGAGCGAGCTATTCCCTGAGTGGCCGACCATCAAAAGATGCGCTCCCAAGGAAATCTTTGCCATTAGGTCGATTAAGATCGCCGAGCACAGTCCCACAGCCGATCTTCCATCTCAGAACGGTCCTCTCAATACTGCTGTGAGACTCTCTCTCTCTCTCTCCCCCTCTCTTATTCCATACAGAGGCATGTGGAGTTATTCGTATAGTTAGCTTTTGCTATACAGATTTAGTAATGGAATGGAGTGGAATGAAAATGAGTGGAACGGAAGGAGGAAATGGAGGAGGGCGAAGTTATTATGATTGGGTTGTACAAGTCGGAAGAAAACATATGCTATAAATTGAAATAGGAAAAATAAATTACGTGTTTCATTGAAAACGAAAAAAACACATAAAATAATTTCGTTTACCTTTACTTACAGTCGCTGAACAAAAATTACGTGTTTCATTGAAAACGAAAAAAACACATAAAATAATTTCGTTTACCTTTACTTACAGTCGCTGAACAAATCTTCACTTTATATGTGTGTGTGTGTGTGTGTGTGTGTGTGTGTGTATATATATATATAATATCAGTGTACACATACGTGCTCGGATATATATGTATTTGTGATTGTGGCTTGGTGACCATAAGCATTTGTGGATTTTTTCAGATCCTAGTTTGATTTATGGCATGAATTAATTACGTTTAGCTTTAATACAAGCGAGAATCAGGAATTTTTGAGGATTTATGAGCTTTGAAAAAATTCCACGACTGTGTGGTTGCTAGATAGAACATGCATCTTCGTAATTCAATGCATAATTTGGAAGCATGAACATAGTGTTTTGTGCACTGTAGACTTGTTTCATGTTCAATATGTGCAAGGATCACCTGGTTTGTAATATTTGTTTTAACTTAGCAAGTGATTGACGACATTTACAAGGATCTCCCTGGATTATCTCCTTAACCTTTACTCAATCCTAAGGAGAGAGATCGAGGTTTCTTGAAAACCAAATTGGTTTTATGCCTGGTATGCCAACATTCCTTAAGTGCTCGAAATTGAAAAACAACCTTAACCTAGTTCTCATGCACGTGTTAGCTTCTCAATATTTTTTTATTTGACATTAAGTTGACCCATTTTATGTTCACAGTTATTCATTCAAGTCATCTACATAGTCAAATTTTTTGGAACCTTGCTTAAAATAGCTGTGAATGGACTGTTCATCTTTGGACCACAGCAAACCGGTTTTGGTTAATTGACCATATCTTCCTCCAAGTTTAAATTATAAACTGTTTGTAGCTCTGAAAACCAGATTTATCAAGCTTTCTAACCGTATAAGTTTCACCAAATTTGGACTTGTAGATCAATGCCAGTTTTAGTTCAAAGTTTGCTATCCAGGTTGTTATCCGAACAGGATTTCATTCAAGTTCAGTCCATTTTGGGCTTTAAGCAGCTTGTCTTAACAATGGCCATCAGAACTAATTTTTATGTCATTTTCAGCTTATTGAGTCTGTTTTGTGCTTGCAAATTTCCACATAAAAATTTGACAATTATACCAGCTGAAAGAGCAACAAACAGTGAGGTATTCTGTTTTGAACCAAAACTCCATTTCTTTTGTGTTGGAAGTCTCGTATTACTACATACAGCTGTTTATTTACAGCTGTAAATGAACAGCTATACTTATTTTGGAAAGATTGACTTATTGGTATAGGATTATCGAAGACCGATTCTAGGGAGGAAATCAGGGAAGACAGCAATTTTGATTGGAAGTTATATTTCGTATATAGGTTGTAATTAGAAGATTATTTCCTTGCATATAGTTTCCTTTTCTAGACTCCTAATCTGTAAATACCTATGATATAAATAAAAGGATTGCTGAGAAGTTGGGTGTCTTTTTCTACCCTTTCAAATTAGCCTAATTCCCTTATATTGCAACATGGTATCCGAGCCACAATTAGGCTAGATTTCAGAAAGACATATACGAGCAAGAAAAATATCACAAGAGGAGGTTCAATCTTCCGGTGTTTTAGGGATTGCAACAACATGCAGTGAAAGAACTAAGGTTGCAGTACCAGTTGAAAACCCATCCCTTTTGATTAGCCCGGTGAAGCATGATGGGAGTAATTACATAGCATGGTCATGCTCCTGTAAACTATTCATCAAGACTTGTGGATTGGAAGACTATATTATTGGAGTAAAGAGTCAGAAACCTGCTGCAGGGGACATAAACGCTCGCCAAGTGGAAATAGAGAACTCCTTAGTAATGTCTTGGCTGATCAACTCAATGCAGCTAAGCATTGCAAAGGGTTATTTGCTGCTGGACAGAGCCTGGAAAATCTGGATTGCTTCATGCCAGACTTACTCTCAAGTTGGGAACGATGCCCAAATCTATGAGATATTGAAAAAGGTGTATGAAACAAAGCAATGTGAGTGGTCAGTATCCCAATATTATATGAATTAAATAGTTTATGAGAAGAGCTAGATTATTATCAGGATTTCTAGGCTTAGTGCCCAACTGATGCATCTAAGGTGTAGAAAATGATAGACAAGGAAAGAGTCTTTGATTTCCTGGTTGGTTTGAATTTAGAATTTGATCAAGTGAAAATTCAGATTCTAGGAAGAGACCCTTTTCCTACCCTACTACAGGCTTATTCATACGAGCAATAAGAAGAAAGCAGGAAAAGTGTTATGCTCTTACCTGCCACAAACAGTAGATCAGCCATGGTGGTAAAACCTTCATTCGACAGGACTTCTGCCAGCCAAGGACCCCTTAACAAAGGTCTACTGAGATGTGATTTTTGTGGGAAGCCTAGGCATACAAAAGAAAATTGCCGCTCTATGCGGCAGACCCAATAGAGGAAAGGGAAAGAGACATGAAGGGCGTCCACAAGCACATCTATCAGAGACTGCCCAAGCAGAGGCTGAGCCACATGTTTAGACTGGACTGTTAGGTTCCCAGGGCTAGCCCAGGGTTTGCAATGGAAATTGGAAGGGATCGAGGGATTTAGAGTTAGAAATGGAGGGAGATTAGAACAGAAAGGGAGGGATGATGAACAAAACTGAGGGAGAATAAGAGAGATCGAGAGAGAGCAGAGAATTGAGAAGGAAATTCTGAGATTCAATTATCACTCAAAAACATGACATTCTCTAAGTGATACAACCTATTTATAGTCTGGTCCAACCTATTCAATTGAAAGGTGCAAATTGCTACAACAAGTACAACTAAAAATAAATACATCTAATATCTATTACTATTATACCCTTGGGTCATGACAATTTTCCCCTCCTTGGGAGAGTTCTTGTCCTCGAGAACTTGCAGCAATTGGCCCATTGCTTCAGCCAATCCTTGTTTTCTCTATCTGGTTTATCCTTCATCTCTTTTTCCTTTCTTTCCTTCTCTTTTTCAACCTTGTCCTATTTTCTCTTACCGTCCTGTTCTTTTGTTTGTCCTACAAATATAAACGATAGACCTCGACAATCTCCATGGCAAAGATGTTAATTCCAGTAAGTTCCTTAACCTTTGCTAAGGCCAGGTCAATTGCCAATACATTTCCAATCATAGGAAGGAACTCAAGCTTCTCTGCCAGCCAAAATTTGATTTGCTTACCAATTGTAATTTGAACAATTAAAATAGCAAAAAACTCTTCCACCATCTTCTGAGGCTCATCACTTTTCGTCTGCTCATCTTGCTTCAATTGTGTCCTCTGTTCCTCCTGAGCTGTTTCCTGCTCCCAGGTTCAACTGGATTCAACATTTTCGGAATCCAACAATGCTTTAAAGGCAACTGTTGCTTCCTACTTGCTAACGTACACCAACGGTATTTCTTCAACAATTTTCTTCTCCAATGGTGTCACAATTACTCTTCCTAATGAATCAATAATTTTTTCCACTTCAGTTTCTTCCTCAGTTTCCTGTAAGTCAGAAATCTGAGGGTGGATCCCAGCTGATAAGATTGGACCTTCAATGGATCTAGAAATTTCCATTATCCCTGAAAGCTCCTCAATATTTTATTTCTTGTAGGGTTGAATACATTTGGTAGCCTGATGCACTAAAGCACCAGTATCCATACATTTGAATGATCCTTAGGTCGTAGTTACCTGATCTGATACAGTATCTGCTTCCTTCAAACTGGAGGTAGTAGAAAGGATTCCATTAGGAGGTTCTGCAGTGGATCTTGAATAAAGTTCCACTGGTATATTGACCTGATATTTCTTACAAAAATACATCAAACTTCCTTGATAGGCCCTCCAATTTTATGTTAATTCTGTCTGCTAGTCTGCAGAGTTCTCCATTCTGTTAAGTCTGTCCATAGAGTTCTCCAACTTCCAATCCAATGACATTTCTTTAGTTCAAGTTCTTGGAACTGAATCTACCTATGAATTTGTCTCCAAGAGTCGTCTAGCACCTAGCTCTTAAGAACCGATTGGCTTTGAACATTCTCCTGAAATTGATTAACTATGTGTAGCTAACAGAGTTTTGCCAGAATCCAGCCAGAAATCATCGGAAATCAACAGCGGAGAATCAACCTAGTCCATCTCAATTGCTGCTTCCTATTCAGCAAATCTATTCCACCTCTGAAACACCAATCATCGGAGATTAACAATCGCTTGACTTCCCTTTTGAGATCGCCTTCTTGAATTGCACACTGTAGTAGCCGAGGACCGTTGTGATCGCCTTCTTGAATCGCACGCTGTAGCAACTCCCGAAAATCGATCAACTGATAATCAGCTTCCTGTGATTCAATCGGTTCTGTTACAGGCCTTTAAAGTTGCCTCTGACACTGCTTCAGGAGTTGTTAGAATTCACAATTGGAATTGCCTAGCCTGTTTGTTGACGATTTGTCACAACCCTAGGATTTGATTAAGGTTAGAAAGGGAAGTGAGAAGAGTTCACGGGAGATAGAGCAGAATTTGGAGGGAGATATTGAATAGAATTAGGGAGAGAAGGGATGGAGCAGTGGAGAACGAGAGAGAGAGAGAGAGAGAGAGAGAGAGAGAGAGAGAGAGAGAGAGAAATTGGAATTTCAAATATCATTCAACATGAGAATCCCATCCATTTACAACAACCTTATATAGGCATATTTGTCTCCTAACAGCATTGCACATGTAGCCATGTGCTCCTAACTAATTGCTAAAATATCCAAAACAAACTATTCTACCCTATTACAATAATACTCCTTTATTGCTCATAGACTCATGACAATTCCCCCCTCCTTAAGAGAGTACTTGTCCCCAAGAACTTGCCGCAAGTAGCTATTGCTCTTCATCCAATTCCAACCTTCTGTATGCCGATCATCCTCTTTTCTTTCTTTCTACTTCTAGGTCTCTTCTTCTTCATTCTTAGGTTTCCAAGATCCATCCCAAGCATACTTTGGCCTAGAACTTCAATTGAAGAAATTTGATCGAGTTCAAGTTTGATGCCCCCATTCTGCAATAGCTGGCCTACCAAAATCGGTCTCCCTATCCAATACAAGGATGGATAACGGACCTATAACCATAGCTGCCTTTACTGTATTCCCATTCAACCCATGGCCAAGCTCTGTTGCAAAAATATCAACAACATCCTTGAAATATAGTGATGAAGAATTGTAGACTTGCCTTGGGTGCTCAGACCAATGTTGTCTGTGAGCATTGGAATTAGGGGTTGCTATGATTTCAATCCCAGCCAATAGCTCCTCAGTGGCTGCCATTAGGCCTTCATCTCGTCCTTCTTTCCTGACCTGATTTGCAGCCCAATTATCTGTTGAAACAATGTCCCTGCCCAGACTATCAGATGTGTGGAAGCCATCTATGTAGTAGTTCGTACCTCCAAGTTGTTGTATAGACTGATTAGCACCCAATTTATCAGCTTCCAGCTCTTGTAAAGTGTGATCTATATAGATCTCCTCATCGAATCTACTTTCATGTTCTGAATCCTGAGTTACCATTGATAAATTGGCTTTGATTCCAGCAACAACTTCCTTAATATTGATTGAATTTTCAGTTGGTTCCTCTTGATTCTATGCAAGTAATCCAACAACTTATTTTTCCCTGTATTTGTCGAGATATTTCTTTACATGCACTTCTCCTTTAAAAAATCCGTGGGCTCTTTTTGATCTACTGCCCTATCAGCCTAATCAATTTAATTTTCCTCGAGATTATGCTTTTCACCACCAAAATTACTCCCAATATTGCAGCCATCCTTTTGGTCACTGCTGCCTCCATTAGAATGCTTCTTTTTCTGCCCAAAGTCTAGAGTAGGCAGTTAATCGGTTGTTTGTAATCTTGTCTCCTCCTTCGGCTGCTCCACTCCAAGGAATTCCTCCTTGTTGAAACTTCCATGATAATCATTAAAGTATTCCACCGGAAAGTTATAATAATACTTCTTAATAAGTATCATCGCAAACTCTTGCAGCCTCTCGCATATCATAAGGCCAAATTCCTTGCTCGTATAATGTACCCCACTGCTTGCTCTCTTGTCCCATTGGTTGATCTCATTCTCAAACTTCTTTTCCACTGTTTGTTGCTTCTGGCCAATTGAAAATGCAACACTCTTCTGCTGCAGTTGAGGCTCCACTTGTTTCATGTGTGCACCGCTTCCCTTAGTTGATTTTTCACAATTAGCATACTTTGAAGACCAAGGAGCTATATACATACTACTCTTCTTTGCCTCTCCCATTCAAACAAAGTTAACCAGAATTCAAAGTTGAAATTACCCTTTGTTTACCTTACTAGCAACTTAGAATTCGATTGGAATCACCTCCTATTACGCCTGCAAAAATTCGAACACTGACTACCGGCTTCACCATTGGAATCAGCTAGGCTCGAATCGGCCTCAGCTATCAGCCCAAGCACAATCTCCGTAACCTTAGGAAAGTGATTAGTGAGTAGTTGTCGGAACTTCCAGTTCCATTGACTCACTGGACTCTAGAATTTGCTGCTCAATCAATTCACCGGAGTTGCTAAAAACACCGTCTACCTGCTAGGCCAAGTCGCCTTCAAGCCTTCTCAACCTGGACCTTAACTATGGAAATTGATTTCCCTGCCTTTAACTCAAATCAAAATCGCAGCCAAAGAACAACTACTGCCCAATCATCGTCCAAGGCTCCCAGCACAATTTGCAATCGCTTCTAATTCCAAAATCACCAGAATTCACTGCCAGTTCAATCGTTACACCCACTCTCGAGTCCAAATCGCAACACTTATTGTATCGAGACACTCCAGAATGCAACCCACTGCATCACGGTCAATGTCAACACATACTGTCGATTGGTGTCCGTTACAGCTACCAACTTGTTCTTTGAATTCTCATAAATCACCTTGATTCTCTGCTCGATCTATCCAACAGAGAGTCATCAGAATCGATTTCGAAATTCAACCAAAAATCTCTTGGTTGTTTATCTGTCTCGAATGCCAAATGCACCTGAATATTGGAATTGTGCCAGATCTCTAGGAATCGCCTCTGGAATTGTCTGGGCTGCTCGCCTTCCTTGAGCGACTGTGATGCAACCAACCAAATTTTGCGGAATTGAGAATTCGATGGTTGTAGTAGCTTACGACTTGGCTTTCAAATCCATTAAAGCTGCATTCCCTTCCACTTCGAGCAAGACTCACTGAAATTTGTGGCCAAGCATCAATGGTCGGCTTCATCTTCAAGACTCGAACACTCTTTCGGAATTCTCAAGACGAGAGCCACTGCTGTCGCTCCCTAAGCTTGCCTGGATGGTCGGGGTCGGCTCCGTTACCGTCCTTCAAAGTCGCCTCTAAAGTGAGTCTCGTTCTCGCCTTAAGCAACTTGACTTGCCTCCGACATTGCTACTTGAATTCGCCAGACGATACGCAAACTACAGGCCTCGAGCTTCTGAGAAACGCATTTGACGGACTCCCTCACCAATCGCGAGCGTTGTCTGGTTGCAATGCTTCGCCTCACCCAGAATCGCTTATCATCGTCTAGGTTGGACTTGCTTGCTCGCCTCACCCAATCACCGTTTGTATGGGTTGAAATCGCCTCCGCTCTAATTTGCTAGAACCGCCTATGACCAACAACTCACTGATGTTCAATTGTTGCATAGGATTCTTGATTTATATCAATTGCCAAAGGCCGCCTGAATTCCGACAGAAAAATGAGCAGCTCGCCTCTAGTCACCAATTGTGAATCAAGAGTTGTTTTTCTCTCTCAGTTATGTCCTGTCCTTTGTTTTCTCAGAATCTGATCGGAATTGTTGCTTGCAGTCACCTATCAAGAGCTGAGAATCGTTGGCTTTGATACCATTTGTCACAACCCTAGGATTTGATTAAACTTAGAAAGAGAAGTGAGAAGAGTTCACGGGAGAGAGATATTGAATAGAATTAGGGAGAGAAGGGATGGAGCAGTGGAGAACGAGAGAGAGAGGGGGGGGGGGAGGGAAAGAGAGAAATTGTATAGAGAGAAATTGTAATTTCAATTATCATTCAACATGAGAATCCCATCCATTTACAATAGCTGAATATAGGCATATTTGTCTCCTAACAGCCTTGCACATGCAGCTATGTGCTCCTAACTAATTGCTAAAATATCCAAAACAAACTATTCTACCATATTACAACAATACCTCTTTATTGCTCATAGGCTCATGACATGACTGTTAGGGGTGTGCAAATGGTCGGTTCGGTAAAATCCACTAACAGAAAAAACTAAACCAGGGGACAAAACCGAACTAAACCGACTGATTAAACCCAATAAACCAAACTAACCAATAACCCGAAAAAACTAAACATAAACTGTATAAATTGAACCGACCAAATAAACCAAACAAACACAAAAAAACTGAGCAAAACTGAACTAACCGATAGACCAAACAAGATGAAAAACCGAACTAACCGATAGAAAAACCGAAAACCGAAAAATCGACAAAACCGAAGAAACTGACACAACCTACATGTTGCATGGATCAAGCACATAAGAAACCATCAAAGAATACACAAAACTATTACAACTAAATTTGCACACCCCTATCTTTAACTAACTAAATATTATTAATATAAGTGTTACAAAGGTATAAAGAATATTAAAAGGTCAAAACGTCATAAAAATCGTGAGAGTTTCGAAAGAGGAAGACAACAAATGCTATTCTTCCCTTACATAACAGTATCAATACATTCATAAATTGTCAAGACCCTAGGGTGTCCTAGGGTTTGAATTGGAATTTAGAAGAAGAAGATGAACAAAATTAGAGGGAGAGATAGAATAAATTAAGGGAAAAAGAGAGAACGAGAGAGAGAGAGAGAGAGGATTGAAAGAAAAGGACATGTCATTATTCTCTGATGATCCTTCCTTATTGCTGTGTAGGTCTTTATATAGAGCCTCTAGTACACTTCCTTAGCTCATTCAACCACCTAACTAACATACCTAACCGCTTAAATCTTTTTAGTTAGCCCCTAATGGCTCATACAAGATAAATGCCAATCAATTACAATTATAACCCTGGGGTCGTGACAATCCGTTCCCCTTCAAACAATTCTTGTCCCCAAGAATTGACAACTGCTGACCCTGTTCTTCAGCCTATTCCAGTCTTAACAATTTGGTTTATTCTTCTTCTCTTTCTCCTTGCTTTCTTTCTCCTTTGAAGCTTTGCCCCGTTTTCTCTTACGCTTTGTTGCTTTTGTTTTTCTTGTAAAAATAAAATGTAGACTCCAAGGATCGCCATGTCAAGGCTCCCTTCTCCAATGTCCCATTTCCCAAACCAGATGGCAACAACCTCCTCTTCCACACTATCAAAACTCACGAACCAAATGGCTGCACCCTTCTCTTCCTTCATCTTCCAAATCTAGTCTACATCTAGTGTCGGCCCTATTGTAAGGCCAAGTAGGTTGCTGCCTAAGGCCCTAATTGTGAAAGGGCCCACTTTTAAAATTTTATAATTTTTATATATATTTTATAATTTTTAATAATAAATACTTTATTAAAAAATTAAATGCAAAATACTAATTTTATATTTTCTTCCCATGCTCTCTGTGCAATTTTGTACAGTTGTTTGCCCAATTTTGTAGTATATTCACAGTTCCCAATTCTTAAACCCAACCCATTAAACTCACTTTTCAATTCTCCCTCTCTTCCCCCCCTTTTTGTCTCTCTTTCAAAATCCCAATTAAACCCATTTTTTCCTATTCTCTCTCGCTCTCTCTCCAATCTGGGTTATTGGCTCACTTCATGTTCTTCTTCTTCACTTTTTCAGTTCACTTCTTCTTCTCGCTTCTTAGTGCCCCCCCTCTCTCTCGCGCTTGCTTGCTTCAGAGTTTAGGCTTCAGACTCAATTTTCACAAACTCATAGTACGATTTGCAGTCTTGCTTCAAGCCTTCAACTTCAATCTTCAAGTTTCGTTGCTTCGACAGACTACAAACAACAACATCTGTGTTTGATAACTTTGATTTTTTTTACTTTTAACTTTTATTTTTGGGTGTATAACAGATGTTGTTTTTCAGGTTTTTGTATTCTTGTGTGGGTATTTTTTTGGCTTTAATTTGTTGATTGTTGTGTTGTGAGTATTGATTAACAGTTAAGTTAGTTGTCTTTCTTTTATTTTTATTACTTTTCAACAAACATGTATCTCCAACCATTTTTATTTAACATAGATGATTTGAGATGGAGTCTAATATAAATTTATAATACATTTTTCATGGGTCTAATGTAAATTTTAAAAAAAAATCATTAGATTATTTTTAATATTTAATTAAATTACTCATCTAATTTATAACTAATAATTGTAATAATTGAATTAATGTAGGTCTACCAATAATATTTTTTTACCCATAGTATGAATTTGATGTTGAATAAAAATTTAGTAAAATTAAAAGATGTTTTCAATTTTTTTTAAATTAATAAATAAAAATAAAAAATTGACAAATTTTGTAGTGGATTGAACTTTAACTTTTTTTTTTAATTTATTGAAATGATGAATTTTTTTTTTAAAAAAATGTGTTATTTATTTTTTTTTATAAAAAAATTAATGCTTTTAAAAAAGCCTCAAATTTTTTTTTTTCCTAGAGCCCCCAAATTGGTTGGGTCGGCTTTGTCTACATCAGGTGACATGACAACAATATTGTCATATTGCCCAAAATCAAAATTACTCAAAACAACATGGAGATTTTCTTCCATTGGAATTAACTTAACCTGTGACTCCTTAAATATTTTTCAAAACCAAAGGCAAAGAAACCATACTCTTAGAATCTGCTTCCTTTGAACCATTCATGCCGTTTGCCTCCAGTTTTTGTCTTTGGTCTGAATCCTCATCGGTTGCCTATCCACCCTCAACAACTTCAGTATTAGCTTCCTTGGAGCTAATGTAAAGTTGCTTCGTTCCGGATTGTTCTGTCAAAACTCCTCTAGCTACATGTGGTCTGTTACAAACTTGCAAGCTGCTCTTATGATAATTTTTCGGTTGCAGTCCATGTTTTCTGTAAATGGCTTCCAACACCAATTCATGCAGCCTCGCCTTCTCCGTCGCTTGTTCCACTATAGTAGGACAACATATTTGCACATTAAACCTTAGCGCATCGTCAAGACCATTAGTGAATTTCGACACAAAATAAGTCTCATTCAAGGTTGGATGGGAGTTGAGCGTCAACACTCTCCATTCCTCAAACCTGACCTTGTAATATGTTACAGAGCTTTCTTGTTTTAGGTTATTGAGTTCTTCACTGTATCTCTCATCTTTGACCTGGTTTAATTTTGCTCCACCACCTATCTGCCAACTGGAAGCATTAGGCATGCTTCCATTGCTTGCTCAAACTGGTCCTACTGTGGATCTAGAGCTTTCCTTTATCTCTGAAAGCTGACTCCATGGACGAGTAATGTTAAGATCTCCACCTGTTGTCGGTTCTAACCTCTTCCTTTGAATAATCGTATCCCAATACTCCTTAGAAAGTAACTCAGCTGGAAGGCAAATTTGAAATCGTTTGGCCACCATGATCATAATCTCATCCAACTGTCTGTTGATTTTAGCGCATGTTTCTTCAAATCTTGTGTCCATGGCTCGCTTCTGAAACTACTTTCGGTGTGTAACTTCCCTTCCCAAATTTGATTGAGTTTGTATTGCCTTCAAGTTGACATATTATCAGCTTCACTGAAATTTCATCCGAAATTGCCTCACAACAATCACCCAGGACATATAGCCAAGAATTCCACTTCGGTAACCCCCTTCCTGAATCGTCCAGATCCAAGCTAGTGGCCAAGGACAGTTTGGCTCTAAATTCGCACCAATATCATTGTTGTTCTGGCTCGCCTACTGCACCGAGTCGCCTGCACCCTCTTGTTCGCCTCCAAGATTTGTTTTTGGACCTTGTTTGATGCCAAGAACACTGCTAGGCTCGCTTGTCTCACTATGCTGGACCCAATTGCAATCGCCCAGTTCTTGGGTCAACGGAATCTGACTGGAATTCCCTAGGTTTGCCTTGTTTTCTCACTACAGTAAGAATCGCCCTCCACAATTCTAGCTAGAGTCCTGCGGAATTTGGGCTAGGTTCTGATAGCTTCAAACTCACTTTTAATGGTTGTTGGAAGCACTGTCGGAATGCCTGACCAAATCGTTTTCCAAAGTCGAACAAGAAGTTCTGGTCGATTGCTCAAGACTCAAACCAAGAATTCCCTAGGAAGTTCAAGACTTGAACCAAGAATTGCTTGCTCGCTCGAGTTTGCTGGAATCACTGCAATTC
Organism: Diospyros kaki; assembly: GCA_036245055.1. Lineage (NCBI taxonomy): Eukaryota > Viridiplantae > Streptophyta > Magnoliopsida > Ericales > Ebenaceae > Diospyros > Diospyros kaki. The sequence goes on from BSEG01000007.1 coordinate 34,069,822, forward strand.
ACCAACCAACCTTTTAGTCGTCAGTACTTCGCCAACCTATCTTGCTATCGAGATCGTTGGAGAACTTCCAGTAATCACAACCAAGGAATGTGGCTTCGCATTGGATTTTAACGGTGTCGGGAAATGAAACTGAATTCGCCGAGTCACTGCTAGATTAATTTCACTGATAATCGAATCAAATCACAGCTTCTAAAGGCCCCCTCAGAAACAAGAATTGGTTCCTGTAACCTAGTCCGCCTCCTTAGCGGCCTCAAGTCCTGTCCACATCTTCAACCCTCTGACAGAAATTAATAGCAACCCGATCACTTCAATTTTGCACCTAAGAACGTTCGATAGAAATTCACTTTATTTTTGCACCCAAGAACGGCCGACTTCCTTTGTCACCCACTTTGTTGCGACTTAAAATCCAAGCTGTCGTCTCCAAAACTAGCTTTGTCTTTCAATTCTGACCGAAAATCTTCGTATTCATAGCCTTCTGTTTTGCATTTCGAATTCAAGATCACCCCAAGCTTGCGTCCACTTCTTACCCAATAGTCGACCAGTGGTTAGAAGTCAGAATTTGTTGGAATCATCGCCAAGAATTGCACCAAGGAATTCAAGATCGCCTAGCCTGCTTCCACGCCATGCCTTCACTCACCCAATCACCGTCCAAAGGCTGCAAGCCTCTGACTCTGATGGAATTAATTGTTCTGGAGTCACTGAATTTGCCGCTTCTTGAATTATCTCTAGTGACTTGGTCAATTCCACCCCAAACTTAGATTGCTTCACCTGCTTCGCGTTTGTCCATAAACTTTAATCAAGACCGCCTTTTGCACCTACACTAGCTTCGCATCCATCGTACTGCCTTGTCTAGGGTTGCGCCTTGCTTGCGTCTGTTAACCTAGATCACCTGCTTTCGTTCGCCCGTTTTGCCTCCTGTAATCAAGCCGGACTTACTCACTCATAAATTCCAATGTTGCACCCCAACTGAACCCACTAAAATCTGGGTCCACTACTGGATTCTTTGTCGTCGGAATCGTCAAAATCACTATTGGAATTAGTTGGATCTACGACCAAAAACATTTACCACTTGTCAAGACCCTAGGGTGTCCTAGGGTTTGAATTGGAATTTAGAAGAAGAAGAAAAACATGATTAGAGGGAGAGACAGAATAGATTAAGGGAAAAAGAGAGAACGAGAGAGAGAGAGAGAGGATTGAAAGAAAGGACTTGTCATTATTCTCTGATGATCCTTCCTTATTGCTATGTAGGTCTATATGGAGCCTCTAGTACACTTCCTCAGCTAATTCAACCACCTAAGTAACATACCTAACCGCCTAACCCTTTTTAGTTAGCCCCCAATGGCTCATGCAAGATAAATGCCAATCAATTACAATTATAACCCTAGGGTCATGACATAAATGCTGTGTCTAAATAATACATCAATAAATATTCTGGGATGCTTGAAAACTGGCCTCGTTTACATTATTCATGCTTTACTCAAATCATCAACATCAGTAGATCACAAATCTGCACGGGTGATCCTACATGCTACCTAGGAAACAACAAAATCAACCACACCCTAGCAGCTTCCAAGTTCAATATTCCTATCAAAAACCAAATAATAATATAGGTTAATTTTGAATTTTTGACAATGTTGAGGTGGACCCCTATGATAAAGGATAATTGTACACATGTAAGCATAGTGTTTCCCACATCCTAATGTAGAGTCTCGCAGACACAAAAGTAATACCTAGCAGCTGAAACCAAATTCAGGTTTCTCGTATTATGAAAGTGAAAAAACTACCACATCCGATTGTAGTTTAAAATTAATAGGAGCATTTCTATCATGCTTGAATTAGAGACAAATAGAACATTTTCATGTAGCTAAATGTGAAACTTTCAATTAAATCCACATTTAATTCAGAAAAATACTATACTCATTGCAAGATGACGACGTTGAGGTTGTTTGGTATCAAGTAGGTATCACCGTATCAGCCTCTTAGTAGAATATTGAAAAAATTAGTCTCAGGCAAGTAGACAAGTAGAATAGAAAAAACCATACCAAAAGTCAAAACAATTGAAAAATTAAAACCCTAACTGAAACTCACCTTTGTGGGTCACCAGTGGGTTGGTTGCGAGTCATAGGTTAAAGAAGGGGAAGACAGAATGGAAGGAAGGTCGATTGGTCGATGACAAAGGGGAACGTGAATTAGAAGGAAGGTCAATTGGCCGAAGGGTGAGATGGGGATGACGGTTGGTCGTCAAAGGCTAATGGCAAAGTGGAAGGCAAAACAAAAGGCGAAGGTGAAGGTCGAGTGGGAGTGGTTGAAGGCGACGTGAGACAAGGACCACAGTCATCGGTCGATGGCTAAGGGGAAGGTGGAATAGAAGGAAGATCGATTGGTCGAAGGGTGAGACGTGGATGACGGTCAATCGTCGAAGGCTAATGACAGAGGGGAAGGTAAAACCGAAGGCAAAGGTGAAGGTCGAGTGGGAGTGGCCAAAGGCGACGTGAGACGGGGATGAGTCGGGTGTTGGTCGACGGCTCACGGCGAAGGGGAAGGCAGTGGAAGACAGAAGGTCGAAGGCAAACGATTAGGGTTTCGGGCTCTCTCTCTCTCTCTCTCTCTCTCTCGCTCTCTCAGACTTCACTTCTTGGTATCCTTTTTCCTTTCTTCTTCTTTTCTTTTCTTCTTCACCGTGTGTGCACAGGCCAAAACGACGTCATTTTATAACCATAAAAACGATGTTGTTTCAAGTTCGGTTAATTCGATTACTTCCAACCAAAAAAAAAAAAAAAAAAAATCAAAACCGAAAATCGAACTTCTTGAAAAATTCGAACTGAACCGAATAAAAAACAAACCCAAACTGAACTGACAATTTTAGTCGGTTTGGTTTGGTTAGTTTATTTAGATTGAACTTTTGCTTTCCCCTAACGATCGCACTTGCTGGTTCGACGATCGCTCAAGATTTGCTTCACTAATTTGCCATTATCACCCTGTAGCAACCGTGGATCAGCGTGGGAAATTACAATGTAGTAGCTGAGGACTGTTGCTAGGAATTCGTTCAGATTTGTCTTTGAATTCCGCTGCTAGGATTGTTGTAATTTGCACAAGCAAAAAAAATCAAAGGCTAGGGATCTGCTCTAATTGTGATTGCTCCAGAGTCAATGGTCAGAAATCTCCTGGTTTGATTCGTCTTCAAGTTTCAAATGAGAATTGCCAAAGTTCATAGCCTAGAACCGATCGAAATTCGTAGCCGAGGATTGACTACTCTGATACCAAATTGTTAGGTTCCTAGAGGTAGCCTAGGGTTGGTAATGGAAATTGGAAAGGATTGAGGGATTTAGAGTCAGAAATGGAGGGAGATTAGAATAGAAAGGGAGGGATGATGACCAAAACATATGAGAGATTGAGAGAGAATAGAGAATTGATGAGGAAATTGAGAGATTCAATTATCATTCAAAAACATGACATTCTCTAAGTGATACATGCTATTTATAGGTTGGTCCAACCTATTCAATTGAAATGTACAAACTTCTACAACGAGTACAACTAAAAAGAGAGGGAAATTGTCATGACTCCAAGGATCGCCATGGCTATAATTGTCATTATAATAGTAGTTAGTTTACATGCTTTTACTATATTGTACTTTAGGTTGTTGAGAATAGTTGTACCTTTTTATAGATAGATTGGTGTTGTTGCTCAATTACAACAGTGAATTTATAGATCTGCCTTAGGATGACTCACGTGTGGATTATCCGAGCGATGGGTCACTATCGAGAGCGATGGATGACTCTGTTAGGCCCCCGGTTTTACATACCTACTCTAGGCGTCACAAGCAGCTGAAAGAAGTTGGAAGTACAGCTGGAGGAAGCTTCGGCCAGCTTATGCGCGAGGGGTAGGATAGGGAATTGGCTGGTTTGTTACAACCAGCAGACACGCCTGCATAACTGTATTCAGTTATGCAGGAGAGAGAGTGCTAAATAACAGCCTATAAGTGGAGGTAGAAGCGAGGGTGAGGTGTGCAGATTTTGGGAATCATTGTAGGAGAGTTCTGGGCCTCTCGAACGCCTAGTGTTACTAATTTTCCTTGTAGTTTTGATTCGGCAATATAATTCTAAGGATTTCTTCCATTAGAAATCCTTCTTATCGGCTGGATCTCATCATTTTAGTATCAGAGCATCTTCGATCATCATGGTAAACTTAACCGAGAGAGTAGGGGACCTGGAGGGTAAGGTTGACGCGATGGGGGTAGAGATTCAAACCATAAATCGGAACGTAGTTGAGATCCTGGAGCAGTTCGCTATCATGCGCACTAGGTGGGACGAACAGGAACGGGAACGGAAGGCTAAGGCTCATGGGAGTGACTGGCCACCGGAATTGACCCCAGATTCCGAAGTTACACCAGGAGCTGGTATGAGTCGCAGAATGGAGGGAAGCATGAGTGCTGCATGGCGACCGGAGGGAAGAGGTAGGAGGCTGGAATTGCCTACCTTCGAAGGAGACAATCCAGACGACTGGATTTTCAGAGCGGAGAGATACTTCGCGATTAACCAACTCTCGGAAGATGAGAAGATAGAGTCCGCTGCAATATGCTTCGAGGCAGGGGCCCTCGCGTGGTTCCAGTGGGAGTCTAGGCGCAGGGGGATCTGCAGCTGGGAAGGGCTCAAGCAAGGACTTCTTAATCGATTTCGCCCAACTCAAGAAGGGTCGCTAGAAGAGAGGTTCCTAGCTCTGCGACAAGAAGGTACGGTTAAGGAGTATAGATTGATGTTTGAAATGTTGGCTGTACCTGTGTCGGATGTCTCTGAGGCGTTTTTGGAAGGACATTTCATCAACGGTCTTAAGCCTGAAATTAAGGCTGAGATTAGGGTACTTCAACCCAGAGGGTTGGATCGAGTCATGCTAATGACGCAGTGTATCGAGGATAAAAATGCAGCCATCCTAACCTGTGGTAGGGGGTCCGGACCAACGGGAAGTAAATTTCCCACCTACTCTACTTCTAATACCGTTAGAATCTCTCCCACTCAATCCAGAAGCCTGACTCCTTATTCGCGAGTCTCGAATCAGGCAAGCAGTAAACTACCAGTGGCCGAGAATGGTAGTAATGCTCCCTTTAAAAGGCTCAGTGAGGCTGAGTGGAAGGCCAAGATGGAGAAGGGATTGTGTTTCCGTTGTGATGAGAAGTACACGATTGGCCACCGGTGCAAGAACAAGGAGCTGCATGTTATGATGATCTATGATGAAGAGAAGGAAGGATCCGAACGGGGAACCACGGAAGGGAGGGAGGAAGAGGAAGGAGAGGAGGTGCGCCAAGGCAGCGAATTCATTGAACTCTCCATGAATTCGGTAGTTGGACTAACAACACCGTAGACCATGAAGCTACAAGGTGTTATAGAGGGGCAATCAGTGGTAGTTCTGATTGATGGGGGGGCGACGCACAACTTCATAGCAACAGAGTTGGTTCAACAATTGGGGTTGCCACGAACAGAAACGACTGGCTATGGGGTCATTATGGGAACCGGGATAGCAGTGCAAGGGGCCGGTATCTGCAAAGGGGTAAAGCTGCATCTACAAAACTTGCAAATAGTGGAAGATTTTCTACCCCTGGAGCTGGGCAGCTCAGATGTAATTCTTGGGATGAAGTGGTTGGCTGCGGTGGGAAAGATGAGAGTGGATTGGAAAGCCCTGACTATGAAATTTCAGGTGGGGGGTTTGGCCGTGACATTGCAGGGAGATCCTAGCTTGAGCAAAAGCTTGGTATCTCTGAAAGCGATGATGAAGGCTTTCAAGGAGAATGGAGAAGGAATGTTGCTGGAGTTGGGCACAATGGCGGCTGATTACAGTGACAAAATGACCGAGGTCCCTCTGTTCCTTCAAACAGTGTTAGCTGAGTTTGAGGAGGTATTCTCCGCACCTGAAGGGCTGCCTCCTTTCCGAAGGAAAGATCATGCCATCAACCTGCTGCCAGGCACCTTTCCGGTTAGTGTGCGGCCTTATCGTTACCCTTATCTACAGAAAAACGAGATTGAGAAGATGGTAGGAGAGATGCTAGCAGCGGGGATCATCCAACCCAGCTCCAACCCTTTCTCTAGTCCGGTTCTACTGGTCAAGAAGAAGGATGGCGGCTGGAGGTTCTGTGTGGATTATAGGGCATTAAATAAGGTAACAGTGGCCGACAAATTCCCAATTCCAGTGATTGAAGAGTTGCTGGATGAGCTTCATGGGGCTAAGGTCTTCTCCAAACTCGACCTTAAATCTGGATATCACCAAATTCGCGTCAAGGCTGAGGATATCCCAAAGACAACATTTCGGACACATGAAGGCCATTACGAATTCCTTGTAATGCCTTTTGGATTGACTAACGCGCCAACCACGTTTCAGTCACTGATGAATGATATCTTCAAAGAACAGATGAGACGTTTTGTGTTAGTTTTCTTTGATGATATCTTGGTTTTTAGCAAAGATTTTGAACAGCATGCACAGCACTTGTGCTCGGTCCTAGAAGTGTTGGCAGCTAACCAATTGTTTGCGAATAAGAAGAAGTGTTCATTCGGACAACTGGAGATTGAGTATCTGGGTCATATTATTTCGCAAGAAGGAGTCTCAGCCGATTATAACAAGATAAAGGTCATGTTGGAGTGGCCCTCCCCTACCACATTGAAAGAGTTGCGTGGGTTTCTTGGTCTCACCGGGTACTACAGGCGTTTTGTTAGAAATTATGGCAAAATAGCCTGCCACTTACTGACAAACTTAAGAAGGGAAATTTCTTTTGGGACGGGGCTGCTGAGCAATCTTTTCAGCAGCTCAAAGCCGCCATGGTGTCACTGCCGGTGTTGGCTTTGCCGAATTTTGACAAACCATTTGAGGTGGAAACGGATGCTTCGGGACATGGCATGGGCGCAGTATTAATGCAGGACCACCGACCTATTGCATACTTCAGTCAGGCGTTTAACCAGCTGGGAAGGAGGAAGTCAGTTTATGAGAGGGAACTTATGGCTATCGTGTTTGCTGTACAAAAATGGAGACACTACCTCTTGGGACAGAAATTTGTGGTCAGGACAGATCAAAAAAGTCTCAAGTTCCTGATGGAACAAAGAGTGGTAAGCCCTGAATATCAGAAGTGGATGGTTAAGTTAATGGGATTTCAGTTTGAAATCCAATATAGACCAGGGTTAGAGAATAAAGCAGCTGATGGGTTGTCCCGCATCAGCCACTCGGCTGCTCTCCTTGCTTTAAGCGTTCCTCAGATCCTCTAACTCGATCAGCTAGCTAAGGAGATAGCTGACAATGAAGAGCTGCAGACGGTGGTCAAGGATCTTCAGCGGGATCCTACTTCCAGACTACCATTTCAGTTGGTGGATGGTTTTCTCTTCTACAAGGGGAGGCTATATCTACCGAAGGGATCTTCTCTCATCCCACTGCTCTTACATGAGGGTCATGATGGGAATGTTGGGGGTCACTCGGGATTCTTGAAGACTTACAAGAGAATTGCGGCAAGTGTTTATTGGCTGGGAATGAAGAGGGATATTCATAAGTATGTAAGCCACTGCGCAATTTGCCAGCAAAACAAAGTCCTGGCACTCAAGCCAGGAGGGCTTCTGCAACCCCTTCCAATCCCAAATCAAATTTGGGAAGACCTTGCAATGGACTTCATCGAAGGCTTACCCAAATCAGGAAAAATAGATTCGATTTTAGTGGTGGTTGATAGACTAAGCAAGTATGGCCATTTTGTGGGGTTGAAACACCCTTATTCTGCTGGAGAAGTGGCAGGAGTCTTCATCAGGGAGATTATAAGGCTTCATGGTCTACCACGGTCCATTGTATCTGATCGAGATAAGATCTTCATGAGCAAATTCTGGGAGGAATTGTTTCGTCTCCAAGGTACTAGACTCCAACGCAGCACAGCTTACCATCCACAAACGGATGGCCAAACAGAGGTGCTGAATAGGACTTTGGAGACATACCTCCGTTGCTTTGCTTCTTCCAAGCCTAAATCTTGGTTTGTGTGGCTGCCATGGGCGGAATTGTGGTACAATACTTCATACCACACAGCTTCTAGAACAACACCTTTCCAGGCCGTCTATGGGCGTGAAAAACCAGCCATACTTAAAGTGGAAAGGGGCTCCACACCGGTTTCAGTAGTGGAAAAGCAGCTGGTCGAAAGAGACATCATCCTGGAGGAACTGAAGGCACAGCTACAAAGAGCCCAAGCTGTCATGAAGAAGGATGCTGATTTGAAGAGAAGAGCGGTTAAGTTTAAAGTAGGGGACTTAGTTTACCTAAAACTAATTCCCTATCGCCGAAAGTCATTGGCTGGTCGTGCCAATGAGAAATTGGCTCCTCGATTTTATGGTCCGTTTGAGGTGGAAAGGGAGGTTGGACCGGTGGCTTACAGGTTGAAATTGCCTTCATCTTGCAGCATTCACCTAGTTTTCCATGTCTCCCAGCTGCGAGAAGCCAAGGGGGCATTGCAAGCCACGGCAGATATCCCCAATCAGTTGAGTGCAGAGCTGGAGATGCTGGTTGAACCCGAGGCCGTGTTGGGAGTTAGACCAGGCAAAGGAAATAATGTGGGAGGTTTGGACGTTCTACTGCAATGGAAAGGGTTGCCACCATTGGAAGCAACTTGGGAGCCTTTCAACCTCATTCAGCAGCAGTTTCCAGGATTTCACCTTGAGGACAAGGTGAATGTTGGGGGAGGGAGTGATGTTAGGCCCCCGGTTTTACATACCTACTCTAGGCGTCACAAGCAGCTGAAAGAAGTTGGAAGTACAGCTGGAGGAAGCTTCGGCCAGCTTATGCGTGAGGGGTAGGATAGGGAATTGGCTGGTTTGTTACAACCAGCAGACACGCCTGCATAACCGTATTCGGTTATGCAGGAGAGAGAGTGCTAAATAACAGCCTATAAGTGGAGGTAGAAGCGAGGGTGAGGTGTGCAGATTTTGGGAATCATTGTAGGAGAGTTCTGGGCCTCTCGAACGCCCAGTGTTACTAATTTTCCTTGTAGTTTTGATTCGGCAATATAATTCTAAGGATTTCTTCCATTAGAAATCCTTCCTATCGGCTGGATCTCATCAGACTCTCTCGGGGTGGAGCTATAACGATGGATGAGTCTCTTGGGGTGGAGCAGCAGTGATGAATGACTCTCCCAGGGATAGCAATAGTGATGGATGAGTCTCTCGGGTAGATTGAGAGTGATGGATGACCCCTCCAAGCGATGGATAACCTGTCCAAAAAGACGATCGATTAGGGGCGCAGGTGAGGATCCCCACGCAAGCCCTCCGATGCCTAAGTTAGCCTCTCGAAAGTATAGAGTAGTTAAATACAAGAATAAATGTGAGTGTGAGAGATCGCATATCGAATGGGGGGAGGACTCCCCTATTTATAGCGATGGAAGAGGCAACCAGGTGTCCGGCGACCTGATTTCTTTGGCAAGTAACTTGGAGGTGGTTTTGACCGGGTTTCTCGGGAGTGATGGTGCGTAGATTATGGGCGTGCCTATGGCACCCCTGAGTGGGGGTCACTGGGTGAGGTCACTCGAGAGTGCAGGCGTGAGCATGCGTGGGACTACGCGAGCGAGGGGGCCAGCAACACGCATGGCCGCGCATGCTCGGGGCACCCTGAGTGATGTCACTCGGGGGTGTTGGTCGTGCAAGTGCGCGCGCGGGGCTGGGCGGTGGTGCAGCAATGCGAGCGCGCACGAGGTTGCTGCAGCGCCTACATGGTGAGTCGCGGCCATGCACGGGGGCCTCCCCGCTTAGCCATGTGGCATTGTCTCCTTCCTTCGATTCTTTTGTTTATTTTCGCTAATCCATTTTGTCCACTTGTTTTGTTTATTTTCGCTAATCCACTTTGTCCACTTGTTTTGCAGGGCATATTAGTTGGAATAGGTTATAAATAAGCTGTATCACTTAGAGGATGTCATGTTTGAATTGATAAACAGAATTTCTGATTTCTCTCTCAAATTCCCTCTTGTTTCCCCTCTGATTTGTCTATAATCTCTCTCTTTCTCTATTCTGTCTGCAACTCTCCCTCATTTTTGTCTATTATCTCCCTCTTTCTGTCCAATTCTCCATCCAATCCTTTCTATTCTTGGTCCTAATTCTCTCGGATTCTTCCAATTTCCAATCCAAACCCTAGGTACATGACATGGGCCTACCAACCTTCAAGAGAAGAGGTATTTTTTTTTGCAGCAGTTGATGACTGAGCTTAAGATGGAATCAACTGCTCCATCTTTCTCTTCTCCTACAATTCCATCATCTATGCCCAAACAGGTAAAGCTGGTAACGTTCAACTTCTTTAGAAAGACCACCTTGAATTGTAGACTTTGGAGCCTCAGCTCATATGACAGGTTCCTCTAATTCCAATCTGACCTATATTCCATGCTCTGGCAGAGACAAAGTCAAAATTCCAGATTACACTCTTTCTTCCATTTCTGGAAAAGGGTTCATTAGCTGCAATCAAAACCTTAGACTCTCCTCAATACTTCATGTCCCTAACTTTGCTAATAACCTGTTATTTGTGAGCTCTTTTACTAATGACCTAAACTGTAAAATTTCTTTTTTCACTACTCATTGTATTTTCCAGGAAGTGAGCATAGGGAAAATGATTGGCTCTGGTAGACTAGTTGATGGCTTGTACCTGTTGGATAATGATTCTATCTCTCAGCCTGACCAACAAGCCCTAAGAGCTAAGCACATAACCTCAGCCGAGAAGCAGCTAATGCAGTGGCATCAAGGACTAGGTTATCCTTCTTTTTCAGTGTTAGGGAAACTTGTCCCAGGTCTAGCAAAACAGTGCAGTCTGAGAAATGTTTTTTGTGAGGCTTGTGAGTTTGCTAAACACACAAGACATGTTTACCCTGCTACTAATAATAAAAGTCCTAAACCTTTTATGATTGTTCATTTATATGTTTGGGGACTTAGTAGGACTAAGTCTCTTAGGGTGCGTTTAATTGCAAGCACGGAACTTGCATGGAAAGAAAATAAGTTATAGGCAATTCAATTGCCTAGAAATTATTTGCATGGAAATTGTCAATTAAATGTGTTTGATTGGCTTAATTTTCAACCTAGAAATTGTTATACTTTTCAGTCTTTTGGTGTTTGATTGCCATTATTTTTCATGAAAATAGTCATTTTTTTCCAGCTTTTGTTGTTTGATAGCAATTATTTCCCATGGAAATTGTCACTTTTTTCATGGAAATTGTACCTTTTTGAACTTGAAATTTGATGTGGCCCACATGATGCGCCTTATTTGTTATAATTTTTGCGTTGTCTATCTCGTTGTATAACGATTTTGATTGGGGAAAATATTGTGTTTTTCTGTAAAATTGATGCTGGGAGTCGATGGTGTTCGTGGCGGCGTCGCCGACCATGGCTGGAAATCGGACGTGACTGCAAATTGACCATGGCTGTGGGTGTCGAGCCTGCCATCGACGGCCATGGCGTGATTTGCTCACTATGGTCGTGACCCTCTGCCCTCTTCTTGTCGTGGTTGTCTTCTCCGTTGTGGTTGTCTTCTCCATCACGGGTCGGTTCTAGCCATAACTGTGGTCGATAGAGGCCGTTCACATCATTGGCCTTGAGCGATCTCCTTCACGGTCCATAGGCGATGGCCATGGCTTGATGGTTTCACCTTGGCCGTCCGTTCCTTCTTCCAGCATGATGGGTGGTCGAAAAGGGCTTGGCAAGTCATGCACAACGCCAATGGTTGAAAGGTCGAATATTTGGTTGAGGCTTTTGATCTCGGCCATGGCAGTGGCTATTCGCTTGGTGAACAATGGGAGTTGCTTGAAAAATAAAAACCACCCCCACCATAAGAAAATGTTTTCCAGCATTTGAAGGAAAATCAGGTCACGTGAGCAATAGTTAGAAAATAAGTTGCCTAGAAAAAAAAGGCAACCAAACACCCCAAAAGTTAGAATTTGGGTGGAAGAAAATGGACATTTTCCATGGAAAACTTGGCCAATCAAACACACCCTTATTGGTTGTAGATGGTTTATAACATTATTGATTGTTTTAGTTGAACCACTTGAGTTTATCTTATGACAAGTAAAAGTGAGGGTGGTAGTTGTTTTCAAACATTCCACAAAATGGTCACCACTTAGTTTGATGCAAAAATCCAGGTCTTGAGAAATGATAATGGGCTAGAGTATAGGGATACAGGCTTTCAAGAGTATCTAAGGGAATAGGGTATCATACCTCAAACTAGTTGTGTAAATACCCCTGCTCAGAATGGGATAGCAAAAAAGGAAGAATAGGCATGTCTTGGAAGTGACTAGGTCTCTCCTGTTCACCATGCATGTTCTAAAGACTTATTAGGGAGATACTGCCCTCATAGCTACCTATCTCATTAACAGAATACCCCTGATGACCTTAATTTTAGAACTCCCTTGGAGCTGTTACTGGGAGCATCATCCTATACTATCCCTAGTTTTTGGCTGCACCTGCTATGTAAGGAATCACATTCCTACACAAGTAAGCTAGATCCTAGAGTCCTCAAATGCATATTTATTGGATATTCTGCTACTCAAAAAGGATACAAATGCTATCACCCACCTACCTGAAAATTCTATGTATGGATGTTACCCTCAGGGAAGATGAGAGCTATTTTCAAAATGCTTTGTCACCTCTTCATGGGGAGAGTCCAAGAGATTGGAATCAGGAAGAGATGCTGGTAAGATCTTCATATCATCCTATGCAGTGGACTGGAACTATGGAGATTATGAAGACTGCCAGCAATAATGATGTAACTGAGGGGGAGGTAGATAAGGATATGTTGGATATGGGATTGTTGGAAATAGATAAAGAAGCTACTGGTTTTGAGAAGCCAAGCAAGGAGGAACAGGGGATGCAAGTGAGAAATCAAGTCAACTGGATGAAGGGATCACAAATACAAATCACCAGGGCTTGAACATATTTGACAAAGGAGAGATACTGACTTATTTTCGCAGGAAACAAGCCACTCAACACACTCTACCTTGCCAAAAGGATTCCTTACCTCCACTGATACTAGTAAGTGCCCTGCTAACACTAAATCTCCTGTTTATAATCAAATCCCTGTAACTAATCTTGAGCCTGATTCTACATTTAGTTTCTCTGATTTGGATCTTCATATAGCTATCAGAAAAGGAGTTAGGAGCTGTACTCAACATCCTATCTCCAATTCTATTACCTTTAATTCTCTGATAGTTTCCTACAAAAATTTCCTGTCTTCCTTGGAGTTAATAACAATGCCTATAGATTGGAAACAAGCTATCAGTGAGCCACAATGGAGAGATTCTATGGTGGAGGAAATGAGAGCCTTGGTGAAAATTAAAACTTAGGAACTCAATTACTATCAGCTAGCAAGAAACCAGTAGGTTGTAAGTGGGTATTTACAGTTAAATATAAAGCTAATGGGATAGAGAAATATATAAGGCAAGGTTGGTGGCTAAGTGGTTCACTCAAACCTATGGAGTGGACTATGAGGAGACCTTTGCACTAGTGGCAAAGATGAACACAGTATAAATCCTTCTATTTGTGCTGCTATATTGGACTAGGATTTACACCAACTAGATGTCAACAATGTCTTTCTAGATGGAGAATTGGAAGAGGAAGTGTATATGGAGGTTCCACCAAGTTTCCGCAATCTAGAAAAATTGGGGAAGGCTTGTAGATTAAAAAAGGCACTGTACGGTCTAAAACAGTCAATTAAAGCCTGGTTTGACAGATTTAGTAAGGTTGTGATCAAGTTCGAATATTAGCAAAGCAATGTTGATCATACTATGTTCTTTAAGAGGCAAGGAAACAAAATAACTGTTCTCCTTGTGTATGTTGATGATACAGTGGTGATAAGAAATGACTTTGATGGAATACAACAGTTGAAAAAATATTTGAGAGAAGAATTTGAAATTAAAGATCTTGGTAAGCTGAGATACTTCTTGAGAATTGAAGTTGCTAGATCAAACGAAGGTATCTTTATTTCCCAAAGAAAGTATGTACTAGGTTATTGAAAGAAATATGTATGTTAGGGTGTAAGCCAGTTGATTCTCCTATTGAAGTTAACCACCAGCTCAAGGCTAATGAAGGAGAAAATGTGGATAAAGGCAGGTATCGAAGTCATGTACCTAGGGTTGAGCTAGGGTTTTGATAGGAAATGAGAAGATTCCGAGGGAGAATTCTAGCAGAAAGGTAGGGGGAAACAAATAGAAATGAGGGAGGATGCAGACATAATAGAGAAAGAGAGAGAATAAGATGGAATTGGGAGAGAGATCAGAGAAGTTGAGAGAGAAACATAATCCAATTTTTCATTCAACTATCTCCCATTCTCTAACTAATCTAACATATTTATAGATTGTCCTATCCTTTTAGTTACAATACAATTGAAAGGTAAAACTACTACAATAGCAAAGTACAACAACCAAAAGAATTACATATAATACATAATTACTACCATATCCTTGGGGATTGTTGTGGTCATGACAATTCCCCCCCCTGAGAGATTTCTTGTCCCCAAGAAATTATAACAACAACCACTATTTTCTTCATCCAATTCTTGCCTTCACTATCTAGTTCATCCTTTGTCTTTTTTGGCTTTCTTTCTTTCTCCTTCTAAACCTTTTCCCTTTTTCTCTTACGTTTTCTTTCTTTTGCTTTTCCGACAAATATAAAATGTATTCCTCAAAGATCTCCACGTCAAGGCCCTCTTCTCCCATTCATTTCTAAATTCTAGTAATTGACCTTGATATGGAAATTAAGCTAGTGAGTTGTAGTGATAAGTAGTCTGATAGCAACCTTCTCTTCCTAACAACTTCCAAACTGTATGACAGTTCTTCTATTCAACCGCTTCAATTGTTCCTGTAAGAAAACTGTAATAGTTTTTCATATCATCAAAGTAGGCCCAATCTCCCTATATGTACAAGTATAGATCTACAAAGTAGGAAAGTTTGCAACAAGGAAACTATGAGGAAAGGAAACCTAATGAAACTTGTACCAAAAAAGGAACCAATGATTATGGAAAGATTCCCACAACCAATCCCACAATCATAGGGGATTGATTGGGATGAATCAGGTGGGATTGATTCTCCAACACTCCCCCTCAAGCTGGAAAGTATATCTTAATCATTCCCAGCTTGGATGCAATCTCCTGAAATCATGCCGGTGGAAGGCCTTTGGTTAGGATGTCTTCTAATTGGTTTTATGTTGGCGTATAAGAAGTAATTAAGCCATTGTCCAGTTTTTCCTTGATGAAATGTTTATCAATCTCTATATGTTTGGTACGATCATGCTGAACTGGATTGTGAGCAATACTAATAACAGACTTGTTATCACAGTATAATTTCATCGTTCTTTTCGGTTTGATCTTAAGGTCATTCAAAAAAATTCTCAGCCATAGAAGTTTGCATACTTCATAAGCCATAGCTCTAAACTCTGCCTCGACACTTGATCTAGCAACTACATTCTACTTTTTACTCCTCCATGTGATCATGTTTAACCAGGTTTCCTCTCAGAAACATACAGTAGCCTGATGTGTCTGTCTATAGGTGAACCTACATAGTCAGCATCAGAATAGGCTTCTAAGGTCATACCACCATTGTTCCGAAATTATAAGTAATGCAGGATGCGATTTAGAGCATGTAGGTGTTCTTCCCTTGGGTCATGCATAAATTAGCTAACTACTCCAACGTAGTAAGCAATATTGGACCTGGTATGAGACAGATATATTAACTTGCCAACTAACCTTTGGTAACTGCCTTTATTAATTATGCTACCTTCATTTTTCGACCCTATTTTGTGATTCAGGTCAATGGGAGAGCTTGTTGCCCTACTGTTAAGTTTCCTTGTTTCCTTCAACAGGTTCAAAATATACTTCCTTTGGGATAGAAATATACTGTTTTCGGAGTAGGTTACTTCAATTCCAAGAAAGTATCTCAACTTACCAATATCTTTAATCTCAAATTCCCGTGCCAGATATTCTCTTAGAGCAAGCCTTTCAGTCTCATTATCCCCTGTGATAATAATATCATCAACATAAACCAACAAGGCTATGATCTTACCTTCCCCATTATGTTTTATGAACAGGGTATAATCTCCTTAACTCTGTTTATATCTTAGCTACCTTATTGTCTCTGTAAACCTTCCAAACCATGCTCTTGGAGATTGTTTTAGCCCATCCATGGCCTTTTCAAACGACACACCTTATTATCCCTAAGTAGTCCTTTGAATTCAAGTGGAGGCTCCATATAAACTTCCTCTTCTAAGTCGCTATGGAGGAAGGCATTCTTAACATCAAACTGCAACAATGGCTAATTAAAACAAGCAGCAAGAGAAATGAGTATTCTAACTGTATTCATCTTGGCTATCGGAGAGAATGTTTCTTGATAATCGTTTCTATAGGTTTGTGTGTATCCTTTTGCTACTAATTTTGCTTTGTATCTTTTGAGTGTCCCATCAAATTTGTATTTCACCTTCTTATTCTTTGGTCTAGGTATAACCTCCCAAGTGCTGTTCTTTTCAAGTGCTTTCATTTCCTCCTTCATAGCAAGTGTCTAATTCTTATTCTTTAATGCATCATGAACTGATCTTGGGATTTCTATAGTGTCCAGTGAGGTAAGAAAGGCTTGATATTGTGAGGACAGTCTATGGTTAGATACAAATTGGGATACAGGGTAGATGGGATATTTTTTGCATTTTTGAGTACCTTTTCTTAATGGAATGGGTAGGTCAAGATCATGAGGCTTAGGTTCTTCCACATGAATCGGAAAAGGGATAGTGGTGTTACCTTCATTTAGGTAGGAATCTTGAACTTGTGTTGAAGAAGGTTGGCTAGGTTATTGAGAGGATAAAGGAAGGTTTAGATGAGTGTCAAGAGTGAGATCCTCAGCTTCACAATAGTGCTCCCCCTGAAGCTGTGGTTGAGAAGAAAAGAAAAAAGGGGTATTTTCGTGAAAGACAACATCCATAGACAAAGAATTTATGAGTTGAAGGATGATATCACTTATATGCTTTCTAAGTGTTGGAATAGCCAAGGAAGATACACTTGAGTGCCCGAGGGTCAACCTTGTCGCGACTATATTGAGGAAGGTGTACATAGGCCATGCATGAAAACTTTTGTAGACAAAGTGGAGGAAATGGGGATAGACATGTAGTGATGCATGAGGAGCCAAATGGGATTCTTGTTGTTAAGGGATCAAGAGGGTGTGGTTAATTAGATGAGTGGTAGTGAGCATAGCTTCCCCTTAGAATTGCTTAGGTACACAAGACTGAAACAATAGGGAACAAGTAACATTTAAGAGGTGACAATTTTTCCGTTCAATCACACCATTTTGTTGGGGGGTGTCTACATAAGAGGACTTGTGAATAATGCCTTCTTTGATAAAGAATTGGTTTAGACATTGATTGAAGCTATTCTTGGCATTATCTGAGCGAAACTGTTTTATACACACCCCAAATTGGATTTCGATCATTTGACAGAAATTGGGAAGGATAGTGGAAACGTCAGATTTGTCTTTCATGAGGTAAACCCAAGTGACTCTAGTGCAATCATCAAATACTCGATCTTGTTCAGTGAACTCCTTCAAGGTTTGGGCATCCTCGCTATCTTTCATCTTCAAATTTTGATAGTGATCAACTTCTAATCGTAGACCTTTCAGTGTATCGTAATATTCAGTCAGAGAAAGACTTGCTTGTTTCGTAGGCATTACCGAGTCCTCCTCGTCCCATGCTGCAAATCTTGGGTTGTCTTGTGGTGGTGGTCCTATACCATCAAGATGACTCAATTTTTCTTTTCCCTTAAAAAAATGCTCTAACCACTGTAGATAGTTTCTTCCTTCTACCTGGAAGGATGGGTTGAGATTCTGGAAGTCGCTCGCTGCAGTATTGTGAGCAGCTCCAAACAACATAGAACTAGCATTAGGATTAGCCGAGATGTGGCTAGGGTTGCTAGTTGCAGAGATTGAAGACATATCTTGTTGAGGCAAAGCAACAATCACTGAACAGTCACTAGAAAAACATGAACAGTCGCTGAAAGATAACAATAGTCACTAGGGAAAGCAAGAACAGTCATTGGAAGTTGAACAGTCATAGAAAATACGAACATCAACTTGTTGGAGCAGGGATGCTACGGTGCCGAAGAAGAAGTCCGAACGGTACAGACTTGAATTCGGGATCAAAGAGTTGTGGGTTCGTCTTCCACTGTGGTCGTCGGTGATGACAGAACGGGCAACGCAAGGAAGTTGAGGCAATGACGATAGACAACAATGTTTTTGGGTCAAGTGCCGGTTGAATAGTAGTAGCAACATCATCTCGATCAGAGATGAGCGATGAATAGGCAGTGGCGATGAAGAACTGACGGGGAGGAAGCCGATAGGGAAGAACCGATGACAGTGGTGATGAAGGTCGACAGGGAAGAACCCTAGGAATGGTGAGGACACAATGGCGATAAAAGCCAAAGAATGGCTATGAAGGCTAGAGAATGGCTATGAAGGCCGACGAAACAGAGGGTCTCAAAAAAGGGCAGCAATGAAGGCCGGAGAACAAAACTCCTAGGAAATGAAATGCTCTGATACCATGTAAGAAAACTGTAATAGTTTTTCATTTCATCATAGTAGGGCCAGTCACCCTATATATACAAGTATAGATCTACAAAGTAGGAAAGATTACAAGGAAACTATGAGGAAAGGAAACCTAATCAAATTTGTACAAAAAAAGGCAACCAATAATTATGGAAAGATTCCCACAGCCAATCCCACAATCATAGGGGATTGATTGGGATGAATTCGGTGGGATTGATTCTCTGGCAGTTCCTTTTCTGCCAAAACCAGCACCAGAACTAGTGTACACCATTTGAAATGAAAACAAGATTGTCATTTTGTTCAAGATCAAAATTATTCAGAACAACAGTAAGATATTCTCCTATTGGAATTATCTGAACCTGCTTGATGCCTGCTTTAACCAAAGCTATGGACTCCTAAAGGCAAAGAAGCAATATTCTTAGAACCTTCTTTCTCATAACCATTCCTCCCAAGGTTTCGTTTCTGGACATTAGCCAGTTTCTTCTGACATTGGACTAGGGACCAAGGGTAATGCAATGGACTTTGCTTCCTATGTCAATCCATCGAATAATTCCTCATTGTTCTCCTGCAACCTCTTAGTAGGCACATCTTGATTTATTACCTTTTTTTTTGGTTTCTTGACAACTTTAACATAATTCATTTCAACAAATTTCTCCTCCAGTGGAGCCTCTATAACTTCTCTGTTAATTACCATTCATTTCTTATCATCCTGAATTGTTTGATTCAATTAAGGTCTTTCCTGATTTCCTGCAACTACCATTCCTAATCTTAAGACCTCAGCAACCTTAGAAGTACCTATAATCTGCTGGGTGCACATAGTATAAATTTTAGGTTGCAGCTTATGATTTCTGAAAATGGCTTCTAGCACCACTTCTTGCAGCCTAGCCTTCTCAGCTGCTTGTTTTACTATGGCAAGATACATCATTTTCACAATAGGCATCAACTCATCTTTTAGACCACTGATGAATCTCAATACAAAGTAAGAATCATTCACGGTTGGATGGGAAAAAAAATTCCTCTAGAAAATTGATTTGAAAACTCTGTGAAATCAGAATTATTAAGTCATCCAATTTTTGATTGAGGTTAGCGACTTTCTCTTGGAATTTGTCCTCCATCTTCCAGTTTTAATTTGTCGAATTTCACTATGTACCACTATTAAGGATTGCTGGACTTGTCTCTAAACTGCTTCCAGTACTTGCCTAAACCTCAATTCAGCAAATGCAAACTTGGATCCACCTCAATCACTGCTTTAGGAAGTCGCCCAGATCTTACTGAAACTTAATTCGCCTCAAAGATTGAATCTGCCTAAATCTACAGAAATTGAATCTGTCTAGAGTCTGAATCCACCTACATCTGACTAATAATCGATCGTCTCACAAGTCAACAACCTAGGATTGGCTTCTCTGGCTTACTGCTGAGGATCACCTAGGTTAATCAGCTGAGAATTCACCTAAATTTGCTTCGCCTTTCTCACTATGCAGCAACTGAGGCTCTGATACCATTTGTCATGTACCTAGAGTTGAGCTAGGGTTTTGATAGGAAATAAGAAGAATCCAAGGGAGAATTAGAACAAAAAGGTAAGGGGAAATAGACATAAATGTGGGAGGATGCAGATAGAACAGAGAAAGACAGAGAAAGAGGGAATCAAGAGAGAGATAAGAGAAGTTGAGAGAGAAACGGAATCCAGTTTATCATTCAACTATCTTCCATTCTCTAACTAATCTAACCTATTTATAGACTATTATGTCCTTTCAATTACAATACAACTGAAAGGTACAACTACTATAACAACAAAGTACAACAACCAAAAGAATTACATATAATGCATAATTACTACCATATCCTTGCGGATCCTTGGGGTCGTGACAAAAAACTAATATACTTGTCTCATACTAAACCTGATATTGCTTATATAGTAGGGGTTGTGAGTCAATTTATGCTGAATCCTAGGTCTGTTCACATGGAAGTTGTAAACAAAATCTTAAAACATCTAAAAATAGCTCCCGGGAAAGGTGTACTATTTTCTAATCAAAACCATTTGAACATCCAGGGGTATATAGCTGCATTGGGCTAGTTTCTTAGATGACAGAAGGTCAACCTTAGGCTATTGCACCTCTGTTGGAGGTAACCTAGTTACATAGAGAAGTAAAAAACAGTTAGTTGTGGCTAGGTCTAGTGCTAAAACTGAGTATAGGGCAATGACCCTAGGTGTATGTGAGCTATTATGGGTAAATAATGTCATGGAAAAACTGGGATTTCTGAGAAAAGGGCCACTATTACTGTATAGTGATAGTAAAGTTGCAACAAGTATTGCTAGTAACCCTGTTCAACATGATAGAGCCAAACATTTAGAGATTGATCGACATGTTATAAAGGAGAAGTTGACGAATGGCCAATTATGCATCCCATTTGTTCAGTCTAAGCATCAATTGGCAGACACTTTCACTAAAGCATCACACAGCAAAGACTTCCTTTCCATAATCTACAAGATGTGTGTGAAGGGCATTCATGCACCACCTTGAGAGGGAGTGTTGGAAGTCTCATATACTACATACAACTGTTACAACTGTAAATGAACAATTATACTTATTTTGGAAAGATTGACTTATTGGTACAGGATTATGGAAGACTAATTCTATGGAGGAAATAAGGGAAGACAACAATTATTGATTGAAAGTTATATCTTGTATATAGGTTGTAATTAGAAAATGATTTCCTTGTATATGGTTTCCCTTTCTAGACTGCTAATCTATAAATACCAATGATATAAATAAGAGGATTGCCGAGAGGTAGTGTGTCACGATCCTAGGGTTTACCTAGGGTTTAGAAGGGGATTTGGAAGGAATTGAGGGGGAATTAGATTGAAAGAGGGGGAAATATAGCAAGAATTGGGGAAGAATGACAGACATAACAAAGAAAAAGGGAGAGAACAAAGAATGAGGGAAAAGATTCAATCTTTCATTTCTTTGATGCCCATCCTCTTACAGCTAACCCCTTTATTGGTGTTTCTAACGGTTCTTCAGTTATAGTAACTGAAAGCCCAACAAACAGGCAACAACCAGTGTCTCTAACTAATTCACAACAACAGAGCAACAGCCCAATGCTTCTAACCAACCCACAACAATAAGCACCCCCATTTACACAATTACCCTTCCTATATCCTAGGGTCGTGACATAGGGTGCCTTTTTCTACTCTTTCAAATTAGTTTAATTGCTTGCTATTGCAACATTTTACTTTGGATCATGGTTGGGCCCACTTTTGGCTCATTCTTGTATTGAAAAATTTTCTTAATCTTGGTCTTATAAGCTGGATATGAGCTTATGGTCATGCCTTACCAATGTTGGAGCAGAACGAACTCCATGAGTATTAGCTGACTCACATCATAATTTTGGAGGTAATAATGTCATTAGTAATTCTCTTTAATGCCTCCATAATGATCAATCACAAGAATACTCCAAAATTGGCCATAATCATACCTTGTATTTCCTTTATGAATACGATAGGTTACATTAGGGTAATGGGGTTATTACAAATGCTTCTCATATGATGCAACCTATAATTTTCCCATAGTCTCAATGCCTAATTTCATTTTTTTTTATATATGGTTGTGGGGTTATTTAAGTTAGTTTCCTATCTTTCTGCATTATATCATTCCTGTCAGGGATTATTCTTCTCTTCAGTAATAAATGTAACCAATATTTTCATCTTTTTTAGAGTGAATTGAACTCTGCTTTTGGGCTTGATTCTAGTGGTTCTGTGTTGCAGGCAAGGACAAGCTCTAATGGCCAGAGGAAAACAAAGATTGTGTGCACAATTGGTCCTTCCACAAGTTCACGTGAGATGATATGGAAACTAGCAGAAGCTGGAATGAATGTTGCACGGTTAAATATGTCCCATGGGGACCATGCATCACATCGAAAGACAATTGATCTGGTTAGGGAGTATAATTCTCAATTTGAAGACAAGGTAGTGGCCATAATGTTGGACACAAAGGTATGTTGGTTTCTGTGAGATTCATAAGATTCAGTCATTTTGTTTTTCTACAATTGTTAATAACTAGTTTGAGTTCTGTCATGGAGCTATCAGCTAGCATAGAATTAGAAGCAGACACCCAAATTTAGTTCTGATCACATATGTCAGTTATGTTAATATGTCTGTGATGATGGCCTTCAATATCTATCCTAGTGTGAAGTTGTCAGGTCCTTAGGACTTGACAAGGTAATTAGGGCAGAATTGAGAGAAGGATGCAGAGAGGGTGAGAAAGAACAGAGGGAGGCAGGAGAAAAGAAGGATCGAGAGGGAGAGAAATCAAGTGAGAGGGAAATTCAAATTCTATGAATATGCATTCATGCTTCTCATTCAATTAGATTAGCTTTTTATAGCTAATCCTTGGCGCCAAATAACTGCCAAAGTACTCGAGTAGCTGGTTAAGTACAACAGCTACTAACTACTTTACATCTTGTAAGCAAAAGATAAAATCACCCCTAGAACAACCATAAGGTCCTAACAATTACCCCTCCCCCTTAAAATTTCTTGTCCTCAAGAAATAGAAAGAAGCCGAGCCACTTGAGGAAATTGCTTGAGCAAGTCAGGGAGGTATTCCTAGGTATTGTTGTCAGGATGAAGGTGAGTCCATTGAACCAACACTTGAGTGATAGTGGATCACTCATCTATCCAATATGAGGGCTAGTTCTACCAGTGGGTAAGCCTCTATAACATAATCAGGCAAAGTAGAATGAACCATGTGGGCACCCACTGACTTCGAGCAAGGAGACATGAAAACACAGGATGTATTTGAAAATTGTCAGGCAGCTGAAGCTTATAAGCTGCAGTCCCTAATTTGGCCATGATGGGGAAGGGACCAACAAACTTAGGACTAAGTTTAGAAACCTTCCTGTTAGAAAGAGCCCATTTGGTGGGAGTGTGTCAACTTCAAATAAACCATGTCTCCCACCGAAAACTCTCATTCACTTCGCATGCGGTCAGCAAATTGTTTCTTCCTGTGCTGAGCAGTGTCTAATTCCTTGCATAGCACTTGTAAGACCTCCTGTTGCTGCTGTAAATAGTCATCTACAGAAGCTATAGATGTAGACTCCAAGGTGGCAGGGAGCAGAAGTGGTTTATAACCATAGGCCTGGAAGGGGGATATTTTTGATGGCACTGTGGTAACATGAATTATACCACCACTGGGCTAAGGACAGCTGCTTGTGGCAGACCTGAGGCTGCATAAAACAGAGGCAACGTTAGTATGTCTCTAGGCACTGATTCACTTGCTCTGTTTGGCCATTATTCTTCGGGTGGTATGTAGTTGACGTGCAACTTGACACCCAAGGATTTAAATGACTCCTGCCACAACAAACTAGTAAAGACCATGTCTCTGTCAGAGACTATGGTCTGCAGCACCCTATGCAAGCTGATCGCACAATCCAGAAATACCCTCGCTACTTCCTGTGCTGAAAAAGGATGAGAGAGGCCTATAAAATGGACAAACTTAGTAAATCTGTCCGCCACCACCAGAATGCAGTCCTTTCCCTCTGATTTT
This sequence comes from Diospyros kaki, assembly GCA_036245055.1. NCBI lineage: Eukaryota > Viridiplantae > Streptophyta > Magnoliopsida > Ericales > Ebenaceae > Diospyros > Diospyros kaki. Next base: position 34,093,903 of record BSEG01000007.1, read on the forward strand.
GGTAACCCTCCTAAAATCCATAGATAAACATAGCCAAGCCTGCGTGGGTCTCTCCAAAAGCTGCAATAATCCAGGTGTTGCCACTGTTTCATGTTTGCAACACTGACATACCTCACAGGACATCACATACTCCATGACACTCTTCTTTAAGTTGGGCCAATAGAATAGTTGCTTAACTTTGTGACAAATACTCATTCCAAAATGACCTCCCACTGGTTACCCATGTAAGGCTTGTAGAATTCTGAGACTTAAGTTGATCTCAGTCCCTTATTACCATCCTGCCACAGAAACGGATTAATCCATTAGTCACAGTGTAGCCTGGTCTACTAGAAGGATTGACAAGCAGCTACTCCAGCAGCTCTTTAGACCAATCAGCTAGTGTATAACTAGCTGTCACTTCCTGCAGCCAATCAGGGACAACTGAGGAGATAGCTGTGATCATTCCTTCATCAAAACATCGGGACAAAGTATCTACAGCTACATTCTCCTTTCCTTTCCTATATTGAATGGTGTAGTCTAAGCCCATTAACTTACTCATACCCTTCCTCTGAAGCTGAGTTTGCAATCTTTGTTGTGAAAGGAATTTCAAATTCTCATGGTCTGTGCGGATAATAAAGGAACCACCCTCCAAGTAGTGCCTCCATTTATCAACAACTATAAGCACAACCAATAACTCCTTATCATATATGCTTAGTCCCACATGTTTGGGAGCTAAGGCTTGGCTGAGGAAGGCTATTGGGCGGCATTCCTGCATGAGAAGAGCTCCAACCCCCACATTACTCGCATCTATCTCCAAAATAAATGGTTGACTGAAATTTGGCAAGTCTAAGACTGGCGCCTTACTCATTGCCTTCTTTAAATTTATAAAAGCTTCCTCTACTTGTGGGTTCCATTGGAAGTTATCTTTCTTTAACAGCTCCGTTAAGGGCTTACTAATATCTCCATAACCCTGCACAAACCTCTGATAATATCTTGTCAGCCCTAGAAATCCCCTCAAAGCCTTCGCATTGGTAGGCCTCGGCTACTCCAGCTGGGCAGTCACATTTTTTGGATCGATGCTAACCCCTTGGGCTGAAATAATGTGTCCCAAGTACTGAACCTATCTTTGAGCAAAAGTATGGTTCGATTTCTTTACATACAATTGATTGAGCCTAAGAATCTAAAATGCAGATTTTAAGTGAGTGAGGTGTTTAGCAAAAGTAGGGCTGTAAACAAGGATGTCATCAAAGAGGACAAGGGTAAATTTCCGTAGGTAAGGTTTGAAGATTGGGTTCATCAAGGATTGGAAGTGGTTGGGGCATTTGTTAGGCCAAAGAGCATAACCTTAAATTTATAATGCCCTTGATGTGTCTAGAAGGCTATTTTGTGAATATCCTCTGGTTTCATTCGGATTTGATGATAATCGGCTCTTAGGTCAAGCTTGGAAAAAACAGTAACATGCCTAAATTCATCAAGTAGGTCTTCAATTATAGGAATGGGAAATTTGTCTTTGACAATTATGGCATTTAGTTGATGATTGTCAAAACGGAACTGCCATGAACCATCTTTTTTTTTGACAAGTAGGATATGAGAAGCAGAGGGGCTGTGGCTAGGTTGAATGATTGATTGTTGCATCATGTCTTTTACTAGGTTTTCAATTTCAGTCCTTAGTTTAGGGGGATTTCTATAGGATTGAATATTGACTGGTTCTGGATTAGGCTTAAGTGCTACAACATGGTTATACAATCATTGAGGAGGTAGGGAAGTTGGTTTTGCGAAGAGATCAGTATACTCATTCAAAAATATATGTAAGGAATCAATTTCATGTACCTGCCAAATAGGTTGAGTTTGGCTACCAACGGTCACCATCAACCATCCTAAATACTGATTTATTTCATCCCTATCATCAGTGGCCTGCAATGAGAAAAGCTGTGCCACCTGATCCAATTTAGTTTTGAGCAGCCTCTGCAGCCTCATCTCCATTATCAACTTACAAGAGCCTGTATCTAGGCTTCCAAACAAAGTTATATCAGATCTAGCATCTGACAATGAATTCTCATTGAGTTCAGCGAGAATTCGATAGAGAGTTTAGGGAGAACAAAGAGAGAGAGAGAGAGAGAGAGAGAATTTGGAGGGAGAATTCAGAATGCTTCAATTGTAATTTTTGGATGCCTCTTAACGGGTGGGATCATTATATAAACTCTTCCTTGATTCATATGTACACGTACATCTCCTCTTATAGAGGAGAGAAATACAACATAAGAAAGACTACAATACATAAAAGGGAAGATTACATATACAATCTTAGGAAACTCTTCTAAATTTGAATTAAGAAAGTATCCTATTCTAGATTTAGAAACTTCTAAAAAACATAATTTTTGACTAGCATGCGAATAATGAGCCATTCTTTATTTTGATAATCCTTTGGGAACCAACACTCCCCTTCAAGTTGGTGAATGAATATCTATCATTCCCAGCTTGCCTATTAAGTCTTCAAATCTCCTAGCAGGCAGCCCCTTTGTTAAAACATCAACCACTTGTTTTTCAAATGGGACATATGGAATATGAATTAGACCCGCATCCAACTTCTCCTTTATAAAATGCCGGTGTATTTCTATATATTTTGTCTTGTCATGCTGAACAAGATTATGAGCAATACTAATTTTGTCTCTGCACTAGACTTGGCCACAATGCTTTGCTTCTTTCTCCTCCAGGACACAAGATTCCCACCTAAGAACACACAATACCCGGTTGTAGACCTTCTATCAGTGATGGACCTTGCATAATCTGCATCTATGTAACCTTTAACATCCAATTCAACACTTGTTTTGAATAAAATACCCTTGCTTGGTGTTGATTTTAGATAGCACAATATCTTTCTTATTGCCTGCATATGCTCCTCGGTTGGGCTATGTGTGAACTGACTTACTAGGTTGACAACAAAAGCAATGTTAGATCTAGTAGTTGCCAGGTTTAATATGTGAGAGATAAATCAACTGGCCAACCAACCTCTAGTACCTTCCCTTATCCACTGGTTGACTAGGGCTTTCCCTTAATTTGATATTAGGTTCTATTAGTATGCTAGCTCATTTTCCTCATACCAAACCTGTTTCAGTTAACAAATCAAAGATATACTTGCGTTGGGATAGAAAAATTCTTGCCTTAGAGTAAGCAACCTCTATTCCCAAAAAAATATTTGAGAATACCCGGGTCTTTAATCTCGAATTCCCGAGCCAAATTTTCCTTGAGGACTTTCTATTTTTCACTATCATTCCCAGTAACAGTTATGTCATCCACACACTAGCAAGGCAGTCACCTTTTCTTCACTTGAGTGCTTAATAAAGAGGGTCTGATCACCTCTGCTTTGGTAATATCCCATAGATCTCATGGCCATAGAAAATTTGCTAAACCAGGCTCGTGGGAACTGCTTGCAGCCATAGAGGGCCTTCTTAAGCCTGCATACCTTCCCTGAATCTTCTTTTTGGAATCCTGGAGGTAATTCCATGAATACTTTCTCCTCTAAATCTCCATGTAGAAAGACATTCTTCACATATAGCTGCTGTAACTGCCATCCAAAATAGGCTGCTAGTGATAGGAGTGTTCTCGCGGTTGTCATCTTCGCCATAGGAGCAAAGGTCTCAAGATAGTCTATTCTATAGGATTGAGTATAACCCTTAGCCATCAACCTAGCTTTATACCTTTCCAAGGTTCCATCTGCATTATATTTCAGGTTAAAAATCCACCTGCAGTCTACTGGAATGACTCCCTTTGGTGTAGGTACCAACTCCTATGTTTGATTCTTATTTAATGCTCTCATCTCCTCCAACATAGCTTGCTTTTGGTTCTGATCTTTTAGAGCCTCATCAATTGACTTAGGAATAACAATAGTATCCAAGGATGTTAGGAAGCTTTTTTGCTTTTGGGAGAGACGGTGGTAAGAGATAAAATTAGCCAATGGATGTTGAGTACTACTTCTAAGCCCTTTTTTGATAGCAATAGGGAGTTCCATATAATTAGGAATAGGATTAGATGGAATTGGAACTGAGGGTTGAGTGAATTCGGTACTTAGACTGAGGTCTGATACTGATGCAGGTTGAGGATCCAGAATGGGCTGAGATTTTCTCTTGAATACATAAGGAGAGCCCTTAAACCTGACTAGGGATGACAATTGTTAAGTTGCTTGATTAGGTATGTCATGCTCATTATGGCTTGGTGAGTGAGCAAGTGAGTGTGGTGAGGGAGTAGATGTGATAGGCTAATCAGTCTTTGACAGCTCACTAGAGCTTGTTGGAACTGATTCTAGGTTAGGAAGAACATCACCAACACTTTGGTCACCATACTCCACATTCTCCCCCTGAGGACCAAGACTAGAGGAGCCAAAAAAGGGTTTAGATTCAACAAATGTTCCATCCTTTGACACATAGAACTTTCTAGTGGAAGGATGATAACATTTGTAGCCTTTTTGAGAAGGGGAGTAACCAAGGAAGACGCACTTAAGAGCTCTAGGATTAAGTTTATCTCAGTGATGTTTGAGAATATGAACAAAAGACACACAACCAAACACCTTAAGAGGAAGAGGAGTATGTTAACTCAGGTTTGGAAAGTAGGAGGATAAGCATTGGAAATGACTCTAATGGTTTAAAATTTTAGAGGGTACTCAGTTAATCAAGTAGGCTGTTGTTAGGACTATCTCTCCCTAAAAATGTTTAGGAACATGATGATGGTGGAGAAGGGCTTTAGCAACATTGAGGAGATGCCTCATCTTCTGTTCAGCTACTCTATTTTGTTGTGGAGTATCTATGCAAGAAGACTCATGGACAATTCATTCTTGTTGGAAAAACTGATGCAAGTGATGATTGAAATGATCTCTTGCATTATTAGTACAATTTTTTTGGATAGGAGAGCCAAATTGAGTGGAAATCATTTTACAGAAGTAGGGTAGAATAGTACTAATAGTGGCTTTGTCTTTCAACAGAAAGATCCAAGTCATTTGAGTACAATCATCTCTATGAAAAAAATAAACCATCTAGGCCAGAACAATTAGGTATCCTAGATGGTCTCCAAACATCAGAATGAATAGATGAAAAAGGTCTAGAAGATAATTTATTGCTAATTGGATAGGACACTTGATGATGGTTGGAAATTACACACATCACACTGAAAAATACTTGGATCTAGAGTCCTAAATAAGGTAGGGAACATGGTATTTAACAAGGTAAAAGGTGGATAACCAAGTCGATAATGATGAAGCCAAATGTTGGCAAGGTTTTGAAGTAGACTGAGATGAGCAAACAACCCTTAGTTGACCCCCTGTAGGACAATCACTCTCCTTCTTCAAGTAATATAGCCCATTCTGTTCCTTAGCAACTCCAATCATCTTCCCCATGTCCATTGCCTGAAATTCACACATATGAGAAAAAATAACACGGCAGTTCAAGTCTTTAGTGAGCTGATGGATAGAAACAAGGTTGGAAGATAAATTAGGTACATGAAGCACCTGTTTGATAGGAAGAATAGGGGCTAAGATTGACCCTACCCTGTCCTGTGATAGGAATCGAACTTCCATTGGCTATGGTTATTTGTTTAGAAGTTTCCAGAGGCTTATAGGTTTCAAAAACATTGTTTTAAAGTGTGCTAGGTGCTAGAATGGGGCCTAGCACCTAGGCCGCCTAGGTAGTGCCTAGAAAAATTATTTAAAATTTAAATAAAATTCATATTTATATACATATAAACAGATTATATATAGTCTATATATATAAAAATCTTTCTCTATAACACTGAAAGACGGGTATTGGGTAACATGTATTATATTAAAAAGAAAATAATGTTAAAGGGAAATGAAAGGCAGTTGGGAATTGGGTGAGACTGCCGTGGCTAACTTATATATATTAAGATGTAATATATATATAATGTTAGCAACTACTATATTAATAACATATATATTGCTAACATAATATATTAATATCATATAATAGTAGGGGAATAAGAAGATTAGAGCAGCTGGTGGAAATTTCCAGCATAGTGGACACACAAAGGGCTTCCACCTCCACTGCCATTTTCTCTCTCCCATGTGCTGCCACTTGAATATATACATCTATATATATGTATAGTGTCGTACTTGAGATTTTGGGGCCCTGAGTCGAAATGTAAAAATGGGCCCCTGAATCACATTTAAATTTTATTTTTTATAATAAAATATAAAAAAATAAAACAAATATTCAACAGGGGCAAAATAGTGATTTACAAATATTCATATAGACACAAGGGCAAAAAATAAACAAATATTCATTTAGACATAGAGGAGAGAGAGTTCATTCTACAGATTTTGGATTGGGGGGAGTGATTTATATAGGGGCAAAATCATCATTTAGATAGGGACAAAATAGTCATTTTCTCTCAATTTTATGGTCCCCCTTAAATTAACATAATTTGTGGGCCTTGAGACAATGGGCTCTTGAATTGCACTATAGGTCCGGGCCTGTATATGTATAATATATGATATTAAAATAGGATGAATAAAAGGCAGCAGCAAGAGCCTTCTCCAGCGTCTGTTTTTCTGTTCCCCGAACCCTCTAGAATGCATGAGTGTGCATTTTGCTTCTTCAGCACTGCCTCGGTGCTCCGATTGTCTTCTTCCTCTTTCCTATCCGTTTGCTTAATCCGTTCGACTAGTTCTTCTTACCTCCATGGCAGCACTAGGTGCAACCGAAATTGAGCTTCCAACATACATGGGAGACTATCATCCAAGTGCCTATAAATAGTGGTGGAGTATAAACCAATGGAGAAATTAGGAAGCAACGAGAGAGAGAAAGTTGCGAGTCTACGAGAGACGACCTAAGCGGCGCGCGACAGGAGAGAGAAAGGGGAAATACCTAACAACTCAATATTAGCATACACGCACGCACGTTTGGGCGACCCAGGCGCTGATTGGGCCCGATTAATCGGCCCAGCATCTAGGGGTGCTGATTAGCAATTATTCGTAGCGGCCAGGGGCCGCCTAATGCCTTGGTGGCCACCTAGGCCGCCTTTTAGAACATTGTTCAAAAACATGCAAATCGGGGGTCATATGATCAGTGGGTCTTGAATCTAGGATCCATATGTTATTCCTATTAGTTTTTGAGGTAGAAAATGAAACAAAATGTAGACAAGTACGTTATTAAGCAAGAGAGCAAGTTCCATCTTGAATTTTCCTTAGGAAATTCTTGAGCTTGTTGATCTCATTTGCATTCAACTGATTAAGATCAAATTTAGTAGAGGATTTTGTCTTATCAGTGGAGCCTCCTTCCTCCTGCTCCTTGTTCGAGAGATAGGCCTGGTTCTTTGAGGCTAAACTCTTGAAACCTCTCATCTTGCTTAGAACAACCTCATTCCCATGGAGTTTAAAGCATGTGTCTTGAGTGTGCCCATGTTTCTTACAATAAGTGCACCACAACCCTTCATGATTTTGATTTTTTGATTGCACTTCTAATATCCTTGTTCTAAATCTTGCTCCCTCTCCTTTATTGGACACTATAGCTCAACCCTCTGAACTAGGTTCATTGAGCATACCCTCCGGTTCTCTTCACTTCAAACTATTGCAACCACCTCATTAAGAGAAGGAAGTTTCTCTCTGCCAAGTATTTGGACTCTAACTTGATCATATTCTGCATTGAGGCCTGCTAAAAACTCCACAATTCTATCTCGCTCAAGGATACGATTAAGGGTGGCAACGTCCTCACTACACACCATTTTGATGTCTTGTTAACGATCAAGTTCAAGCCATAATCCATTCATCTTGTTATAGTATTCTGTTACAGTTAAAGATCCTTGTCTAGTGCTACTGATCTTGGTCTTAATTTCTAAGATCACTGAGGCATCTTGAACCTTAGAATAGGTTCGTTTAACTATACTATATCCCAAATCTCTTTTGCTGAAGACAATAACATAAAATTTTTGCTTACCTCAAGCTGCATAGTGCTCCATAACCATGACATGATTAGGAAATCCTCAATATCCCACGCTATGAAAGTGGGATCAGAGATCTTTGGAGCGGGTGCAGTGAAGTGATCAATCTTCCCCAGGCCTTTGAGAAAGGTCTTCGCTAGCTGGGCCCTTTGTAAGTTGTTCCTACTGTTTAAACGGTAGGAATGATGCATTCCAGGCAACTCTCCAGCTCCGGTTGGCTAATCAACTGGAGTTGTTTCTTTAGTTGTCATGGATGGAGCAACCTTAGAAATCTCAGACATATTCATTGAAACAATCGGCTGAACAAGAAGGGAGCAATGAAGGCTAAACAGATAGGAAGGAAGGAAGAACAAAAGGGTGCAATGAAGTCACACTAGGGTTTAAAAGCACCAGGAAGATATCGTTAGGCTTTGATACCATGTAAAGAACTGGATAAGCTTTTCCTTGATTCATATGTACATGTACATCTCCACTTATAGAGGAGAGAAATACAACATAAGAAAGACTACAATGCATAAAAGGGAAGATTACATATATACAATCCTAGGAAAGTTTCCTAAGTTTGAATTAAGAAAGTATCCTATTCTAGATTTAGAAACTTCTAAAAAATATAAGTTCTTACCAGCATACAGATAATGAGCCATTCTCTATTTTGATAATCCTTTGGGAACCAACAGGTATAACTACCCTCACGTGTACCGTCTATACAATCAATAGGTACATGACAAATACCCCCTCCTTAAAAAATTTCTTGTCCTTAAGAAATGATCAGAAGGTGGCAGCTTGAGGGAATTGTTTGAGTAGGTCGGGTAGATATTCCTATGTATTATTGTTCGGGTGAAGGTTGGACCACTTCACTGGTAGGGGCCCCATGCTTGTGGATAACCCTCTTGTCCACCATGGCACTCGGCTCCATGGTAGGGGCAGCTTCCTTAGTGAGTTGGGGTAACGAAGGGCTCACTTGATGTCCCCCAGCCAACTTCTTGAGTAGAGATACATGAAAGACTACATGGATTTGGGAATCTGTTGGTAATTGAAGCTTGTAGGCTACATTTCCAAACCTAGCTAGGAACCTGGCCAGGATAGGGAAGGGGTCGTAATACCATGGGCTCACTTTAGTGACTTGCCCTTGTGTGATCGTATTGAGATGGGAGATCAAACTCACAGGACTTGGTAACTATGCCAAGATCCAATTTGGGGTGACTGAGATGACACATTGAAACTCCTTCTGACATTAGTCCTTTTTGATCTTGCGTGTGTTGGCCAAGGACTGTTACAATCACCAACCAGTTGAGATCATGTGGGATATTCACTTCACTTTAGAGGTTAATGGATCCCATCAGCAATCACTTGCCTCCATATACCACTACATAGAGACCACACAGAGAGCATTCCCACTTCTCACATTGGATGGTTCCGCTTAATGACAAATCTCTGACATCAGCATACAAGACAATTGTGTTGCCTCAAGTCTGAGGACTAGATACACAACAAAAAATTAGTAATAGATCATTAATCCTTTCAACCATGTGATTTGTTACATGCGTCACATTCAATAGATGTTCAACTAACACTTACCCACATGTCTACTATTTGCATCTCATGCAATATGACATGTGATTCACCATTATTTATCATTATATTTCATACTAGTCAAAGGTAGTAGCCCATGTGCTAGTCCATAATTGATTAATCATAGTTTTTTTCTACGAAATCTTAGGACTATGAATCATTTTAAGAAATCTTGTGTTATAGATCCTTGTCACATATTCTTAACAACTTAAGAATATGATCATTTGGATATCTGGGGACATATTCATATTACAATTAGAGAGCTATGAATGAAGATATGACTATTTAATGACATGCGGGATTATCATTAAGCTCGATGCACATACTAGACGTCATCTAAATCTAGTATTAGGGCACTAATACTAACAAGCAGAGGCCATGGTGACCCCTCGTTGATCTGGCACATTGTATAGACTAAACATCCTTTCACTCCGTTTCACTCACCATCTCGGGTTCTATCCATCGAATAAGAGTATCTCCAATTTTGGCATTGGGAAGTTGGGCTGATTCTGAGTACCTTGCACTTCTTGCTTCTTTTTCGAAGTATTCTCTCCAATTACTACCAAATCTACCTCAAATTTAGAGGATTTGGTAGCTTTGTGGATCATCCCATTCCCTTGTAAGATCAGATCCAACCTCTCTCTAGGAGGGAATTTAGGGGAGTCTTACCAAATTTGGTCTCGCGAACATCACCATGAATTGTTGCATCTGATCGCGCATTTGATTGTTTTGTTCTTGCATCTCCTCGCGCAACTGGTCCACTGCGTTGTCCAACTTCTTCTCTATCATCGTGGTCCCAATGCCGATCTGCATCTTTGACATCGTTGCCATCACTTGCTGCATTTGAGATTCCATTTGTTTCATCCCACTGCTGTCTGCCATCAAAAGTGAGATTGCCGACCAAGGACCTTACTTTGATACCAATTTGTCAGATCCTTGAATTTGACAAGGGAATTCTCAACTGAATTAGGGAGAATTGGATAGGAAATTTAGGGGGAATGAGAAGAATGCAGAGAAAGAGTGGGGAGGGGGGAAGAACATAATGTTCTCAAATGAATTAGTCGATGCCTCAATTGAGTTGATCAACAGCATGAAAAGGTGCCCTAGGCCTCCCAATTTCAAAAGAGTACAATTTTCTTAAGCTCTTGCTTAGGTACAACCCTTATAGCTATAATTACCATACGATGTACAAGTCCCATGCAACCGTAGGTGCATGACAAAGTGTAATTTTCTCGCCATGATTTCTCCATCCAGAGCGCGCGCGCGGGGGGAGGGGGGGTTGACCATGATTGAATTGAACCACAGAGAGAGAGTGAGGAGAGTGAAGGAGGGAGGAGAGGAGAGAGAAATGAGAAAGAAGAGAGTGAGGGTGTTTTAGTCATTTTGAAAAATTTAACTGGTGTTAATGGGGTCTAGTGCAACAAGGTCTGAAAATCAAGGAGGTCATTGCTAATTTTAGAACCTTAGGGGTACTGCTGGCATTTAGGCAAAAACTGAGGGGTGTTGAGCACATTTTTTCTATTTTCTTTGTTATATTTTCTTTTGAAAATAGTTAGTGTTCGGTTGATTGTTGAATACAATTAAAGAGGGGAATTTTCATATTTTCCTTAAATTAAATTAAGTCTCTCAGATGCTGTGACTCCCCATCTTCTAATACTATGTTGATAACATATGCTTCCATGAGGGAAATGCCTTCATCACATAGTAATTTTCTTGCTGCAGGGTCCTGAGGTTAGAAGTGGAGACGTACCTCAACCTATTTTACTGAAGGAGGGGCAAGATTTCAATTTCACTACCAAAAGGGGGGTCAGCACAGAAGATACTGTTAGTGTTAATTATGATGACTTTGTAAATGATGTGGAAGTCGGGGACATACTACTGGTTGATGGTATATGAACTTGGATAGAAGTTGCCTTCTGCATGTGCAAATCCTGCTTAGAATTTTGTCATTTCGTAAAAAATATTACTCTACGTTCATCCTGGCATTCGGGGGTTTTCTTTACTTGCTAGCAAGTGCTAATGAGTCTGTCTGTGTCAGGTGGGATGATGTCATTAGCTGTGAAATCAAAGACAGAGGACTTGGTTAAATGTAAAGTAATTGATGGTGGAGAACTAAAATCAAGACGACATCTAAATGTGCGTGGCAAAAGTGCAACTCTGCCCTCAATAACAGGTTTATTTAGTTTTATGTTATACCACTGTTGATTTCTTATTAATTTGGGACAGATATCATACAACTGTTAATATAAAGTGTTTCCTTTTGGTTTTATTCTATCATAATAGTAAAAGAGCATATAGTATCTATTGAGAGTAAAAATCATAATATAAAAGATAAATTAGCCCTTTATCTAACAGCTTAAGTTTTTGGATGAGATGGTGGTTGCAATTCAACATGATATCAGAGCAGACAAAGGTCTTGAGTTCAAGTCTCACTGCTAATCCAATATTTAAATAGTTGCATGTAGTTGGACTAGTTATAGTGAAGTCCGGTTGGAGTAAAAATCATAATATAAAAGATAAAATTAATCCCGTATCTAATAACTTAAGGTTTTAGATAAGAAGGTGGTTAATAATTCAACAATATCTAATGTATTGCCTCTTGAAATGCCATGCCTACAGAAAAAGACTGGGAAGACATCAAGTTTGGGGTGGACAATGAAGTTGATTTTTATGCTGTTTCATTTGTGAAGGATGCCAAAGTGGTCCATGAGTTGAAAGATTATCTCAGAAGTAAAGTTTCTGGTCCACTTTTACTGGTCTATCAGGATACAACCTAAGGATGTTTCTTTCTCTTGTTTAACTTTTACTAACTTTGCAGGCTCCAATGCTGATATTCATGTGACTGTGAAAATTGAAAGTGCAGACTCTATTCCAAACCTTCATTCAATACTTTCTGCATCTGATGGGGTTTGATCTGCCATTCCTACTCTGTTTCTTATAAACTATTTTATGCTTGCCATTCTGTGATTTTTATGCATTTTTTTTTTTCTGTCATTTATATGAGTTTTCTGACAGTAGTGAATTTCTCATTCTGTTGCCACTGGGGTGTACTGTACATTTTTTAGTTATACATCATTAACAATAAAGAAGAATTAATGAAGTTCTTGTTTATTATCTTGGATATATTTGGGCAATTCTTTTAAGTTGTGTATTTTTCTGATGAATTGGTTTATAAGAAAATGAAAAATACATGAAAGGAGGAATTTCGTAATGCAAAAAATTGTATATAAACAAAGGAGATAAAGGCCTGACTGGTCAAGACCCAAAAGAAAGAAGCTCCTATATAGCAAAAATTAGAAGTTCTACAAAGTCTTTTTGGGACCTTTAAGCATTTCTTCACTAAGAAAGTTGGTTCTATGCTAATAAGTCAAATTCTTAAAATGTTTATTTTAAGATAAGAAGATGCCAACATTCAAATTTCTGCCCTATAACCTTTGGATCTTCCACATAATATCCAGAAAACGGTATTCTTCTACTATGATGGTGTTGGGCAACTCAGAGATTTCCTGGGAAGTGATTTATCACTTCGCTCACCAGCCAAGAAGGGTTTTATATATATTTGTACATTTATGTTTAATGCAAGTTGCCACATATATATATATATATTTAATTCATATGTTTTTGTATATTTTTAGGTTATTTTCCCTAACAGTATTTTGATAACGTGTTCTCATTTTTAGATTGACAAATATATTTTTTGCTTTTAAACTTGAACTTGTTTTTTGACTTGTCTGTGTTTATGTGAGTTCACCTTAATTTTGAAGTTTATTGTAAAATTATGTGATGAATTTTTATTTTTATTTTATATGATAATTTAAATATTATATATTTATTTATTTGATAAAAATACATCATATTTCAACATTGTTCAACCACGGTTTGACCATTGACCCTTGATTCTTGACCCTCTGCCCTTTTCAGTTTGATGTCCAGTCCAGTTTTTAAGACATTGGCTATGAGTTTACAAAATTGAATTTTTTGTATTTTCACCTTTATGCATGTCTATATAAATTCATTTGGTGTATTTTCTTTGAATAAGAGGTATATCTCAAGTCTCCTACCAAACACTGGAATAGAAGGAAAGTTAACTTCTGCTTTTACCTAAAAAAAAAAAATGACAGTTCACTTCTCTTGTAAAGGGCTTAGCATGAGAGCCACCGTTTTGGTTTGAAAGATTATGCATCAAAACTGGTGGAGTGAAAAGTGATATAGGTAGGTTTTCGCTTTGTGGGTTTCTTGGTCTGCAAATCCTTCTTAGGATATTTTATCCCTTGAGAGGCTCATTTTCATCGTCTCAACTCTCAAGCATGGATTATATTTTCCAAAGGAATTCTTGTTTTACTTTTTTTCCCTTAGAGCTATCTAGTATTTTCTATTCATGCTCTCCTTCTGTGTTCTGTTTAAATTGTTGGGCATTTTCTTCCCGATTATCGGAATCTATTGCACCGCATTCAAGAGCATTGGTAGCAGGACCACCATGCCTTACAACATTAAGCCTTTGATTTCATCTCCTTAAATAAGAAAGAGGAGAAAGATGGAGACGGGAAACTAGAAGATTAAGATAGGATGCCACAGCTCAGTTACCTTAGAAGATGACACTCATGACAATGGAAGTATGACTGTAAGATTTCCATTGTCATAATTAAAGTGCTATGTTTCATTCATCAGAACTATAACCTGTAGCAGCATGTTTATGTGACTATATGTATGACCTTGTAGCAAGAAAATCTGACATTCACTTTCCCTTTATCATTTGGTTGCTTCTTGTAGACCCATGTCTTGCTTGTCATGGGGAATTCTTCTTTCTTTGTTACCGGTTGCTATGTTTTTCCTTACTCTCAGTGTCAAATGAAGTAGTTTTACATACATCATGGTGTTTCTTTTGGCTATTATCTGATACTCGTGTGTTGGTTTTTGGTCACACTTCATAATGTAAACATTTATTTTCTGTATACGTGAATTTCATATTGTAATCAGTCATTTTCTTCAGTTTGTGAAACATTATTTAATTGTTGCAATGCCCTGGCTTAAGCTTTGCAATTGTAATTGCTGATAGGCCATGGTGGCTCGTGGAGATCTTGGAGCTGAACTTCCAATTGAGGACGTCCCTCTATTGCAGGTAGTTTTGATGCTAATTTTTTTGCATCTTTAACACCCCCCCAATCGTGCAGAAAACACAGTTAACTTTTTCCCTATTGTTGTAGATGTGCATTTCTTACTTATCAAAGAAACAAAATGATAGGTTTTTCTTAAACCAACTTTGAGGAAGAAAGGTTTCTTGAGAGGCAAGAATGTTTTTCCCTAATAAGTTATCCTTTGTTTTTGTTTTTGTTTCTGGATTTCTACAGGTCTTTTATTTAATTTTTTGCTGTACTGAGGAGTCAAAGACAAATGCATTTCTTTTCAGTGTTTTTTTCATTGCTTGTTGCCTTTTTTTAATTTTTCTTTCTGTGTGCGTTGGTGTTTTCTTCCATAGATGGTTTGTTGTTTGTTGGAAGCAATCCTCATTCAACATTGGGATACATATTATCAGGTCATCCAATGACACAGTAAATAATTTGAAATTTGGCCTTTCTATAAATGCCTCCATAGTAGTTCCCTGGTGAAAAATAGACGTCTTATCCTGAGAACCCTAAACCTGATCCTGAAATTCTAGCTCTAGCTAGCTGCAGTTTCCAGTAATATTTTTCCCTGCCATTCAAATAAAAATGAGCCTTAATTTCAAACCATCAAACATGTATTCCATCCTCAATTACTAGAGCTTAAGGCCCTGATACCTCCCATTTAATCTAGTTGACCTTTTTAATCATATGACCAGACAGTAAAAGATGTGGTTTGATACATGTCTGAACCATATTCAGATGATGCTCCTCTTGGATCTGCTGACACTCAAAGAACAGTCATCTTGTATGTGTATGGTGTCCTGATCACTAAACCAAGTAAATGATCCCTTTGACAAGAAAGCAACCCTCTGACAGGGTCATATCTGATCAATAATTTGGAGAACATACTCCCCGTCTCTCAGAGGGAAGTGAACAATATTACAGTTCTCTTCAAACACCATGGAACCTCCCAAAGAAAATGTGAAAATGAACTGTATAACATATCTTGCATATAACATGAGAAGTGTAGCTCTATACATATTATGATGTTTGAGAAGGGTAAAATGTATTCAGTCATGCTGATATTAGAGGGAAGGTTGTTTTTGTGCATTTAACATGGAAAAGAGAAAAGTTCTGAGAGGAATATGATGTGGGACGGATCTGATATTATGAGAATACCAACTGATTGGAGGCTTGTTTAGGGTTAGAAGGCTAGGGGAAATTGTTGAAAAGGCTAGGGCAGGGGCAATAGGCAAAATAAAGCAGAAACAATGAGTTTTGGGGCTGAAAACAGGTCTGAGGTAGGGTTATGAAAATAATTTTGAAATTGAAGCTTTAGGGAAGAGAGGGAGAGAGGGAGGGTTGCATCACACAACTCAAAGAAAGCATAACATGCATGTGTAGAGAAAACTGCGGTTAACTATTCCATTCACTACTAGAAATGTGATTAAAATGCTATTTATTGAGCTCTAGTAATGCTATCCTTACTAGGGTTAATAAAATCCTTTTCCTATTAAGAAAACTAATTAGGAACTGAAACTGCTAATAATAAGTCTAGGAAAGACAATAAATAAAACCTAAATACATAAGTAGAGTTACCAAAAGATCCTAGGAGACATTATGTGGAATGACAAAAATAACCTAATACGTAAAACATAAAAACTCTGTCTACTGAAGCTCCAGGGAGGGTCCATCTTCAGCCAAAACATCCCAAATCATCCTCCATTGAATAATTAATTAGCACTTAGCTTGAGTGGTAGTTCCTAGCAGTCTCATAGTGGAGGTTTAGGCTGCAAAACTCAACACTGGACATGGATGCATATGTTATTTTTGCTTTCAGACATGAAGATCACTATATTTTCTTTTAGATTCATAACTTGATTGTTGAACCGATTACTCAATTAAAATGTTGAATTTCTCTATAGCAAAATAGAGAGCCTAAAAACTTCAATTCGTTATTTTGAAAAGAAAATTTGAACCAATCATTAAATGATGAGTTATGTTTTCAACTCTGACATTAAGATTTACAGTGAGAGTTCTATTGATACTTGATGTTGGAATTATTAAATTTTAATGTCTTATGATTTAAGTTTTTTTTTTTTTTTTTAAATTTTGGAATTTAGATTTGAGATTTTATTTATTTATTTGGCTGATTATGATTAGAGTATTTAGTATCTTTTAGTTTATCCTATAAATAGGCTTCATATGTAATCTGAATTTCAGGTTGCTGATTTTAAATAAGAAAATTGCTGAACATCCTTTTATTGGCTGTCCTGCATCAATACTATTTGTGCTTTTTATGTTTTTGGTTTTATTCTTTATGACAGTGAGGTATGTTAAATCTGCTCTCGAGGATCAGAGATGATTAGAAAATGTAACATTACAACATATCCAGCCTTTATCCCACTATGTGGGGTCGGCTACATGAATTCTAGACTTCCATGTATTCCTATCGTTTGTCATATCTTCATTTAGATCCATATACTTCATATCGAACTTTAATGTCTCTCCCAAAGTCTTCTTGGGTCTACAAAATGTAACATTAGTAATTGAAATTATTTGCATTAATAACGTAATATTAGAAATAAGAATTGTCAGAATTTCTTAAGAAAAAGAAGGATGATTAGCTTGAGAAGGGTTTGTAGGTGATGGGGGTGGGTGCATTAATTGGGGCAGGTTTGGGATCAGTGGAGCCCCTGCACAGCCCCAATCCTGTCAGGGAGACAAGTGGCCTGACCTCACCTCAATCCTATTCATGTTCATGCCAATTAAGTTTACGATCAACAACTCATCTAATATTTACCAATGGTAATAATTGTGTTGGAACCCCACCACGTTCAAAGTTAAATGAAGAAAAATAAAAATTTTGTTGTAATGTATGTGGTGGTCTGGTCCCCAAATTAGCACCTAACTCAATACCACCATTTATGCATGGGCAGAAATTGCTTCTAATGGTTGCTTCAAGACTTTCTGGGATTAGTAGATGATTTGGACTGGTTTGCATTTCTGAGCTGTAAGAAAAGGAAGTGCTTTTGAGCTGGTTACCATCTGAAACAACACAGTGCATACTTCAGCTCCATTTTTGTATGATAGACATTCCATTCCCACATTGAGAAGTCAAGCTCTCAAAGCTTGCTTATTTGTTGAAATCACAGGGCTTATACAATCAGCAGATAACTGGGGTGGCATGGTGAAATATCAATAATCCTGGGCCTGAACCCAGGGCAGGTTTAGTTTGGTTTCCCCAATCTCGCCTCATCCATGTTTTCATGTTCCACAACATATCCTTCTAGTGGTGGCTCCTCAATTTGTTGGCTGAAATTGCCATCTCTAGAGGTGGATGTTGTATCACTGATTGATTTCGAGTTCCTTTTATTCATGCCCAACTGCTAATAACATCTATATGGTTACCATAATTTTCTGTACTGTGCTAATTAAATTTCTACTGGTATCATGTAAGCTGTCCATTTTCTAGTTTCTCTGGCTACAGAATTAGCTGGACAATTAAATATTTGCTATGTTTCTATTAAACAGGAAGACATCATTAGAAGGTGTCACAGCATGCAGAAACCAGTAATTGTGGCAACAAATATGCTGGAGAGCATGATTAATCATCCAACTCCAACGAGGGCAGAAGTCTCTGACATTGCAATCTCGGTACGAGAAGGTGCTGATGCCATCATGCTATCAGGAGAAACTGCCCATGGAAAGTAGGTTACCTTGGTTGGCACTTATTGCACCATAATAATTTTCATTTCCTGTTGGAGCAGTTAAAGCATCTGTTTCATAAAGCTAATGGTCACTAAATAAAACTAATTCTTTGATTCCCCGTGCCAGTTACAGTAATTTTATATGGTCTGCCATCTCAAAGTAG
This sequence comes from Diospyros kaki, assembly GCA_036245055.1. NCBI lineage: Eukaryota > Viridiplantae > Streptophyta > Magnoliopsida > Ericales > Ebenaceae > Diospyros > Diospyros kaki. Next base: position 34,112,374 of record BSEG01000007.1, read on the forward strand.
GTTAGTGTTCCTTGCAATACAGAGTGAGCTTTTTTCTTTCAGTTAGTTTCATGGTGCACAAGCTGTGATAAAATTGTTTAAAGGACTTTGCAGAGATGATAAATTGCCTGTGAAACTGTGGCCTTTGTATAAGGGAGTTTTTGGGTAAGGAAGCTTCAAAGAAGGCTTTTGAGCAAGTTTAGGAAGGCTAGAAGGATGGCCTTTAACTTTTCTTGGCAGAGGTAAAGTCCAAAGTGGTTGGGGGTGAACATAAGGAATTCTTGAAAAGTTTAGGATAGCTTTGGACATGGATTACTAGAGATGTATCGCTTATAATTGGAAAACAGCATATTATACAATAGGGATGAGAAGTTCTTATAATTTTTCGAATTTCATAGTCCTAAACTCCTAGTTATTTTAGAATTGTATTACTTAGGAATTTTATGTTCTTATTTTCTACTTTAATTTAGATTCCTAGTCTGTTAAGGATTAAGAATTTCTAGTTTAGTATGAGTATATAAATAATACTTCACAAATGTTGACATTATTCAGATTTCAGTTATTAATTATTGAAAGCAGAGATTGTTATTGTTTTTTCTCTCCCTTTTCCTTCCCCAGTTCTTCCTTTCCTTCTTTTGTACTTCTCCTTCCTCTTATTTTCTTTTTATATGCTCTGTCTTTTCCTCTATTCTTTTCCTTGCTGTGGTTCATCACTAACTGCCGACAAACTTTTAGACGTTTAGTTGGAGGACAGGTGATTTGCTCCTTCTGCAGAGGGATGCAAGTCATATATAAAATGAAGTTCAACTATGAGGCATTGGTTAATATTCATGAAGTTGGCTTCACAATAAAAGATTATGTGATCTCTGAAGTTATTGCTGAGGGCCTGTTTGGTGGAGTTTTGGTTTTCAGTTTTCATTTTCACTATTTTGACAATGCAAGCATAAAAATAGCTTTTGGTTACTTGTTTTCATTTTCAAAAATTTTGATAAGTTTTCACATTTTCATTTTCTTCTCTCTTCTCCACCCTTCACTGTTAGCAGCCCAATGTCCACCAGAAAGTCATTGGAGGCTAGCTTTTGACTGCTGGCAACCTACTGCTGCCATGCCATTTGCTGGTGACTCCAGGGCAAGATCTAGGAGTCTTGCTACTCCCATGGCTAGATCAATCTGGACATCCTTGAGACTCCCTATGAGGATCAAACCCTAGATGAAACTTACCTGCTTCCTCTGATGTAAACATTCGTCTGCAGTTGTACAGCTTCTGAACATTGTCCCAGGAATTCAATTTCCACCTTGTCATGGTACCCTGGATGAGCTTCGAGGTTCAGCAGCTGCAGTTGCAGAGACCATGAAGATCCATTTTCTGCAATAATATACTGTAATGCATATATGCATACACTATAATGCATATATATACATAAATATTGTTCATTTTCTCACATAAGAAGCTGTGATAACTCCAACAGTGTAACCAGGCTGGAGCTGAAGATGATGCAGGGGGGTAAGGAAGCTCTGCTACCTGCTGCCTGCTGCCTGCTGCCTATCAGAATAGATTGAAAGGGAGAAGACCAATGCCAGCCGGTGCTGTTCAAGGAGACAGGCTGAGGTTTGACTCCAAGATCCACTGACTCCTAGATCAATCAGGGAGTCGTGACTCCAATGGGAGTTTGATTCCCAGATCAAATATGGGAGTTGCGACTCCCAAATCTGATCTGGGAGTTGCCGGTGACCAAGTAGAAGGTTGGGGGAGTCACCGGTGACCTCTGATGTCTCCTCCAGTCTCTGGTGACGTAGGGGTAGGAGAAAAATAAAAAATAAAAAAAAAGGTAAAATAAAAAACTGAAAATGAACACTATGCTGTCAAACATGTTAAGTTTTCATTTTTTTTTAAATAAAAACCAAAATTTAACACAAAATTGGAAATGAAATCTGAAAACAGAAAACTGGAAGCTCTGTCAAACAGGCCCTAAGCTTTTATTAACCCTTCAATACAGTTGCCCTGAAAGATATCAATTAGGTATATCATGAACAGAATAGATGTATTTTGTTAAGTTACCACTACTGCAAAAAGTTTGAACTACAGGAATGGAGCTAATAACTTCCTGTCATCTGCCATCATTTTTTGTTATGTTTCTTCACATGGACTGACTAAACAACATGCATAGAGAAAGAGTGCAAAACAAACATGAATAATGGGGAACAAATGCATGTAACAAGACTAGAACTCAAGATTTAGTGGAGTCAAGACATTTGATGCCATCATAAGTACCATTATTCTCAAAAGGTCAGGCCATCTGGAATGGGGCCCGGCAATGTATGTCAAGGTTTCAATATATGCTATATACTTCATTTGTTTTCCTTCTTTTTTGGGGGTGGTTTGGTGGGGACAGGGGGTGTGGGAACATGATGAGGAGATGCTGGATCATTTATTCTTGATTATAAGGTTGATTTGGGCTTTAGAACATGCACATAGGAAAAAAGGTTTCTTTTTTACCTGCAACCAGGTTGTTTTTCTCGTGGACTGTTTAGAGAGCAGAAAGACACGCATTTATGATAATTCTTTTTGTTAATGGGTAGGTCCAGGTTTTTTATAACTCCCACCTCACTTTTCCAAACCTCAGGGAGAAACCAACACATCGAGCCATCTTTCTTCTGAAGTAAGTCTGGCTGCTTAGTGTTTATATGGACTGCTGAAATTATGCTCAATTAAGGCTGATCTCTAGGATCAGTGTTTTATGTAAATATGATGTAAATATAGAAAGACAATAATGTAAATTAGGATGGTAAGATGCTGTCATTTATTTCTTTCCTTCTTTGCTAATAATCATCTCCTTAAAAGGGGATATTGTACACATTCTTAATCATTCAATCAAGACATTGTCTTTGATAATTTCTAAGTTGGTATCAGAGCAGCCCTAGGCAGTTTTTTTTCTTCATCAGATCCGATACCCATCAGCATACGGCCATCCCTAGCCGACGTCATCGGCCATCACCAACCGTTGCTGCTATCAGCCACCCTAGCTGCCACCAACCTCAGGTCTGATACCGATCAACGCGACCGATTCCGAAGCCACAACCACTGGTCGCACATAACCAGTGGTCGCGCATAGCCAGTGGTCGCGCTTAGCCATCGGGTTTACACAGCCACTAGTCGCGCATAGCCATCAGTCCTCCATAACCAGTGGTCGCGCATAGCCATCGGTCTTCCTGGTAGCCATCGGTCTTCCATAGCCAGAGGTCGCGGCCGCTTCAGAGCTTATCAACGCGACTGGGTCTCACGACTCTGACCGCTGCCTACCTAGCGCGGCTGTTTTTCAGTCGCCATCCGCCCACAACCCAAAGTCGCTGCTGCCTTCTAGTGTTGCTGCTGTCGCTGCTGCCTTCTAGTGTTGCTACTGTCGCTGCTGCATCCTCCCAGGTTTCTTCTGCTTCTAACGAGTTTAGTTATGTCAGAAATTACATCTGAATCCATCCCAACTCCTGCTTCCATCCAGACCAGAATTCCAGCAACAAATTCTGTTCAAATCACCACCATTCGTTTAAATGGTGATAATTTTCTTCGCTGGTCTCAATCTGTCCGGATGTATATTCGCGGGCAAGGGAAAATTGGCTACATCACAGGAGAGAAAAAAGAACCTGCAGCAGCTGATCCATTGCACCCTATTTGGGATGCTGAAAACTCCATGGTAATGACATGGTTGGTCAATTCCATGGATGAAGATATCGGTTCCAATTATATGTGTTATCCTACTGCAAAAGAGTTGTGGGATAATGTAAATCAAATGTACTCAGACCTGGGGAACCAATCTCAGATTTTTGAATTGACTCTGAAATTGGGCGAAGTCCGACAAGGAGATGATTCTGTCACTAAATACTTTCACTCCTTGAAGCGATTATGGCAAGATCTTGATCTCTTCAACACATATGAGTGGAAATCTACGGATGATTGCAACCATCACAAAAAACTGGTTGAAGATAGTCGTATTTACAAGTTTCTTGCTGGTCTCAATATCGACTTTGATGAAGTGCGTGGGAGGATCATTGGCCGATCTCCCCTTCCCCCTATTGGTGATGTCTTTGCTGAAGTTAGAAGAGAAGAAAGTCGAAGGAGTGTCATGCTAGGCAAAAAGACCGCTGGTGAGTCCCTTGAAAATTCTGCCCTAATTACTGCCTACAAGGCTGAAAATTATCAACGTCGGAGTGATGAGCGACCTCGAGTCTGGTGTGACCATTGCAACAAGCCACGCCATACTCGTGAGACTTGTTGGAAACTTCATGGCAAACCGACTAATTGGAAGAGCAGTAAGCACGGAGAAAAGAGCCATCGTGGGGCCCCTACTGCCAATGCGGTTGATACTGGTCCCTTCAACAAAGAACAAATTGATCAACTCTTGCAGCTGTTAAAATCCAATTCCTCATCTGGTATTCCTCGTGTTTCCTTGGCACACACAGGTAGAAAACCTAACGCCCTTTCTTGTCTTCATTTCTCTCCATGGGTTATAGATTCCGGAGCTTCCGATCATATGACTAGTTCTTCTCATTTTTTTCATACCTATTCTCCTTGCTCTGGCAATGAAAAAATCAGAATCGCTGATGGTAGTTTTTCCCCCATTGCAGGCAAGGGGCTTATTAAACTGACTAAGACTATTAATCTCACTTCTGTCCTTCATGTTCCTAACTTAGCCTGCAATCTTTTGTCTGTTAGTAAATTGTGCAAAGATTCTAATTGTTGTGTTACTTTCTTTGACTCTCATTGTGAATTTCAGGACCAGACCTTGGGGACGATGATTGGGCGTGCTAGGATGATTGAAGGTCTTTACTACTTTGATGATATCTCTGTTGGTAATAAAAAAGCTCAGGGCTTTAGTAGTACTAGTTCAATTCCTGTTCCAGACACAATTATGCTATGGCATCTTAGACTTGGTCATCCTAGTTTTACCTATTTGAAACATTTATTTCCTGATTTGTTTAAAGGAATAGATTCTTCATTTTTTCAATGTGACAGTTGCATCTTGGCAAAAAATCATCGTTCTACATACTTACCAAGACCTTACCAAGCGTCCAAACCTTTTTATATCATTCATAGTGATGTTTGGGGTCCATATAAAATTTCTACGCTTTCTGGAAAACGTTGGTATGTTACCTTTATTGATGATCATACACGCTTGTGTTGGATTTATTTGATGAAACGAAAATCTGACGTGGAATACTTATTCAAAAATTTTTACACTATGATTGAAAATCAGTTTCAAACCAAAATTGGTATTTTACACACTGACAATGGCACCGAGTATTTTAACGAACACTTGGGGGATTTTTTGAAAACTAAAGGTATTCACCACACCTCTACTTGTCGGAATACTCCTCAACAAAATGGCATTGCTGAACGTAAGAATAGACATTTACTTGAAGTCGCACGTGCCATAATGTTTTCTATGCATATTCCAAAATATTTATGGGGTGAAGCTGTTTTGACGGCGTCCTATTTGATAAACAGGATGCCTACTAAAGTATTAAAGTACAAAACACCTCTTGAGTGCTTGAAAGAAGTTTTTCCCAACACCCGGTTATATTCGGATCTTCCTATCAAAGTTTTTGGATGTACTGTGTATGTTCATATACCTCATCAATTTCGTTCCAAACTTGACCCTAGGGCCGTCAAATGTGTTTTTTTGGGTTATGCCTCACATAAAAAAGACTATAAGTGTTATGATCCTCACACAAAAAAAATCTTTATTAGTATGGATGTTTCGTTTTTTGAAAAACAGCCCTATTTTACCCAAAATTCTCTTCAGGGGGAGAAACATGGCGTTGAAGATAATTTTTGGGATGTCTCTATCTCTCTTCCAAACACAATTTGTCCTACTCAAGAACCACATGGTTCTAATAATGGTCACTTAGGAGATTCTGGTTCTAGTTCTTTGGTGCCTAGTGAAAAGATTTCTAGTGCAGGGGGAGAAGTACTACAGACTGATCATAATCTAAATTCTGAGCTTCAGGTTTATACTAGACAAAGATTTCATCAAAGGAACAAAGACCTGAATATCAACTCTGCACAAAATCAAAACCCGAGCAATGGCGCTGTAAGTTCAAGAAATTCCATTTCAACTTCTAATTTACTTCCGTCAACTGTGCCCAATAGTTCCCCAGCTGATCCTCTACCTACTATTCCTGATCTTGATGTTCCTATAGCCATTAGGAAAAGTGTCAGAAGTTGCACTAAACATCCTATTGCTAAATATCTCTCTTACCATAGACTATCAAAAAATCATAAAGCTTTCACATCTAGGATTTCACACTTGTTTGTTCCAAGGAATATACAGGAAGCTTTGGATGATCCGAATTGGAAATTAGCAGTCATAGAGGAGATGAATGCTCTAAGGCGAAGTGGCACTTGGGAGATGGTTTATTTGCCCAAAGGCAAGAAAATAGTAGGGTGTAAATGGGTGTTTACAATAAAGTGTAAGGCTGATGGGAGTGTTGATAGGTATAAAGCCAGACTTGTGGCTAAGGGCTTCACCCAGACTTATGGAATTGACTACCAGGAGACATTTGCTCCTGTTGCTAAAATAAACTCTATCAGAGTCCTATTGTCTCTTGCAGTAAATTCAGATTGGCCGCTACACCAACTTGATGTCAAAAATGCATTTCTTAATGGTGATCTTGAAGAGGAGGTCTTCATGAGTTTACCTCCGGGGTTCGAAAAGAAACTTGGGAGTGACAAAGTATGTAGGCTAAAGAAATCCTTGTACGGTCTTAAACAGTCACCAAGAGCATGGTTTGAACGCTTTGGAAAGGCAGTTACCAGTTATGGCTTCCTTCAAAGTCAGGCAGATCACACTATATTTTATAAACACTCAAAAGATGGTAAAGTTGCAATTTTGATTGTTTATGTTGATGACATTATTTTAACTGGTGATGATGAGACAGAGTTAGCAGCCCTTAAGCAGAAACTTGCGAAGGAGTTCCAGATTAAGGACCTGGGAATTTTAAAATACTTTCTTGGAATGGAGTTTGCAAGATCCAAAGAAGGTATTTTTGTTAATCAGAGAAAATATGTTCTCGATCTTCTTGGAGAAACAGGTTTACTTGGTTGCAGGATGTCAGAGACTCCCATTGAGCCTAATGTGAAACTACAGGCTGCTAAAGCTAACGAAGTGAAGGACAGAGAACAATATCAGAGACTTGTGGGCAGGTTAATCTACTTATCTCATACGAGGCCTGATATTGCTTTTGCAGTTAGTATGGCAAGTCAGTTTATGCACTCACCAGGGCCAGAGCATTTCGAGGTGGTCTACAGAATCCTAAGATATCTAAAAGGGACACCTGGCAAAGGATTACTGTTCAAGAAACATGGTCACCTACAAGTTGAGATCTACACTGATGCAGATTGGGCAGGAAGTGTTGATGATAGGAGATCTACTTCGGGCTACTGTTCTTTTGTTGGGGGTAATCTAGTCACCTGGCGAAGCAAAAAACAAAATGTTGTGGCTAGAAGTAGTGCAGAAGCAGAGTTTAGAGCTGTTGCCCATGGAATTTGTGAGGGAATGTGGATCAAACGAATACTTGAAGAACTGAAGTTTTCTCATTCAGTACCTATAAAGGTCTACTGTGACAACAAGGCTGCCATCTCTATAGCTCATAACCCAGTGTTGCATGATCGTACAAAACATATAGAGGTGGACAAACATTTCATCAAGGAGAAGATCGATGGTGGGATAATATGCATGCCATACCTTCCAACAACCGAACAAATTGCTGATGTTCTAACTAAGGGTCTTCACAAGAAGCAGTTTGATAAACTTATTGGCAAGCTGGCTATGGAAGATATCTACAAACTAGCTTGAGGGGGAGTGCTGAAATTATGCTCAATTAAGGCTGATCTCTAGGATCAGTGTTTTATGTAAATATGATGTAAATATAGAAAGACAATAATGTAAATTAGGATGGTAAGATGCTGTCATTTATTTCTTTCCTTCTTTGCTAATAATCATCTCCTTAAAAGGGGATATTGTACACATTCTTAATCATTCAATCAAGACATTGTCTTTGATAATTTCTAAGTTGGACAAATCTGGGACATTTAAGTTAGGCAACCCTGGTTTTACCAATAGCACTTTGTATTAGCCTCTCAGAAATTCCAGCTTCATTATTGGGTTGGCAGCCTACGTTTCAACAATGTCACTTGTCAGAAGCATTGAACTGTGATTTAGATCTGATTGAAAATTTTAAATCTGGTGAAATATAATTTACCTGATTGTAATTTTTTAGTTCTGTGGTATTAATTGATCCTGAAGTCAGAAAGTGCAACCATTTTACTAGTGAATTGGATGTAGGACCAAATTCACTTGGAGAAGCCAGCCCTTTTTTTTTTTGTGGTTGATTAATTTCTGTTGCTCTGGGTTTTCCATGTTTATATACATATTTTCACAGGAAAATATATTTTTGGAGAGAAGGCCAATTTGGCCGTTGAACTTTTCAATTTTGGTTAATTTAGTTCCTGAACCTTTTTGGTTCAAATTTACTACTGGACTTTTCAAAATGGTTTAATCCAGGAGTGACTTTGAGGCCAAAAAAACTAGCCTTTCAGGGACAAAGTGAACCATTTTGAAAAGTTCAGGGTTGAATTTGAACCAGAAAAAAATTTTCAAGAGCTAAATTGACCAAAGTCAGAAAGTTCAAGGGCTAAATTGGCCTTTTTCCCTATATTTTTCTATGGGTCTTCAATGCTTGGAATAAGGCAATAACACATATTGGGTTGTAGTATTCTCCTTTTTAATTTTTGCTATCTCTATTGACATCAATTTCTCTAATTTCTCATATTTACAATTGTGATAGCAAATTAAGGTTCTATGTCGTCTGATTCTAATTGGATAGAATTTTGCTTCTGTTAGAAATGGTTTTTTGTGATTTTCCCTCATTAGTGACCTAAAGTATTGTTTGTTAATTGTTACTCATTATGAAATGATTCAAGGTATCCATTGAAAGCTGTCAAAGTAATGCATACTGTGGCATTGAGGACAGAGACAAGCCTAAAAATTAGTACAAATCCTCCGGGTCCATCTACTGCATATAAGGTGTGTATCTATAGAACATAGAATTGCTAACCAGGGTTGTTTCCTTCCAGTATAGTTATTGGATAAATCATTCTGGCATCACTTGTATGTTTGTGCCATTTATTTTCACATGAAAGATATGAATGGTGAATTCAAATCTTCTATTTTTATTTTGGGCAAAGTGCCAATTGGCCATTGAACTTTAAATAGGTCCACGTTAGACAACCATCAACTTATCACTTTAACACCGTTAGACAACAGTAATGCTGTCGACAATTGATGGTTGGCTAAGGTGGCCTCATTTATGAAAGGTTAGTGCCTTATTTGACACATTTTAAAGTTCAGTGGCCAGTTTGGACCCTAGGCCAAAGTATTGTGGCTAATTTGGATCCTTTTTTTTTTCAAAAAGAAGAATTATTTCTAAAAGGGAAAATTGCCAAATTAGTCATTGTACTTTGTGCCAGCGGCAAAATTGATCATTAAACTTCAAAATGAGCCAAACAGGCCACTGAATTTTCATAAATGGGGTTGGTCCTTGCCTTGCTGTACTTTTTTAGATTTGGGAATCTTCAGCTTCTCGTGAAGTCAAGAGTTACTTTTACTTGGCCAAAAAAAAAAAAAAGAAAAACCCTAGTCAAGAATTCATAAGTAATGGGCACTTGAAAAACATCAAGACAGTGACTTTTGAATGCATGTTATCTACTAGGCAGTGAAGCACATGATCCAGTTGATCCTTGCGGGTAAAATTCCATAGAGTTTTATCTTGCTAAGTCAATCAAGAAATTTGTTTGATATTGGAGTAAAAAGATGCATAAGTTCACACAAGAATTTATTCAAGCATAAAAGTGATTCTCTTTGTACCTTCTAAGAATCTTCTTCCCACTTTCTTATTGGCATGGATTGACGCTTTTGATCCTCGTATGAAAAGGGGTAAAAACAAAGGAATCGTAAATTTTCATGTATGTTTCCACAAATCAATCACTACGATTTGGGATTTTAGAAATAATTTTTCTTTTTTGGAAAAAAGGGTGAAGTGCCCAATTGGCCATTGTACTTTGTCTTTGGGGCTAAATTGGCTGCTGAGCTTTAAAATAGGCCAAATAAGCCACTGAACTTTCATAAACAGGGTCATTTTAACCAATTGTTGGTTTTGTCTAACAACGTTAAAATGGAAAGTTGATGGTTGGCTAATATGGCCCCATTTATGAACGTTCAATAGCTTATTTGGCCCATATTAAAGTTTAGTGACCAATTTGACACTTAGCCCTTTTATTTTTTTCCACATTATATCTAGTCCTCCTTGTGCGCGCGCGCGCACGCGTGTTTTTTCATTTTTGTTTTTGCTTTGTCATTCCTCCAGGTCTGTTTCCAAGCAATGATCAAGTGCATTGTGCATGCATGTTATTCTGGTCATGCTAAAATTTGATGGAATATGTTGTGTTAGCTGTTAATTTCTCTGGGCTAAATAGTTACAGAAAACAATAATTTTATCAAAGGGTCCTCAGTGCTATTTATGGTTTATTAATTGCAATTCTTTTTCCCAAATAGGCTTAAATATGGAATTTTTTTTCTTGAATTACAGAGTCATATGGGTGAAATGTTTGCATTTCACGCCACCACGATGGCAAACACCCTTGCAACCCCCATCATTGTCTTCACAAGAACGGGTTCCATGGCTATAATTCTAAGTCATTATCGGCCTTTCTCAACAATCTTTGCCTTCACAAATGGGTGAGCCCACGTAACACTATGAAATGAAATGGTTTTCATAAATCATTTGATTTTCTTTCTTCTTTTTTCTAAGTAAATTAATTATTATTTGATTTTCATAGCCAGTGTTTTACAGCCATGGTGACATACGCTGTAGTATTGTAATGGGTGACATGCTGAGACTGAATATGTCTATAATCAAATGGACCTTTCATGAAATAAAACTTAGATAACTGTTGGACTTGATTAATTCTGGTCTTGTTACTTGCTGCTTTGTAATCACTTGGCAAATCAACGTTTCATGAGAACCTGTTTGATTTGTTTGACATGTGATATTAAAATTTGTTTATGGTGCTTATATGAATCTATTTTTTTTTTTACTCAAAAATAGTCTAGATGAGACTCCTATCAAAGGCAGTGGGTTTACAAAATATTTTCAAAACCTGTGCCTTTGACAAACTCATGGACTCAGTGAGAAGTTCAACTAAGGCCGTGGATTTGGCAAATAATTTCCAAAACAAATGGTGGGCCCTTAGTTCCAAACCACTGGTTCAAATTGAACTCGTGGTTCAAACCATGAGTCCATGCGTGCAAATTCCTTCCATGTATTAGTCATGTTTGAAGCAATTCCTCTTTCTTTGTCAAATTCTCTGCACTGGATATCATAATGTATTAGCAATAGGGCTTTTGTGCTTTGTTTTCCAATCCCAATCCAGAATGGTTTGGAGTTGATCATATTTAGGCAGGCAGCAGTGGTTGGAGTGGTAGAAGCCACTGGCTAGCTTAGCAGGCAGAGCAACTTTGTTATATGTATACAAAAGTGAAAGATGTCTTTTTTCTGCAGGTCTGAGGTTAGCTTTTGCGGCTGAATTCACTGAATCTTAGATTATTGTATATAATAAAAGATCCCTGGAAGAGAATGAGACCATGAGAACACAAAGAAGAAAAAGATTGTGACAAGTAGGATCTAGATGGTAGTACAAGGAGATTACTTTTTTTTATATCACTGGTGTGTTTTGTTGGAGATGCAGCATATGGGTGGTAGGCATTATATATAACCGGTCCTCCTCAAACCAGAATCCTTGTCCCCACGATTGGTCCACTTGCAGTCTCATACTATGCACTGGCCATTTAGTGCCTGAATGGTTTTGTCGTCTTGTGTGTATTAGTATGTTTCATTTTGCTTTTTATTTTTACTTTTACTTTTGATGAGTACAAAGAATTTATATTATATGCATTTTATACTTTCCTTTTTCTTGTTTGAGTTGCTTGTATAATTGAGGCCAGAATGCTCTATACTTTTTCTAGTTTTGCCATTTTGATGGTGCATGTTTATGCATTGCAGAGAAAGGGTTAAGCAGAGGCTAGCACTTTATCATGGTGTGATGCCAATATATATGCAGTTTTCAGATGATGCAGAGGAGACCTTTTCTCGTGCTCTAAAATTGCTAGAGGTTTGGTCTTCTCACCAAATTACTCTAAAATTATTACTCTTGTCTAGTTAAGCTGGTAAACATTTTTGTACTTTGTTCATGGTTTAGAGTAAGAATCTGGTGGCTGAGGGAGAGTACGTTACTATTGTCCAAAGTGGTGCACAACCCATTTGGCGCAAGGAATCTACTCACCATATCCAAGTTCGTAAGTTCCAAGCTGATTAGCAATGCTTTGAAGAGATCTTGATCTTTTTTATATGCCGAGCATTTCCTATTTTATTTCTAGCAATGATGTGGTATGCGGAGAAACTTCATTGAGAATTTATATTATAGCAAAATAGCTGTTCCTCAAATTTTGCCAACCAGTTGTTTGTATATTTCCACGTGTAATGTTTTAATTTGGCTTTTTTCATTGCAAATGCCATCACCATTGTCCAAGAATTTTCCCAATTTTTGGTTTCTTGTGTGAATCATGTTTTACATGTTTATGCCATTTAGTGAGATGTCTTTCAATGTGTCTTTGAACTTGAGGATCTTTAGCATTCCTTTTCAACAAAAAGGAAGAAGAAGAGAAAATTTCAGGATTTTTCCTAACCCACATCCATTCTTGTACACCATTGCCTTGCTCGAAATGTTCTATATGACGATGGCTAATACTACTACCTTGGACTGATTACCATCACTGGAGATGCCTTCACTTCTTACTCATTTTGGCTATGTCTTGTTTCTATTTTTGGGTACACCTGTAAGGATTCATCCCCAATCATCAATGGTTCCTAAAGTTTGGCTATACTCGACATTGTTGACTTCCCAAAGACATGCCTAACTTTTCCTGTCAAATATTTTTAGAGTTGATATGTAAAGAAAGATCGTTTTTGCACGGGAACTTTAATTTTTATTGATTATAGCAGAGATTCCCTATGATTGCTGCAGCTGCAGAAATTTATTGAAATGGTCAAATTCGGCCTTTTAACTAATTACGCCAACAGTTATAAGAAAGTTTCGTAAGCCCCTCGATTCAGTTCAGAGGGAAGAATTGGAACAATGAGCGGGGATACCTCCCATCTTCTTACGTAGAACCCTCGTTGTTTGGAACAGTAACCACCATCTCCGTCCGGGCGAATCAACAGTGTGTACGTACGGGAAGAATGTTTCTCTGTTGACTGACTGCTAGGTCTGTATGTTTGAGGCTTGTGAAATTTTATCCATGGCAGTTGAAAGATATATATGTAGGGAATTTCAATCCTGCAGTATGCTAGCGGCATTCTTTTTTCCGTTTTGTCATTTGCTTGGTGTTACGAAACATATATGCAGGAAGTGAATGTTAGCCGTCAGAGATTGTCTGTGATTCAATTTTGAGTAACCTTTTATGTTTTGACCTCTTCTCTTTAGCATTTTGAAAATGGCAATCATGGGTTGGCCAAACTGGAATCTGTTAACTCGATTGCAAGTGTGCTGCAAAGGGAGCAAAAGCTAGAGTGGAGTGTCATCTCTTGAGTTTTCTTTCTGTTGCTTGTATGGTTGCTTTGATTATTTCGTGGCAGGCTCATGCAGTTCAATAGTGTTATTTTGGACATGACTACTTCAAATTAAATTGATTAATTTGTCAAAGTCGGTGAGAAAAAACTGTCAATCCTAAGGTAATAATCTCGAGAGACCTTGTGCAGAATTTGTATCATCAAATGTCTATTTTACTTATTTTGTGGCCAAGGCCAGGCTAACCCACAAACAGGAAGGAGGAGCTGGGAAGGTGTCAAAGGACCATAAATCTAACACAATCCACAACAGCAAACATGCTCTTGATGCACTGAAATTTTCTCAAGTTATTTCAAGTTCCAGCATATATTCGTTGACAGAAACTCTTCTAATTCATCTCATACATCGGAAAGGTCATCCTCCTCTATAAATTTACCCTCGAGTTTGATACTCTTGTACCACTTAGCGCATGCAATATAGACAACTAGATCTGCCGCCGTCAGAGCCGCGAGGAGGAAGTAGAACCTATCTAGATGACCCCGGTTGAGATTTCCGGGGATCCAACCGGGCATGTTGTCTATGGTTGATACTTTCATAACTATTGTCACGAGCAAACTACTCACATAGTTTCCTAGAGAAATCGATGTCATGCAGAGCGCGCTTCCGAAGCTCTTCAGCCCATCCGGTGTCTGTGCATTGAAGAACTCCAACTGGCCAACGTACATGAAAACTTCAGAGGCCCCAATAAGGGCATATTGAGGGATTTGCCAGAAAATGCTCAAGGAGCTCGAGCCATCACAATGAGCGCAGTCTTTCCTAGCATACTTGAGCCTGTAACACTCAACAATTCCAGCAGAGACCATTGCCATTATTGCTATGATGAGCCCAATTCCCATCCGCTGAAGCTCGGTAAGTCCTTCAGAATTTGTCTTCTTGATCCTGCTCACCAGTGGATCGAGCACTCTACGATAGAAGAAAATGAAGAACGCCACGCTGGCGATGTCGAAGCTGGACATGCTGGCAGGCGGGATTTGGAACTTTGAAATTTTGCAGTTCATGGCTGCACCTTGCTCGACGAAGAGGGAAGCCATTTGGGTGAAGACCACCGAGTATATGATTGTACACAGCCAAATTGGCAGTAATCTCAGTATGCATTTCACCTCTTCTACTTGTCCAATGGGGCAGAGCAGCCATGGATTGCGCAAGCCCTGTTGCTTCGAGTCTAGATCCCTGGGTGTAACAACTGCTGCTTTGTCCAAGAACCTGCATCACCATCACATGCATGATGAGTTCACATCAGTGCCACCAGATATACATATGGTTTCCCTAAGTACTTGCTTAATTTACGCTTGTTTCTTACTTGAATCCGTCGGTATGTAGTATCTTCCTTGCCCCGCTTGAACACTTCTCTTTCTCGTTCACTTCATACAGATCCCTTTCACCTGGCGGCATCTCAACCTTCCATTTCTTACCTGCAGCAACCAACACCTGGCAGAACCTGGAAAGGGGGTTGCCGGTGGGCTTGAAGCGGCGGTATCTGGCGGTCCCGGCGAGAAACAAGACCAGCGCCGCCAAAGCAGACACCGTAGAGGACCAGAATCCAAGCGCCCACATCCCTTCATTTTCATAGTAACCTAATACGGTGTTGGAGAAGAGGGAGCCAATGTTCAAAGCCAGGTAGAAGTAGCTGAAGAAAGCCACCTTCGAGTGCCCCTCCTTTGGATGCTCTTCATCGAATTGATCAGCCCCAAACGTTGCGATATTGGGCTGATAACCTCCGTTCCCTAGGGCAACCATGTAAATCGACACATAGAACAGCCCTATTTCCAGGCTCGAATGAGAACCACATTTCGTGTTTTGATCGCCGCAACCCCTCGGATTAAGCAATAAAAGGTGTGACGCTATTGATAACAGTACCAAGCCCTGCAAATTCACCGAAAAGTAATGTGAGCTTACGACGGAGAATTTGCGAAATCAGGGTTTCGGCCGAGAGAAAGTGAATGTCTTTTTAACTTACGATGACAAAGATGACTTGGAAGATGGCGCAGGTTTTGTATCGGCCCCAGTAGGAATCGCTGAGGAAGGCGCCGACGAGGGAGAAGATGTAAACGGTTCCGGTCCATTTGCTGACGCTGTTGGCGGCATCGGCATTGTCTTGTTGAAGAACCCTAGTTAGGAACAACACCAAGTTCACGCCTACCCCGAAGAATGCAAGCGTTGCCAAACCTTGATTCACTGTTTCATACATTCATCAACCACCCCAAATTATTACTAATTTACTATTATCACCACCACCACCAACAAAAACTCTTATATGTATATATTTGTATCATGTATGTATGTCTGATACCCCAAATTCATTTTCCTTCTTACAATATAAAGAGTCTAAATTGTACACATTTTTTTGTAATTCAGATTATAAAAAATAAATGTAATCCACACTAAAAATAATCAACTTAATTAATTATATAAATTAACCATAATAAATAATAATCTCTACATATTATAAATAAATGTATGTTACTATAGGATTTTCGTGCCTTACACTGGTTGTAATGTAATTGTAATTAGAAAAATGTCAATAATATTGCGTCATTGTTATGGCAATCAATAAAATATTGTAAAATCCTAACAAAAAGACAATTTGAATAAAAGATTGAATTGTTTCCTAAAAACATGTGTCCAGCCCGAAAAGTTCGGTCGAGAAGGACACGTGGCGTGCACCCACGTCATGCAAGCGATTATGTGTCACCTCAGCCTTTGCATGCTTGCTTTTCTCCCAATTTCTCCACGTCTCTCCGTCCCCGTCGTCGAGCAAAAATCGCTTGGTCTCTTCCCCTCTCTCTATTGCGTGTGTGCGTGTGTATATATATATTGTTTTTTCTGGGGTCCCTCTAGCTTCCGTACATCTTGACCGACTGAAAAATTACATTTTTCTCCCCCCACAGATACCTTCTTCTTCTTATTCACTGAAATTCATTGTTTCTCTGTTTCAGGATCGTCATCAGATGGCAGCATCGAAAACTGGGTTTTTACGATAAGTACGGGAAGGTGTGTATATATAAGCACATGTATATATATAAGCATAAGAAAACGACTATTTTCATTTTAACTTGTACTGTTCTTATATTTTTTTGTTAAAAGATATTTAAAATATAAAAAACAAATACAGTCGAGTCGAGGCTGAAAATAATTTTATTTTAAGAATAATATACAAGTTTATTGTTCAGTAGACGGTCATGTGTTATAATTATACAAGTTTAATTATGGGGTCTGAAATCGGATATTATCAAACTCATCTCTGTAGCTTTCTTTTTCCATTTTTGCAGTTAAAAGTTTATGGTTAGTGGAAAGAGAGAGAATAAATGAACAGAGAAAACTGTACTGAACTTGGCGTGTTAAATAAATTTTGTGGTTAATATGGAAAGTATGAGCAGAAAACTGTATGCATCATGGAATTAGTGATGTCGTGGATAGATATGGCATCTTATATATACATATATAAGAGTGATAAGCAAGAGGAAGTATCAAAGATGGAAAAGGAATTAATTGGGAAATCTGAAGTGAAAGGCGATGAAAAGAGGGGGGTTTACATACAGAGAATGACGATTCCAGCGACCCAAAGTCCAGATCTTCTGCGGATTGCAGGGCGGCCATGCATATCCACACTTCCATCCAGTGTCATCTCTTCTCCTACGTCTTCCCCGTTCAACTTTCCCTGGAAAATTAATTAAATACACCCAAACAGAAAACTAAGTTATTAATAAGAGAAGATTTTAATTATAGTATTAGTTGTCATCGTTCTTATATACATGTATAAATATATATATATATAACCGGATCGAGATATCGCTGTGTTGTGAGAATGATGGAGTTTAGGAAAGTATCAGAGAAAATTAGTCAGAATTAAATAGTTAAATCATAATTTTGATAACTGGTTCAAGATATCAAAGTCTTGAGGGAGATGGAGAGAGGAGAGAAAGATGAGTCATCTTTTCAGTAAAATTAAAGAGTGATATATGATCATTCATACATAACTGGTTCAGGATATAAATTTATATGTAATTGTCTTGCGAAAATGCTAGGATCGTGGGTTTATGGGTATGCAGCAGAAACGAGAGAGCGAGAGAGAGAGAGAGGTGACTGTTGGTGATGAAGATCAGTACTGTACTGGGCTTGTGATGAGAGTGAGTACGGATTTGAAGAAAATGGAAATGATCACTAACCTCTTTGTGAATGGCGTCCAGGCAAGCCATTGCTGTTGATGATGATGATCAAGTCTGGTGAAAGCAGAAACCAAAGATGACGCAGAGAGAGAGAGAGAGAGGGAGGGAGAGAGGGAGAGTTGGCAATTAATTAAGTTGGACAAAACAACGGAGAAGAGAGGGGGGCATATAAAGAGGTTGTGAAGGCGAGATGGATGGCTGAGATTTAATTTGGTGAAAAGGATATGGGCCCAGAACAGATGACCAACCCACAATCCATTTAAATTAGACTGTGGAGATGCACTCTCAACTGCTGTGGCTTTATAGAGGCTGTTGCTCAATTTGGAACCCTTCATTTTATCCACTCTACTGCTGTCTCTCTCTCTCTCTCTCTCTCACCAGTTTTTTTTTTTTTTTTTTGGATTTTGACATGTGAAATTAATCTTTTTCTGTTTGTTTCCCAGAAATTTTTGGGTCCTTTTGTTTCTGGAATAGATTCCAAAACCGACTGGACACTTTGGCAACCACCTCCTACACTTGTGAATATCATCTAATTAATACTACCCCATTTTAATTCATTTTCTTCCTATTTTTGTTCAGCTTCTTCTAAATAACAAATTTATAAAAAAAAAATAATATGCACTCTCACAGTTATAACATTTTTCTTTTTTCTAGTAAAAGGAAGAAATTTTAATAGTATATTTCAGATAGTAGATATATCGACTATTTATGGTGATGTATTTATATATGTTTATCAATATAAGAACTTAATCTAAACATCCGATCATCTATTATTTTAGAGTAAAATTCTATGCTAATATCATAATTAAATCCCAACCTATTACACTATATATAGCGGTCGACTTCACAGTTATAAGTTGCTTTCATTATTTCTTCTTTCTTCTTTATTATATGATTTGTAACACTCCTTATATTCTGTATAAATATACACACATCTTATTCAGCATCAGCCAAGTATATTGTCATTTTAGAATAAGAAGGTGATTCTATTCACGAACATTGAACCCATCTTTTGGAATATATTTATAATAATTTCAACCATATTTTCTTTGTGGGTTTGCCTTGCATTCACACCTTGCTTGAATTTTGGTATGTTCCATCCATAATTATACAGAATTAAGCATTAGATTCCATAATTATGAAGGCTTGGTCTTGCAATTGGTGGACAAACTGTCCAAAGAGATCTATCTTTATTTTGAATGTTGAATTGTGAGCAAATAATGCAGATTACTTTTGAATAACAGCCAAGATTTTTTGCCTCAAGTTGCTAAGACATCTTGGTACATTCTAATATGCTAATAACCTCCCCCCTAAAATTAGGCCAAATCTATATTTTTGCCTCTTGTAATTTGACATTTTTTTTCTTTTTTGTGTATCAACTAAACCTTTTATTTTTTCAATTATACTCGTGAAGTTAATTTTTTAGTCAATTTAACTCCTATATCAAACATTTTTTTCATGTGATAATTCAAACTTTTTATTATTTCGATTATATTTCTGAATCTACATTTTTCGAATCAATTTAATCCCGTACTTTTATATGTAAAAAAAATAAAATAAGATTAAATGCATGTCACACTTTGTTTACATCAAACTACAAGAGTTAAATTAATTTAAAAATGTAGGTTCAACGGTGTACTTAAAATAATGAAAAGTTCAGATTAACACATAAAAGAAAAAAGTTGAAATACAGATATTAAATTAACTAAAAAATTCAGATATAGAAATATAATCAAAATAACAAAAAATCCAAATAATCACATAAAAATTCATAAACAAAAATATAGATTTGGCCTAAAATTATATATTCTTGCCATTGGCCAGTTGAAAGGATAAGAAGAGGAAACAAGAAGACAAATCAAAGAAAACAGAGCACACATTGGGAAGGAATTTTTCAGTATAATCAAGGCAAAGTCACAGCAATAATAATCTTTAGAAAAACCTCTTTTTTTTATATATATAATAATACAGTCTTTGATCCCTCTTTTTATATGTACTTGTAGAGATGTGGCGCTTGTTATGTTATATATATATATATATATATATATATGTAAGCAAAAAAAATGTATTTAACAGTTGAAGTGCAATTTTTAAATTTTTAAGCAAAATTTAAGTATAGTAATAAAATTAGCTTTAAGCAACTGTATTAAATTTTTAGTTTGGTTTTCCTCCTCGCCTAATATATATGACATATTTTAATTTCCCAAATATTTGAGCTAATGTTTGTCTAACCCCATGAAATATCTATCAAATGTGCTAAATTTAGCAAACAATCAGCTGCAAAATTTATCTTTTTTTTTTACCTTAACTTTTTACTTGGTAAAATATTAAAAAAAAATCAACTTAGGACTAATTTAACTGTAATCTTGTTTCGTTTTTAAATTTTTATTATTATTTCTAAGGTCAAAATAACATTTTTTTTTCGTGTGTATGTGTGTTGTGACTCAAAGTCTGTCTTGATGAGATGCTCATTAATTTTTCCGAACAATTTTCTGGATAACGAAAGGTAGCTCTGAAACATGATCAATTAATAATAAACACTTGGCTAATATATATACAATTGTTCCAACATTTGTTTTCCATGGCTAGACAGTTACCTTACACATGCGATGTCTACCAGCTTGATGAGAATAAAGGAGAGTTGGGTCGGGGGATACACACACACACAAAGAGCATTCATCGTTTCGGCTAATATCTTTGGGTTTCTTCTCTTAATTGTTTTGCTAATTCTAGTTGCCCTAATTATGACAAGTATTGAATTTTTCTGTTGAGACATATGTTTCATAATAATATATTCGATATAACATGCTCCATCTTAAACTTAAAGATGTTTTTCATCTGGTGACTATGATATATTATTGACGAAATTAAATTATTTTCTTAAAAATTATGCATTTTTGTAAGTTCAAAAAAGAGAAAAAGAAAAGTCTCACGTCAGACATAAGTTAAAAAGAATTAATATTTGTTATGACTCTAATATTTGATTCTCGTATGACATCTATGAAGCGGAGCCAATCATATTTCTTGAATAATAATACGTAATAATCAATATCAAATAAGGATATAAATAGCAATAAACAGTTGCACCCACAAAAATATATATCAACATGCAAGTGTTTCTTGCTAAAAGGGTGATGTGCAATGCAGGGAGGGGCACTGTGTGGAAGATCAAGTGGGCGTGGCATGTTGGCAACGGGACATATTCTTGATGCGTAATTTTCGAAAAATATTTTAACAAATTACAAGAAACAATTAATGCATTAGTTTCGTTGCTTTTGTTTTGTGGGGTTGCTTTTGCATTAAGAAATATTTGTTTTGTTATTTGTGACAGTGACGGTGACAAGTGAGAAGGAATACTGATTTTCACTGCAATTTTCTTTCTTTCTTTCTTTATTAATGTTATTGGTGTCTTCACTCCATCTGCAACCTAATTAATTGTGCCAAAACTTCAACTTCTTTCCCATGTTTGGTGCCAATTTATGATCAACAGGGAACTGGTATTACTTGCTATTGCCGGGAAAAAGATGAGAGACCGGGAAAGCGGTCACAAGTTAGAAACACACCACAAATAGGATCCATAACACATTTTTTATTTTTTTTAAATCTGGCTCCAGCTAGGGTTTGGCCATTCCCAAATATTAGTGCCCATTCCAATCATGATTCTTTGAATATATATATAATGATCCTGTGATATAAAAAAAGTTGCAGATATACACATATAGTAGTACTACTCCTTGTGACCTAATTTGCATACATCAGTACTTGGATATCATCAGTCAAATATCATTCCACTGGGATACTCATGATTTGTGTCTCCAGAAATTAAAAGTCTCCATTTTATATATAATGTATCCATGGATTGATGCTTGAAAGTTGAGCTATTATTAGCTAGATGGCTCAATTTTTGTTTTTTTCAGCTTAATATTAAAGATATTTAGAGGCCAAAATTCAATTTTAAAAGTAAACTACATAGGGTAGGTCTAAACTATTTTGGTATAAATAAAAATAAAAATAAAACATCCCAAGTCATCAATAACTCAAATATAGCTTGTTTATGATGAGGATAATATTATTACGTTTTGTTTTCAGTTTCAATTAATCCTCTCAGTTGATCAAAATTATATTGTGATATAAAATATTTAATTAATTAATAAAATTATTTAAAAATTGAAAATAAAATATAATAAATAAAGGTTATTTAAAAAAAACAGTAGATTTAATTTTTTTATTGGCAAAATCTAGTTTACTCAGGTCAGTGCTAGTGCCATGACCTAATTCATGAAATGACCTGACGCTGTCTCCATTAAAACAGTCTTTATCACCCATTTATGAATTTGCATTAACAATTAATTGATTAATAAATTAATTAATATTATGAGGATATGGTCACCTTTCATGCCTCAGTGCGAGGCGTCAAATTAATCTGAATCTGTTCCTAGAACTGGATTGGCTGTTAATTCTAATTATAAGTCCATTTACCACTTATAATGACGTCGTTGAAGCTTCGTCTTTCATGCATGGACTCCACCACCATGTAGAAATTAACTTGTGGTCCTCAGAACACAGAGAAAGAGAGAGAGAGAGAGAGAGAGAGAGCGTTTCAGTGGGAAAAATGGCTGAATAATTAGGTCTTGATGAGAAGGTCGCCAACTGCTTGATTGAGTGGGTAACACGCCATTATTAATTAACTCGCCCGAATACTAACGTCAACGATGTCGACCTGTGATAGCTTATTTATAATTGGAACTGGTTGTTGTAGTTTAAAAGCTGTAACTTTTAACTTCTAGTTTCAAAAAAATTGAGATGTAGTGTTTGTTTCAGTTTATAGAATTCCAACTTATAACTTCTACTAGCTTTTAGAAGGGGTAGAAGTTGGCTTTTTCAAAGATGAGGTATCCCAGCTTTTACAACTTCTGCTCAAATAATTACATTTTTATGACAATTTTGTCCTTATTTTTAACAAAGAATTACCCTCTTGTCTACGCAATCATGGGTTTTTCTTTTCCATCGCCATCTCCATTTTCAGATCTCTTCCTCTTTCTCGCCATCTTCCTCTCTCTCTATACTCTAATTAATTTTTTTATAACACTTGAAACTTATACATATACACTAATTAATTTTTAAATTATCATTCTATAACTACTAAGAATATTATGGACAATTATACAAAAATAAGTTATTTTACAACTTATGGTATCAAATACAACAACTACTTAACTACAACTTCTAAGAAGTTGCAGCAAACAGGTTCACAACTTATTCTAAGTTTTAAAAGATATAATCTAAAAAGTTAGAAGATATAATTTCTTTAATTAAACTGCAACAAACGGGGCCATTGTCTCTCTGCTTTAATATAATCTGATCATCAAAGAAAGTTTGGCTATAAACGATCGATCCATGGTGGTTTTCAAATCCCAAAACACTAGCTTCCTTCTGAATTAGACCACCTCTAAATGTTTGGGATATTACTGACCCTGAGCATTCTATAATTAATGATTTTGAGTCCTAATTACAATTAAACTTTTGCTAGTGTGATTTGTCTCTTTTACCCTTGTTTTCAAAATTTGAGACGGAACTAAAACCAAGGGTAAAAAGGACAAAAAATCACTGGGTTTACTCCTCTGCATGACAAAATTGACATGTAAAACCAAATTAATCTTCTACTTTTGCTTCAACTCTAATTAATTTCTCAGGGTTGATTTAAACGCAGGGGATCATTCTTTTTCATTCCTAGCGGCCGTTTTTGAACATCCAAATTAAGCATTCTTGGGTTTATCGTAAACTTTGGAATCAGAAATCATGCTAATCGGCAATAAGAAGAATGGGAAAAAGAAAAAAAACGAAAATCATGCAGACAACTTTTTGATTATTGAGCTAATTAATTAAGCCATGGGCTTGATAGTAATATTTGAATATATACACATGTACATTTACCTAACTTATATATTTAGAGAGAGAGAGAGAGAGAGAGAGAGAGAGAGAGAGAGAGAGAGAGAGAGAGAGAGAGAGAGAGAGACGTTGTTTTGTTAATGTCAAATTGAGGCACCCACAAAATGGGGCCTGGGAAGTAGCCAATGAAGAAGAGAAATTGTGTTAGTGAGGCTGCAGCATGCATGGCCAAGAGAGGAGCCGGTCATCTTTTCCCTCAAAGTAAACCATCATGCATATTTCAAGCAGTATGCTCTCATAATACATTCATGGGCATTCATGATTCATTCGTCCTCTCTCTCTCTCGCTCTCTATATATATTTATACACATATATTAGGTTTATTTCACCATCGAATATGAAAACAGATAATTAACTTTATATATGCTAATGACGTTTGTGGCAAATGATGGTAAGATCAGTGGGATCTGACTCTTGGCGTGGACGTTTGGGGCTCATCATTTTTAATTGCTAGAAAATTAAATTAATGTTCAAAGAAGACATGGCAGCAAAATTTCAAAGGAGTATTATGGTGGTTGGCGATTATAGTCTATGTTGCACGGAAATGGAAATGAGAAACGTTTCTGATAAGAAATGAAAATGTGAAAATGGACATTTTTTTAAAAAAAATAGACATAAATAAGATCTGAAACGAGAATAAGAAACGTTTCGGAAACGACTCCTATGAGGTGTTTCCGTATAACATATATTATAGTAAAGTTTTTTTTGGTTATTGGAGTTTAATTTCTTTTTAAAAAAAACATATTTTTTGGTTTTTTTTTTTAATTTTGTATTCTAAGAATAGAAGACATCGTTTATTAAATTATGTGGTACATCTAATGCACCTCATGATTAAGGGCATATTGTTGTAGAAAAATATGTTTATTTATAATTTAAAAAATTATATGAATTTTTGTGTGCATGCTCATCGAATATATAAGTATAATTAATAAACTATTATATATGCATGCTTGTTAAGCATATCTATTACTAATAATAATAATAATAATAATGGTAGGTTTTCACAAAAAAAAATAAAAAGTAAAAGATGCTATAAGAAATCAAGGTTTTCTCGCCCCTTTTTTCCTAGCATTTTAGGGAACTACTAACAATAATATACAAAAAAAAATGCGAGGAACAGATGGTAAACAACAACAAAGCGTCATGTATAGTGAACAAGGGCATTAATTACCAGCATTTAATTATATATAAACACCCGTAAAGTTGGAAAAAAAATGCCATATATATATATATTTAATTACCAGCATTTGTAAAATGTTGAAATGACATATATATATATATATTTAATTCAACACGACATTTGTCAGTGTTTTTAAATGCCGATAATAAATGTCGATGACGTTTCACGACTAAAGCACAGTCGTTCCAGTTCCAGTTTCCAGTGCAGGAAGAAACATTGTTGTACTCTAAACACTACTGAGAATGTTATTTAGGGCATCAAAAGTGGTTGGTTGCCTATCAATGACAGATTTTGGGTTTGACTAACTCTCGTTTAATGGAAGTATTAAACTTGATAGTAGCCCAACCCGATTGTTTAGTGGTGAAGTATTGAAAATGTTTTCAAGTGATTATATTAACAAATTTGGCAAGTTAATTAAACAAAGTCGACGCAGACACAGCCACAAGGGGAAAAAGAAAGCAAAGGAAATACTAGAGGGACGCACTGATGGGTGTGACATGTATAATTGGAAAAAGAGAGGCCTATTCTTTGAGTTACCTTATCAGGAGGAAAATTTGCTTCGTTAATTATGATTTGAATGTTTATGTACATCGAAAAAAAATGTGTGCGACAATTTATTTCAGACTATAATGAGCCAAGATGGCAAGAGTAAAGATAATCAAAGTGTAAAGCTTTGATCAATAAGAAATGGGGATTCAAAAGGAGATGCATCCCATATATATAGCAAGGTGATAAATGGTATCTACTATTGTAGCATTCTTCGCGATTGGCTATTCAGAGAAAACCATGTTTTGTAATCTCTTGAAGAATGTCAAAATCTCAGACGGTTTTGCATCAAATATCTCACATTGTGTGAATGTACAACATTAATGCGCCATTCATGGCCTGATCAGAGTCACGATAGCCACATATTAATGGAACATTTTTTACCGATAAGATTACACAGGACACTTCCTTAATAAATCAATATGGGTCAGTGATTAAGCTATGTAACTTTTTTCGTCACCCATGTTCTAAAGTGGTTATAGTTGGTGATTTGGAGCACATACAAGACAGAATTGCTATCACTCTTTGCTATCGAGGGACTCATGAAGCCTAGGTATCCAAATATTTTTTAAATATATTTACTAATTTTGTATCTAAATGCACAGAGAACAAAGAAAGTTGTGTCAAACAAAAACTGATGCACACCATGGGACGCACTCCATATACGGTTTTTACTGAGTGGGTATTTAATTTTTTCAATAAATAATATATCTATTCATTAGTACATATATATCCTAATTGGGAAATGGTTTAGTTTTATGATAGGAAAAAAGGAAGACAAACTCAGTTCCTAGTAGACTGGATTTCTTTGTCAAGACGCATACTAATTAATTAAGACAGATGGGAATTTGATTAATGAGAAGACAACAACAATCACTGTATATAACATTACTTATCTCGAAGACACATTATTTATACCCACTAAAATAAATTTGTTCATATATGGAAATGCCTTTTCTTGTAGGAAAAGTTCACATAAGTAAGGAACTCGTATTATGGTTGTGGTAATACATCGATCCCACCACTAATTAATTGCAGGTTAATGTCTAAGGCAAGATGTGGCTAAAATTAACAAGACATTAAAGGGGGTGGGCCACATTTGGGATATATCTTGATGACTATGTTTCATCAGACGATGATCATGACCTGCAGGTATAAATTACTATTGACCTTGTTGCCTCAAACATACTAAATGATATTTAAGAACTTGTGTCATTCTTATAGGAGATTGATCAACCTGATTGTGAGAAGCGTGTGCCATGAGTATGAATTTCTTAATGACCGGGTGCATGTGGAGCCTAGCTAATGGATAGAATCATTTCTAGTGTTAGAACAGACACAGTTGGAGATCATAAAAACTAGTATTTTGTCTGATTCGGAATCGTAGAGTCCATATGCAACTTCTCCCATTGGGTCGTCTTACAAAATGAGTTAAACATGCAAAATGATTTCTTTCCTAGGAAAAGTACGACCACAAGCTCTTATGACCCTTAATTAAACATTGCAATCACTTCGATTGGTGAAGAATCGAAAGCTAATATTCCACCATACTTTATTGTTAGCAATTTAAGGTCCATTTACATCAAACTCAAACTCAAACTCACCGTCCGTTTCTTATCCTTTCTCATCCATACATCTCATAAAAGATAGATAGTCTTCTTTCAAGGAGGGTTAACAAAGAGAACGCACCATAGGTGATGCATGATGCACTTGTCGATCTCACTTTCTGTCGCTATACATCTTGTATGTACATTTTGACATGAAGACACAAAAAGGAACTGGTAATGAATATGTTTTGTACCCTTTTTGGTGAATATGCTTACATATAGATCGAGCAATTACGACAATGACACTAAATTCAATGTGTATAATCTACTTTTTTTTAAAAACAATCGCAACTCTCACCATGTGCTCATTTTAGAACTTGAACTCTTATAATAATATGCCTACATCTACAGGGATAAGAGGTTTCAATAAACATGATACATTTGCTTCATTTCTTATCCTTTGGGGAATGTATGTTCGTTTAATATTGTAGCTGCTTTTGGTGGGTTAGACATCTTGAATCTTATTTTACTTTAAATTTGATTTATTTATGGTAATAAGAGTGCAAATTATAAAATAATAGGGCATATGATCACAAAACTGTATAAGTGTTCCTCGCATTTATGATAATTTCCCAACGTTTTTAGGGATGCCCTGTGTTTGCCTGGGTGGTTTCCAGGTATTTCCACGCTAATAAACCGCCTTTCTCAAACTTGGTGCTTGAAATTTACAGTACTTGTTATTATGTCCATAAACAACGTTTCTCAAACAATATTCAGGCTCGTTTCCCAAATTTGGAACCAAAAAATATAACACTTACTGCTCTAGGATTGAAATCAAGGGCCACCAGTCACTGATTTAATCCATTCACTGTAATTTAGGGTCAGTAGGTGAGGTGCTCGTTTACCAAAAATAAAAAATATAATACTTACTTTTCCAACGCATGCTTATTTCATATATATCTTTATGAGATTTTAATACCCCGTTATATTGGATTTCTCAATATTTATTTTTTCATCCTTGAATTTGTAAAAATTTGACATTTTAGTACGAGTAATGTTAGAAATTATGACTAATAATGGCGTATCATATTTTTATTGGAGAACGTGTTAGACAGAGGAGACAATGATATATGATCTCTTTAGCCTCTTCCAATAAAGAGACATCACATAACTGATAATACCGTCATTAATTATGATTCCTAATATTATTATTTTAGGTAACGTTTGTTAAAATGAGTAAGAGAATATAGTATTAAGATAAAGTTAGAATGCTTTTTGAACCAAAATATGAAATAGTCAAAATAAGATTAAAAAAACATTCTAAGATTTTTATCAAATTGTTTGTTAAATTTTTTAAAATACACTATAGGACACAAATGTCATTTTTTTCTTATCTATAAAGATCAAGATATGTTTATCTTGAAGGAAGAGAGAGATAAATATATTTTGAAAAATCAAGATAAGAAGTTACATGACTTTTTTTTTCAATGATTATCAGATAAATTTAACAAACACGTTGAAAAAATCAAACATCCGAAATATTTTTCATATCTAATAATTTTTTTTCCATCTTATCTTGGTTAACAAACACTCCCTTAGTATTTATCTTGGCATTTGCAAAAGTAGCCGGGGGGCATTTACTAATATTAGGATAATTATGTCATTTATCTCAAATTTTGATATTAGGATAATTATGTCATTTATCATTTTATTTACTAATAATATCCTTTTCAGTCACAATTTAAAATTTCTTTCTCTCTCTTCCTTGTTAAAAAAAATTAAATTTTAGTCTCTCACTTTATTTAATAAATTTTTAGAATCTCAAGAGTCACAATGACTTTCTCCAAAAAAAAAACTTATAAAATTAAAATTATTTTTTTATTTTATTAAATATTATTAAAATAATAAAAAATAAGTATTAAATAACTTTCTATCTTAATAGATTCTAGTCATTTAGCAAACTCTTTCTTTAAAATAGTGACATTTTTGAAAGGACAATTAGGGCATTTCCCGGACGTCAGTTGCCGGCGCCTCGTGAACACGAAGAAATTTTCCGGCGTTGATAAATACCAGAAAAGTTTTCTCACGCCAACCTTTTCCAAGAAAGTGCCGGGATTAACGCCGAGAAAAGCTGGCGGCAACCATCACTGGGCAGAGGCAATTTGGGCAAATAAAATGTTGAGATTGAGCGCATTAGACAATCCCAAGTGGTTGTGCTTGTGGTTGAATGTTCTATGAATTTATTTCTTTG
The DNA here is from genome assembly GCA_036245055.1 of Diospyros kaki. Lineage (NCBI taxonomy): Eukaryota > Viridiplantae > Streptophyta > Magnoliopsida > Ericales > Ebenaceae > Diospyros > Diospyros kaki. Next base: position 34,141,729 of record BSEG01000007.1, read on the forward strand.
ATAAGTGATTTGTCAGATAAGAAGATTTGGGTCTCAGTCACAATTCTTCGGATGTGGTGTGGTGCTATCTTTCTTAGAAACAAACTTTTCATTTCGACCAAGAATTCCTTTGATGTGATTTTTTTTGAAATATATTAAACTAAAAATAAATATTGTCACCTCCACATAAAATTAATATCAATGATATAAATATAAAAAACAATCTTTATATATTATTCAATGCCAACTAGTATGAGGGGATGGGGCCCATAAGAGCCCATTCAAAGTTTATTCGAATAATCTTTACATTGTTCGATATGGATAATATAATAATTTTCATATAAAAGATAATTTTATCTTTTGAGAAGGAATAAACAATAAATGTCTTCTGAAACATAACTCGGATAAAAAAAATGCAAGTGATATGTTAATATAATTCAATAAATTATGAATTTGATTCATTTCCTATATATTATATAATCGAAGATACGAAAACAAAAAATTACAAAAGCAGACATGTAAGCTATAGTGGCGTTTATCACTATATTATATTTATTTCCTCATTTGTTTATATTTTAATATTTTCTTTATGTATGATGATGAATTTTCTTTTGCCCATAGTTGACAATGGATGTTGACAATACTGATGTGGGTATGGTGTAGAGATGACGGTGCTCCACCATTTACATCATCATAATTTGGCTCACAGCTGAATTGTCAGAAAGAAAGACGGGATATATATATATGTTCATTATCAAAATTATTGCGCTAAGCCCCCACATTTTGAATTTGGTTGCTTCGGACAGCTATCTCCAACGATAGAAAAGGAGGGTGCCCAATGCCCATGCCGTAAAACAGTTGCGTGTTTGTCCACTTGCTGGTGTTATAAAAGCACCTTCTTTTCAACAAAGACTAAAGCTTAATTTTGTAGTTTTGGTTATAAATTGAATTATTATCTTTAAAATTGAATTAAAAATAAAAAAATTTAAATCTTTGTATATATTTATTAAAACTGAACTGAACCAAATTTTTTATTTATTTAAAAATAAATTAATCTGCACTTACAAATTGTCTCAATTTTTATTAGTCGCAATCATAAAAAGAGAAAGAGAAAGATTAAGGGAATAATGAAAAAAATAAAAAATTGAGAAAATTAGATTAAAGAAGAAGTTTAGTGATAGTTTAGGGTTTAGCGATTGAGCCCAACCACGAGATAGGGAGGGACAAGTGAGTCCGACTAAGTTAAACATTTTATCAATTTGAGTTCTAACTCAAGTTTAACTTAAGCTCAAAAATGGCTTTGTTTATCTAAAAATTTGTTAAGCTCGAGTTCACCCTCAAGCCCAACTCATTTATATTAAATAAGATTTAATGAACTATTTATAAATTTAAAATTTAAAAATCTTAAATAATATAAATATTAAAATCTTAATTCTAATATATTTTGAACCCTTCATATTATTTCAAAAGCTAATGCTAACCATTGCTCTCAATGGTTAGTCAAACATTAAATGCACATTATTTTCAGACAATATATATTTATTATATTTTTTAACGTATAAATAATTTTATTAGTGGTCGTCGTGTATTGAACCATTTCATCAACCAAAATAATTGTTTGAATGTTGAAAGCTCAATAAAATAAATTCTCTTAAGACAGTGATTGACATTACCCAAAACACCCTCTTTAGAGTGTTTCCACATAATAATTTGATTTTTTTAAAATATTTTTGCCAACCCTTATGATTTATATTTTGCTTTCAAAACTTTTATTTACTTGATTTTTTATTTTTATTATTTATTTTTTTATAAATTCACTAGAAGTTATTCTCCTAATAGATGCTTAGGGAGGTTTACCCCAATAGTTGTCTTACTTTTTCACCTAAGCTCTTGTATTTGATTTAGTTTGTTAAGGTGGCATCTTTGTGTGCACACTTATTTTCATAAATCGAATCTAATTTAATTCATATCTCGTATTAATGAGTCTAAATTTGTAATTAAATCCAAAATACTAAGTTTAAAAAAAAAAAAAACATTCGAGTGTCTCAACCAAAAGTCTTTAAGAATCCTTAAAATAAATTTTTAAGTCATTATAATTCAAAATATGAACATAAACATTGTCTGTTTCTACTAAAATAAAATGATATACTTTAGTGAAAACACAATTCGTAGAGTATGTTTGATATATTTAATACACTTGATATGACCAAAATAAAATTTATATATACTTCTAGTATTGTGTTATTCAAAAAAAAAAAAAAACACATATAGCACCTACAAAATATTACATGCCACAAAAATACCAAACTTGCAAAACTTGCACTTCAAAAACTTCCTCTTGTCTTTGAAGTGCTTGCCTCACCTAGAATGTTTGAGTGCTCTAGATAATGAACCCAAATTAAAACATAAACCTTCTAAGTGAGGAGCCCTCAAAAATAAAATATTTATATAAAATGTGTGTGTAAAATAAATGCAAATAACTATTCTATGTCGATATATTTTCAAAAACTTTTTCAACCCATGCTCTAAGTGCCTCATGGAAAGTTCCAGATCTTGTTACTTTGGGCCTAAATAGTGGAGAGTAAAATAGCATACTCATACATGATTATGGATATAATTGAAAAGTCAAACAGAACATATTTTCAAAATCAATTTCTCATGAAATATAAAAAAATCACAAGATAAAAGTTTGTGGATAAGAGAAACTCACTTTGAGATCTCTATAAAAAATATCTTTCTCCCTCTTTTTAGCTTTCTAACATTTCTTAATGGCAAGTTTCTTCCGCTCTTCACTAACCTTCTTTTTTCCTTCATTCTTTCTCGATTCTTTTTCAATTGCCCTCATACACTTATTTTCATTTTTTTCAAGTGGAAGATGATCTTTCAATTTCTAAGACCCTTAATTTTTTTTATATAGAAAAGTTAATTAATATTAAAAAGTTGTGTGTTTGTTTTTTATGCCTTCCTTTCTTGTAAAATATAAATATATATATATATATATATAAAAAGAGAAAAAAAAAAAGGGGGAGTCAATGAGATAATGGGAGATGGCTTCTAAGCGATCCCCCAATGCCCAAGGCAGCCCTTAGCAAGCAGTGAGCAGCCACTTGCCTCTTGTTGTATTGGGGTTGTGGGGTCCTTTTAATAGAAATGGACTTGCTAGCCCACTGCCTACCTTTTTCATATATATATATATATATATATATATATTTAAATTATTTGACCCATTCACACGATCAAATAAATTATTCTTCTGAGTTTAAATTTATTTTTTTAAATATTTTAAAAATAATTTATCTTGTTACATTACCCATTTCAAACTATATTTCATGCAGGATTATAAATAAAGCTATGAACAAATCTTTAAACTAGCTTATGGGGAACTTATAAACGAGTCACAAATGAGTTTGAAGTTTTTATTAGGGATGTAAAATCAGTTGGTTCAATTATTGAATTAATCAAAAATCACTAATTGAGCCTATACGAATCAAGGCATATGATGGAATCAAACTGAGTGAGTTATTTAAACTAATCAAAATAATTAAAATTGAACTAACAAAATTTTAAACCGCGATAATCGAATCGAAAACTGAAATAAATCAATAAAATTGAACAAAAAACTGAAGTAACACAGATAATCAAAAATAATTGAACTAATTGAATAACCCTACTGAGAAAAACTAGGAAAAAATGGACAAAAGCCTAGATCGAATTGAAAAAGACCTTATTTCGGTTCGATTTGATTCGATTTTTTGGTTATTAATTGTAACGCCCCACTTTTCCCCATGCGTGCGTTAATTCGAGATTTCAAGAAAATTTAAATCAAACACCATATAAATCCCTCGATAGCCATATTTTCATCGTTTCCCGACAATCTCGATCGTGCCTTCTTAGTATAACAACATTCAATAAATAGACTAAGACAAACATCATCAATCATATCAGCGGAAGCAAGATCGAAACCTCAAATATATACATATCTCTGACAATCTCTTTTATAATAACTGAATCGATGTTTCACATAAGAATACATTACATAATCTCTGAACATTGAAAACATAGACAAAACCAACTACTAGATCCTGACGGCATTCTTTCTCTTGACGCCACTGCTTTCACCTGGAACGTTTGAATATTCCAGGGACATAGTCCAAATTAGATACTGAATCATCTAAGTGAGAGTTCGAAAATATTTTCATGAATGTATGCAGAGTCATGTACACAAAATCGATAAATCTCAACATGCACCAGCCTAAGAGAATCCCAACGCGTTTAACCCTAACCGGGGAAAACACAATCTCTCTAAAGGCGACATAACCAAATCGACCCATTGGCAAACCGGTCCTGCTTAAGAGAGACAACCTCGACACATGAGCCTAGGAATCACCCTACAGTCATTGTCAGGCTTTACGCTCCCACTCAAGCATTTCAAAACACAACCCTAGCCCCAAGAGTGTCACGTCAGCACTATCCCCAGAATCGACGTCACATCGGCATTAATGCTACTGCTCAAAGGATCCTGGGGTGGTGTCCACTCGCAGCCCCGCCACTTGAGCCAACAACCGGTGTGGTGTCCACTCGCAGCCCCGCCACTTGGGTCCCGTAGGGTGAAGTCCGTCTCAGCCCCGTCCCAAGTGATCACCAAGCATTAATCCAGGTACGCATCCCGAGTGCTGTCACTCTGGGCTTCGTCACAATCCACATACCACATGAACGACACAAAACAAGCCAATGGTCGAAAACTCATAACATGCATCACTTAAATTCATAACATGCGTCATTTAAATCAACGTTTAATGCACATGTAAACAATCGTTTGGACAACTCATCACAAACCGAGCATGAAAACCATTTACATGTCACTTGAAATCTTTTTGGGTAGATCATTCACAAGTCAAAACCGAGTTTGGGGAGAACACTCACAGTAAAACCATTCATATGCTATTTGAAATCTTCCGGGCAGAACAACTCACAGTAAATCAAGTTTTAGAGGAGAACTACTCACAGTAAAACCATTCGTATGCTATTTGAAATCTTCCGGGTAGAACAACTCACAGTAAATCAAGTTTTAGAGGAGAACTACTCACCTTTAGACGGATTTCCAATTGTCAAGCGCGGTCAGCCTCGATTTGGGCGCCTGCCTCGATTTGCGTGTCTGACCTCGATTCTCTCACCTGACGCTCTTGTACTTCAACCTCGAGCCTCTAGTCATCACATTTGTTCAAAATCATATCAATATCTATTTTCTCAAATTTTCCATAATTTCTTCCTATTTTCTTTATTTTTCTCCTCAAAAATTCTGATAAATACCTACTCAAAATTTTTCATTGATTTCTCTTCATAACAATTCATAAATATTTAATTCCTATTTCCCAAAAATTTCTAAGAATTTTCTAATTCCTTTTCCTATTTTTCCTAAGCCTTTTTCACTTTGAAAATTACAAAATGACCATTTTCTCCAATAATTTTCCAAATTTTCTTGCACCATAATACATAAAATAATTTTCCAAAAGTAGTAAAAAAATTTCGAAAATACCTGACTTGCCACGCGCCCTCACGCGCGGCGCGTGGGTGGCTTGGTTTGAACTGGCGCGTGCCAGACACGCGCCAGTCATCTTCTTCCTCAAGCCGGTCGCCGGCAGGTGCTCCGATGGCCTCGATTCGGGTGCCGTCCGAAAGCTCTTGAGAAGTCGATCACACCCCCGTTGGTTTCAGGCCGAAAGAACGTCGGGAAGACGTTTAAAAGTCGAGTTGCAGGTGTCGGTCGCGGTCCGCCTAGGGCTTTTCCGGCCTTCTTCGAAACACCATCAAACCTCCACCAAAATGCTTCAAACCACTCCCAAAACGATCCTCACCTCCTGGAGACCAAAAGCCCTCTATCTAATCTCCAAAACTCATTCGAAAACGAGCTCGATTTGTGTTTTTCCTTCGGCCGAACCCCTCGCCTATTTATAGCCCAAAAAACTCACCACGTGGCCGATTTTCCGGCCATTTCTTTCCCCTCACGCCACCAGGACACCCTAGGCCACTCCCTTGACAAGACTTGACGGCCAAATGGCCGGATTTTCCGGCCAAATCGTGCGGCCAGATCTGCTATGCGGGATTGAAGTTTCTGAAATTGCAGTTAGGCCCCTAAAATTTTCCTTTTGCATTTTGGCCCCTTTTCTCAAGCCCCTGATCTTCCTAACACTTTCACTAAGACCCATAAGGTTAATAATTCTCATTTCACCCTTGAAACTTTCAAAAAATTGCCGTTTAGACCTTTTTCGGGCATTTTTAGAAAATTACACTTTGGCCCAACTGATTTATTTGACCTCAAATCCACTCGATTCAACCCGAAACCACTTAAGGGTTGTTCTACACATCGAATACTATTCCAAGACACACCCCGTTGACCTTTTGGACGTCGTTTACAACAATTCGGTAATACGACCTAAATGGGCAGCTGTATTTTGCTGTACCGAAAATTGTTCCCGATCTTCTTTATTTCACCACTAAAAATCTTAATTTTAATTGCTTGTCGATACTATACCATTTTCTTGGGTAATCTAGGGTCCGAGGCACTCCCTCTGACTAACTCGGTCGTCCAAGGCCATGTTAGTGTGCCCTAAAGTCTTATTTTTTCTCAAATTTCCGATTTTGCCCTTTACCAAATATCATTTTATCCTCAAAAATTTTCTCGGGTGTTACATTAATACCAAAAAAATTGAACTGAATAACCAAAATTCTTTATAAAAATAACTGAACTAAACTAACCCAAACTTAATAACCAAACCGAATCGAATAATTGAAAATGTTAAGAAAAATAATCGAACTGAACTACTATCAGTGAAAAACAAAACCGCACCGACAAATTTAGTCGGTTTGGTTCGATTAATTCGATTTACCTTAATTCTGGTTCACCCCTAGTTTCTACACTAATTTTTTCCCAACAAAAGATTCATATAGTCGTCCCACAAGTTTGAATTTCATTCAAAACCAGTCTATGAGGAGTATGAACTCAAAATATAATAGCAAACAATGAAGCTACTTCCATTTAAGTCCTATATTTTGATAATTTATAAAATAATTTCTATAGTCAATTGTCGAGGAGTTCTAAAACTATCCTTTCAAATTCTAAAGTTGGTCATTATCACGATAAAATCTAAAAATTATTGATAGATTCATATATATAGTGATGATGGTTTTTGGGATCGACCACCACATATCACCTCTGCGATAGAATCTCAGGAAGGGTACCTCGGACTTGGCGATGTCAGACCTCGGGTATAGAACTTATAAGACAATGGAGGGCCGGGGCTTGAATCATTCGGGGTGGACTCCGACGCTCAAATCAGTAGAGTAAATGCAAGTAGAAATAAATGTGAGAGTTGTAGAGGTTGGGGATACTTGGCGAGAATCCTTGTCTTTTATAGGCGGACCTGTTTTGGGGTACCTGAAATCAGCGGGCACGACTCCTAAGGATCCTAGTCGAGTTGGAACGGGTCTTGTGATCCGGCCCGAATTTCTCGGGCTTCGCTCCGGATTGTTGACTTGCCACGTGTCGGTCTCTCAGGTGATCCACGTGGCAAGTGAGACTATTAGCGCGTAGGGGTATTCTAGTAATTTTAGACAATGCCACATCACTTGCCCCCCTACTCCTTGAGCTGAGCTGAGAATCACACTAGGTCGATGAGTAACTTAATTTATGAGACTATTCGACTGTAGATTTTCCCAAAATGCATAGGAGTATTTTTAAGTATGAGACCGCCAAGCTCTCCACTTTTTGAGATTAATTTTTCCTCCTTTCCTTTCTTTTTTTTATTTTTTTTTAATTTATTCCTATGCTCCTTATTTGTTGCTTGTTTTTTGTCTTTTGATTTTTTTTTTAAAGAAAACAGTTCATCTTCCCCCTCGACCAGGCATCTCTGCCTGGCCGAGGTCGACCAGTCGCCTCGGCCAGGGTCGGGGGGCTCGGCCCTGGCCGACCTCTCACGGGGAGCCCCCTTCCTGTTCCCTTTTTCTATTTTTTTTAATAATATATATATATATATATACATATATATATAGATATAGATGGGCGCCCCTTGGGTCAGCTATGGCTGACCTTTAGGCTTTTGCCCCTTTTTTTTTTAATTATATAAATATGTATATATTTTTTTGTTAATAATAACCAAATAAACCTTAACTAACCCGTTTTTTTGGCTTTTCTTTGTTCCAGGAGTGGCTTGAGATTTCCCAAGGTAGGTCGCGCCTATTGAGCTCCATTTGGCTTGTGCCCAGCTGTGGTTTTCCTTCCCTGACCTTCTACATTTCTTTAATTCGAGAACGGTTTAGGGCTCTTGACCCTTGGATTGTCGCCACTCCCACGCGAATGAGGGTGTTGAGTTTCTTCTAGCCATTAGTCCATCTTTGACTTATGGACGATCTAGGGCACTTGACCCTTGAATTTTCGCCACTCCCACGCGAAGGAGGGTGTTGAGTTTTGAATTTTTCCTTAACCATTAGTCCATCTTCGGCTTATGGACGGCTTAGGGCTTGTGACTCTTAGATTCTAGCCACCCCCTCATGGAGGAGGGTGTTGGACTAGAGTTTTTCCTTGGCCATTAGTCCACTTTTGGGGAGGGCCTAGGGCTCGTGACCCTTGAATTTTAGCCACTCTCTCACGGAAGAGGGTGTTAGGCTATAATTTTTCCTTGGCCATTAGTCTATCTTCGGTTTGTGGACGGTCTAGGGCTCGTGACCCTTGGATTTTAACCCTTCCCTCACGAATGAGAGTGTTGGGCTACAGTTTTTCCTTGACCATTAGTCCACCTTTTGGGAAGGCCTAGGGCTCATGACCCTTGGAAAATTTTTTTCGTGGCCATTAGTCCACCTTTGGGGACGATCTAGGGCTCATGACCCTTGGATGAGTTTTTTCGTGGCCATTAGTCTACCTTTGGGGACAGCCTAGGGCTCATGACCCTTGGATTTTTCTTTGGTGAAGTGTTGGCCTTTGTGAGATTGCTGTTAGATGGAGAGAATCCAAAGTCTTGCCATTAGTCGTAAAAAAGAGTACAAAGAGGTTCGAGGAATTCCCCTCCTCATTGAAAAAAGTTCCTTAAGTTTTGGATATTCCAGATATGTTTCAAGGACTTGCCTTCCATGTCTTCTAGTAGATATGCCTCTCGGACTTAAGGATTCTACCACCTTATGCGGTCCATCCCAATTCGGAGTTAGTTTATTCGCGTCTCGAGAATGACTCACGTTGAACCGTCACAATATAAGATCTCAAGGCATGAAACTCCTAGTGTGGACTTATCGGTTATAGTACCTAGCAATGCGCTGATTACATGCATCTTTCCGAATTTGCAACAGGTCTCGGAGCTCATCCATCCCTAGCGGGCTGTTTTCCTTCTCTCCGGGACGATGTCCAACTTCGCTCTCAGAAGCGATCCCGTGTAGGAGACCCTTTCCTATTATCCGACTTGGATTCAACTCTACCCGAACTCACGCCTTCTTGGCCAACGAAATCTCGGAGGTAACCCCGGTTGATAAGCTCTTGAATCTCTTCTTTTAACTAGATGCAGTCCTCTGTAACATGACCATGGTCGCGGTGGAATCGACAATACTTCTTTTTGCTTTGAGTGTTGGGTGGAGACTTCAGCGGTGGAGGATGCCGCAAATAATCCTTATCCTCCAATGCCAGTAGAATCTCGGCTCGACTTGTGTTGAGGAGAGTATAACTCACCGGGCTTCCACGTGCACCCCCAAAACCTGGGTGATCTGGAGCTCGGGAGAGGCGATAGTCCGTCTTCTGCTCCACCACTGACTTTTTCTTCTCCTTTTCTCTTTCTTTCCTTTTAGGTTGTTCCGCTCGCTTCACCTTCATCACTTCTTCAGCGTTGATGTATTTATTAGCTCGGGCCAAGGCCTCTGTGAAAGTACGAGGTGGAGTCTTAGCCAAGGACTGAGCAAATGACCCAGCTCTCAAGCCATTCTGAAGAGCCACCATTGTGATCCGCTGGTTGAACTCGTCGATACTCAATGCCTCCTCGTTGAACCTAGCCACGAAATCCCCTTAGGGATTCACCCTGGTTTTGCTTGATGTTTACCAGAGCCATGGAAGACTTTCGGTGGCGCTTCAAGGGAGCGTAGTGGGCTAAGAAACAGGTCTTCAGCTCTTCCCAGCGGTTGATGGAACGATGGGGAAGACAGAAGTACCAAGTTCGGGCATAACCTTCCAAAGTAGCCGAAAAGGCCCAGCACCACATCGTATCTGACCCTGATTGCACCAGCATGTGAGAGGAGAAAAGCTCTATATGATCATAGGAGTCTGTGCTTCCGTTATAGAGTTCGATGGATGGGATGCGAAACCTCTCTGATGGCACCTCCGCCATGATGCCCTTGCTCAAGGGTTAGTTGGAGCCGAGGTGAGGCAGCTCTTCCTTTCCCTTCTTAAGTTCTTGGACTTACCTCTCTAGGAAACGCAATCGCCTCTCTTGCGAAGTCCCTCTTTCTCGTGAGGAGGCAGAAGTAGATCCTGCCGCCTCAGAGGAGTGGATTCCCTGGCCCGTCTGGCGAGATTGACGAGGCTCTCGAGTAGGAGGAGGTGACTGATGCTCCACCTGCTGAGAGGGCACATGCGAACGATGTTGTTCATTCTGGTGTAGATAACCAGTCAACAACTCAGTTAACTATTGGACTTGGTTTTCCAGCCATGTAAGTCGATCCTCCAGCATTGGATTGGCCAGAGGTGGTGGATTCTCTCCTTGCGGTGGGGCCTCTAAATTGGCACCAACCTGGCTACAAGTCACGTCTCTTCTAGGAGCCATGTAGTTAGTTATGACAAGGAGCAAAAGTCGTTTGACACTCGTGGAAAGACCGAGGTCCGAGGTGAGAAGTTAAAGTCCGAAGCGCGAGGTAGGAAAGGAAGAGGCTGGCGAGTTTGGACGTCAGCCCCACGGTGGGTGCCAAATGATGATGATTTTTGGGACCGACCACCACGTGCCTCCTCTGCGACTGGACCTCGGGAAGGGTACGTCGGACTTGGTGATGTCGGACCTCGGATGTAGAACCTACAAGACAATGGAGGGCCGGGGCTTGGATCCCCCGGGGTGGACTCTGACGCTCAAATCAGTAGAGTAAATACAAGTAGAAATAAATGTGAGAGTTGTAAAGCTTGGGAATACCTGGCAAGAATCCTTGTCTTTTATAGGCGGACCCGTTTTGGGGTACTCAAAATGAGCGGGCACGACTCTCGAGGATCCCGATCGAGTTGGAACGGGTCTTGCAGTCCAACTTGGATTTCTCAGGCTTCGCTCCGGATTGTTAACTTACCACGTGTCGGTCTTTCAGGTGATCCACGTGGCAGGTAAGACTATTAGCGCGCAGGAGTATTCTAGTAATTTTAGACAATGCCACATCATATAGGATAAAAGATAACGTATCGAATTTATCATTCACAAGTCTAAATAAAGAATCGAGTATGTTCCTTAAAACTCAAACTTTGCTTACTTATTAAATAAGTTTAAAAATCAAACTTAGGTTTGTTAAGTTTGAATGAACCCTAATCAAACCAAGTTTTGAGTTACTCATAACCAATTCTGTTCATTTGTAGCTCTCTAAGTTTGGATCCAACCCAATACAAGAGGGGAGATGGGGAAGAAAGTAGGCTTCCATAATTTTATTTTAAGTAACACATTCCGTTGGGTTAATAGCTCCATTGGGCTTCCTGCCTGCCTGCCCTTAGATTTTATTGTCGGTATTTCAGATTTTTATAGTTCAAATTCAATTTTAGAAACACATTATTTGGCTATTGATCTAATTGGGGTTATTAAAACAATTCATGCATATCTAATATAGAAAAGATAGAAAATGACCTGAGATTTAGGCGACGCTTCTTCGTGCTCATCATATTTTACTTGTAATTGATGATATTAGAAAAAATTAAAAAAAAAAACCTTAAGTAAACGTAAACAAAAGAGTTACGTTACCAAAATCAAGTTAGAAATTAGCGTCCCCGCCCATTAGCCTACAATTTGACTTGGACCGGATGCCTAAATAAGCTTCCAATAATTGCATAAGTTAGGGCTTCAAATGAAGCATATTCTTGAATTTCTCCAAAATGAATGTCAAAGTATTCTCCTAAGCAAAATAAAGATAATCACCACAGAGATAGTTTGAGAATGGAGATGATAGGAAAATTCTATCCACTAAGCCCTCAGTCTAAGGCAATTCTTATCTAATAAACTCTCAAAACTGAAGCGATTTCCAAGATTTAGGGACGAATAAATTCAAATTTAGTATAGAAAATCGAGAATATATAGACATTCTAAATCTTCTTGGTGAAACATGTTCTAATATTTATAAACTTTGGCTAACATAACTTATGCGGAATTTAACTCAATTATAAACTTATGGACATGAGAAAATCAACTGATCCAACAACTATTCTCTAGACATATTTTATATAATCATCTTCATCTCAAACCTTATCTCAAAAGATATAAAAAGATTTTGACAAATAAGTTAAATGTATAAAATTTAACACTACTCTCATAACTTTAATTCTCTTGTTAAACTCTTTTTGTACTTAAGCATTAGAGTGGCGTCATTCTACCAAGTCGCAAGACACTCAATTTTTTTGCCTATATTGACACTCGCCAGATCAACCTAACATGTGATCAAGATCTCATCTAAATTCTGTAAATTTAATTATTGATTAATTTGCTACTAAAGTGATCTAAGGACGGCTTAAAACTAGATGGGACCTTAATCGATAATTATTTTAGTGGTAATTTATTAATATAAATAAATAATAAAAATTATTGAATTTTTTTAAATCATTAATTAAATTTTTGTATTCAATTTTAAAAAGAAAATCTTTTTCAATTGACAATATAGCCAAATTAATTAATCTTTTTTGTGACAAAATAGTCAAATTAATTAATTTCTTATTTTCCAAATTAATCTCTATGATTATAATTTCTTTTAAAATTTTTAATTTTAAAAATAAATCTAAACCATCAAATCAAATGGCATGTCATATTTTTGAAATTTTTTAAAATTTAAACAATTTTTCTTCAAATTATGGAAACATTTTAAATAAATTGGGTGTTATATGGACAATAGGTTTAGGTGTATCATGAATAGATTAGATTTATTTGTATCAAAAGTCAAATTAGATCTACCATTTAATGGATGAAATATATAAATTAAAATTTATTAAAAATTAGATATCTTATCTCATTCAGTTTTTAGGGAAAAAAATAAATTATAATAAATTTAACTTATAAATACAGCATAATAGTTACTTGTCTAATGTCTAATTATAACTCTAAATTTACTTATTAATTTAGATTATTTATACCACCAATGATGATATCTATCCAGTCTCATTTTAAATGTTTATATTGTTTTAGATTAAGTAAGGCATCTTTTATGTTAAATTAAATTAATCTAAAAAATATACTATTTGATATAGGTTTTATCAAATTAAATTAATTTTTTCTTATTTTATTATCTGCTCTTCTCATTTTTTGACAACCCCACCCTTTTTGGACCCTAGTGCCTCATTGAAGTGGCCGGTATTATACTTAAAATAACAGTATCTATTGCACCGACGGATATGGTGCAGTAAATCACTTAAAATTTTGTATGCAGTATTAGAATTCAAATTAATACGATCATTTAAAAGATAGATTTATTATTGAAAGTCAGTAATAATATTAGAAGATAAGTCTCGTATGAACTGTATCAAATGTCCAGTTTTAAGTGTGTATAAAATATATCAATATCTAAATTTATTCAGAAAATGTATCATGATGAAAGATTATTTATCTCTAAAAATTAGTCTGACAAAGTTAGGGCACAAAAATAAAATTTATTTTTTAATTATTCATTAAAATGGTGTACATATATTTTCTGGAAATGGAATCAAGAACCTAGCGACGTTCACAGCCTGGCACGTCCTGTTTCTTGGAGGACGCCAAGCAAGAAGAGCTAAGAATAAAGAGGTGGATCCGAGTCACATTCTTCCTCTGTCAAAGGGCATGACCGTAATTTTATACGAATCAGAAAATGCATTTCTGTGTCCGGAAGATTCTGCGAAACGATAAGATCGTTCGTGCGAACCAAAGCCGGGGTCCATTCTCCAACTGCCCATCCGGATTCCAGAAAGGTGCTCTCTCTCTCTCTCTCTCTCTCTCTCTCTCTGTTCAATGGCAATTCTGCTCTTTGGATATGCCGTGGTATGACAGTGCTTAATCTGAGCGATTTTGTTCTGTTTATCAGCTTAAATCGATTCGTTTTGAACAATTGCTTGCAAGTTTTGTTTTTACATTATTGTTCGACAATCATCGTTACAATTGATTACGATTTCAATGGATATAAGAGCGGTATTCGAAACCAACTGTGAACTTTTCAGAATTGGTGGCTATTTATGAGCTGAAAAAGGGGATGGAGGGCACCGAATCAGGATTTGAAATGTCTTCCTTGTTGAGGAGGGACATCTAGGGGAGGACAATGAATTATTTGTTTTACAAGAGGAGGAATACTTGCTAAATTTCATTTGTTATTTTTATTTTTGTTGTGATACTTAAGAATGGAGCTCGCTAGACTTCTGATGGTTAGAAATTAGGTGTTTACTTCGCTGAAACGTAAGCTTCGTAAAATGGTTTGGTTAATGCAAAGGAGGATGAGTTTTAATGTTTCGGAATCTTTGATTGTAACCACATCCGAAATATTCGCAATTTTTAAATTTTTTGGTCGTTTAAAGGCCAAAATAGTCCTGCTCTCTTTTAAAACTTGTGTTTGTTTCTAGTGAAAATACATGACTTTTGTTTTTGCTAGATAAGTACATGGCATTTGATTCATAGCAAGATAGATGCACATTTGTCATGAGTTGTTCAAATCCCATTTGGTTCTGTTGCTTGCTTTTATGAGTTTATTTTAGTTTTTATTTTTAATTTTAATATTCCTTTTTTGTTTTTTTGCTAAAGGTATAAGGTGAACATTGATTTTGATAAATTTCTCTTTTTCTAAAAAAATTGAAAATGAGAACAGGAAATATTGTTTGAAAATTTTGTGTATTTTATTAGGTGGTTAAATACATAGAAAAATCATTGTCATATTGGCAAATACCCTTTTCTTAAAAATAGTTTGCCTTTATTTTCTTCCCCATCGCTCCTTGTCTTGATGTGAACCCTCCATGTCGCCAATTGTTCTTCTTTCTTTTTTTTTTCAATTTGGTGAATCCACTGGTTCATTGGTTGTTATTTTTTTTCTTCTCCTTCTCTACTGTCAGTGAGGGCTTGGCAGTGAAGAAAATTTTTTCTCCACTGACAATAAGGTTCAAAAGTAGGGGAAGAAATAAGAAAAGGAGAAGACCAGCCAGCGACCTAAGGGTTCAGTGGCCAAAACAGAAGAAGAAAGATGCTAAGAAAAATAAGATTTGTAGCCAGTGTAAAAAGAAGAAGAATGAACATCTAGGAGAAGGTTTTTGTAGTCAGTTCGTTGACAAATGAAAAACAAAGAGGTTAAAAACCAACACAATTAGGAAACACCATTCTGGTGTCCCATATTTTTGGAAATCAAACACATATGAAAAGCTCCTTTCCTAATTTTCAGCACAAAAACTAAAAACAACAATATGATCAAATGGGGCTTACTTTGGCAGGATAGAAGTGAGTTGTCAGTTAAAATATTCTTTAACTAGATATAGGATGCTAGGAAATAAAAAAGGATACGATTGTTCTTGGAGTGATACATTTGATTAAACGGCCTTTGAGGAAGAACTGAGACTGCCTAAACCTTTTATTCTTCTAAGCTCATACCTCAGATAGCTTAGTTTGTTAAGATTTTTTTTGGACTGGTAATATCATGACCTGTAGTACCTGTATACCCCCTTTGCGCCTCCCTCCAATGCAAGCATCAACTTAAAATTTTAGGAACTTATCTCCTGCTCAATCTATAGGATGAGAAGCATATGACTGGAGAGGCTTATGAAAAGAGTACCTGAATCCCCATTTTGATTCCCATACAAAGAGACTTGCCTAGTTCTTATTGAGGCCAAAAAGTTTTAAGTAAAATGTATTTATGATGCCATTTAAACAAAAAATTTTGCTAGAAGCTACTGAATTGCGAACCGCCTGACTGTATATATTGTACCTATGCTTCCGTGAGCCAAACATATGCAACAAGCTGAATGGAAGATCGTTGCATCCAGTGTCTCCTCCAAGTGAGAGGGTTCCCCTGACCTAGAGGGCATCAAAATTGTAAGTGTAACTAGATAAACAGGTCAGAGTTTGGAAAAGGTCAAGATCAATTCGTATGGCCAAATTGAGTGAATAATCCTAACAATTCTTTACACAACTAGTTCTTGTAGGCCTTTCTTTGCTGGCTGTTTGAGTGCCATTTGTGATTATGAACTATCTATGCCTTTTCGCTTTCCAAACCTCTATTTTTGTTTTTCTGTACTCCTGATAGCATGATCCCCACACAAATCAACCACAACTAAGTTACAGGCTTCCAACAGAAAGGAAGTTTCCACTCAATATTTTCCATTTTGCTTCAGTACTGATGGTATTCTGAAGGACAGTGTTCCTATATTGACCTCTGGTTAAACAGATAATTGATGACTTCTCCAAGGGGCCAAGAGCAATTAATGCCTTCTTTTAGCTGAATATTCGTGAACATTGATTAATGTGATTGATTATCTTAATGAGACATGCTACCGTTTGATGATCATTGCTCGCTGAGGCTTTTCACTCTCCTCTCATCTTTTATACTGAATTAAGTTTCAGGCAAAGCACAAACGTTGTATGGCCATCAAAACACTTGGAGAGGAGGCTTCTTTGGAGCTGGTTCGAGAGCTGCTTATCGCAATCTCTTACTCTGTACCAGATAAAGTCCGTAACTCAGTTGCTGCAGAGAATCTGAGCAGTGGCTACAGGGATGTGGTGATGAATTCTGATGGAGACGATCAGCTTAGGATGGATTTGATCTCAATCTCCGAGACACCATCTCCAGACATCAGTGGGTAAGTTTGGTAGTCATGGCCATGAGAGTTTGCTAAGATATAATACATTTGTTGCATGATTCTTGTTGATAAACCATCAGTCCTTGTGTTTATGATATGATGGAAACATGGTTTAATTACAAAGTCATGGCCAAATTCTCTTTAACCTGTGCTTCTGAAGATGTCAGCCCAGAGAAAAGGCAACTATATCTGTACACTATTCTTGTGGAAGTGATTAGTTTTCTCTATGTTTACTCAAGCAATGTCTGTTTGAATAATTTACACTATTAAATAAGAGAGAAAATAACTGTTATATAGTTATGTCTTTAAGAGATATAACACTTTTTAAATAGACATAATTATTTGGCAAAGTTATGATTATTTATAAAGAGATATAGCCTTTATTCTAATTCTAGAAACATGTCTGCATTTTAGGGACATGATTGTGTTTACAAATGGACATGATAGTTATAAAAGTGACGCATCCTGTGTTTTAAATAGAAGAGATATAACTTTTAAACAAATAAATATGCCTATGTATTTATTATTGTTGTTATTAAATTATAACAATGAATTTATAATGTGAGAGAGCAAGATACAAGTGGTCCAACAAAGTGTGAGTGACCCTTAAGCCCCTGAGTCTCAAGGTGACTGGTGATGAGAGGGTCCTGAAGCGATCAATGACCTTCTTTTTAACAGAGTGACTTGGTGAGAAAGAAATTGACTCGGGGACTGGGTGAGTGTCTTTGTGTAGACCTTTTGATGTCTAAGTTAGTATTTGAAAGTGAGTAATTTGAGAGCAAAAGAGTTTGTGTGCCAATGTAAGTGTACCCTAAATAAGGATGTGACTTTCTATTTATAGAGGGGTGAAGATTGACATGTGGCATGTGACCTACCTTTTTCGACGGGCATCTTGGAGGCATCTTTGGTCGAGTTTCTCAAAGTTGGAAGCCTCCTGACTCACATGGGTTGGTGAGAGGCTCTTAGCCTTAGGCAACTTGTGAGAGTTTCTCATACATATTCGAGGAGGCAAGCGACTTGTGAGTTGTCCTGGAAAAGTTTCTTGATTTTTTTCCAAAAAGGCTTCTGGGGAGAGCCACTTGGTTATGCCTTGGTCTTGTGCATGGCTACTTGGTATGACCCTCGATCCTCATGGCTACATGATCAAGGGTTTCCTGGTTGTGTGGCACATAGTGGCTAAAGCTCGCTTGGTTACGCGATGGCTAAGGGAAGACACTTAGTTATGTTGCATGGATCAACTAGGCATGATTTTGTTATACTTTGGCATGGTGGCAAACCCCCTTTCACGAGCATCACTTAGCCGCAAGTCACTCGATTATAATCGACTGACTTGATGCATTTGATTGGCCGCATGGGCTTCTCCCATGGCCTTGGTTGCTTTGTCATGGCTCGATTAGGCGTATCTTCTTCATGCGCATTACACATGGTTAATGGCAATCAAAAAATATGGACTGAGTGACTCAATTATGGCTTCATGTTTCTCGTGGCTGACTCAGTCACCTAGCACCCATATAGTCACAATCCTTACGTGGCCCATTTGGCCGAGTGACTTCCAATGCACTGAGTAGCCTTTAATAGATTATCTCCAAGCTATTTTTGTCTTGGCTACTTGGCTCATTTTAGCTTGCTTGGATTTCCAATGCATCTTCATTTCTTAGCCTACCCATTTTCTCACATATGGGCCAATTATTGGGCATAACAATTGCTCCTTGCTCTTTTTTTCTGGGTTTCCAATGAGAAGAGTTATTGTTGACCTATCTTCTCTTGGATACCTTTCCTGAGAGTTTTTCCAATCTTTTCTGTCGCATGAATCTTCCATTTCTCTTCTTCCTTTTTGGTCATTTGAAGCCTTATCCAAGTGGTTGAGGGAACCTCGAGGTGATGCCTTGGTGGAATTCTTATCCAGCTAAATAAGCTTCTGCGTTGGATGTCACAAGATAAAGTTCTCTTTTATTTCCTCTTGCGCCATTCCCCTCTTGTGTTTTACTCTCCAATTATTTGAGAAGACATCGCTCTATTAAAGGATTCTTGAACTTTGTGTCTTTGGAAGGTCTTCACTTTTTGTTAGCCATTGGTCCCTCTAACTTCATTTTGTCTTAGACGATGGTCCCCAAATCATGTTCGTGCATTCTCTCACCTTTGATGTTGGGTCTGCCTCAGATTATTCTTGTGCTTTTGCATTTAGACTTTCTATGTCATTTTCACGTTTTATGCGCTTCTAATTCTAGGTTTATGCTTATTTCCACTTCGTTTTTACCTAGAAGAAGGGTGTCGTGCTTGCTCTCCAGTCCTTTGTGAATGATGGACTAGTATTATGCTCATTTTCCAATTCTTTGTTGATGATGTACCCTAAGTCATTCTTGCGCTTTTGCGTTTTCGATGTTAATCTGATCTTATGCATTTTGTGCTTTTGACTTTAGATTATTCTTACGCATTTATCGCTTTTGATTCAGGCTTATTTTAGATCATTTTTGTGCTTTTGGTTTCTAACCCAACCTCACACATTTTGCACTTCTAATGTTTAGATTTTTCCATCATTTTGGCGATTCTTTGCATTTTTTGGTTTTCGAATTGTTCTCTTGCTTTTACACTTTGGTTTTTAAACCGTTTTCAAGCTTTTGTAGTTTGGTTTTTGGATCGTTCTCATGCTTTAGCGCTTCGATTTTTGAACCGCTCTCACGTTTTAGCGCTTCAATTTTTAGATAATAATCCTTAGATCATTTTCACGCATTTCACGTTTCCATACTAGGTTTTAATTAATGAGCCCTAAATCATTCTCACGTAATCTGCACTTTGATACTAGGCTTTGCTTGTTGGCATTGCCTCATTTTTAGTGCCTTAATTGTCCTAGAAAACAAAATACAAAAAGAGACTATAATAAGATGAAAGGTACTTTTTTCATGCATCATTGAATGACATGCATAAATGTTGAGACATTTAATCCTGCCTATGACATTTTCCTAAAGTATACTTGTGGGTTCTGGTTTTGAATCCTTTTGTGGGCTTTAAGCGTTTGAGCGATAAAACATGTTTTTTTAAGAAAGCTTTTATTCTTTCACTGTTCTTCTCCTCTTGAATTACACCCTTGTCCTCTAAGGTAGCTAGTCTGTTCTTCCTTCTAGGCTTCTATGTCTACAAACTCTACCAATTCTGCTTTCTTGATTAGAGCCTTTATTCAGTGGAGTGGTCATGAGTATTGTGGAATTGGTAGAAAGCGTTATTTTTTCTCCCCATAAGCTTGTTAGTTTTCTTGGGAAATTTAATAAGACCTGACCCTTCAATAATTGCCAAAATATCTTAGCGTGACTATGTGAGTAGGGTATATTCCTTAAATTGGAGTTAAGGAGTATTATCATATCTTGTGGCTTTCTCTTGCCTCTAGCTTGTCCCTTCACAAGAGTCTTTTCATTTTCTCTTCTTGTCTCTATTTTCATTTGCTCTGACTGTTTGGATTACCTCAACTTATAAGATATATTTCTTGGCTCGAGCAAACAAGTCTACCAATGATGCAAGCTAGTCTAGGGCTAGGGATTCTTACAGTGGTACTACTGTCGTCCCTTGGAGTATCGCAACAATGGCCACACTCGTTTGTAAATATTGTACCTCAAATATTGTTTTTTTAAAATGATTAACATATTGATGGAGGGTTTCTTTGCCACCTTGTGGAATGTTAACTAGATATGTGCAATCTTTCTTTCTAAGGTTGTTAATAACGAAGGCCTTAATAAATTTCACCCTTAATTGATCAAAAGAGGTGATGGATCCCTCAACAAGATCATTAAACCAAGCGCAGGCATGGTTTGTTAAGGTTGGAGGAAATGCTCGACACATGATTGCATCCTTACATCCATGAAGTAGCATCAAGGACTCATAGATTTAGATATGATCATGGTGGTTGCCCTTGCTCAAGTATGTAGGTAGTTGTGGTGCTTTGAGCTTTGTTGGTAAGGTTTTATCCATTATGGTTGAGACAAATGGGATTTTTCTACGAGTATGATCTTCTAAGGTAGGCAACAATTTTTTTTGTTTTAGCACATTTTCTATCATTCTCCTTATGTTGGTTGTTTCTCGGGTGTTGAATGCTGAGAGGTTATCGATTTCATTATTTCTTCTCAATCTTGACGGAGTTCAATCTCCATCTGTAGATGTGCTCGCCATAGTCTCAGGGTGCTTTCATTTTTGGGGGTTTCACTTATCGTTTCTTAGTTTCCAACGATTCTCTTCTATTTCTTAGTGAGGAGGGGAAGCTTGTGGATGCATTCTTTGAGGGGGAGACCTCGACTGAGTCATTTGAGGAGGAAAGGATCGTGATTGAGTCTCCCGGGAGGCTTCTTGATAAGAATTGACTTCCGGCATCCCTTGTTGAGTCCTATGCAATGGAGTCATATCAGGCACAAACCTCTTCGAAGTGGACGACAACACACCGCAAGGGACCATGTCTTGTAATATTCCAATCATTTCATAGAGCATTAGTATTCCTTCGATGTGCCGCTGTCGAAGGGCCTTATACTTCACCCAAGGGACCTTGGGTGGAACTTGTTGAGATGAACCAGGGTAACTGGAATTGTGTGTTTTCCTTAGGATGTGAGAGAGAGCCTTTCTCAAGACATGTAGGTGTGGGAGTTGTAGATGGGTTCCTGAGGCATGCTAAGAGTTTCACGGAGGTGGATAAGTCTCTAAGGCGTGCTGAGAGTCTCACGAATGTGGATGATGTCTTTGAGTCTAGCGGAGATGGATGAGTTTTGAGGCGTGTTGAGAGTCTGACAGGGGTGGATTAGTCTTGCGCAAATGAGGATGCCTAAGAGGTGGTGGCTGACCCTCGTGGGATTGTGTGCCTTGCGTGCGAGAGAGGGTTTCTCGCCTAGGGAGGGAGTGAGCAACACATGTGCAAGAAAGGGTTTCTCGCCTAGGTGAGTGAGTCTCAACACCATGAGAAAGGGTTTATCAGTTATTCCTTATCTAGGCCATCGCAAATGAAGTTTTCTTGGCTTTTTTATCTTTTTCCATAGATGGCGCCAATTGTTGTTGTCAAACTATAACAATGAATTTATAACACAGGAGAGTGAGATACGAGTGGTCCAACAAGGTGCAAGTGACCCTTAGGATGCTTGTGAGTATCAAGGTGACGGGAGAGTCTTGAAGTGACGGGTGAGTCCTAAACTGACGAGCGCCTTCTTTTTGACGAGTGACCTGCTAAGAAAGAAATTTGTCAGGGGCGTGGCTGAGTGTCCTTGCATAGACCCTCTAATGCTTAAGTTAGTCTCTAAATGTGAGTAACTTGAGAGCAAAATAGAGTTCGTGTGCTAATTTGAGCATACCCTGAGTAAGGAGACAACTCTCTTATTTATAGAAGGACATGAGACTAATAGGTGGTATGTGACTCGCCTTTTTCAGCGAGCATCTTAAAGGCATCTTTGATCGAGTCTCTTGGAGTTGGAAGTCTCTTGCGAGGGTCTCTCGCATGGGTTGGAGAAAGGCTTTTGAGCTTAGGTAGTTTGTGAGAGTCTCTCATACATCTTTGGTGAGGTGAGTGACTTGTGAGTTGTCTTAGAAAGGTCTCCTGGTTCTATCGAGAGAGGCTTTCAGGGGGTTACTCGATTATGCCTTAGTCTTATCCATGGCTTGCATGGTTGCATAGCATGGCTCTTGGCCCTCATGATTGCATGGCTGAGGGTTTCTTAGTTGTGCGGTGCATAGTGGCTAGAGGTCACTCGATTATGCAATGGCTAGAGGTCACTGGGTTATGCGAAGTCTTTCTACGTGATGTCAACAAAGGAGACATAAGTAGAAAAGACACGAAAAAATGAGATGGTAGATTTGTAGCATGCAAGACCAAGACATGTTAGCTATCACAAGTTGAAGATAATGATACAACAATCAATGATCGCAGGCTTTCCATAGGTGGAGATGTCAATATGGTAAGGCATATTAGCTACTTTATCAAGAGTCTGGTAATATAGAGCAAATGAGTCTTTAGAGGTAGTGCATTGTGAATAAGGGTTGGCCTAAGGCATAAGCAAATAAGGCCTATGCCTAAGGCCACCTAAAAAGAGGGGTTTCAATAATTTTTTTTTGTAAAATTCAACAGTAAAAATATTTTAATATTTTAATATTAAAAATAATTTTTACCCAAAAAAGGCCTCAATAAATTTCTAATGATAAATATTTTAGTATTAAAAATAAAAAATATTATTATTAAAAAAATTAAATATTTTTAATTTTATTTGATTGTATCATAGATATTTATAAGTAATATAAAAAATTTTGAACTTGATATAAATAATGTGATAGGACAATGATATGATAATAGATCTAATATGAAAAGTAAATAAAAAAGTGTGCAAAAAAGATTATTAAATATAAATTTAAGAGTATTTTATACACCATTGATTGTTACAATCTTAATTTAATTCTTTGTGATATGAAAAATTCATGTGTTGATGTTATAACATTTTTTGAAGTCACACAATGCATATACATATTATTTTATTCTTCTACAAAAAGATAAAAATTTTTATAAGATCATATTTTAAATAAAAACACTACATTTGGTACTAAATTTTATAAAAAATAATTTTTTTTCTAAATACAAGGATAACTTATAAAATATTATTAACCATTCATATTACTGTAGTTTTGGTGAGAAAAAGTTTTTAAAATTAAAATTAATAAAATTTTACTTAAGTTCAACTATATTACAAGAAAAATTATGTAATTTGACTATATTGTTAATTAAAAAAAATTTACTTTTTAAGTTAGAATATAAAAATTTAATTAGTGATTTTATATCATAAAAATAAAAAATAAATTTTTTATATTTTTTAAAGGGCCTCCAAATTTTAAATGGCTTAAGGCTCCCAACTTCCATGGGTCAGTCCTGGATATATTTGGGCTAGTTAAGCAAGGGATGTCGATACATGATAATCTTTATTAATGACTTCTTCAAGTACGTTTGGGTAGACTTTATGAAAGAAAAATTAAAAATTTTGAAAAAGTTCAAGAAGTTTAGTAACAATGTCGAGAGTGAGGTTTATAAGAAAATTAAGTGTTTTAAGAATTGATAATGACGACAAATATATATCAGATGAGTTCTTTGATTATCTTAGATTGTGTTCACCTTATTATTTTTAAGTCAATTTTAGTTTTTAATTTTTTAAAATAATGAAAATGTGTTTTCTTTGCTGTTTAAAAATGTATTTTTGAAAATAAAAAAAAATTGTAAAGAAAATTTAAAATAACAAAAGTTGTTTTGAGTGTTTTCATTCAAAATAAACTCTAAATTCAAAACATATTTATTTATATATTTATTCATATTTTACTATTGTAATGAAAAAAAATATTATAAAATTTATTAACTTTAAAATGTATATTTTTTTTAATAATATATTAACATTAAATATTTCTAATTTACTGAATAATTATTTTTTTATATAAAATATTATTAAAAAATTATTTTCAAAATTTCAAAGAGAACGTATTTTCTAATTTTTTGTTTTGAGAAATAGTTTTTCAAAATGACAAAAAGAACGTGTTTTCAATTTTCTAAAAATAGATTATCAAAACAGAAAATTAAAAATGAATTCAAAATTTAAAACTAAAAATTGAAAAATAAAGAGAACGTAGACTTAGAGATTGCAAGATTTGATAATAGTTGACATGTTTTAAAACATCACAACAGAATGGTGTGATAAAAAAAAAGAACTGACATTTTACATAAACATGTCAAAATATGTTACACACAAAGAACATGCCTAGTCAAATAAAATTGGGTCGAAGTATGTTATCACCATTCGATTTCATTGAAATAGCGCGCAACACAAATAATATAAAACTGTGCTTATTATGATTGTCAAAATTTTGATTCAAACTCTTATGATTTTATATTTTTACATGTTAGGAATCTTTAAATGACTTAGTATTCATATAAAATCTACATTGTAGTAGAATTAGAGTGAATTCCGATTCAACTTAAAAAAATCAGTAGAATTTTAAATTAAACAATGATTTTATCGATTTTAACTTTAATGCACAGAAAAATTAGAGATGAAATTTTTTCTATCTCTATCCCTCTCGCCAGTAGCATGATCAACGGCGAAAGCTACAGCATGGTCGGCAGCGGCAACAACATCAATAGAGGCATTGGCAACAGCAAATTAATGCATCCACAATTATCCTTAAGATTGATGGATGCACAATAAGAGTAAATGAAAAATAGTTTGAAGCTTGAGGCATGATAGTTATCACTGAGCTTTAAGGATAATTTTCACCCCCTCAAATGGTGCAAAAAGTTAAAGACAGTTATCCTTTACGGATACAAGCAGCTTTTCTAAGATATGAGTACACTCATTTTCTTTGAAACAGGCAAACAGCAAGGAAGAGGAGAAAAGATTCCAGCAAAGAAGACAGTTGGGAGGAGAATTAATTTTTTTGTCACTTTCTCGTATCATACAGTAGCTGGAAGAGGCTGCCTTTACAGGGAAATATGGGTTTTATCATTGGAAGGATATTAGGTTGATGGAGGAAGCAAGTGAAGACTATTTTAAAATTTAAGAAAAATAGATGAGAACTTGTTCTTTTCAACCCAAAGGAATGGTCGAACGTGAGTTTGTAATGGTAAGAAATGAACTTTAAGGAGTGATTGGCACTTATAAACATTTCGACGTTCAGACTTGACCCTGAATCGGGGCAATCAATGCAATTGCCTTGGGCCTATTCAGGGGACCCAAAATGTTTTTAGTAAATATTATATTATATTATTATAATTATTAATTAATTTAATTTTTTTTAAAAAAAATCCTGAATGCCCAACAATGCTGGGTGAATTTCAAGTTCGCTAAAGGCCAGCGGACTTCAAGTCCGCTTAGTGTTTTGCGCCCCCTGAATAATCTATTGAAGTTAAGTCCGCTGAAGGTCCAAAACACTTCTAAATTTTAATATATTGAAGTTTGAATCGAGACAATTTATTTGGGTTAAATGTTAAATTTTTAGTTAATTTAAACAGGTTAGATCTTGGTTGAAAAATAAAAATGAGTTCATCAATAAATTTAAATATATATATATATATATGGGGCCTAATTTTTACTTTTGTCCTAGACCCTAAAAAATTCAGGATGGACACTGCTGATGCTCAACTAAGGAAGATATCAAAGTGGCAGAATTTCGGTAGGCTAAAAAAGAATATATCTTAACTTTTGATAGACTTAGTTTATATAGAAGGATGAGAGGTTCTTCTGCATACATGTTTGCATCGGCCATTGCAGGGTGATGGGATTGGATATCTAGCATTGACGAGACTCCCTGACGATGGCATGGTACCAACGAAATCTTCATTAAATGTAGATAGGATCTAACATTAATAAAAATGAGATTTATCATTAATGAGGATGAGATCCCGAGCGGGTGTAAGAATATGTAAGGTTTAGTGATAATAATGGCCGCTACAAAGCAAGATTAGATCAAGATTGAATCGAAATTAAGCTATAGGCCGAGCTGAAGTGGGTCATGCTTGATTTGGGTAGTACAATCCAGACCCTATCTAGAAAACTGTAGGCTAGTTCATGGGTTAGCAACCAAAAACCCAATTCAACCGATCTTGAAATTCAAAAATTGTAAACAGTGACCAGTCTCTGGAGAAAAAAATAATTAAAAGTTTAAAAAGGTTGCATTGTGTATATCTCGATAGGGGAAATCTCCATTGCCCCCCATAAGCTTCTTAAGCCCATAAAGTCGTAATTAATAGAAAAGCAAAAAAAAAAAAGAAAGAATTTTTTTTTTGTAATCTAGCAATATAGAATTGGAAACCTTAAAAAATCATTTAAAATATCATATGCAAAGTTAGCTTTACACCTAACTTTTCAATCAATCTCATTGCTTCACTATTAAAGTAATAAATAGTTAGCAAATGACAGTGGATGGGCTTAATTAATCAGAAAAATTATTTTTTAAACCCGTAACCAAACAAATCCCGAAGATTTTTGTTTGGTTCATGGTTATTTATGGGGAGTTTAGGAGCATAAAGAATATGGGCTTTGGGTGGTTAGATGTTATTTACATGGGTCGAATGGGTTGGGTCAAGTCGGGTCAGGCTTAAGTTTGATTTCCCTTGCTCTCACACTAAAAGCTGAAAAATTCCAAACTTGAACAGCATATGGGACATATTGACTTCCAGTGCTTAAGTATATTGGATTAGAGTTAAGGGGGGTTAAAAAAATGAAAAATACTATTTGCATAAATAATTGAGTTATCGAAAAAATAATTGAAGATAATAAATAATAAAAATATCCTTATTCAATTTGCCATTATTGCCTCTGAATGAAATCCGATCGAGTTTCATAAAGTAAGTTGGATCAGGTTTTATTTGGGTCCAATCAGACTTCATAAAGCCTTATTTGCAGTGTCTTGATAATTGATGATGAAGTCCGATAGGACTTCATTATCAAATGAAGTCCAATTTAGTCATCGAACTTGTCATCCCGTCAGTGTATATAGCACGATCAATTCATCTTTGCTTAGAAAATAACATCTTCAAGGTACAAAACTCTCTTTATTTTATGTATTAATTTTAGACATAATAATTCTTTTTACCTTTACATTATAAAGAAACTGTTTAAAAGCTTCAACCCATTACCTTTCAAACACAAACTGCAACTAAAATAAGGAAGGAGTGCACGAAGCGAACAAGTTAATTAACTTTTGTAGTTTCTACTGGAGCCTCCGTTCAGGACAGACGTAACTTAGAACATATTGATCATAATTAAACAGCTGATGAAAGGCAGTCATATTAATTAAAAATGAAAAGGAACAGTACAGATCGATCATGAAATTAAGGGCTAGCTAATGTGCAGCATCTTCTTCTTCGCAGAACTTTATGTATTCTTTGGGGCCCATCAACGAATCCAACTCCGACGGCTTGCTGGGCTTCACCTTGATCATCCACCCCTCTTCATACGGGCTTGAATTGATCTTCATTTCAAAGAAAACGTACGTACACCCAACTTAGCAACTCAACAAAGTCATGCTCCCTTTTTGTTACTGAGAAACCACTGGCACCAACCCAGTTGGACAAAAACCGCAACCGTATTACATGGCAAGGAAAAGAAATTTTTGGGAGTTCATGGCCTCTTACATGCCTACTGAATAAGGGTGTGCTGATGAGCCGCACAAGTTGGGAAATCGAATCGAATCGAAGAGTTCAGTTCGGGTTTGGGTTTGGGTTTAGATTTAGATTATTATTTGAAAGTATATATATATAGTTGGGTTTGGATTTGTCTTTAATCAAAAGAAAAAAAAAAAGAACATTTAACCCTATAGATTATTAATTGAAAATTGTTGAAACCAAACCCGCAAAAGCCAAATCAAACTATATATTATTTATTAAGGTAATATTTGTTAAGTAAGATATAGATCGAAAAATGTAAAATATATAAACCATTTAGATTAAGACAATAAGGAACTAAATAACAATAACATTAGGAAGGAAAAAGGGATCCACCCAACCCCCACTTCTTCTAATCTATATATATATATAGGAGAATCAAATAATGGAGATGAGATGAAAGTACGGAATTACCAATCCAGGCGCTTCGCTAAGCTTAGTGTTGACCTCCACAACCTCGCCGGAAATAGGGCAATTAACATCACTGGTGGCTTTAACACTCTCCACGGCCCCAAAGCTGCCGCCCTGAGCGACGGAGCCGCCGGCCTCCGGCACCTCCACAAACACCACTTCTCCAAGATGGCCCTGCGAAAAGAGCCAGCTGGTAACTAACTAACTAACTAACGAATCCTCAACCAAAAAATTACGGAGCCGCCATTGTGTGGCTGACGAGAGCAACAAACGGCAACCTGAGCATGGTCGGTGATGCCAACTGTAGCCACCGGGCCTTCAAGCTTCACCCATTCATGCGAAGATGCATACTTCAGTCCGTCCAGAACTGCAAATTAAAGGGGAGGAAAACCCATAATTAAGTGTCTTTGGAAATGACATTCAGAAGAAGATAGCTAGAGAGAGAGAGAGAGAGAGAGAGTACCAGCGGAGAAGCATCTTGAGAGAGAGAAGGGAGGAGAGAGAAGAGGTCTGGAAGGAGAGGAGAGTCTGAGAGCATTGGCTGTAGAAGAAGCCCACATTCTGAGCGCCATGGAAGCTCTACTTCTCTCCTGCTGCTGCTGCTTCTTCTTCTTCTACAGAACCCAGTGAGTAGTAGTTAGTGGTTGTATTGAGGAGACAGGGGAGGCTCCATTCCATATATATTTCTCTGGTTTTATCTTGGATGAATGGTGGGCAATAAAAGCCTCATCCTCCTAGTCCTAGGAACACCTCTTTCGAAGCCCAACTACTTTTATCAATTGCCATGGCCATTCATAACCCACCCACCTTCTTTATACCCAAAATATTTGATTAAAGTCAGAATATTTTTTATGTTTTACTTTTTAAATAAATATATAAAAAGACTTTCCTCATGAGGTTAAATCTGCATTATACCGGAAATCCTTCGGGTTTTATAAAATTTCAGGGATTTCTTAACAATTTTTTTCACCAAAAGGAAGGTAGGGCCATTTTCAGAATGCTGAGGTACCCACCGTAATTTAATGAAATCTTATAAGTGCTTAACTAATTCTTTTTTAATTTTTATATAAAAATGTCGGGATATTTTTGTAATTTTGAGTCACTTTAATGATTTTTTATTTTATTATATATTTGTTAATGAAAATTACGGAACATAACACAATATATATCTTAATAAAAATTTACATTTAATTTTATTTGTAGAGAATTGTTATGTTGCTCGCGTCAAGCAATATAACAGTTGTCTGAGCTAAAAACTGTGACAGGGTGGGTGTGGATCCGGTTGTAGACCCTACTCTCACCCCATACTTATCTCCTTTATTAAGTTGTATCGCAAGTAATATATCAACACTCTTTATTTATATACAATTAATTGTTATGAAAATATATTAAGAAAAATGCTCATTAGCATACCCATACAAATAATTATAATAAGCATTTCAAAAACCCTCTTTTTATGATTAATATGTGCATAGATATACACTGATAAATGTGATTTTAATCATTCTAGATTTTATATTAGCACATTTCAATTTAAATAGCTAAATTCCTTAACAAAATGCTAATTTGAGGACAAATTGAGTATTTCGGAGAAAGCGGGGAAGCTAAGTGTAATATTATATAAATTGGGTGCGATTTAAGCGACATCAGGTGATAGTTTAAATGCATTTTGTGTAATCCAATAATGTTCAAACTCGGACCGGTAAGGCCCATGGGCCCAAATTCTTTCCACCGGCCCTTCAGTTTCGACCCAAAAGGAAACTACAATGACCGGGGGTGATTACATGCTGTAACCATTTGGACTTCGTCTCGGATATCGATTGAACAAACCCTTGGCGTCCAGAGAGAAGACGACGCAATTCGAAGTTCTTTTGAAGAATCTGCGCTAAAAGATCAGAGAGCCTAAGGCCGAAGACCTGAATCTTTGATTGATTGGTAATTCCCATGGCTGAGATCGAGAGCAATAGGGATTATTGCAGTAACGACCGTAGTAATGGAGGGAAAGAGGAGGAGAAGATTGTCCAAATCTCCCTGAAAATCATCGGTCCTTCCCCTCCCTCTCGCCTCGCTGTCCCCTCTCGTGTCAGAGTACGCTCTCCCCCCCCCCCCTCTCTCTCCCGCTCTCTGTAGATATATGTAAGTATATATGTTTGTGCGCGGAAGCGCGCCAATACTCATGCCCTTGGCTAGGTTTTCCTATTTCTTTGCTAATTTCAAAACAATTGAATTTCTTTCCCTTAAGAGAGAAGAGCACGTATTAGATGTATTTCTTTATGGTCTGTCTATCCTGTGACAATCTACTCTAGACAATAAAAAAGCAATTGATGTTCTCTTTTTTTCATGCATGCTATGATTCTAATATTCATTATCAGATGCATTATAGATTCTGGCGAATTTTCTTTTTTTCATCATTCAATCAAGAATGTCAACTTACTACATAGCCAAAGTGGTTGGGCTACTTTCCGTTATATTACCTCAAGTGGCAGATAAAATTACCAATAACAATCAGCTTAACCATATAAAAAAAAATTACAACAGTTGCTTCTATTTTGTCAATGTTTTCTTGTTAAATTGGCGCTCCCATGTATCCCATATGCATTGTTTACTGAAGACAATTAAGTTGAGTGGCGCAGCATCGTTATTTTGGTCTAGTTCATACATTTTGCAAACTATAGCTGCCCTGCAGCAGAACATTTTGCTTTGTAATGGTTTCCTTCCCAGAAAATGATATAGTTATCAAGTACTTGTTGATAGTAAAGACTAGGATTTTCAGTAGGCAGTGAACAAATATTTTCTCCTAAAACAATTAACTATTTAGGAATAGACTGATTTGTCATTACTTCAATTACCCTTATCAACATTATCCAAACTGGTTCAGGAACACTTATTTGACTCATCTTTCCAAACACATCTGCTTAGTGGAGTTGAATAGTCAATTATTTTAGGCAATGATGTAAACTTGAGGAATTGCTGGAAGTATAGTATTTCTTGAATTTGATGTCATCTGGTGGACTTGCCTGAAGTCTCATATTCCTTGGACATGAATTTACTGTCTTATGTTTGGTGCTTTAGGAAAAAAAAAAAAAATGAAAGAAAGAAAAAAAAAAGAGTTTCCAGTCTTGAAAATGGATTGCACTATATGCACCTGAACTGAGAAAGGAAGAGATCTTTTTGTTGGTCAAATAGAGATTTGTTGAAGAAGTAAGCCACATGCACATAAATATGGTAATATATTTTCAAAATCAAATGATTTTCTTCAAGAAGTACCTGATTTTTGACCCATGTAATTGCTCTAAGTCCTTGCACTCCAGACTCCTGATGCTGGTGAAGTGTTTCCACAGTGCCTCTCAAATTTGGGCTTTAGAATTAACCGGAGTCAAGAGCTCACCTGTGCGAAACTTAGTCTGAACAGCCTGACCTATGCAGAAAATGTGATATAGCTAATTAGGGTGGACATGTTATAGCTCTGTTTTTAACCAATTTTTGCAATCGATTCAAGCTTGACTTTGGCTTGTGATAAAAATGATCCTGTAGTAAAATGCCATGAACGCTTCTATTGTTTTTATGATAATCAGGTGCAGGATTTGAGGAAGCTGATTGCTGGGAATGATCAATTACCCATTGAGAATTTGAAGCTTATTTTTCGGGGGAATGTGTTGCATGACAAGAAAAATGCTCTAGATGAATTCATACAACTCAATAATGGAGGTAGACTCTATTTAATTAGCCTTATCATTTACTATTCTACAGTCCCTTCTCTGTATCTTATAAGGAAAGGGCATGTGCTGGCTCGTGGTTTAAGCATGTGACTTCCAGGTGGAATTGAGAACCAAACTACTAAGAACATCATTTCACTGGATGTAGTTTCAAGGACGATTCATTAATTCTAAGTTGATTAGGTGAAGAATTTTCCTGGCATAACCAGTTCTAGGTTAGCTGGTTAAGCAAACTTGGAAAGGGGATATCATAAGGGCCTGTTCAGTTGTAGAAAATGTTTCCTAATTTTTCAACTCCAATTTTCTATTGAATGATTGAATATCCGATTAGAAAATAGAAAACTTGATTTTCTAATTTTTCAACTTTATACAATGAATTGGAAAACATAAAAAAGATGTTTTCTAAATTTTCTGAAAATAAATTCTATTATTTTTGAAAAACAAAATCTTAAGAGTTTGTTTAGTTACAAAAATGGAGTTGAAAACTGAAAAATGTTTTCCAAAACTGAACAGGCCCTAAACTTAGTTTTCCTAATGCAGTGCCCATTATAGTTTAAAAGAATCTTGCCTGAATAACCCACCTGGGCTGGCATAGTGAATTGGTAATGCACTTGGGATGATCTTTAAACTCAGAGATATGTTGGTTCAAGCCATAGCTGATGCACTTCTTGCTTTCCATACCGGTGATCTTCAAGAGGGTTTCTATTATGTTTACTTTGAAAGGGTCCAACGTAGCTCTCTGTTACAGTGTGATAAGTCAGGCTGATGGCAACTTCAACCTAATTATCAAAGATAGGAAAAAATTCCCAACTTCAAGCAATATTCCAGAAAAATGACTGCGCACATTGAGCACACAACTTGCTCCAGACTATACAATTAACTCCACAACTCTTATCCCCACCATGCCCACCCAACTCGTCAGGTGTGGACCTGTGATCTTCATCGTCATCCAAAAAAATATGTTTGAATAGTGTTTTAAAAAGTATGGAAAGTTCTAATTGGAGTTTGAAGATTTCATTGAACAATATGATCATGTAAAACATCCTGTGTAATATACAATCACAAAATGCATTGCTGCAGGATTCCCATCACCCTGGACAAACTCTCCAGAGTGCATGATAATTTGAGTAAGACACTGTAACTTAGAAGAGGAAGAGATCAAAGGCATATATTCGGTACAAGAAATTGACACCAACCAGCAAGGCTACTTGTGTAGATTTGGATGGAGTGTTACAGAAGACAATCCTTACTCTATAGAGGTCATAGTGTACTGTAGCTATTAGCTCCTTGCTTGAGCCAATCCTTAAATTTTGAGAGGAAAAAACACTGTTGTCAATATCCGGGAATGTTGCCTGTTTCATTCCATTCAAAAAGATCCTTTTCTTCCTCTACCATCACTAGTCAAGATAAACTTCTTTTAATTATAATATATTTATTTTTTTAATTATTGTACATCAGTGATGTTCCTTTCAATTCAACAATTTTTAATCATAGTTTTCACTATTACGTATATATTTATTTAATAAAAATATATCCCAGTTCAACAATGACAATTGACCCTCTCTGCTTTTTGGTTCTTTACCCTGGGCTAGTTTTCTAAATAATGGTTACAGCAGAATGTGATATTTCGATATTTCATCTTGAAGAAGTGATCAACTAGTGATTGTACAATTAAAAACCATGTGGCTGACACAAATTCATTGTTCACTTCATATTGTCAAAGTTTAATTTCTGCTTCTAGTGATGATCATATTTCTTATCTAGTTGAGTTTGAATCCCAAAATTTGGGATAGGCCTTTTTTGTGTTTGGCTTTGACCTTTTGCATTTTTCTTGGGTCCATTTTTGTTGACTGTAATTGGTTCTTCTCTTACCTTTTAGATTCTCTGGTTGTTGCTGTCAAACCAAAGCCACCAGTTAAACACATCCGAGATGGTTTTGACGACGACGACGACGACGATCTGGTTAGATTTGAGAACCGAGCAAATAGCTGCACTTGGCTGAATTTGGATTTTGTTCTAATTAGCTATCCAGGCACACTAAACTATTTCTTTCTTTCTCCTGCTTTCCTTAATTCCAGAAGTTTCAGCTTCCTCAGTTAAGTAGTGCATGGAAGAGGAAGCTATTCTCCTTCTTACGTGACAAATTGAAGTTGCCTGGTAAGCATAGCTGCATAAGGTTGATACTGGTCATGCTTCTTTTTCTTTTTTTATTCTCAGATATGAAAGGTTTTATCTAACCAATGCTTCTGTTGATATAGATATGCTTCTGATGGCAATTTTCTCTCTAACTCTGAAGGCATGGACCATTATTGTTACGTGGTTTATATTGGCGCCTGTTGCCCATCAATGGGGTTTGGGACCTTTATATGTAAGTTCACTTCATTTGCTAGGTTCTTT
Source organism: Diospyros kaki (assembly GCA_036245055.1). Lineage (NCBI taxonomy): Eukaryota > Viridiplantae > Streptophyta > Magnoliopsida > Ericales > Ebenaceae > Diospyros > Diospyros kaki. The sequence goes on from BSEG01000007.1 coordinate 34,176,386, forward strand.
TATTCTTACTAAGATATAGTAAATCATGTTTGTTTGTTTTGTGCTTTCACCATCTGCAATTAGATCGTACCGCTTTTAGTCTCTTTTGCTTCTCTGATTAAGGCTGTCATTATTCCTGATGTCTGTCATAGTAGTGGATTGTACCTAATGCTTCTACATGAAACTCTTGTTTCGCCTTCTTTTGTAAGTAGGCAAATTTCTTTTAATTAAGATCTTGAATTCGCAGTTTGTTGTTACTTAAGAGATGAATCCGTAGTTTCAGAATTTGTCTCCAACAACAGAATGACCTTAGGCTTGCTGTTGCTTAAAACCCAACAACTGTTTTCAGATTTGGGTTAAATGTGGCATTGGAAAAATAGCTAGAGAACATTTTTTACAGCTTAAGTGAAGTTGGATATATGGTTTCCCGTTTGAACTTTATCTTCTCAAAGGACGGCTGTGCTTATATAATCAAAAGTAATGTTAATTGTAGGAAGTTACATGTAATAACCTTATGTACATTAAGTAGCATATACGACAAAAAATATGCTAGTTCTTCATTTGAACTTCTTGCTTAAGAATGGGCTTTTCTGACACAATGCAACTGCATTCTAAGACTTATATTTTTGTATCAATATAAATTCAAATACAGCATAAGTTAATAGTTCAACCTAAATCTCATAATGAGATCCTAGACAAGCTTTATAGTTTATACCATGCATTGTATTAAGTATTAACCTATTAGGACAATATGCTAATTCACATGTGGGTTCAATTCTAATATTTATCCTCTCTAGTTCAGGTAGGCTAGCTCTATTTTCATTTTGAGAGTTAGGCAAACATGATAAACATAAAAAATATTTACATAAAGATGTCAACTTACCTGTGTCATATCCTCCCCAAACTCAGCGGTGTCAGGAGCTTATGTTATGTACTGGCCTACCATTTTCAACTAAACAATCTTTTTTCACACTTTTTTTTTGTTATTATTAACCACATCTCTGAACACCTATACCTGAAAGATGTAATATCCATTGAAGTAGAAGTGCCAAGGGAATACTTGGCAGCCATTCCCTGAAATTCCCTTTGATTTTACAAATACAAAGGATTAAGTATTAAACACATGCTGACAAGCAGCTGATGTGCAGAAACTGAAATAGCTCCTTCTCCTTGACTCTTACTTTTAGGGTTTTTACCAAATCACCTTTTTGGAGTCTCAGAATAATTGCCTCACTTCTTGCTTGGCACTGTTATGTGCAGATTCTTGCAACTGGCTTTGCTATCATTTTCCTTAATCTTGGACAGCGGCAGCATGGTGAAATGAGGTAGGTGTAACAATTGACTGATATAAAAGACGTTTAATATACTAGTTGCAATGAAAATAATGCATTCACCCATTCATTTTGTTACCCAGGTAATGCAGTTGATTTATCAATTTCTTTTAGAAGGGAAAAGAAAATAACTTGACCGTGATCTGCATTACAAATAGTGCAGTTGATTTCTCAATTTCTTTTACAGGGGAAAAAAAATAACTTGACAATGATCTGCAGTACAAATAGAGTGCTCTTTTCTTGAACAATTATCATAGGGAATAATTGAGCATTAGCTTACCTTTTCTTTATCCTGAATGTGTGCAGTGCATATTCCATCTTCAATGAGGATTTTCGAGAGCTCCCAGGGACCCTTAATGCTGATCGTCTTGACAGAGACATCAGAGCGGGCCAGTTTTGAGACTGTTAGGGCTACTCGTGGCATCTCCATGTGTATATGATGTATCTACAGATGGAACAGAGTTTCCTTTTGAAGGTATTTGCAATGATATTTTCTCTTCAAGTTCCCTCAAAGTCCCCCTTTGTACTCATCGTAGGTGATGAAAAAGGACTTGTTTGAAAGTGCAAAGCGAAACACCAAAATTTTGAGCTATGACAGGTTCTATCTGTAAAGGGGTTAGTCTGGAGAACAGACCCTAGCATAGGTTGTTTCTCTCTCATTTTTTTTAAGCTAATTAGAGGTTGTTTCTTTTGTCATTGAGCAAAACTTGTTTAAGAAAAGGAAAAGAAAAACTTGACTCGGATGCTTTGGTGTACAAGAAATTATAGCAAACAAGCAACTCTGTATATAGCGTGTTTAATTTCAGGATTCTTGCTTTTGGAAAGTGACAAAAAAATCTTCTACGGTCCTCTTGTGTCTTTTACTCAAAAAGTGGTTGTATGGATCAGTAACCAGTTTACCCAAAATAGTTGATTTGAAAAACCGCAAGGAAAATCATAGTTTGAAACCTGGACTTCATGCAAGGAAAATCTATTGAACTCAATGCTTGTGATCTGGAAAAGTTACTACCTTTCCTAAAATTGGATGCAGACCAATTTTGGTAAACAGGTTTCAAGAGTAAAGACCTCCGTATTTTGCTTGGAAGTATGTGGCTTGGTATGCTATAGGCATAGGATTTGGTCATATACCCTTCTTGTTGGCAACTTTCTTGGAATTTTCCTCTAGAAAGTATAGATAAATGGATAGAGCAGTTGTGTCTGCTGGAAGGGTTGAAGCAACTCTCACTTCTCTTGGTAATTTCGAAAGGCTTGATTAAGGAGGCTAGAGATTTTTATGGGATCCTTAATGTGTAGGCTGTTGGTTTGGGACTGTGATTAATTAAGAAGTCAAATGAAGATGGGTTTAGAATTGTGATTAATGAAGTAACCCGGGTCTTTACCTTTTCTTTTAATTCATTTCTTACTACTGTTAATTCTTTTCCATTTTGTCTTGTGCTTTATCCAAGTAGAATTATGATACACGAAAACCAGCATTGACCCGGTGGCAGTTGTTAGGCTTCAAACTTCTGTGGAAAATATATTTCTGTAGAAGTGGCCCATAATTGCAAAAAATGTAATAATAGTATCATTTTGGTGGCATTTATTTTATTTTGTCGGTACTATAATTGCGTAAGAATGTGGTTTCCCATGAAAGCATTGTACAGCTTTGGACATTTTATACAGTTGTCACAGGTGAGGTGAGGTGAGGCCCTGGCCACCCAACCTAAAAGTCTTGGTTAAGGAGCTCCTGGACTAAAATCCTATTGAATATAAAATTCAATTGCCTGGAGAGAAGGATAAAAGAAAACAACTTAAAAAAAGAAGCAAACAAAACTTTTAAATTTCAAATTAGAGAAAAGAAATCACAAGGGCCTGTTTAGTTGTTATTTGGAAAAAACAGTAAAGAACGCTGTTATCTGGACCGACATAATCAGCGTGATTGGTTGGGTAGACTTACTTGGTAATATTTTTTTATTTTTAAAGAGTTTATTGACGAGACTGGTTCTCATATATATATATGTGTGTGTGTGTGTGTGTGTAGGTCATTGTCAACGGTAGTAGAAGAAACACGGGTAAGTCCAAACTAAACCAAGCAGGCGTGACTGATGGCGGGTTAGGTAGAAAACCTCATTGGATCACTAAAATCATAGTTTGATTGATTTCCCTCTTTTCCTTTTGAATATTCTGAACCTTATTCACGCATTCATTCATAATTCATTTATTAGTCCATCCTGACTTTGACTTTTTTTTTTTTGTTTTTTCAATAAAAGCCTAAACCATTTATTATTACTGACATCATTATTCGTCTCTTTCTTTAATAAATATTTTCTTCTCAATGTAGTGCTAATCAATATGTCACATATGTCATTTGGCATCTAAATACTGCTATATGTTCTCATAATATTTTCTTTAAAAGTATTGTTATATTATTTTGGTCATCTTGTTCTATATGCATATGAGAAATGAGACCATGTGGTTGCATAGGATGCCATCTAGAAAAGTTTCCACTTCATGATATATAGAGTATTATATTAGGATATTGTGTAATTGCAGCATTAATTAGTCATTGGTGTATTACATTTATATATACGAGGGTGAGTATGCTCATATTTTATTTAATATATAGGTGTGAATATATTCATCATATGTTATAATATGATTCATGACTTTTATATAGTACTTTCGTACATCAATTATTTCTCTATATCATGCCTCATCCCTTTTTTAACCCTTATATCTTATGTTAATATATCTTATTTGTTTTGTATTCATATTTCCCCTGTCAATTGCCTTATAGCCCTCGAAAATGAATTGAAATTTATCCCATCATTTCTTTTGTGTTCATTCTCTTTACATTTTCAAGTAGTCAGAATTGGACTATTGAAATACAAAAATTCTCTTTACATGCTCTCCTAATACAATTTTGACCAAAGACCATGAACCCTGCATTTTCTGTAGGGTGATATTGACCACTTGTTAATTACAAATAAATTGAATATCCTTTTATCTAGAGGGAGGTTTGATCAAAACTTTTTAGTATTTTTTATTTATGCACTAGTACATTTAATTAATTAATAATATTTAATTTCATTAATTGTCTCATATATTATCAGGGACGAATCAAGGGGAAGGCATGGACTACGGCTAGTGCCAACCTTAGCCCTCCCTTAGATCTATCTTGTGAATTTAGCTCATTTAGGGGAGGGAAGACTCACACAATCTGTGAATCTAGAAATAGACAAACCCTTAAATCTGTCATTAGATTTGTCTGTTACTGATTTATTAAATTAAAGTTAGAAGGGTTGTCTAATAATTTATTATAATATATTCATTTAAATGGTTTTTTAAATTATTTTTATAATTTGTAATGTTGTAATTTTACTCTACAATATATATAAGTTGAAGGGCTATAATTTGTTAGGACTCTTAATAAGGATCTTATCTAAATGAATATATTGACTTTAATGTGTTCAAAGGGCAGCACAATCACAATATAAAGTAAAAAACCCGTATTACCCTTTAGAGGGAAAAAAATAAAATAAAAGTCTTTTGAGGAAAAAGTTTGAACAAAGAAGACATTATTCAACGAGGTCCGTCTCTCACGTTTTACGCGGGTGGGCCCCCCAAGAGTTTTGATTCCGTCACTGGTCGTTGACCAATGGATATGCCTAATTGCCCCCTCTCCAACGCCACCTTGCTTTTCTTTTCTTTCCTTTTTAAATTAATTTTAATAATAAATGTTATTTAAATACAAAATTTTAACATTTTATGTGGTATTTAATATTAATTTTATTAAAAATTATCATCACTAATTATATATTATATTATTAAGGATAAATTAGATTCTTATTTTTTAAATTTTACACTTTATAATAAAAATATTCATTGTACTTTTTGTATACTTTTAATTTTTATTATAATTCAATCAATTTTAATTTTTTGTTAACAAAAACTAACATAATATATATTAATTAATATAAATCTTAAAATAGTTAAATTTAAACTCAAAAATCATTCAAGTGATAAAAGAAATTAACAAAAAAAAATCACCGCAGCATGGACCGGGCTTGGGCTTGGGCTTGGGAGCAGGCCCATAGGGAAGGGCTTTCGGATTTGTGTCCACGCATACCGACCCAAACAAGAAAAGTGACAAAGGCACGCCCCGCAGCGTCAGGACACACAGACACAGGATCCCGCTTTCAACCTCCCGTTGACCAAATCAGGATCTTGGGGACTCGAAAATCATTTCCTTTTCCCACAAGGCTAAATGTGTCAATTCAATTCTAATTAAAATCCATTTATTCAAACACCACTTAAATGGATATATATATAGTTGATTTTAATTAATGATGCGACGTTAAGTTGAAAAACAGGAAATATGTCTACCTCATCGATTAAACTATTCAATTTTGGGTACTGTTCTCTTGAATTTTTGTCTCTTAAATTAAATAAATACTATGAAGCATCTTAAATCAGATGATAATTAAGTATGACGATGCCGTTTTTTAATATTTTTAAAATATTATTATTTGTGTGACAATATGCATAGGTATATAGGTCTAGCCTATAGAGATCTGCTGCTCCAAATCCAATGAGTAAATAAAAAGTTGAATATTATAAATATAAATTTATAATTAAGTTTATTGTTTATTTTTTAAAAATAATATATTTTAATTTTGAATACTTTATTTTTAATAAAAATATTTTATAATAATAAATACATAATTATTTAAAAAAACGACATTAGATATATATATATTTTAATTTTCGTATTTACTTCGTCAACCCGCAACAAAAATATTATTATAAAAACAAAAGCAGTCGCTGCTGCAATTACTTTCTTTATTTGCTGCTCTCTCTCTCTCTCTCTCTGTACTGTCTCTCCCTCTTCGCTCTTTGTGATGCTCGGAAGTTAGAATCAAATGTGATGGGAAGTGGTTTCTCACAGCTCTTCCCTTGCTTCAATCCGGCGGTGAACCGGCCGCGTCACCACCAGCCGCCGGACGTGATCTTCGAGGCATCCGAGCCCCTGGACGAAGCCCTAGGCCACTCCTTCTGCTACGTCCGCTCCTCCAATCGCTTTCTCTCTCCCACCGCCTCCGATCGCTTCGTTTCCCCCACTCAATCGCTTCGCTTCTCGCCATCGCACGAACCGGCGCCCAAGCCGAGACCGTCCGGTTGTCCGGAGACCGGGTTCAAGTCCATCTCCGGTGCTTCAGTCAGCGCCAACACTTCGACTCCCAGGACTGTCCTCAACCTGGACAATATTTACGACGATGCCACTGAGTGTGTTGGCCTTGGCGGCGGTGGCGTCAAGGCGAGCATCGTGAACGGCTTCGAGAGCACGTCGTCGTTTTGCGCCTTGCCGCTCCAGCCGGTTCCCCGGGGCGAACCTTCCGGTGCGATGGAGGGGGCGTTCTTCATGTCAGGTCCGATCGGGCGTGGGGCCCTCTCCGGGCCGCTCGAACCGATCGGTGGTTCGGATGCTGGCCCGGTTCCCTTCTCGGCGCCACTCGGCGAGGTTTACGCGAAGAAGAGGAGGAAAGGCATTTCGGGGATTCGGAAAGCGATCGCCAGGAACTTCTTGGAGAAGAAGCGGCCGTGGGTGGTGCCTGTGAGGAACTTCGCCGGCCAGAAAGATGTCGCCTCCGCCGCCGACGGCGCTGATTTGGGGGCCAAGGGGGAAAGTAATGTCCAGTGGGCATTGTGCAAGGCAGGTGAGGATCGGGTGCACGTGGTTGTATCGGAGGAGCATGGGTGGTTGTTTGTTGGGATTTATGATGGGTTTAACGGCCCTGATGCGCCGGAATTCTTGATGGGTAATCTGTACAAAGCTGTTTACAGTGAGCTAGAGGGATTGTTTTGGGATTGTGAGGAAGCCCGTGCCCAAGAAGGTGTAAATGTAGCTTCGGAAAATGCAGTGATTGCAGAGAACAGTAGCCAATTAATGGAAAAGATAGGTGGGGTGGTTGGGGATTGTGGAGAAATTCAATCAAATGGAAAACAATTAGAATCACAGTGCGACCAAGGATTTGCAAAAAAAGTGACATTCCAATCTGAACAGACTGAGACTAGGCGAAGGCGGCTATGGGAATTTCTTGCGGAAGATCACCCAGAATACGGCCTTGATCTGTCTGGTTCGGAAAGATTTGCATTTTCAGTAGATGATGCACTTAGTGTGGGCAATGCTGGCTCTGCTCTGAGTAGGCGATCGCTATTGTTATCTAAGTTGAAACATGGGCTGATTAAGCATAAGGAGAGTACCAAATTGTTTCCGTGGAGACTTGGTTTGGAAGCCAAAGAGAAAACTGAAGCTGAGAATAAAGTTGAGGAGAGATCCAACAGAAGTGGTAGGAAGCGGAAGGTTGGGCCTGTTGATCATGAATCAGTTTTGCGGGCAATGTCACGGGCTCTTGAATTAACTGAGCTTGCATTTCTTGACATGACAGATAAGGTTCTTGATAGCAATCCAGAGCTTGCCTTGATGGGTTCATGTTTATTAGTTGTGCTGATGAGAGATGAGGATGTCTATGTAATGAATGTTGGTGATAGCAGGGCTATTGTGGCACAATATGATCTTGAAGAGACAAGTACATGTACAGGGAGGGAGCATCTTGCTCACAATGGGTCAGCCGTGGAGGACATAATTGAGGAGTCCACATATATTGAAGAGAGGGTGACCAAGGAGGCAAATGAGTTCCCTACTCAAACTATGAAGTTAACTGCGTTGCAGTTGTCTACTGATCACAGTACAAGCATTGAAGAAGTGAGTGCTGAATTTGGTAGATCCTGAACTCATTCACAGTTATTAGTTTTACCCATGAGGAATTGGTTGGTTCTTAGGTACTGCTGTATCCTTTCAGTAAATTGATATTAATTTGATACAATTTGTCTTCTTGAAGTGCCCATGGAATACGGTATTCATCTTAGTTAATATCTCTGGAAAAAAGGTCTAGTTCTAACTTTGCTTAGAAAATCTAGATTTTGGCAAGCAGACCCAGGAGTTTATGAGAGCTTCTGACTTCAAAAGCTTAGAATGCAACTCTAATCTGCTCGATGGCTTTGCTATTTTAACATAATTTAGGGATATCAAATTTTAACCAGTAAAACAATAGGAACATACCGCACTTCAAATTCACCTCCTCATTACATGGTGTGAGTTAGTGAAAGGAGGACAACCATCAGTATTGATTTAGCAATCTTCATTTACATTTGAGATCTTCTATTTTCTACCTTTTTGCATATGATAAACAGCTCGGAGCTTCTGACAGGAACCAATCTAGTATTTTTTTCGCATTGAAAAAACATGTTAGCTTTGGGAACCTTAGGAAAGATAATTCTGTTTCTTTGGTGGTGCTCTTACAATTTGGGATAGAAGAGAGGAGCTGTCATTTGTGACCTGTTGTTGTGGGAAAATTCTACAAATCCCCAACAACTCTCAATTCAGTATGCCTTCTATTGTTTTCCTTGTCTATTGACTGTATAGTTCAGATCTCTTTGTATTTGAAGCATCACAGTTATGACATTTGTTGTGAACAATTGCATCTTAATGCTGATATGGTGAGGTTATTGCAGGATCTGCACATGGCTAGATTCTTACTCTCCGCCATCCCATAACCTTAGTTTCTTCAATAGTTTTTTCCATTTGTGTTGCATTCCCCATGGAATTGTTTCCATTACATACTAAGCTTTTAGTTTCTTGTTTATCCACTGTCTCACTAAATTGATCTTATGACAGCTGTACAAAATACTTGATGCAAACCCACTGATGTAGGACATATCTGATACTATGAAAATACCTACTGATTGGAGACTTATTTATGGCTAGAAATCTATGGAATGTTGTTGACAAGGCTAGGGTTTAGATATGTAATAGATTGGTGCAATTGGGAGGCAAAATGAGGCTGAAAAGATGAATTTGAGGGGCAGAAAACTGGTTTGGAAATAGGGTTACTAAAATAATATTCTAAAATTGAAGATTAGGAAAGAGAGGGAGAAATGGCTTCTAGGTATCACACTAGAATTAGAATTACATCACACAATTCAAAGAAGCTTAACATGCTCAGATAAAACTGTAGATAATTGTTCCATTTCACTACTAAATTAGAGAGATCATAATGGTATTTATAGAGCCCTACTAACCCTATTCCTACTAGGGTTAGGAAAATCCTTTTTTTATCTGGAAAACTAAATAAAAAACTGAAACTACTTATAATAAGATTAGGAAAAGACCATAAATAAAACGTGAGCACAAAATTGGAGTTACCAAAAGACCCTAGGAGCAATGTGTAGAATGACAAAAATACCTGATGCATAAAACATCAAAACTAAACCTAATAAAGCTTCTAGGAGGGTCATTTTCCATCTAAAATATCTCATATCAATGTTTTGGCCTTGGAACCAGTTTTAGGACACCTCTTATATTATTAGTCTTTACAGGTTGCTGCCAATGTCCTCCATCCCCAACCTAGGTATGCCTAAAAATTGTTGTCAGAGGTCTTCTAACAGATCATGCTGTTGGCAGAAAAGTTTATTATGAAACCTTAAATGGCCCCACATGGATCCTATTCTTCCTTGTAATAGTTAAGTAGATTTGGAGTTAAGGTAGTCCCCTTGATAGTGCTACTGAACTCGCTAAGCTTTGTTCACTTGGAACTTGGAAGCAATAAAATTATTCATGGCTTTAGTTTGCCTCTTTAGTGGCTTCTTACCTCCTTTCCTTACCGTTATTACTAGTATTGATCCCATCTGTTTCTGTCATTTTTCTAATGCAAGGGATGGGTGTGATTTGAGGAAACTTCCTAGTAAACTTCCATTTATTGCAGAATGCTTTCCTTGATATTGAATCTCTCCTTGATCTTGATGGATGTTGTGTAGGTAGGTTGAACTATTGCTGAGATTATTTCCACTGCTTGATTTGGTGCTAAATTTGACACGGATCATTGGTCCTTTGGTTGAAGCTTCAGGATTTCTAGTAAATTCCTTCTCCTTCTTGAGATACTTTCTAGGCTCCAAGTTTTACTTTGGATCAAATGTGAGAAAAGTTTTCGAAACATAGAGGTTGAGAAGCTTTTGTATCATGTATATGTAGTATGTAACCTTTCTCCTCTTGCCTTTTGGTTTTTGTACCATTGGGTGAAGCTCACTATAGATCTTTAAGGTAACAACTGCTATTGAGGCAGGTGGATCCTATGGGAGGAACAAACCTGCTAATATGCTCCATGTCCAGCTGTGCTTTTTCTATTTTTTAGAGTTTTCCTTTTGTTTTTTCTTGGAGCTCTACTGATATACTAAAAAAAAAAAGGCAGGCCCTCTTAAATAAACTATTTCTAATATTTTTCTTTCTTGAATTTATTTATGTTGACTCACTATTGAATTAGGTCACATGTTTTGACAAGAATTTAGTCTTCCTGCTGAAAGCTGCAATGTTATAGTGACCACATTTTACTTTACATAACAATATGCATTTGTCATATCAGGATGGCCAATTTTGAGGCCAACCTATTAACCAAGCGCTTTATGGCATATGTCAAGCTTTTCTGCATTATGAACTTACTTTGATATTTATATGAAAAAAAAATCTGAACTTTGTTTTGTTGTTGTCTTTCTACTTTTAAGAGAACATCTTTCAGTTAGATGATTGTCTGTTATCATCTATATGCATGCCACCATGCCATTTAAGTTGAATGCTCTAATCTTATCCAATCTCTTCCTGAGAATGCGCACCTTTTTGCCCGTGTATTTCTTAACGGCATTGCATTCCATGTTTAATCCTTTGTAGTAATTGTGGTACATCATTCCACATTCTCAATGTGAAGCTTTATTCAACAGTCCCTTGATGATATTACATATTTTTCTTGAAAAAATTTGTGTTAAATGTTTTACACCCATATTTAATTCTTTGGACATGCTAGAGGTACGTTGGAAGTTGGAATTGGAACTCTGTGGTTTGGGATGGGCATCCTTCTGATAACCCTATCTAATATATAAATGACCTAATCCAATGGTCTGAGCCCATGATGAGGTAGGTTGGGAACACGAGATGAATAAGTTCACTTTTGAGTTTGTAAATAAGATTTAAACCAATCCAAAGAACTAGGGTCCGTCCATCCAAGTCTCAGAAATCAAATACCAACACCTCAATGTGGACTGCCACTTACTTGACCAGCTTAACATTTAGCCTGTTTGCCATGCGTGGTCCACTAGCCTTGCTAGAAACTCTGTTCTCATAATTGCTTTTATAAAAGATGGAGGTCATCTCATACCTTTTCTCAAGCAATGTGGAACTGTGCTCTGATCTACATGGAGTGCCTAAAGCTAGGATGGTTACTCACTGAGTTCCACATCAATTAGACATCATATTTTTATATATGAAACTTGGGAATGATGGAAAAATGATTTATACAAACCTTGGGCTGGGTCTGGAGTGTCGAAACTGAATGCCATCACTGACTGTACCTGAGCATCCCATTCTCATTCCAATGAGGCTGTATCAAGGCATTGCAGAATTGGGAAAAATTAGCATAGCTAGCTGGAAAGTTCTTGTTTGATGTTTTCCTTGTTTCTTAGTTCATGTTTTTTTGTTTTGTTGATTATGATAATTTCATTTTAGTTAGTTTTTCTATTGTATTCTTGGAGCGGCATAGCTGGGATTTTCTAAGAAATCACTCTTCACATTAATTAATGCAGGAAATTACAAGAATCAAGAAAGAACACCCAGATGACAGTCAGTGTATTGTCAACGACAGAGTAAAAGGTCGTCTTAAAGTTACCCGTGCATTTGGAGCTGGCTTTCTGAAACAGGTTTGTTAATTATTTATGTCACTGTTACATGTCAACGACTTCCTGCTATGACAACAAAGGTTCAACACCCGCACCCCCCCCCCTCCCCCACCCAAAAAAAAAAAAAAAAAAAAACCACCCACCACCAACAAAAAAAAAAAAAACAAGAAAAGAAAGAGAGATAGAAATGGAAAGCAGAAAACAATTTGAGCACAATTTTCTAAAGAAATTGCCCAATATTCTCTAATTCAGAAAGTCTTCTTTCACTTTGATGGTATAAACCCCTTTTTCCTTTCGATTGATGTTTTCATTTTTTGATAATATAGTTAAAATCAAAACAAAAGTAGTTTGCTTGGTTACCTCCCTTCCTTGCGTCATTGGGATGGTGTACAGTGTTGGTAATCACTTCTCTTATGTATGCCTACCAAGCCAATGATTAGATCCTATGACTGCTTCTATGCCAACCTCTTGACCATCACTGCACTCCTGCGTAATAAGTTGATGATATTCCTTGAAATATTCAGATGCTGATATGCATAGCAAGATTGCTAATTTGCAGTTTATTTGCTTTCCTATTTTTGGAGTCAAACTGTGTTGAACAGGGACTTGTGAATGTACATGTTTGATGCTACTTTTACATTGCAAAGTAAAGAACTGATATCAAAGTAAGAGATGTAAAACAGTTACGAGGCCCTTTTAATGAAAATTATGAGTGTTAATGAGTTCCTTTTATAAAGACTTGACAGGCAGAAGAAAAAGGAGTGTTCTAGAGCCTGAGAAATATGCATTTGTGCTTTTTATTTAAATTCTACTAGGAAAAAAAGTACATATGGATTTATTGTCATGTGCGAGGCATTACGTGTATAATTATAGATTCCTAGCTATAAAACATATGGTTGCCATATGTATCATGCATGTCTCATTGCCAACTTAAATTGTCTGTCTCCCAAATGCCTTAAAAGGTGAACCCAGTGCACAAGGTTCCCACATTGTGAGCTTCGGGAAGGTCAATCACATGCAGCCTTACCCTTAGAGAAGAGTCTGTTTCCTGACTTGAACTTGCCACCTCCAGGTCACAATGAAGCAACCTTACTGTTCCGCCGAGGCTTACCTTCTCTCTCTCAAATGTGTTACGATGGTGAATTTTTTTGGTGTCTTTGAATTTTGAAAATTTGAGGCATGATTGTTAACCATCTGACAGAGATGCTTTTTCTTGAATATTGAGCACCAGAGAGATATCATCTTATGTCTGACTTTGACAGTATCCTTTTCCCCTAAGAAGGGTCAAAATGACTGCTCCATAATGCTGAAGAGAACTTAACTTTTAGTATCAAATGAAGTTTGCTGTAATCATCAAGTTGGTATGTTGCTTATATTCTGAAATGCAATATAAATGTCTTGCATAAGTCAAGTTCACAATTTCAAATACGTTTCTTAGGATATCCACGTCATTTCATCTAGAAAATGGCAATTAAATGATGTTCTTGACATGTATTTGGTGCAGCCCAAGTTGAATGATGCATTATTGGAAATGTTCCGCAATGAGTACATTGGAACTGCGCCATACTTATCCTGTTCTCCATCTCTTTGTCACCACCAGCTCTGTCCAAGAGATCAATTTTTAGTCCTGTCATCTGATGGATTATATCAGTACTTGAGTAATCAGGAAGTGGTCTCTCATGTTGAGAGTTTTATGGAGAGGTTTCCAGATGGAGACCCTGCACAGTACCTAATAGAGGAACTTCTTTTGCGTGCAGCCAAGAAAGCTGGTAATTTCTTAACCTCATTCCGTGTCTGTCTTGCATTATTGATCATTTTTCTTGCATGCCTTCCAAACTAGCTAGGTCATATCTGAGAGAGGCATACACGTTTCGCACTTAGAATTGGTTAACTACAAAATTTGTAGGATCTAAATGATGCTGATCTTGGTTGAGCATATCTAATCAAATGACTTACACACTTTTGTTATCCAGCTGTATGCTTATTAGTTGCATGGTGGTTCTAGAGTCTTTCTTCAGACATGCTGTATGTTCTATCAGTTTGTTAAGCATCAGTGTTACAGTATTCTTTACTCTCTTTTTGTAATGGTCTTTTGTTTGGATTTTTGAGAGATTTTCCTTCTTTTTGCTCAATTTCTCATGGTTTCTTGTTTTGTACTTCTTTGGGTATGTCCGTTCTCAATGGGTGAAGCTCCCCACTTTGCAAGGATCATATTTTCCTGCAGCATTCCCCCTGCCTTCTCTAGATATGTTTGTATATGATAAAAATGCATGGGACAGATGCAGGATACATCATTTACATGACTTGATAGATTTTCAGCCTACAAGAGGGACATGTGTGTGAGACTACCGATGCATTATTATAATGACATGCATGTGGTAGTTTTATATTCCTGATAGAACAAAGGCATCTAGCTTAAGTCCTGGTCTGATGGCCTCTTTAACTCCTGCATATTGGTTAAAGGGGATGGAAAGTTGGGGACAAGGAAGACACCTCCTAAAGGGTCATGATTTGCCTAAACCTCTATACACAAGGCCAGGATCTCCCACAAGCTGTTCAGTGTTTGTACTATGAGAGTTCTGGGATCTCTGTAGCTTAGTGGCTTAAGAGACCAGTTCTCCTTGGCACTGTCACCCGAATGGGTGCTGAGTGTCACTGAAAAGGCAAGTTAGACTTGAAGAGGGATGTTTCACCATTATCCAGACAATTTGAAATCTATTTTAATCCATTTAGCCATGGATGTTAAAGGTGCGCCTAGGCACCAGTTCAGCGCCTTGACTGGGCTGAGGCGATGCATTTTCTGGGAGGCCCTCGCCTTGCACGGCGAGGTGCTGGGGTGCTAGGCGCGCCTCATGAAACTTAGGTTTTATTTAAAACCTTGGCAGCCCAAGTTTTAAATAAAAACTTCAAGCCAGCCGCTGAAAACACTCCCATCTTCCTCTTGAGTCCCCGACGTCACTCCCATCTTCTCCCTCTCCTTCCAACCTTCAAGCCAGCTGCCGGAAACACCTTGGGAGCCGCCGGAAACACCCTCCTCAAGCTGTCCAGCCGCTGGAAACTCCCATCTTCTCCAGCGCCAGCCGCCAATTGGCCCGATCTTCCTCTCCTCGTTGCTGTCAAGCCACGCCCGCCTCCTCTCTTCCTCTCCTCTCCTCTGCTCGCAGCTCACGGCTCACTCTCCTCTTTTCATCTCCTCTCTTCTCCTCTACTCGCAGCTCACGGCTCACGCTCTTCTCCTCTCTTCTCTTCTGCTCTTCAAGCTGTCAGGCAGCCCGCTGCCCACCGAAACCAGCTGCCATTCTTGGTTCCAGCCTCCCCTCTTCTCGGTTCCAGCCTGCTTTTGTGAGTTCTTTACTTGTTTTATTTGATTATTTCTTGCCTACTTGCTTAATTTCTCTTGCTGGTTGCTGCTCTCTTTATACGGTTGTTGTTTTCTTCTTGTTGTTTCTAGTTTAGAATTTGCATGATGAATGAATCAAGTTTGATGTTGTTAGTTTAGAATTTGAAGATGATGAATCATGAATGATATGCATGTGTTATTATTGATAATTTGATAGTTGTTTATGATTTTACAAGATTTTGAGTTTTTTTTTCTAAAAGGTGTGCCTTGCTTCGCAAAGGCGTGCCTTGTCTCATGCGCCTCGCGCCTCAGACTTTAGGACCCTTTGCGCTTCGATGCGCCTTTCGCCTTTCAAAACTATGCATTTAGCAATGGATTTATAAAGTGAGTGCTTAATTTCTGGATGGTTAGCATCATCTGGGTTCTATTTTATCCTGGTTAAGATCCTGATATCCCTTGACAGACCAAATTTAAGACTAATGTCACTATTTGCGTTTTTTTCCTTGGGGGGTGGAGTTAAGCACCAATTTGGATCTTGCATCTTTATGTGAGGTTTTCTCTTCCTCTCCTCCCATTTCTCTCTTTCTCCAGTCAGGTTGTTTTGTCTTTCATGTGGTCATCGATCACCTTATTCCTGTTAGAGCCATCAATTACAATGTCTTACAACTGTTTTTCATTTGGAAGGAAACCAGACCCCTGACCATGATTGTTGTGAGCTTTTGGTATTGAAGAAGCTATATACAAAACAAATGTGGCCTTTTATGCAATTTCAAGAGTAATGGTCTGCCCTTCTGAGGATGAGATGATGATTCAAGCTGATAGGAAAAGGAGAGGTGGGGTAGATTAATAATTGTTTAGTAACTTAGTTGGAAACCAAATTCTGGGTTACTTTTTATTAAGGATGGACAAAAGTATGTTGTTCTTCTATAAGATGGTGAATGCTCATAGGAGGAGGTATAATCATGTAGGGAGATTGGTGGTGGCAGGAGAAGATATGTTAAGGGAGGACTTAATTTCAAATGGTATAATTTAGTATTATAGTAGATTGTATATGAAAGAGGAAGAATTTGGACTGGTTCTACTGGGTCTTAATTTTAAGTTTATTTTGGGAGTATAGAAAGGACTGACTAGACGGGCCCTGTCTAGGGGATACTTGAAGCAATAAAAAGATGCCTTGGTGAGAAACTTACTGGCTGGGGCTTTTAAGGCAAGTAAGAGGGAAGGATTGGCTTTGGTTTCTCATTACTCTTTTCAGAGGACACATTGATTTCTGTGAAGGTCTAGCAAAAGGTGAGATTATTCCTCTGGGGGTTATGTAGGGATAGCAACTCTGGCTAGGATTCTAGAGTGCAAGATTGGGATTTTCACTTACCTATGGCCTCCCCTTGGATCCACGTTTAAATCTAAATGGGGTTGGATGGCATTATTGAGAAATGAGAGGAGACTGGCCTTGTGAAAGAGACTATCTTTTGAGACAAATTGGCTTACCCTTATGAAGAACACCCTGTCTGGTATCCCACATACATTTATGATCCTCATATCTGTGGTTAGTTGTTTAGAGAAACTGCAGTTAGTAGATCAGAGAAGTTGTGGAGAGACTTTTAATGGGGCGTTATAGGGGACAAGCCAATTACGTTAACTGGAGAAAGATATGCACACTTGTAACTGGAGAGGGCCTTTGTACTAGGAAGCTTGGTTTGTTCAACAGGGCCTAATCAGTACATGTCTCTGGAGATTTGGAAGTGAACCCAATAGGCAGTAGAGAAAAGTTGTTGGCTTAGGAAGTATTGTAATTGGGGATTGGTCTATCTACTTCTGTGGGAGGGATCTAGGATCTATAATTGGTTAGCATTAGTGATCAAGATATTTCTGTCAATGATTTTTACATCAAACTCCAGAAGGCATAGTTTACTCATAGCAATTTAGGCACAACCACCCAGACTAGGAACTTGAATCCATGATTGTTTTTTTTCGCCTTTTTGATTGGTTCAGGGTCAACACCTTTTTGGGGAGGGTGAGAGTTCAGTATGGTATCCATCAAAAGGAGGGATCTTTACCAGAGGGATCTTTGTAAGTAGGTATTCCTTGGAAGGCTCTGTGGAGATAGGAGTACTGCTTGGGTTACCCTTCTTTATTTGTACTACATCACTTGGTTATATGCCTACTATGGATAACTAGAAGAGAAAAAGACAATTTATAGCAGATAGCAGTTTTTCATTCGAGAAGGAATAGGGAATCAGTTCATATTCTCTGGCATTGCTATGTGCCATGTCAATCCTGGAGAACAAACCTTCACTTAACCAAATATAATAATTGGCTTAGCACATGCCAGATTAAACCTGATAAACTTCCTCGTGATGAAAATGAGGATAGTTTTTGGTAGCAAAACTGAGTTCAAATGTTATCTGTACATTGTATGTGAATAGAAAGAAGTTGTACTATGGCGTGTACTGTTATTCTTTTTGAATCAGGACTCTCGAGGTTTGGGTTACTTGCATTTCTGGTTACCCAATAATGTGTTTGTCCCAAGGAGCCTGAATTCATTTCGTACTCAAGTGTATCATTTTTTCATGGCTGGTCTTGTCGAAGTTGCTTGAATCATGTATTAATTTGGGCTAAGCTGTATTTCATCTCCTTTACTGTTACCGAACCATTATCCATAGTATTACAACACCTGCAGAACACTTCAACCCTGTCTGGGTGATGCCTTAATTACCTGTCGACTGTCAGGCATGCCAAACAATTCAGTTAGCTCTTGCTTATGTCATAGTATGGTCATTCTCGCACATAACCTGCTCAGAGCAACTTAAAACTGTTTCTTAAACTTGGCTTGCCTTTTGAGGGGTTGATGCATTTACATACTGTTCCTAGTTTCTAAAAACAGTCTACCCGTTTGTGACTTATTTGATGTTGTATACAGGAATGGAATTCCATGAATTGCTGGACATCCCGCAGGGTGATCGTAGAAAATATCACGACGATGTAACTGTGATGGTGATATCACTTGAAGGAAGAATTTGGAAGTCATCAGGAAAATACCTTTGAGACCTTCACAAAATGTCTCAACTGGCGATAGGTTCTTTGTACAAGTCAAGGTGCAGCTTTGATCTTAAGCTGTGGCGTTTTGCCAACAGTTAAGAAGTCTCAAATCTGACCCTCTTTTCTGGGTCCACATCGCGCCATAACCATACAATGAAAGGCGGGAACCCAGTGATGATGGAGAAGGCCAATGTTGAATATTCATCAACATTCAATGATGATGCCAAGACATATAGGTTTCAGGTCCCAAAAATAGGAATTTTGTAGGTGGAATTGATGGGAACTTCCTTAGCTAAAGAGAACCCTTGTTTCCTTCTTTCTCTCTTGCCTTCTCTTTTTTAAGATTTTGCACAGATGGAGGGGGTTCTTCTCATTTATTTCTCTTTCTTATTTATAGTGAAAAGATGTGCATGTAATTTGGGGGCTTAGATATCCTTACAGAATTTGGGCTTTTTCCCTTGTCCAACGAGATCATCATCTGTAACCTTGCTGTAACTTTGTTGGTGAATTCTCACCAATGCAGTTTACAAGAGTAGGATTGATTATTGCATCCATGCCTATGAACCATTGCTGACAGACTAGAATTATGCTCATCATCCTAATGGACTGACTACAGACCATAACAGGGAATTTAAGTTAGGAATTTATAGGTGTATTCTCAAATAAAAAATTTGAAACAAAGTTACAAATAGGCAATAGCCTGCAAATGAATTGAATAGCATTCCGACTTTACTGCAGCTATTGCTTCCGTAATTAGTTACTATTGGTTCAGTCTTGTTTCGTCATCTACTCTGGTAGCAAGAGATGGAACTCTTGATTGTGCCCACGATATGATTTCTTCTCTGCTTGAGATGAAAATGCCAGCTTTGTCTTCACTCTGCCTAAATGGGGCAGCTAGTTCCTTCACATGGGATTCAAAAGCACAACCCAGTCCTTGAGAGTACTTGTGGGTACCTGCTCCAGTACTTGCGGAAAACAGGTCAGGCAATGGTTCTTGGCGCCGAACCATTTGTGTTAGAGTGCCCATCCATTCTTCGAGTGCAGTTTGTGCCGCGCCCACAGACAGTGATCGAACATTCAGCCGCCATTCTTCAGATGTCTTCGTATGCAAACCCGGGTACAAGCCATGTGCAGAACCCAAATAGAGCAGCTCGTGGGCTCTCTCATGGAGGTTCCTCTTTCGACATACATCAATCAAGCAATTGCAGAAGGGTCTCCGAGCATCAACTGCAGTTGCACCGAGTATGCTTCTTAACTCCTCTTTGATTGTGTCAAAACTAGTCTTATCTTCCCCTAGCAATTTGATGAATGCAACCAATTCTGGATTTGCATGCTGTAAACAAGCAAGAACCTTACTTACATCTTCGCCGTCCTCGCAGTAGGACACAACAGACAACAAGCAGCCACACAGCCGATCATCTGGCCTGATACCCCTTTCCATTGACACTTCAAAAACCCTAACCAATTCATCAATTTTCTTGGCTTTCCCCAAGCATTGGATCAAACAAGTGCATCCCATAACATTCAGCTCAACACTTAACTCAGACATTTCCCTGAACAACCCCATTGCCTTATCCATCTTGCCCCCACTGCCATAGATGTTGAGCATTGCAGTGTAGCTCCAACTATCCGGTTTACAATGCTCTGATCCCTTCATATCCTCGAACAATCTCTCCGCATCCTCCTCCAACCCGAGATCAGCACACATGCTCAACAATGTGTTGTACAAAATGAAATCCATCACCCACCCATTCAACCTCATTCTCTTCCACAGCTCCAGCGCATCTCGAGCCCATCTAGCCTTGCCATAAATCTTCACCAGCGCGGTTAGTGTTTTTGCGTCTGGGGTGACTCCTGAATCCACCATTTCCTCAAACAAGCTTCTAGCCAAGCCAGGCTTCCCGGCCTTGCCCATTGCTTCCAGCAATGTATTGTACACAACCAAATTAGGCTGCACCCCAAGTGACTTCATCTCTTGCAACACGTACCTAATTCCATCATAATCCCCAGCTTCACCAAACATCTTCCCCAACACGGCAAAAGCAATGGGGTCAGGTTTCCACCCACTGGCCCTCCCTCTCTCATACAAACTCATCACCTCCTCAACCTTCCCCAGTTTAGCATACACATCCAGCACAGCGGAATAGGTGACCTCATCAGGCATCAGACCAGTCTTGTACATCCTCTCAAACCACTCCACAGCCTTGTCAAAAAGATCGCACCTTTTGGCACAAGTGATAATGGTGGAATATGTGATGTTATCAAGCTCAACTCCATTGTTTATCATATCATAAGCAAGGCCTTCTATCAGGTGAAACTGCCTACCAAACCTCAATGACTTCATTGTGACATTGTAGAATATCGTTTCCATAGGAAACAAGTTCTGGGTCTTGATCCAATTGAAGAAGAGAAGGGTCTTCTGCCATGGCCTCAAGCTGTTGAGCACCAAAAGTGCATTTTCCCTGTTGGGTGGATGTGGGATTTTCTCAATGACAGCCAAGAAAGCAGCTTCAGAGGAGTCACAGTCATTGAGCTTCTGGGCAAAGAGCCTGAGCTCCCTGATTTGGGGATTGTAAGAGTGCTGAGTCCTCCTCTGGCGCTGGAGGCTCAGCACAGAGGGTTTGGGTCTAGTGGGGTTGACCCAGGTGGATTTGGGCTTGACTAGGAGATGGGTTTTGGGGGATTGTTCCTTGGTTGGAGTGTCGGAGAGGATGGTAGTGGAGATTGGCCGGAGTTGGTCGGATAAAGAAGGGTTTTGGTGGCGGCCCTCAGCCAAATCTGGCGGCGGAGGCTTTGGAGGGGATTTTGAGGAGGAGCTACAAGAGATGGTGAATCTTCTGGTTTGAAGCCTAGAGGGAAGGTGAATTGGGCGAGTTGTGTCTGAAGTGTGTCGTATCCGGCAGTTGATGTCTAAGGTTGTGGAAAGAGTTGCAGCCATGGCGATAAACAGAGAGAGGAAGGGTTTGCTTCAGAAATCTCTCTCTCTCTCTCTCTCTCTCTCTCTGTATTTGTCCGGGAATGTGTGAGATTTTGTGCGTGCGGGGATAGGATCTTATCTCGACCCAACGCAACGGTGAGGACGAGAAAATAAATAAACGGGTAAATGAGTGAGCAAAAATGGATAATAAAATGATGGGTCTGAATCTGATCATCCAACAAATTGGATTTGGGGGTCTTAGGAATAGGAATGAATAGGGTCCTACAACAATTTTCTTACAAATCTTACCTTTTTCTATTATTTATACTTATAATCCCCTCTTTCCCTTCATTCTCCATATTGCTTATATGCAATCCTATGCAATTATTCTATTCTATCTAGTCTGTAGCCTGTAAAGTGTAAACCATTAGATCCACTACTGATGGATTTGAGATAGCTTAGCCCAATACCAATTCATTTGGGCTTGGGCCATGTTCTAATCACAACAAGACATCACTACAAAATAACAGATCCACGGAAAACCTGTGTTATAAGATGGCCCTGAGAATGAGACCCCTTGGAATAAATGAATTTCACATTTTTTTTTGGTATTTATTTTTTATTTTAAATTTTTAAAAAATATGTGAATTTCAATTTCATTAAATTGAACATAACTATTAAATTCTATTAAAATAGATTAAATTTGTCAAGAACTTAACAAATTTTATGAACAAAAATATCTATAAAATTTGTTTTCTGATGTCTTTTTCACTTATCTTGTATCCTACCTGCTCGAGATTGTGTTGTTCTCATGAAGGAAATGCCTTTCTCTATGGAGAAGGAGTTCTCTCGATGAAAATGAAAGAATAACCTTCTTTTAGAGGAATAACCATCACACGGAAACATACCAGCAAAGACCCGATTGAGTTATTCTCCCAGGGAACAACAAGGGAAACCTTATCTCAAACAACTATACCCTGTCATTACCCTCACCTCAAAAGTTCACCTTCTCCTAAAATACTCCTCCGTTGGGGAGGAAGGGAGAGGGGTTCTCACCAGGCTCTTTCCATTCTTATCCTGGGACAACAACTTGCACCCTCTTTGCTTGCGTGCATTGTTTTGCTTTTGATGATTAAAAATTTTATATATCTGGATCTTCAAAATGAAACATAAAAATCATACCAAAGGATATTTATTCCAAATGTGTTTTCAATATATATACACAAAATCTTTTGTGGCATGAAGTCTAAATTAAAAAATAATATTAATGTTCTTTAAGGATTTGTTAAGTTGAATGATTTAGAGTGTGTCAAAATATTTTGAAAAGGATAAAACACTCTCTTGAAAACACTTAGGCAAAACTGTCGACTTTTGTTGAAAAAAGTTGAACATTTTGTGCCTTCAATTATGGGCCGATGAAAGCAAAGGGAAAACTGTTGACCTATTTGCAAAAAAAGTTAACCAATTTTACTCTTATGCAAAAAGAAGTCGATTGTTCTTGCAAATTGTCGATAAGGCAAATTTTCACTCTTTGTACCTTTTACGTAAGTTACAAAAGAATCAATCATTATTGTATAATGTCAAAAGTTTCTCAAAACTATTGATTTGTTGTCAAACCAATCGATTGATTTTCTAAAGAAGTCGACTTCTTTTAAAAAGAAGTTGAATGTTTGCCCAAAGCTATAAGTTGTTTTTAAATTTTTCAATGAAAATAGTCGACTGATTTAAAAAATTGTCAACAATTTTTTCACTGTTTAAGTGGCTAGTTTTTACTGGCATAAAATATGTCCAATTTTTTCACTGTTTAAGCTCGTTAAATGGCTAATTAATTTAAAGGATAGACGAAAGATATAAATACCATACGAATGATGCACTAGAAGAGGTTGCCAACACATACAAAGCTTACAATTGCTCACATCCTTGATTATAGTGCTTAATCTTTCAATCTTTCTCTCAACCAAGTCTGTATATCATTTGTCATACTTTGTTAAAGGTTTGTTGTATATTTTAGAGAGATTTTGTAACTGAGATTTGTAACTCTCATATCATTCTACTTGTAAATTATATTATAATTCCTAGCCATTTAGTAGATGGCCTACTTGATTATAAGTAGAAAACTGTAATTTCTTATCTGATTACTAGATAGCCTACTTGGTTTCAAGTAAGAAGTTATAGTGGATTTGTAAAATCTCCAACAAGTAGTTAGGGGAGTGGATATGTTGTCGGATTTGCCAAACCATGATAAATTTTTGTGTCTATCTCTTTACTTGCTTTCAATTTCTTACGGTGGATATGTTGTCGGATTTGCCAAACCATGATAAATTTTTGTGTCTATCTCTTTACTTGCTTTCAATTTCTTACGGTTTGGAAATCTTAATTTATATTGACTATTTTATTGCACTAAAAACTTATTTTTACTTATAAAGTTGTTAAAAATCTCCACATACTTTTATTCATCCACCTCTTAGGTGTGTGGTGACATAATTGTACCAATCTAACAATTGGTATCAAAGACAATCCCTTATGCTTTTATAGGTTTAATCACCTAAGGGAGATCCTAGAATGACACACCTCTTTGGATCACAGCAAACAAAAGGACAAAGCACCTTTATACCCCCCCTCTCTTTGACAACACCAATTATGAGTATTGAAAAAAAGAGGATATCTTGTTTTCTTATGCAATTAATCAATATTTTGTAAACTATTATGGATGGAGTGGTATTGCCAAAAATGGAGAATATAGAGGAATGTATTGATAAGGAAAGAAAAACCGTAAAAATCAATGTCAAAGCCATGAACACACTGTTCTATGCACTGTGTCGCAAAGAATTCAATCGTGTATCAACTTGCAAGGTAGCCAAAGAAATATGGGACAAGTTGGAGGTTACACACAAAGGAACAAAACATGTAAAATATACAAAAATAAATTTGCTAAGTCATGATTATGAATTGTTCTCTACGAATGATGAAGAGACAATTAAAGATATGTTCACATGACTCAATAACATTGTCCCCGGTCTGGAATCGCTAGAAAAAATCTACTCAAATGGTGAGAAGGTGAGAAAAATCCTAAGAAACTTATTGAGGGCTTGGGATAGGTAACCACTATAATTGAAGCTAAAGACTTAGATACATTGTCCTTTGATAACCCTACTTGGTTCTCTAATGACTCATGAAAGCATGCTAAAAAGGGATGTTGAAGAAAAACAAAACAAAAAAAATCTTGCTTTCAAAGTTGAAAAAAGCAAAATGAAATTGTAGATAGTGATAATAAGGATATTGTTTATTAACTAGAAAATTTAATAGATTTTTTAAAAGAGGAAAATTTAATCAAAAAAAGAATTTCAAGAAGATAAGGATCACAAAAAAGAAATCACTACTAATGAAATTTGATGCTATGAGTGTAAGAAGATAGGTCATATAAAGATGGAGTGTCCTTTTTTAAAGAAGAGCTCAAAGAAAGGCAAGAAGAAAGCCCTTGCCGCTTGGAATGATAAGGAATCATCATCAAGGGATGAATCAAATGACTAAGAAATGGTCAATCTTTGTCTTATGGCCAACGAAAATGATGAGGTATCATCTAACACCTCAAATCTCTCTAGTTCAAAATTTATATTGAATAAACTATATGTTGTATTTAATGAACTAGTAGTAAATTTGAAAAAGTAAGTTTGAAAAATCACTTATTCAAAAGGAAAATCAAATTTCTTCTTCATAGTTTATTCAAAAAGAAAATTAAAGCTCTTGAAGAAGAGATAATTTTGTTGAAAAAGAAAAAAGATACTTTAAATAATGAATAGAAAACTTTGAGTGATGAAAAAGAAAGTCTTCAAAAACAAAAACAAAATTTAGATTTGAAAGGTTTTTTTGAAAAATTGGTGGAAGGGAAAAAAAGCTTGAGATGATACTAGGAAATCTTAAAAGGTTAGTTTACCTTTGATTTAAAAGTACATATAAGAAAAATTACTTATATTTTAGCATTTATGTTATATGTTTACTACCCCTTTATATCCATAACTCATACTGTTGTGTTCGAGAAAAACTTGCCTTTTCCTTACTCTCATAAATTGGGGAGTCGATATCACTATGTAATCTCATGACAAAGAGACATTCCTATGCTATCTAAAGCGATCGTGTTGTACACACAACAATCCTTTTATAAGCCAAAAGTATGGTACTCAATCTTGTCTTTTCATTTTTACCCTAACTCAATTGGTTGGCAAGTTCAAGGAAAGCATGATAAAATTACAAATTACCAGGTACCATTACCTTATCTCATATTTTACATTATTTATCTTTTTGTTTGATTATTTGCATTTTCATTCATACACAAAATGAAATGTGTAACGCCCTGCTTTTCTGAGTGTTAAATAATTTAGGAATTTTGAGAATATATATTTTTTTTTTATAAACTATCTCCCGACAATCCGGTTTTACCTTCTCAACTCACTAAATAAGAATCAATAAGCTAAGACAGGTAATCATCATAAATGCGGAAGCTTAAAATCGAAACCTGATATGGTACATAATCAATTTCACTTTACAACCGTATAAGAATCCGTACCATACATTAATATCATATCCTCAATATTGAAATACATAAATACATGGAGATCTCATAATGTTCTAATAAGGCTAATCATCAATAAAGCATCAGTTAAAACATATCTGAGTCAGCTTGCTGAATCCATCGGCCACGCCATCACGTGCCGTCTTATCTCAACCTGATCCTTACCTAAGCTGCAAGTCTAAACTGGAACGTTGAATGTTCCAGGAATATAACCCATTAGAAGATGAATCTTCTAGTGAGGGTTTAAAAAACATGATACATGAATATAAGATGCAATAACATAAACAATCAAATGCCCTAGTGTAATTTTCCTGGCCTACTAGCCTGGCACAGAACCCTAGGCAGAATCCCGAACCTCTGTAGGATAATCCTAACGTTGTTCCATCATTGCCCTTGGGAATTACGGCTACACTCTTAGGCCGATATCTCCATCCCATGCATGAGTATCAATATGCCAATAATATCGTGTTATGCAAGAATAACGTCTTTCCATGCAATATGAAATGATCATAACTTCAATAAATATCATGCATAATGAAACAAACGTTTCATATATAGGTTCTCGGGATAAAACCACTCACCTTTAGACGTAAACTCAAATTTTCTCAAAAAACGCGCATCACCTCGTTTTACGTGCCAACCTAAAAAATAACGTAAATCATCAAGATCCATTGCCAAATCACTTCCTGGACAATCATATCCAAGTAAAATCAATAATATAATTTTTTCATACTTTTTCCTTATTTCCTCTATTTTT
The DNA here is from genome assembly GCA_036245055.1 of Diospyros kaki. Classification (NCBI taxonomy): domain Eukaryota; kingdom Viridiplantae; phylum Streptophyta; class Magnoliopsida; order Ericales; family Ebenaceae; genus Diospyros; species Diospyros kaki. Next base: position 34,203,080 of record BSEG01000007.1, read on the forward strand.
TCTCTATTTTTCATAATCATAATTTCTTCCAAAATTCAAAATAAATACCTAATCAGGTAATTTATTTAATTTTTCTTCATGAAAATTCCTAAAATAAGATTTCTAATCTTCATACATTTTCTAGAAACTTTTTTGAAACTTATTCCTATTTTTTTCTAATTAATTTTCCTTTAAAAAATTCAACATAATTACTTTCTCATGAAATTTTTCAAATAAAAATTCATAAAGGTAAACTATTCATTTTCCTGCATTTCTGGATATTTTTCCATAATTTTACCCATCTTATCTCTATTTTTACTCTATTTTTCTTTATTTTTAGTATTTACAAATAATAAAAATTATCTCTGGTTACCTTCTTCGGCGCCGACACACCGGAAAATTAAACTAACTATACCAGAAGATAGCTTACCTTGATTTTATTACTCTGGCCAAATTTGAGGTGGAAATAACACTTGGAAGACCTCCCTCCGAGTAAAAATCAGTTCGGCTTCGGCGAGATTTGATTTTTCCGATGAAACTCCGATCACCCCTCAAATGAACTCCAAAATTTCCTAAACTTTTCAGAAATTATTCTCACCTCATGGGCAACAAAAGCCCTATGGTTTGGTGCCTCAATTTGTTCAAAAATGAGGTCGATTTGAAGCTCAAATCTTGCAAAACTCTAAGCCACCATATCCTCTATTTATAGGCGATTTCGGCCCCATAAATGACAGATCTCGCTTTAATCAAGGCCTCTGATGTCCCCTCTTGCCCTTAACAAGTTTAAAATCTACCGAAATAGCTCCATTTTCGTGATCTAAGTGGCCAAACTTTCGACCACTTTTTCTTCAATTTTCGGCCATTCCATTGCTTGTTGTCAGTCAAGCCCATTACAAAAGATGCTCCTTGAGCAACCCTCGTGCCATCCCTGTGGCCAATTTCAGTGATTTGATGGGTTGGTCAGCCATGGTTGTTTGGAGATTTTCTTAAAATTGCACTTTGGCCCCTCAAACTTTGGTTTTCTCACTTTGGCCTATTTCACCAAGCCTCTCGACTTTTGATAATTTCTTCCAAGACCCTCAAGTCCTTAAACATCAATTTGACCACTGAGAATCCCGAAAAAATATCGTTTCGGCCTCTCTTGAGTAATTTTGAAAAATTGCACTTAGGCTCGAATCTCCTTTTTGGCCCTAAACCTCTTTGTTTCTTCCTGAAACCACTGAAGGGTTGTTCCTTATGAAAAATCGAAACCCCCTAAAGCTTCCTTTGACTTCTCGAAAGTTGTCTATAATGATTCGGTATTGCAGCCTAATTAGCAGCTGCTATTTTGCTGTACCGAAAACTGTTCCCGATCCGATTTCTTTCGGCACCATAAATCCTATCTCGGGGTGCTCGTTAATGTCACATTATTTTCTTTAAGTATCTCAGCTCCAGGGCATTCCCGGCAGTCGATTCGGTCATCCATAGGGTAATAAATTATCGTTATACCCTCAATTTATCCTTAAATTTTATTTTTGCCCCAAGATAAATTACCCTTGAGTCCTTTAAAATTTCTCGGGTATTACAAAATGCATTAAGCACATACACAATCATACATGACAAACACAATAATGGAGTACAAAAAAAATCTCATTTCATTCATAAGAGCAATGTTTACATTGGAAGTACATGAAATGAGAAAACAAAACATTACATGAAACAAAAGCCTAATCTACCAACTGCTGCGAAGAAAGATCAGGATGCTCAGGAACCATAATAGAAGTCTTGGGTTGGTCCCCCATAAGACCTTCTCAAGAGGCTCTAGAATACCAGTGTCCAAATCCTCTAAAGCCTCGATAATCTCTAAGTCAACATTGGACTCATGTACGTAAAGACTCCACAACCTAGAAAAGTTGGCCATGTCATCCACAAGTGTGGATTCCAAATATTCCTTGGGATCCCGAGGATCCGAATCGTGCTTCTACCAATTAAGGACCTCAAGGGATGATGTGACATTGAGGGTGTAAACCAACTCAAGATAAGTCTCTCTAGGATGACTGGTCTCCAATAAGTGCCAAGACATGTAGAGCTCATACTTGATGAAGCCAATCGCGTGAGCTTTTCAACATTTGTAATAGTCCTAGTAAGGTGTGTACTTCTTTATGGCCTCTAAGAAAATTCCTATTATGTCCCTTCTCTAAAGCTCGCTCCGTATCTTGAAGACACTCTTGGAAGTATCTACCTTGAGCACTACCATTCTCAAAGTCCGCCGCCATTTGGTTGTGTTCTTGAGATAACGCACATGTGATGCTTGTGTCTCATCCAAAATTCGCTATTGCTCCTTATCTACCTGTTTTATTCTTCTATGCTTGTCTTCGAATGAAAGGTTTTTGATTTGTAACTTTGCCACCTCCTCCTTGAGGCTATGAATTAAGCCTTGGAGTTGTCAACATTCTTGTTGCCACCTTTCAACATCATCAACCCATCTCATGGCATCGGCGTGAGCGCATGCAAGGTGTGCATGGTTATTAGCATTGGCAACTACCATTACTTGTACACCCTATAAACACATAACACAACAATACGTTAGATCTCAAAGTCAAAAGTCAGCATGCATGTTAGAAATTAACAATAAGACTTTGACTAGAATGAAACTGTTACTTGAATTATTTGTCACTCAGCATTGTTTATGTCTTCAAGTGAGCTCTTGAAATACATCTCAAGGCATGACTGTTGATTATATTAATCTCGTCCCAACCCCGGGATTAGCCACATTCGCCCCCCCGCCCCCCATAGCTAATGCCCCCCCATGTAGTCTTATTTCATTATTGACTAGGGACACGTTCGTGAGGATGAGGGTAACATTTGAAGTCTTCTCGACGTCTAATGTCTTCCTTTCATGACATTTAGGCACTAGATCCATCAGCATTCAACCTTGTTCATTTGATTATGGGCTTTGAGCACCTCTATGTTAAGTTGTGATGTTATTGCCTCATTTGGCGCACGTTGTTGATAATCATAGTGTGGCAGCTGTCGAGGAGAGGGGAAGAAAGTCCTTTACCAACCATAAGAGCTTCCAGAGGGTACCAAGGCTAGTAATAAAGGAGAAAGAATGATCGATTGGGCTAAGGTGCCAGCCTTGTCTTGTTAAGTGCTTGAGTGCACCTTCTTTCTCCTCATCACCAACGGGACCTCAATTTCCCCTTGGGCTTTAGTGGCTTGGGGTTGTGTGGCTGCAACTTCTTAAGATTCTCTTGCCTGCTCTTGCGCAATCCTTTCTTACGTTATTACCCTAAAGTGCCTAATTTCTGCAACAAACATAAAATAAGGTCAGAACTCTTATATAAGATGCATAACCTAATGTACATGAAGAAATGGAAAACAAAAGACAAAAAGAAAAGAATACCAAAAAGGAGAAAAGAAAGAAAGTAAGCATCCTTGGGTTCTTCCTCTTCTTCTTGAGGTTCTACCCGTCGAAGCACTACTTGCCTCAAGGGTTCCTCCTCCTTAAGGAGCCAATTGACACCCTTCAATGGATTTTCAGAGAGTAAATCGAAAAGGTTAAACAATCCTTCCCTAAGGAAACCAGCCATGGTGACTTGATATTTTACCTTCATGATTATAACTAGAAGCATTAATTGGAAAGGAATTGGCTGCCCTAACTTTTTCACCACACCAAAATTGAGGTGCACGGCATGTTAAGGGTGGCCTTACCACAATCCACCAAGTCTCAAAGTGATCCATCTTTGGTGGAGACTTGATGAATATCCTTTGTTGTTACACATCTTTTTATTAAGTGAAAAAGTGTCCCAGCATCTCCATGACTTGAGAGTGGTAAAAGTAGTTGAATAACTCTGTGGTGGGTACCATTCCTCATTCTTTGCATAGGACAAAGAACCCCACCAGTAGATCCCATCCATTTGGGTGGAGTTGGGTTCGAACCATGTTATTTTGGCTTAAGAACTCCATCCCAAACAGATGGAGAGGGAAATAAAGACCAATCCAAAGGTTGTCCTTGTGTACAACTATTCCTCCTCCTTCAATTTGTGTCGTACACGCTTGCCTCTTACGTAGCTTCCTTACTAAATGTGGGGGTGGGATATTGTAAGCGACTCAACCTTTCGGCGTCAACTATGCTAAGAAAAATGGGTTGGCCCTAAGAGACTATTGTTTCTTCACCACTCATGTAACGCCCCACTTTTCTCGAGCGTTAAATGACTTAGGAATTTTGGGAATATTTTTTTATAAATCATTTCCCGACAATCTCGTTTTACCTTTCCAGTATACTAAACAAGAATCAATAAGTTAAGATATGTAATCATCACAAATGTGAAATCTTAAAATCGAAACCTGATATGGTACATAACTAAATTCACTTAATCATAACATAAGAATTTGTACCATCATATCATCAAATACTTAAATACATGGAGACTTATCATCACGAGACAACAACTGATAACTTTACATACAATCTGACGATTCCTCAAAAATACATTAAATCGTACAACTATACATGATTATCAATATAGTATAATCTTCTAACAATGACTAAAAACATATCATGAATCCTCACGAAGGTGTATATACCAAAACAACTCGTCGAACTCATCGGTCACGTCATCACGTGCTGTCACATCTCAATCATTCTCTTGTCATAACTGCAAATCTTAACTGGAACATTTGAATGTTCTAGGAGCATAACCCAATTAAAAGATAAATCTTCCAGTGAGGGTTTAGAAACATGATACAAGAATACATGATGCAATAACATAAACAATCATATGCACTAGTATAACTTCTCTGATCCACCAGCCTGACAAGGAACCCTAGGCAGAATCTTGACCTGCTTTTAGAATAATCCTAACGTTGTTCCATCATTTGCCCTTAAAAAATTACGGCTACACTATCAAGACGACATCCTAATCCCATGCACAAGTATCAATATGCATATAATATCGTGTCATGCAAAAATCATAACTTTTCATGCAATATGACAAAATGATCATAACTTCAATAAATAACATGCATAATAAAGCAAACATCTCATATATAGGTTCTTGGGATAAAACCACTCACCTTTAGCATGAAGTTTGGAATACCTCCAAAAACACGCATCACCTCGATTTGCGTGCATGGCCTTAATTTTCGTGCCAACCCTCAAAAGTTATACTAATCACTTTATCTCAAGCACAATAATCCTATAAATCATATTTAATTACTAATAATCTCAAAACATCAATTTCCTCATTTTTTATGCATTTTCTTCCATTTTTCTTTCTAAAAATTCAAATAAATACCTTTGGGACTATTTTCTCCAATATTTTTCCACAACAATTCATTAAAGTCTAAGAACATGAAAGGAAAATTACTGGACTTACCTCAAACCCTCATTTGCAACCAAAACGAGGCTGGTCGATGTGAAAACCAAGACATCAAAAAGGAAAACATCAAAACTTTTTGCACAAACTCCCATAACTTATTTTTCTAGATTTTTCCAAGATTTTTCCCACTTTTCACGTGCCCACACGCGCTAGGGCGAGTGGTCGCATGTGAAGACCAGTGCGTATGACCCACGTATTAGTCGTCTTTTTCGGTGATAGCACACCGAAAAATCTGGTTCTCTCCACCAGATTGCTCTCCTCGATTAATTTATCACGATAGCACTGGTCTTGGCTGTTAGATATGAGCCCTAAAGACCAGTTCAAGTGACACAAAGGGACTCGATCTTGTAATTCTTTAAATATTATTTAAATGGCAAGTTTATGTTTTTATTTAAATTGTAATATGGTTTAAATTATAAAACATATATCCATTAGTATAATAAGAAGTGGATACCATTCTTAAGTGTTAAGAATACGAGTTACGGATAATCCACAATTTGTTATACTATAAACGTGTTCCTGGCCATAGAATTCCTATCATGGATGATAGCAACTCGTAAAGGCCAGCACATTGTCTTCCTCCTTGTTTCAGTATGAGATACTGAAAGATAAGGTTGGTGAGTCTCGTGCCATTCTGTATGAGCTATAGAAGGAAGATAAGTGGGTGCTCGTTACAAGAACGAGTTCACTGAACGAGACTGTTAACATTAAATCACATGGGTTATTTCTCACGGGTCAATGATTTAATATTAGCTGCGATTTTACAACTAGTCCTTAGACCTGAGATGACATGGATATCTGTGTATTGGTGGATTAGGATATCAGCGATATTATATGGTTGTTCTAATCAAGGATAATCATACATATCTATGTGCCTGATTCAGTGATACATGAGGTATGTGTGCATCAGACATAGAATCTATCACCTCGAGATTTATGAGGAAGATATCCTATGCGATCCAGTAATCACTTGACGATAAATCCTTGGCCGAGGTAATATGACGATGAAATTTGTTCCATACGGGTTGTGTCATAATTTGTCAAGATTGATTTTAGATTTGGTCATATGACAAGATTAAGAGATTCGACCTACTGACCATGATCTCATATCTTGTCGGGATATAGGATGATAGAAGGACCGTATTGTATGGTAACGTAGTAAAAGGTTCACAATACCTACTTCACAATAAATTGGGTAATCATGATATATTGCTAGATGTCACTCATGATTTACGAGAATTAATTGTTGATTATTCTTGTTGCCAATTTATTTGTGAACCCAGAAAGTCCCACCCAAAAGAAATTACTTTCAAAGAGAAAATAAATAAATTAGTGATTTTATAATTACTGATAATAATGTATTTATTTATTGGATAAATAAGAATAATTAAATAATTATATTATGAATACAATTATTTGATTATTGATTGGGTTAGGCCTTTTGCTAGTACATTAGGCTTAGCCCAATGGCACTATTGGATTCAAATAAATACTATTGGATTGAGTTTGGCCCAATTGCATTAAATGAAATGAACTTGAGAAGCCCAACCCATTTAATGGAGAATGGTTATTTAATTGGAACTATAAATAGCTCCAATCTCTTATTTTCTCTCATAAGTTGCACTTGGATCATTTTGAGAGTTGAGAGAGTTTTGGAAGAATAGTTCTTGAATCCAAGAGGTAAGTAAGAAATTTTTGTGAAAAATTTCTTTTACTTATCTTTCTCTTTGATATTCTTGAATAGAAGTGATTTCGGGTGGACCGACTCGGCATCCTACACTTGGAGGATTATACGGTGAAAAATCCAACGATGAAATAAGATTTCATCCAAGAGGTATTTTTCGTTTATACCTTCATTTTATTAAACCATAATTTCTGAAAAACGGGATACCTCCAGAATAAATTTTAATTTTCGTTGCGCATATGATAAGATCTATGTAATTCAACATTGGCTTGAAAGGACCACCCGAAGTGGCTCAACTAAAGGCTTAAAGCCTCAGCCTAGGCGTTCGCCTCTCGTTTCCGGCAAGGCTTCAAAACAGCATCAAATGACCACTAAATACACTAAAGTTTCCAGAAATATTCCTTACCTCATGGGCAACAAAAGCCCTTTATTCCCATTGCTCAATTCGTTCAAAAACGACCTATTTGAAGCCAAAAACCTCTCCAGATTCGACCACCATGAACACTTATTTATAGGCTATTTCGAACCCCAAAACGACAGATCTCGAGCAAACCAAGCTCTCTGATGGCTCTTCTTGCCCTTAATGAGTCAAAATCCCACCGAAAGCAACCCAAAACTTGATTCTTAGCGGCAAAACTTTTGGCCACTTTTGGCCGAAAGTTGGCATGATTTCGACGTGATTTTGGCCACTTGTTGGCCAAAAAGCTCATCTTAGCCTTGCCCCGAGGCCCCCCAACCACTTCCTTGGGTATCCCATAGCCAATTTCAACGATTAGATGGGCTGGTCGGCTATGGCTATTTGGAAGTTTTCCTAAAATTGCACTTTAGCCTATCAAACTTTGGCTTTCTCAATTTGGCCCCCTTTTCACATAGCCCCTAAACTTTGCATAATTTCAATTAAGTTCCTCAAATCCTGAAACTTTCATTTGACTCTTGAAGATTCTGAAAAAGTATCGTTTAGACCTCCCTCTGACTATTTCAAAAAACTGCACTTAAGGCCGAATCTTTGTTTTGGCTGTAAACCCTTTCGTTTCTTCCTGAAACCGCTAAATGGTTGTTCCTTATGAAAAATATAAACCCCTTTAAGCTTCCGTTGACTTCCCGAAAGTCCCCTACGACAATTCGATTTTGTATCCCATATAGCAGCTGCATTTTAGCTATACCAAAAATCGTTCCTGATTTGGTTTTTTTCGATACTATAAATTATCCCTCAAAATACTCATCATTGTTATATCATTTTCTTTTGGCATCTCAACTCCAGGACACTCCGTACAATTGATTCGGTCAATTTTTTGAGCTATTTAGATACCAATCTTCCCCAAAATTTCATTTTTCTAATAAAACACTTATTCTCAAATAATCTCAATTTCTTGGGTATTACAACTCCCCTATTCCTTATTGGCCCTGTTCACATACTTGAGTCTCACCATGCCTATGGAGATTTACTTTAGTAAAAAAATTGACATGAAGTTCTCCGAGGCAATGGTTGTGGTTCTTTAGGGCAATGAAGAAAATGTTCTCCGAGAAAGTGTGTAATTCTTTTTTCAAAGAAACTCGAAAACAGTTCTCCACAACAATCAAACTGCATAAGTACTCTCAAACTCAAAAGCGTAAGAGAAATCCACAAGATGGACCTTCTCTTATTTATACTTTCTTTCTTGGGAGATTAACCGATGTTCCATAATTGCGATTTCTAATGGTTGGAGGCGACAAGCTTGACAGTTTGCTACACCGCACAACAAAGTATGTGTTCTTCTCTAGGAAAACTAGAATACATTACTGGGGTAAGTAAGGCACTTCTCTGAGACAACTCCGCCACTTAGAATTTACTCTTCCATTTGACTTTTAGTAAAAAATAAGAGTAGAAAGTCATTGTTGTAACCTACCCTTTGGGGGAACATATTATTCTCATGAAAGAAATACCTTTGTTCTAAGAAGATGAGTTCTCCTCATGAAGATGAAAGAGGACCCTTCTCTTAGAGGAATAACCTTCACACACAAGCATAACAACATAGACGTGATTGAGTTACTCTCTCTAGGAACGAAAAGGGAAACCTTTTCTCGGATAACTGCACCATGTCATTGCGCAGGCTTCAAAGGCACTTCTCTTCCTAGAGGACTACTCTTCCGGAAAGGGTGATTTCTCACCAGACCCATTCCATGCTTAACCTAGGACTACAACTTGCACCTTCTGTGCATACGTGCCACGTGTCCCCTTCACCAATATCAAGAGGGTATAAATACCCTCCCCCAACCCTACATTTTGAGGGATCTTTTCCTAGAACCTTCTCTAAGACTTTTCATCTTCATACACTTATAGTTTATCTGCTTATCTTTTCAGAGAAACGTGCCATACTCCTCCCAGACAAAAAAATTGCTTGTTTATAGCATTCATCTGTTTATGCATACATGTCATTTGCTTATGCAAAACATCATGAAGACTACATCTGACTTAAGTATTGGAAAGCCTGCACGGGAGAATCTCCACTCACCTTCTAATTATGTGTTGCCATGTAGAGCTTCTCTCCTAAACAATGGAGCACTCTCCCATTTCATCTTTGAAGAACTGCTTATTCAAGTCCAACAGTTGTGTATTCGAGAGAATTAAGCTAATCAATCTCTCCCCAGAATAAAGACACAAATTCTCTTAGACAACAGATCAAACTTTCCCCCAAACAACAACTTGATACTTGTCTCCTGACTTGCATTTCCTTGTTTCTTGCCTTGTTCTACCCTAATTTGAGTATCTCAATCAATAAATTTTTACTTAGGGTATGTTTGATAGTATGAAAATTTCATAAAAAAATGTCACATCCAAAAAATTAAATTTCATGTTTGCTATTTGACGCACTGTATTTTTTATGGAATTAAATTACATGATACAACTATTAAAGCATGTTTTTGCCTATTTTTTATGAAAAAATCCATTTAGCGGGTGGTTTTTATTTTTTATGTAAGTTAAAAAATATTTTATTTTCTAACTAAATACTATCAAATACACTTTATATTTTTTACAACAACTTATTATATTAAAAAATTTAAAAAAAATAAGACCAAAATACTTGGATCCCACAAAAGATAAAAGACTCTTGTAGTCAGTCTCATATAGCTAGAGTTATTATACATACATACATACATATATATGTATATATACATCTTTGGTTGGATTAAAATGAGCCACCGGTCTTTTCATTTTCCCCACGTGAGCAATCTTTTAAATGGAGGCAAGGCCTTCCCCACGCCAGTGGACGCGACGGTGAGAGTGAATGGTGGTGGAAAAGTCCCTGATGTCCCCCCACACAGTTCAAACTCACGATGAATTACACAGTTCATACTCATGATGAGTCCTTAATAAAGATTAATTTGGTCATTTGGAAAAGGGCACACAAATACATGGTTGTGGCCTCCCAAAATGTCCCCTCCTTGCTTCTGTTAACGATTATTAAAATAAATAAAATAAAATTATATTAAGATAATTTATTTATAAAATTTAAAATAATTTATTTAAAAAATAAATAAATTTATTTATGTAAAAATTAATATAAAAAGTCACATAATTTTTTTAAATAAATTTAATAAATACAATAAAATATATTTTTATCTAAAATATTTTTTATATTCTATTTTTTAATTTATATCTTAATTAATAAATACTACATTAATAAATAATACACCACTATTAAAGATGGCGTTGGAATTTTAATGAGTTTTTAAACTTTCTTGCGTGTTAATTTAGGTGTTATATTTTAATTAATTTAATAAATATTAAATATTTATTAAATTCCTAACTAGATTTGAACAATCCAATGCATCTGAATCTTTTTCCAAACACACGGATATGCAGTCTCACTAAAACCAAAGATTTGCCTCTAATCTAATGATTATTATCATTACCTTCTTGAAGAAACCTAGCTAGCTAGCTAGTAGCTACATATAGCACCAGAACTATGCGAACAAAATATATATATATGGGTAGGTTCAAAGCTTCTTCCATTGATTGTCTAGTCTAGTCATCAAGGAGTGCAACCTTTTGTGGGTTTAGGGAAAGAATTTGAACGTATTCAAACTTATGTTTGAAGGTGTGGGTCCCAACTTTTGTAATTTTAACAATCTAATTATACCTTAATAGTTTATTAAAGGGATATCAAAATTCGAAGATATATTGTTTGATTCTATAAATTTATAAAAAGATAGTGTTGTTTCTATTGATCTTGTGTGCGATCAGTTGAGTTAAATCATTTTCACTTATATGCTGCAGCTGCAGGATTTTCACTCCTATCTCTATGGATCAACCCATTTAGTGCACTCACTTTTCAACAAGTCTTCTAGTATTATTAGATATTATACTCAAATTAAGACCTAAAATCTAAACACAAGAGATATTGCCTACTAATCAATCTCGAACATCAGATTGTGGGTGCCTCGGCGGCCTCCAAAGTGTTTTTCTCTACCAACCCATTTTGGGGCTATCAATGTAGCAAGTGTCACTGTGCCAGTTATATATGTTTTGACATCACATTGGGATTGGCCTGATGATATCTTTCTGTAGTTTCTCTTAAACCGTTGAATATGAAGTGGGGGAAGCAAATTCCACAGGGCAGCATGATAAAGGGACAAAGGGCCGAAAGTAGGCAAATAGAGACGAGTACTGATCGATCGATCATAAGGTGGGCCTGGTCTGTCTCTTCAGACATAATTTGCATTTCCCCATGACATGCAAGCTGCATCCATCCAAAAGCTCTCCATATTCCATGCCCCATTAATTAATTCCTTCATCTTCTCCTACATTTTGACCAACTTTAATTAATTTCTTACCCTCAAATTAACTCCATTTCACACCAAATAATCCCACTTCCAACCACCCACCTCTTTCTTCAATTACTTTCGAGAATTGGGATTTTTACGATAGTTTTATGCATAAAATTTGTAATTGTTACTGATTACTTTGATATGTATGAATATCATATATATACTGGTCCTCTTGCTTTTAGAATAATCAGTTTGTATATGTTAAAGTTCATGAATAGGGTTTCAACGTGAAGTTGACAACTAAATAGCACTACCATGTGGAAGTTCATGAATGGACTTCATGTATTTTGCATATGTTAAGCTACTTGAGAAGCAAATTCATTAAGACTTTGAAGTTGTTGATATTTGGAGCTAGACTACTCGGAATGACTGTATTATATTTAACATTTGTGGCCTTCTTGTCATTAGTAGTTGGGGCAAATATATAGGATAACAAAATATATAAACTCTAATCATTGGGGTGGTAATTCAATTAGATTATAGATTGTTTTTTGTTAAAAAATAATTAATGATCAAATTTAAAAGCGATCACTCTTGTCATTTGATTCTCACGTTGTCCCTTGCCATGTGTGACTTGAATTTTAGGGTTGAATATAATTATTATGATACCATCACTGTAACCTGTAATCAAATAGGGGATTTGATCAATCTCTTAAATTGTCTTTGTATATTATGTTGAGATATGAGACATTAACAGGACATATAAGTCACAATCAATAATTAACTTAATGTTAAATCAAATTGTCTCTAGCAATATATATATATATATATATATCTGCAAACTTTTTGAGAAAGCTGAGCCTATAAAAAAAATAAAAGCAAGAATAATATAAAACCAAAAGTTCAAGAGTTCATACCAGTTTCAAGCTTTTGACGGTATAAAGATATATGAGTTGGCTTGCAATTGTAACCAAAGGACCCCTCCCCTCCTTGTTTTAAAGCCTTAACCCATGCTTCTTTTTCTTCTCTCTTTTTACCTTTCCTTCTTTTTTGCTTACTCGTAAGGGTTTGCAACTATTTATAGCTGGCAATTTCAATTTGATAAAAAAATCTTTTCTCGTATAATTAAATACCTCTTCTTTTTCTCTTTAAATTATTCATAATAATATTATTGTTCTTACTTTTCCTGCCTAATGTGTATGGCAAAGCATATAGTTGAATAGATCACAATATTGTTATTTTGCAAATTTATTCATTAGTTGGTCCCATTAAATTCCACCAAACTTTACGACAGAGTGCCAATAAAGGCACGGCCTTGGTCATGCCAAAAGCTTCCAATAAGCTAAGCAAGCACTTTCAGGGCCCCTCTCCTTGAACGCTGGGCCACCCTCCTTGAACGCTGGGCCACCCCCAATTACACAAACTATCACTCTCACTAAACAAAAGTGTATTGTCAGACTATGATGATTCTTAAGGAGGCTGAAGAACTTGGAGGATCTTTTGTGATACAAAGTTGGATTAATCTCAAGATTTGTAACCAATCAAAGTGTTGTTCTCTGACTCATGGTGATCTATAAGAGACTAAATAAATTGGATTGGTGATCTTTCATGACAAAAAAGTTTGGATTAATTCCATTGTTTATTACCATTTTAGTATGTATTATATATGGAAAGGGTGCTGTTGATATAGGTAGGCCACCTCAAGTTGAAATCTTATAGGCATCAATTGAAATTTAATGATACTGTAAGCAAGCAAAGTGTAAAGGGAAACCTTACTTTTATGGCAATATTTTGGAGTAATTTCACAATTTATAATTGATGCACTTATCGTAATTGCCAATTATCTCGGCAAAGCACTGGCGTGCATGATACTTCAAAGACATCTAAGATTAAATACAGTGTTACTAGTAAGGCAAAGCAAGATCAAGATGACAGGTATAAAGGGTTGGAAAGACTGTGATGCTTATTACTAAGCTTGCTTACTTTCTCTATACATGTTCCATTTTTATTTCTAAGCATTGGGATAACACTTCATCATGGTTATTGAATTTCGAATGAGCATTCCGACCACCTTCTTCATAAATTTCTTGAAGATGTTCACAAGAGCACAATTAATATCCATTTTAGTATTGATAGAAGTGAGGAGTGAATTTTCTAAGTGGGCAATCTGAAGTTTAAATGGGATAGACATCACTTAAATAAAATTGTAAACATGATAGTCAATCAAATCGATAAGATGGACCTATTTCCCCTATTCCTCTCTCATTTTTAAATGAGTTCTAAAAAGATTTGCCTCGTAAAGATTATTTGCCTGGCCAAAAATGTACATTGGAGTACAATTTGCAAGAAGAGGACAAAAACTAAGAAAAAAAGACCAAGGCATTAGATTTACTCCAATTAGCGCTAATTTTAGTGGGAATCAAGTGGTTTCTTATTCTTAGGTGTGAACTGGTTTGAGTTCATGGGGCGAGGCCTTGGAATTTTCGGTTGGTTTCATACATGTAAGCAACCTTTCGGTGCATCAAATTTTTGGACTGTTTCTTCTCGCATCCCTATATAACACTCACCCACACTGCTCTGTTTCTACTCTGCACAGCTCACTCTCTCTACCACAACACTTGATCTCTTGTCTATATCGTTTCTGGGTCACAAGTTTTAATCTGAACCATTCAAAACTTTCTACTTTTAACACGTTTTGAATTGGTTTAGGTTTCTGGGAGTTGGAAAAGATTCACTTTTGGTAATTCTAACTGTCCCTCGGGAGTCCGTAACCTTTGAAAATCCTAGTTGATTTTGTTTTTGGGATCAAATTTCAGGCGGGGTTGGTGGGGGAAGGCTGACCATCATAAAGAAAAATTGAATTTTCCAGGAAAATGATTCTGTTGCACAACGGGTGCAAACTATGGCAATTGTTTGCAATCCTTGAGAAGAAGTTTTGTGTTGAGGAAAGCTTTTATTTTTGGATCTTCCAAATTTTCAGTAGGTACAGCATGGGGACTTGATCACAAGGCTAGCAAAAGCTGTGAGAAATTTTTTCTGAGTTCTTCCCTCTTTTTTTATTTTCCTAGATTTCAAGATTTTGAATAGATTGGGGAGTGAGAAAATGGTAGGGGCATCATTGCCACCGGGGTTTCGGTTCCATCCAACTGATGAAGAATTGGTGGGATATTACCTCCAGAGAAAGGTTGAGGGACAGCAGATTGAGCTTGAAGTGATTCCTGTGATTGATTTGTACAAATTTAATCCATGGGAGCTTCCAGGTATTAATCCTTCGGTAAAAGTTTGTTTTAGCTTTTGCTTTTGTGCCTTCCATCTATTTGAAGAAATTCCTAGCTGAATGTCATACGAAGTAATTGGTTTAGATGATGTAGTATGGCCTAATTATTTATATATTCTGTAATGTGATGAATTTGCCACTGCTATGTTGTTGTGAAGTGATTATTTAGGTAGAGTTGGTCCAGTTTTAATGTTCTCGACTCCTTGGCTATTCTCTTTCTGTTTTAATTTTTAATTTTTAATTTTATATTTTGAGTGTTTGTTTTGAAATTATTGAAAATATGTTCTTTTTATTTATAATATTTTTTACATTTTAAAAATTTTCACTATGTTTGTAATGAAAACAGTTAAAATAATTTTTTATTATTTTAATTTTTTTATAATTTTTTTATTTTTAAAAATATAAAAATAAATATGTTTTCTCTATTTTAAAAAAGAAAACGATGTGAAAATAACAAAGATAACATGGTATAATTTTTCACTGAGATCAAATGAATTTCTGGCTTCTGTAATGGAACTGGATTTCCACCAATATTCAAGTTGAGAATTTCTGGTGTTGGAAAGTATTTGCTTTCTTGGTTTTATATTTATTTCCAGTTCTGTTCTCTTCCCTTGGAATTCTGGTTTTTGAAATCATAATTTGCAACTTCCGCAGTAAAAGTTTCTTTATTTGTCCGTTCCCTCTTTGGATTAAATGTTATTTGGGAATTTGAGGACCCTGATGAGCGAGACATGAATTGCAGAGAAATCATTCCTTCCTAGCCGCGACATGGAATGGTTCTTCTTCTGTCCCCGGGATAGGAAATACCCAAATGGATCACGCACGAATCGTGCTACCAAAGCTGGCTACTGGAAAGCCACTGGTAAAGACCGGAAGGTTGTCTGTCAGTCCGCTGTCACCGGTTACAGGAAGACCCTGGTGTTCTACCGGGGGCGAGCCCCAATGGGGGATCGAACAGACTGGGTAATGCATGAATATCGCCTCTGTGATGATACTTCTCAAGGATCACCATGTTTTCAGGTAAATTTAGCAGTTTCATTATTGAGGGTCATATAGCTCGGATTCCCAAAAGCTTCCAGGATGGAGGGACAATAATGCGAAGTGTTCACTGAATTTTGATTTTCAGGGGGCTTTTGCTTTGTGCCGTGTCATTAAAAAGAATGATAACACACAGAAGACGAGTGATTTTCACGGAGAACCAAAGGCTAAGCAGGTTGGGAAACGTTCAAACAATGAAGAAAACTGCTTTGCAAGGATTTCAAGTGATCAGACCCTCATGATCTCTGAGGACACATCCTTTCAAACAAGTCACCGATGCAATGGGAGTAACTTTCCGAGTCCTGTTACTTCTCCATATCAGAGTGCACAAATTATGGTTAATGAGGCATTTTTGATAGGTACCATTACCAATCCCGGTAACACCTGGGTGTCGCCTGATTTTATCCTCGACTCTTCAAAGGTACAAAAATTCAACCTCGTTGCCTCTTTTCACTTCTGGATGCCAGCTTCATCACGATGAGTTCCCAAGGACATTCTTTTGTTCGAATTGATGCAGGACTACTCACAAGGACAAGGCAAACCGGGACACTTGCCACATTATGAGTCTGATCCAAACACTATTAGCCAATGCTGGCAAACATATAATCAGCTTGAGATCTCACCTAGCTCATCCTACTCGAATTTTGTGGAGGAAGTTGAACTCGGCGACAATCTCAGCCAATTCCATTGCATGTCACCCTACTCAAGGCACACAGACTACATGGGATATTGTGGAATTGAGGACATGCCATTGCCATATGAAGGTGTGATTGCCAGACTAATTCACCGAGAAATTTAAAAATCCTCCCCGGGAAGAGACCCGAGTCACTTAGTTGATTCGATTCTTAATGCAGGACAAGAAACTTGGGAGCAAGCAACGATCTGTAGACAGAGCAGCGGAGATGGGAGCTCGGGGGAACTTGGTGGCCTTTGGTCACAGGAAGACAACATGGTCATTGTGATGTGAGAGCTTCTTCTGCCAAACCTTGAACAATGCAATGCAATGCTATGCTATGCTATGCTATGCTGGCTACTTGGTTTTAGCTTGTGAGAATCTGGAATAATCCTCTGTGACAACGCCTTTTAACGTTGTTCTTGGAGTGAAAACTATGAGTTCTGCCCCTACTGTACAAGTGTGGTTGCTGTATAGCTTGCAGCTTCGTATATATATGGTAGTGCTGGTGCTGGTGCTGGTGTTGGTGTTGGTCTAGTAACTGTAACTGTTGACCCTGCTCATGTTGTGCTGTGCAGGTAATCCAAATTACTAGAATCTTGTTGATGATGCAAAATATTATAAATAATATTTGAATGCGAACCTAGCTAGACCAATGGAGAGACTTTTTTGCTTCCAACTTGCTATTGATAGTGCGATAAATGTTAGCCGACTTATATTGGGTGGATAAAATCTTGTTTTGAATTATTATATCCTCTATTTATTTAGAGTTATTATAAAGGTCAGTTGACTTGAAAAGACATTTAAATTTGCGTAGAAAGGTGATAGTACTTATTTAATTAATAAATGAATCATGTGACCACATGTCATATAATTATAGGCAATTAGTCTTAACCATTTCACTTTTATACAAAATAATATCTCATTTTATATCATATGAATTCTTCATATATAAATAACATGAGTCATTTATAAAAAAAAATCATAAGATTGTAGAATATAATATATATATATATATATATATAAAAGGGTGGTGGGTTGCTAGCATCATTCCAAGAATATACAAATTATTGTTGAGAAAAATTCGAAATTGATCATGTGCAAAGTGCAACCTTTCTATCTAGGCTTGGGTGTGAGGATGAATAAAGAAAGCAAACACTTGTTGAGCTTTAAAGTGCAGTTTTTATGAAGGGAATCATAGTGTAAGTTTAATTTCTTTGTCTTGCCCCTACCCAGATTGACTTACTGGTCACACATGGCCATTTCTTTTGCCATAGACTGAGGACATGGAATATGTTCGTGCCCACTTTTTCTTCTTATCTCTAAGTAAGTAGACACGTTATTTTGACTACTTTTTTATTCTTTTGAATCTCTATTTTATTTTTATTTAAATCGAGTTGTGTTATCAAAAGTTATATAATTCCTATATATATATATATAGACAGAGAGAGGGAGGGAGAAAGTTATAAAATGAAATACTGCTGTTATTATTATTATAAGGAGTTATAGTTTGTTTTTGTATACAAAATTATAGTTTCATATTTCGAAGGCATGACACTCTATGTAGCGGCGGAGTGACTAAAATAAGTTTATT
The DNA here is from genome assembly GCA_036245055.1 of Diospyros kaki. Classification (NCBI taxonomy): domain Eukaryota; kingdom Viridiplantae; phylum Streptophyta; class Magnoliopsida; order Ericales; family Ebenaceae; genus Diospyros; species Diospyros kaki. Next base: position 34,221,437 of record BSEG01000007.1, read on the forward strand.
TAATTCATTGCCATGATCCAAACTCCAACGGGGTCCTTAGCTCAGTGGTAGAGCATTCGACTGCAGATCGAGAGGCCACCGGTTCGAACCCGGTAGGGCCCTTCTCATATAAAAATAGGATTTTACTTTTTACGTGTTGCTGTTTTATTTTATCCCACGCTCAATACGAACCAAGTACAAAGATAAATAAAGCCAGAAAGTCCAATACATTAATGAACTTAAGGAAGAATATCATCACAAAATATGACTGTAAGACGGAGAACTCAAAGACGGGCCAGCAAATGACCCAACCAAAAGAGACCTGATTTACTCTTTGATAAGCCCTGATTTGTTTGACTCATAAAGAAGGTCTAAGAGGTAGGGGCAAGGGTGTAAATTGGATGGTTGGCATAACAGCCACAGAGAGGAGCTAGAAGGGGAGAATTATTCTGGTATTGAGTCCTAAGGAGAGTGAAGGGCCTTTTAAATGCCCAATTGTTCTTGTAATAGGATTGAAGTGGGAATTATAATTCAGTTTCAATAAATTAATTCTTTGGGTTCTCATCAATTTGGTATCAGAGCGGTTTCAATCCTCATGGTGAACCTAATGAAGAGAGTGGGTGAATTGGAGTCGAAGATGGAGAGCATGTAAAGAGGAGTTGAAGCCATTAGAGGCGACATCCAGGTGATAGAACGAAATGTGGTGATGATGCTCAAATAGTTCACTTTCATGCGAACAAAGTGGGAAGAGCAGGAACGTGAGATAAGGAAGGAAGAGTTGGGAGACTAGCCTCCGAAATTCATTCAAGATTACGAGGCGACGCTGGAAATAAGAGTGCGGCGAGCTAAAGCAAGGGGTTCCGATGGGGGTTGGAGGTCAGAGATCCGAGTACGATAGTTGGAGATGTTGCTCGTTGAAGGTGAAGAACTTAACGGCTGGATATTTCAAGCCAAACGTAACTTTGCGGTGGCTAGGATGACTGATGAGGAGAAGATGGACATAGCAGCACTGTGTTTGGAGGATGTTGTACTTTCATGGGTCTAATGCGAGCAACGGAGACGAAGAGTGAGAAGTTGGGAAGAACTGAAAGGACTGCTGAGAAATCGGCTAACGAACCCAATGATGAATTTGTCAGACAGAGTTGGAATGCAGAAGGGAGTCGATGCCATAAGAGGGGAGGTTCAATCGATGGAAAGGAATGTAGCAATCATGCTGGGCCAGTTTGCATACTTAAGGACAAAGTGGGTGGATCAGAAGCAGAAGCAGAAAAACAAAACGAATGAGAAAGGTAGGTCTTCAGAATTTACCTAGAATTCTGAGGGATCACCTGAAATCAAAATGGGCAAGGAGTTCGAGGGTGGAATTAGAGGGAATTAGTGGCCAGAAGTGCAAGAAAGAAGGCTGGAGATGCCGAATTTTGAAGGGAAAAATCTGGATGAATGGAATTTCAGAACCGAAAGATATTTCTCTATTAATCAGCTATCCGAGGAGAAAATTGAATTTGTTACTCTGTGTTTCGAAGCAAGGGCTTTGGTGTGGTTCCAATGGGAGACTCGACGGAAGGGAGTTCGAAATTGGAAGGATCTGAAAATCCAACTGAGTAAACTATTTCGATCTTCACATGAGGGATCAATGGAGGAGAGGCTTTTGGCCCTCAGGCAGGATGACTCTCTACGAAAATACCGACTCCTCTTTGAGACTTTGGCGGTCTTGGTGGGAAACCATACTAGAGGGCACATTTGTTAACAAGTTAAAGCCAAAAATCAAGGCAAAAGTTAGAATGTTACAGCCATCGGGTCTATCGCAAATCATAGAGACAGCCCAGCGAATTGAAGACAAGATTCACATACTCTAAGCCCAAGTAGGTCTTGGACCACCTGGGATCCCTACAACAGTTCCCTGTTTTTCACCTTGAGGACAAGATGAAAATTGGGGGAGGGGGGAGGGGAGGGAGTAATGATAAGCCCCAATTTACTTGATTCATCAAAAAATGTCCAAAAGATAGGGGCAATGGTGTAAATTGGACAGTTAGCATAACAGTCAGCCATGTGTGTAAAGGTAGAGAAGGGAAATCGTTGGATTGTATAAAACCCAGCAAGTATGTGTAACAAATTTCTATTGAGAAGAAGCTGGGGAAGAATATGTAAGGGGGAAAGAAGCTGGGAGGAAGGGATTATTTTGGTATTGAGTCTTAGTGAGAGTGAATGGTCTCTCGAATGCCCAATTATTCTTGTAACCGAATTGAATTGAGAATTATAATTCAGTTTCAATAAATTAATTCTTTGGGTTCTCATCACTCTTCTAATCAATCACCTCATTGGCAATTATAAAGTAATATGAGGATTATAAACCATGACATAATCGATGAAAGGGAGCTACCATAAATAGTTTTTAAATTCCTGTAAAATAAGGGCCATAACTGCAAAAATAGCTAAATGAATGAACAACGTCGTGCCATAACGAGGGCACTAATTTAAGGTGGAAGGAAAAGAAATAAAAAAAAAAACCCACAAGAAGCACTATTTCCTTCCACCAAATTAAGAAGTTGCTTGACATGAAAGTAATTAGATTAAAGTTTGGAAGATACAAATCCAGCATTATCTACCCTTAGATCCCATGGACGACGAATCACAAGGCCTTGCGGAGAACCCCAACAGTGGCTACTACCATGGCGATGGTAAATGGCGAGAGCCGTTGCAGAACCTATATTTTAATTACTTGCCAGGCAGCTAAGATGCTGTTTGGCTTAGCAGTTTGACCGTATATAAGTTATTTTACAGCGTATAAGTTATACAACTTTTGAAGATTAAGCGTTTAACAAAAATTTTATGCGTAAAAGTTACCCGCATAAAAGTTGTTATACCAGCGTTTTTAAAAAGCTGGTACCCCCAGCTTTACCCAAAAACGTTGTTAAATTGACCAATTACATTACCAAAATACCCTGCTCTACCATAACCGTTGCATCTTCTCCCAACTCTCTTTCTTCCATCATCTTCTTCCAAGCTCTGCTTTACCATAACCGTCGCTGCAGCCGTCACCCCTCCTCCATACCGTCGTCGACGTCATCGTAGTCCAACTGGACCGCCGCAAGCAGCCGAAGTGTTGGTCGTGCCATCGTTGCATAACCAAGTTCCAAATCTGTTGCAGCAGTCGCCGATCACCATCGACCCTCCTCTAGCCTCGATTGCGGCGTCCTCCTCCATCGTCGGTGGCGTCCCCGATCTGTAGCAGAGTATATACATTATATATATTACACATGTAAGCGTATGTGTATATATATTGTATATATATATATTAATAGTAATATTTTTAAGAAAAAAATAAAAGATGTATATATATTATATTAATATGTTTTTTAATAAGTATGTATAATTTATCTAATATTTAGAAATTAATTTATAATTTTTTTTATAAAAAATAGTATTTTTATAAATTTTATTTGAATTATTTAACACCACATCTATTTTAGTCTTTTTGTCAGTTTTGACAATTTATCAGCTTTTACAAACCAAACATATAACTATTAATTGACAGCTTAAAAGCACATTTATCCAAACACGTTATCAATTTAAACACTACACAACTTTTATACTAACCGCTAATTAACTTAAAAACTACAATTAAAAAGGGTAAGCAAAACAACCTCTAAATAAATTAAAAAGTCACAATCTGCGTTTTATTGTGACGGGGCCGGACCTTTCACAAGGAACATGAGGCAGTTGCCTCAGGGCCCACGAATATTTATTTATTTGGAGCCCATAAAATTGGAAATCCTCCCTTTCATAAGCGCCCACTGCTCAGCTTCCCACCCCTTCCCCTTCTGCAAACCTGACTTCACCCTTGTTCTTCTCTCTTTCTTGTTTTTGCTCGTTGACTTGCCTATCTCACTTCGTCACTCCTGACTTTGCCTTCGCTCTCGTCAGCAGTAGCTCGCCCTCGCCCTCGCCCTCGCCCTCACTCTCACTGCTCCATTGCTCGCTGCCTCTCTCTCACTCCATCACTCAATCACTCGCCTTCACTGGCTAACCTCATCCTCGTGGCCAGTGTATCACTCTTCGTCGCTCGTTGCCTCTCTCTCTCACTCCATCACTTCATCATAGTTTCACACCCTAGCCGGCTCGAAATCGTGGCCTGTGGCTCGCTCTTGCCTCTTGCTCCGTCACTTCAGGAGCCCATTTTTACATTTCATCTAAGGGTCCCAAAATCTCAAGTACGACATTGATTATGAAGGCTTTTTTAGACTCAATTAATATGTATATATATATCTCAGTAATAAAAAAAAATATGTGTACATATATATACACACATAATTTTTGAATTCAACAACTACACCACGTTTTTGTTGTTGCGTGAACATAATATAAAAAAATTAATTTGTCTAGAGATAATCATCTAAAAGTTTCAAATATTTTACAAGGAAAAAAACCATTAGAAGACATAAGATATTTTATGCACAAACACTTCAATGTTTAACTTAAACTCTTAAAAATCGTACAGGAAATTATAGAGTTCCTGAACTAGTAAAAAATGGCTTACGTTGGGAGGAAAAATCCTTCTTTATTTATTGATAAAATTGTTAAGAAGTGATTACAATCCCTAATATAATGGGATTAGGATTATTACAAATAATCCTCATCTGCTAAAGATTTTTAGGAGAAAATTTTACACGTTTATCATGAGAATACCAAGCGAAGAATTACCCGAGAAATTATCCCCAGAGATGTTGGCTCTCTTTAGCTGGACGCTATTGAGGAAGCCTTTTGGAGCTCCTTTTAGCATGATTTTATTTCTCTAAACCTTATACTTTTAAGTTTTTAGGCTTTGAGTTTCTTGAGCCTTGTTAGTGGATCGGATATAGATTAGATTCATTCAATTGTTAGTCAAGATTGAAATTAAATCTTCTTTTCTATATACGTATGGAACACATGAACATATACATGTATATATATATTTGGACGACGGTATATGAATGTTCTGTCTATCTTTTGTTGTTTTAAATGAATGTTGCTTTCTTTATAAGTTTTGGTGCTGGGTTACAATGAGACAAATAGCATGAGAATGAAATTTTGGTTATTTAATTGAGTATTATTGGTAGTTAAAAATGAGGCAAAGGTATAATTAAGAAAAACAAATAAAAAATGAAAGAGACTTTAGTAGGGTCGCCATTACACAAATGCTATTAGAGGTAGTTTACGCTGATCATGTACATATAAAAACGTAGAGTTAGCGGTTGCTAGTGGTGGCCTAAGTGGCCGCACCCATATTAGCCCCCGATCCCATGCACCAAGAGTTGTTCAAGAGTTACTGACCAGGGGTTTCTATTTTTGGCCCTTTTAGAGAGGGTCATGAACATGTTCCACTAAAGGCCTTTTTTCTTGTAAACTATAGCCCATTTCGATTTGGGTTCCTGCTGGGCTGGAAACCTTCTCGTTCTCTGTGTTGAAGTGTACAAACCCCCAAAACAAAACCCCAAATTGTTGGGGTTTATTATCCAAACGAATCCTAAGAATTACGTCAACTGACAACAGCCATCGGTGGTGCCACTAAATTTTTATTTTCTTTTCTCTAAAATCAGAGATGAGGGAGAAAGAGGAAAGTGAAAAATGCATAATAAATTAATTATTTTACATTTCTTTTAAGGTCAGAACACAGAAGAGAAGAAATACCTGTAATTTCTCATAGTGGAGAGGCAAAATACAAAATTTTATTTATTTAATATATAAATATATGTATATATATATATATAATATATCACTCTTCAATTTTCATATAATAATTTATAAGATTTTTCCTTTTTACAAACCTGCACTAATTAACCAAAACTGTAACTCTCGAGATTCATTGATCAAATAGTTCTCACCAAATACTTAGCCCTTTTAAGCGCTCTCTCTTTCTCTCTCTATCTCTCTCTCTCTGTATATTCATAGTAAAATATATATCAGTTTCTTACGCTATTCTGCTCCCTGGGAAGCCAAATTGTTCTGCAAAATGCCGCCGTTGTCCATTCCGGGCCTCTCAGTAGTCACAACCACCACTTCTACTTCTTCTTCATCGCCGGGCTTCAACTCTCGGAAGCTGGCCACCCTCCCCAACTCCTCCACCTCCTCCATCACAAGATCGAGCCTCACCACCGCCTCCACCAACAGAGAAGCAAAGGCAGCAAAAGGAAGCGCCTCCGAGAACTCCAGGCCGCTGCTGGCGATCTTGCTCAGCGTCGGCCTCAAGGCCTTCTCCGCTGCCCTCTTATTCGCTTTGATCAGCTTCGGCGTTGATTGAGACGGAGATGCAGATGCATTCTGCTGGGTGGCTGTTGGGGTCCTTGGGGATTGTTGCAGAGAGACGGAGGCGGCGGTTGGGCCGAGGAGGAGCCGCGGCTGAGACTTGAGGGCGGCGTTGAGGTCTTGCAAGGCTTCGTGAAGACGATGAGAGATAGCTTCTGCAGAGGAATGGCGGCGGGTTCTTATGCTCTCAGCGAGCGCCAGTAGAGCTTTGGATACTTCTGCTGCCAGTCTGATGCATGGATCTTTGAATAGAGCACGGACGGCTCTCGGCGTCTGACAAGTGACAAAATCATTCAAAACAAAACCCAACATAAAACAAAAATAGGACAAAAATAAAAAATTACCCTTAAATTTTGAGAAATTATAAAAGCACCCTTATACTATTAAAAATTCATATTAAAAATTGATGTAGTACAAATCACCTTTTAAATTAATAGATATTAGTCTTGAAATCTGATAACTGTAAAATGTACCAAAGTACCCTTATGAGAGTAAGGTGAATGATTAAAATTATAAATAATTAGAATAAAAAAAATCAATAAAATAAAAAATAATTAATTAATAAAATTTCAGAATAATATATACTTAACATCCAAATATCAATGCTAACAAAATCAATGCAATAAAAAAAATAAAGGAAAATTAATTAATAAAATTTTAAAATAATATCTACTTAACATTCAAATATCAATGCACATGCAAGTTCAGAATGAAAAAAGAGAAACAAAAAAGAAATCAAGTAACAACTTTATAATTATATAAAAATATTTTTACAAGAAAGAATTAAATTTAGTATACATATTAAATCAAATAACAAAAAAATAAAGTTACATTCAATCATATATTAGTAATTGGTGTAGTAAAGTAAATATTTTAGGAAGAAAATACAAATATTTAGATTTAAAACAAAAACCCTACATTGGTATAGTTAAAAAATGTCAACATTGAAACCTACTTTCCTATCTCAATTCTTATTATATTATAAATAATTTACTCCTTATTTTTATTTTACTTAAAAAATTATACGTGTTCCAACCATACCCTTTATTATGTTTTCTATTTTATTTATAATTTTTACTACAAATACACAAAATCTACAATTAAATATACAAAATAATCAAATATTCCACCTTCTTTATTATGAGAATGGAGAGACCAGAGATCAGAGATGTAAAGGCTTAATTATGAGCATCAAATTAAGATTTGTTATTCACTTGCTCATCAGCAACTCTACCTACCCCAGCTTCTTTGTCTTCCTAACTTTTAGCTTCTTTTAAGCTTCATCACACATAATATCGACATTAAAAAAAAAAAAAGGAAAAGGCAAGGGACAACCAAAACAGCAACTCCCATCACCATCTCTTTAACTCTGTTGTGATTTTTTTTTTTCTTTTTTTGGCCCACATAGTTATACTTTGTACATTTTCAAAGTATACTGGTACCCCAATTGTGACTTATTTCACCATTTTTAAAGTACAATAACTAATTTTATGTTGAGACAAAAATATAATGATTTATTCACACTTTACCCTTTTTTTTTTTTACTTAGCTAAAATCTTGTAAATTCACAAGTTAAAATTTACGAGAACAATTCTATAAAACCCATAAATATTTATTTGTTTAAAAGAAAAGCCATATATGAAAATAGTAGCTAATTAAATGGTTTGAGGGTAATAATTATTACCTGAATCTCAGTTTGCAGAGAGCCATGGAGAGCCACAACTGCGTAGGCAAAGTGGCGAATGGCAGCGCCCACCCTCACGTACTGCTGCCATGGAAAGCTGCAGTTCCTTGCCCGCCTCGGCTCCCAACTAGCATGCGTTGCCTGCTTCCGTATATGACACTTCAATATTCATTGATAATCCATACATATAATATATATATATGTGTGTGTGTGTATATCTTTTCTTAATTTCTTCTGAATATAATAATAGTTTTTACATCTTTATTATAATTATAAATTCTCACTGTTTTTAGCTGTTAATTTCCAATATTAAATAAATAAATAAATAAACAAACAAATAGATGTAAGGGTCTTAATAATTACCAGGGTCTCATCAGTAGATTTAGAATCAAGAACTGCCTTATAGCCCTTGTAGATTGGATCTTCTGAGCATTCTTCTTCTTTGCTTTCTTCTGTCTCCTCGTTATTAAAGTATTCATTCACGCAACCTGCAATTTTTATATGTATTTTTTTTCTTTTCATTGAAGATCCGATGATGATGATGATGCTGAGGTGGCACATTAATTGGTGGCCAGCTCCTGCATGCTGATATACACACACACCCCCTTCAAAAGGAGATGGCTGGCTAGGACTACTAATGTAGTGACAAAATTTGTTAAGAACGGGTATTTTTAAGTACTCTTCTTCAGGCATGTATGGGTCAAATTTAAAATCCTTTCACTTTATAGGTATAGATGAACGGATCACAAAAGGTTAATTATTCATAGCATTTGACTAATAAGTTATCAGTTTTGAGTTATTAGATCAGTATGTTTCGTTCTCAAAAAGTAAGATAAAGGGATTGAGAAACGGCCATTTTCCAACCCCAACCCCAACCCCATATAGCATGAAGAATATGAAATGGAAATTACCCTGAATCGATTTTGCCAGTCCTTGAAGCTTGTAAACGGTGGAATTGTGGAGGTCTTCCCCTGACCAATTTGGGAAAACCAGTAAAGTCACGAACAAGCAGATGGTGCAGCCGATGGCGATGGTGTAAAACCTCTCTCGGGCCAGTTTCAGGATGTCGTCCACTCTGTAGCTCGACACCGTTATCAAATTGAACGTCAACAGAAACACCAAAACGCCATAGTCGTAGTTCTTCCTTATGTAGGGAATGAATCTCGCGTAGGTCGATGCAGTTCCTGTTCGGTAATCAACCACAAAATCAAAAAAATGAAATCCCTGCTGATTAATGAGGTTTTCCGGCGAATCTTTAACGGGAAGGATTAATCCTACCGACGAGAAATACCGCCGCTCCGATGAAAACAGCGCCGGAAACCCTGCCAGACTCTTCCGTGACGTACTCGATCAGAAACGCCAGCGCACCGGCCATGATCGTCCCCACCCCTCTGTTCAATCCTTTGCATAAAGTTGCTCCTGAACATTAATTGAATCATATATAATATACGCAAAAAATGAAAATCATTTGGCTTGAACGGCTCTGTGTCAAACAACTTAAAGAGCTATGAGTTTATTCATTTCACATTCGAAGAACAATAAAAGTGATTTTTTTTAAAAAAAAAAAAAAAGAGGTATATACAATTAATGAGGATTGATTGAGTTACCTGCAGTGAACTCAAGAACCACAACCACGGTCATCACAGCCCAGATGGCATTCTGGCCGATACCTTTGAACAGTGGCTGAATTAGATACAGCAATGAAACCAGTGTGAGTGATAAACCAACTTTGAGGGAGTGAACCACTCTCCTTGGATCTTCCTTTCCAACTTTCCTGATCGTTTTCCATATCAAACCAGGTAATCCCTGTATTTTCTTCCATGAGACCTGAGCTTTTTCCCTCCTCGTGGGATGAGCCATCTTCTTTCTTGGCTCTCCCACAGCCAAAAGCCGCAGCTTTCTCCAACTAGAGTAATAAACAGTTCAAAGGCCGGCCTTAAGGTGTAGAGAGAGAAGCTCTCTGCAGGGGGTGAGTTCCGTCACATTCTGCTGCCTTAAGGTGCGATTACTGCTCTGGTTCTTGATGATTGGAGTGCGAATGGTGTCATCAGCGAGCGATTAGTGGGCTGGGGGCCCCATTTGAGTTGTGGGTGCTTGGGTTTCTCGTCACAGATTCTTGCGAGGAACTTCCAGGTGTGATCGATAGCGATAGTGAATAGAGGGCCCGTTCTCTCTTTCCAGCTGGAGTTTATTCTGCTGTGCTCTGTCTTCTGAGAATCAGCCTGCATTCAACCTCTCTGGTGGATCAGATCTGGATATGGGGAGTTTCAGATTCAAATTTTCAAATTTCAGTATTCCCGCTTCTTGGGTTTTCTGAATTTCAAACGAAAACCAGAGTGTTCAGTGCTTCACAAGGCCTTTGATCTGTGGTTCTGGGACGTGTACGGCCTGATCCTTCAGGTGTTTCGTTTGTTTTTTGCCTTTAGTGAGCTTGATCTCATGCTTAAACTAGCTGGTTTGAATTTATTCGTGCCACGCGACAGTTTTTGCATTTAAATCTGCTCATCCTCCCTGCTCATTTATGGTGAAGAAGAAAGCTAAGGGGCCCTCCATGTCGGGCCCAGCTGAGGCAGAAGCAATAAAGAAGGTTGCTGCCATCAGCTCGAAGACCCTGTGGCCCGTGCAAAGGTCTCCAAGTGAGACAACCAACCGTAAAGCCTGCACCTCTCCAAGTGTCTCCCGAACCGAGTTTTGCTATTTGTACGCATTGAGTGACGCACAGTTTGACGCACAGGAGAGAGAAATGACGGAAATACCCTAAAACAGCCACTCAAATTACATGCTTCTTCCTCACTTCTCTCTCTCAGGGGTTGACGCACAGGAGAGTTTTGCCCATTCTTTTTCTGTTACATTTGATTAAATTTTGTTATTTGAGTATGTAAATTTAGTAGTTAGATATTATCGATCAAATTTTATTATTTTTATTATTTAGATGTGTAAATTTAGTACTTGAAAATATAGATTTCATGTAATATAATTAATTTTATATTATGAAATTTTGTCAATTTCATATTTTGTAATGGTTGTGATTATTATTATTCTATGAAAATGAAACATAATGAATTATTTTATGGTGAGTGTCCAGACTTACTATCCCAAGCATTCCACCTGTGTAGAAACAACATGATTATAAAAATTTGTTTAGTAGAATATGTGATGGGAATTTGTATTTGTAAAGCCATAACTTAAGTTTTTTAAAGAATATGTAATGAAAAAATGAATAACGTTTTGCCTTACTAAAATACATATTTCAAAAATAAAATGTATTTAACTAATTATCTTCCTTAAGTTATCAATTTTATGATAAATAACATAGAGACATCATTAAAATTTTAATGACAACTCAATACGTAAATCAACTTTAAACAAAAAAAGGAACTATAATTTATACATAACAAATTCATTGTCTATTACTATTATTTCCCAACATTGATCATATCATCTCATCTCCCTCAGGACGTCATTATGGCATATAAGTTGGCATAAATGGTTCACCCATTTCATAAGTTGACATCAAATTCACTCCATAAGTTACATTCTAAGGTTGATACTGAACACCCTTACAAGGAGAATACAAAATTTTAATTAAACTATAAAAAAAGGCAAAGTATAATGTTGAAGCATATGATATAACAATTATGCACCATCAACTATTGTGAGTAAGTGAGTGGGGTTAGTACGGGATTTACTGTTTCTTGCGCTATTTGTATTAGGGCTTGAGTAGGTTTTGTATTATTTTGCATTGAGGTATTTTCTTTACTTGACTTCAAAGTTACATGTGCCAAAAAATAATATCGGTCGTTATGTGTAAACATTTGATATTACTAGTAGATAATATATAATTAAAATAGAATTGTAAACATATATTGCCTTTCTTGGTATTCGTTTCTAATGATCATTTTTTACGAAGTTTTCTAGGAGCTTCATTTGTTTTTGTGGAATGTGGATCCAAAATGGGACCGAATGATGTCTTTGCAGCTTCGCCACAATCAGAGAAAATTTGAACACTGCCTTGGGAAAAGAGATTATTGTCATAACTTATTCTCGATATCGATATGATCAGATTGTTCAGTTGATTTTCGAGCAACTCTATGAACTCGCGAGTGTGTTCTTCATCATTGGAAACTACCAAATTTACCACATTGGCATATAAACTTTGCAATTGATCGTATCTTACCTGCTCATGAGTGCTAACTCAACCATTGTAATTAATCTTCACCCCTGTGTATGCTTTACGCACATCTTTCCTTCATCTCCTCAAGATATAAGTGTTAGGAATCAATTCCACATCATTTCAGATCAATACTAAAAGAGCATGTCTACAAAATATTCCTCGAAACTCGAACAAGTGACAACTACAAACAATGTGACACTTCTCTCCCTCAAACATAACTGTAAATCTCTTTTTCTTCATAGTTTCGTTGAATGTGATAACTTCTTGGACTTCGTACCTAGTTCCAAGATAGCCGACTTCGATAGATATAATATTTCAATACACTTTTTCAGTGAACTCTTCTTAAAATTATTTGAATTTTGAGATTGTGTAAACCTCCTAGAATTGTTTCTCCATACAATACCTAGTTATGCATGATACCATTTGTAAATATGACTTAAAATCTGCCTAGAACTTTTTTTTCAACTTTGCACCTCAAAGCCCGCTCATACTATTCAACAAATAACTTCAACGAGGTTTTTGGGTTAACATATTCGTCGAAAAATGCATTCATACTCTTACTACGCTGCATTGTTGACATCCCAACACATAAACTTGTTCTCAAAAAATAAGGTACCCAATGACCTTTTTCTCTAAAAAGCCCGAACAACCAATCATTGACATGTAATGTGTACATATCAATAAATGAAGTCAAACCCCGTTTGAATTCTTCTAGACTTTGCGATTCGTAAACCACTTCGTGCACAGCTGAGAGTATTGAACCTTTATAAATGTGGCTCCTAAATTTTTCAGGCAATTTTTTCAGTATGTGCCACAAACACCATCTATGCTTTTTGTTTGGAAAAATAATTTGAATGGCATTTTGTATAGCTTTATCCTAATCAGTTATTATACCAATAGGCGTCTGACCCTCCATGCACTCCAACCAAGTCCTAAACAACCAAACGAAAGTTTTAGTATTCTCAATGGATACTAAACCACACCCAAACAACATTCACTGTCTATGATTATTCACACCCACAAAAAGGGCAAACGACACGTCATACTTATTGGTTAAGTACATGATACCGAATGTGACAATATTGTCGAATTCCTTGTAAACTTGTCTACATCTATTATTAGCTTAGAATACATTCTTTAGTCGACATTCATTGGCTAAATCCACACTAAAAAAAAAACTAGGATATTGTGCCTGCATTTTTTAAAAATATGCTTATATTGCAACTGCATCTCCCTTCCCAAGTCTTAATCGCCAAACTTTATCAATATAATTTCTACAGTCCTTTTCGACAAATGATAGATTCTCATATCTACCCACTTCAACGACAGTTGAGTTATAACTTTTGTGTATTTTCTCAATACCAACTATGTCATTTACTTCAAGTTTTCGTTTCATCTGTTCACTCAAATGTCGATTACATCAAAAGAACCTAGATCTTGAAGGACTTGTTTTGTGATTATGCTCCAGAATGACTTTGGTAGCACGTCATGTTCCTATCACATATGTCGTAGTTGTCAGTTTAGCTAAACACCCTGTTTGAATAGTTGCTTGAGGCTTCAAAGAACTGCTTCTAGTACTAGTAAAAAGTAACTTACTTGAGAGAAAAAATTCTTTTCTATTTATAAATGAAATTGTTATGAAGTAATTACAATACTTGATATATTGGGATTAGGATTATTGCAGAGATGATTCTCATCTGCTACAGATTTTTAGGAGAAGATTTCAATGGCAAATATTTACACGTTTGTCATGAGAATACCTTGCAAAGAATTACCCGAGAGACTATCCCAGAAATGTTGGTCCTCTTTAGCTGGAGGTTGTTGAGGGAGTCTCTTGGAACCTCTTTTAGCATGGTTTCATTTCTTTTAACCCTTATACTTTCAAGTTTTTGAGCTTTCAGTTTCTTGAGCCTTGTTAGTGGACCTTGGGTCGGATATAGATTAGATTCATTCAATTGTTTGTCAAGATAGAAATTAAATCTTCTTTTGTATATACCTATGGAACACATGAACATATACATGTCTATATATATATATATTTGGATGACCGTATATGAATATTCTGTGTATCTTTTGTTGTTTTAAATGAATTATGCTTTCTTTATAAGTTTTGGTGCTGGGTTACAATGAGACAAATAGCTTGAGAATGAAATTTTGGTTATTTAATTGAGTAATATAGGTACTTAAAAATGAGGGAAAGGTATAATTAAGAAAAACAAATCAAAAATGAAAGAGACTTTAGTAGGGTCGCCATTACACAAATGCTATTAGAGGTAGTTTACGCTGATCATGTACATATAAAAACGTATAGTTAGTGGTGGCCTAACTGACCAGACCCATATTAGCTCCCAATCCGATGCACTAAGAGTTGTTCAAGAGTTACTGACCAGGGGTTTCTATTTTTGGCCCTTTTAGAGAGGGTCATGAACATGTTCCACTAAAGGCCTTATTTCTTGTAAACTATAGCCCATTTGGATTTGGGTTCCTGTTGGGCTGTGATCCTTCTCGTTCTCTGTGTTGAAGTGGACAAACCCCCAAAACAAAGGAAAATGCCATACAAACAGAATGTTAAGCCAACTTTGTGGATAATTTTAACTGTAAATTATAAATTTGCCCTTATTCTCCCCCCCAAATTTGCTACCCTATTTCTTCTGTTGCTCTCTCACTCCCTTAGTCTCTCTTTCTCCACTATTGTTCGTCGATGTGACTATTCTCACCACCATTGTAGTCATCACTACAGTCATTTCCGTCATCTTTCACCATGAAAGTAGTCGCTTTTGCCGTTTCAGCCACAGCCACCGACGTCTCCATCTCCTCTATCTCACTCTCGCTTTCCCTCTTCTCTCTCTTCTCGTTCTCGGTGTTGTTCGTCTCCACACAGCCTCAGTCTCCGTCGTACGTCATCGTTAAATGGCCAACATCAAAGTTTTTGGTGGCCATCGTTTGTTGCCACCAACGCCTCCATCTCCTCTCTTTCTTTCGCTTTCTTTCCGTTGGTCTTCTCATTCTTGCCAACAACTTCTCTTCGTTCGTCAAAGATGTATATTTAGTGAAGATATATATTCTATCTAAATATAAAATTTATATATATAAATATAAATATACATAAATCTGTTTTAAATACAATTATAAACTATAAACATATTATACAAAATTATGTAAATTAAATTAAATTCATTTTGTAACTTTTAAAAATTTTAGCTTGTAACATGTTAAGGGTTGGTTTGCTATTTTTAAAAAATTATTTTGTAGTTTTATAATTATCTTATATTCATCACAATATAATTATATTTTTTCTCTTTATCACTCATATAAAATATAAAATATTATATATTTTGTAACTATTTTATATATAAATAATTATATATTTTTATGTTATTATTTATTTATATTACTTGAAATAAAAAATTAAAAACTACATGTAAAGTTGTGTCAAACTAATAGTATATATTTTTATTTAAAAAATATATATTAACCTGAAATTATATATAAATATTTTCAGTAAATATATTATATATTAATGTGTTAGTTTAAGCTTTTAAAAATTATAAAAAAAATAGTTAACTCATACAATATGTCAAGTGTGTGTTTTTATGATTTATGATAGGTTAAAATGTGTATTTTTTTGGTCAAAATTTTAAAAATATTAAATGCAATATAATGAACAATAAATATACATCTTTCTATGGCGGTGAGGACGGCAGCGAACGGCGGCGCGGTGAGAACGAGAAGAGAGAGATAGAGTCCAGGATGCAGAATCACCAACAGCAATTCAAACTAACCTGCTAAATGTTTCAGGCTTCGGGTAATGCAAGTAGGGAATTTGGTATGTATTACAACCATAATCGCAGCAAGCCCTGTCAATGACCTCAATATGTCCGTAAAGCTAGCAAAAGCATCTCTTCGGATGTGTGATTGCTTTATATATGCAGATTGAGCATATATACATGCCGCAAAATATTGCAAATGTTAAAATTATTCTCCTTGACAATTTTGGAGATTTCTTGGGAGGCTTTATGATAAGAGTATTATGCTGTGGCCCAAACGAAATTCCCAAATGCGAGTGAGAATATACATTAAAAAAAATGAAGATTGAAAAGAATGCTGCAAAATTACTCCATGTTATCAAGACATAGCAGGTTCTGGTCCCTAATCTCACCACAGTTAATTGAACAATCAGCTTATGAATTACACAGTACTACGTCATACCAAAATAAACCGAAAATTAGCAGAAAAATAGTTATGCTAGAAATATACTCATGACAGAGAGAGGAGATGGAGGTGTCGGCGGCGGCTGAAACGACGACCAGAAGCTTTGATGCCGACCGTTCAACGGCGACGACTGAGATTGCGTCGGAGGCGAACAACGACGAGAACGAGAAGAGAGAGAGGGGGAAGGAGAGAGAGAGAGAGAGAGAGAGAAGACATGGAGGTGTTGACGGTGGCTGAAACGACGGAGGCGAACAGTGGCTTCAACAGCGACGGAGGCTGCTACGTCCATGGTGAAAGACGACAGAAGCGGTTGCCACGGCAACTACAACGATGGTGAGAACAGCCACGACAACGAACAATAGTGGAGGAAAAGAGAGAGAGAGAGAGTGAGGAAGGAATAGAGGAAGTAGGGTAGCAAATTTGGGAGTAAAAGCAAGATAAATTTATAATTTACGCTTAAAATTGTCCACAAAGTTGTCTTAACATTCTATTCGTGTAGCATCCCAAATTGTTGGGGTTTATTATCCAAACGAATCCTAAGAATTACATCAACTGACAACAGCCATCGGTGGTGCCACTAAATTTTTATTTTATTTTCTCTAAAATCAGAGATGAGGGAGAAAGAGGAAAGTGAAAAATGCAAAATAAATTAATTATTTTACATTTCTTTTAAGGTCAGAACACAGAAGAGAAGAAATACTTGTAATTTCTCATAGTGGAGAGGCAAAATACAAAATTTTATTTATTTAATATATAAATATATGTATATATATAATATATCACTCTTCAATTTTCATATAATAATTTATAAGATTTTTCCTTTTTACAAGCCTGCACTGATTAACCAAAACTGAAACTCTCGAGATTCATTGATCAAATAGTTCTCACCAAATACGTAGCCCTCTCTCTCTCTCTCTCTCTCTCTCTCTCTCTCTGTATATTCATAGTAAAATATATATCAGTTTCTTACGCTATTCTGCTCCATGGGAAGCCAAATTGTTCTGCAAAATGCCGCCGTTGTCCATTCCGGGCCTCTCAGTAGTCACAACCACCACTTCTACTTCTTCTTCATCGCCGGGCTTCAACTCTCGGAAGCTGGCCACCCTCCCCAACTCCTCCATCACAAGATCGAGCCTCACCGCCGCCTCCACCAACAGAGAAGCAAAGGCAGCAAAAGGAAGCGCCTCCGAGAACTCCAGACCGCTGCTGGCGATCTTGCTCAGCGTCGGCCTCAAGGCCTTCTCCGCTGCCCTCTTATTCGCTTTGATCAGCTTCGGCGTTGATTGAGATGGAGATGCAGATGCATTCTGCTGGGTGGCTGTTGGGGTCCTTGGGGATTGTTGCAGAGAGACGGAGGCGGCGGTTGGGCCGAGGAGGAGCCGCGGCTGAGACTTGAGGGCGGCGTTGAGGTCTTGCAAGGCTTCGTGAAGACGATGGGAGATAGCTTCTGTAGAGGAATAGCGGCGGGTTCTTATGCTCTCAGCGAGCGCCAGTAGAGCTTTGGATACTTCTGCTGTCAGTCTGATGCATGGATCTTTGAATAGAGCACGGACTGCTCTCGGCGTCTGACAAGTGACAAAATCATTCAAAACAAAACCCAACATAAAACAAAAATATTACCTAATGGGCCCAAGTTAGATGCATGCAGACTGCTGCGCATGTGCACAGCATCTCAATGCCTTCTCCAAATGGGCATGTGTATGCATGTGATCCAAAAAGCAAAGGATTATCTCATTAATTGATAAAAATGCATGGATTTGGTACGTGTTAATTAATTATTTACTCCTAAATAGTAAATACCTTTTATCATCATGAGTTCCCACTTCACAGAAAAACCTTTTAACAAAACTTGGAAACTGAATAGAATTTCTTTGAAAGCTCTAAGACCAGAAGAAACGAAAATGGAGAGATCAGAGATGGGAGATGGTGATGTAAAGGCTTAATTATGAGCATCAAATTAAGATTTGTTATTCACTTGCTCATCAACAACTCTACCTACCCCACCTTCTTTGTCTTCCTAACTTTTAGCTTCTTTCAAGCTTCATCACACATGATATCGACATTAAAAAAAAAAAAGAAAAAGGCAAGGGACAACCAAAACAGGAACTCCCATCACCATCTCTTTAACCCTGTTGTGATTTTTTCCCCTTTTTTGGCCCACATAGTTATACTTTGTACATTTTCAAACTATAATGGTCGAATGGACCCCAATTGTGACTTATTTCACCATTTTTAAAGTATAATAACTAATTTTATGTTGAGACAAAAATATAATGATTTATTCACACTTTACTTTTTTTTTTTTTTTACTTCGCTAAAATCTTATAAATTCACAAGTTAAAATTTAGGAGAACAATAAAATAAAACCCATAAATATTTATTTGTTTAATAGAAAAGCCATATATTATATATAAAAATAGTAGTTAATTAAGTGGTTTGAGGGTAATAATTATTACCTGAATCTCAGTTTGCACAGAGCCATAGAGAGCCACAACTGCGTAGGCAAAGTGGCGAATGGCAGCGCCCGCCCTCACGTACTGCTGCCATGGAAAGCTGCAGTTCCATGCCCGCCTCGGCTCCCAACTAGCATGCGTTGCCTGCTCCCGTATATAACACTTCAATATTCATTGGTAATCCATACATATAATATGTGTGTGTGTGTATCTTTTCTTAATTTCTTCTGAATATAATAATAGTTTTTACATCTTTATTATAATTATAAATTCTCACTGTTTTTAGCTGTTAATTTCCAATATTAAATAAATAAATATACAAACAAATAGATGTAAGGGTCTTAATAATTACCAGGGTCTCATCAGTAGATTTAGGATCAAGAACTGCCTTATAGCCCTTGTAGACTGGATCTTCTGAGCATTCTTCTTCTTTGCTTTCTTGTGTCTCCTCGTTATTAAAGTATTCATTCACGCAACCTGCAATTTTTATATGCATTTTTTTCTTTTCATTGAAGATCCGATGATGATGATGATGCTGAGGTGGCACATTAATTGGTGGCCAGCTCCTGCATCCTGATATACACACACACACCCATCAAAAGGAGATGGTTGGCTAGGACTACTAATGCAGTGACAAAATTTGTTAAGAACGGGTATTTTTAAGTACTCTTCTTCGGGCATGTATGGGTCAAATTTAAAATCCTTTCACTTTATAGGTATAGATGAACGGATCACAAAAGGTTAATTATTCATAGCATTTGACTAATAAGTTATCAGTTTTGAGTTTTTAGATCAGTATGTTTCGTTCTCAAAAAGTAAGATAAAGGGATTGAGAAACGGCCATTTCCCAACCCCATATAGCATGAAGAATATGAAATGGAAATTACCCTGAATCGATTTTGCCAGTCCTTGAAGCTTGAAAACGGTGGAATTGTGGAGGTCTTCCCCTGACCAATTTGGGAAAACCAGTAAAGTCACGAACAAGCAGATGGTGCAGCCGATGGCGATGGTGTAAAACCTCTCTCGGGCCAGTTTCAGGATGTCGTCCACTCTGTAGCTCGACACCGTTATCAAATTGAACGTCAACAGAAACACCAAAACGCCATAGTCGTAGTTCTTCCTTATGTAGGGAATGAATCTCGCGTAGGTCGATGCAGTTCCTGTTCGGTAATCAACCACAAAATCAAAAAAATGAAATCCCTGCTGATTAATGAGGTTTTCCGGCGAATCTTTAACGGGAAGGATTAATCCTACCGACGAGAAATACCGCCGCTCCGATGAAAACAGCGCCGGAAACCCTGCCAGACTCTTCCGTGACGTACTCGATCAGAAACGCCAGCGCACCGGCCATGATCGTCCCCACCCCTCTGTTCAATCCTTTGCATAAAGTTGCTCCTGAACATTAATTGAATCATATATAATATACGCAAAAAATGAAAATCATTTGGCTTGAACGGCTCTGTGTCAAACAACTTAAAGAGCTATGAGTTTATTCATTTCACATTCGAAGAACAATAAAAGTGATTTTTTTTTTAAAAAAAAAAAAAGAGGTATATACAATTAATGAGGATTGATTGAGTTACCTGCAGTGAACTCAAGAACCACAACCACGGTCATCACAGCCCAGATGGCATTCTGGCCGATACCTTTGAACAGTGGCTGAATTAGATACAGCAATGAAACCAGTGTGAGTGATAAACCAACTTTGAGGGAGTGAACCACTCTCCTTGGATCTTCCTTTCCAACTTTCCTGATCGTTTTCCATATCAAACCAGGTAATCCCTGTATTTTCTTCCATGAGACCTGAGCTTTTTCCCTCCTCGTGGGATGAGCCATCTTCTTTCTTGGCTCTCCCACAGCCAAAAGCCGCAGCTTTCTCCAACTAGAGTAATAAACAGTTCAAAGGCCGGCCTTAAGGTGTAGAGAGAGAAGCTCTCGGCAGGGGGTGAGTTCCGTCACATCCTGCTGCCTTAAGGTGCGATTACTGCTCTGGTTCTTGACGATTGGAGTGCGAATGGAGTGATCAGCGAGCGATTAGTGGGCTGGGGGCCCCATTTGAGTTGTGGGTGCTTGGGTTTCTCGTCACAGATTCTTGCGAGGAACTTCCAGGTGTGATCGATAGCGATAGTGAATTGAGGGCCCGTTCTCTCTTTCCAGCTGGAGTTTATTCTGCTGTGCTCTGTCTTCTGAGAATCAGCCTGCATTCAACCTCTGTGGTGGATCAGATCTGGATATGGGGAGTTTCAGATTCAAATTTTCAAATTTCAGTTCTCCCACTTCTTGGGTTTTCTGAATTTCAAACGAAAACCAGAGTGCTCAGTGCTTCACAACAAGGCCTTTGATCTGTGGTTCTGGGACGTGTACGGCCTGATCCTTCAGGTGTTTCGTTTGTTTTTTGCCTTTAGTGAGCTTGATCTCATGTTTAAACTAGCTGGTATGAATTTATTCGTGCCACGCGACAGTTTTTACATTTAAATCTGCTCATCCTCCCTGCTCATTTATGGTGAAGAAGAAAGCTAAGGGGCCCTCCATGTCGGGCCCAGCTGAGGCAAAAGCAATAAAGAAGGTTGCTGCCATCAGCTCGAAGACCCTGTGGCCTGTGCAAAGGTCTCCAAGTGAGACAACCAACCGTAAAGCCTGCACCTCTCCAAGTGTCTCCCGAACCGAGTTTTGCTATTTGTACGCATTGAGTGACGCACAGGAGAGAGGGAAATGACGGAAATACCCTGAAACAGCCATTCAAATTACATGCTTCTTCTCACTTCTCCCTCTCAGGGGTTGACGCACAGGAGAGTTTTGCCCATTCTTTTTCTGTTACATTTGATTAAATTTTGTTATTTGAGTATGTAAATTTAGTTGTTAGATATTATCGATCAAATTTTATTATTTTTATTATTTAGATGTGTAAATTTAGTGCTTGAAAATATAGATTTCATGTAATATAATTAATTTTATATTATGAAATTTTGTCAATTTCATATTTTGTAATGGTTGTGATTATTATTATTCTATGAAAATGAAACATAATGAATTATTTTATGCTGAGTATCCAGACTTACTATCCCAAGCATTCCACCTGTGTAGAAACAACATGATTATAAAAATTTGTTTGGTAGAATATGTGATGGGAATTTGTATTTGTAAAGCCATAACTTAACTTTTTTAAAGAATATGTAATGAAAAAATGAATAACGTTTTGCCTTACTAAAATACATATTTCAAAAATAAAATGTATTTAACTAATTATCTTCCTTAAGTTATCAATTTTATCATAAATAATATAGAAACATCATTAAAACTTTAATGACAAGTCAATACGTAAATCAACTTTAAGCCAAAAAATGAACTATAATTTCTACATAACAAATTTATTGTCTATTATTGCTATTTCCCAACATTGATCATATCATCTCATCTCCCTCAAGACGTCAATATGGCACATAAGTTGACATAAATGGTTCACCCATTTCATAAGTTGACATCCAATTCACTCCATAAGTTACATTCCAAGGTTGATACTGAACACCATACAAGGAGGATACAAAATTTTAATTTAACTATAAAAAAAGACAAAGTATAATGTTGAAGCATGTGATATAACAATTATGCACCATCAACTATTGTGAGTAAATGAGTGGGGTTAGTATGGGATTTACTGCTTCTTGCGCTATTTGTATTAGGGCTTGAGTAGGTTTTGTATTATTTTGCATTGAGCTATTTCCTTTACTTGACTTCAAAGTTACATGTGCCAAAAAATAATATCGGTCGTTATGTGTAAACATTTGATATTACCAGTAAATAATATATAATTAAAATAGAATTGTAAACATATATTGCGTTTCTTGGTATTCGTTTCTAATGACCATTTTTTAGGAAGTTTTCTAGGAGCTTCATTTGTTTTTGTGGAATGTGGATCCAAAATGGGACCGAATGATGTCTTTGCAGCTTCGCCACAATCAGAGAAAACTTGAACACTGCCTTGGGAAAGGAGATTACTGCCATTACTTATTCTCGATATCGATATGATCAGGTTGTTCAGTTGATTTTCGAGCAATTCTATGAACTCGCGGGTGTGTTCTTCATCATCTACTACCAAATTTGTCACATTGGCAAATAAACTTTGCAATTGATCGTATCTTACCTGCTCATGAGTGCTAACCCAACCATTGTAATTGATCTTCACCCTTGTGTATGCTTTACGAACATCTTTCCTTCATCTCCTCAAGATATAAGTGTTAGGAATCAATTCCACATCATTTCAGATCAATACTAAAAGAGCATGTCTACAAAATATTCCTCGAAACTCGAACAAATGACAACTACAAACAATGTGACACTTCTCTCCCTCAAACATAACTGTAAATCTCTTTTTCTTCATAGTTTCGTTGAATGTGATAACTTCTTGAACTTCATACCTAGTTCCAAGATAGCCGACTTCGATAGATATAATATTTCAATACACTTTTTTAGTGAACTCTTTTTAAAATTATTTGAATTTTGAGATTGTGTAAACCTCCTAGAATTGTTTCTCCATACAATACCTAGTTATGCATGATACCATTTGTAAATATGACTTAAAATCTGCCTAGAACTCTTTTTCAACTTTGCACCTCAAAGCCCGCTCATACTATTCAACAAATAATTTCAACGAGGTTTTTGGGTTGACATATTCATCGAAAAATACATTCATACTCTTACTACGCTACATTGTTGACATCCCAACACATAAACTTGTTCTCAAAAAATAAGGTACCCAATGACCTTTTTCTCTAAAAAGCCCGAACAACCAATCATTGACATGTAATGTGTACATATCAATAAATGAAGTCTAACCCCGTTCGAATTCTTCTGGACTTTGCGATTCGTAAACCACTTCGTGCACAGCTGAGAGTATTGAACCTTTATAAATGTGGCCCCCAAATTTTGCAGGCAATTTTTTCAGTATGTGCCACAAACATCATCTATGCTTTTTGTTTGAAAAAATAATTTAAATGGCATTTTGTATAGCTCTATCCTGATTAGAGATGGCAAAATGGGCGGGGCCCGACGGGCTGGCCCGTTGGGGCCCGGCCCGACACCGGGCTCGGGCCAGCAAAATGCTGGCCCGTTTAAGGCCGGGCCAATTTGGCCCGGCGGGCCGAATGGTGGCGGGCCGGGTTGGGCCGGGCTGGCCCGCTTGGCCCGCCAATCGGCCAACACCCCCCCCAGCCTCACCTCTCGCCCTCGCCCTCACCCTCACCCTCTCCCTCGCCCTCTTCTCGCCCTCGCTCTCACCTCGCCCTCACCCTCTTCTCGCCCTCGCTCTCGCCCTCTGTCTCGCCGTCGCCCTCACCTCGCCGTCGCCCCTCGCTCGCCCTCACCATCGCCCTCGCCTGCACCCCTCCCTCTCGCCCTCGCTCGCCCTCTGTCTCGCCGTCGCCGTCGCCCTCACCCTCGCCCTCGCTCGCCCTCTGTCTCGCTCGCCGCCCTCGCCGTCGACCTCGCTCGCCGGCCTCGCTCGCCGCCGCCTCGCTCGCCGCCCTCGCCTGGGCGGGCCAAATTGGCCCGTTTGGCCCGCTTGGCCCGTGTAGGGCCGGGCTAGGGCCAGCAATTTGCTAGCCCGTTTTTAAGCGGGCCAATTTGGCCCGGCCCGTTTGCCATCTCTAATCCTGATCAGTTATTATACCAATAGGTGCCTGACCCTCCATGCACTCCAACCAAGTCCTAAACAACCAAATGAAAGTCTTAGTATTCTAACTGGATACTAAACCACACCCAAACAACATTCACTGTCTATGATTATTCACACCCACAAAAAGGGCAAACGACACGTCATACTTATTAGTTAAATACGTGATACCGAATGTGACAATATTGTTGAATTCCTTGTAAATTTGTCTACATCTCTATTATTAGCTTAGAATACATTCTTTAGTCGACATTCATCGTCCAAATCCACACTAAAAAAAAACATCAGGATATTGTGCCTGCATTTTTGAAAAATATGCTTATATTGCAACTGCATCTCTCTTCCCAAGTCTTAATCGCCAAACTTTATCAATATAATTTCTACAGTCCCAAATGATAGATTCTCATATCTACCCACTTCAACGACAGTTGAGTTATAACTTTTGTGTATTTTCTCAATACCAACTATGTCATTTACTTCAAGTTTTCGTTTCATCTGTTCACTCAAATGTCGATTACATCAAAAGAACCTAGATCTTGAAGGACTTGTTTTGTGATTATGCTCCAGAATGACTTTGGTAGCACGTCATGTTCCTATCACATATGTCGTAGTTGTCAGTTTAGCTAAACACCCTGTTTGAATAGTTGCTTGAGGCTTCAAAGAACTGCTTCTAGTACTAGTAAAAAGTAACTTACTTGAGAGAAAAAATTCTTTTCTATTTATAAATGAAATTGTTATGAAGTAATTACAATACTTGATATATTGGGATTAGGATTATTGCAGAGATGATTCTCATCTGCTACAGATTTTTAGGAGAAGATTTCAATGGCAAATATTTACACGTTTGTCATGAGAATACCTTGCAAAGAATTACCCGAGAGACTATCCCAGAAATGTTGGTCCTCTTTAGCTGGAGGTTGTTGAGGGAGTCTCTTGGAACCTCTTTTAGCATGGTTTCATTTCTTTTAACCCTTATACTTTCAAGTTTTTGAGCTTTCAGTTTCTTGAGCCTTGTTAGTGGACCTTGGGTCGGATATAGATTAGATTCATTCAATTGTTTGTCAAGATAGAAATTAAATCTTCTTTTGTATATACCTATGGAACACATGAACATATACATGTCTATATATATATATATATTTGGATGACCGTATATGAATATTCTGTGTATCTTTTGTTGTTTTAAATGAATTATGCTTTCTTTATAAGTTTTGGTGCTGGGTTACAATGAGACAAATAGCTTGAGAATGAAATTTTGGTTATTTAATTGAGTAATATAGGTACTTAAAAATGAGGGAAAGGTATAATTAAGAAAAACAAATCAAAAATGAAAGAGACTTTAGTAGGGTCGCCATTACACAAATGCTATTAGAGGTAGTTTACGCTGATCATGTACATATAAAAACGTATAGTTAGTGGTGGCCTAACTGACCAGACCCAAATTAGCTCCCAATCCCATGCACTAAGAGTTGTTCAAGACTTACTGACCAGGGGTTTCTATTTTTGGCCCTTTTAGAGAGGGTCATGAACATGTTCCACTAAAGGCCTTATTTCTTGCAAACTATAGCCCATTTGGATTTGGGTTCCTGTTGGGCTGTGATCCTTCTCGTTCTCTGTGTTTGAAGTGGACAAACCCTCAAAACAAAGGAAACTGCCATACAAACAGAATGTTAAGACAACTTTGTGGATAATTTTAACTGTAAATTATAAATTTGCCCTTATTCTCCCCCCCCCCCCAAATTTGCTACCCTATTTCTTCTGTTGCTCTCTCTCCTTCTCTCAGTCTCTCTTTCTCTACTATTGTTCGTCGATGTGATTGTTCTCACTATCATTGTAGTCGTCACTACAGTCATTTCTGTCGTTTTTCACCATGAACGCAACCGCTTTCTCCGTTTCAGCCACCGCCACTGACACCTCCATCTCCTCTATCTCACTCTCTCTTTCCCTCCTCTCCCTCTTCTTGTTCTTGGTGTTGTTCGTCTCCACGCAGCCTTAGTCTCCGTCGTTCGTCATTGTTAAATGGCCAACATCAAAGCTTCTGGTGGCCATTGTTTGTTGCCACCAACGCCTCCATCTCTTCTATTTCTTTTGCTTTCTCTCCGTAGGTCTTCTCATTCTCGCCAACGATTTCTCTTCATTCGTTAAAGATGTATATTTAGTGAAGATGTATATTCTATCTAAATATAAAATTTACATATATGTATATACATAAATATGTTTTTAATACAATTATAAACTATAAACATATTATACAAAATTATGTAAATTAAATTAAATTCATTTTGTAACTTTTAAAAATTTTAGCTTGTAACATGTTAAAGGTTGGTTTGCTATTTCTAAAAAATTATTTTGTAGTTTTATAATTATCTTATATTCATCACAATATAATTATATTTTTTCTCTTTATCACTCATATAAAATATAAAATATTATATATTTTGTAACTATTTTATATATAAATAATTATATATTTTTTATATTATTATTTATTTATATTACTTGAAATAAAAAATTAAAAACTATATGTAAAGTTGTGTCAAACTATTAGTATATATTTTTATTTAAAAAATATATATTAGCCTGAAATTATGTATAAATATATTTTCAGTAAATATATTATATATTTATGTGTTAGTTTAAGCTTTTAAAAATTATAAACAAAATAGTTAACTCATACAATATGTCAAGTGTGTGTTTTTATGATTTATGATAGGTTAAAATGTGTATTTTTTGGGTCAAAATTTTAAAAATATTAAATGCAATATAATGAACAATAAATATACATCTTTCTATGGCGGTGAGAACGGCAGCGAACGGCGGCGCGGTGAGAACGAGAAGAGAGAGATAGAGTCCAGGATGCAGAATCACCAACTGCAATTCAAACTAACCTGCTAAATGTTTCAGGCTTCGGGTAATGCAAGTAGGGAATTTGGTATGTATTACAACCATAATCGCAGCAAGCCCTGTCAATGACCTCAATATGTCCGTAAAGCTAGCATCTCTTCGGATGTGTGATTGCTTTATATATGCAGATTGAGCATATATACATGCCGCAAAATATTGCAAATGTTAAAATTATTCTCCTTGACAATTTTGGAGATTTCTTGGGAGGCTTTATGATAAGAGTATTATGCTGTGGCCCAAACGAAATTCCCAAATGCGAGTGAGAATATACATTAAAAAAAATGAAGATTGAAAAGAATGCTGCAAAATTACTCCATGTTATCAAGACATAGCAGGTTCTGGTCCCTAATCTCACCACAGTTAATTGAACAATCAGCTTATGAATTACACAGTACTACGTCATACCAAAATAAACCGAAAATTAGCAGAAAAATAGTTATGCTAGAAATATACTCATGACAGAGAGAGGAGATGGAGGTGTCGGCGGCGGCTGAAACGACGACCAGAAGCTTTGATGCCGACCGTTCAACAGCGACGACTGAGATTGCGTCGGAGGCGAACAACGACGAGAACGAGAAGAGAGAGAGGGGGAAGGAGAGAGAGAGAGAGAAGACATGGAGGTGTTGACGGTGGCTGAAACGACGGAGGCGAACAGTGGCTTCAACAGCGACGGAGGCGGCTACGTCCATGGTGAAAGACGACAGAAGCGGTTGCAACGGCAGCTACAACGATGGTGAGAACAGCCACGACAACGAACAACAGTGGAGTAAGAGAGAGAGAGAGAGAGAGTGTGTGTGTGTGAGGAAGGAATAGAGGAAGCAGGGTAGCAAATTTGGGAGTAAAAGTAAAGATAAATTTATAATTTACGCTTAAAATTGTCCACAAAGTTGTCTTAACATTCTATTCGTGTAGCATCCCAAATTGTTGGGGTTTGTTATCCAAACGAATCCTGAGAATTACATCAACTGACAACAGCCATCGGTGGTGCCCCTAAATTTTTATTTTGTTTTCTCTAAAATCAGAGATGAGGGAGAAAGAGGAAACTGAAAAATGCATAATAAATTAATTATTTTACATTTCTTTTAAGTTCAGAACACAGAAGAGAAGAAATACTTGTAATTTCTCATAGTGGAGAGGCAAAATACAAAATTTTATTTATTTAATATATAAATATATGTATATATATAATATATCACTCTTCAATTTTCATATAATAATTTATAAGATTTTTCCTTTTTACAAGCCTGCACTAACTAACCAAAACTGTAACTCTCGAGATTCATTGATCAAATAGTTCTCACCAAATACGTAGCCCTTTTAAGCTCTCTCTCTCTCTCTGTATATTCATAGTAAAATATATATCAGTTTCTTACGCTATTCTGCTCCATGGGAAGCCAAATTGTTCTGCAAAATGCCGCCGTTGTCCATTCCGGGCCTCTCAGTAGTCACAACCACCACTTCTACTTCTTCTTCATCGCCGGGCTTCAACTCTCGGAAGCTGGCCACCCTCCCCAACTCCTCCACCTCCTCCATCACAAGATCGAGCCTCACCACCGCCTCCACCAACAGAGAAGCAAAGGCAGCAAAAGGAAGCGCCTCCGAGAACTCCAGGCCGCTGCTGGCGATTTTGCTCAGCGTCGGCCTCAACGCCTTCTCCGCTGCCCTCTTATTCGCTTTGATCAGCTTCGGGGTTGATTGAGATGGAGATGCAGATGCATTCTGCTGGGTGGCTGTCGGGGTCCTTGGGGATTGTTGCAGAGAGACGGAGGCGGCGGTTGGGCTGAGGAGAAGCCGCGGCTGAGACTTGAGGGCGGCGTTGAGGTCTTGCAAGGCTTCGTGAAGACGATGGGAGATAGCTTCTGTAGAGGAATGGCGGCGGGTTCTTATGCTCTCAGCGAGCGCCAGTAGAGCTTTGGATACTTCTGCTGCCAGTCTGATGCATGGATCTTTGAATAGAGCACGGACTGCTCTCGGCGTCTGACAAGTGACAAAATCATTCAAAACAAAACCCAACATAAAACAAAAATAGGACAAAAATCAAAAATCACCCTTAAATTTTGAGAAACTATAAAAACACCCGTGCCCTATTGAAAGTTCATATTCTTCTTTTCATGAATTAACTGATATAACACAAAAGATCTTATAGTACAAAAGACTTTTTAAATTAATAGATGTTAGTCTTGAAATCTAATGACTATAAAATATACCAAAGTACCCTTATGAGAACAATGTAGTAGCCCGTTATGGCCAATTGGGGCCTCGGCCCAGCTGACTTTTTTATTTTTTTAATTTTTTATATATATTATTATAAATAATTATAATTTTTATAATTTGATCAGAATTAAAATTATAATTTAATCTAAGCTAAAAATCTTTTTTGACTTCGTCACTATATGAGAGCCACGTGAATGACTAAAACAATAAGTAATTAAAATAAACAAAATTAATAAAATAAAAAAATAATTAATAAAATTTCAAAATAATATATATTTAACATCCAAATATCAATGCTAACAAAATCAATGAAATAAAATAAAATTAATTAATAAAATTTTAAAATAATATATACTTACATCCAAATATCAATGCACATACAAATTCAGAATGAAAAAAAGGAAACCAAAAAAAAATCAAGTAAACAATAATTATATAAAAATATTTTGACAGGAAAAAATTAAATTCAATATACATATTAAATCAAGTAACAAAAAAATAGAGTCATATTCAATCATATATTAGTAATAGGTGTAGTAAAGTAAATGTTTTAGAAAGAAAATACAAATATTTAGATCTAAAACAAAAACTCTACTTTGGTATAATTGAAAAATGTCAATACTAAAACCCATTTTCATATCTTAATTCTTATTATATTACAAATAATTTATTCCTTATTTTTATTTTATCTCAAAAATTGTACGTGCTCCAACCATACCCCTTATTATGTTCTCTATTTCACTTTTTATTTTATTTATTTATTAATAAACTTTAATTCTATATATTTTATCTTATTTATAATTTTTATTATTAAAACACAAAATTAATAATCAAATATACAAAATAATCAAATATCCCAAATTCTTTATCATGAGAATGGAGGGATCAAGATCAGAGATGTAAAGGCTTAAATTAAGATTTGTTATTTACTTGCTCATCAACAACTCTATCTACCCGACCTTATTTGTCTTCCTAACTTTTAGCTTCTTTTAAGCTTCATCACTGATATCGACATTAAAAAAAAAAAAGGGAAAGGAAAAGGCAAGGGACAACCAAAACAGCAACTCCCATCACTGTTGTGATTTTTTTTTCTTTTTTTGGCCCACATAGTTATACTTTGTACATTTTCAAACTATATTGGTCGAATGGACCCCAATTGTGACTTATTTCACCACTTTTAAAGTATAATAACTAATTTTATGTTGAGACAAAAATATAATGATTTATTCACACTTTACCCTTCTTTTTTTTTTTTACTTAGCTAAAATCTTATAAATTCACAAGTTAAAATTTAGGAGAACAATTCTATAAAACCCATAAATATTTATTTGTTTAAAAGAAAAGCCATATATGAAAATAGTTGCTAATTAAATGGTTTGAGGGTAATAATTATTACCTGAATCTCAGTTTGCAGAGAGCCATGGAGAGCCACAACTGCGTAGGCAAAGTGGCGAATGGCAGCGCCCACCCTCACGTACTGCTGCCATGGAAAGCTGCAGTTCCTTGCCCGCCTCGGCTCCCAACTAGCATGCGTTGCCTGCTTCCGTATATGACACTTCAACATTCATTGGTAATCCATACATATAATATATATGTGTGTGTATATCTTTTCTTAATTTCTTCTGAATATAATAATAGTTTTTACATCTTTATTATAATTATAAATTCTCACTGTTTTTAGCTGTTAATTTCCAATATTAAATAAATAAATAAACAAACAAATAGATGTAAGGGTCTTAATAATTACCAGGGTCTCATCAGTAGATTTAGAATCAAGAACTGCCTTATAGCCCTTGTAGATTGGATCTTCCGAGCATTCTTCTTCTTTGCTTTCTTCTGTCTCCTCGTTATTAAAGTATTCATTCACGCAACCTGCAATTTTTATATGTATTTTTTTTCTTTTCATTGAAGATCCGATGATGATGATGATGCTGAGGTGGCACATTAATTGTTGGCCAGCTCCTGCATGCTGATATACACACACACCCTTCAAAAGGAGATGGCTGGCTAGGACTACTAATGTAGTGACAATTTGTTAAGAACGGGTAATTTTAAGTACTCTTCTTCAGGCATGTATGGGTCAAATTTAAAATCCTTTCACTTTATAGGTATAGATGAACGGATCACAAAAGGTTAATTATTCATAGTATGTTTCGTTTTCAAAAAGTAAGACAAGGGACTGAGAAACGACCATTTCCCAACCCCATATAGCATGAAGAATATGAAATGGAAATTACCCTGAATCGATTTTGCCAGTCCTTCAAGCTTGGAAACGGTGGAATTATGGAGGTCTTCCCCTGACCAATTTGGGAAAACCAGTAAAGTCATGAACAAGCAGATGGTGCAGCCGATGGCGATGGTGTAAAACCGCTCTCGGGCCAGTTTCAGGATGTCGTCCACTCTGTAGCTCGACACCGTTATCAAATTGAACGTCAACAGAAACACCAAAACGCCATAGTCGTAGTTCTTCCTTATGTAGGGAATGAATCTCGCGTAGGTCGATGCAGTACCTGTTCGGTAATCAACCACAAAATCAAAAAATGAAATCCCTGCTGATTAATGAGGTTTTCCGGCGAATCTTTAACGGGAAGGATTAATCCTACCGGTGAGAAATATCGCCGCTCCGATGTAAACAGCGCCGGAAACCCTGCCAGACTCTTCCGTCACGTACTCGATCAGAAACGCCAGCGCACCGGCCATGATCGTCCCCACCCCTCTGTTCAATCCTTTGCATAAAGTTGCTCCTGAACATTAATTGAATCACATATAACATACACAAAAAATGAAAATCATTTGGCTTAAACGGCTTTGTGTCAAACAACTTAAAAGAGCTATGAGTTTTATTCATTTCACGTTCTAAGAACAATAATTTTGATTTTTTTTTTTAAAAAAAAAAGAGGTATTTAGAATTAATAAGGATTGATTTGGGTTACCTGCAGTGAACTCAAGAACCACAACCACGGTCATCACAGCCCAGATGGCATTCTGGCCGATACCTTTGAACAGTGGCTGAATTAGATACAGCAATGAAACCAGTGTGAGTGATAAGCCAACTTTGAGGGAGTGAACCACTCTCCTTGGATCTTCCTTTCCAACTTTCCTGATCGTTTTCCATATCAAACCAGGCAATCCCTGTATTTTCTTACAAGAGATCTGAGCCTTTTTCCCCTTCGTGGGATGAGCCATCTTCTTTCCTGCCTCTCCCACAGCCACAAGCCCGCAGCTTTCTCCAACTAGAGTAATAAACAGTTAAATATCTGATCCATGATTGTGGAAACTATTCTAAAAAATTGGGCACCAAGTGACTTGGTGATTTTTGAGAGCTAGCTAGCTGTGCGTGCTCTCTATTTCTTTAAAATACACCTTTGGTGGTTGAAAAACAATTTATTATCAAGTAATGAAAACTCTAGTTGCTAGTGAGGTTATTTAATAAAATAAATGAAGACGGGAGCTGTATCACATATCACATGACAGATTGAATGCTTAGCTGTTCATGTGGCACAATCTTATAGCTAAACATAAAAGTAATTTATGCATCTCATCTAATATAGACCTAACATAGACTCTCTTCAGGCGAAAATCAATGGTCAGAAGCTTCCTTCCCCTTCTTGATGACTTGAAACTTCCTTTATTTTTCTTTCTGTAGAAAAAGAGTACTACCTATTTATAGCATGATGATTCGAACGGTACTACCTATTTATAGCATGATGATTCAACGGTAGATAAATCTCATAAAATTTCCAGTCATTAAGCTGACAGGCAATACAAATAAGAGAAGAAAATTAAAGCTTAGGAAAAGAGAAGCATGTTCTCATAAAATTTCCAGTCATTAAGCTGACGGGCAATACAAATAAGAGAAGAAAATTAAAGCTTAGGAAAAGCATGTTTTGTAACCTTCAATGTTCTGTCCATGGTTGAACTGAACCTGTTACCTGTCATGTTGGCCGGCACTGGCATCGAAGCACCATCAATTTCATCTATATAAGAAGAAAACAGATTGGCATTATAGAATGAACCATCTGCGGAGATGAGAATATTTCCATTGCAGAGGATCCGGGATCATGCAACATTCCTCAATGACAGTGACAGATTACTAGTAGGAGACAAAAGTAGTTACAGGCATCAACTAGTTCCCAACAAGTTACCAGGGATGATATGAAAACCAGAAGGCAGACTTGAGAAGATTATTCGCTCAGTTCTGCTTTCTGCAGAGTCAATGACAAAATAACTAATTGCAGTAATTTTAAGGTGAAAACATAGAAGCCTGAGACCAGCTTTGCTGCTTATTTAGATACATTTCATCACGCACACCATATCACAACAATGAAAAAGAATAATATCAAGAAGCCAGAGTTTAGAAGCCGCAGCCCAGTTGGAGAAGCCGCATATTTTGTCTGTCAGAGCATTGTGAGCACACGATTTTTGTACTCAAGACATGTCTACAAGCTTGCACCAAACACACGGATCCTCTGTTCAATTGGTACCCTGCAGCATGGGCATGTAGCTTTTCCCTTCTTTCCATAATCATTGTTACAACTGGCACACAGCACTTGATGAGCACACGGCAGAAATACAACAGAAACTTCCTCTTTCATGCAAATTAAGCACTCTCTACCACGGCCAACTTCTTCTTCTGAAGAATCCTCCAATTTATCCAATTCATGAAACAGCCTTGCAATAGTTTCACCATGGGGCTTTGTCCCATCACAATTTGCCGGCAATATGCCCTCGGATTGACGATGCAGCTCAGTGGATTGCAAAGAAGATTTAAGCCGCAACAGTTCCTGTTCAAGTCTTTGAAGATCATCCTTGTGACGCTGGAAATCTATCTCTATCTTCAAGCGCAATGCCTCAACCTTTCTCTTATTATTAGCCTCAGTTGCTTCCTTGAGGCGCTTTTCCTCCTCCAATTGGGCTGAGGCTAGTTCTTTGGCCTTCTGCTCCTGCCTCCACTTTACCTGGTATGGAATTGAATAACCTCAATTGTTGGCTTAAAAGTAAAGGACAAATAGAATAACTTCTTATTACAATATAAAATGACAGACCAAAGAGAACTCTTAACTTATTTATGGAAGGGCAAAAATAAAAACGATAAAAAAATAAGGAAGTGCTCAAGATCAACACAGGGAGATAAGAGAATGGTGTGAAACCAAGGGGCTTGAACTTGAACAAAAAAAACATAATTGCTGTAATTTTTGGATTCCAAAAAGAAACGAGGACTTGCCAATAACATGAATGAGAAAACAAGAACAGTTTACATTCTTAATACCAACTTTTTAGTTACAAGGTATTAGATTTATCGATTAAGATGACTTGAATTTGACCAAAGAAAAAGATGCTAATATGCTATGATTTCCAGATCCAAAAAGAAATATGAACTTGTCCATAACATGTGTTTAATCACATGCATAAATACAGTATAAAGCCTTCCTAATACCAATGTGTTTTCACATAAAAAAAAAAAACAATGAATTTTAGTTTCAAGGAACTAGCTTTATTACCATTGACAAAGATTGGGAAGTATTCCTCGACAGAGAAAGGTTTCAGCTTAGCATGATAATTTATGAAGACTGCCCTAAGAAGGATATGCATAATTAACAAGCAGAAAATTTTGAATGCACCTGAAAGCTCAAGTTGGTTCACTTCACTAACTCATAAGTTGGTTTGTATTCAATCAAAGAGTTCACTTTACATTGTGGTCAAACTGTTGGCAGGCACTAAAAAAGGAAGAGACAGGTGTTATTCTAGGACCATGCGGAATTATCCTTAGATGATATATGCCTCTCTCAACACTCTCAAATCCACCCAACGATAATAGGAATTGAAACAGAAAACTTAAGCAATCAAACAGAAAGAAATAAGAACAAGAAACAGAAAACAAACCACACAACACAATGATTTATCCTGGTTCAATTTCCTTTGAGGAAACCTACATCCAGCCTTCAAAGAGCACCCCGAGCAGTCTTATTAGAGCAAAGAAAAATGTCCAGTACAGCAGCAAGATCTTCCCCCTATTCCCGAGTACAAAAACAGCAACTTATCTCCCAAGATTACAAAGCTAAAAACAGAACTCTAGCCTTCCTCTTAGAGAATACAATGCATTCGTTACAATAGAAGAGAATAGAATGGCTACACACACACCCTAGCACTCTATTTATAGAGTGGGCGGTTATTACTAGAGAAGAATTAGATATTTACAGTTTAACCCCCCTCCCCATTTCCATTAATTACAGTTTGAGATAAAAACTTCTATCTAATTCTTCAATGGCCCTCTAGCACACTGCCATCACTCACTGCTTTCACTTTTCTTCTTCTTATACCATATACTCGAGACAACATTTCAACAATTCTCCACCATTGTCTTGAGTATACTCCAACCTTCATCCATCAATCCTTGGCCTTCCAATAGATGAACTTCTCCTGCTCTCATCTTGCTCTTCATATGACCTGCTGCACCTGATCACTCGAGACATAAAACAAACATTAAGAATATCCAAAACAATGCTGTAAATTTCACCAATGGATCACCTAGGACAATACTTTCAGCTACACTTAACTAAACCTGCAACTCTCATTAAAATGATCTACCTCCTCAAGGGTCTTCCTAATGAATATATTCCTAACATCAATATGATCGGTCTCTACATGGTTTCTACCTACACTCCACCATAAACTAAATCCATACTCAATGTTACTCATTAAGCCAAACTGTCCAAACATTTTATACAGCATCACAACACAGTGAACCTCACCCGAATTGGCCTTAACTTTGCTAAACTTCCTCCTAGCTCCCAAAACCGGCCTTTTAGGATTTACCACTGATTTTCTCTTATGTTTGCTTCAACAGACAAAGGACTGCTCTATCTACCTACCAGTCTACCAAGATATGCTTAAGACTAAGGTAATCCTAGGCTTCCATAAGCTGTCCATTTCTATTCCAACCTCTATGCCTTATCTTTCCAGCTTCTCCTCCTTCCAACAATCTCAAACACTGAACTACAACCTCAGCTACACCTTGAAACTCCCATTGGATGACTATCATTTAAGCTGCCTTACTCTTCCTAGGCATACCCTTGAAATTGACACAACTACTCCTATGCACTCAATTTTAACCTCTTGAACCATCATAAGAGACTCCAATTCTTATAATATTTTGGCTTAGGAATTACTTAACTCATAGAGAGACCTTCTAAGCAATAAATCTTGCTTACCTTTCCCTCTAACCTCTAATCCCTTGGGCTACTCTATAAGACCAATTTCTCTCTTAATTTTCCATGGATACTAGCTGATTAGTGACACCTATTTGATCCAAATTAAGCCTTCATGTGCTGCTATAACCAAATGGCCATGACTAGCCTTTTCCCTAGACTTTTCCCATTTTCAGCACTTCCTTAATTCTCAAATAGCCACTTCACAGCACTCCACCCCTTTAATCTAAGGGATATTCCATTTAAGTCCAAGCCTCTCCCCAAATTTACATGGCTCCATGCCATTCATTTGGACATGAGTGCATCCTTCTTCTATACAAGAGGTTCTATTTTCCAGCCTATACCTGAGCCTAAGTATCCTTCAAACCCAACATTCCATACCTCACTGGTAGATAACTTGAGGTTCTATTTTTTACCCATCCTAGGCAACACTAGACCTTCTATTCCCTTGCTCATTTTCAACATGATGATTCTTCTTCCCTTTCCTTGCTATCCCTGGAATTTGATCAACATAGGGCTACACCATACAAGACAACCCTTGCACACACCCTTTTCCCCTCACTGTTCACAAGGACCCTCACTGCAAGAGTCTAAAGCTATCTAAAATACTAGCTTTCTCCTTCTCACAATCCAACCCGTGCTTACACAATGAATATGACCAAAAAAAAAAATTCTAGATTTTCCAATTGCTCTACCCTGGATAATAGGCTAGTCTAGGACACTCCCAAGAGATTCTCTTTGCTGTTTTATTTACACAACATACCAGATTTCATCCCTTGCTCTTAGCATTAGATAATTTTATGTCCTATTGGTAGAGTTTTCCCTCATAGGTGAGATCCCTAGCTTTTAGAAGACCTAGGCACACCTATTCCTAAAACTCCACTCTCCTAACCCTTCTCATACCAGAAGCAAAAAAATTCCAGCAAGCTTACACCCAATTCCAGCAAGCTCATATACACTTGGAAATTCTTTAGGAACACACCATCTTCACTAGGTTCACTTCACCTGGCTCCACCATGAGACAAGGCCTAGATAGGTCATCCTAGATCCTAAAAACTGATCTCTAATGGGCTTGATACTTTACTCTTGATTATTGCCTACTAACACCTTATCACCTACTATGACTCTATAAATTGAAAAAACCATTTCCTATGATAAGTCCACCCTAAACCTATAAACTATGCTACATTTCCAGCATTTCTAGACACTTAATAGGGTATCTGCATTATCATAGTCAGCCTCACACACAGATGAAGAAATTCCAAGATTTTTCTCTAGGAGTTCACTCTTTCTTTTGGGACAATTCTTCTTAATGTGTCCCTCATCATGGCAGTGATAGCATCTTATCATTTTCTTGCCATTCCTAGATTTTGACCTAAACCTACCCTTAAATTTAGGGTCCTTGTTTTCTAGTCTAGTCCCAACTGTTAGAGCATCATGTATAGAGTTCCTTCCTTCAACCTTATGTTGTAATTCCTTGGAACTTAAGGCTTCAGTCACATCATCTAGAGACAACTTGTCTCTACCATGTTTTAAGATGTCAACAAAGGTTTCATATGACTTTGGTAGAGAGTGCAATAAGACTAAGGCCTTATTCTCATCATCATATTTGATGTCTATGTTCTCAAGATACAAACATAACTTGTTAAACTCATCTATGTGCTCCTGCAGTTTCTTACCTTCATCCATTCCAAAGGAGAAAAATTTGGTTTTCAAATATAACCTAGTAGACAGGGTTTTAGTCAAGTAGAGGGTCTCCAATCTTTTCCAAAGGTCTGATGCCGTGGTCATTTTGGCCACTTCCCTCAAGACTTTGTCTCCTAAACTTAAAATCAAGGTGTTAAAAGCTTTCTTGTCAATATCTTTCTTTTCTTTTGATTTTTCCTTTTTTTGTTCTTCATGGAGGTTTCAGGCAGTGATTCTTCCTCATCTAAAGCCTCTTCTAGCCCTAGATTCCCTAGAAATGCCTTCATTTTCATCCTCCAAAGGCTGAAATCATTCTGGCCATCAAACTTCTCAATATCATACCTAGTTGCAGCCATTACAACACTGTTCTATGATAGAGAATTCAAAACAGATGAAATCGTGAAGGTTCTTGGACTGTTCTTGAACCTAAAAACTAGCTCTGATACTAATTTGTTATCCTAGGACCATGCAGAATTACCCTTAGATGATATATGCCTTTCTCAACACTCTCAAATCCACCCAACGATAATAAGAATTGAAACAGAAAACTTAAGCAATCAAACAGAAAGAAATAAGAACAAGAAATAGAAAACAAACCGCACAACACAATGATTTATCCTGGTTCAGTTTCCTTTGAGGAAACTTACATCTAGCCTTCAAAGAGCACCCCGAGCAGTCTTATTAGAGCAAAGAAAAATGTCCAGTACAGCAGCAAGATCTTCCCCTTATTCCCGAGTACAAAAACAGCAACTTCTCTCCCAAGATTACAAAGCTAAAAACAAAACTCTACCTCTTAGAGAATACAATGCACTCATTACAATAGAAGAGAATAGAATGGCCACACACACCCCCTAGCACTCTATTTATAGAGTGGGTGTTATTACTAGAGAATAATTAGATATTTACAGTTTAACCCCCCCCCCAAATTCCATTAATTACAGTTTGAGATATAAACTTCTATCTAATTCTTCAATGGCCCTCTAGCACATTGCCATCACTCATTGCTTTCACTTTTCTTCTTCTTATACCATATACTCAAGACAACATTTCAACAACAGGGTCAAATCAATATATGATTAGCCATGAAGACTGTGCCTGAACTTGTAATTTTCAGTTTCCCATTTAAATAATCCAAATACACAAAAACAAAAAAAGCAAGATAGGGAAAAAAAGGGAAACCAGTGTGCAAAGCTCCCACCATTACTGGGTCTAGGAAAAGGGGCTCCCCACCCCTCTAGGGAGCTGCATGAGAGAGAACCCCTTTTTTCTGGTCATGACACCCTCTTAGATCAAACCATCAGAATTCTGAATATCCAGCAGCTAGGATAACAAATCTTGGACGAAATTTAGAAGAATAATGGCTAGTTTCAGGGCTTTTTCTTGAGAGACAAGAGTTCCAAAGAATAAGAAACCTCCATTGTTAAAGAGCTTCAAATGAGTTCAAGTGTTTTGTATCAACAGTGTAATCATAAGACAGATTGCCTCTACTTTAGGGAAGTTTAGAAAAATAGCAACATACAACCTACAAACAGGGTGGCAGTTAATTCAAGGATCTAGCCAATGGTAACCTCTTCCACCATGTAGGCTGAATTTGTTCTAAGTTTTGGAGCTGCTACGCAAGTTGTTAAGCTAAGAAATCTTTTGTTGAGATATTTAAAATTGATTCCACTGAAAAGCCCATACAGTTGCACTGTGATAATATTTCAATCATGTTGTTTGCTAAGAACAATAAAGTATCACAGGGTCTAAACACATGGAGATTAATAATTTGACGGTGATAGAACTTGTGAAGAAAGGTGACATTACAATAGAGCATATAGTGACGGAATATATTTAAAATCAATTCCATTGATAAGCCCATACAGTTGCACTGTGATAATATTTCAACCATGTTGTTCGCTAAGAACAATAAAGTATCACAGGGTCTAAACACATGGAGATTAATAATTTGACGGTGATAGAACTTGTGAAGAAAGGTAACATTACAATAGAGCATATAGTGACGGAAGATATGATTGTTGATCCACTAAGGGACTTTGACCTAATGTTTTCAAGAAACATCAGACATGTTGATAATCTGGGTTTAGTGGAGTCTTTCAATGTACCTGGTTAATGGTTAGTGGGAGTATTGTGATTGTTTTATTTATCTTGTTTGGATACATTCTCATTGATGTATTTTCATTACTTTATGATGATCATCCATTATATTCAGTCATAAAGTTCTAATATCTTTATTGTGAGATATTGTTGGATACATTTCATAAAATCTAAAAACCTGTGTCACTCTTAAACAAAGGCAAGCACATTGTACGTGAATGTTATTGTTCCTTGGTACACTACCATATCCAATTCATTTCGATAAGGTTGACAGACATTTGTGACCATAGATGTTACTATGTCATTAAATGATGTAGCCGTCACTACGATTTGGTATCTGAGATATTGTTGAACCAAAATGTAACCTAAGAGTGATCTTTGGACAAATTTTGTTTTTTAACTTTTGGGCCTT
Source organism: Diospyros kaki (assembly GCA_036245055.1). NCBI lineage: Eukaryota > Viridiplantae > Streptophyta > Magnoliopsida > Ericales > Ebenaceae > Diospyros > Diospyros kaki. The sequence continues at coordinate 34,262,410 of BSEG01000007.1, forward strand.
TAAAGTTTCAAAGTGTTCTTCACCTGAAACTTGTTTTCTTAAATTCTTTTACAAAACTAATCACAACTTATGTTAGTCAAGGGGGAGAAAGTTAGTTTTTTTTATGGGATGGGCTGACTTGTTATTTTTATTTTATATTAAATCAGGTTAAGAAAAACGGGTTTGTTATGAGATATCTGGGCTAACAGTCTAAGTTATAAGGACATGGGCAGAATAATCTACATAGGCCATAGAAACTCATAGGTTAGTGATGGGAAAACTTATAGGCCTTCTATATAAAGGATGAATCTAGTCCTCCCCTCTAGTCTAAAATATTAGAGCAGTTACGTTCCCTTACCCCGTTAGAGAGTTCTAAAATACGAGAAAGGCAGCAGAAATTCCTAGTGCAAATCATTCTCAGGAAACTCCATTTTAAATTGCTATGGATGTCAAGACAGGATTGTCTACATACCCAAAAGTTTATAATGGTGTTCTGAATAATGATGCACAAAATTTTGTGTATATGTAAATTTGTGGTACATTCACTACGTGCATTTGGAAAGGATGCCTCATAACTTGGAAACATAAAATGCATGAGCAGTAGTGCAAGCAGACGAGGAACCTTGACTAATATAGTCAACCAGTTCTCTGCAGTAGTGCGAGCGGAATCTCAGCACTCTTCTTTCGTGCTACATGATAGAACTGCTACACAATGCATTAAGATATATCTGCAGAAAGATAGACAGAAGGATAATCCCGCACCTCAGCCTCCTTCTGAGCTGTCTCAATCTGAACCAACTGCTGCTGCAATTCTGATATCTTCTGTTTCTCTGTAGCTATTTCCTCCTGCAATTTTGTTTTCTGCTTCTCCCAAGCCACAAGCCTCTTCAGGCACTTTTTCTCCCGCTTTGCAACCTCCTCACGAGTTTTAACTGACTCTGATGCACTTAGCTTGGCAGCCTCCATCTCTGCTCTAATTTCCGCATTCTCCGTCTCAAGCCGCCTCACAGCTGCATTTGCACGATCCACCTGACCACTTGTCTTCCTTAAAGCATTTTCCACTTCTGCAAGCCGCTTCATGGTTGCGTCCTCAAGGGTCTGCTTTCCCTTCTTCAGTCTTTGTGTCTCATCTCTTTCCATCCTTAACATCTTCAGCTCGGTAAGATCATTACTCAGTTTCCTTGCAGCTTGCATTGCCTTCTGGTGGGCCCACTCCTTGCGCTCTTTCACCTGTCTCTCAAGATCCTTAATTTGTTGAATTAAGCTAAAAATCATCTCATCTTTCTGATCTTCTGGGACATACTCCATATTCTCATCAAGATTCAAATCACGAAGTTTAGTCAACACTGAATTAACTTCTTGGTTTCTTGAATGTGGGAGCTCTTCATTTTGCTCACTCAGTACTTCTGGCCCTGATACAGCTGCAGATGAGGGATCTCCACTTGACAGAGAGCTGGCACAAGCTTGAGACGGCCTTTGTATCTGTTTTGAGTTTGCTCTAAAGCCAGCAGCAAACATTGCGACATTCCTCTTCAAGAGAGACTTCATGGAAGGAGTAAGATTGAACCTTTTTGGACATTCAATTTCTTTTTGAAAAGTCATTTCCGATGCATACGAGAACATCCCATTTACAGGAAATTCAAAAGTACCGCCATTTCCAAAACCCCAACCTCCATGGAACCTACATAATGCTGGGGCAACGCCAACTGGATTGTCACCAACACTCTCTACATTACTAGGAGCAGAACTGCCACACCCCTTAGCATTATTAGCTGAGGGAAGAACTGGAATTTCCATCACACTGGCTCGACCCACATGAAGATCACTCATTAGGAGACACCACATGGCATCCCCTTTAGTCAAATGAGGCTTGACTTGTTGTAACAAACATACCATAGCTGCAAGAGAATACTCTTCCAACTGTCTCAAATCAACAAAATTCAGCTCCGGATCCTCAGAATTCCCGGGATTACCACCACAACCACTACTCAAATAAGCCAAAGCATTGTGTAAGATATTAGTCAAGACATCCATTCCACCATAACAATGCCCATTCCTTAATACAGCTTTTAGGGCAACATCCTCATCGTATCCCAACCCAACCAGCTTCGAAATGGCCTCATTGTACAAAAACTCCAGATTCTTCAACAGTATTTCCTCTAATTGCTCCTCGGTACAGTATCCCCAACCGCTATCATCAAAATTGGGGTTGGGGTTAGGGCTATTGTTTGTGTTCTGGACTGATTCGTTGAAACCCAGTTGGTAATTCAACGCCCTCGCACCCGGCTCCATTGAATTGGTGTGATCGGGGTCAGGCTTTGCCGATCGGGCCCTCCGATTGGCCCGAATGTGCTTTTCTCTCGCGGTACAACCCATTGAGATTCGCAAGAAATTTAAATTTGTCCACACACGCCGTATACCTATGAAGAACCCTAGAAAATGAAGAAGAAAATAGCGCGATTTAGCATGATATTCACAACAAATATGTATGTAATATACACTTAAGGATACATATACAGTTTAAATAATACATGTATGTACAGATTCAATACGATTGAGAGAACAGACTCACTCGCAGACTGGCAGAAGATCGGGGTTAGTAGTAGCTCCAGGTAGACATCAAATACAGAGAGAGAGAGAGAGAGAGAGAAGGAACGTTAAGGCGAATTGAAAGGTCATTCATGCCATTGCTCATGCGAGTCTCATGAGCTACGTGGCCTGTGGAGGTTAATTGGGTTGCCTTTGGACAGTGAACTGAGGCCAACCTTTGGGCCCAATTCCAGGTTTAGGCCCTCACCCCCGGTATAATAAAATAGGTCAATATCTATCGGTAAAAGATGAGACTTTTGTTGTTGCCTTTGTTATCGTATATGTTCTGTTGTTATTATTTTTTAAGATATCATAATGAATTCAGCATTATGAGATATTAAGATGAGCATATCGATTAGTACCAATCTATGCCATAGTCAAAATGAAACGCCAAAAGGATAAAAAAAAATAATAATTTTTTTTTATTAGAGAACATTGAAGATCCAGGCAGCTAGCCAAAGGAAAAAAACTTTGCCAACCCATTGAGCAGAAGCAACAAAACCGAAGGCCAATAACCACAAACATCAAAACGGAGCATCTAAAACGAGTCTTTATTCCCATCGAGCCAGGCGGATTTACATGTGAGCTCAACAACCACAATCATCTTTTAGGATAAAAAAATTATTTTTAATAATAGCCCACCTCATTTTTAGCTTCCAGCCCGACCCATTTATAACTTTAAAAAAATAATATTAATCTCTCAACCCAACTTCCCGATTCCTCCCTTAAAAATTAGAATAGTCTCTTTTGTCTTCTGACTTCTCTTGTTTGAACCTTAGAAATATCTCCTCAAATCATCTCTTCCTCTAGATCCCCTCCCTCTTAAAACCCCTGTTGTTCGCCACAACTCCCTCATCTTCCTCTAGGGGTGTGCATTATTTCGGTTTAATCGAATCCACTGAACTGAACCGACCAAACCAACCAGTTCGATTCGATTATTTAGGTTGACAGTGACCAGTTCGGCTAAAATGATAAGGGTTTAGCGGTTTGATTAGCTCAGTTGTTTATCTGAAAAAACCAAACCGACCGATATATGAAACAACATCGTTTTGCATTAAGACCCCACCCACCCTTAGACCCTTAGTCGGTTCGTCTGCGTGCCATTCATCAATTTCCTTCGGCCTTCCCAAGTTTAGAGAAAAAGAGAGAGAGCGAAACCCTAACCCTAAGCCAAAAACCCCATTTCGAACCCCAGTCGTCGTCGTCGTTGTCGTCGTCTGTCACCCTCAGTAGTCGATTCCTTCGTCGCCTCTATTGTCTTGACCCGTCCGTCGCCTTTGTGTTAAACATCGACATACTCACACAGCCGCAGGTGAGTCTTTTATCGGCCATCGCATCTCTCTCTCTCTCTCTCTCTCTCTCTCTCTCTCTCCAGTATTTAACTTTGTTTTTGGTTATGCTCAGAGCCGACGCCGAGTCCCCGATCATACGTTGTTCGTCCATCATCCATCCAGGGCCGGCCCAAGGCCCAGTGGGGCCCTAGGCAAAAATAGTGTGGGTGGAGCCCTAAATTCTGTGTGTGGGTTGGGGGGGGATTTTTTTGGGGGCCCCAAATTCCTGGGGAGAGGGGGGAGGAGAGATTATTTTGGGGGCCCCAAATTTTCTGTGTGTTGGGGGGGGGAGGGTTGTGTTGTTGGGCGGTGGCTGTTTTTGGGGGGGGGGAGTGTTTGGGGCCCCAAATTTTTTGGGGGCCCTAGGCATAGGCCTCAGTGGCCTATGCCTTGGGCCGGCCCTGCATCCATCCGCGTCCACCAATCCTAGGTATTTTTTCATTTATTTTAAATTTTTCATTTGTTTTGAATCTTTTGATAAACTACTCAACTTTGTCTTTGTGTACACTGTCCTAATCCATTTTTGGTTTTTTCGTTTTGGTTTTATTTTGGTTTTAATTAAATGATTTCTTCTTGGCATGATGGCATCAATTCATTTTTTTTCTACTGCCGGCTACTTATGGTCTGTTTCAAGACCCCCAAATAAAGGATTCGGACATGGGGAGTTTTTTTTTTTAATTTTGTATTTTATAGTAATTGTTTTATACTTTTTTATTCAATTGGGGTCCTAATCCTATTTGGACAAAATGGAAGATCTAATTATGCAATATTTTGTGTCATGGGACCTCTCCAATCAATGGTAGAAAAATCTATAAATTAATTAATTAATAGCTATATCACCCCGTTTGTGGACGAAAAATAAAATTAGTTAATAGAAAAATTTAAATTTTTATTGTCATAATTCATAATACATGGCATGTCTATTCTAATTCTCATTTTAATAGTTTTCTTTTGAACATAGTCAAATGGATCTTTAAGGCTTGAGTTGTTCAAAGTCATATTTAAAAAAATGCATGACAAATAACATATATTTTTCACTCATAAAATAAAACCATATATTTTTCAAAATCATGTGCAAAATCAAAACATATCTTCTCATAGATTTCTATGGATACTAGTGGTGGTATTATTTAAACCCCACTAAGTTTATTATTCCAAGGCCATTCAAATAATAGTAATGACAACATTACTATTATTTGAAAGAGACTAATTTTGATAATATTATTTATTATAATGTAACAAGAAGTATAAGTGTTATTACACTAGTACTTCATTCGAAATGACAGCCTCAATGTCCTCCTCTTGCAATATACGTAAAGTCATACTAATATTGCTATATGGTTTTTTGTAATTGATCCTTATTTTCATGTGTTGGGTTTCATAATTTATGTACATAGATGCCATTTACAACTATAGTATTTAGTATTTAAAAATATTTAAATTAAATTAAAACTACTCTTTAGTCTTTAAATATATTTAAATTAAATTTACACTTGTCAATGGTATTAATAATCTAATTTTAGATGGCAAGAGAAGAAAACATGACTCGCACCACAAATATCCCTAGTGTGAATGATAGTTCAAGGCCTGCACCAATAGCACCAACCTAAGATAACCAACTAGAAAATGATAGAGGTGCAACATCACTTGGGAAGGCAAAGAGAAAACTAATAAGAGCTAGGTTAGAGGTTTGGAATCATTTTATCAAGTTTACAAATTCAAATGGTGAGATTAAAGGAAGATGCAACTATTGTTCTAAGGAGTTCCACTATGATCTCAAAAAAAAATGGGACTACAGCTTTAAGGAATCATATGGAAAATTGTAAGAAACACTCTCATGTTGTAGAATCTCATCAAATGGAATTACATTTTCAATCAACTGCAACAAGGGGTGAGAGAGATGGTGGTGATAATATTGCTACAGTGGTTAATTGGAAATTTGATTAAGTACTCGCAAGAAAGGCTTTAGGTCATATGCTGGTGATAGATGAGCTACCTTTCAAGTTTGTTAAGCGTGAGGAGTTTAGACACTTTGTGAATGTTATTTGTCCAAAATTTCAGTTTCCCTCACGTTAGACTATGGCGCGTGATTGTTTTGAGTTATTTAATGAAGAAATGTTGAACATGATGAATGAGTTAAAAAATTCTTGTCAAAGAGTTTGTTTAACCACTGACACTTGGATTTCAATTCAAATGATGAATTATATGTGTTTGACAATTCACTATATTGACAATACTTGGATTTTGAAGAAAAAAAATCTTAAACTTTTATCCAATTTCTAGTCATAAGGGTGATGCCATTGCTATGGCAATTGAGAAATGCCTCATGGGATGGGAACTTGATAGAGTTTTTACTTTGACCATAGATAATGCTAGTTCAAATGATATTATTATGGTTAATTTCAAGAAAAAAATGGCAAAATGGGATATTAGCATTATGAATGGGTAATATTTGCATATGAGGTGTGTGGCTCACATTATAAATCTGGTTGTACAAAATGAGTTGAAAGACCTAAATGAATCGGTAACAAGAGTTAGGGATGCAGTTAGATATGTTAGATAATCCCCTGCAATATTGAGAAAATTCAAACAATGTGCTGAAATGGAAAAAAATGAATGTAAAGACTTGTTATCGTTAGACGTTGCAACAAGATGGAACTTCACCTACTTGATGTTAGAGACCGCTCAAAAGTTTGAGAGGGCTTTTGAGAGATTTGATGAAGAAGATCCTTGTTTTAAACTTGATCTTAGTACAAGTAATTGGAATACGAATTTGAACCAAGTTATTACTATAGATGGGAAACCGAAGGCAGAGGATTGGAATAAAATCAAACTTTTTGTCAAAGCGTTGAAACATTATTATGAGCAAATTTTACGAGTATCTGGTTCATCATATGTTACCTCCAACACATTTTTTCATGAGCTTGGTAAGATGCATTGTCTCTTATAGGGGTGGTTGGAGAATGACGATTTTGAAATGGTGGAAATGGCAATAAAAATGAAATAAAAGTTTGATAAATATTAGGGGGATCCGCATAAAACAAATCACTTAATTTATATTGCCGTTGTGCTTGATCCGAGATACAAGTTATAATATATGGAATATGTACTGGAAGTGATGTATCAGGGTGAGAGAGGAATTGGTGTAGTTTTATTATTAAAAAATTCTCTGCATGCTTTTTATGAGGAATATAAGAAAAAGTTGGGATCTCGAGATAATGCTAGAGAGCCATCTGAAGTGTCTACTCCAACTATTGTGGCGGATGATGAGGACGACTTTGAAAACTCATTTTTTTTCTTGCTTCAAAAAACATAAGTGTGGCAATGGTAGTGAACCTATAGTTGTGCCTTCGGAATTGGATAAGTATTTTAGTGAAGTGTGTGAGACTCCAACTAAAGAATTTGACATTTTGAAATGGTGGAAAGCAAATTGTCATAGATTTCCTATTCTGTCTTCGATGGCTCGAGATGTATTGACAATTTCAATTTCTACTATTACGTTTGAGTCTACATTCAGTACTGGGGGTCGAGTACTTGATCCATTTAGGAGTTCTCTATCTCTTAAAGTGGTTGAAAGCTTGATTTGTACACAAGATTGGCTTCGATCATCTACCACTCTAATAAGTGTTGAAAAAGATTTGGAGCACGTTAAACAACTTGAAGAAGGTAAAACTTGTTAAATTTACTCAGTTTTATTCTCTTTTAAATTTACTCAAGAGTTAGTTCAATATATGTTACTTTGATATTAACTAATTTATTTTACATATTGCTTTTAGAATTGTCAAAGGTTATCATAAGCAACAGCTCAACGTCCAATATAGAAATTTAGATTTCTTCATTTGAATATCTCATGCATTTGTAAGTATACATGTTTTATATTTTCTAATTGTATATAATTTATATTTGCTTTGAACAAATTTCTTCATGGACTAACAACATATATTGGCTCCACTTCTTTTGTAGGTTAGATGCAAGGAGAGCAAGGTAAGTATTACACTCATGGATAGAGGTCAAAATTTGTACTCAAAGGTAAGTATAGATTTTTTTTATCAATTTCACAACTTGTAATCAATTTTGGAAGGGGTATGTCAAAATGCTTGTAAAGTTGTAGTTGAGTGTGATTTTATTATATAAATGCCCATAGTTTCCAGCAAACTTATGTTGAGGACAACACAAAAATGAAGATTTGTTTGTTTAGATGTTTATATAAACGGATTTTATGTTTATATGTTTATGTTCTTTCTTTTTGTTTAGATTTGTGTTGGTTTAACTTTTGGTCTTTCACGTTGCATGGCTTAGTTAGTTTCCAGGTGCCAGCAAACTTATGTTGATATCTTACAATTAGTTTCCAGCAAGCTTAGTTAGTTTTCAGGTTCCAGCAGACTTGTGTTGATATCTTATGTTGATGGCTTAATTTAGTTTCTAGGTTCCAATTTCCACATTGCATGGCTTAATTTAGACTTACGTTGATATCACGTTGTTAGCTTAATTTAGCCTTAATTTAGGTTCTAGGTTCCAGTTTCCACGTTACATGTGGATGTGTACAATGCGAGTTTCTTTGGATATATGTCAATTCTTTGTGGAAAACTTTTAGCCGCAAACTTCAGTTTTGTTTATAGGAATTTGTTCACCAATTTTAGTTTTGTTTGTAAGATTTCGGTTATGTCAGTTTTGGGTATAATCAATTCGATTTTTCGTTTCAATTAAGTGAAGTTCATTGTCAGTTTGTTCGGGTTCAATTAAATCGGTTAGTACAATAGTTCGGTTCATTTCGCTTTAAAATGGCCAGTTCGGTTCGGTTAAATCAAATGCTCACCCCTATCTTCCTCTTCCTCAATTTCTTAGCTGATCGACTTGTTGCTCGCCTCACTCAGCCCATCTTCAACAGGTATGTACTCATCCTCTCCTTCCTACAGCTCTCCCTTTTTTTTTTTTTTTTAATTTTCTATATGAATGAATAATTGGTGAATGGTGGCTCTCAACTTTTCTTATTTACTCCTAAATTATCAATTGATTTTGTGTATAAATTTTAATATTTATGATCCCTTTATTTTATTTTATTTTTTTGAAAATAATTTCTTTGTTTTTCTTGTGTTTTTCCCAATTATCAATTGATTTTATGTATATTTCAATATATGTGAAGCATTTGGCGATCCTAAAGGAATTGTATTTAATAGGTTATGGGATTCTTTTAATTTATTTTTTGGTGAATTGAAATTGAACATAGGGTGCCTACTTGGAATTACAATTTGGTCAATTAGAATTGGACATAGGGAATTGTATTCAATCTTGAGTTGAATATTTTCATTGTTCGATTATTGAATTGTTCTATTTTTTGTTTGTGTATTTTAGAATTTAGAATGGAATAACAATCTTTTGCAAAGAAAAGAAAAACATTGTTATCCTTTTTTAGAAAGAGAGATCATCAGAGTAGTAAAAGCACTTCAATTCTTAGTGTGTAAAATCAATCTAATGAATTTACATCAATTGCTTCTACGCAACTTCTTTCAATTTTAACTCATGGAGTTGAAGTTTCTCCATCTTTAAATATTGAATTTCAATGTTATTCTTGTATTGAGCGGGATCCGAGGAAAAGAGAGCAAATTTGTGAATATCCCGTTAATGCACGAGATGAGATCAAACGAGCATATCTACTAGCTGGGCCATATCAACCATTACTTTTTAATTACAAAAGGACCACTTTTGGAAATCAATGTTGCAGTTTTCAAAAAAATTAGTTTAATCAATTTAGGTGACTGGAATATTCATCTTCAGAAGATAAGGCATAATATTTCTACTATTTTCTATTTCCAAACGATGATAATTCATCAACTATTTCGATGTTGGCTACTATGGGATTTGACAATTAGAAGAGGGTTAACTAAGGAAATAAATGTATTTTTTCTACAACTGAAATTGATTTCTGCAGTTTAGGATGTTAGTGTTATTTGAGAATTCTTTTCTCATTTGAATAATGTTATATATCAATATTATTAATTCTTCTTTTTAGCACATTAATGAGTTGCAAAGTGCTTAAAAAAAATAAGTTGAGCATATATTGGGTATTGGAGAGTGTGAGTCTAGAAGTAGAGCCAATTAAATAGGTAATTTGCAACACGTTGGAGCAACACGTTAGAGTTTTCATTATGATTATGTAAAAAATATGATAGGCATGTACTTTACAACTTGCAAGGTGCATGAATATCTTAAAGCTCATTGTCCAAAAGCAAGCTCTCGAGCTAAAGTTTGTGGCACTTACAAACACTTTGCATGTTTTGAATTTGTGTTTAATTTGCTTTTAATGCACATAATTATGAGAATAACTGATGTTCTTTGTTAAGCCCTTCAATAAAAATCACTAGACATTTTGTCTGCTATGAGATATATTTCTATTATTATAAAACTTATCCTTCAAGAACTGAGAGAATAAGGTATCTAATTGGTTGTTGTAGTGATAAGACTACAAGTGAGCACCATTATCACTTCGATGTTTTCAATGAAGCAATAGATTTCATATTGATGGAGTTATGTACACAATTTAATGATAAATCAGTAGAGCACTCTCAGTATCGCTTTGGATCCCAAAAATTCATTTAAATCATTCAATAATAATGATATTTGTATGCTTGCAAAGAAGTTATTTCCTAAAGATTTTAGCAGTTAAGATATTCGTGCTTTAGAATATAAATTGTGGTATTATGTACATGATGTGATTCCTAAACAAAGGTTTCAAGTATTACACTTGTTGAATTGTGCCACGAGTTAACCGAGAGTAGAAGGTCAGAACATACATTATGATAATTAGATTGATTCGTCTTGTATTGACATTACCTATTTCCTCTACAACTTCTGAGTAAGCATTTTCAGCAATGAAACTTTTGAAGACGACACTTCGTAACTTTGTAACAAAATAGATAATGACTTCATTACTTATTATATGACAATCTACATTGAAAAATAACTTATTTTCACAATAGATGTAGATTCCGTTGTAAATGAATTTTTTGTTTCAAAACCTCGTTGAGCACAAGTTTAGTGAAATTTTGTTAGACTGACTTTTTAGTTATATAAGAATTTTATTACATTAACTTTTTAAAATTTTAACCTCTCCCAACATAGATTTCTAAGTCTACCCTTGCGTCGAGCATATCCAAAGAAGCATTACGAACTACATGAAGATCCAGCATGAATGAGCCGAATGTGTGGCTAGCAAAGCCATGACATTCACATAGAGCGAGATAAAGAAAGGCATAGCAAGCACTAAGGGATAGGTCAAGAAGAATAGGCCTTCTTTTCCAACTCACATGTCCAATAGGAATGGAAGCAACAATCCAAGAAGAAGAGCTAGTTGAAATAGTTTTGGGATCTAAAATATGAGAAGGGAATGGCCATTGAAGGTCATTGCACTACTTCTATGAAAGGCCAAGACTACTGAAGTAATAGATGGACAACAAGCTCCTTGAACCACCAAAATGAATCAGAGATGGAATGGATGAATACTTGTGGAATTGTCAAGACCATGAAATGACTCAACCTCCACCTTGAAGTTTGTTGAGTTTGAAGACATTTTCTTATAGATATCAAGTGCCAAGTTGAGGAATACTAAATTAGGTAGATGATGACATATCCCTTAGTCCTATGGACGAATCACTAAGGTGGTGCTCAAGAGTCTCAGAGCACAAGCATCTTTATAGCAGAAGAAGCTCTTGTGTCACTATCTTGAAGCCCCTAGTCCCATGTATAGGCCTTGCCTTAAAAAATATGTTTAAGGTTGTTTCGATGCATAATTTAATTTTATAAATCATATTTATGTAACTCAATAACTTTTTATAAATAAAAGTTTTATAACCTTTTCTATTCACAAAAAAAAAAAAAATACAAGTACAGCCCTCACTGGCATATATATATATATAAATTATATTTAAATGATATAAAAAATAATTTTTTAAATAAGTCTCAACAACTACATCACATTATTGGGGTGTCAAAATAATAAGATTTTGCCCCACGAGTGAGTTTTATATGGAATATTTGGGTTCGAATCAATGTAATGACTTAAAAGATATATTTATTACTAGAAAGCAGTAGTAATATTGGAAGGTAAGTTCAGCATAGATTACACCGAATGTCCAGTTCTAAATGTATATAAACTATGTCTGCATTCGAATTTATCTTAGTGGTGTGTCAGGGGGAAAGATCACTCGTTTTTGGAGATTAGTCAAATGAATCTCAGACATCTCAGGTAAATTAAAAAAAAAAAAAAGAATTTCATCATTAGCGTCTGAGTTACTTTTAATTGCCAAAATTAATCCAATTTTGTCGTATTAGACAAGTCCTTTTTATTTCTAAATATTTCATTTAATTTAACTTCATACATACATTTTTCATGAATAATTATTTGAGTACAATATTTTTTGTGAAATAAATATTTTTTTATTATAAAAAATTAAATCAAAATTCATGCTTTAGTGATGGTAGTATTTAATATTGGTTGATTTGATGGGCCAAATCTGATGAAGAGGAATAACAGAGAAAAAAAAGAGTGATTAAAAGTGTTTTGAAATAATTCTTTAACGTTAAAACTAAAGGGAATATTAATAAATTAAATGAAAAAAAATGAATGATAATTGCCTTCATATATTAGCTAAGATGGAGGCTTACATTAGCATAGCATTCTCTTGCCCTTAAGGCTTAAGCTTAAGAGGTGGGGTTGTAAATTAACCAATTTTGATACTTAATAAAATAATGAATTTGCTTTCCATGTGTTGGGTGCCATCAAACCAGTGCCAATTAGAATAATTTTTACTATAAAAAGAAAGATCACCGATAGGTATCTATTTAGGTAATATTTCTTAACTAAGTTATAAATAAAAAAAAGTAAAATATAGAAAATATTATAGATTTTTGGTATTTCTAATGTGTTTATTAAATTTATTTAGCGATTCTTAAAAAAAAATTACATAACTTCTTATCTGATATTTTTTAAATATACTTATTTTTTTTCCTTTCAGATAAACATATTTTAGATTTTATAAAATAAAAAATAACACATATCTCTGTCAGTGCATTGCAAAAAAATTAACAATTAGTTTAATAAAAATTTTAAAATGTTCAGTCTAAAAAATATTTCAATTTTATCTTGATATAATGTTATTTTACTCATTTTAACAAATATTACCTTAGTATAGATCTACAAATACACACATTTCTTTAACCTAATAATAAACTTACTTTATTAAAAAATATATTGAAAATTATCTAAATTAAAATCCAATCGACTTTGGCTATTTTAAACATATATGTATAAACTCTCATCCATTTTTCTCTTGAATTTTGCCACTTATACATAGAAGTTGACATATAAGTTGACAAAAATAATATATTGTAATATTTTAATATCAAAATATCACGATATATCATAAAATTAATTTTATGCCCTTCTATCTCCCATTCTCTTGCTCCAGTAACCGACTTTCTCGTCATTGATCATCTTTCACATCTCACCAGTATCTTATCTCTTGCTGCTGCATCTTTTCTCTTATCATTGTTGCACAGAGAAAATGGTGTGCAGCATTGACAAGAGGGAGATGTAATGGTCAGAGGCACGACGACGATGAGAGGCAATTGCTAAAGTAAAAGAATGAGCAATTATTATGCAATTTTACAATTGCGTAAGAGTATTTTCATCATTTAAATTTTGATAAACTGTGTGTGTACAAGAAATAATTTTTTTTCTCTTTCTCTTCAATCGTTTAAAAATAAAAATAAAAATTTCTGTTTCTGTGCCCATTTTCAGATTTGGGTCAAAACGGCTAAATCGGGTCGGGTGCAAAAAAGCGCCCCTTTTCTCCGTTTCGATTGATCTCACCGAACCCACGGAGAAGGAAGAGGGGAGAGGGAAGGGGGTGACGACGGAGACATCGCCGGCTGGTTGGACGGAGAGGGAAAGCTCACCTGAGCGTTTCTCACGGCCGGTGAACTTCTGATCTCTCTCTCTCTCTCTCTCTGTGTTTTGTTTTCTGCGCACAAACTCACATGCACAATTTCTTTCTCTGCAAATTCCCTCTCAAATACGCATCGCTCACTTCTTCTGTGTTTGAATTCGCACAATTTCTTCCATGTATGGGTTTAGTTCATTGGTTAGTTTGAATTTGCACAAAAGAATTTTCACATGAAAATTTTCAGGTTCTGTTTAGGTCGTTACCTTGCGAATTCACGTGTGGCTCGGCAACATCTAGATGCTTGTTTAAGTATTTCAGTTGTTCACTTCGTGAATTTGATTCTCCCTGGTGGGGATTAAATTGCAATTCATGCGCTTTCCTGGGCTTCTTCTAACTTGTAATCGAACTTTATGGTAAAAATGAGTGCCTCCTGATTGATGCATTTCTCATGATATACCCACTTCTAAACGACTTACATGAAAAGATAGCTTGGAAGACTACAGCACGTGAGTTAATGAACAAGATGAGGTACAGCAATATAGGACTGAACAATCCTTAGCAACATTGAGAAAATAAAAATACTGGAACTTATGAATATTTTGATCCATGTTTAAGCTTGATCCTTGAAAGCATTGACTCATTGATGAATGGTGATCTAGCAGGTTACATATCTGCTTCATTCTAGATTGATAAACAACATGGGTGATAAAATAGGGATTGGTGATTCAAGAGATAGCATTAGCACCAGAAAGAGAAAGGCTTCCCCTCAAAATTCAGTGGACCAGAAGTTGAGGGTATATATTTGGGACATGGATGAGACTCTCATATTGCTCAAGTCCCTGTTAAATAGAACATATGCAGAGGCATTCAATGGTTTAAAGGATGTTGAAAAGGGAGTTGAAATTGGAGAACTATGGGAGAAGTATATTCTTCAGGTCTGTGATGCCTATTTCTTTTATGAACAAGTAAGTTGGATTGGCTGTGAAAGCTATTTTCATTTATGTAACATTCCTTTCATGAATGCCTCATTGTGATTAGTTCCAGAATTTTATTATACAATTGAACCATCATCTATTCTCTAGCTAAATTAACAACTGGTTATCTAGATTGAAAACTGCAATGCTCCGTTTCTTGATGCCTTCAGCCAATATGATGATGGGCAAGATCTCTCTAATTACAATTTCAGTGAAGATGGTTTTAGTCCACCACGTGATGACATCAACAAAAGAAAATTAGCATACCGGCATCGAATGATAGCACAGCAGTACAAAAAGGTTTGATAAATAATTTTGAGTATATTCTTTTGTCCTTGTACGGCACATATATTGTGTCATCTGCAATTTTTTTACACCTAGGGTAGCAACTCCCTAAAAATTTAATTTTTTCTTTCTGTTCATCTTTTATGTCTTTGACTGAGGTTTAGGCAAATTGTCGTCAGTCAAATGAATCAAAAAACCCCAAGGTTTCTGAAAACTAATTTGGTTTCATGCCTAGTAGGTCAACATCAGAAGTTATTTTCTTACTGAGACATTTAATATAAATACATCTAGATAAACAAAAAGAGTTGCATATGTCTATAGACATAAAAAAAATGTTTATTGTGAGTCCCTAAAGAAGTCTTATCTAGGGCTTCAAAGAAGAAAAGAGTCCAAATTACTTATAAACAAGTCACTGGAAACATGTATTGTCAAGTAGAAACTTGTGTTAACATTTGTGGAAGAGATATAGATTTTTTCAATTACAATTGGATTATATCAAGGATTTGTATTGAGTTCTTAAACCTTTGCTCTAAATGACTTCACAAAGCACATTCAAGAATAGGTAGGTGCTTTCGTGTATATTATTTATAGATGATATCATCTTGATGGATAAGATAAAAGAAAGCATGAATACTATGCTTGAACTATAGAGGGACAGCTTAGAATCTAAAGGCTTCAAGTTGAACTAGTCAGAAATCAGACATATATATATAGAATGTAAGTGTAGTAAAAATAAAAATATAGATGATATTATGGTGAGAATTAAGTCAAGTTGTTCTTAGAAATCTCATATATGAAAAAGGAGGGGAGATTATTCAAGATATGTTACTCATGAAATTACGACAGGGTTGTTACGCTTGAATCAGTTTGCAGATAGAAGATGGAGTGAAAGGGAGTTCAATGTGGGGGATCTAGTCTACTTAAGGCTGAAGCACACCCATCAGAAGGCTCTTTCAAAGGGACAGGTCACTAAACTCAGTCTCGAGTTTTATGGACCCTTCCCTGTTACAGCCAGATTTGGACAGATTGCCTATCGACTCCAACTACCAGATCACTGCCAAATTCATCCCGTGTTTCACTTGTCCATGCTCAAGGGGTCAATAGGCACACAATCAGCTAGTCCATCCTTACCTTCTTTCCTGAAGGATATTGATCCTATTAAGGAACCAGTGCCAATGCCTATAATTGATCGGAGGGTCATATAGAAGCAAGGGGGGCCCCCTTGACCCAAGTTTTGGTGAAGTGGTCCCACCTCCACCCAGATAACAACACCTGGGAGTACCTTCTCAAGCAGTTCCCACGTGCTGCCCAGCTTCTCAGCATTTCTTGAGGCCAAGAAAGCTCTTAAGGGAGGGGGGATTATCATGTACTAAGGCTATGAGGAGTTGTACCGTAGCTGTAGGCTGAGGGAGGGTTGTACGTAGGTGGATGTAACCAATTGTTCTAGAAGGTAGAAAAGGTGGCCAGGTAAGCATACGGGAGATTCCCTTGCAGTACTCGGTATAAAGGCCTATTGAGCCTTAACTGAATTATCAATTATCAATACGATTCCAGAATTCTCTCAATCTTCTCTCTCTCGTTCGCACTCTCTGTTCTTCTGATTCTTCCCCAAAATTCTTCTAAATTTCCCTCAAATCTGATCCAGACCTCACCAAAGATGGTGAGATACTCATTGCCAGACTCGGAGGTCTGACATGATGCTACTTTTTTTATTATGCAGCTTCTTTTTTGGGTTTTAGAGAGCATTGTTTTTTACATCTAAAACACTTGCCCCTGCTGGCTTTATGTCCTGGCTCTGAAACTGTCCATTCACAAGATTCTCATGGACTGTCTTAGTCATTTCCTCAAAAACTTGGTACACTTCTAATGTTTGGGTCCTTTACTTTGCTGCACTTTTGCTCAAAGGTAAATAAAAAGCTGAATAAAAAAATTATTAAGTTACCTAAATTAGTGGCATAGTATGAAAGCGTACCACATTTTTTGGTAGCTTTTTTCTAAAGAGGTTCACTGGGCTGTCATAAATTGGGCGACAAATCTTCTAATTTTCCATTTAACATCTACACCCTAGGTTCTGCAATTTCATTGCAATTTAATGTTCATTCTGTTGTTGATAATTTGTTTGAGTTCATGAAAATTTAGTGTCAAATGTATAAATTCTCTGTACTTGGTTTGAAATTTGGTTTTCTGATTAAAATCTGGTAGTGTGAGAACTGGTAATTGAGCATTGTAGTTTATTCAAAAGTGATGCCTTCTGACTTATCCCATCTTAGCTCTTTCCTTTTTTCAATTATCATTGACCCTCTTCATCACCTGTCCTGTTCAAGGATAACCTACTTAAAAGGTTTTTCTAGTAGCACCGTTATCTATAATAATGAAGTCTATGTTGCAGGGTTTACATGGTATTCTTGGTCAGGATATGATAAAGTTCTTAGATGATCTCTATGATGGGACTGATAGTTATACGGACAGATGGCTCTCTTCAGGTACATTTTATTTTAGGATGATGCTTATGCTGAGTGACTCCTCCCTTAATTATTCACTTGTTTAATTGTTATGGTTCTGGGCTGTAGATATTTGTGAGAAGAACCTATGAGATAGATGTGTAATTGTAATTGACAACAATGATATGTCAAAATGACATACTATTTGTATGAAAGTTGGCAACTTGATCTGTTGCAGAAAACCCAAAGTTAAGCATCCTGGAATTCATCAACCTTCTCATATAAAAATTGTGTGCAAATGTCTGGTTAATAACAGCATAATAGGAATATGTTTGGATATGAGGTGTCTGAAATGGTAGCACCTTCTTAAAAGTATTTGTGCTTGGAATGCCCCTAAATCTTGTTAGGAGGCAGGATGTGATTCCCCTGGTTAATAGATGCCATTTTTCATTTGTTCTTTACCTAAAGCCCTTTTCATTAAAATGCCTTGTGGGTAGGTTATAGGCCTGAATGCAATTGACTTAAGAAGTGTGCTTCGTCTGTCTCCTCCGTCTAAGGAGTAATATGTCTTTTTGTTCTTCTTCAATTCCCTGTGTGACTTTAGTCCCTTTCTTGCCTAATGATTCTTCATGATGTTTATTCTTTCTTGTCTGCAGCTCAAACCTGTTTGGGGCAGTGCTCAGGCAGGAATAAAGAGTTAACTTCCAATGCAGACTCAGCTGATGGAATCAGTGACTCCCCTACTAAATTTGAGCACGTCAACATTTTAGTGACTTCCGGATCACTGATACCCAGCCTTGTCAAATGCCTACTCTTCCGATTGGATAACTTGATAACATATAAAAATGGTTAGTTACTATTCCTTTATTTGTTTTTTCTTGAAACGTTTATGGCTGATTTTGAATCTCTATGCTGTGTTTTTTGGCAGATTAAAATATTTTTCTACAATTTTTTCATTAGATCAAATACCAACTTGAAAAACAGGGAAATTTCTCCTACAAGGCCTGCTCGTATTTGTTTACTTCGTGGTTATATAATATTTATTATTGCAGTCTTCACCTCCATATGATCTAACATTATAACCTCTGTAGTTGTTCTCTTTGTTTCCCGTTTTCTTTCTCTGAAATTTTTGTATACATTGTCTTTTTCCTGGAAGACATTCACATTAAAATATCCAAGTTATTTGTAGAATGGGCATCTAAAAGCCTTTGTACTGAACTTGAATTAAAAAAGCTTTGAATCCTTATTAGCTATCAATTTGTGTTAGCATTGGCAGGCTATGGTGTGACTTGATTTTTTTATCTAACTTTGTTATGGACATGGATAGCTATCCATTATGGATATTGCTTGGAGGATTTAACCAGACTCTGCAGAAATTTTATGAGAAAGTTCAACTATGTTGTTGCATCATCTATCTATTCCTCTTTGTTATACATTAAACTGAAGTCATGTTTTACTTGTGACTGCCAGTAGTTTCCTCTCTTCTTCCCCTAAACTCGTGCTTTGCTCTCTTTTCTATTATTTTAAAACCCAAAATTAGTTCATAACGTGAGGTAGCACTATATAAGTTTTTTTTTTTTTTTTTTACACTTAACAACATGACAATGTGCGAACTACATGGAATTAGCCATACAAGTTGGAGTTGACTTTACTGATTGCCTATGCTATCAGTCTACAGCTCATGGGAAGTGGGAAAGCTCCAGTGTTTCTCATGGATCAAGGAGCGGTTCACCGGCCTGAACGTCGAGTTTTGTGTGATAGGGGATGGATGGGAAGAGTGTGAAGCGGCACAAGCAATGAGATGGCCATTTGTTAAAATTGATATACAACCAGGTGGTTGCCATAGGTTTCCAGGCCTCACACTGAGAACATTAAACCACTATTTCTCTGTTATATATGGTGATTCTGATGCCAAAAAAGAGGATGAGTAAGTAACTTCATTGCCCATGATACTATTGTTATTCTTCTGAACAGAAAAATACTTCTGTTCAGATAAAACTTAAAACTTGATGTTTATAGCAGCCCAGATCCTTTTCTCTGCAGAAAATATCGAGTTTTCTTTTGGACGAAGGATATTGTATTGTACCTGATGGAACAAGATGATGACTTTTGATATTTCACCTAGAAATTGATGCAAAAACATGGGGTGGCAGTGGCTGGTGGGTGTGTGCTTACTGAGAAATTATGGTGTTTTTGAATGCAGTGCTTTGAGCAACTCCAAAATAGCGCCAATTTGGTGTTCAATAATGTTCTGCACCAATTTTTTCAACACTAATTTGGCGTTCTCTCTAACGTGTAACACTAAATTGGTGTAAAGACAATCTTTAAGAATATTTTATATATAAATATTTAATAAATATTAATTAATTTATTTAACTTAACATAAATATTAAATATTAATTAATTAATTAATTAAATTTTTACATTAAAAATATTTTCTTTCTATCAAATAATTATTGAAATAAAAAATTTTCATATATATAAATAAACTAAGTTCATTTTATATTAATATAATATTTATGAAATATATTAAATATTTTAAAATATATTCAATATTATACTCATTTTATGGATCTTAATAAAATATTTTTATCGGTATCTATTTTTTATAATAATTTAATTTATATTTTTAATTATTAATCAAAATATACAAATATAATAAAAATGATAAAAGGATATAAAATGAATAAATTGTTTTGAACTTATAAAAAAAGGACAAAATTGAAAATAAAATAAAAAAAGAAATTTAGTGTTGGTGAATAATATAACATCAAATTTGGTGTTATACTATTCACTCAACACCAAATTTGGTGATTGGGAGTTGTGCCCAACACCAAAATGGTGTATTCATTAGAGAGCTCCTGGACACTAAATTGAAGTTGACGCTAGGTTTGGTGTATTCATTGGAGTTGTTCTTAGTGGATGTTTGGACGAGGGTGGTCAATGTCTAGAATTCATGTTTAGTGGTGGGTTTTTATTGAAAAAATAAATAAATAAATCCTATTATATAATACGACAATAAGTCATGTTATTTGTACAGGAAAGACTGACAGGTGAGTGTAGAGGACGATATATCATGATATTTTGATATCAAAATATTATAATATATCGTAATTATTATTCACTCCCTTCTCTTTCTCTCTCTCCCCTTCCATTTCTATAGCAATCAACCTTTGTCGCTGACTCTCTTGCTACCGTTCTTTGCCTCTTGCTGTCGAGATTGCAGTGAAAGGGTCGACAATGAGAGGGTTGGCAGCAGAGGTCGATTGCAACGGCGATGACAGCGAGAGGAATGGGAGTGATGAGAGTTTGCTAGAGAGAGAAGGAGTAAAATGATTATTAAAAAAAGAAAAAGAAAAGATAAAATGATTTTTCAAATTACTTGAAAACTCATCTTTAAAAATTTTATCTGTGCTAATAACATTATTCATGCAGCAATCTTGACAATCTTGAAAGCTTGGCTTAAAAGCATGGAATACTCTTGGTGTTTTTAAAAATAATAATAATTTTATTTTATTTACAAATTTTGTTGTACTAAATTAATTATGGCTAGTTATCGTTAATTAAATTTTAAAAATACCCTTACCCATTGAAGAAAAGGTTGTTCAGAATGGGATCGATGCTACGTGGGTGCCTGTGCACCAAGCAAAGCACAAATGAAAATAAAATACATATATATTAATATCATCATGATGTCTAGATGTACTTTGTCAGTATACATAATCCACGTTTGAGAATGTCGACATCAGGTCTGAAGGCTAGAAGACAGCAGGAGATACGGAATATTTCTATGATAATGGGATGACAAATTGAAAGTTCTATAATACCCCGACAGGAATTTCAAATTTTCAATTATTAGTTTTAAGTTAACTATTAAGAGGTAAAATTTGTGATTTCTTTTTGCTATTCAAATCTAATGATTCAAATCACGTCATTAAAAAGGTATTTACCTATTCTTTTTTTTAATTATTTAAGAGATTCAACTTACAATTTTATAAAATAAATTGGATGATTAGATAAGTAATATATCAATGTTAATTTAATAAGTTGCGAGTTCAATCATCCATCTATATAAGAGTTGGATAAGTAATATATCATTATTTACAATTTACTTCTTTTAATCTGACATAATCAAGAATAAAAATACCGAGAATTACACAATAATAATCATTCCAACATATTTAACTTACAAATGTAAACATTAATATGCATATAAAAAATTAAAACTAAAAAATAGGGATATGAGAGGGAAAAGAGGGAGGGTCGGAGGCGAATTTTAAGGCAGGGAAGGGGGTTTAACTTTTAGGGTTTGAAACTAAAAAAAAAATAAAAGAAGAGAAAGGAAAGGGACCATCGCAAGGGATTAAGGGTTTTATTTTTGGGATTTAGTTGTTTTTTAATATTAATTATATTGGTATTAAATCAAATTAAAAATTGACTGAAATTTATAAATAGATGGTAGATTCGAACTACATACTAATTGATTATTGATAAAATCAAAATTTAAACATTCTTATTCTTGAGTGAGTCAAAAAATAGAATTATTTTAAGAAATTTCATAGGCTTTACTTGGAAGAAAGTCAGAACCTTAGTAAGATTAAAAATCCTACATCAATTAGATCAAAGACTTGGATTAAGACATTAAGAGATTTCTCCCAAATAGTAATTTCTCACCCATCACATCTTTACACAAAAAAAAAAATTAGTTAAATATCTAAAAACCACTCAACCAGAATCACAAAAGCAAGTAATAAAATCTGACTTCCACGCAAAACTGTGGCATGCATGAAGTAATTAATTTGAGAAGTCTTGCATGTCTTATGATGATGTCGGAAAAATCACCACCCTCGTCTCACTTGCAAAAGGAGCTGGGGAGTCGCTCCTCCCTAATTACTCTAACGTTTAAGTCAATTTATAGGATTATAAAAATTAAAATATTTAATAAAAATAAAAAAAAATAAATAAGTTAACTCTTATATATGAAGAACAAGAGTCATTTCCTGAAAATAAGAGTTTCTTCCTTTTTTATTAGAGAGAATCTCTCTAATATCACGAAGAGATTTGTTGCTGAGTTTGTTTTCACGTGTAGGGGAGAAGTTATTTTTTAAGTATTTTGAAATAATGATCCTCTTAATTTAAAAATTACGATCTTAAGAGGAACGAATATGTCTATCATTTTTAGGAATCTCGAGACAACAATTGTCTGAGGGACTTCAGGAGAACCAAAGAAACTAAAAATACCAAGATATACTCGTCAGACTTGAATTTGAACTTCTAAATAATTCTTAGAACGACTTCAAGGAAACCAAAAATACTAAAATATACTCGTCGAACTTGAATTTAGACTTTCAAATAATTCTTAGAACGATCTAGATACATGTCCTTCATAACTTAAATGAGATGCTTAAATGAGATGGTAACTTTCAATCGTCCCTTTGACAAAATCCTTCGTCTATTAATTGATTCACGATCACATCAAGATAAGTATAATCTTTAAAGTTTTTCCCAGTCCCTTGGGCAGCTAGAGCATTGGATTAGAAATAAAATAATGGAGGGAATGTGGGGGAGGAAGATAGGGAATATCCAAATGGGAAAATGCCAAAGAAAGTGGAACTGGTAGTAGGAGTAGTACACGAGTAGGAGTGGTCCCGTAGTCTCTCTCTCTCTCTCTCTCTCTCTCTCTGTCACTCTCTCTCCCTGTGTGGATGTGTTTGCTTGCTGTGCTCTCTCGTCTCTGTCTCGACCAAAAAACAGTGTTCTCCCCACTTCGGGATGGTCGCTTCCCACTTCCCGGACTTGACATTATTGCTTCTCCTTTTTTCGTTCTCCGTTAAACTCATTTTTTTCTTTTATTCTTTCCAATTTGAAGTGTTTTTTTTCTCCTTTTCATCTCACTAGCAATTCTCATCCAACAAAGTTTATAGAGTCTATGAATCAATTTTTTATAAAATAAAATAATAATAAAAAAATCTGATCTATGATGCCATCACTTTCTGATTGATTGAGGAGTTTGTCTCTTTTAAACACAAATATATATTAGCAGAAACTGATGAATTAAGTGAACCTTCTAGATAACCTGGTTGCTAAAAAGGGAAAGGAACAAAAACTTGGTACATAATGTGTGTAAAGGGGAGGCTACAATTTTTTAACAAAAATAAAAAATCCTATCTTTTCATTTTCGTATTTGACAAGTGAAAGTTACACATGGCATGATTTGATTAAAATAAATAAATAAATAAACAATATTAAATAAATATCAAGTTTCGAATCCACAACAATCTATGACATGGACTTTTTTGGTGCCTTTTGTCTCATCGCTTATGCGTGTGGTTGATTGTCCTTAATTTCCTTGTAGGTGAGCTTGCATTTTCATTTTCCTAAGTTTAAGATTGTAAATTTAACTTTTATTCTTATTAATTAATATTTATGTAATGTCACACTATAAGATTTATTTATTTATTTAAATGAAAGAGACCTATAACATTATAAACGAAATTTTATTAAAACATGAAACTAACTAGATATTTTTAGAGAAAAATGCAAAAAGGGTTTATCAGTACCGTAGACCAATAGTAATTCTATATTATCTTATATAAGTGTAAAATATCTATATTATGTTTAGCTAAAACAAAATCACATATTTTTAGTGCCCAAATGAAAAGGAAGGGAACCTGAATTTTATAACTACATTTTTTTAATTGTAATTATTGTTAATTTTGACATAAAATTAAAAGGTGTTTTAGTATATACTTTACTTTACGAGGGTCTTACGAAATATTTTCCTTTTTTAAAAAAGTGTTTTCATAATTAAAGTTCAATGAAATTTCATTTTAAAGAAGTAACCTTATGGTTACTATTAAAAGTCACTCCCAATGTATGTTTGTGCATGTGTGTATATATCAAACTAATTACAATATAATTTATTAAAATTTATCAAACTGTTACTCACCTGCCATTCCTAAAAAAATAGTAAACCAAACCACCACCTCACCATCAAATACATTTCATCCTAATTAATTAAGATCGATGACACATCCATACAAAACCACCCAAGAGAACAAGTTAATTAAGTAGATGAATTGGTCAGGCCGGTTGTATAACTACCCATCTAGTCATATATATCACGCTGACACCAACCACATTCACCAATCCAATCTTAAATATCACACCCCCAAACCTACCATAAATATATAGCACCCAAACACGGCTTATGTTGCTGTCAATTGTTAAACAAAAAAATGCTGCCTTCTTAGATCCTTGAAAGAGACTGCAGGCACAGAATGGCATCCATACTGCTTTTCACTTCTCCCTCTATTGATAAAAGGCCTACGGCGGAGTAAAGCTGCTGTCCGGAAGGGGTGAAATAAAGACCAAACCACCACCAGGTGGTAGCCCATACAGTCAACAGTGTGAGCCACAAAACTCTTGAGATCGAGAGATCAATTTTTGAAGGTCTTGCGTTCATTATTATTGCGGCTTGGTGAAATCCCAGCCAATATAGACCATAGATTTAATGGGATAGAGGTCTTTGATACTACTAAGAATGCACTAGTAAGATTTTTTATTCAAGAGTAATGAATAGTTAAATATGCAAGCAAACTCTGATGGACAACTAATGTACCTACCCATCAAACAACAACCAAAAAGCCCTACTGAATTAACCATATTAATGGGGTCTCACATTAAAATACCAAACCAACACTCTATCTAAGAGCCTAGCTTTTAGCAGAAATATAAGGTCTCACTCACAGTCACACTACTTCTAAAGCAAAGGAAAAGAATCACAACACAAACTAGAATTGTCGATCAAAGTGAATCATAACTACAAAAAGATCACTGCTGTATCATTACAAGTGAATTTTTTCGCTATTTGGGGTTCACTGCACCATCAATTGGTAGGTGAATGAAACCAACGAATCTTAATGCAAAGGTGATTGGCAATTTGGCATGGCACAATGGGGAAGAGGACCACCATAAAAGTTTCTGCAAATCCAATCACAAGGAAAACAGGGTGGCCTGGTGGGACAAATTCAAGTTTCTCTATGTTCAGTTGGGTAACGTGGCCCAGTCCAAGTTGTCCATTCCAAGAAGGAAGGTGTGTGTGGCTAGCATCCGTTGGTTTTACTCCATAATAAATGTATATACGTGTTCCTACAACTGCATGCAGAGCGAGAGAGAGAGAGAGAATGGACTATGGGGACCCAGAGCTTCTGATAAAGCTGACTTGATATGCTACCAACAGAAACCGTAAATCACCACATTTATCCATACCAAAAGGGAAAATAAGAAAATGAGAGCTCCCCTTAATCTCAGATAAAAGAAGGAAAATGGTAAAAACTCTCCTGTTTGATAGTTACACCAACTCTTCTATCTACTCTTGTTCTTTAGAAGTCATAACACCCCTCTCTCTCTCTCTCATCTGCAACCGCTAAAGGTCTGTGTTCATCCAACAGTACTGTTCACCCCAACTCTTGCTCGTGTTTCAATTTCATGTTCTGTGACTCACCAACATAAATGCATCTGTGGATTACAGATGGAAAGAATTCAGTGGGGCCTAGTGATTTGCTAGCTATAACGTCCTGTGACATTCTTTCTCCATCTTCATTTTCCTGGAATTGTGAATCTAAATGAGTGCTTTCTGCATTTCAACTTAGTGGTTCTCGTGATTTCTTGAACACTCTGTTCATACATTTCTAGTTTTTCCACGTTTCAGCCAATGATAGGAATGGATGAAGAACTCCTGATTCAAATGCATGAAGAAAGGTTTTAAGATCTGGGAAGGGTGTATACCTCTGTGACTGTGACAGTGACAATGCCAGTTCCTCTTGCTCCTTATCCAACGCCTACAGTGCCATTTTCACCTCCTGCAAATGGTAAATTACTCGAATGTGTTTTCTGTTTACTTGTAAATATCATTGAAGAATGCGAAAAGGAGCAAGTTATATACAACATAGGAGAAAGAAAAGAAAGAAAAACTGTAAAGAACCATCTTCAACAAAATTTGTCTACTCGTTTTATCCTGAAACTACGTAGGATTCTTGCAATGAAAATTTATGGAATACTTCTTGTAAAGTTATTATTACTTGCAGATGATACAATAATATGACTCCAATTTTTTATTTCCTTTTCTCCCTTCTTTATACAACTTCATCTAGAAAAGAAGCTCTGCAAGGTAAAATAATCGAGTAAATAAACAAGAGAGATTCATAAAATCTATTGACAAACTCTCATGCACCAGCTTAAACAAGAAGGATTTAAGACTCCAAGAATAGGGCATGCAAGGAATTCATCAGTTATAAATGAAGAGCACAGTACATATAGTTGGCAATATTTTTTGTCCAAACCTGGGATTCTCATCAGCCTAGAAACCATAGAGGCAGGCTGGACTAATGAAAATATAAATTTGCACCAAAACAGAGAGTTTCCCTGCTCGCCAATCAACTTAAGAGCTATTTTGATTATCAGGTGCACAAAGCCAGCTTGTATGTTCTGGTTGTCGAAACCTTTTACTCTATCCAGTTGGAGCAACCTCCGTATGTTGCGCTGTTTGCAATGCAGTCACAGCTGTGCCACCTCCTGGTACGTTTCCTTCTTCCTCAAAAATTTATAACCCTGAAACATTGTAAAAATCAACCCAATCAATTTTGGTCAGTTCATCTTTGATATCCATGTTAAGTGTAATTTTATAGTATATACATCTTAGCAACTTGCATTATTGAATTATTATGAGAAGGCACGGAAATGGCTCAGTTGGTTTGTGGAGGTTGTCACACCTTGTTAATGTACATTCGAGGAGCAACCAGCGTGCAATGCTCTTGCTGTCATACAGTCAATTTAGCCTTGGAAGGTATATAACTTCGAATGGCATGAATTCATAAGATCTACTTTCATTTTCCTATGATTTTTTTACTAAGCATCAAATGTATTTCAAAACAGCGAATCAGGTGGCACATGTCAATTGTGGGAACTGCAGGATGCTGTTAATGTACCAATATGGAGCTCGATCAGTGAAATGTGCAGTCTGCAATTTTGTGACTTCAATTGGGGTCGGTAGGAAATTCCCTCTTGCTATCTCTTAGGTGTTAGTCAATTTAAATAGTTACTCATGTCCATACAAGCATTACTACACAATTTTCCAGTCACGAAAGGAAATCAAAACCTCAATGTTTCCGGTTCATTACTTCATCAAGTAAAACATGAATGAATCTCAAAGAATCCAGGTCCTGATCAATCTTAGTCATGTTCACTGGGGAGACAATAGGATAGGAGAAATGATATGAAGAAAGAATGAGACCAATAAATTGGAACACTTACACAAAATTTTCCTTGTCACTGAAGCAAAGCAAATCAACAATACCTGGATGACCTTGCTCTTGTAAGGTAGAGGGCATGCTGTAGCACAATTGCTTTGAGATGGCTCTCTCTATTTTCTTTCATCATTTAATCCATTTTGAAGATATATTCTAGCTTGATAATCTAGATCTAATCATGAACACAGGCAAATTTCTGTAGATGCATATTTACAGGGGTAGCAACACTATGGATAGAGATCACAGAATTTTAGTCAGTACATATCAATTGCATTAGGAGATCCAATTCATTGGGATTACAAAGCCTGTTTCCAAAGAGACTTCATTGACATCCCTCAATCACAACAGCAACACTTGGATTTCAAAACTTTTTTCCTCTACAACGTCTACCATCTCTATCCACAATCTCACCAAATTCCTAAACTCCAAGCTCTCTAAGCTTTCTTCATGCAGAAAAGTGTTCTGCTGACTCATAAAGGTGAAAAACTTCAAGGTCAAGCTAAGAAATTAACACATTTTCAGGACACAGGTTTGTTTTCTTGGCGACTTCACTCTCAGCATGTTCTGACTTGTTAAATAGTGCTATTGTTCTGAATCTCCAACTCCAGGCAACAAGAATCCACCTGCCAGCCTATTCTCCTAAAGTCCCCAGCCTCTCCAAAAAGGAATAGACGGAAGAAAATAAGTGATCAGATTAGGGGGAAGGGGTAAAGAGAGAGTTCTATACTAATGTACAATCATGAGGACAATTTGTCTTCTACATTCTCTATCAGATTTTCCTATTTCTTGATTTTTCATCCAAGTTATTATTCTTCTTCAATATCTTCCTTCAATTTCTCTTCATTGTCTACTTTAAGCTGATCCTGATATTTTAAACTTCAAACCAGTAAATGATACTAGACCTGCAGTAGGATAAGTGGATCGCAATATTTACATACAGTTTGTATTTACATATCACTGAATGTAGTTTAATGAATGGTGCAGGCCTCAACAAGCACCACCGAACAAAAGTTCAACAGCTAAATCTGTGTGAAAGTTAAGGGGGTTATTACAAACTTCTGCAGTTTCAGTTTTGCATCTAAAAGCACCCCCAGTCCTTGCATACCTGAGGAAGCAGAGCATTCTCACCCACCTATCTGTATAGAGTTATTTTTTCCTTGCGTGACTTTATTATAGTAAGAGGCTTAATCTACTTGGAATTATGAAAAGTATTGTACAAGAAGACTCCGAGATTATAAATGTAGGTTGACTGTTTTTGGATAGTAAAAACTGCATTTTCCTTTATTCAGATATGCATGGGAGGCATAAAGTATTTCCCTTTTTTCTTTTTCTTTCTTTCTTTCTTCTTCTCCCATAAATGATTCTAAATTTCAAATTGAACAGACAAATAAACAACTGAGATCATTAACGAGATAGGGAAAAGGAAAACGTGAAGATGAGGATCATATGAAATAACCACTAAAAAATTGACATATGCATTTGATTTGGTTTATAAAGCAGAAAAGAAAAGAAAAGAGTGGCTTGTATAAATATGCTTTCAATTTACTCAAAGATATCATTTGTTACATCCAGCAGATAGTTTTTAGTGATCTATTGAAGAAGTTAGTTTTCTTAGAGCCCTAAAACACAAGCGCAAGCCAATTTCAAGTAAACTCTCTGCTTTTATTATATTAAAAGCAGACATGAAAGTATTATCTAGAACTGCAATCATCACGAGCCTTAGCCTACTAAGTGGGGCAGCTACATGAATTCTAACCATCCAATCCAGAACTGCAACCATCTACTTTAAATCTCACTGGACGCCCAGCAAGTTTGTAATAAATCAATATTCCCCAATGGGGCAAGTCACGTTTTAGAAAGAGAAATTTAAAGGTACATTTTGATATTATACGGGACTGTCATTACCATGCAGGCCCATATAGATGCTTATTCATTCTGGATTTTTCAAAACATGAAAAGGATGGCAAGCAAACCTAGTTGCTTTGCAATAGGTCCCTCCATGTGGGTGAAGCTGACAAATGGAGGTACTGAGTTCCACCAGATTAACCTGATTACAAAGATCATTGAGAAAGCAAACATTACATGTCATTAAAGAGATGACAAATTCTCTAATTTTCTATACCAAAGGTGCCTTGGCTTTACACTTAAAGAAACAATCCTGATAATTTGTCCGATCCATCCTAACCCCATAAAGCTCTCCAATCAATTGAATCTTTTCCTCATTCAAGTAGCACCCAATTCCCTGAGGAGAGTGAAACCTTCAATATTAATGCCATTAAATATAGTGATCTAAACATATCATCTTCAGTCTTCATGAATCAGCAGTTTCATGAAGGCCTCTTTAAGTTACATGAACATGCTCCACTGAAGCAAAGTCATTGTGGATATCCTCAATTTTCTGTCTTTAGATTGCTTCCACTAAATGGTTTTTTATGCATGGAAAATCATATACAATGCAAAATACAATTACTGGGATTAAGCTACACGAACAAACTCTATGCGGCTCAGCTTCAATCACCTGGCATTTCTCTATTATAAATGTCAAGTAAACCATATTTTCTCCTCCACACAAGTAACAATGAAAATGAAATCTCCATGTATTTTATCATTCATGAGAAGCCACTGCCAAGTACAAACTGATGCACTGAAAAATTTATAATCTCTTTCTAGAGAGTCCGTTCCATTTTCCTAGCTACATGATTTTAGAAAATAGCCCATAAATTAAGACCAAGGAAAAAAAATAAAATCCTGTCTATCCAAAATTACATGGGAAACTTTTCTTGAAACTAAACCCACCTCATATATTAATTAATTCTGTCAACAAATAAGAGATGGGTGTCAAAGGTTGAGGAAACATAACTACCAATTCTTTAACAATGCAGTATATTTTGGTTAAATTTTTCATCCACCTTAATAATAACAAATTGTCCCAATACAAGACTCACAACATGGGTTTAGCTTCCCATTTTACCCATGCACTTCCCATTTTAGTATTCAGAAAGGGCAATCAATATTGGTCGATTATGGAACCCGTAATGTGTATGTTACAGTAAACTGTTGTCTTTAAAAGTACTGCGTAAACACTTCCTTGTCACATCACCCAGAAATTATTCTCTTAGATATTACTTTAGTCTCAGAGGTAGTTTATCCACTTCTTTTACTGAAACAATTACCATTATAAAAGTCTGGTTTTTCTTAGCAAACGCCATCATCGACATCTCTCTGCATCACATTACCCCTTGTACAACTAAGGATAATGAAATCTGATTTCCCTTAACTACTGTTTATTTACTAGATAAGGCTCTCCATGTTTTAACATAACAAACCATTATTAGACATTTGCTCTCTTAAAGTTAATGTAGTGATGGTTCATTAGAGGAAACAATGAAAGGGAAGCACTCTAAATAAATTTTCACCATCACAGGAAACAAAGAAATGGAAGCACTCTAAACAAATCAATACTTATGTTAATCAACTGTATGCGTGTGGAGTCCAAAATACTGTAGATTTTTCCTCACTACAGGGGCAACATAGGATTCATCTTCATCCAAAAATCAGGCTCGACTGAGATAATAATCTCACTAGAGAAATGCTCAAGGCAGGGAATATTTCAACCAAGGCAAGTTTGGATTATAGTAACCTCACTCTCTTCCTAGGTACACATTCAAATATCTCGACTTGTAGCATTTCACTTTGACAAACATTTAAGAAGGAACAAAGAAAAGAAATAAAGTTCTGACATCCCAACAAAATGATTATAAGTGATTTTTCATGCAACAATACTCAGCAATTAGAATTCATTATGCAAAATGTGCAGAAAATTAGGTGTACCATTATGCTGCTAAAATAGAACTCGAACATGATTAAGTTCCTGCAATTTCTTACAATAGTAATATTTTGAGGACCCAAATAATACTCAACAATGTAAGCAATTATTACATTTCAAGTGAAAATTTAAACCAAGAAATAGAAAGCTGCCATTACATGCTCTCTGAAGCGAGAGCTTCAAGGTCGAACAAAAAGAAAATCGAGATGAAGAAGACCTCGAGCAGATTGATATTAGAAAAACAGCGAATTACAGTTGCAAATAACAAAGGACTTAGAATGTCCTTATATACAAAATGAAAGACAAAGATAACCGCCTAACAGAAAATAACAAGACTTAACAGATAACAGAATTGTAAATAAGAAACAAATACAAGAAGCAATAGTAACTACTCTTCTACATTCCCCCTCAAATCAAGCTCCCTTGGTAATACCGAGCTTGTCAAACCATCTGCAGCTGTTGTAGTCAACAACTATATTTTAGAATCAGCACAATCAGCAGACTTAGTAGAACTTATGGGTGATTGCTGAATCCGAAGCTTATTACTCAAGAACAAAAACCGATCTCTCAACAAACCCTTTGTAAAAATGTCGGCCACCTGACGAAGAGTAGGAACATATCGAACTTCAACATCTCGGTTTTCAATTTTCTCATGAACAAAGTGCACATCAATCTCAATGTGCTTTGTTCTAGAATGGAAAACAGGGTTTTCTGCCATACTCTTGGCTGCCAAGTTGTCACACCACAAAATAGGAGTCTTTTCACAAGGATACCCCAGCTTTAAAAACAAGGATTTCAACCACAAAATCTCTGTAACACCTTGGGCCACTGCTCGGTACTCAGCTTCCCCTACTGACCGAGCCACCACCGATTGCTTCCTAGAAGCCCAGACTCGTAAATTGCAGCCAAGAAATACACACAATCCACTAGTAGACTTGCGAGTTACTTTACACCCAGCATGATCTGCATCCGTAAAAACAATGAGAGACATATCTTGAGGAGAAGGTGTAAATACTAATCCCAAATGAAGTGTACCCTTAAGATACCTCAATAATCGTTTGCAAGCCTGCCAGTGTTGAATTTTAGGAGTTGACAGAAATTGTCTCAGCTTATTGACTGTAAATGCAATATCTGGCCGAGTGTAAGTAAGATATTGCAAAGAATCTATTATAGTTCGATAAAATGAAGGTTCAAAGAAGAGATCACCATCATCAATCAAAGACAAACCCGAAGTTATAGGTGTTGGACAGAATTTACAATTAACCATATTCGCTTTCTTTAACAAATCCATAGCATACTTGGATTGTGTAAGATAAAGACCAGTGGAGTTTCTATATACTTCAAATCCAAGAAACTAATTAACAGATCCAAGAGTTTTAAGAGCAAAATTCTTGTCCAAATCCTGAATACACCCGTGAAGAGCCAAGGAATCTGAACCAGTCACCAAAATATCATCAACATAGACTAGAATAAACAGCACGTAAGTAGAAGTCTTTTTAATGAAAAGACAGGCATCAGAAACTGCCTTCTTAAAACCCCACTGTTGTAATGCTCCCTTTAGTTTATTATACCAAGCACGAGGAGCTTGACGCAGGCCATATAAGGATTTGTTCAATTTACAAACATGAGTAGGAAACTCAGAACTTACAAATCCTTTTGGTTGCTTCATAAAAACTGCCTCATCAAGATCACCATTCAGAAAAGCATTATTAACATCAACTTGTTGAATATCCAATCAAAACTGATTGCCAAAGAGAATAAAACCCTAATAGTGGGAGCCTTAACCACTGGACTGAAAGTCTCACTATAATCAACACTAGGGTTTTGAAGAAAACCTCTTGCAACCAGCCTAGCTTTATGTTTTAAAACAGAACCATTAGAATTATATTTTACCCGGAACACCCATTTGCAATCAATTAGATTCATATCAGAAGAAAATGGTACCAAACTCCACGTCTGATTCCGTTGAAGAGTAGTATATTCTTCATTCATAGCTCTAACCCACTTAGGATCTAAGAAAGCCTCTTGAACTGAGTTTGGTTTTGAGGTACTGACTAAAGCATATGGAGTGGAAGCAGAAAGATGTTTGGCTTTGGACCGAGTAATCATAGGATGAATGGAAGGTGCAGAAGCAGGTTTAGAAATCAAAGGTTTAGAATGACCGGATAGAATAGAAGGTGAAGTCCGCCTCAAACATTCTGAAGATCGAGGTAAGGATTGAGCTGAAGAATTATTAGGTATGAGAGACGGAACAGTAGAGGACAAAGGAGACGATTGTGCTGCTTGAGAAGATAATGAGGGTAAGAAATTAATTGGAGAAGATGAAAGATTGTGAAGTGTTGCAGTAGATGGACCAAAATAATCACTAGAAACAGAAGACAGAGAAGAACAACTTGAAGAAGAAGTCCACAACTTAGAATAAAGAAATTCTTCAGAATAAAACTTGACATGATGAGAGATATAAACTCTCCCTGAGGGATGTAGACACTTGAAACCAGCATGCACATGGCTATATCCTAGAAATACACATTTGGTGGAATGAAAATGGAATTTGTGCTTGTTATAGGGTTGAAGAAATGGAAAACAAGCACAACCAAATGGTTGTAACTTCATATAATCAGGCTCTTTACAATAAAGAACTGAAAATGGTGATTGAAATTTTAAGGTAGAAGCTGGTAAAAGATTAATGATATAAACAGTAGTAGCAAATGCTTCTACCCAAAACTTTAAGGGCATATGGGCATGAGCTAATAAAGTAAGACCCATTTCAGCTATGTGGCAATGTTTACGTTCAGCCACACCATTCTGTTGAGATGTGTAGGGACAAGTAAATCTAGGTTGAATGCCACAATCAGTCAAATAAGGTATGAAAGCTTTGAACTCACCACCATTATCAGTATGAAGGGCCTTGAGTTTGGTATTATACTGAAGTTTAGCAAGCTTATGAAAGGTTTTGAAAGTGGCTAAGGCATCAGACTTTAACTTCAAAAGATATAATCATGTGTACCTAGTGAATGCATCGACAAAAACAATATAATATCTAAATTCCTCAGTAGAAAGCACTGGTTCTAGTCCCCAAAGATCAGAATAAACAAGTTCAAGAGGAGTTTTAGCTGTAATCATGCAATCATCAAAAGGAAGTTGATGCATTTTGCCTATTTTGCAAAAATCACAAAAAGACACATTTGAACTTGAACAAGAAAGACCAATTTTATTCAACACAAGTCGAAGTACATGTAAAGAGGGATGCCCTAATTTGGCATGCCACTGCTGACAAACTTTAGAAACATATGAAACAACAGGAACAGAAGACTCAATAGACAGAACTGGTCTTTTACATTTATTTGAAGAAAGACAATCTTTAGACGAAGAAGCAATTTGAATATTTCTTGACAAGGAAGCTGCTGGTATGCTTGAATTGAAAACAGACTTAGACACTGATTTAGAATAGGTAGAACTAGAAGCTGAAACAAAATGATATAATCCATCTCTAAGAATCCCTCGAAGCAACACAGGACCTGACTCCTTGTCCTTAACAAGAATCAGCATGAAATTCAATAATCAGATTATGATCCTTAGTCAATTGAGAAACACTGATAAGATTTCGTTGCATAGAAGGAACATGCAACACATTAGATAAAGACAAGGAAGTTTGAGGAGAAGTTTGTGTGCATAAGTGACTAGAGCCAACATGAAATATAGGTAACTTCTTACCGTTGCCAACTGCAACTCTATCACTGCCACCATAAGGAGAATGAATGGATAGATTGTTTAAATTGGAAGTGATGTGATTTGAAGCACCAGAGTCCACAATCCATGAAGCATCACCATGAGAAGTTGATGCAGAAGAGAATTGATGAGAAGAAAATGAAGAGGAAATATCTGAAGACGATGGCATACTGCCATAGTAAGTCTCAGAATTATCAGCTAAGTAGGCTTCATTAGATCTAATGGGATGAGCCACGAATGATTGAGGATTGTGAACCAAAGAACCATTTACTCTGCCAGATTGAGAAGAACCAAAATTAGAATTTTGATTAGAAGATAATAAAGAGCTCCTCTGAAAATTTTGATCAAACCGATGATAACAACGGTCAACCAAATGACCAGGCCGTCCACAAAGCTGACAATACATCCTTCGACCAAAGGACCAACCACGTCCTCGTCCTCTATAATTTCCACCTCTATAATTTCCTCCTCTAGAGCCACCACCACCTCTAGACCCTCCAGAATTGTCCTTTGTCCACTGTGAGGTTAAATTGACACTAGCAGATCCAATGTTATAGATGGAGTAAACACTAGAGGCATTCTTAACAACAAGTCGTTGTTTATGCATTAATAAGAGATATTGCACTTTTTCTATGTCAATATCATCCATCTGATATGTGATTAGACTTACAACAGTCTCAAAATCACTATCCAAGCCATGCAAAATAGCCATCAACAATTCTCTATCATTTAACGACTCTCCAATAGCAGCTAAAGCATGTCCGATACTTTTAAGTTTCAAAATATAATCATTGACTGACAGATCATTCTTCTTCATAGATCTTAATTTTTGTTTTAATTGAAATGATTTTGCAACCGTTTGTTGTGAATATAAGTTTTCAAGAACACTCCAAATATCAGATGAAGACTCACAATGTATGACTTGCGCCAAAACATCCTTATCCATAGTCGAAAATAACCAGCCTAAGAGGAGTTGATCTGACCTGATCCAACTAATATAGTCAGGATTCAGCACCTGAGCATCACGATCTGAATTACCTGGATCGCAAATGTATTGCGCAGGTGTTGGAGCCTTGTTGATATATTGTTGCAAGTCAAATGCTCTAATCGTCGTTGAAATTTGAGCTTTCCAGAACAAATAGTTGCTGGAGTCCAATTTGATCGGAACAAAGCTAAATGCCTTCGCCACTGCTGTAAAGTCCAACTGTGATGTCGACGACAATACAGAATTAGAGTGAGGCAACGAAGAGGAGCTCACAGTGTGAGAAGAAGCCATTGACGTGAGTCAGTGTGGCTCTGATACCATGAAGCGAGAGCCTAAAGGTCGAACAAAAAGAAAATCGAGATGAAGAAGACCTCGAGTAGATTGATATTAGAAAAACAGAGAATTACAGTCGCAAATAACAAAGGACTTAGAATGTCCTTATATACAAAATGAAAGACAAAGATAACCGTAACAGAAAATAACAAGACTTAACAGATAACAGAATTGTAAATAAGAAACAAATACAAGAAGCAATAGTAACTGTTGAAAGTTTTTGATAGAAACAAAGAACAAAACAACAAAGCAACGAGAGGGTCTTCAAATGCAAAAGTCATTCAATTTTTTATTCAATCATAAACTTCAATTTATACAGCAAAAATATAAACTGAAATAAAAAATAACTTCCTAATATTAAGCCATAATCAAAACAGAAAATATTCCCAAAAGACTTGGTCTATTGACCTATTATTCAGCAACTTCCTAACTGAAGCACTAAGGCACGTTGCCAACAGCTCCTCCTTGCCTTAGTCGCTGTAGAAGCAAATGTTTAATTTTTGCATGTCTTAGATATAGGCATATGGGCATTTTATGATTTATGGTTATGAGGAATAGATATGTTTGTGGGGGCATTTTATGGTTTAATGGTTATGAGACATAGTATGGTTATGGAGCATAAGCATTTTTGGGGCATAGGCATGGATATGATTTTGAGTATAGTTAAATAACTCCTCCTCTTCTGATTGGCTATTCATTACAGTTTTGGCTTTATATTGTTGTTGATTTTTGCATAAAACTTTTCCATCAGACTTGGGGCTCTGCTCCTTGGCCTTGTTGCTGTTTGCTGGAGTTTTTGCCACCTGCTTTGCAGGGTGGGGAGTTGTTGTGCGTCCACCACCACCCTTCTTACCATCTGTCTTCTGAGATGTATCTATTTTTTATTTCTTAGGTGTCTCTTCATCTTCTGAGTCATCTTCATCTTCCGAATAGTCTTCATCCAACCTTTCTATCAGCTTCTCCTCCATCACTCACTCTTCCTGTTTTGGGTTGTATTTTGACTCACTCAATCTCACAGGTCCCTCAAGAAGAAGGGCTCTGATACGATGTTGAAAGTTTTTGATAGAAACAAAGAACAAAACAGCAAAGCAACGAGAGGGTCTTCAAATGCAAAAGTCATTCAATTTTTTATTCAATCGTAAATTTCAATTTATACAGCAAAAATATAAACTAAAATAAAAAACAACTTCCTAATATTAAGCCATAATCAAAACAAAAAATATTCCCTAAAGACTTGGTCTATTGACCTATTATTCAACAACTTCCTAATTGAAGCACTAAGGCATGTTGCCAACAGTAACTACTCTTCTACACTCTCCTTTATGATAAAATTAGGAATATATTCAGAAGCTATTTTCCAGAGACGGGAGGATGTGAAATAGAAGTTAGAAAGATGTCCACCTGGACTATATTCAATATGTAGCAATTAACATAATACTTGAGGTTTATGCAGTCTTCCCAAATGACTCAATCATAAATTTGAGAGCTTTTCTCCTACTCAGCCAAATTGGAGGGTGAGCCTTGGTTGCAATGGCAAGTGTTAAGCTCAAGGGTAAGTAAATAAGATTTTGATGATAACAAAAATACTTTTATGATATAATTTTTTTATTATTATTAGCCTCAAATTGGAAACAGAATTATGTGCACATAGCACACTAGAAATTATGCCAAGTAGGAGAAAGAGCAGCAGATTGCTTGCTTCCTTTTTCATATATCAAAATAATAACATATATTTTAATATGCTAATTTCAACCTCTTCCAATTCAATTGTTGAATTGAGGCTGCAAAATTGCCGCCTTTAATTTCAGCGTCTTTGAAATTCCCTTCAATCCGCCACACGCCGTTTCTCTAATTTTCCTTTTCAAATCTTTAATTACATAGTATATAAATATGTGTGGGCCTCAAATTCCATCATCTTTCCACTTTTCCAATTGCACCGCTCCAAGTCTCCATCCAGCTTGTTCTCCAATTTTC
This sequence comes from Diospyros kaki, assembly GCA_036245055.1. Lineage (NCBI taxonomy): Eukaryota > Viridiplantae > Streptophyta > Magnoliopsida > Ericales > Ebenaceae > Diospyros > Diospyros kaki. The sequence goes on from BSEG01000007.1 coordinate 34,301,107, forward strand.
CACTTTATTATTATATATATGGTGACTCATCAATGCCTCCTTATTCTTTAATATTAAATTACTATTTTAATTCAATTACCTCCTTTGGCAATTGTGCATGTCTATTTGTTGCCCACCTAAGAAAATATTTTCACACATTTGTTTTTCTTGTTTTTCAAAGTCATACACTGATTTTCTCTTGAAAAACTTGTTCTTGGAAAATGTTGTCCTTTAACATTTACTTTTGACTTTGTTTGCAAATTATTCTTTGCTATGGTTAAGTTTCAACAGTGCTAGCTAGAGGTGGAAATGAAGAAGAATTTTTGAATTTCAAAGTATTGTTTATTTCTTTATTTGTAACAAATAGTTCTCTGGAGATGTGTACAAATTCAAAGTGAGTATAAAGGGATGAAGAACACAAAAAAAATACAACACAGTGAACAAACTTGACAGAACATTCAAACAAGAGTGAGAAGGCTCAAGTGCTGCAAGTTTGCTAGCTGGTAGAATTCTCAAATTGTTGGTAACTTGTATGAGATTGTTTTTTGGTTATAAGTTTGTTATTGTTACTCACTTGTTGTGTGAGGGGATTGTATTTTGTTAGCAAGTTGCTAAGTGATTTTTGCTTAAAGCAAGGGATTGTGTTGGTTTTAGCTCCAATTAAAAGCTAGTGTTGGTTCTAGCTCCAAATTCAAAAGCTAGTGTTGATTCTTTTTAGTAGAATCTCAAGCTAAGTCTTGGGAGAGAGGAGTAGGCTCATAAGAGTTCGAACCTCTATAAATTCTCTTGTTCTTTTTTGGGCCTATTCATATTGCAATCACCACTTAATTAAGATCACATTTTATGAGTTTTTAAAAAGAGCTAAAATTATTAATTTTCGAAAAACTCAATTCACCCCCCCCCCCCAATCCCCTTCTTGGGTATTTATTTGGGCAAGAGTAAGGCTGCTGCTTTTTGATTAAAAGGTCATGGATTCAAGTTTTGGAAACAGACACTTTGCAAAGAAAGGTAAGGTTGCATACAAAAATGACCTACACTGATCCTTAGAAAGAAGGGAGCCACTGCACTAAGGATGCCTCTCAGCCAAACTGAAATTTTATTAATAACTGTAAGAACTTTAGCGCTCCAATACATAATAAGAAAGAATCTAAAAGTTGAATACAACATCCAAAAATTCCACAATATAATTAAAGATAAAGCAGAACAAAACTGGATCAAAACACTTAGCGAACTTACAGAGACTAGCGACAGAAATAAGCCAAAGTGTATACAGGGATAGAAATCTTGTAAGCACCAGATTTTGCTAAGAAATCTGCAAAGTGGTTTGATTTTCAATAAATATTTGCAAAATCAACCCCTCCTAACTGATCATAGAACATATCAATAGCACTAAAAATCTCCCACAAACTCCATGGCCCTGTCTCCTTATTTCAAATCCACAACACTGCCACTTCTGAATCAGATTCCACAATCAAACTAATAAATATTCCTACATCTGAATTTGACATAAATTTCCAACATAAAAAATTCCTCAATTGACTTTTTAGGTTTAGAATTATCTTGTTAAATCCAGAAGGATTCAACCAGCATAGACTTACATCCATTATCAGTTGATTCGTAAATACCTACAACCCAATACCATTATCTCATCTTAACAACATGGTATAATTCTCCTAACTTCCAAACTTTCTTAAAAATAGGTTCATTTACGGCCAACCATGGGGACCAAAAAGCAGCATAGCAAACAATAATCCACCATGTTTTCATTAGCCCAAAAAAAACTATACCCCTAAGTACTGCTGGAAAAAATTCTTGGACACATTTAGGATTGACCATGGAATCCCCCACCAAGGGAATATATTATTCCAGAAAGGCCAAGACCAAGAACATTTGATAAACAAATGGTTGATATTCCCAGGATGACGCATGCACACAAACGCATCTCAGATGCGCAATATTTTTTCATTAGACTGGGTTTGATGTGTGCACACAAAGATGAAGCATAAAGACAATTCCCTGGATATAAAATCAGACAAGGCAGAGAATCCAAACTCATCCCTGATGCACAATTTTCTACAGAAAGATATAAGCTAAACCAATTATATACCATAAGGAAGGAGTGTTTTTTTAAATATCCTTATTTTAGCATCCAACTCAAACTATTTACCAATCTAGCATCTGATTGCACGTCAGATGCCATGCGGGGAGTTTTTGTCAACCCGGTCAAGGACCCCCGTGGTTGAACTAGGTGGTCTTTGTCAACGCTAAGCAAAAATTTTCTGTGGAATGCATACAGCCAAAGACCCCCTGGTTGAACAGGGGGTTTGAGCTAACAAGAGAACCCCCTGGTTCAACCAGAGAGAGACCTGCTGGTTGAAATTTTATCAGAGGATTTGTTGGGGCCATACAGTGCCTGTGTAACTCAATATTTTGATGTTTTGAAGCATGAAGATCAGTTCTTGGTATGATGTATGTAGATATCTTGATTTTAGAATAAGTTAGAAGTATTGTCATGTTTTTGAGCTGGTATATCATTAATATTCGAAGCACTTACTCCGAGTTTGAGCGAGTGAGCATGCACATGTGCATGTGTGTGTGTTGAGAGTTTGTTCGAAGTTGGGATGTTGTTATCTGTAAGATAATGGGTAAGTAGTTAATAAGAAAGGAAAACATAAGCAAGAAAAATGAATTTAATTAAGAGGGGTTAGTCAATCAAGGAGCCGTCTGCCGAGTCAACTAAAGGCTCCAAAATATCTAGAGGCTCGACTATTGAGTCAGACAGTCGACTGTCAGGTCAACTGTACAAAACAGAGTAAGTTAAGGATCAACTATAAGGTCAACAACCAATTGTGGAGTTCAATTTCATTGATAGGTCAACTGAGGGTTGAGACAACAAACTGTCAAGTCGACTGTTCAAATCAATGTCCTAAAAAGGCTGGGACTAAGCAAATCAACTAAGGATGAAGATTTAACTAACCTAGCCACACGAAGTTCAATAACTCAAAACATAAACTAGCATAAAAACAATATGGGATATTGGAGAATCAAATGTAAACAACAGCTAAAGGAGCAGGCTTCAATGGAGGATTGCTCAACCAGACAAAGGGGAGGCCAAGTGTTGTTCCCTTGAGCTAGGGAGAATAGCTTGTGTTTTACCGATGATCGCCCCCAAAACACCTTGGCTCAATGCTAAAGAACCTCATGCATTAATTCAGCTACCTAGTCTTGGCTTTGTGTAGGATTTGTGAAGTGTAACCTCCACAAAGCCAAAAAGTGAGACCACCATGCCTTGAGGAAATGACAGGCTAGGCCAAATGTCCGGCGGAACCATGCATCCACTCTATCGTTCTTCCTATTTTCGATAATTCTAATATGCAAAACACTTATAAGTGAAATATATTAAAGAGGTTCAGAATAGGTGGAGTCTTGTATATTTATTCCTTTCATACTTTTCCACACACGTTCTCTACGGAAGCTTCCATTCTTTACTACGAAAATCTTATTTCAGATACCCAAAAGCTAATCAATCTTATTGAATAAAAACAATGCTTTTCTGATGCATTGAAATCTTAAAAAGTATAATTTCAGATGCGATGGAATTAGATCTCAAAGATCAAAAACATGTGTGTGGCTTCCTCTCAACAGTACCACTACCAGCAGGCCTCATTGACATTGTTCTCGAATTAATTCCTAACCTGTTGCATAAGTGGTGCTTCCCCACACAATTTCATTCTCACCAAGCCAAACCTAATCAACAAGCACAATACCAAATACAGTAAAAATTGGTAATAACACGAACCATAGAACATACCGTGCCTGCAGCTGCAAGCGAACGGGAGCGAAATATCCTGAGGCTCTGCAGTATGCAGTATGTAGTGCAGGGCCTGAATGTAAATCGATCGACATAACTAAGAATCAATGCAGCATTGTGTACAACGCACATAAAGAGGTATCTATACTCGAGAAATTGACCTCAGGAATGAACGAAGAACTTGTGAACGAGTACACGCTGTCGTGTGAACAGAGTGACTTCGTGGCTAGGGACCGATTGTGAATAGCCGCTGCTAAGGATGGCTGGAGCTCCGACCGCGACTGCGGCGGTGGCGTCTCAGTGAACGGGGAAGGTGGAGTGGAGATGGCAAATAAAGCCCGGAGATCCAACACCATCATGAGGCTTTTCTCTGTTCAGTCTCTGCAGGCGGCATATGGCACGTAGACGATAACTGAAACCATTTCTGGGTCCGTAATTCGTGAATCGCGATTGCAGTTGTAGACAGTCTCACGGGTCCGGGTCTGGGTGGTTAAAAATGGTTCCTCCGGATTGAAAGTTTGTTTTATTTTGAAACAAATACATTTAAATCTCAATTATATAAATTAAATATAATTATTAAAATACTTACATTAAAATTTCATAAATAACATATACAAATACCAGTCAACCGTAGGATTTGAATCTAGAATTCTAATTTTTTAATATTTATCTCTTGCCACTTAAATTCAATTTAAAAGTTTAAAAATTATTACTGTACAAGAACTATAATTCCAAGAGTCTAAAAATTATTAGTGGTTAGCAATTAAAAATTTAAGATAAGTAGACAAATTACTCTTTATATTTTAATTCAATGTCTAAATTAGTTTTTTATTTTTAAAATAGTGAAATAACTACTCTTATTTTAAATTAAATATTGAATGAACTTTTTATTTATAAAAAGGTCCATAAACCCTTGTCTTTTTAGACTCAAGATTGAAAATAGTTTAAGTATAAAAATAATGATCTCAAAAACTCTAATTCAAACTCAACTTGAATCATGACTTGCAGTCACACCTCACAATCATATTTACAATATCATTCGTAATCGAATAACTCTATCTTACCTAAATTGAGTACAAAAGCCCTAATCTAATTTGGATATGATTCAACTATCTATATTACATTAATGGAATATAAACATTATTAAATGGCATTTAGACAATATCCATTGATGGGATTGACCAGATCTAAGTGCAAAATCTAATTTGGCCCAATCTAATAAAGAGAGTTAGTTTGATAATTCTCTAAAAAAAAAATAAAAATCTACTAATTATTTTCTTTTTTTGTATATATTACAAGAGGTGTGCAAAACTTCAGTCTAATCAAACTAACCGAACCGAATTGATTGAAATTATCGGTTCAATTTGGGTTTTTTTTTTTAATTCGGTTTGGTTCAATTAATTTTTTAGGAAAAATCAATTTTTCAATTTTGATTCGATTTTTTGATCGGAAAGAATCGAATTAACCAAATCGATTGAACTTTAAGACAAAAACATTTTTATGGTTATAAAATGACATTGTTTTTGGCTCGCTACACGATTTTTCAGCTTGTTTAGTCTATCAGTTAGTTCGGTTTTGATCAATTTTGTATGTGTTTGTTTAGTTTATTCAATCATTTTGATTTGTATGGTTTATATTCTATTTTTTCAATTATCGGTTAGTTCAGTTTATTAGATTTAATCGATCGGTTCGATTCAATTTAGTCCCCTGATTAAGTTTATTCGATTGTTAATTTCGATCAGTTCAATTAATTGAGATGTACTTATATTAATTTCTTTCAAAACTTTTTAGTAGTTTAAAATTTGGTCAAATCAAGATGTTAAGTTAAAAATATAGCTAGTTTTTCAATTTTCAAGGTTTTTTTCTTTCTTTCTTTAATTTTAAAAATAAATATTTTTGAAAACAACATTTTCGGATTTTGAAAATTACATGCATGCATGTAAGACATCAAATAATGTATGAATAAAAAGATTTAGGATAAATTGCTCCCACACCCCTTATGATTTGCATTGATTGCTTGCAGTTATCTTATAATTTAAAAATAATTTGGGTAGTTTGCACATACATCTCTTGTGGTTTAAAGATGATTATGAAGGTATCTGTTATTATTATTATTATTATTTTGTCTCAATACCCTTTTCATTAGCCTTAATTGGAGACAACATTAAATAAATTTTAATTAATTAAAATGAAACGTAATGAACTTAAAATTAAGCAAATTAAACTCTAATTAAAGTTATAATTAATCAAAATATAAAATAGAAACAAAAAAAATTAGGTAGGCGATAGTTTAATCGCTAAAAGCTATCACTAGTCGATGATCAACGATCAACTATGGGTTCCAATGATTGGATCAATTACAGGTCAATACTGATAAGTTCTTTATCTAAAACTAATTAGGAAGATAAAAAGATAATAAGGAAGAAGGAAAAGATGAGCAAAAATTCTTGATTGCTCAAAAAGACTAATCTACAACTGTGCATGACAAAATGACACACCACCATGGAGAACAACCTTGCCATGCATATTAAAAGCTTATCGTTCCTTCTTCAGCCAATATCATATTCTTTGATTCTCTATAAAACTTTTATTCTGACTTATATATAATTTATTTAATTTAGTTTTATTACATACTACATACTTAACAAAACTAAACATAAATCAATTATGTATACTTGGCAAAAAGTAAGAAATTAAACATAAACTAATTAAACACCACCAATCAGGCTTCTTGTAGATGATCATTAAACCAACTTTACTAGGAGGTATAGAATGGAGAATGTACTGACGTTCTCTAATATCATGGACATACGCATGCCCCATAATATATATGGTATCCAAAACCCATCAAGTTTATGAATCCATCCACAAAATGGAAATCCATTTTAGGAATTCCAACGGCTTGGGTTGGGTGGGCTTAGTTTCCAAGAGTGGGTATGATTCGGGCCTTTGGGCCCCGAATTCGACGTCACAAACTCTTCTTTTATTTCAGATGTAATAATATATGTGCGCATTTGTAAGTATGAACTGAACTATTATTTGAATCTCATAAGTAAGCTAGTAAAAAGACAACCGACTGTATTATTATTATGTATTTTTTTTAAAAGAGTATTATGGTGACGTGAGATGTTTGAATTGTTATTTTAAATTGGATTCAAATTTAAATGCAAGGCAATTGCAGTCTGGTGTTTATTTTTATTTCATACGATAATATATATAATAAAAATAGAAGAGAGGGATAAGATAAGCGAGTCCTGATGAGTTGGGTAGTGGACGTACGTGGCGGGGACAACAGCTCGTCATCGTGCATGTCATACAAGTGGCACGCAAGCGTGGCCGCCCTCTTCCTCCTTTATATATGTAAAAAATCCTGGCACAGGGCATTCCCCCCGTATTGGAGGACCTAAACTAACTCAATTTACAGGCCAGCCAGCCAAGTTAAGGAAGAGATCCAAGAAATATCAGATATGCATTCTGCCAAGGAGAAGCTACGCAACAAGGCCAGTGCGGCCAAGGAGCACGTCGACAAATCCAAAGCCCAAGCACAAGAGAAGGTTGCAGCATTTTTTCCTTCCATCCTTTTTCGTTTTCTGTTGCCTAATGCCTAGCTAAGCTAGAGAATGAGAAACTGAGAGCATTTCCGGTTTTTGCCATGTTTTGCAGATTGAGAAAGCAACAGCGACATCCAAGGAAGAGAAAAAGATAGCTGAAGAACGGAGGAAAGCTAAGGAAGCTGAAGCTAAGATGGAGCTGCATCAAGCAAAGGCGGAGCATGCGGCCGAGCGCCTGCAACCCCATCATCCCTTTCATGGTCACCATGACCCGGCTGTCGGCGCCCATGACCGCTACCATCACCACCACCAGCCTGTCGGATCTGTGGATCCGGCGACCGGAACCACAGCTTCGACATACCCACTAGGAGGTCACGCTCCTGGACACCATAGTAGCTAAATATATGTAGGTGGTCATCAAGCATGAAAAGAGAAAAGAGAGATTAGCAGCTGACCGTACGTGTTCCCCTTGTTTGTTTGGGCAGTTCCCCTTGCTGTGTTTGTGATTTGTGGGCCTGTTTTGCTTTGTACCAACACATAAACGTTGTTTGTTGAATAGCGATGCTTTTATGAGGCTGTTTGGCTTACCCTTTTTTTAAGATGGATTTTAAGTATTTCTACTTCCAAATTATCTAAAGTTTTAAAGTTAGATACTATTTAACCTCATAACGTATGTTATTTGTATAATTATGTATTTAATTTTAAAAAATAATTTATAACAATGTGACCAAAAAAAAAAAAATAGACAGACTAAATAATATAAATAAAATTTATAAAAATATTAATTTTAATAAAAATTAATTATAAATTAATGTTTAATTAATAAAAATTTTATTATTATATGTTGATAAATTATATATAATTATTAAAAAATATATTAATATAATAGTTTATATTTAAATTTAAGTTTAATTTATAAAAATATTAAATACATATGTTGAAATATTAAAATATATAAATATTATATATATATATGTGTGTGTATGTTAAAATATATAAATATTATATATATATATGTGTGTGTATGTTGAGAGAGAGAGAGCTGGTGATGGAGGCAACAAAGGAGATATAGAGGCAATGAGGTTGGAGGCAACAGTCGAGATAAGAGACGGCAACGAGGAGATGGGAGGGAGATGGCAATAGAGGCAAGAGTTGCAATGTTTAAGGCCAAAGAATTGAAAATATTAGAATTTTTAAAAGATAAAATTGTAAAATACTTAATTAACAAAATAAGCTAATAATAACATCTTGAAAAAAGTTGGAAGAAACTTTTTTAAAATGAAGTTAAAATAACGTTTAATTTTTTTTAATTTTTAATAAATATATAATTAAATAAACTTTACAGCGTTTAAGATTCCATTAGCTTATAAGCAGCCGTTGCCCCCAAACACCCCCTATAAGCCAGAATATAAAATGGCGACTTTTACAGAGAGAGAGAGTGAGGGGAGAGAAAAGAAAGAATGAATCCCCCGCCCATCCCTTAAAGACATGCTGCCCCCAGGGCGTAGCACAGTTGGTTGTGAGATGGTAGAGTTGGTCTCAAGGAGCCAGGTTCGAGTCTGACCAGCCGCAGTGTGGGATTTCTGCTCCTCAGGGGTGGGATCTTTGTGGGCAGTCAGCACTGGGCCTCCCATTAACCATGGCCGCTGTGTACCTGATTTACAACCTCTCCCGTGGTGTGGGGCAGTCTGGGAGGGGCCCCTAAGGTGAGGGATTTCACCTTTTGGTCCCAAAGACATGCCCCCAATAAATTTACCACGCACGCACGCTTTAATAACCTGCCAACTGTATATACAAAAATTTATACGTAAGCTTGTGTTCCAAAACTAAATATTAAACTTAATGGTGAAAAAGAGGCTACCATAAGTTCCCCCAATAAATTTACCACGCACGCACACTTTAATAACCTGCCAACTGCATATACAAAAATTTATATGTAAGCTTGTGTTCCAAAACTAAATATTAAACTTAATGGTTGAAAAGGAGGCTACCATAAGTTCCATCAATCATCTGCTACCCGTAAAAGCATAACCAAGAAGTTTTAGGATCACAGAGATTTAACAAATGACGAGTTATCATAATCCATTATAGACAGGGAAACTCCGAAAGGCAGTCCCTAAGATACTGTAACGGTGAATAGTTTCAGCACTTACATTTTCAAGCCAGTTTACAAAACATTTTTTGGAATTTTTTTTTTTTTTTTTTGGTGGGGGGAGACAAAGTCAGAATCAGATGGATTACACAACATTACCAAGAAACAAAACAGGAAGAAATACCCGCAGAAAATCTAATGCATATCTAATGTCAATCAGACCCACTGCAATCTGCCCTGGAACTCCACTCTATGTCGGACTCTACCATCAGCAAGTGCTTGCTTCTTTACTGTGGCCAGTCTGGCATTGTATTTCACTTCAAATTTCGGAAATGATTGGTGCTGATCATTTTGCGCAGGCAACGACTCTGGCAATGGCAAAATCTCATCAAGGAACTCGTCTGCAACATCTCCATCTTCATCTATCCTAAGACGCCTTGCGTGCCATTTTAAACCCTGAAGAAAAAGCACTACTGATTCAAACACAATGGTTGCCAATTAATTGTGAATACTTCAGAAAGTCCAGCCAGAATAACCCTTAGTCACAGCACATCCTAAAGCTGGTAAATAACTTAAAACCGTATCATGGAAAACTGGAAAAGAATTGGTGACACAGCAGGAAAACAAGACGCCTTCCAGGATGCTACGAATTGAAAGAGAATGAGATTAGCGGAATGAAGGATGCCAAATATCTTCCCAAACAGAGGAAATCAATTTGTCAAAAAGAATCCATGCTAGGAACTGCAGACCAGCACCATGTGCCTAATCCTCAACCTCAATTTTCTTGCCAGGAAGATGGCAAATCTTCAAATCCTGGCTAAATAAATATATAACTTATTTACCTCTAAAACCAGATAATTCCTTAAACTACCGTATACAACCATTAGGTCTTTAAACTATTGTCTATGCAACACGAAGTATAACTCTACTGTCCTGTTCAATTACTAACGATGATATCATAAATCCATTAAAAAATGTGACTTAGCCATAATCTTGGTCATACGACATCTGCTGTGAAATTAAAATATCATAATTACTCTGTTATTAATGCGGGTTCCATAATCTCACTCTGTATGGAAATGGATGGAAAAGTGAAAACTGAAAAGTAGAATAAGATTGCACGCGTTATATATGTGATAGTGTAAGGATTTTGGTGTTGTAATTAATAGTTTGAGTCAAGTGGTATCTGTAAAATACTTTAGAGACCTGCAGTGTAAAAAGTCCTGAACATACCAGGTTGTTTAGAAACCTACGGCCCCTGAAACCTCTATCCAAATGCAGAAACTGCCAGCCTGCCATAAATAAAGGGATTGATATCCTCAACCCATGGCAGAACCCTGATATCACACTCATTCAAACATTTTAAAGCACAACAAATATAACTTGATATACATGTACATTTGACCATTAAACGAACTAAATGCATTTTGTAACCTAGTAACGGTTGGGTAGGTCAAAAGGCCAATCTACTAAGTCTGGAGGGCTAGACACAAGAACCAAGAAAAGATCTATGATACCATTTACATCATGTACTAGTAGAAATAATGCTATATTGAATTCAGCATTATTTGGTGCCAAAAACTAGTGCACAGGTCCCAAACAGAAGCAGAGTTGTGAACGGCCTTCAGAAAGTCATTAGCAGAGGTAGGGCCTGTCACGGAAGCAGAGTTGTGAACAGCCTTCTTGGTCAACAAATCATTATAAGCTGACAAAAATGTCAAGTCTTCTGAAGTTGTGAACCAAACTTCAGAAAGTCGTTGGCCATGAGGGCATAAGGGCCTGTCACAGAAGCAGAGTTGTGAACGGCCTTCTTGGTCAACAAATTGTTAAAAGCTCACAAAAATGTTGAGTCTTCCAAAAGTTTTTTGAAGAGTTTTGAAGAATCATATTTTGCTCGCCTGTGTCACCAAACCCCTAATAGATCAATTACCTCTATAAATACTGGCTTTTACCCTCTTCATTTACTCCAGCTCAGGGCAATGTGTGTGGCCAATTGGTACAGATCACAAGATTAACAGCCTGGGACTTCAGTCTGTTCGTACCAGCCTAGGCACCAGCATTGACACCACCATCCTGCCATGGCCAGGAGACAACCCAAAAGCTCAGGTTCGCTTGATATGAGGGCTGGCCATCAAATCCCAGGTACTATAAGAAAGCTGGGTGTACAACCATCAGTCTAAGCTCAAAACGGAATAATTGCCTGAACTGCTCCCCATAGGACAATCAATGAACAGATAACACAGGATAGTTCTGATTCTTTGGAATAGGGTAAAAAAGAGAGTTCTGTAACTATACAACAACATATCCAGCCTTTATCCCACTATGTGGGGTCGGCTACATGAATTCTAGACTTCCATGTATTTCTGTCTTTTGTCATATCATCATTGAGGTCCATACACTTCATGGAGTTTTGTAACTATATGGTTACAAAAAGGGAAGCTCTCAAATCCCAGGTACTATAAGAAAGCTGGGTGTACAACCATCAGTCTAAGCTCAAAACAGAATAATTGCCTGAACTGCTCCCCATAGGACAATCAATGAACAGATAACACAGGGTAGTTCTGATTCTTCAGAAGAGGGTAAAAAAGGGAGTTCTGTAACTATATGGTTACGAAAAGGGAAGAGAAACAGACCAAGCACCTGGATTATATGGTTTGTTTCCTTTTCTTAATTTGCTAGAGAAGAAGTTCTATGTGTGGTAGAAGCAAATCTCATCATTTTGAGGACTTGAGGATTGTCGAGCTAGAATTCAGGTAGCCAACCCCACATAATAAGATTAAGACTTGATATATTGTTGGTTGAGAACAAACAAACAAATACGATACTGTATAGACAAGTCAATAAATATCCTATACACATTTCTTCAATTTTCAGTATAGTCTTTGTCTTTAATTTTATTTTTTTGATACATAAATTGTCTTTATTTTTTACTATAAATATATTTATATTTCATATCAATGATAGAGAGCAACCATTTCCAAGTTTTTAGTTTTTAAATTTGGCTTCAGCTTTCTTTATTTTTTATTTTTTATCTTGTGAGTGTGTGTGTGTTCACTTTCTGTTTTTAGTAAAAAATTAAAAACTTGGCAACATGTTTGAGAAGTGAGAAACTTTGTTACCATTTAACTTGTGTTCAATTTTAGTTTTTTATCAGTTCCTATTTCAGTTAAAAAGTAGAAATCATGTTTGATAACTTTATTTCATTTTTAAGTTTGCTTTTGGTTTTATTTTTGTTTTTCTCCTTCCTCCTCGACTCAATTGCTAATGTCAGTCACTAGACTCACACATCTAGAAGTGGCTAGAGATGCGGGTGAAAAGAAGAGGGGGGGGGGGGGAGGAGAATTGGAGAATTCACTGGAGAGGGTGACCATTGAGTTTCCCCATAGCAAGAATATGGGAAAGGAAGGTAAATGAAATAAAAATCGTGGGAACAATTTTTGGTGTTTCCAAATAAATTTTACCTTTTCTAAAAGCAATCAAATGCAATTGTCTATTTCTAATTTTCAAATTTTTGATAATAGAAGCAGAAAACATAAATCCTACCAATCAAAACTAAGATAGTAATTTTCAAATAATATATGCCATGAACTAAGTACCAATGAGAAACGCTTATATCTATTCCAGTGTTACTAAAGGCGCGCTTAGGCACAAGGAATGCTCCCAAGAAGGTGCAGGCCAGCCAGGTGCGCCTAGGCCCTCAGGCGCAGCCTTAGGTTTAAGCACGCCTGGCTTTTTTTTAACTGCTTTTAGGGTTTATATTTTACTGTTCATCACTTTATTTAATTTTGTACTGTTTAGGGTTTATATTTATTGCTCCAACTCTAAATTTGACAATGAGTAAAAAAGCTACTCCTTCAAAATGCTCCAATTGAATTTGAACTTGATGAAAATGGAGAGGGAGACGATGTGGAAGAAGAGGATATTCAAGATGATACTTCTAATGATGAAAATATGGAAATGTTTGATCTTGATGATGAGGATGTTTTTAGATTATTTAAAATGCATAATTAGTTAATCTTAATTAAGATTTAAGACCTATAAATTGTTTTAGATTTAATTTAAGTTGACTTAAAAGACTTTTAAATTACATCTTTTGGCATGTTTTATTGTTCTTTTCATTATATATATATATATATATATGCCAACAATAGATTTTAAAATTTCTTACAAAGTTTTCAATTTTTGTGATGCTTATATGCGGGTTGTTGAAATATGATGGGATGTGCTTTGCTGAAATTTACAAATATGTAACTTGTTTTAATATTTTTTTTAAGTTTGTATATGTTGAATTTTTTAATTTTATTGATAACATGCTTGTGAATATGTTATTAGGAGTTAAGATTTATTTTATACCATGTTCTTCAACTAGAATATATATTTTTCTTTTTTTTTTTTCAGTTAGCATGTGCCTAAGTCTACCAAGTGTGCACCTCGCCTGGCACCTTGCGCTTTAGCCTCCAACACCTTTTTGTGCCTTAGTACACCTTGGGCCTTTTATAGCACTGATCTATTCTAGACTAACTCTACTCATAAAATAATAAAAAAAGGAAAACAAAAAAAATTGTCCGTCAAAATCCCTAAAACAAAAAATTCTAAAATTAAAAAAAAAAACTTTAAAGTTATCCACATTGTTTTAACTGTATGAACAATTTCCATCTATGTTTTTTAACTTCATGAGCAATTTCCATCTTAATCTTTTAAGTAGTAATGCTGCTCTAATTTGTTTAAATGATGGACGAGCACGTTCGGGGCCAGCCAATGGTAAAATGGATCCTCTATGATTGAAGGTCATGGGTTCAAGTTATGAAAACAATCATTTTCAAAACAATGGTAAGGCTGCATACAAAAAATGATCCTCCCTTGACCCTCATAAAACAGAGAGCCTCATGCATTGGAGATGCATCAGATGAAGAGGTAAGCACTAGAATCCAAGAATTGTTTCTATAAAAGTTAAAATGAACTCATCTAGACTCTATAAAGACCACATATTGAAGAGTGCAGTCCATATTGAATGTTCAAAATGAAGTCCATGCCAAATGAATAAAGTGAAAAGAAAAAAGGGTTAACTTGTCTTTATTACAGTTAATATGAATCTCTTTACAGATTCTCTCTCAAAATGGTTAGCTTTCAAAAATACAGCATTCCAACTGCTTGTTTAATTTCAATGAGGCAGTTCATTTGGTTATCAACTCAATCCAGTTCCATGTTCCTTAAACCACACAGTTAAATAGAAATACCTTTCAGCAAGTCCTCCTATCAATTTAGACAAATTATTATAGGATTTTCTTTTGTAGAACTTAGAAACCTGGGTACGAGCATAAGCAGAGTTCTGCAGGTAAGAGCAAAAGAGGACTTTTTAAGATTGGCCACTAAGCAGAAGCTGTGTTAATAAACTATGCTACATTGCCAAAAACTCAAAGTATATTAGCATGTAGTTTCACTAACTCATTATCTACATTCACATGAATCTTGCCGAAATCTCTCTCATGCATGCCTTGTCTTTCCATCAGTTGATTAACAGTAATATCAAATTTCTTGTGAACAGATTTAGCAGCGAGTCTACATTTTCCAATTTTTCCCTCTGATAGATGCACAGAGTTTATGATCATACACATAATCTGGTTTCAAATTTTAAAGAAGTAACAAGAAAGATAACATCTTTGAAAGTCATGCCATTGATCACAAAGGAAGAATATCTGGTTCAACTGCACCAAATATTTGCTATATGATGATTGCTAAGCTACATATTCTTCTAGCTTAATTGATAGCCTATACTGGCATGAAGCCAAACCAAAATCTTGGTTAACTTCCTCCGTCTAACAAGCTCTTCACCTTCATCCTCTTCCTTTTTAATAATCAAAATTACAATTATTCTTCAAAATGTTTCTAAGTCAACAAGACACTTGGCTACTTGTTCCACAGTCCACTTGGGATACTTCAATACATGATACATATATGTTCAAAATTGAAGAATATTAACTTTGATGCTACAATTAAGAACACTCAAACACCAAACAAATGTTAATCTTTGCACCCAAAACAAGCACTAATAAGTAATAACAGCCCAAAAGACCAGCTGCCATTTCAATCTGGTATAGACATACATGAACCACTATGAGCTAAATGTTACAAACAAGGCAAGACAACAAGCTTTGAAAATTTAAACCCATTAACTGCAAATAAAGGGCTTTCTTCAATGTACTTAATAGTTAATACCCGCATCCAGTTCACTGTAAAAGTTTCAATATTTTGACGCCACTAATTAATAACTACTAGCAACTTTTTCCTCCCAGTAGCGTACCAAAATTGTTTTGGACCATAAATGATCACCAGTTACAGGCATCTTCCAGAAAAGGGAGGATTCCCATGCATACAAGTCACTTCAACTTGGCCACTGAATCTTCAGTTAGGTGTCAATAGAGAAACTACTGGAATGTGCCTCAGGATTTCTATTCGTCAACTCACATGCCCTTATCTTCCTTGTATCCTAAGATCCTTCAAAATCAATGTTACCGATAGCAAAACAGTTGCGTTAAAAGGAAGTCAGTTTTTGTAGGCCAGCAACAGAATTAAGCCCCCATAACTTCTTAGGAAATTCCAGTGAGCGGATTTGCAGCGACCAGGGTTTTGAACCGCCAATTCATAAACACTTACACAGTTTATTGTGAAAACTTTCGGGACAACAACACAATTGTCTTCAAGAGCTAGCTCCTCACATAAAATTTCACATAAATCAAAGCAAGATAGAATAGATCATCTAAACAAACAGGAAAGCGAAAAATTCACCTGGACACCACCGTTGCCAACGCTACAAGGAACGAGAACCGGTCCAAGTTGAGGTCTGTCAACGGGTACTTGAACAGCCACGCTAAAGCCTTTACGAGTAAGATGAGGGTCTACTCCGTTCCCATCAGCATCAACATCGTCTTCCCCTTCGGCCTTCGCAAACCCTAGAAACCCCGCGATCCTCTTCAAAAACCTCATCGGCTTGCCAATTTAATTACAAACGTGGAGATACATGTGCACTTCGCCGATGACGCAGAAGGTCGTGAGGCGCAAAGGCGATCGGCGCCGGCGGCTACACCGTTTGGAATATTGGGGAAATGATTCGGGATATTATTTTAGAAAGGAAGACGAGAGCATGCAAGAGAAGAGGACAGAGAATTTAAAGAGGTTTTCTCACTTATATTGCGGCCCGGCTGGCCGGCGTGCGGTCTGACCGAACTGGTCCAGAATATGGCCCGACGAACCGGTTCCATTCCATTCCATCCACCCATCCGAAATAGTAAAATGATCTGTATTATTATTCTATTATCATTATCTTCCGAACAACTACACGCATATTATTTATATCTCATACGTTCTTATTTTATCTTAACATCTTTTAATATATTCTTACATATTTTCTCTTTTATTTGTGCCCTCCATTGTTCAGTGTTATGAGATTCCCCCCCCCCCCTATTTTCCATGTCAACTTAAACATCACGTGTATCAATTTTGTTATGTTGCTCGCGACGGATAAACTTATGTTACCCGCCACGGGCCCCACCTCCCCACGCCCGCCCACAATTGAACAACCCCCCCTAACACCCCGTCCACCTCCCCTCCCCCCTCCCTCCCATTGAACACCCCCCCACCCGACAGAGTCTCTTAACACAAATAATATAAAATTAAAATTTTAATTATTTTTAAAATTTTAAATATCATATTTTAATAAAAAATAATAATTAATTCATAATAATTTTAAAATTACATAAAATCACACAAAGGGACGCCTTTAACAAATCAATTCTTAAGTTTATTATTAATTTAATTTTTATTAATTTATTAAATTAATAAATAATCTTTATTTATTAAATAATATAAATTTACGTGTGGGGGAGGGGGGTGGGGTGTAACAAATCAATTCTTAAGTTTATTATTAATTTATTTTTTTATAAATTATATTAATTTATTAAATTATTAAATAATATAAATTTATGTGTGAGGGGGTGGGTTGGCTTCACTGGGAGGGGGGGTGTTGGGGGGGGTGTT
Source organism: Diospyros kaki (assembly GCA_036245055.1). Taxonomy (NCBI): domain Eukaryota; kingdom Viridiplantae; phylum Streptophyta; class Magnoliopsida; order Ericales; family Ebenaceae; genus Diospyros; species Diospyros kaki. The sequence continues at coordinate 34,318,574 of BSEG01000007.1, forward strand.
CAATTGTGGGCGGGCGTGGGGAGGTGGGCCCGTGATGGGCAACATAAGTTTGCCCGTCACGGGCAACATAGCAAAACTGTCACGTGTATAATTCACGAGTTACATATATCTTATAAAACCTAAAAATATTATTATTATTGCCCCACCTTATGATAAAAAATGAATCCTTACTAACCCCTTGCCAATAAACCAAATTTTAATTTTAAAAAATATTTTATAACTTTTGGCTCGACTCACAATTTCTTAGTCTAATTTGACACAAATCAATTACTACTATAATAAATAAGATCTGTTGACACGATTCAAATTTATAGGGGTGTATGACCCATGACCTAAGACTGTTTAGTTCATTTAAAGCAAAATTTATAAAAATTAAAATAAATTTTATAATAATTTAAGTTTTAAATTTAATATTTAATTATTTAGTCATTACTTATTACAAAATTATGTATTAGTCTCATTAGTAATATTACAATTCATTACAATACATTTAAGTTATATTTTTAAAATTATGAGTTTGGTTTAAAAAACACCATCTTGTAAATTTAAAATTATGAGTTTAAATTATAATTTCACAATTATTTAAATAATTTTATATAATAAAATTTATAAATTTAACTAAGAGAAATTTAAGTAAGAGATAAATATCAAATAAGTCAAACATAATATTTTTTAACTCCTTTAAATTCAATATGGTATTTACTCAACTTGTTATTATTTACCTGTTATTATTTACCTTATAACTAAATAAATAATATACATCTATATGCATCAAATTATATTTTTGTTGAGGATGAGTAAAAAAATTTAATTCATGTCAAATATGTTTTTCCTTAAAAGACTCATAAAAATAAAATTTTACAAAAGAACTAAATAAATATTTACTCATATAAAAATATACAAAAAAAATTAAATTGTTTTATTTGAAATCAATTTGTAAGTGCACGCAACACATCGGTGGGGAAATTTCTTCAAATATGTGTGTATTTCATTAAAGTGAGTTGCACAATATTCTTGGAATCATAATTTTTGCGCAACTCTTGTTGCTCGTGTCATCAATTTGGTAGGATAGATAAATTTTATATGTGAGATTTTATCTCACTACATAAGACGAGAATCGAACTTACGATCCACCGATATAAACCCGGCATGTCACTTATCCAACCACTCGACCTATGTTTTAGGGGCGAGTTGGACAATACTCTTGCACCTTATAATATGTGTGAATGATAAATCACACATAAATAAATTAAAGGCAAAAAATTAAAATAAAGAAAAGAGGTTGATGAATAATAAGGTTCATGCAAATATTAATGTTAAAATAATAATAATATGTAAGAAAAGAAATTAATACGATAAGAGAATAACCCCTAACGCACATACATACATGTATATATGTCGTTTATTTCTTTATTCCTTTTAAATGTACAATTCTTTTAATTGTAGAATTCCCTCATGAAATCACCGTAAACCTACCACAAATTCAAATTAGAAACAACACAATCATTTTCTTCTACAATTATTTCAAATGGATTCCCTACAAGGAATTCTTGCAAACTCATCATTTCCTTCTTTAATCCCTTTAAATTTACAATAAATTGAATAGTGAAATTCTCGAGCCAATTTGTCAAGATTCATCCTTGCAGGATATTCCTACTAAATTGCAAATGTACCACAATTTGTGAAGTTTGGATGTTCAAATTTTAAGCTTTTATATAAAGTGTTTTAATTCATTATATTCAATACATTATTATTTATTTTTTTATATCACTCGCTTGCTGTCTTGTTCTCTTTCTAACCATATGCTCGAGTCTTACTTTTGGTTATTTTAATTGCTCTATATTATTTGTATTTCTTTTTATTCTCAACTCCAAAACCCTTAATTAGTTGATTAATATAGTTTTGTTACAAAAATATTTGGGTAAATCACACCAAATATCACAAAATTTTTGACATTTTTCGATTTTGTTCATTAAACTTTAATTATTTGCAACGTGGTCATTAATATTTGATTTTTTTTGCAATGTAGTCACATTTAAATTTTTTTGACAAACCTCCCATCGGAGTTGGTGACATGCAGCTGATGTGGCAAATAAGAAAACCCACATGTTGAATGTGCAATGAAAACCAATAAGATTTTGACACGTGACAGTGCAAAACCCTAGAAAATTAACTCATATCTCTCTCTCTCTCTCTCTTTGAACTACTTCACTATCATTTCTGACTGATTCGTCTTCTCCTTCAATCAGCTACTAAATCGCTACTAAATCGTTGCTACCTCCAATCACCCATTGCTTTGTCGTTACCTCTGATTACTTTGCCTTCAATCACCTGCTACTTCGTCTCCACCTCTAATTGTTTCACCTTTGGTAAACACTCATTCCCTATCTTTTTTCCTTCTCTTATATCCCTCTTTTCCACCAAGACTATCGTCGTCACCACAGTTGCCCCCACCATCAAACCCTCCATTTTCTCATTTTTTTCGTTCTGTTAACCTTTTTCGCTACTTTGTCCGTTCACCTCCAATCACTACTGCTTCACCCGCCATCTATGGCCACCACTGCTTCGCAATTTATCTTAAGTCATCACTACTGCAAACATGGAGGTACCCTTGATAGTATGTGCTTATTGTTTAGGCTATGCTAATTTTTTGTTATGTAAAATATCTTTGTTGGTATCAGTTTTTGGTTTAAGCTAATCAAACCCAAAAGCTAGGATTTACATTGAAACAAATTGCAAATCAAAATAGGGCGTAGAAGACAGCGATTATTGCTACTTTAGCAATGGATTGAGTACACAGAGATCCAAGGGAAGTAGAACCAAAATATGATAAGCTTAAATTTTTGTTTTCTTCTTCATGGTTTGAAACTATTATATATACATGAAATTGTTTGTTAAATGGTTGGTGTAGTTATCACACATAATAAATAAGGGAAGTAACTAGAAAGTGTACAAAATGATTGAATATGTTATATTGTTATTTAATCAACTTAAGTAATGTGATTTTTATAATTAATACTTGTATATGACATTGTTAGTTTTGTAATTTGAGTGAAATTTAACCTATTTGATTGTTTTACATTGTAGATACATACTCAGAGTACTTCACGATTATCATGCATCATGGTGGAAAACATGGCACTATGGGGTACAAAAGGGGAAAAGTTGATTTTTTTTTTTTTTTACTTCTGTTGTATTGATAAACTGTCAATATTAGAAATTCAAAAAATAGTTAAGGAGAGTGGTATTATTGGGGAAGCATAAATCTTTTGGCAAAAGCCAAACAACATATACAATGAGGGTTTGTATAAATTAGTATCTAATAGTGATTGTTTGGATATGGGATTCAGTGTGGATAGTTTAAAAAAGATGTATGTGTATGTCAAAAGCATTGATGACATGGTTGAGGCTTGCAACAATGGTAGCAAAAGGAATGTGAATGTGAGGGAATTAAAAGGAAAAAAACATATAATTTCTAAAGAATAAGCAAAACATGAGAATGATAGTGATAGAAATAAGGAGGATAAGAATTATATTAATCTAGAAATGATGTTGAATGACAGTGATTATAACGTAGAAGGTGGGGATGATGATCTATTTGATATGTATGTGGATAAAGGAATAGAAAGGGATGTTTTAAGGAGAGAACATAGAGTGCAGGTTACTGTTGATAGAGTTATTGAAAATGTTGAATGTGATTCTAGTGACTCTAATTTGACCCCTTCTGATGAATTGCATAGCATAACTGGGAGTGACAATGAGGGTGAGGAGATATGTTTTTAAGGAGATTGGAAAAACAAAATGAAAAACATGTCAAATCTCATAGAAGGAATTGGAAAAAGGTTTTTAAGGAAATCAAGCATTTTGTCGACTACATTAAGGCCCCGTTTGATAGCCATTTTTTTCCAAGGAAAATACATTTTTTCCACCCAATTTTCCACTTGTGCAATGTTTAACAACCATTTTTTTTTTCAAGTAACTCATTTTCCCATTTATGGTCACATGATTGAGGCAAGGAGCTGCAATTTTCTAGGCAATTGAAGCAGCCAACCCACTATGCTTCGCGTCTTCATCCCCTTCAACTTCAACCTCGAGTTCTTCTTCCCATTTGGCATCGCTCTTCCTCTTGTTCGTCGCCATCTTCACGAAGACAAGCTCTGAGGTTTCATCTTCATCTGGTTCAAGGTAAGCTTTCGACCATCTTATGTTTTCATTTTCGATTTCTGATTTCTCTTTCCCCCAAAAGCAGATCTGCAGCGAAAAAAGGACAGAGAGTGAACGAGAGGGAGGGTGAAAGAGCGAGAGAGAGAGGCAATGAGAGAAAGGGCGAGCGAGCGAGCAGCTAAACGGTGGGTGAACGACGGTGAGCGGCGGTTGGCCGAGGGGTGGGTAAGGGTCGGCGAGTGGCTGAACGACGGCCTTTTCCCATATCGCCTTCATTACTGGGCTGGGCCTTCTTGCCCTTCGTCCTCGCTCGGGTACACCGTCTAGTCTAAACTTTGTCGCTTCTTCTCTCTTATTGAATTTCTTCTTCTAGTTTTGATTACTTGTACAAATAATTTGGTTTTTTGAGCATGACGAGTATTCTTCTTTGTTTGTGAATTTCTTAGGAGTGTGATGAGTATTCTTCGCTATTAGTGGTAATATGTAGGCAAATAGAAAATTTTTCATTTTGATGATTAATGAGCACAACTTTTGTTTGTCAAACTCATTTCTACGGCAAGAGGAGACTCAAGACCCCCAACTAGACTTGATTTTCTAGATTTTCAAGCGTTTAAATGCTTATTAGTTGTTATTTATAGAGTATGTTGATATCAGTTTTTGTCTTGGTTCACTGCCTAATTAACCAATATTAGTTTGTAGAGCACAAAAAATTCAGTTGTAGTCAAGTTCCTATTGAAAATTTCTCTATATTTCTTATTGGTAATGATATTAATTTTAGAACAGGATGATTGGTAATAATACTTGTTTGTTAACTACACTTTTGGAACAGATTAGTGTACTTTAATTTTTATTATTATAGTTATTAAACTTTAATTTTTGTTAAAATTTAATCTTTCTTTTATTTATTTTTTTCAGATTCTGTTGACAAAAATTAAAGTGACCTATGTTAATATCAGGATAAAATTACATAGGAAGTGCCATTGAAAATTAGTCAAACTATATGTATAGAATTTACCCATAATATATAAACATCAAAATTACTTTTGTTGAGTTTAGGTTACTTTTGCTATGTTTATTTTGATCAAATAATAGAAAATATGGGTTTGTTTGGGATCAATAATAGAAAATATGGGTTTATTTGTCCAATTTAATGGATCCATCAGGAATGTACGTCGATGCCAACAGCAACAGCTGGGGTTATTTTGGATGATGGTCATGCATACGCTTGCTATATAGGACCATATTAGGCGTCGTGACTAATATCTCCCTAGGGCTCCTCGTACAAATTGGGATTCTGAAAGAGAAATGACCCTAAGACGTATGTTTGGGATGAATGACACAATTTGTCATAAGCTACTTAGGATGAGAATAGGTCTATTCCAAACATTGTGTGCTCATCTAAAAACATTTGGATTGGATGATAATAGATCTGTCTGTGCTGAGGAACAAGTAGCTGTGTTTTTGCATACGGTTGGGCATGATGAACGTAATCGATCTTAAAGCTTCACCTTCTTTAGATCTGACCACACAATTAGTTATTACTTCCATGAAGTGTTGCGTGCTTGTCTTGGATCATATAGAGAAGTTTTGTTAATGCCACCACTCATAACTCAACTCATGAGAAGACAAATGTGAGGCCTTGGTATTCATATTTTCTGGTTAGATTTTCAAATTCCATTACATTTCTAATTACATTGAGTATTCGTATTTCATTATCAATAACTAAAAAAATGTTTTCCAAAGGATGCTATGGGGGCCATAGATGGTACGCACATTATCGTGAATGTTTGACTAGAGGAACAAGCTAGGTACCATAATAGGAAACATGTAATTTCTCAAAATGTTTTAGTAGATTGCACTTTTGACATGAAAATTACATACGTGCTCGCGGGTTGGGAGGGATTGGCACATGACGGTAGATTGTTAAGGAACACAATATTACGACAAGGATATAAGTTAACAGTACTTGTTGGTAAGTTGTATCCCCTATCTATTTCATGTTTTATGCTTTAGTTATCATAGTTTAATATTAATCATGTAATAAACCATTCTTTCATCGGTAAATATTATCTCGTTGATGCTGGCTTTCCAATGGTTCTGGGATTTTTGACTCCTTACCACAAGACTCATTACCATTATAAAGACATAGAGGGGCAACATCTTGAAAATAGTAAAGAGTTGTTCAACTTTCAACATTCATCTCTTCGTAATATCGTTGAGAGAACAATTAGTTTAGTTAAAAAAAGATTCACATACTTGCAGCATCAACCCTACCATGACATTGAAACACAAGAAAATATAATCATTGCGTATTGTGCCATTCACAACTTCTTATGGACCGATGATGTCGAATATGTTTGTGATAATGACTTAAACTTAAGCGATGATGAGGTTAACCATACTCATGTCGAAGTAGCTGAAAATTAAACAATTAATGCTGACATATCTTTTACAACAAAAGTAGCATGGTCTAACATTAGGAATACAATTGCTGATTTAATGTAGACTGAGTATAACCACAATAATGATCCTAGAGTGGACTTCCTAGATTGAATCTAATTGTTTTATGCTTTCTTACCAATTTATCTATCAAACATGAATAACTATTGTGTTGTACTTCTTACATATTGATGTAGACATTATTTGGTTGGTCTTGCAACTAATTCATACCTATGTTGTGATAATATGACTTTATTTATTAAGATTGTATCTTGCATTAGTTTGTTCATGGATATTCGACCTCAATATTATGTATAGTAAAGAGAACTTGTCTCCAATGATGTAGTGGATCAAATATTATTTTTCTCCCTTTTTAGGCAATCAGGTGGAAGCTTTGTTTTGATTTGAAAGATTGAATTCATGGCACACAATCAAGAGTCTTCTGTAGCCCCATTTCTTGTGCCGAGAACTCCCGGTACTTCAGGAGTTGAGTACATCGATGTTAGTTCTCCTACCGAGGATGTTAATGTGAAGATTAAAGATGTGAGGTGGAATGATGCCATGGATGGCTTCTTAATTATTTCTCTAGTTACCCAAGTGCTAACGGGTCACAAAAGAAGTGATAAATGGCTTCTTAAGCTTCTAGATGTCAAAGGCAATTGATGTCGTCATTATAGGATCTGACGTTGTGGTGTCAAACAAAAATGTAAGGGCTCAGCTGAAGATATTGAAAAAAGAATGCGCAGAAGTTCATCACTTATTGAGACTGGAGATATAGTGGTAGATCCAAGTGCTTGAGAGGAGTTGACAAAGGTAAATTATTATATACATCTTTCACGTTTTGCTTGATTTTTTTTTCTAGTATATAACACCCTTAACTAAAGTTGTTTTATAGGGTAATCTTGAGTATGGAAGGTAGACGACTAAACTTTGTAGTTGATATGAGGATATGGAGATCGTATTTGAAAATGACTTGTCATCGGAGACCTCGCTGTGACCGGTTTTGACATTGCCTCCCCGACACCAGGTACTATATGTACTATAAAGTAGTAAATTTTTTTTTTTATACAAAATGAGTGGCATATTGTATTCTTACTGATTATTTTCTTTTGTGCCTAAAAATAGTTATTGACAAAATTGTTAACGAGGCGGACTCCCAGACTGGTAATGATAATCCAAACTCTGGCGATACTTGTAAGCGTAAATCTGATGATGGTACAACTAAAGTTTGGCATAGACATGCACACAATATGAATGACAGTATACTAGCTCTTTCACGCATTGCTGACTCTTCCACGAAGATTGCCAATGATATGGAGATGCAAAAAACGTTGGACACGCTCAATCATATCAATTGGCCAATGGTTACACAAAAAATGGAGTCTATGGACTTGAACGTTGATGATGTTGTAAAAATGATGGAGATAATTCAAGCAAAAGAAGGTTTGGCAAGAGTCTTCAATTTGATTACAGATGTACGATACATACGTGCATTGGTGTTCAAAAAGCTTGGATGTGACCCACCCCCACATGATCATCCCCCACTAGCATAGTTTAGTATGGGTTGGTACATGTAATTTTTGTATGTAATGCTTGTGGAAAACTTGATCCACTTAAATTTTATGATGGTATGCTAATTTGTAACTCCTATAGCCTGTTATCTTTTGCATATAACATGGGCTCACTCATTTTGCTTATCAAGCATTGTATAGTAAATGCTTGTAATAGTTTTATCACTACAGTCAGTCTTGTATTTTGGTGAAGAAATGACTCTACTCAAATGTGAAAAAACTCTTTGTATGAAGGCATAATTTGTCATAATGATAATTTTTTTTTTGTACGCACATCAATGCTGCTTGTATTCTTTTAGGTATTGCGTTGTACCTGATTTTTGTGTTGATAAATAATTAATAAATACAAACGTATAGAAATAAAAAATAAAAAATCACGTAGAAATTAGTAAGTTTGGAAAACAACTTCTTTTTTTTTTTTTAATCTTGTGGCTTCATTTCTTTGGGGAAATGATTTAGTTAACCTAAAATACATTATTATTTTGATTTTTTTTGTACATGATTCAGTGTTTTTCAATATATTTTCATCATTAAATTCCATGAAAAATGACACATTTTTCATGAAAAATAATGTCTATCAAACACAAAATGTTAGAAAAATGACCAAATTCTATAGAAAATATTACCAATCAAATATCAAAAGATGAAAAATAACATCATTTTTCAGGTAGAAAATTATACAAATCAAACAGTTTAAAATTTTAATTTCCAGAAATTCATTTTCCCTACAATTCAATTCCTTGAAATTCATTTTCTTTTCATCAAAATTTCACTCTTACAATCAAACACACCCTAATATTTTTACTTGTGATTTGTCGACTAAGCTTAAGCCATCTGTCGACTAACAGAATAGTAATTTTTCAATCTGTCAACTAGCCTATATGCATATGTCGACTGACGGTGAGATTGTCTCTTTGAAAAAATTTCTAAGCCTTGTTCTGTCAACTAATTTCTATGATTTGTCGACTAATAGTATGCTATTCCCAATTCTTTTAATAGTCTACCTCAATCTGTTGACTAACTCCTTTAGTTTGTTGACTAACATAATTAAAAAATTGGTTTTGTTAACAGATAGTATCCATTTGTCGACCAAGTCTTGCTTTGTTGCTTAATTTTGTCGACTAATTCATTTCTTTTATCTATAGTTTGCATCATAGAAACTTATAATGGCTAATTTTTGTTTGCATTAAATGCGCCCCAACTATCTCCAACGGTCTGATTTTTGAAAAAATTAGATGCACCTTAATATTCATTTTCTTTTCACCAAAATTTCACTCTTACAATCAAATGCGCCCTAATATTTTTACTTGTGATTTGTCGACTAAGCTTAAGCTATCTGTCGACCAATAGAATGGTAATTTTTCAATCTGTCAACTAGCCTATATGCATATGTCGACTGACGGTGAGATTGTCTCTTTGAAAAAATTTCTAAGCCTTGTTCTATTGACTAATTCCTAGGATTTGTTGACTAATAGTATGTTGTTCCCAATTCTTTTAATAGTCTACCTTAATCTGTTGACTAACTCATTTAGTTTGTCAACTAACATAATTAATAAATTGGTTTTGTCGACATATAGTATCCATCTGTCAACCAAGTCTTATTTTGTTGCTTAATTTTGTCGACTAACTCATTTCTTTTGTCTATAGTTTGCATCATAGAAACTTATAACAACTAATTTTTGGACGCATTAAATGCGCCCCAACTACCTCCAACGGTCTAATTTTTTGATACATTCACCCGCAACTATAAATACATGGGATGGTGGCTTATTTGAAGCTCTTTGATCATTTATTACTTAACTAGCAAGTGCTTATAATTTCAAAGTGTTTCAATTTTCTCTTGTTCTCTTGTTTATTTGTAAATGCTTTATATTTATTTGTTTATATTCATTCAATACTTTTTAATTCTTTGTTGAGAGAACTTGTAATTAAGAGTGTTAACTCTTAGATTCTCTATTTCAATTTACGTTGTATTATTTCATAACTTGTGAGTTAAAGAACTTACTTGTGTATAAGTAAGAGATTTGTACTTGGCTAGTCTTGGACTAAAGGGTCTACTTAGGATCAAGTAGGAAATTTTAGTGAAGTGGTTTAAAATACTGAGTGGGAGCTAAGGTAGTGGATTAAGTTTGATTTAAGCCGAACCACTATAATTCTCTTGTATTCTTTACCTTTCTTGTTTCATATTCTTTAAACTTTGCATTCATCATCTTATATGTTCTATGTTTTAACTCACTAATACCAAATTTTGCATTAAGAAGATTTTAAGTCTTAAGTTCTATCATAATGTGTTTTTATATACCCAATTCACCCCCCCTTTTAGGTGTGTGCTAAAACATTTTATATCTATCACATTCAATCACTAGTATTCGCGAATAAGCCATGGTCTCATTAAAAGTTCAAACATACTGAATGTCAACTTCACCTTATTCGAGAGATAATCGCACATGGGGACGTGCAATTACAAAATATATATAAATAAGTAATATAGTTGACCCACTGACCAAGACTTTGACTCAATCACAACTTGATTGGCATCTTGAGAAGATGGGTATCCAATACCTATCAACGATGATGCATTAGTTTTGCATTTGATGTAAATTAGCATTAATGCAAATAAGAGATTGTTAGTGTTATGCCTTAATGTTGGATTTAGATGACATATAGTGTGTGTGTAAAATACATATGATGTATTTTTGTATATCTTTTATAAAAGACAAGTTTATCATCATTAATTACTTTCTACTTTTGTTGTATAAATAAGTCATTGGATTTCTTGTTTAAGAGTCTAATTCTTAAGGTGTTAAGAATATATAATGAGATTATTTAGTAATTGGATTTCTTAAATATTCCCGATCCTTAGATTAATTAAATGAGGACTTTGATTAATAGATTATGGATTGCCACAATATTTACTATCTTGATTAGTATGAGATACTAATGATTAAGAATGGTGAGTCATATGCCATATGATATAGGGATGTCTCTAGTAAACTTATGGATGGTTGTTGAAGTATAACATAGTGAATGTGACACTAATGACTGATCGCATGACATTGTAGATAATGATCTTATCGTCGAGTTGCGATTGTGTAATTGATTCTTAGACTTGAATGAATACAATTTTCCTGTGCATTAATGTGTGAAATTTGCTAATGCACCAAACCATCTAATTGTGAAATTGGGACGTTCATCTGTATGATTATGTATTGCTGATGCATAGAAGCATGTGTTAAGGGATATGATATGTCACCCTTATCATCATTGGTGAGGTGAATATCCTATATGGTCTATTATTAGTGTGACAAGAAAATCCTTGGGCAATACAATATGATTAATTATGAAAGTGTTTCTTGATATGTCATCTAGTAATGTTGATAAGATATGTCACATAATTACTGAGTTTGTGACTTTATCGTACCGTGACTTTTGTTTGATCGGGATGTTGATTGAGGAAATGATTGCATTACATGATAATTGTCAACTGAAATTTGCTCACTTTAAGTTTGATTTCATTGTCTATTATACTATGTTAAACCGCTACTATGTGTTCTCAGGACCTCTCAGAATGTCACCAGAATATGGAGAGATTTTCATGACAGGTTAAGATAATTCGATCAATGTTAAAAAAAGATTTTGGCGTTATTTAATTATTAGTAGACAATAAATTTAGAAAGTCACACATCATATAGTATGGGATCTAGCATCGACATTGTATACCTATTGTGTCTTGGACATCATTAATAGTTAATAGTGATTCATAATAATGTTTTTAAATGTTAATGACTCGATTCGTTAAAAGTTAAGGAATCGAATAGTGGTTTCTTTGAAAACAACTCATTATGTTAACTGCTTCAGCATAACCGGTCAATTGTTTTTCTATTTGGTGGAAATTGGTCAATCGCCTCTAGATAACCGATTGATTGTTTTTGCCACCAAAGCTACAGATAATGGCTTACATGCATCAATCAATTGACAAAGAATGATGGTAATAGGAGGTAGAGAAATTGGGAGGGTGGTGAGGAATTATAGTGGTGGTTTTGGCTTCTTTGTAATTCTTCTACCTCTGCTTATGAGAAAATTATAGTAGCGTAATTGTTACGCACGAGAAAAATTTTGGAGAATCCAAAGAGATAGATATGTGTTGGTGAATCAAAATCCTCAAGCTAGCACGGGACGAAGACCGCGACATGGTACTAGATAGCTTACTAGGTGTGGACGAAATAGGTCTTCCACGCGATGAATAGGATTTGGTCTTAGTGTGGACACACAGTTTCTACACCCACCTAAGAATGGGTTACATGTATATTATTTATTGTATCTTATTGGATGAAATATCGTGTTTCTTAAATAACTAAACTGTGTATGATATGTGTATTTATAACTTCTACTATGCATGTTTGATGTGTAAAAACTTTTAAATTTATTTATACCGCACGTGTGTTCTATCAATTGATAGTAAAGGAGATGTATGCTATTTCTTAAAACATAATGGTGGTCAATGTAATTTAGACAAATCATATAGGTGTTATATGAAATTCATTCTAAATCAAACTAACTTAACTTTAACAGAAAAATAAAATAAAGGGGGGAAATTAAGAAGAAAGCCATTGTTGATGTGTGAATTCATCAACAATGTTTCTTACTGTTGATGGTGGCCAGATGATAAAGTTTATTATTGATGATTTATCAACAATTATAAAAGAAAAAGAAAGATTGAGGAAGAAGAAAAAGAAAAAGAAAAAGAATAATGGGTAAGACATTTTCATTAATTTTGATCGATTTTAGATTCTAGACACTTAATGGAATTGTGCATTGCATGAATTTTTCTTTGTTTATAATGAGATGATAAAGTTAAAAGAGAGACATATAGGATGAAAGAATTATAGGAGTCAACTTGTTTTAAAAATTATCACTGATTAATTCAATTATGATACATGACGATGTTATGCACCATTATTGTTAGAGAGAGAGATGAGGGACAACATAAGCAAATAGGCAATGAATAAGACGGGGAAAACGTGTTTGGCATGAGATGGTGGAAGAAAGAGATAGATGCAGTGGTGGTGGTTGATAATTAACACCACTAATAGAAATTAAGTATTGTTAGTGATGAAACAAGAGCCACCACTAATAATTTTTTACTAAAGAAGATATTTTGTTATTTGATAATATTTTTTAATTTTATTTAGTTAAATATATTTTTATTTTATTAACTTAATTAAAAATTAAGTAATGGAATAAAAAAATAAAAAAAATTGACTCACCAAAATATTTAAATCACAAAAATATCCTTATAAATAACACAATTATTAGTACCCGATATTGAGACGCGCGTGGCCTAAGCCGAAAGCACTTTTATTAAGAAGCTCAAAATATTCCTACTGAAAAGTCCTCTCTGGCCTTCTTTCTAGTCCTGCAACAGAACAACAATTCGACATTTTCTTCGTATTTAGTAGGTCCCTCAAAACCTAGAATCGAAGACGAAAGCTCCTGATCTGCAATGCTCTGAATCGCGATCCAAACACCGGTCACGCTTGGCCTTGCAATCTCAAACGCAAAAAGCCCTAGATCTGACCCGATCCATCTCTGGTCGGTCTCCGCCGATTTGCTTTCGGAAATTGAATCCGTCGGATCGGTGAAATGCCGGTGGCTGCTTCCGCCATATACTTCCTCAATCTCCGCGGCGATGTGCTTATCAATCGCCTCTACCGTGATGACGTTGGGTAACCTACTTTCTATCTTTCCATATGTTTGTGCATGTATATGCAAAATATTCCCATCGAAATTCATTTGTTACGGCTGTCAGTAGTTATTTTGCACCATTTCATTTGTGGATTGATGCGCAATGTTTTCATTCAGAATTACATCTAGAGAACTGAAGGCATTGAAACTTCGTTTCTGTTCCTGCTTGCAGAAACAACCGGAGAACTACATACTTTTGCTAAATTGGTCATAGGAACTGTTTTCAAGATACTTTTTTAGAACTCCCAGTTCCAGTAACAAGAAATTTTATGATGTTTTCACAAATAGTTGCCTGAGGTTTAGAAATCAGCCAAAAGATAACTGAAACTGGGAAACAGAATTGTAAATGCAACGGAACAGGGAAATTTTTTTGAGTTATTTTGAAAATTGTGATTCAATTTCCTACATGCGAAGATTTGTTTTATATTTGGGGAAATTTTTTGTCTGTGATTATCTTAATAAGAATCTGCGATTATCTTAACTCTGCAGGCAGTTAGGAGTTTGAGCTATTGTTTAGGCTATAAGATGATTTGTTTCTTGGGAAGTGTTATTGGACTTGGCTTTGGGCCTTTGGTGCCAAAATCTGAAGAAGGCTAATATAACTTCTATTGATTGGGAGACGAAATGAGCAGTGAAATTTTTGAACTGAAGTGTTCCCTGTAACATGTAGTTCAGTAGATCCCAATAAAAATTGGAAGGTGCTTCTTTTGACTATTTTCATGTAGATATGTCTTTAGTAGGTCAGATTTCCTAGCTAGGGCTTGCATATAAGTACTTGAGTTTGACTTATTGTCAGCTTGTTGGGCTCAACTTATTACGTGAAAGAGTCAAAGTTGAACTCATTTTAGTGTTGGTTAATTTTTACACTCTGTTTGAACTCAACTCAACGAGCTTAAATCTGTATAAAATAGCAAATAGCTTGTGACTTGTGATCAGCTTAATTAAAGCTCATTTAAGTTTGGTTGGAAAAGAAGACACGCCAAGCTAAGCTCAAACAACAAACTAAACTGGCTTTGCTTGTTTACAGTCCATTCATAACTAAGAAGAACTACTGGTACAATAATGCTAATTTATCTCATCTGAGTTATCAATAAAAGAAAAAAGAATTCTTCTCACATGATGCAAACTTTTCTATCACTTAAAAGTTATCAAGAAAAAGTTGTATCACATTGTTTCTTGAGTTTTTTCGGCATGGCAGGAAGATGAATAATAACTGGAAAAAAGATGAAAATGCATTTTGCGTTTTGTATAAGGGTTTATTTTTCCCGGTTAAAATTTTTAATTCAAAGCTGGTTCTCATGCATGGTTATATTTTTAATTGATGACATATCCATACTGATTTTTGTGACAGTGTTCCAAATTTCTTCCATTTCCACTTCTTGATTAAACCTACAACACTTAAGTACAAGGTCTACCTTTTTGTTGTTGACTTCCTTTAATATACTAATGAATGGTTGCAAGTTTGATTTCATGATATATATTTGTTTTTGATATGCGATAATTGTGATTTCAACATATTGAGAAGCTAAACCAGCGGTGGCCTGTATATGTGAGTGATTATGCATGTTGGGCTTTGCCAAATTTTTTGGCTGAAAGTTATGCATGTTAATAGCTACCTGAGAACATAAACAGTGGGTTTGTGATGGGAAACACATATTTTTTCTATACCATTTTAACTAAACTATTTTGAAAAAGCAGAATACCAGATGCAATCAGGTTCTTACATTCTAGATACCATGATGCTTTGTTGTTGATAGGCCAAAAGAAACTTAATTGGATGCCTTTCCAAGTTCTGAAACGCACACTTATTTCCAACTGGGAGGTGACTAAATTGGATATATGTTTCATAAAGCATCCTTCTGTTATGTTTTTCAGTTATTTAAGCTACTATGCATGTTTGTATGATATCGCAGCCATATCACTTTTCCTTGTGTTCAATTGCTAATCTTCTTTTCCCCTTGTAATCATTCTAGCTTAATCATTAATTCTGTTGTCCTGGTACTTAGCCACATAGTGGATTAAGGCAGCATTTATTTTATGACAAATCTTGTGTATTATTTACCCTTTGTGTTTATTGGCTCTGATAATTTCTCCAGGGGAAATATGGTTGATGCCTTCCGAATGCATATAATGCAAACAAAAGAACTGGGAACATGTCCTGTGCGGCAGATTGGAGGGTGCTCTTTCTTGTACATGCGAATTAGCAATGTCTATATTGTGATCGTTGTCAGCAGCAATGCTAATGTTGCATGTGCTTTCAAGTTTGTTGTGGAGGTTGTTAGCATTTCTCTTACTCCTAAATCCTGATTGTATTATGATTGATGGATTTGGCGCTATGTACTATTTTTTTTGAACCTCATTCTTTAGCGCAATAAGCAGCAAGTTTGTGCTTGCATAGATTCCTAGTTACTTTTATTATGGTACACCAATACACCAATATGAATACGCAGAGCCTTTTTTTTTTTATGCATCTAGTATATATGTTTTAGTTTGCTAGATTTCAAAAGTGCAATATGTTACTATCCGGAGAAAGGCCCATGGGTGTAACTTGCAGGTGGTCTTTACTAAAAAATCTTGATGTTCTTAATTTAGTGTTGATATTTGTACATTTTTCTTTTTGCAGGCTGTTGCACTGTTCAAATCTTATTTTGGCGGGGCCTTTGATGAAGATGCTATCCGCAATAACTTTGTTTTGATCTACGAGCTGTTGGATGGTATGCAATATGAAAATTATTGAATTTTAAGTTGCATTGTATATCTATTCCTTTAGAATTATATTTATTTTGGTACTGCATTTGATAAGGATTCTAGTTCAGTATGCTTTGGTGTCTTAGTGTGTGCAATTGCCTTTATCCTTGAATGGTCTGCTTGGAACTTAAAAATGAGTATTAAAGTTCACATGGAGTGGATAAACCGGGAGAAAAGGCTAAATATGCAGGCATTCAAAAGGCCTGAAGTGAAGACAGAAGTATTAAAATGCAGGAGTGGATAAACAGGAGAAAAGACTAAATATGTAGCACATAGAAGACCTCAAATAAAGATGATACTCCTTATTAAGTCACCGGGAAATTAATGATTTTCTGGCAGCTTAATCATAAGTGACCCATCTCAGGAGTTTTTTAAGATTTACACAATGTTATCGCAAGTATAGAAACCTAAATTCTTTGTCACAGACAAGATCAGAATAACCATTAACATCTTGGTTGTGGGATACCGTGGCCTTTCTCATTTATGCATGGCTTCTTTGATGTCCCCCTTTCATTCATATTGTTAACAAGATACTTTATACATTATAATGCCATTGGATTTATTATAATCACATATATATGTGCATGCTCCTTGACCCTTGCAAAGTGGGGAGCTTGTGCATTGAGGGTATACATGTGTGCACATTTATGGACTTGTAAAAAGCATATGACAAAGTTCTCAGATAAGTCTTGTTGAGGATAATATATCATTTTGTAGATACATGTGTTAGGACGGACATGTGGAGGAGTAGTTGAAAAATTTTCAATTACAGTTGCATTACATTGAGACTTTGCATTGAATCCTTACCTTTTTGCTCTAGTGATAGGTGATTCACTAGTTACATCTAAGAAGAGGTGCTTTTATTATTGTTACTTATAGATGGTATCTTGCTGGATGAGACAAAAAAATGCTTGACTATTAAGCTTGAGTTGTAGACGGACAACATTTATGGAAGTACAACAACATATCGAGCCTTTTACCAATTATGTGGGGTCAACTACATGGATTCTAGCTTGCTAGTCATTTCTACCTATGGCTCTATGTTTTGTAAGGTCTTTACAACTTGTATCATACAATTCCTACCGCTTTTGCTAGATAGTGGTTCCTTCCATCCACTCTTATCATAGGAGTTTCTAACAATTTTCTTCTCAAATAATCAAACCGTTATAATTGTGTCTCATACATCATATCATCAATAGGAGCCATTCTGACCTTATTATGAATGACCACCTCATTTCTAATTTTATTTATTTATTTTTTGTGTAGCCAGCATGAGCAAAAGACGAGTGTAGCGGAGATGAGGATGTTAAGATGGATGTGCGGACATACAAGAAAGGATAAAATTAGAAATGAAGTTATTCGTAATAAGGTAGGAGTAGTGCCAATCGAGGAGAAGATGAGAGAGACTAGACTAAGATGGTTTGGTCATGTGAGAAGGAGACTAAGAGACGCTCCTGTGAGGAGAGTTGATGAAATGGAACAATTAGTCACAAAAAGAGGTAGAGGTAGACCCAAGAAAACTTTGGGAGAGACATTAAAGTTCGATATGAAGTATATGGATCTAAATGAAGATATGACAAACGATAGGAATACATGGAAGTCTAGAATTCATGTAGCCGACCCCACATAGTGGGATAAAGGCTGGATTTGTTGTTGTTGTTGTATTTTTTGTGTAGCCACACATCCATCTTGCATCCTTATCTTCATTATACTCTTATTTTACACGTGTAGGTGCTTTATTTTCCAACATTATGTGCCATACAATTGGTTTTATAGTTGTCTTGTAACATTTTCCTTTTAGGTTCAACAAAATCTTACTATTACATAAAATGCTAGATGTGCTTTTCCATTTTAACTATCTTGTCTTAATTCTATGGATAATGTTTTCATTAATCTATTCATCTTTTTGGATGATTGATCTAAGATATTTGAGCTAGTTTTTTCTTGGTATGATTTGATCTTCCCGTTTTATCATAACATTATTCACGTTGATATTTTTATTGAACTTACATCCCACATTTTCTATACATTTTCCATTTTCAATCTGCTTAACTTAAAATATCTAGATTCTAAAGTTCCTCCATATCTCAAGTTTATTATTCATGCCTTCTTTCTCATCCTCCAACCCAATGTCATTTGCATATAGCATATACCTAGGCATCTCTGCCTTGATACAATTATTGGTTCACCCATTACTAGGGCGAATTGGTAAGGGCTTAAAACAGATCCTTGATGTAATCTAATTATAATTAGAAAAGCTCCAGTATCTCCTCTAAATGTTGTGGCATGTGTTTTTGCTCCATGATGCACATCTGTATATATGCAATTTGTACTCGTTTCTTCTCTAAAAATCCTCATAATACTCTCTAGGAATTTTGTTATAAGCATTGTCTAAATCTATAAACATCATATGCAAATTCCAAATTCTTTTGTTTATCTCCGTACCTTTCCACTAGGGCCCTTGCAAGTATATAGTTTCTATATTGACCTACAGAAACCAAATTGTTTTTTTTTTGGCTCAAAAACCAAATTGGTTTTAGTCACTTTAGTTGTTCTTCTTTATCTTTACTTAGTCACTCTCTTCCAAAGTCTCATTTGTGGCTCATTAGTAAAAATATTAATGTAAATGATATTATAGAGATACTTGAATATCAAATTATTTCAAGAAAGGATCAGTTCAGTCATCTGGAACCAACTATTCAAAAACCTAAGGAGATTGTTGGGAATGCTACATACAAAATCAATACAAGATGGTTAAAGTAGAAAATTGCATTAAGCATTTTATGCTACTGTAAAGTCCTTTGGAAGGTAAAAGAAAAGTTTACTTGGATGACTTGTAAGACCAGCTTTGTTGCATGTCATGAGATGTTGGGTAGTTAAGTACTAACACGTGCAAGATATGAGCATAATTGATATCACAATGTTAGAGTAGATGTGCAGCAGTTGCAAAGAAGATAGCATTAGAAATAAGCTTATCAGTAAGACAGTTGGAGTGATTCTTAAAAAAATAAAATACATGAGGACTTTTTAAGATGGTTTGGACATTTGTGAGAAGACAATTAAAAAACTCATTGAGGGTGGGTGGTGGATGCCAGATGGAATGTAAAAAGTTTATAGCAACAAAGGTAGAGGAAAACCAAAGAAAACTTGGTGAATAACTCTTATGCATGACATGAAATATAATGGTTTTATGGAAGATGTGGTCGGTAATAGAGATGATTGGTGAGGTAAAATCCATGCGGTACCCTACTTGGTTGGATTACGTTTTAGTGTTATTTTTGTCGATGTCTTTTCACTTGGTGTAAACTGTACCCTTTTGGAATCTCAAGTTATTTAAATGTGCTAGATTGTTCTTTTATTCTTACTTCTTAGTCATCACTGGTGAATAAGAGTGACTATCTGCCTTCATTAGCTCTTAATACTCTTGCCCAAAATGCAGAGATCATGGACTTTGGTTATCCCCAAAATCTTTCTCCTGAAATCCTGAAGCTTTATATCACTCAGGAAGGAGTACGGTCTCCATTCTCTTCCAAGGTTAGATATGTTTTCCTTGTTTTCTATTTTACCTTGTAATCCAATTTTTTTTTATATTTTTCACATTTCTCAGTGTGTTTAAGATACTTTGTTGTTACAAATATTGAAAGTGTGTCAAAAGCATGATGTCTCGTGTTATCTTGGATTGGTTTTACAAAAAGGATTCTTCTAACTTGTTGGTTCCCTGTGGGGAAAAAATAGCCTGCGGATAAACCAGTTCCCAATGCAACTTTACAAGTTACAGGTGCTGTTGGCTGGCGTAGAGAGGGCCTTGTTTATAAAAAGAATGAAGTAATCTCATTTTTTCCCTCTTATCTCCTTTCTGGTCATATAGCCATGCAACTGGTTTATAAGTTATAATACTTTGTCCCTTAATAGGTGTTTCTGGATATTGTGGAAAGTGTCAATCTGCTTATGTCATCTAAAGGTGAGAATGTGTAGCCAGTGTTTCAGTTGACAGACTGTTAATTTGATCTCTCATGCATGTTTGGTGATTGTAGGTAGTGTTTTGCGGTGTGATGTAACTGGGAAAATTCTTATGAAGTGCTTCCTTTCTGGAATGCCCGATTTGAAGTTGGGTTTGAATGATAAAATTGGTCTTGAGAAAGAGTCACAAATTAAATCACGTCCTACTAAGAGGTAACTTCTGAAGATAATCCCTTTTATCCTTTTCCTATATCCTTTTACTAGTACAGGCGAATTCCTGCCTTTGTGTAGTATTTCAACTAATCTTTTTTCTTTTTTTTGGGGGGGCTAAAATTTCAAATATGCTTTTATTCTAAATGATTCTGGTCTAATGAGTTCTTCATGTAGCTTGTTGAGAAATCATAGATGAGTTCTTCTTGTTCATGTAACATTAGAAAATTAACCAGAAAATGGACCCCTATACCTTTAAGATTTCTTGAATTTTTTAGATGAGTAACCATTTTCATGTGTGTGGAAATAAAGGAGCTGTTAGAATTAGTTGAAGTGCCCTTGAGCATTGCTTGTCTATTTCATCACATACGATTTTCAACTCTTCCTATCAAACATGTAGATATATGCTGAGTTCACCTCTGTTCTTCTGCACAATTTGTTTCCTCCCCCCACCCATTTACAGAGAGAACAAAATTTTGACTTTGATTGGTAACCTGTGGTGCACATTTTTAACAAAATCTAGAAGCTCCTGCAGCTTCTTTCTTTGTTTTACTTTTAATGGGCTATGAATGCATCAAAGGGCAAGGTCTGTAGGTGCTAATTGAGGAGTCTCTTACTAGCAGAGTGTTCTGTGTTTGGCAGGCTGCGACATTATGCCACAGGCACTCAGCATGGATGGAAATGTTTCTTTGGGAAGATAGATTTTCTGGTGGTTCAGTTTAATTTTTGATTGGATTTTGCATAATTATTTTTGGTTTAAGAGAGGAAGTTATTTTCTTTTATTCCCTTGCAAATCTCTTGCCTTCTTTTTTCTTTTTCTGGTGGGTTGCATGTGCTGCATGGTCATGGCTTTCTCCATCACTACATAAACCATTACCTTGCATACTCATTTTATCACCAAGCAGGTGCATATATTTGAATTGTGAGTTCTTACATTTACATGTGTGCTTTAGTAAAAGAAGCTAATGCTCCCAGTTAAACATTGCACAAATGAACCATATGGACTTTTATAACATTTTTTCCCTTTATATTTTATTTGTTTCCCATTAACTCTTTTGTGGTTTTTCTAAAATTATACTAGCTCCTTAAACTTTAGTTGTGCTGTCTGGGAGCATGGTCTTTCAGTTTTTCTTTTCCTTTTCTTTTTTAAATCAAACATTGAATACAAATTTCATGAATTTTTGAAAATCCAGGGGCAATTGCCAGACATAAATTAAAATACAAATTTTCCCTGTAAATTTATTAATCTTTTAAGGTATAAGTCATGAAAAATTCAAAAGAAAATGATCTCTTCCTCAGTGTTTTAGTGAGTAAGCTTCCTGAGAAGATTATGTTCACATACTAACATGTATGTGTATACTTACTACATAATGTGGCTTATCTGTGTACATATATATATATGTTAATGTGTTATCAACTTCTCTGTCCACACTTGCCTTCCCTGCAGCTATGTTAGGGATAGGTCAATTTTTCTCATTTGCTTTCACATTCCCTAATTGACTGGGTTTTTGCAAGCTTTCTTAGATGTCCGGAGGGTACATTTTGTAATTTCTAGTTGTTCCTTTACCACAGGATTTCTTTTGGAAGCGAAAATTGATTTTATACTTGGATTCATCAGTTATTGTGATCAGTTTTGTTTCAAGGAACTGTGTTTTGGCGCTTGAGCATGTGACTCTAATTTGTGTTTCTGCTTGATGAACTACTTGTGCATTCTCTCTAACCCAATCTTGAACTGTGATACCTTGTGCAGTGGAAAGACTATTGAGCTTGATGATGTTACTTTTCATCAATGTGTAAATCTGACAAGATTCAACTCAGAAAAGACTGTTAGTTTTGTGCCTCCTGATGGTGAATTTGAGTTGATGAAGTAAGCTCACAGTTCTTTTTCAGTTACTTTTTAGGTCTTTAAAATTGATGTAGTATGTTTTATCTTTGCTCCAGCAAAACATATTATCATGATTGCTTTAGTTTTTATTTCTTGATCATCCACTAACTGAAATTGAGTGAAACTATGGACTTTGTAGCTGTAGAACTATAGGCGTTAACTTCTTTTAAGCTTTCTCCAGGTATTGCAAACTGTAACAATGAGATCTCAAGTAAATCTTGTTTTGGATAGATCCTGGTGATGCATTCTTAGTCAAGTTATTATGTTAACCAACTTTTTAAAAATTTTATGCATTGATTCTCTCCTGTTTTGAATTACTCAAAACACCTTTTTGGAGCGAATGCTATTATGGAATTTCTGTACATCCAATGATGGTGCTCAGAAATGGGACATTGCTCAAGGATGGGCATGGAGAATAGCAGTGAATTTTTAATATTGAAGCATAAACTTCAAAAAGGCTTCTCTACAAAGTGGTTGGGCCATCTGGGAACCAGGAAATTGGGTTATAGAAATAAGTGGTTTGTGTTCAGCTATTATAATAATCAGAACAAGAAGGGGAAAAAAAACATAGAAGCTATGACCCTGGGTGGAAACTGAGCCACATCTGATGAGACTTAATGATGAAGATTGTCTTGATTTCGGGAAACAATATTTTAGGTGTAAAAGCAGAAAATAATATTGTTTTTTTAATTTCTGTATTTTAATTTGTTTTCTAGTTTCTTTTAATTTCTTTTATGTCCTAGAATCCTAAGTAATATTGCACATTGATATTGATTTTGAGCAATTGGGATTACTCTTGTTTCTTTTGATTTGGGTTCTGCATTACTTAGGCTCTATAATGAAAATTCAGTAAACAATTTTGTTAATCTGCTCTCATCCAGCACAAGCATGTGTCTACAGGAAAAGGGGGGGAAGCGGAGGCTAGGAAAGAGGATTAAATACTTGGTGGCATAAGCTGTGGGTGCTCATTCCCCCCTGCCCAGTGCACACACCACCCCCACCCACCTACCCCAATGCCAAAAAAAGGAAAGAAATAAAGAAAAACAGGGAAATAAATTTTTTAAAAAAAAAGGTTCCATTTATAATTTCCCACTCTTTCTATCATGTGCTTGTATTCAATATGTTAAAAACAATGTCAATGGCTGACTTCATCAAAATAGCGAGCATGCTTCTGAAGTTTTGTTATATAGGACATGCTATTGTCAATCATATTGACCTGAAAATGTTGTAGACAAGTTCTGGAGTGTTAAAAGTTTTGGAGCCCTTAGTCGATACAATATGTCATTTTTCTTTCTAATACAAGACACTGTTTTTGCTTTGGAGGCCAAAAGGAGTTATGATGAAATATTATTAAATTATCAATGTATGGGCCACTTCTAAATTAAAGACCAAAAATATGTGCACGTTCATCCGTTCTTACCTATGGCTCGTGTTTCTAAGAACTTGCATGGTGGCATGTCCATGTCTGAAGTAGACACTGTTTATCCATCATTCCTTTGTTCATTGTTCTCATCATAGTCAATCAAGTTTGTATTATTTACATTGCCTGCTGGTTCTCTTTTTCCCACTCATAGTTTAGGTCTATTAGATTTTCAGTGACATTCTTCTGTTGAGAGCATATGGTCAGGTTGTATTTTAGGACACTTGCTATTAATTAGGGTTGAAATATAAAGAGGAAATGTGATACAAGGGTGCCCTACTACCTAATACACAAGATTCCTCACTTTGCGAGAGCCGGGGGAGTGTTGTAGTTGCACACAGCCTTCCTCTTGCTTTTGTGCAAAAAGGCAATTTGCACAATTTGAGCCCATGACTTCCAGTCACAAAGGAGCATTATGATTGCTACCTAGGTTTGCACTGTGATGCAATTACACATCTGATTTGTAAAACATTTTTGTAGGATTTTCAAGGCTGCATAAGGTTTTTATTCACTTTTTTGTTCTGCTTTTGTTTGTTTTCCTTTCTGTTTCTCTTTTGGCTTGTATTACCATTTTCTACACTGCTGTATGTAATAACTATGTCATAACCTGTTATTTCTTGTTTTCCTTTTGTCCTTGATTGTGTATATGTAGGTGCATATTGCTTGCTTCTGGTGCTAAAATAAAATGAGAATCCTCTTCTGTGATATATCTTACATAAATTATTGCCTTAATTTATAAATCTGTTATTGTCACAGGTATCGTATTACTGAGGGTGTAAATCTACCATTCCGGGTGTTGCCAACAATTAAAGAACTCGGTCGGACACGGATGGAAGTAAATGTTAAGGTTTGTTGTCTTCATCTTGAAGCATGAATTTCTAGATGTTGAGTGCCATTCTCTTATCATTTTTATTTTAATTTCAGGTGAAGAGTGTCTTTGGTGCGAAAATGTTTGCCCTTGGAGTTGTAGTTAAGATTCCTGTACCAAAACAAACAGCGAAAACAAGTTTTCAAGTGACGTCTGGTAAAGCTAAGTACAATGCTGCCATTGATTGCTTGGTCTGGAAGTGAGTATTCAAAATTAATTTTTGTTGTTATAGGGCTTGTTTTCAAAGTCTCATTGGTTCAAATATTTCACTTTTTGGGAGAGAATCATGGGTTATGAGGATGGATCTTTGCCCTAGTTAGTAATGCTCAAGACCTTTAAGGATTCTGGTATCTGATGCTTAATTTAAAGAGGACTTGGAGAATTTCAGAGGCCATGTGAATTTGGGTACTTTGAACTCCATTGCAATAATGAGTTGCAATTCCCGCTGGATTGATTGTAGTCTGTTGCAACCTTCCACGCTCCACTTTCTCTAAGAGTTCATCTTTTTCCATTTTGGTTCATTTGCCCTATCTTGTCTCCATAAACATTGGCTAAATTTACTAGCAACATGATGTGACTAGTTTCACTTCTTGGTGAACTCAACTCGAGTGCTCTCTAATAACACAAAAGCATTCAAGCATTAATACTAGTTGCTTCAGTTGCTTAGTACTTAGTTTTTCATTTCAAGTAAAAATAGCTGCATTGTTATAGTTCCTTGGTCCTCCCAACCTTCATCGGGTTAGTCCACATCCATGTTACTTACTCTAATTCCTCGGTCTCCTTGACCTTTAACCAGATACCAAGGCATTGATCACAAGTGTACAATTGGTGCCTGCACAAGCTGCACCAGTACTTTGACCTTAGAACCTTTGCCTTGAGTTAGTGATTAGCTGTGCTACTCCAGTTTTTCGTTCCTTCTTGGCCTTCCCCTCGAGCCAGCTATCAACAGTGCAACTCTAGTCCCTTGGTCTCTCCATCCTCAACTCTGGGCAAGCAATTCTTTTGATTTTCTATCAGTTATAGAATTTTCAATAAACATCACATGTGCCAGAAAACTATTCTATGCCACTAGTTTGGGATACCAATTGTCATGGGCTAGCAAGGTTGTTAAAATCGTAAAATCGTAAGAGGGTCTTCGATATGTAAAATCGTAAAATCGAGTGCAATTCAACTTCAAAATCGTAAAATCGTAAGGGTTTTCGTTGCAAAAAATCGTAAAATCGTACCCGTAAAATCGAGAGTTTAACAACCATGTGGGCTAGGATTTGTGTGGTTGATTATACTAGTTTTCACCAACAAGCCATGTTGATATGCAAGGAAAACACCCAAGTCCTTGACTCAACCATGCCTATCCAAAACACTATGGTTCTATACTATGATACTATCCTTGTCTAGGATCTTTACATGGCACTCAATTATGCATGCTCACATCAGTTGCTCTGAAGCGGTGTAGTATAGTCATCTTGTATGTTCGAAGGTTCATATTTCACATCATGCCAATGAATATATTGATGCTAGCCAACCAATATTACTCTATCTGCAAGCAATGAGCCTCAAGTTGCTTTCAAGCTCGAGGATCAAGGCAACATGGTCCATTGTGTGTACCCCACCTAGCCTTCACATGGCAATATATTGTAAGGCACTTGACAAGAAAGGTAAGGTCCATTATGCAATCTCAGATATGGGCTAGGCATTGATGTTTATTGGCCATATATTCGAACTTTAAGCATATGCCATTCAAATCTCACATGCAAGCACATTATTAAGTCCCACTCATGTAAGCGAGCTAATGAATACTAGGGCAAGGTCATATCTAAGGATTTGCCTCTTTCATAGTACATGATGGTCAACACAACACCTTGCTAGCCTTTTTCGTTCCTGGCATGCATGTCACTGTTTGGCACGCTTGTGGGGCCTAGCTTCAATGCATGCTGAACCTCTGCCTAGGTGGAGAGTGATGTTGTCCTCCTTGGCCATCCATGACACTGCCTACCAAGCATGAAGTTTAAGGGGACTATGACACCCTTGTGGTAACAACTGTTAGCCTTTCAATTCAACATCAGCAAAAGGAGCTTACCTGGCACCAGTGCCCACTGCATGCAAGGAAGAGGTAGTGTCAATACTTGGATCTCCCTTATAGTAGCATTTTGAGCCCTTTTTATATGACAATTGATCACATGGTGATGCCCCAATAATCACAATGGCCCTCAAAAGCTCACCCATACTTCAAAGTCCATTCTGTCTGTTGCCTTAAGCTGTGTATGGCTTCGACTTAGTTGTCCAATGATAGGAAAAATACTTGGTTACATCTCATACTGGTTTTCTGGATAACCAATCCATGGCACTACGTTGATACTAGCTTGCACCATACTCTGGGCACTTTGTGGTCCATTGTTACACCTTAGGGGTGTTTGGATTTACAATACTTTTAGTTGTTAATATATGTGTTTTTAATTTCCTGGGAAGAAAATGAACAGGAAGGAGGATAGAATGGAATAAGACTTCTCAAAGGTTCCACATGTCCTTTGGTATTGATGGGGTCCATTTGACCTTGATGTCTGCTTTTATATGTAGCAACAGAATAGTTTTGAAGGAGACCTTGAAAGGTTTTACATTCTCAACCTTGATGGGGTCCAAGATACAAAACTAAAACCTTTCTGTTCAGATTTTTCTATAATTTGATTTTCTATGCTCCAATTTGGATGTGGTTAAAACTTTCAACAAAACCAAGTATTGGTTATTTGGTTATGGTATCAATGATTGTCAAAGGATCCTTTTGCATTTTGGAAATTACCTTATTTTCCAAATATGTGTTGATATCTTTTTATTTAGTCAATGGCATGACAAACCTCATTTTTGATAGTCTTAGATGCATCTTTCAGTGGCTTAGCATTTGCTTATTTATGCTCTATTTTGTTTGAATTTAATTAATAGTTCTTTTCTTATTTTGAAATTGTAGGATAAGGAAATTTCCTGGACAAACTGAGACAACATTGAGTGCAGAAGTAGAGTTGATTTCCACGATGACGGAGAAGAAGTCTTGGACTAGGCCACCAATTCAGATGGAATTTCAGGTGCTTTAAATTGTTTTGCATGCCTATTTTGTCAACATAACTGGTTTCTATTATTAGTTCACTTTATTATGGAAACAAAATGTTTTTTTAACCAACCTTATAGGACTTTAGATGATTTTTTATTTTTTGGTATGTAGGAAATTACAAGAATTGTCCACACTAAGGGGCATGGGAAGGTTTGACCCCACGGCCTCATGTTTACCATGAGGGGTGGATCACCACCTGAGCCATCCTTGGAGACTGCTTTAGATGTAGTTTGACTACTGTTTGAGGTTCCAGATGGGTAGACTCATGCATGGAGTGAGAGATTGATTTGTGTCTGTCTGTGTGCGTGCATGGGTGGGGTGGTGTGCTTATGCACTTGTACTTGCTTTTGAACCACTAATCTCAAAGGTTGGTAGACCAAGTGGATACCACTTGGACTACTGGAATTATATAAAGGAGCATTAGAATGGATGCCAACTACCCAATTGTTTGTGTGCTGATAATGATGACGATGCGATATCCCCTAAAGGTTACCTTGTCTTTCTGTGCTAACTTTGAATTTTTGAGTTTTAAAATCATGGTTAAGCATTAAAAGAAAATTAATGTTTTTTTGACACCATGACAAGAATCAAGATTTTCCTGAAGAACTAGAGGCCAACCTTATTTTCTGCAGTCTTTTGCTTACATATGTTCATATCTGGAAATGTCTGAGGCTCCTAGCTGTTCAGTGACTTGATTCCTTGTATTCTGAACTGTGTTTTCTCTGAAGAATTTTCGACTCTGTTCATAGAGATAATTGGTGGTTTAGGCTCAGGCTCAAGTACTTTTGGCTGCCTCCCCTTATTTTTCCTTGCTACTGTAGTCTTTTTCTTGTTTCAGCTTTTGGTTGAGGGCAAGGCAGGGGACACGTTTTTTATTAGCTTGTTATATTTTTTTCAATAATGAACTCCTGGACATAACTGTAATTCAATTACTGTTTATTTCTATTGCATGACATTGAGGTAAACTGTGCTCAAAAGCCTTTTCTTTTGCCATATTAACGTATATCTTCAACTGAAGAGTTACAAAAATATCTTCTCTTTTGCAGGTTCCTATGTTCACTGCATCTGGATTACGTGTCCGATTTCTCAAGGTATTTATACTCGAATGTTTTATGACGGGTTTTATATCATCCTTCTCATGGAGATGTAGTTTCTTCATCTGGTCACGTTTGCTGCAGGTATGGGAAAAGAGCGGGTACAATACAGTCGAGTGGGTACGTTACATAACCAAAGCCGGGTCATATGAGGTTAGGTGCTAGGAAAAATAAATTGTGTCAAGAACTGGCCAGGATGCATTGGCTATTAGGGAGGAGCAAGGAATTGGTTGCATTTATTGGCTGAGTATGAGAGGCGGTATAATTCTTCTTCATTTCTGGTAGATTATTGTGGATAGGAATTATTTGTGAAGAGTACTCGGAAACCTTGTTTTGTTCTCTTTGTAGAAGTATTCCTTCATCAGGGGACTTTGGCTTGCTTTCTGTATTTTAATCTATTTTTACTTTTTTCCCCTTTAGATGTGTACAATCAGATTTCGGCACAAATTTGTCCTTTTCACACATTTATGAGTGAAATTTGTGGGGCTTGCATATGGGACTAAGAGCATCTTATGGGAATATATATATATATATATATATATATATTTTGGCGAAGACAATGAAATTTTTGTTGCCATTATTCGTCTAATTTCAAGAATGGATCATTTTTATCTAGACCAATGAACACGCTTCCAATCCAATCCTAGCCTGCTTTTCTCGTGCGCGCGCAGGGGTATAAATAAATTAGAGGGAAAATTTGTCGATGCCGTACTTTTGAGTTTTAAGATAACTATAAAAAATATGTTTGATGTTTGAGAAAACAGAGAGAATATTTTTGAGATTTAGTATAATATTATAATTTTTTCTTTGTTATTAACAAACCCTTGTCAGATATAAAAAATGATTAAAATATTTTTATATTTAATTATTTTTTCTTTCATTTTTAGGTTTTTTTTTTCTCTCTTCTCAAATCTCTCTTTTGTTTCTCTCTGTTCAAATGGCTGGGGATATCAATACTGATGACGAAGATGACAACTTTGAAAGGGTAAGCCTTCTTTTTTTTCATTCGTCTTCTTCTTGGGCATGGACGTGACTCTGCGTGGGTTTGAACTTACATTGGATTCTTCTTCCTCTTCTTTATAATTTTCTTCCTTATGAGTTTCGATAGATCTCAATCTTGGTTCAAATTGAGATTAAATTCTTCTTCCTTTTCTTTTGGGTTCTTCTTCATAATTTTCTTATTATCTTATTAGGTTCAAACTCAGATTGTCTTTACATCTCCTTCTAAATAAAAGATAAATGTCATAGTTATGTAATTTTATTTTAGTACTTAATAATTTAATTAATATTTTTTTTTACAATATAAACTATAATCAATATAATTTAACATTTAGAAATTAAAATTATTTTTTAATGTTGTGCAATGACATTTTATTTTGCTGTCCAAAAGCAGTAAGGGTTACAGTCTAGGTAAAGATGGCAAATGGACGGGTCGGGCCGAATTTGGCCCACGAGGAAGGCGAGTCGAATCGGACAATAAAAATTGGGGCTTGGCACGACTCTGTGGCCCTTAATAAATGGGCCAAGGCAAGGCGGGGCGGGCCATGGGCCTGGCTGTTTGGGCAGGCCCGTGACCCTTAATAAATTATGTTTTAATTTTTTAAATATTTTTTTATTTTTTTCTCAAATACAACAAATATTTTTTAAAATATGTTTATAAGTAATTAGTTTAAAATATGTTTTTTAAAATATGTTTATGTTTGTAATTACTAATTAAAAACATAATTTTTTAAATATTTTTTGGTAGACTAGACTGCGGGCCACAGATCCCTGGCCTGACACGACTTGCATTCTTCTAGTTGGCCTGCCCGGCCCATGTGCTACAGTATCAGGTCGAGCTGGCCCATGGGGGCCCTCCCACCACACACACACACAAGCGGGCAAATAAAATAATATAATTAATTACAAGTAAAATAGTTCAATTTTGTTTGGAAGGGGTTAATTTTGTCAATTAAACGAGCAAGAAAGAATTTAAGTTGAAAAAATTTTATATGTAATAATTTTCTTTACTCTCCACAATAATATTCTCATATGACTAAAATAATTTTAAAGTAAAAAATTATTTTTACCGTCTATTCGTTCACTTACTCATCTAGTTTTGCTTTCTCTCGTAGTCTATAGTTCACAAAGTTTGTTTTTTCCCGCATCCTAGAGTTCGGAAGGTTTACGGAGTTTGCTAAGTTTGTTTCTTCCCACACACTAAGGTTTGAGAGTTTTGATTTTTTCTGAATCTTAGAATTCAGGAGTTTTACTTTCTCTCGAACTCTAGGGTTTGAGAGATTTAATTTTTGCGTATTTATGAATTATGATTATTTTATTTATATTTGTATCTTTTGTGTTCCTCTGCCTGTTTTTTTTGATAATTATTTTTATAAATATGAGAATGATCATAAAATTTAGTGACTTACTCAATAATTCAATGTCGAACAAGAATTCAAAATTTAGTTACTATTTTTTCTTTATGTTTATAACATTATTCAATAATTCAATGTTGAACCAAAAAAAGAAAAAAAAAAAAACTTGAATGACTTCTCAATTTGTAAAGGGATTTCATTCTTTAAATTTTTCTGATAATTCTCATATTTATAAAAGTAATTACCAAGAAAAATAGGGAGATAAACAATAACATAGAAAAAAAAAAAATAGAACAACTGTGTAAAAACATAAAATCTCATTCTCAAATTATAGAGTTTGAGAGAAATCAGAACTCTCGAGCTTTAAAATTTGTCATGACCATTCATTTTTTGCCTTCTATTCGTTTGATTTTGTTTTATGTGAAAATTTTGAATCTAAAAATTTAGGTGTTGTATGCGTAATTAAAAAGGATGAACATCTACTTCTCTAAAGCACGTCTTGGTCACAAAGCACCGATGATTGATTTAATTGGGTTGTTAGGGTGTAAAGAAAAAGTGACTCTGAAATAGCATTGTATGATGATAGTAAATCAGAGGGTATTTTAAAAATATATTAACTACAAAGAATAATTAAGTCATATTGCAAAGAGCAATTGTAAAAAATTACTGTAGAGAGAAAAAGGCTGCATATAAATTTCCCTTGGGGTTCTTGGAGTTGGAGGGGGCATAAATAAATAGATGACGCATTTGTAGTCTGTAGATAACAAAATCCCGAAGGCTCCCTGAATCGGTGTCTTGTCAATTTTTGCGATGTATATCTGTTACATATGGTACTCCGGCGGTCTCGCGACAGACAGCCAATCAAAATCCTCAAAATTTCCTATTTTTCTTGTTTCTGCCGACGTGTTTGAAGCTTATTGGTGAGCTACAAGGTTACATGCGATACGGACTGTGGCGTATAAGCTATTTGATAACAACTTAAAAATCATTAAAACCCTAGAATTCAAAACCCTTATAAAAATCAATTTTTGTTTTTCACTTCAATTTGAAACTCGCTCTCTCCTCTCTCTCTCTCTCTCTCTCTCTCTCTCTCTCTCTCTCACTCAGAGCAGAGAACAGTGCCAAAACCAGCTTGAATTTTTCAAAAAACCAAAAGCAAATTTGGTTTGAGCCCTTCCTTTTGGATTCTCCGCAATGGATTCAAGAGAATCACCGGCGCTTCCCCAGCAGCAGCCACCGCCTGTCCCGCTGGGTATGGCGGCTTTGCTGGCACAGCAGCCAAACTCGTTTGCTCCGAATTTCGCCACCACGAGCGCCAACACCATGATCGCTCCCAATTCCGCCGCCAACGCTTCTATGGTCCAGAACCCTCGCTTTCCCTTCAATTCCGTGATCTCCCCGTCGTCCCAGCCGATGAACTCTCTAAACTTGCAGTACGGCGATGGATCGCAGTCGGTGGGGCTGGGAACTGGCGGGTTTAGCATTGAACCGGCGAAGAAGAAGAGAGGGCGGCCGAGGAAATACTCTCCGGACGGTAACGTTGCTCTCGGACTAGCCCCTGCCCCTAGCACCCCTGCCCCAGCTAACCCCTTTTCGTCGCCAGTGACGGGTCAGGGCGATTCTAGCGTTGGGACTCCGGCTTCGGATCCGCCGGCGAAAAGGAGCCGAGGGAGGCCACCGGGTTCAGGGAAGAAGCAATTGGATGCTTTAGGTGCGTGATTAGTGGTTTTATTGTTATTATTGCCCATATTCATTGATTAAATATTTTCTTTGTTTTGCATGGTGCATTCGATATGGTAATACTATACAATGTGATAATAATGGTGAGTATCTAGGCAGTTTTGCATTTACGATTTTACCAAGCATGGTGAAAAAAGTGAAATTTTGCGCAGGAAACAACAATGTATGTCTGAGTGGAATATTGAACTTATGTTGGCAACTTGGCGCAACAGCCTTTATTAAGTTTCTTTACCAATAATGAAGTCAAAAAATTATATGGGGTTTTATCAAACTTAATGTTGCCTCAATTTTGGAAAATAACTCCTTAGACGTAGTATGGTAACTACCTCTAATAATGGTTGCTGTGGAGTTATCTAATGTTTAATTGTTAGTTGACTTTGTTGATTTCTTTTTTCTTTTCTTGGCAGGATCCTTTGGGGTTGGCTTTACACCGCATGTTATACTGGTTAAAGCGGGAGAGGTAACAGAGGTTCATATTGATGATGTTCAATTTCATGGATGGTAGAAAATATGATATGAACCCCTGGTGGGGTGTCTGTTATAGCTAGTACCAAATCAATCTTCCTACTCGTAAAGAAATTTGGGTCTGTTTGATTATGAATTTTGTGTCTTCCTTTTTTTTTTTGTTTTCAATATTCTTGAAGCTGAAAATTTTGGGAATTTTGAAAATATTTTAGTTCTCATGTACTTTTCATTTTTTTATGGTTATGATTTTTGAAATCAACAAAAACATCTTTTTGTTGGTCATAAAAAAATGCTATAGATTTGGATATCAGTTCTTTGAGCACAGTTTTTGAGATTTGTTCACCACACACAACATCTTAAATTTTATCTGTAATATTCGATGGTCTAAAAGTAAAATTAAGACAAAGTGCCAATGGAAGGAGGAGGCTGAAATTTCCCCAAAGCTTTCTAAATTTGCCTATGGGGCCATAGTAGGAACACAGGGGCTAAACTTATAAAATAAGTGAATTGAAATATTTATGCATGTAAATTTTTTGGTTGAAAGAAAAAGCTTTACCCTTTCCCTTCA
The DNA here is from genome assembly GCA_036245055.1 of Diospyros kaki. NCBI lineage: Eukaryota > Viridiplantae > Streptophyta > Magnoliopsida > Ericales > Ebenaceae > Diospyros > Diospyros kaki. The sequence goes on from BSEG01000007.1 coordinate 34,352,905, forward strand.
ATGATATAATTGATATTCATTATTTAATCATTTGGCCAAGTAATACGTAAGTAATCATTTGGATGATTGTTAGTTCTCATTAAGTCTGATAAATAATATACATACATACATACATACATACATATATTTTGCGTGTTTGGCCAGTGATAAAGGAGATCTGGTGGTATTCTATCATCTTTTTAGCATTTGGGAGAAGATTTATATGGTTGGGTTGTTTGGCATACAGTTGCTAGATTTAGTGGACAGTTCTTAGTTCATTCCAGGTATTGCTTATGTGTTTCTGAATAGGATAGTTGATGTCAAGCTTAAACAAGCTAAGCCAAGCTGGACAGATCTCATGTCAATTGTTACTGTAAACAATAAATACTTCTGTTCAAAACTTTTGAATTCATCATAAAATAAGTGAGTCAATAGTTATAGGTCGGGATTTTTTTTTTGGATTAGTAACTTCGAAAGCATATCATAATTAAATTGAAAAGTACACTGGCATGTACTAAGCTTGAAGCCAGAACCTAGAGCAGAAATTTTACAAATCTACACTGGATCACTTAAAGGTTTGGTGTGTATGATATTTTAGAAAATTCAACTGCTCATCAACTTTAAATCCACAAGAATAAGTGCTCTACCACACATTTTGATGTGACTGAATAGAGGGAAGTACTCGTTTTCCTAAAGATGAATATGTTACCAATTCTGTGTGAACTATGCTTGACAGGCAGAAAATAGCTCCAGTTTTCTCATCAATTAACACTTGATATCAAAATAATTTCTGAAAAATCATGTCTAGATGATAGAAAAGAAGACAATCCAATGTACCATTCTTTAGATGTAGGGAACAGATGGAACTTTCTATTATGTAATTTACTTATGGACCATCCAAGTGAAAATAAAAATGTTGCCCTAAAAGGTGCAAGTCATCCTAATGTTGTACAACAAAAATATCCTGAGGTGAATGTTCTCATATATTGTCAAAGATTAAACATAGAATGTTTTTGTAGTTCTAATCCCATAGTTAGTAGCTTGATAATAAAATCAAGATCTAGAGTAGTTTTGGAATTCAAATGAATATTGATTATGCATTTGAACAAGCTTGACAACAGTGACATCTGTCAACAAGCTTATTCTTGAGCTTGTATGAAGTAATCTAAGAGTTATGTGCAAGCTTCATTCAAGTTTTAGACACCCTAATGTCAAACTATATTGAAAAAGTTACAATCAAGTGTCCAACACTAATCTTTCTGTTTTATTTGAATTTGTCACTTAAATGACATCAAATTGGCTTTGTTCAGAAAAGTAATATAACCTATGGTGCTGTCTCCTCTATAACCTTAATTTTTCTTGGTTGTGTTACATAATTCTTTCTAAATTATGCCCTATAAAATAAATAATCATGGAGGGGAGGGTTTGCATTTGATTTTGTCTACTTTAGATGCCCCATTATAAATGGGAAACTTTATGAAGATTTATTTATTTGTGTCATAGAGTATTTATTTATTTATTTTAGGAGAGGTGTGAGATCTATGGTCTCTCTAGTTGATATTTCATATTTTCTTAATGCTCCAAGATGGGCAATGATGGAGCTATTTCAAGTTGGAGGGGTACAAGGTTAGTTAGAGCTTGTGAAACTGCTAGCAACTAGCCCCTCTTGGAGTGATGTGGTTCCATACAGAGAATAAAACAGTTTCCCATTCACAGAGTAGTACTCAATTTCTTGAGTTGGGTGGTGCTTTTGGGCGTAGTGGGTCTTTTGAGAAAGGCATTACTTGTAGGCATGGGGTTTAGATTTCCAGGTGAACATGATAGATGAGTTGGGCCTTCTTCCAAAGATGAGTTTGGGCATTATAGAATGAAGTGCATCTGAGAAAGAGCCAATTTCTTTTTCTTTGTCAATAGTCTTTTTTAGTGAGAGCAGCAGAAATGGATCTTTGGATATGCTCTTTATTCATCTTGGCATTTGAGTGACCCAAAGTTGAGGTTCCCCCTTTTTGTTCTCCATTTCTTTAGCCTAATGAGGATACTTCTAGTTGTGTGCTGATGAGCCTTTTGGTTCACAGGAAAAGTCTCCTTAAGCTAGTGCAGTGAAATTTTGGTCTTGTGTTTGGGGGGGGGGGGGGGTGCGCGCCTGGGGGGAGGAGCACTTGGGAAGTGCTCCTTGTAGAGGCTTCTTGAATTTTGGGGTGGATATGATTCTTCAAATAGGGTTGAGACAGGGGATGGGGTGATATGTTCCAAATGGTGCATTTTTATGGGTTTGGGTTCTAGATGTCAGGGATGTGGATCTACTAAAAGAGGTAGAGGAGGTTTTATTAGTGGAGGGATGAAGGGCTGTTGCTTTTGGACACCAGAGAGGTTCTTGAGTTAGTGGAGGCAGGAGTGGCGTAGCTTAGATGCCTAATGATTGCTGCTTTTCTGAATCATACTGGTAAGTTCAATCTTTTTTGCTTGAAGGATAAGTCGTTGGAGGCACCTAAGGGGATCATGGATATGATAAGGAAGCTGAAGCTTATTTGGTCTCCGGGCTTTTCCTAGAAGGCTATGAATCAAAAGCTTCTAGGTTATTTGATTTGGTTTAGTAAAGGAGGAGGGCTTGTGATATAATCAGTGTTATTAATGGCGCGCCTAGGCGCAAGGTGCACCCAGGCGCATCTTTGGCGCCTGGGATGGTCCTAGGCGGGTGCAAGCAAGCAAGGTGTGCCTGGCTGTTTTTTAATAGAATTTTAACTGTTTTAACTTTTAAATGTTTATTACTATAATTTTTAATGGAATCCTAATAAGAAAAGGAAACTTTTCAGATTCCAAGAGTAAATACTAATTGGAATTGGTGTTAGGATTAAAGTCCTAATCCTAAATAGCAGAAGAAAAATAATAATCAAACCAAACACGAAAAGGACACGAGATTTATAGTGGTTCACTCTCGATGTGAGAGTTATGTCCACTTTACCGTTGCTGCAAGTTTCTTCACTATAATCCAATAGGAGATTACAAGAAAATACACCCTTATATAAGAAAAAATTAGGGTAATGAAAAATACATGTATGAAAACCCAAAATTGCCTTTATTATAAATTTGCATATAAAATTTTGGAATATGTGCTAAGGTGATAATTAGGCTCCACACACACTAACAATTGGAATTGGTATTTTATTTATTGTTATGTTTTTTTAATAGAATCCAATCCTAAAATGAAAAGTAAACTTTTCAAATTCCAATTCCAACTATAACTAAACACTAAATTGGAATTGGTATTTTGTTTATTGTTGTAATTTTTAATAAAATCCAATCCTAATAGCAAAAGGAAACTTTTCATATTCTAATTCCAATTATTACTAAATACTAAATACTAGAACTTCTGGCATTGAAGAACCTTACGATGCAACTAGATCAAATGCTCCAACTCCAAGTTTGACAATGAGCAGAAGAAGGGGTGCTACTTCAAATGCTCCAATGGAACCTAATGAAGATGAAGATATGATGCGGAAGAAGAGGATATTGAAGATGAAGCTTTTAATGATAGAAATATGGAAATGTTTGATCTTGATGATGAGGATGATTTTTATATTATTTAAAATTCATAATTAGTTAATCTTAATTAGGATTTAAGACTTACAAATTGTTTTAAGATTTAATCTAAGTTTACTTAAAGACTTTTCTTACAATTTTTTTTTAACTTTTGTGATGCTTATACGTTGGTTGTTGAAATATGATTGGATGTGCTTTGTTGGAATTTACAGGTATGTAACTTGTTTTAATATTTTTCTTAGTTAGTATATGTTGATTTTTTTAATTTTTTTGATAACATGCTTGTGAATATATTATTAGGACTTAGGATCTATTTTATACTTTATTCTTCAACTATGACATACATTTTTCTTTTTTTTCTTTTAATTAGCATGTGCCTAGTTCCACTAGACGCGCACCTCAAACTCTAATACCCTTGTGCCCCTTGTGTCTTTAATAACACTAGATATAATTTTGTGAGTTGAATTATGGTAGAGGGTCTTGAGTCCATGGATGTTTAGTAGGGTGTGTTAGATCTTATTCTCTTGGGAAAATTGCCCTTGGTACCCTTGAGGTTTAGCCTAAATGCAGATAGCACTGTCGAGGTTCTGAAAATAGCATTGAGCTCCCTTTTAACTTTATAAACGTTCTTTTACTAAACCCTTTGCTGTTAGTTAACCTTAGTTATTTTTTTTTAAATGACCAAAATATCCTCTCTCTCCCTCACACACACACACACACACGCACTGAGACACACAAACACACACACACACACACTGGCTTTCTGCCGTACCTGCCTCCCTCTCTCTCTATTTAATTGGTCAAAGCTTAATCAAATATATTTTCAAAAAAAAAATAAATATGTATTTATATAAATAACATGTCTTAAATTAAATATATTTTCAGTAATTATTAGATTTCATAAATATATTATTGTTAAATAAACTTTAAATATTTAGTTAAAGATTAAGAAATATATTTTTATATTATTTTATGTAATTTAAAATATTTTTTTATAATTATAATATATTTTAAATTTAGAATTATATTTTCAATATTAAATGAAATATATTTATAGTTAAATAAAATTTATTTATATATCTAGTTTAGAGATAGAGAGGGCAGGGGAGGAGAGAGAGAGAAGGGCATCTAGGGGTAAAATTGTCTAGTTATCTTGAATTTTAATGGCAGGGGTAGTTTCTGCTATTTCCAAAATGTGGGGTACTTTTTGCAATTAGACCAAACCTCAGGGGTAGTAAGTGAATTTTTCCCTATTTTTTTATGAATCTTGAAATTTTTTCTTGCAATGTTACAGGACTTGATGATCCTAATAAGATGCTTTGGATAAGTCTCTTTCAAAAGATGGCAAGATGACCCGCTCTGTCTCTTGAAAACTAAAAATGGAGGAATTGTTACCTATGAAGGTGGTTTCAAGTTTGTGGCATGGTCATTGAGTTGGTTGGGTTTTGTTTGGGTATCTTAAGAGTTCACGCATGACAAGCTTGCATAGCCAAAGATTAGTAAAGGGAAACAAATTAACGTAATAAGACTTGAAGTCAGACCTTCTATAACCTAAACTTAGATTCGGTATTAAGTTACTACTAGCTTCAAAAGATTAAGATTGTAGATGACATGGTGGTAAATAATTGTACAAGAGGTATCAAATGATCAGTGACCATCTCATCTAAAAAATTAAAATTTAGAGACTAGTGGTAGTCTAGGAGTTCTTGAATTCAAGTTTTGTTATGTGTTTTTGTTTCCCATGACTGATGTTCAGTTTGCTTTTTATTGTGTTGCAGTGCTCTTTTCTTATGTTCTAATCTATCCACATGCAACTACATTGCATGTGAATGGAAGTGTAGAAAACCTTGACTTACATCGTCAAGCCTCTTTCTTAATTGTTTAATTTTTAAATTGAGTTTGTGATTAATGGAAATGTAAGAAAGCTTGACATACATTGTTGAGCCTCTTTCTTAGCAGTCTATGTTTTTAGATAAGTTTTTTTTATTTTATTTATTGGAAGTTTTTGGATGAGTCAGTGATTAATAGTTAGAGAAAACACACATTTTGAGACTTAAATATAATTCTTCTTGGTCTTAGAACTGTGATACTATGTTAAGTTATTACTTGTGCTATAAGTTGAACCCGTGTAGCCAATGCCACCTACGGATTAAAGGCTTGATATGATCTTCTTGTTGTGTGTGTTTTCTTCTTCTTCTTTGGTTTGCTGTTGTTGCTTAGATTTTTTTCTCTAATTCATATTGACATCTTACTAGATTGTTCTTTATTATCATTGTGAGTACAGTTATATTTAATTTTGCCCTTCTCATTTGTAGGATGTAGCGTCAAAGATTTTGGCCTTCTCAAAGCAAGGACCACGCACTATTTGTATTCTCTCTGCAAATGGGGCCATTTGCAATGTCACCCTTCGCCAGCCAGCAACTTCTGGTGGCATTGTGACGTATGAGGTTTGTGCAGACTGGTCTTTGTTATTGCTATTCGGCTCAATTGTGATGAGTGATAATGAAAAACATATTCAGTTCATTTATATGCATAATCCATTGAATATGAATTATGGTGTGTTGAGATCTTCTGTTGAACCCTGCATTGACATCTCCCTAAAGTAATTTTGTTGCTAAATATGGAGAATGAGGCCTTCTGGTTAGCACAGTTGGATTTATGATCCTCTCTTTTCAGTTTTCTTTGCATATACTTCTGAAGTATCTTGAGAGCAGATGCCAAAGGCTCCCACTTAAAATATGCAGTAAAAATTTCAACGCAAGCAACTATCCCTCCATACTAATTAAAAAAATCTAATAAAGTATCTGAAAACAGCTGTGGCAAGTTTAGATCCAATTTGTTAAAATATGATAAAGTTTTTACATTTTATTTCTGTAACTGGTATTTTATGTCGGATAAAATGGTAGTTGATATGGAGCCAATCAGCGTACATTAATGATCATGGTGAGAGTCTCATGAACCTTTTGACTTCCTAAACAAATGTGAATCTGGGTCATCATTCAGTACACATTCTGCAGGAGTGACTATTCATTGGGCTTCTGCCCTTGTTTATTTTTCTGCTAGTATGGTTAAGCTTTTTCCATAGAATTCCATCAAACTCCATCTTCCAAAGAGCTCATCATCCAGTTTACCCAGTTCTGCAGGTTCCATATGGAACATCTTTGCTCTTCTTCAGTTGATTTAAGCTGCTGTTCTTGTTTACAGCCTCTAGTCACTCCTATTTTGTGGTTTTTATATTGCCAAAGCTTTAAATATGTATTGATAATAAGTGATTTTTTGGGAGCGTTGGGGTTATAAAATACTCATGTTAGGGTTTTTATTTGATATATCTGATTGAATATGCATCTAGCAAGTCTACTTAATTAGGATATAAGATGCTCTCATCTATGGGCAATAAACATTGTTACCCTTTAGACACCATTTTACTCTAAAAGTACGTAGGTGATAATATGAATTTAACCATGTTTTGATGTAATTAGACAGAGGAAGTTTTGGTATCTTTTTAAAGAAATGTATGATGATCATATTTGCCCAAGTTAATAGATTTCGGTTCCATCTCACACAAACTGAAATATTGTAGTAAGTTTCCAGGACTTTTTTCCAGGTATTATTTATCAATTGAATTCTCCTCCCTTTGAGGCATGTAGTAAGCTTTTTGTTTAGATTGTTCCCTGGCATGTTTCCCATCTTACTTCTTACACAATAAAAAGTTTCCCCAGTTGTTATTTATTTGTCACCCATGTTTCTGTAGAAATTTTGAGATTTATTAACTTCATCATTATCTTGCCTTAAATAGTAGTTTTTATGTTGTACAAGTTCGTTTCATAATATTAACTATGGGATGGAATACGACAAAATCAGTTATCTTTATTCACCATCATCTCATACTTTTCCATATGAAGATGGTGTTGGAACTTTTACCTCATCATTCTCTTGCTAGAGGGCTGCGTTAGGAAGGGAATCCGGCTAAAATTTTGCCGTATTGTTCTTTTACATGGATTTGTATTGTTATCCTAACATGGTTAGGGTAAGGTGTAGTTGATGGTGGTGAACGATCCGTAGTTTTCAGTTTCTCACATCTTATCTCTTGAGGACATGCTTGCATACTTGTATGAGAATTTGTCTGGTGTACACATTATTATTTAGGATCATAATGTTTATGTGGTTAGAAACACAACATTAAAATTCCTAAGAGCTTGACTGAGGTTGTTGAAACATTTGTTTTCATCATCATTTGTGTTATTTGTGTCTTGTTTGGAAATATGTTTTTTCGTATCTTGCTATAGATCATGCCATTTATATATGGATATAGCTTATGTTAAGAATTCTGTTTTCCCTTTAACCTCTGATGTGACCTGTGGGTCAAGCCATAGGTATTTTACATGGGAGAACTTTGAATGTTGACGCATTATGGATCATTACTTCTGGCTTAATTATCAACATGGTTAATTTCTATTCTTGATAAAGAGATCCGTGATTGAATGAAATCTGATTCTCTGCAATAGAACTTAAAAAATGTAAAATCTTAATCTTAATTATTCAGTCTCTCTTTTCTCTCTTGGGTGCATGCTTTGAGGATGAAGGTGGGGGGATTGATTGGGTTGTCACTTGCTTTTAGGTTAAATGTCCTTCGATGTCTTTTGTTCATTCTTTTTTTTCCCCCCCGGCAGTGTTACATTGTCTTTGTCATCTAGCAGTTTTCAGTCGTCATCATTGACCAGAAGGTTATGAGTTTGTGTTGTGGAAACAGTCTATGCAAAAAAAAGAAGGGGAAGATTTTGTAAAAATATGACCCTTGCAAAGTGGGGAGCTTTGTGCATTGGCAATGCCCTTTATCATTGGCAATCTTAGCAATATTGGTGTATTTAGTTATTTGCCCTAGGGATTGGAGGAAAAATATGACTAAACCACCACTGGCAGACTGCCATCTCAGTTAACCAGTAGCAGAAATATGACAGATCTGAACTTGATGAACATCCAGACTAACTGAGCCAACTTATGTCATTTAATGTCTCTCTCCAGAATTTTGATGCATATGCAAGGTTATATTTTGCATTCAAATACTAGTTCAATTTGCACAAGTTTTGTCCTTTTGCCTTTTCTTTTCTCTTTCTTTTGTTCAATTTGCATGAGTGCAAGCATCGTTGTACCATCTTCTGATGCCATTTCCCTATATTAGCACCAGAATGTCTTTAAAACTTTCCTTTTTATATCTTCATTTTTATTTCCATATTCTTTATCTTATTACCGTTGAAATGCTGCTGCTTAGAGCTCTGCTTTGAATTTAAATGTGGACCAGAAGAACTGTTAATATACCCAAGCTCAGATGAATCCGTTCTGGTTTATGTTTATCTGAATGTTCTATAGAGTTTTGAGGGTTTCTCTGGCTCTATGAAAGGCTACTGCCTTGGATGGTAAGGTTTTTGTTGGTTGAACTGTTTACTAACCATTCTCGCATAAGATTTTGATTTTAGGATATGTTTGTATATGCTATTAGTATCTGTTTAGATTTAGACCTTTTAACTGTGCTCGCTAGCATACCAAAAGTCTGACAAAGAAAAAGCAGATAAAAAACTATGCAGCAGTTACATTGTATGGGTAGAGGAGAAACCCCATTTTAGAAGGCCTAAAACTCCAACTTTGGGCCTGTTGTCAAAAAACAAAAAATTATTTTTGTTTGAGAAAAGTGCTGTTGTTTTAGGTTCTTTATGTTACTTTGATTATCTATTGAAGCTTATATATTCATCTTGTTTCTGGTTACTATAAGATGAAACTACAGTTACTATGATTTCAGGACCATAAATTACTCTACCTGGTGCTTATTATACCACAATAGTAGGCAGTTGTTCTCAATAGTCATAATTTGGTGTATAGTTTGATTACAGTCTGATTAGTTCGTGTTGTGATGTAGCACACTTGAATCACCACACACCCAAGGAGGGGGGGGGGGGGTCTGAATTGGATGCTTATAAAACGTTTGAAACTTTAGAATTTTTGAGAGAGAATGGAAATATGAAACAATGATTTGATCAAACAAGTAAATAGTGCAACAAGATATAACAACAGAAGGTAAATGAGTCACAAGATTTATGGTGGTTTGGTATTAGCCTACATCCACTCCCCTAACAATCCCATTGGAGAATTAAACCCACTAAATCCTCCTACCAAAACCGGTATGCCCTCTAGCCTCAATGCTAGGAAATACAAAGCCTCCTACCAAAAATCGGTAGGCCCTCTAGCTTACAAGCTAGGCAATCCAATAATGAATTACAATTGAATGAATCTAGGAGATTTATCAACAAGAATTACAATTGAATGAATTACAATGAAGCTCATAATACAAATTCAAAGGCTTATCAACAAGAATTTCAAAGATACAACTTTGCCTTTGAATGAAAAATGAAAGCTTTAAAACACTTGAATGGTAGAATCAAACACTTGAGCACATGCACTTGTTCATTAGCTGTTCTCTTGCAGCTTCAATCTCTATTTATAGCTTTCTGGTCATCCAAGCATTGAATAGCCGTCAATAGACCATGGAGCTGCATTTAATGCCTGAAAAACTAGCTGTTTTAATTTGTTAGAGAAGAAACTGTCGACAAATATTAAATCAGTTTACTGTTTCCATCGAAACATTTGAAATTTCAAATTTAAAAAACTTTCGATGTTTTAGAAGAGAAGTCGACTTATTCAAACTAACAGTTGACAGTTTTAAACACGAAGTCGACAGTTTTGAAAAAAGAGTCAGACATTATCTAGTCATTGTTGACTGAATTTGAATTAAAAACATTTGGATCAAGAGCACTAAATTTCCCTGTCGACAGATCATAGGAACTGTCAACTGTTTTTGGTCAAAGGCAAAAAATGGTTGACTGTTTCCTTAAGAAAGTTGACAATTTTTGATCTTAAGTCAGCCCATATTTCAAAGGCATAAAACGGTTAAAAGATAACTCAAAGAAGTTGACAATTTTGCCTTGATCTTTTTAAAAGAAGTGTATGATTTAAAAGAATTTTCTTGGAATTTTATCATAAACCAAGTTAATTGATTTTAAAAGAATATATCATGAATTCCAAGTGTTAATTATTTAAGAAATTGCCATTGATGACTTTACATAAATTTGAAAATATTGAGACAACATCCTTAGGCAAAAGAATGATTTTCCATTTTCAAGCACATATATTTATTCAATTTGAAAATCCAAATGATATTAAAACATTTTCCATAAACAAAACATAATGAAGTTTTTCATCATCAAAATAATATAAAAAACATAACAACAGTTTGTTCATAGAGTTTTGGTAGAAAAAGGTTGCTATGTTTGGCTGATATGGATGTGAAGGATAATGGTACGATTAACAAGTTGAAGCTCATGCTGGGGCATGCTTGAATATCCCTTTCCCCTTTATTTATTATACTATTGCAAATCCCTTTTCCCTTGGTTAACTCAGTATTCCCCAGGCACCTCATGTTTCAGCAGTTTGCACATGAACTGAATGCCTAATTGTAATTCTAATTTATAGTACCAAGTTATATAGTCTATTTACTGCAAACTCTTTTTAGTGCTACAGTAGAATTTGTTATCCGTGGTTCATCAAAGATGAATGTCTTTCCTCTCTTTGATTATGCATAATGTTAGTAATTGTCTTTGCAGGGACAATTTGAAATTATCTCTTTATCAGGTTCCTTCTTGCTCTCAGAAAGTAATGGTGACCACAGCAGAATGGGTGGCCTGAGCATATCCTTAGCAGGATCAGATGGACGAGTTTTAGGTGGTGGTGTGGCTGGAATGCTAGTGGCAGCAACGCAAGTACAGGTGTGTATGTGCTTTTGACAAACCAAAACTAGGGTGCTTGTGTTGTTTATGTACACATCTACATTTGTAATCCTTTCCAACAAATGTCTAGCTTATAGAGTTATTATGGATCTAATTATATTTCTTTATCCCAATGCTAAATGATGTTTTATGCACTACCAGGTTATTGTCGGTAGCTTCATTGCAGATGGGAAAAAACCAAAATCTGGAAATTCTCCTGTACCTGCATCCAATATGTTCAATTTTAGCGCACCAGTTGCAGCAGCGAGTCCTCCCTCTCGAGGTCCTTCAAGTGAGTCATCTGATGAGAATGGTAGTGGCAGCCCTTTTAACAGGAGCTCAGGGCCCTACAACAATCCTAGCCAACCTGTTCACAATATGCCGCCCATGTTTTCAAATATGGGTTGGGTGAACTATAAGGCGAACATGCTTCCCAACTGATGACGCCTAGCTGACCAAGTTGATGCCGGTGTTTAACGCTAGACGTTGGTTGCAAACGCTAACCACCAATTCATAGGATCTATTTTCTTTCATCTGTTGACCCTAGTTTTCTTATTTATTTAGTGTTTTCTTTGCGAGTTGCTTCGCATTTCCTTTGTTCTTCCTTTACAGTCTGACTGAAAGACCGGCTAATTTGTCAAAAAATAGAGGGCTTGGTTTCTACAACACCCATGTTTTACCAGAATGTCTTAGCTATATATTGTGAATTAGAGCACTTTGGTGTTTCATTACTAGCTGCCTACTTGCTTCATACGTCTGGTATAAAGCCATACAAATTGGTTTCAGCCATTAGATGGCTCCCTTGGTGGGATTTTAGGAGATGAATGTTTTCCTTGATAAAACAGGCGGATTATACCACTAGGAATTTAATGATCACAAAACTCAAACTCTAGATTCCAGCTCACCAATATTATCAAATATCACCGGACTACAATGCGGCAGTAAAAAGATGAATATTTAGAGTTTGCAAGGTCTCTTATTGCTGTTGCAGGCTTTTGACCCTTCCTTAAAAGCTCTGCAGCTCTGTTCTCATTTTAAGTTTGAAAAAACAGTCCAGATTTTGCATTGATCTTTATTGCCCGTGTTTGAACAGAGTGACTACCAAGCTGCGTAAAGGTGCTGTGTTCATTTTCGTTCAATGACCTATTTAATTTTGAGATAGAAGACTTGGCGTGGCTTCCTTGATTGAGCAAGAAATGGGGTACATGACCACTTCGCAAATATCAGATTCAACGAGACTATAACTGAATTTATTGTATTAAAAAAGAACTTGTAATGTAGTGTTTCCTAAAAAGGGCTATTTACATATTATACTTTAACTTTTAAAACTAAAAATTATATTTAAATGATGTTTTTTTTCCCTTATCGGGAAATAAAAAAATGTGATAATGATTTTTAATTTTAAAAATTTTCAATATCATATTGCCATAAACTAGTCTCGCCCTTAATAGACTATAAATGGCCTTTTCCTTGGGATTTAGATTTATCTTTGTTAACGGATGGATTGTAAATGGTATTAGATGTTTAAACATTATTTGCATGAGGTACTGACTTAGTCCTTTCTTTATAAGTAGGGAGGGGGGCGCTCACTTTGGATCTGTTTAGTTGTATTGTATTGCAACTTAGTCCTGGTTTTTATAGCAAAAATTTCTCTATTGACAGTTTGGAAGTATTGGTTATGTGGTTTCTAGGAGGCTGGAAGGATTATAGGATTAAGGATAGAGGTGGTGGCTCTAGTGTCAAAAACAGAAATGGTTTAACATACATTTTTGGGAATAACTGGAGTTTGAGAAAGGGGTAGGTAAAATGGCTTGAAGAGGAGAAACTTCATATTGTAGGGAGTTAGTATCAGTTTCGATAGAGTTCGTATCAGATTCATATGAGATCCCAAATAAAACTTGAGGATTATCTTCATCTGTTTCATAGAAGAGGGATTCCAGGTCATCCTCTTGGAGAGATGTAATAGTAATCATCTGGACATGAGATAGGACATTTTTTGCTTTGTTGCTCTAGGGGCAATTCTTTGCAAAATGTCTAGGGAGTCTACAGATAAAATAATGATCTCATTTGTTAAGATTTGCGTAAGTTAGCATCACTTTCAGTTTGAGTAAAAGATTTAAATAGAGTAAGAAATATGATTGTATTTTATGTTTTAATGAGTTAAAATGTAACGGAACTAATATCTTTGGAATTAGTTCCGGAAGTCCTTCTATTTCTTCTTATTTTTTATTTTAGTCCATAATCTGTAACCACCTCTATTATTTATAAATAGAGGCAGATAGGTTCTGCTCAAGTACTTAGCATTCATTCTATTCTTTTGTATTCGCACACGAGAGTTAGAGAATTGAGAGAGAGCAAATGCTCGATCCTTGTATTCTCGGGAGAGAGGCTATTGATTTTTAGTTTAAGTGTGTGCGAGTAAGAATAGAGAGGGAGTGCTGTATTCTGAATTTTTCTCTAGTTGATTCTGTCGACAGTTTCTGACAGTCTAGATGTAGGGCAAATTCATGCCCGAACTAGGAAAAGTCTTTTTGTTCTTATTTCTGTTATTGCTTGTTATTTGTTCTGTTTACATTTTTTTCTGTTTCTATTACTATTAGGTGAGGGTTGGGTGTGAGAGAGTGTCTATTATTGTGAGGAAACTGATCCAAAATTCAACATCCTTTATTATGTCACTTCCAAATCTAGATGGATATGTCAGCCTTCTTGAAAATGCTCCAATTCAAACAGAAGGACCTTCCTCCTAGTATTCTTTTAGGATGGCAAGAATGGTTTTTCAAATACTCATTTGAAATCAAGCACATCTCGGGAAAAAAAGAATTTGTTAGCAGACTTCCTATCCAGACTACCATCCCCAGTCTTACCTATCCTCCAAGCATACCTCATGCTAACAGATTCTTTTTTCTCAGGATGTGCTTGACTTCAAATGAGTATTTGGAAAACCATTCTTGGCATCTTGAAAGAATACTAGGAGGAAGGTTCTTCTGTTTGAATTGGAGTAGTTTTGGAAAGGCTGACATATTCATCTAGATTTAGAAGTGATGGCCGATTAGATATGCTTGGAACTTTTCAATGCCTCGTTTGACTGCAAGAATTTCTTTGAAGGTGGAGTGGTAATGGAGTTCACTTTCTTTGAAGGCACTATTCTTGTATCCACAAATATGAGTTTTCCCATTCTTTTCTTCTAAGGGAACTGCTGCCCAATAATGATCACTTGCATATGTTTGGAGAATTCTAGTTCCATCAGACGAAATCTGGAGTGGTGGCAGATGTGGAACAATTTGTTTGAATTTCTGTATGGCTTTGGTCTGGATGCTAGACCATTTGGGTAGATCCTTTTTGAGTATGGTTTGGAGGGGCCTAATCAGTGAGGCCCATTCTCTTCCACCATAGCTTAAGATCTTCATTTTTTGGTGACAACCTGTTTCCTTGGGTTTGGCTGCTAGATGGTTGGTCGAAGGCATGCTCTTCTGTTGATGGATCTCTGTTAAGATATACCAATTGGGCTTATTGTATCTCTTGGGATGTGAGTACTGGACTATGTATTGTTCTCATGAAACATCTTCTCTTATCTGCAGTCAGATTTGTGGTGGAATGACTTGGTTCATGACTGAAATGCACCTTCTTGTGGGTAGGATTCCCAACTTGTATAGAGATTAAATGGGCTGTATGGTGATCGAGTTTGCATCATCATTACCTTGATCTAGTTCTGGTTCTTCAGGATGGCTAAAGGTGTCATGGCCAAATGTAGGGATTGTTTCACAGGAGGTGAATATTAAAGGGGCTATCCCTATAGATGTATCATCAGAGTTTGTGTTTCAGGGGGTTTTGTACACATATTTCATCATCATCTGGGGGAGGTTTTGGAGCAAAATAGGCTAGCTTTGTTTGATTTCTGGGTATTATGAAAATAATATTAATAAAATAGTATTTGACAATTGAATGTGATGCGTTTATTAATGTTAAAAATAAATAACAAGTATTTAGTTTATATTTTATTATTGTGTTGTAGATATGTAAAATGAATAAAAAAAGATATTGAGATATTAAATAATTATTTTTAAATGTGAAATAATTACATAAGAGTATTATTAATGATTATAAATTCGATCAAAAGTTGCGTTACATTTTATGAAAAATAGGGCATGACTTTTTCTTAAAAGTAAAGTTATATATTACCAAATACTAATTGATATGTTATGGCAAAAAATATATGTTTAAAAAATTAATTAATAAATAATAAATGAGTAAACCCAAATTAATTGGGTTGACCTAGTGACAAAAGGTCGTGGAAGACTACCACCGCGGCCTACAGGTTGGCGGAGAAGGTCGTAAGGGGCCATTGAGGAAGGTAGCCCCTGTGGACCACCATGGCAATCGCGGGGGGCCTTTTGTGGGAGGCATCCTTCTCGGCCTTGCCATGGTGGTTGCGGGGGGCCATTGCGAGAGGAAGACCCTTGCCCCGTTAGGGCCATTGTAGGCTGACAATGGTCCAAGGTTGTTGTGTTCTAGTCGCGACCCTAGAGCATGGGGAATGGTAGCTTTACCCCCCGTGGGCGATTTTGCCACCAAAATGTTTTCCCGAATAAGAGGGGTCCCACACAACTCACAAACTAGGAAAACTCTGACATCCAAAAATCTCTTCAAGAGAATAAACGTCATCCGTAAGAAATGAATGTCATTTGTTAGAATCCTAATTCTGAACTATTTAAGATTACTCCATATTCCTCTATAAATAAGTACACTCATTTCAGAAAAGATATATCTTTGATATTAGTGTGAATTCTGTTATACAATTTTTACCATCCTCAGTGTTTTGATTTAAGTATCGAAGTGTTTACTCAGGGACCTCATCGTGCCCTCTGACTATTTTCTTCCTTACAGACTCAAATGTCCAAACAACAACGTTTCCAAACGAATAAATTCATTGTTGTACCTTGACAACAATAATTGACGTCATTTGTGGGAAGTGTATAAAAAGCCAATGAATTAGTTTGCAATTGCTCGAATGAGAAGTATCACAATCAACAGAGTCAGGAAGGAGTGGAGGCTCTGTCCTTGGGGCGTTCACTTGGGGCAGGAGATGATTTCTCATGTCTCACGAGACCATTACTAAATAGTCCATCTCATACCACTTGAGATTCTCTGCCCTAAGGCCCCCTGGGGGCTCCTTCCCAAGTCTAATTGGGAATCCATTCCTAGGGCCAATTGGGAATTCACCCTTAGGGCTAGCTCGGGACTCACTCTCAAGATCAGTTGGGAATCCACTCCAAGGGCCTACTGAGAATCTATGCCCAAGGATAACTAGGAATATACTCTTAACACTAGATGGGAATCCACTCCTAGGACTAACTGAGAATCCACTTTCAAGACTAGTTGGGAATCTATTCCCAAGGCTAGATGGGACTCCCAAGACCAGCTTGAAATCTACTCTCAAGAGTAGCTGGGGAACCACTCTCAAGATCATCTGGAGATCACCCCTAGGGTTGACGGGAAACTCGTCCCATAGGACTCATAGGCCCAATCGAACAAACTCTTCCCATTGTGCCACAGGCGGAGTATGAAGCCTTGCGATGCCAACATGAAGAAGGAATGAGGACATTATAAGTAGTTACTAGGTTATTACAAAATATTGCCCCACGAGTGGCACTTTTGTTAACCTTGAGGAAGTTTGTGTCCAGGTCGATCCCTCTTTAGGGGGGCACCAGAGGAAAGTTCTAAGACTACATTTGAACCACAAAATTCACAACCCATTCTTCCTCCAAGAACCCATACTCAAGCTCTTTATCCTCCTCGAATTCAGGATAAAGAAAGGAAGAGACATAAAAAAAGCGCAAGGGAGCCCAAAGGGATCCTCAAAAAAGGAAATACCTTGAGATTGTTGAAAGCACGTTTACTGACAAAGAACAGGCTCTACCAAGGGGTCTTGTGAAAAAGATCAACAGAATTGAGGACTCATTAACATTCAGTGTTCACGAAGTGATGGATATGAAAAGAATGATTAAAGAAGTCTTGGAGCAGAAGGAGTTGTTGCTAGCGTGCTAGAGGATCAGCCTAGGAAGAGAAGCACTTTCGCACTGGCCATAATAGAGAATCCTTTGCTAAGTAAGTTTAAGATGCCTTCGATTACTACATACTCGGGCAAGGGAGATCCCTATGATCATATTCAAAACTATGAATCCCTTATGGTGTTACATGGATGGGAAGATGAAATCATGTGACAAGCCTTTCTTTTGACCTTGACGGATCACACTTGAGCATGGTACAATAGTTTGCTTGAATGTTCTATTTTACTTTCGAACAGCTAAGGTCTGAGTTTATTAACGCATTCGTCATCAACATCCAAAGGAAAAAAAATGCCATTTACCTTCTTAGTATCAAGAAAGGCAACAAAGAGATCTTTCAGCAATACGTAGTTAGGTTTTACAATGCGACACTAGAAGTATAAGACTTGCAAGTAGAGGTAGTAATGGCAACCATGCTACAAGGAACTTGGTCCATGTCGCTACAAAAATCTTTGGCCTTAAATCAACTGACTACCTTGGCAAACTTGTTTATGAGGGCCAACAAATACATTCTTTAGTTATAAGTCATGAGAACTATTGGGATAAGCGAGGAAAAGGATCGAAAGAGGAAATGATGAGATTCTGATGACCGTGAGGACAAGAAAGAAGACAAGCCAAGGAGAAGTGATGGCCTTCTGAAGCTACAATACAAGAACTACACTCAACTTTTTGAGCCCCAGCCTCACATTTTAGTAGCCATTGAAAGAACCAACTTGTTGAAATTTCCCAAGGGTATAAATCGACCCATGGGGAAAGATAGAAATGCCTACTACATATTCCATAAAACATATGAGCACAACATAGATAGGTGTCGATACTTGATGATCCAAATTGAATCCTTGATTAGAAATGGAAGACTACAAAGATATATACGAATCGAAGACAGAGACATGAAGATGTGTGAAGAAAGAGTAGAGAGAAGGGACCGATGAATGGATGAAAGGCAAGATGGTGATCGGGGAAGATAAGAAAGAGAAAATTCAGTAGACAACCAACTAACCAAGCTATCTATGTGATATCAAGGGGAGAGACTATGGCAGGTCACACTTCATGGTCAAAGAAGGCCTATGCGCAACAAACTTACCAAGTCAATTATATGATGCTAGTATAAGCCAACGAGGAACCCATCACTTTCACGCCTGTTGTCACGGAGAGGTCATAATGCCCCACGATGACCCTTTAGTCATTTCAACAGTAATTACTAAACATCCAATTGGAAGAATATTGGAAAAGTGGCAACTTGGTCATTTTCATATAATGGAATTGCTTTGAAGAGATGAATATTACCATGGATCGTCTTAAGCCAGTACATTTCCCCCTTATTTAGTTTAATGGGAGAGTCGGTCTCCATAGTCGAAATAGTACAAGTTGCAAGCACCTTGGGAACATAACCCTTGAGCACCACTAGGTAGTCCAACTTCATGGTAGTTAATACACCCTCATCAACATACAATCTTATATTGGGGTGTTTATTCCTCAATGATATGAGGGCAATAATATCCTTATGGTACCTATTAATGAAATTCTTGATGGCCAAGGGAATAGGGCAAGTTCAAGGTGACCAGAGGAAGACACGAAGCTGTAAGTCACCTTTACAAGGAAACAAGACAAGGAAGAAACCCTCACCATTGTGGAACAACTTGTGAAAAAGCCCTAGCCAGTTGAAAAGTTAGAAGCGGTGTCGTTACATCAGCAAGACACGAATAGTTTATGTTGAGAGCCAACTACTAGAAAAAACTAAGAGATGGTAAAGTGCCTAAGGGAGAACGCTAATATCTTTGCATGGACGTCAACAAATATTCTTGGGATAAATTTGAAAGTAATTTCTCATCGCTTGAATGAAAATCCAAGTGCTAGGCCTGTCAAGTAGAAGAAGAGAAACATCGCCCCAGAAAGACAAAAAGTCCTGGATGAGGAAATTGACAAGCTATTGGATGCTGGATTTATTCAAGAAGTTTACTACATTGAATGGCTGACAAACATAGTCATGGTAAAGAAAGCAAACGAGAAGTGGCTAGTCTATGTAAATTACCAATCTAAATAAAGCATGCCTAAAAGATTCGTACCCATTACCTCGAATTGATAAGATGGTTGACGAGACATCTGGGTATGAGTTGCTAAGTTTTTTGGACGCTTTTTTTAGATATAACCAAATTATGATGTACCCTTAAGATGTTGAAAAAATTGCCTTTATCACAGAAAGTGAGACATACTGCTACAGGGTCATGCCATTTGGCCTAAAAAATGCTAGAGCTACGTATGAAATTATGGTAAATAAAGTATTTAAAGACTTGTTGGGAAATGCTATGGAAACATATGTGGATGATATGATAGTGAAGAGTAAAGATAACCCCATGTTGAAAAATTGACAAAAGTCCTTAATGTTGAAACCCCATAGTCATCAGAAACCCCTACCAACAATTAAAGAGGTTTAAAGGTTGATAGGGAGGCCATTTGCTCTCAATAGATTTTTGTCAAAGTCATCAGAAAAGAACTTGCTTTTCTTTTAGACCTAAAGGGCAGGGAAGAGTTTCAAGTGGACAGATGAATGCCATAAGGCCTTTGAAGCACTAAAGGAGTATCTAAAGGAAGTTCCTCTACTAACAAGACTAGAGTTTGGGAGCCCCTATTTATGTACCTACGGGTGAGCAAAACTGTGGTTAGTGCTTTCTTGCTAAAGAAAAATGAACAGAAGGATCAACCCTTGTATTACAATAGTAAGGTTCTCCAGGGAGTTGAAATGAGGTACCCTTAGTTGAGAGAGTCGCCCTAGCATTGGTAATGACTTACAGGAAGTTGCGATCCTACTTCCAAGCCCCATCTTATCAAGGTCCTAATTGATCAATCACTTTGATAGATCCCGCAGAAACCAGAATGTTTTGGGAGACTCACCAAGTGGGTTATCAAGTTGGGAGAATATGATATCGACTTTCAACTTCGACAAGCCATCAAAGGCTAAGCCCTGCATGCACGATAGACATTGGAGGTGGATCACAGAAAATGGAAGCCGTTTGTAGATAGGGCATCAAGCTTACAAGGAAGTGGAGTTGGAGTGGTATTAATATCTTCTAAGGGGGATGTTCTCAATTACTCACTATGGTTTTCCTTACAAACTGTAATAACATTGCAGAATATGAGACCTTGACAACCAGAATGAACTTGGCTAGGAAAATGGAAGTAGAAAGGCTGGTGGCACACAGTGATTCTTAGTTAGTGGTGTAACAATTTCAGGGCTAGTACGAATCTAGAGAGTTGTCGATGGTATAGTATTTACAAAGAGTTAAGGGTTTGGCATAACTTTTCAAGGAATTCTAATTGATACATATTGACTGAACATCAAATAGTCACACGACACTTTGTTAAAGCTAGCAACAACCAAGGAAGCCAGTGGGTGAAAAGTACTTGTGGAAACCATCCGAAAACTAAGTATTGAAAAGCAGGAAGTCTTAGCCATAGAAGTTGACGATGACTGGAAGACAGCAATATAGAAATTCATGAGAACGGGAGAACTTCCCATTAATCATACTACTGTAAGACAGATGAAGATTAGGGTGCTAGTTCACCATAATCGATGGCACATTGTATAAGAAAGCCTTCACAATGCCCTTGTTGAAATGCATGGGCCCTAAGAAGTTGAGCACACCCTAAATGAAACGCAAGAAAGAATATGCGAAGAACACCTCAGTGCGAGGGCGCTAGCAGCTAATGTGCTTCAGGTTGGATTCTTCTGGCCTACATTGCAAAAAGACGTTTTCGAAAAGGTTAGAAAGTGTGACAAATGTTAGCGGCATGCACCCATCTAGTCCGCGTCGATCATGGCTATACAACATATCTGTCAACCTATGCCTTTCATGTAGTGGGGGCTGGACATCCTAGCCCCTTCCCATTAGCAACGGGACAAAGGAAGCTCCTCCTGTTCATTATTAATTATTTTACCAAGTGGTTTGAGGAAAAAACATTGGCCTTGATAATTGAGAAGAAAGTGGAAGCCATGGTATGGAAAGACATTATATGTCGATTCGGTGTACCTTGAATCATCAACACTGCTCACGACAAATAGTTTGATTGCAAGCCATTTTGGACGTTCTACAAAAACCTTGGGATCTAACTATGAATAACCTTAGTAGTATATTCGCAGGCCAATGGACATGAAGAAATTTACAACAAAACTATTTTGCATGGACTAAAGACACGAGTTGACAACGTGAAAGGTGCCCAAGTGGACGAGTTACCATCGATCCTATGAGCATACCGGATTACAAGTAGAGTCTCCACTAGGGAGATACTATTTAATCTAGTTTATGTAACTGAAGCTTTGATTCTCATGAAAATTGGGACTAAATCTACTTGATGAGTAGATTTAATGAGTAGGTGAATGATACGACACTGGTAAAAAATCTAGATTTGATTGGCGAGAAAAAAGAACAAGTAGCCCTCAGACTTGCCACCTATCAATGGAAAGAGGCGAACTAATATAACTTGAGGGTTAGAGTCCAGCCATTATCCAAAAGAGACCTCGTGGTGTAAAAAGCTACCATCACAAATGCACTGTGAGAGGAAGAAAAGCTACGATCCAATTAGGTACAACCATACAAAATCGTAAAGATGATTAGGCCAAACATATACATCTTGCATACGCTACAAGGAGGCAACGTTGACAAAACGTGCAACACCAACCATTTGAAATTATACCTATCTTTTGACATGTAAGAATAACTCTTTAGGGACCTATTATGTGGCTTCTAATGTAATAAAAGGATTCCTAAACTCGTTTGTGGACATAAACAACATTTGCCGAACCATGTAAATATTTTGGTCTTGTGGATTTCTTTCTTGTGTGTCTGATTTGTTATGCAGGCAACTAACACAAGCCACCATTGTAAAATCAAAGGCGTTAGGATGTTTGGGGGTTACTAGTGTCGAAAGACAAAAGACTCAAACTGAACACATGCGACCAATAATGAAATATCGTTAAGATGTTTCAGTATCACAAATGTCGAAAGATGAAAGACTCACCCTGAACACACATGACCAATGATGAAAGATCATTAAGATGTGTGGGGGTCACAAGCGTTGACGGACGAAAAACTCGCCTCGAACACACTCGACTAATGATTGAAGGTTGTTAAGATGTTCGGGGGTCAATAGTGTTAACGGACAAAAGACTCGCCCCGAACACATGTGGGTAACTATGAAAAAGCTTTTAAGATGTTCGGGGGTAAATAGTGTTGACGGATGAAAGACTCACCTCGAACACACGCAACTAATGATGAAAGATATTAAGATATTTAAGGGTTAATAGTGTCAACGGATGAAAGATTTGCCTCAAACACATGTGGCTAATTATCCAAAAATAGTTAAGATGTTTGGGGTTAATAGCGTCGATGGATGAAAGACTCACCCCAAACACGCATGACTAATGATGAAAAGACCGTTAAGATGTTCAGGGGTTAATAACATCGAGGGATGAAAGACCCACCCCGAACACACACAACACCCTGAACACGCATGACCAATGATGAAAGATCATTAAGATGTTTGGGGGTCACAAGCGTCGAACGAACGAAAAACTCGCCTCGAACACACTCGACTAATGATTGAAGGTCGTTAAGATGTTCGGGGGTCAATAGTGTTGACGGACAAAAGACTCACCCCGAACACATGTGGGTAACTATGAAAAAGCTTTTAAGATGTTCAGGGGGTAAATAGTGTTGACAGATGAAAGACTCACTTCGAACACAGGCAACTAATGATGAAAGACCATTAAGATATTCGGGGGTTAATAGTGTTGGCGAATGAAAGATTTTCCTTGAACACATGCGGCTAATGATCAAAAAATAGTTAAGATGTTTGGAGTTAATAACGTCAATGGACGAAAGACTCGCCCCAAACACACACAGCTAATGATGAAAAGACCGTTAAGATGTTCAGGGGTTAATAGCATCGATGGATGAAAGACTCACCTTGAACACACACGACTAATGGTGAGAAAACCGTCAAGATGTTCAGAGGTCAATAGCATCGACCAAAGACTCACCCTAAACACACATGGCTAATAATGAAAAGACTATTAATATGTTTGGGGGTCAATAGCGTCGACAGACAAAAGGCTCGCAGATACATGTGGCTAACAATGAAAAGACTGTTAAGATGTTTGAGGATCAATAACGTCAAGTCATCGATAGACGAAAGACTCTCCTCGAACACACATGGCTAACAATGAAAAGATTGTTAAGATGTTCGGTGGTTAATAGCATCGATGGACAAAAGACTCACCCGAACACACACGACTCATGAGTAAGTCGTTAAGAGGTTCGGGGGTCACTAGCGTCGGAAGATGAAGGACTTGCCCTGAACATACATGGGTGATAAGAAGACCATTAAGGAGCATTCTGCAAAAGTAGAAGATTGGGGAGCAACGATGTAGCCTTCCCTGAAAAACATAAAAGTAGTACAACCGTACTATATGTTCCTAGTGGACTGGGGAGTTGCAAAATGCTATGCCAAAAACGTGGTAGATGCTCGAGAAGTCTTTTAACAAAACTAATTCTCCCAATGGAATGGAGAGCAACAGGCATCAAAGAACACACACAACACTAACAAAGCCATAAAGATTAGCAAAACACATCAAGAAGTCGTAGTAATAAGTAAAGTCATAACGTCAAAAGTGTGCATCATACACTAAAATAGTTAATACAAGCCGACGTGAAGGAAAAATTCGTACAACCAAGAGCAATGAAAATAAACAAGTAAAATGAAGTCAGTCATTAGTAAGAGGTGCAGAATGAGGCATGACTACCGAGGGAGCAAGATCCTCAGTATAATCCAAGCTTATAAGAGTACAAATCCGCTTTGGAGCATCTGGCCTGTGCTTATATGGCTCCCAAGGACCTGATAAATTCTACAAATTGTCCATTAGGGAACGACTAAGGTACATGTTCGGACTTATGGTGTCGAGCTTATATCTACACTAGTTTAGGGAGTCTGCATCGTCAGTGGCCTTGGAAGAAAATATTAAGTCATTAAAGGACTCATTAGGCTTCTTCGACTCAAGGAAGGAACACACCAAATAAAAGCCAAGCTTCACAAAGCAGTTAGCATACTCCTCATTCCTCTCAAAGTAGTCCCGAGAAGGCGATACTCCTAAACTACCTCAGCCCTGATCTGATCATGGCCCTGTGGAAGGTCGCAATGATAACTTTCCAACTCCTTCCGGGTCTCTTCCTTTAGTGATTGGCTTTGCTCAACTTCTAAACAGAGAGAGGAATAGGCTTGGCTTAACTGCTCAACCTCATACTCAAAGGTGCTAACTTGGTTGGTGTATGTAGCCTTGATTTAGGTAACTTGTCCCTGGAGCTCTTGGCAAGACTAGCATAAAGAATCACAATCCATCTGAACCTCACTGATAGATTGGTCCACACTCTTGGATCTGGCATCCCACCTAGCTCGGTCTAGGCAGTAGCGAGCTATTCACTCTTCAATGAGACAATGATGGGTACTAGTATGTGAGTTAACCACCACCATGCGTTACACCCCCTAAAAAAGGAAAAGATGAGCGGGAAGTGAAAAAAAGAGTGCAAACAATAAAGTAAAGAGAAGGAAAACAGGAACTTACATGGATAAGCTCGTGTTTTAGGCTGCCTAAGTAGTTGTGGAAGCTCCTGCTGAACATATCTGTTGCCCAGAAAAATATCCAAGAGAGGGGTGAATTGGGTTTTTAAAAAAAATAATAGTTTAACTCTTTGAAAAAATTTTAAGTTTGTGATTTTAACATGTGGTGATTACAGTAGGATTAATAACAATAAAATCACACAATCACAAGGAATAAGAGAAATTTATAGAGGTTCGGCTCTAAAGATTCTAATTCTCTTTCTCAAGACTTAGCTTGAGGTTCCACTAGAAAGAATCAACACTAGCTTTTAATTGGAGCTATAACCAACATATAATCCCTTACCTAAACAAGAACCACTAGATATAATCCCCTCACACAACAAGTGAGTAAAAATAACAAACTTACAACTAGAGATAATTGCAAACAAGTCACCAACGGTTGAGAATTCCACCAGCCAGTACACTTCTAGCACTTCGAACATTCTCACTCTTATTTGAATGTTCTATCAAATTTGTTCTACACCTTAAGCTTTCATACTTACACTATATATATACATCTTCCAAACACACTAGACATTAAAGAAAAGGTTAATATGAAGTTTGAAATTTAAAAAAACGTTTAGACTTTCTCAAACAATAAGAAAACATGTCTCACATTTAATTCAAAATAAATTTACTTTTTGTATGAGAAATTAAGATTTGAAAATTTAAATATAAGCTTTTGAGACATAAATAATTAAAACAAGAAAACATGTTTAAAAATAATTCTCTTTTAATTCAAAATAAATTTACTTTTTGCATGAGTAAGAAAAAACATGTCTAAAAACAATTCTCCTTTAATTCAAGATTTGAAAATTCATATATAAGATTTTGAGACGTAAATGATTAAAACAAGAAAATATGTCTAAAAATAATTCTCATTTAATTCAAAATAAATTTATTTTTTGCATGAGTAAGAGAAAATATATCTCAAAACAATTCTTCTTTAATTCAAAATAAATTTACTTTATGCATAGTAAGAAATGCATTTATCAAGATATGAAAATTTAAACATAAACTTTTGAGACATAAATGATCAAAATAAAGAAACATGTCTATAGACAATTCACCTTTAATTCAAAATAAATTCATTCTTTGTACCCACTTTTAATTCAAAATAAATTTATATTTTGCATGAATAAAAAATACATTTATATCATAAAAATATTTTTGTTCTCATGAAAATCATATTTACTTACCCTTGAGCTTAACAATCTCCTTCTTTTTGATGTTGACAAAAATTTCATATTTTACCATATATAAACATAACTTCTCCTAAGGATATGCTCCCCCTAAAATTGAAGATCGATAACTTGCTGTTGGAGGGCAAAAATGTAGGATACACAGCTGTAAATAGGATCTTGAAGCCTAACTTGAGCTTCATACAAGAGTGTAGTGACAGCTGTAACACCCCATTTTCTCCGAGCGTATTATAACTTAGGACAATTGTGGGATAATATTTGTTTTTCTATAAACTACGACTAATCATATCATTGCTCTTATCCATCCCAAATTTTCATACATTTATCTCAAAAGAGAATCAACATAAATATTGAATGCGGAAGCTAGAATTGAACCTCAACATACTTCAAATGCTAATAATATTATATGATTGTCTCAACATAATTAATAATACAAGATTATCATAACAAAAGTCTTCCAAACATAACTTGTTACATGATATAAGTTTTTCAATATGACTTTAAACAAAACATAACTGGTACATATTAGAATCCTCATACGAAAACTAAATGGAGAAAATAACTTCATATTACTTTGCATCTTTATATTTCGCCCACTTCTATGTCTTCACTGCAAACCTCATCTGGAACGTTTGAATGTTCCAGGGACAAGGCCCACATTAGATGATGAATCATCTAAGTAAGAGTACATCATAATGCAAATGTATGAATGCAATGCACATAACATCATAATTCTCATGTTTGGGTTGACTGCACCTTAAGATTACCCGCCATTTTTCCAATCTCTCTGCCAGACCGGGGTATATGGGTACACCCTTGGCAAAACAACGGTGCCAGTACCTAATCCCAAACCCATGCAACGTATGACCGTGAATCTCATCATGCTCATATGCATACTTTGTCATCAATACATGTAATTGCAATTCACATGACATGTTCACATCAAAACATGACAACATGATGAAAATATTTACATAAAATTAGGTTTTGGTGGAACCACTTACAAGTCATTTTCATAAACTAAATTAAGTTGAATAGTACCACTTACCTTGTAAAAGATAATTTTGCCCCTAGCATAATTTTGCTTCAAAATTCGCGTCAACCTTCCAATTGTACTTAATTATGAATCTTGACGTATCCTGACATCATAATTATTTAAGAAAATCAGATTTCTATTTTTTTCTAATTTTTCCTAATTTCTCTAATTTTCTCCTATTATTTCCTCAAGATTATGAATTAAATACTTTCTCATAGAATTTCCTCAATTTATCTTCACAATAATTCCTAAAACAATATTCCCAAGCCCTAGAAATTTTCTCATAATTTTTAAAATCCATGATCTATTTATTTCTCATTTTCTCTTTGATTTTCAAGCATCTATTACCTCAAAAATCCATAATAAATACTAATTATGTATTTCTCTTCCAATTTCACTATCAAAAATTCTAAAATATCATTCTAACATTTCTAAAAATTTTTAAAGAAAATTTTTAAGATAACTTACCTTCTTGTGGAGTGATTCGGTATTCTTCTATATTGTGATGAAGTCTCGTTTTGCGTATTCAACAATACCTTTTGTCACAAATCTTTGCACGAACTATTAAACCCAACCTATAGAATTTTTCTAAAAATTTTTGGTATTTTTCTCTATATTTTTCTTTCTCTTTCTCAAATCTCTCTCTTACTCTCAAATCCTTCTTTCTTACAACCTTTCTCTTTCTAATTCAAGTTCTCAAACCTTTCAAGTTTTCTCTATTTATAGAGGTTGAATTAAATTTAGTTTAATTGTAGTGATCCACTATCTTTTATTATTTTATCATTTTTTTTATTTAATTTTCCACTAAATCTCACTCATAACACTATAACAAAATAACCTTTTCTCTACGATTTTTTTTTCTACGTAGCAAATTTCGTAGCCAAATGTTAACATTTCGCTACGAAACTATTAAACTGTAGATAATTCAAAGGAGCCATAAAATTTTCCATCAAAGATAGTTTTTAGCTACGAAAATTTTATCTACGCTATAAATTTCATAGTCAAAAGTTAACATTTTTCTACGTAATTATTAAATCGTAAACAATTTAAATAAGCCAAATTTTTTGCCACCAAATATAATTTTTTAATACGAAAGTTTTATCTACGATTCAAAATTGTGTAGCAAAAAAATAAAATTTTGCTACAAAATTATTAAATTGTAGTTAAAAGATAAGTTCAATTTTTTAAAATTCAAAATAATGAAAATTAAAAAATATAAAAAAAAACAGGAACATTCCCCCTAAAACATACATTTAGAAAACTCAAATTAATTAAAATTTAACCTCCCAAACTCTCAAATTTTTGCATCAAATTACTGTGCAAATCGTGTAAACTCTTATATTTCAAGACTGGATTGATTTGCGCTGTTTGCCTTATTGGTTTTGCAATGGGGCTCTTTTGCTTCGATTCAGATGGTTTTTCGGTCAATCAGTGTGGTTTTCATATGGGTTGTTGTGATTTCAGATCTATTTTTGTGTTTTAGGTCTCGATTTATCGATCTGATGTTATGAATGAAGGATTCTCGGTATATCAGTGGTGGTTTCCTGTCTACTTTGATAAAATCGAAAGTTTGTTCGCAGATCTGGGCTCTCTGACTGGGGTTTCTCGTTGGTTTGGGTTCTTGGATTGGGGTTACTCTCAGATCTGGATTCTAGCCAGTTTTGGTTCTCCGATTGAGGTTTTAGCTCGCAGATTGGTTCTAAAGCGTGTTTTGAAGATTGTTCGTCTCCTGCTTTGTTCCAGCAGGTCTTCCAGTCTGTTTGTGCATTTCGATCTATACCTGTTCTTAATAGATCGAAGTTTTTCATTGCTTGATCTGTACCCTCGTGGTGTTTCTAGTATGTTTTTCATCATATCGACGGTCTGTTCTATTCGAAAGTTCAAATCAGCGTAAGGGGGACGTTGGTTAGGTCTTCTGTTTGGGGCTTTTACTTGTGTTGGATGTTGGCAATTTGGGATTCTGCTTGCAAGTATTGATTGGTTTTTTAGGGATTCTTGATTGGGGTTTGCTCACTGTTTACGGACCCAGATTGATTAGTTTTTTTATTGACTTATTATTAATCTTTCACATTGAAATAAATCAGATTAATTTGCTTGATCTTTCGATTACTTTTATTTTTTAGATTTTTCGCATGCATAAGTAGTAGAGAAAGAAAGACGTTGGGAGCTAAATTTTTATATTGTGCTAAATTTTTTACTACAAAATTGAATTTAGTGATATCCTAGTGGTATTTTAGTTATATATAGAATTAACTACAAAAATTTAATTTTTGATTATAAAAATATTGGTAAGAGAAAATTAATTGCTATGAAAATTGTGGTATATGACTATCAATTTACTACGAAAATTGGTATGTAAAAATCAATTTACTACGAAAATTTGCTACAAAAATTAATGTGAAAACTATTTGCTACGAAAATTAAAATAATTAGCTACGATTTGATGTAGTGAAAAATAAATATTTTCTCTACAATTTGACATCCGTAGTAAAAGTTGTATTATTTGCTATGAAAATCGCTATGATTAACTACGAAAATTGGTATAATTAACTACAATATATGTCGTAGTAGAAAACCATACTTTATCTACGTTTCTCTGATCGTAGAGAAAAGTGTATTATTTTCTACGAAATGATAAATCGTAGCTAAATACTATTAGCTATGAGGCTTTGGCTGCGATTTAAGTTACGAATAAATTTGCGTAGCTAATTTGTTTTTACTACGAAAATTGAATTTTTAACTATGAAAAATTTCGTAGAGAAAACCAAAATTTGTTGTAGTGTAATCTTTAATTATTTGTCCATACACTACTTTATCTTCCACATTTCTCCATTAATTCACCCATTATCTTTGATTATTTGGTCACACTCTACTTTTTCTCCCACATTTCTCCATTAATTCATCCTTTATCTTTGATTATTTGTTCACACCATATTTTGTCTCCCACATTCTCCATTAATTCACCCATTATCTTTGATTATTTATTCACACCATATTTTGTCTCCCACATTCTCCATTAATTCACTCATTAACTTTGATTATTTTTTACTTTAATTATTTTTAACAAAATCTTATTTTAAATGGGCTATTCTTTCATTTACTCCATAAATTTAAGCCCACTTAACATTTATTTTCTCAACTTAGCCCACTAACCATAAGCCCATTTACTTAATCTTTTTCTTTTTTCAATTTAGGCCACTAATTCTAAACCCATTTACTTATTTATTTTTTTCAAATTAGCCTACTAACTCCAAGCCTATTAGTTTTCTCAATTATAATTTCTAATTGATGTCAAAAAATATTTTAAATACAAAATTAATTATTATTATTATTATTATTATTCTCAAAATCAGTAGATAGCTACATAATCAGTAGATAGCTACAAAATTAATTCACCCATTATCTTTAATTATTATTACAACAGCTCCATAATGGTCACTAACTAGAAGCTGGGTCAGGAGATTTGAGGCATTACTGACACTGAAAACCTTATAGATAACTACAAAATCAGTAGATTCTTCTTCATGGCAGAAGAAAGGGGCACAAATGCATGATTGAGTACATTTTCTTCGTAATACTTTACAGATACTGCATGGAGAACCGGGTCCTGACATGATCTTCTAGTTTTGCTTTGTTTTGTTTTGTTTTTTTTTTTAAAGACTGGGTAGATTTGGCCAGATCTGGGTACTAGGTAAATCTGACCGGATCTGCGTAGATCTGGATGGATGTTGGGACTGGATAGATCTAGTTGGATCTGGGTAGATCGGGTCGGACAAACAGATAGACGAACAGACTTGGAGACCAGCTCTGGATAGATCTAGCTGGAACAATGAATAACTATAAAACCCTAACAAGAATAATAACAAAGATAAAAAAAAATGCAAATGAAAATGAGCTCATTGTGAATCTGATCGGTGCCGTTTGATCGGTTGCACAACAAAGAGGTGGCGATGAACAAGGGAGATACCAGAGGAGGAGAGGCTGCGACGAACGAGGGAGATACCAGAGACGGAGAGGTAGCGGTGAACACAGACCTGGGTGGCTGTTAACACGGATCTGGGAGGCGGCAATAGCAGCGGCCGACGCGAATTTGGGCGGTAGTAACAGAGACCACGATCTGATGGTGGTGAAGCAGAACTAAGTGGATATAAACTCACCGTGGATTCTATCTAGTGGGAGCAGTGACCGACGTAGGTTTGGGCGACGACAACAACGGTAGCGGGTGCAGATCTTGGCAATAGTAATAGCAGCGACGAGCGTAGATCTAAGCGATAACAACAACGGTGGCAGTCACGGATTTGGAGGCCGCAATGACTACGAGGGTTCAAATGAGAGGCAACAGATGAAGGAGACAATGGAAAGGCGGCGATGAAGGTGACAAGAGAGAGAGAAACAGTCGAATAAGGTTTGAATAAGAGAAAGAAGAGAGTGAGAGAGATAAGGGTTCGATTTTTATTTTTTTTAGGTTGTTAAAGGTTATAGCATTTGTGTTATCACATTTGATTTGAATATTGTGAGTTTTTATATCATAGTCTTGATGTTCCATCCATAGGATTTGGGTAGCTACATATTCAACTTTAATGAAAGAGAAAGGAATGAAATTTTACTTCATTTTAAACCATGACACTAGAGAATTTCCTAAGAATTGACATTAAAGCATACTCTATGTCCCTTATCCGACAATTTACTTATGCTAATTATATTGTACTTAAGATTATCTACCAAGACAACATTTTCTAGCACATATCAACAAGATTTATTCTCCTTAATCAATGCATATATCAAAGATTTGATAAATGTCATATGTAAGAATCATAGTCTTGAACAACTTAGTCTTTATAAATAACTCCATATGTCTTTATAAATAAGTAGCCACATATTCTAGAAAAATGCACTACTTTGATACTAGTATGAATTATGCTCTACAGTTTTCAATATTTTCAATATTTGATTTAAGTATTGAAGTATTTGCAGGGGCGCCCCTTGACTGTTTTCTTTTTTGCAGACTTAAGCGATAAGTCAACCACGTTTCTAGTCAAATAAATTCATTGTTATATATTAACAACACTAATATTTCAAAAAATTGTGTTGACCAAACATGCTCTTAATAAAAGTAAGAGTGCCATTTGATGCTTTCCCAATTTTATAACATAATATATGCAAAATTTTTAAAATTGTAAATTTTGAGTAATAATTTTAAACCAAAATGAGTTATTTCCATCACAACATGAAATTAAACTCTCCCATTATTTTTAATTCCTTTATTCTCATTCTCAAATATTCTAAAATAAGAAAAAATAAAACCAATAACATGAGGAATTAGGAATAGTAGTACTTCCACAAAGCAAAAGGGTTCTATGTTTGATGCAGATAATGGAAGTATTCAACTTCACTCTCCTTTGACAAATTTCAGGGTATTCAGGGCAACACTATATGTCTGCAGGGGTGTGCAAGCAATGATGAATTTAAGTGGATTTGAAACTATTTTTTAAAATTAAATTACTATTGATAATTTATTTATTTTTTAAATTATAACTAAATTATTATATATTTAGATCATTCAAATTATGGTTTATAATTTAAAATTTTGAGTGAATTTGAACTATAACAATTATTAATAACTAATAAAAAAAGAGAAAACACAACAACAATAATAACAATGACATTTTTTTATTTTTTTAAATAAACAAACTTAAGAAAACTTGAGAATTGTTGATTAAACCAATCTAAAGATGACATTTTTATTTCTTTCAAAAACTTTACTCCCAGCCATTAAATAAAAAAAAGGATCAATTTATTACTTTATTTCACAATAAATTAAATTTCCTAATTTGATAACTAAAGATGGGTTTATGTAATTAGATCAGACTGTTTATCTAGAATTTATATTTGAATAATCCAATCTAAAAATGGGTTTATATGTAATTAATTCAAAACTCAATGATTTTCTCTGTAAATAGAGTCAACAAACCTTAATTGTTTGTTGCTGTGGCACGGTGCATATTAATTAATTACAGTGCAATTTAGAGAATGGTAAATTTCAGTGAGATTTGAGTGCAATTAGGGTTTTAAGATTGAGAGAGATAATTTATGTCATTTGTAACCCATTATTTAATTTTTGAGAAAAGGGGTAAAGTAATCAGTAATCACCTTCCTTCTTGTTTCATTACATTGTACAATCCGAGCGATCTTACGCGTATGCCACGTCGCTTTCTTCTACGCTTAGATACACACCCATATATGTATAAATATATACGCGCTTATTAGCCGTTGGAAGCCAGTTCATTCACACAAGAATCACTGCCCATCAACCACAACACGCTCTCCTCTCAAACATCCTTCCTTTTCTCTCCCAACCTTATCAAATCCAATCCAGTCCAATCGAGCTTCAGATACTCAGATTTTCCATCAATAATGGACTGCTTGGTTCTGCCCGTAGCAATCCTGAAACGACGGCTGTCGGGCTATCGGCATCTGTCCGAGGAATCTTCCGGTGATCCGGTGACGGTGGTGACCGGCAAGGAGCGAAGAGAGTTTGTGGTCGACCCATTTGTTCTGGAAGAAAACCCTTTTCGGATCATGATCGATTTGCTCACGAAGAAAGAGAAGAAGGGAATTAGAGTTGAGATGAACAGTAGGGGAAAGAGGGTGATTTTCGTGGATGTGGATGCCATCTTGTTCGAGCACATGCTTTGGTTGATGAACAATGATTTTTCTTCGTTTCTGCAGCTCAATCATCTCAAAGAGATTATTGAATTTTATGCTCAAGATGGCTAGATTTAGCTTTAAGAAACAGATCAGAGAGATGTACGTACTGTATTTGCATTTTAATTTGGTTGTAATATAATATTAATGTAAAAAAAAAAAAAACTACAATTCCATTTCTGGCTAGGGTTAGTTTCCTAATCTATTGGGTCGTGTCTCCTTTGTTTCCAGATAGTTAATTTGCTTATCTTAATTTCTCGTAGCATCTATTCGGAACACTTTCTATGTCATCTCCTATTTAGACTCCTCAATTGAAGAAATGATTCCAGGTTTCACTGTATTTTTCCTTTCCAGTCTCAGCAGGGCATAGCAGAAAACTAGGTTTGGGATGCTATGTGGACAGATTTGAAGATTTGAGAGACAGAATTGAGCAGGAAAATTACTTTTTTTATTTTTATTTTTAATGCAACTCCCCATGGAGTTTGGTGACTTGTTCTTCATTTATTATGTGATGGAATACAGAAGCAAAACTTGCTTTTTAAATTTTTTTTATTCCTTCTAAGTACATACTTATTAAGTTACTGCTTAAATATCAATCACACGTTAAGTTTTAATGACCAAGTCATTAGTTCATTGTTTTTTAATCTTAAATAATATCATAGCTTATAATTAATTAAACAAAGCCCTTATTAAGAACAGAGATTTTTTTTTTTTTTTTATAGCGTTGCACTACCATCCTAATTGTGTTTTTGTTTTTTCCCTTTTAAAAAGTTCCAAAATTTGCAGCCTGATGTGGGTGGCATTTTGAAATGTGTCGGCATGAGCCTGAGCACAATTCGTACTATTTTGGGGTTAAAGTTCTGAAAAAGACTTACTTTAGGCCCATTCTTAGTCCATTTAAACAAAAATCCAGCCTCCAGGATACCTTTTGACGCTCCTCTCCATTAAGTCTAATGACTTCAGTTGTAAATTGGGTGCAGATGTCGGCCCAACCCAACAACAACCTTTACTGATGAAATGCAAATTGGGTCGGCTCACGTTTGTCCACTCCAACACTTAGAAGGCTTATTAATACAACGAGGCCTACCAAAGGTTACTCTTAAAATTTTTAAATAGCAATTAAACGATGTAATAGCAGTAATTTCGTAAATATAAATCATGATGATGATTTTTTTTTTTTTTAGTAAATGAATATTGTAAAAGGATTTGGTTAGAATTAGTCTTGAGACTCGAGAGAGGAAAGAATTAGATAAAGATGTGGATATCAATAGGTTTCTAGAAGTTCGTTAGTTACATATTATAATGGTAACCACCACGTGTATAATGCGGTTACTAGTTTTGTTTAAATCTGTGTAATTTCCTCCATCTATGGTTTATAAATAAAGGACTAGGAGGGGGGGTCATTTCAACTACTGATTTTCATTCTATCTTGAGAGAAAGAGTATGTGCTATGGATGTTAGAGAGAATTTTGTGTTATAATTTTGTAATCTTTGGTTAGGACAACTTGTGTATAGGGTTGTGAGAGAGTGCTGTGCATGTAATATGTTATTCTAATTTCAAGATAGTGAAGGCAAGACTCTTATCAGTCTAGACGTAAGATATCTTAAAAGGAGATCAAAACTAGGATAAATCTTCCCGTGTCACGTGTGTGTTTTAGTTCTATGTTTTCTTGTATCTTAAAATTATATCCTACTTTGTCTGTAATTCTTAAGGGATATTAGAATGTGTGAAAGTAGGAATTGTGTTAACAATTTGGTATCAGAGCTACTGTCTTCCACATTCAAGATTTTAAGAAAGACTCAAGGGGAGAGACGCAACCTGATAGGCAATCATGGCTTCTATTTCATCCGCCTCTAAACATGACATAGAAAAGTTTGATGGGCAAAATGACTTCGCCTTCTGGAAGATGAAGATGCGTGCACTCCTCGACAATCTTAGTCTTGAGGAGGCATTGGAGAGAAAAGCTAAAATGGCAAAGACCTACACGGCAAAATAGAAGAGAGAGATACTCAAAAAGACGTACACCACATTAATCCTAAGTTTTGATGACAAGGTGTTAAAGGAGGTGTCCAAGATGAAGACAACCGCTGAAATTTGGCTCAAATTGGAGACCCTCTATATGACCAAATCATTGTCAAGCCATCTATACCTCAAGGCAAGATTCTTTATCTTTAAAATACATGATAGCCAAAAGCTTCAAGATCATATTGACAAGTTTAATAAACTTTGTTTGGATCTTGAAAATATAGAGATTAAATACGAAGATGAAGACAAGGCATTAGTCTTGCTTCACTCCTTACCTAAGACCTATGAGACATTTGTAGATATTTTAAAATAGGGGTGTTCGCGGTTCTGTCTGGCTGATTTTGAGTCGATTAATGCACCGAACCGCAAGCTCGGTTTTCTACCTAATCAAACCGAACCGCATTGCATTTTGCGGTTCGGTGGGGTTTAGTTTTCGCGGTTTCAGAACATTATATATATTATATAATACATAAATTATATATATTTTTTAAAATTATATATCATCTATGCAGGGGGTTCGATTTTGAATTGAACCGTCAGTCTGCCAAATTGCAAACAACACGGTTTGGCAATTTTCCAAACCAAACCGGACTACCCGTTTGAAAAAATCGGTCGATTCGGTCCGGTCCGGTTCAGTTCGACCAAAAACAGCGATCTAATGATTTTTTTGAACACTCCTATTTTAAAACATAGTAGAGATACTTTATCCCTAGATGATGTAATAGAGGTAATTAATTCAAAAGAATTACAAAATAAGATTGAAGGGAAATCCTCCATTGGAAATGCCCTTACTACCAAAATTAGGAATAACAGAAGAGACCCTAGGGGAAGGGGTAGATCAAGGTTTAGATCAAGACCTAGGAAAAACCCTATAAAATGCTATTATTGTCACGAGAAGGGCCATATTAAAAGAAATTGTCCTAAGAAAAAAGAAAGATCTTTAAGAAAGAAGTAATAGCAATGGTGAGATCAATGTGTGAATTCGGGTATGAGAGTGCTGATGCACTGGTTGTTTCAGAAAAGGCCGAAGTGATGTTTGGGTTATGGACTCAGTTTTCTCATACCATATGACTCCTAAGAGACACTAGTTTCAGAATTATCAAGAAATAAATGGGGGAAATGTCTTGCTAGGCAATGACCATGGATGTAAGGTATTAGGAATTGGAAACATAAGGCTTAAAATCGTTAATGGATCGTTTAGAATCCTAACAACAGTAAGACATGCCCTAGAACTCAAGAGAAATTTAATTTCTCTTGGTGAATTGGACCGAAATGGTGTTAACATTAGGGGTGATGTTGGAGTCTTTAAAGTCACTAAGAGTTCCCTAATATGCATGGAAGCTGTGAGGCAGAATGCCATTTACATCCTGCAAGCATCCACTGAGTGGGGAAGTTACAGTAGCAAGCAATTAATAGTGCCCATATGCAAGATAGGTTGTGGCATCTAAGGATGTCATATATTAGCGAGCAAGGGCTCAAGGAGCTGGCTAAGCAAGGCATTCTAGGTCAAGGATAGGTTGTTGGACTCAACAAATGTGAGTCTTGCATTTATGGAAAGGCTGCAAAGGTTAAGTTTACTAAGAAAACAATTCATTCCTCCAAATCACCATTAGATTACATTCACTTAGATATGTGGGGACTTTCACAAACCCTAACTCATTAAAGCTCTAGATATTTCCTATTTATCATTGATGACTACTTTAGAATAGTATGGGTATTGTAGCATCCCGCATCGAGCGATAGGACGGACCGAAATAACTTACTCTAATGGGCTTACGCGAACTTCCTAAATGTTACCTACCCTTAAGCTTCCCTAACTTAAGTACGCTTAACTCAGGAGTTCTTTGCCTACATTGAGCCTAAAAAGTATCAAGTTAATATTGTTTTCTTCCTTACTTATTCTCGATATATACTACCCTTCTCTAGCCTCTTGGAATATTACATTCTCCCCCCTTGAGTACATGACGTCCTCGTCATGTGACCTTACAATTGGTTCTAAATCTTTTCCCCTTTGGGGGCTGTCAACCCAAAAGTCTGTTAGAAGCTGCTCCTTGCTTAGGCTTTCTCGCCTCGGCTCCACTCCATGCCTTCATCGGACCGTTTTCTCCAAGGGTCAGTTCTGATACCACCTATAACATCCTGCATCAAATGATAGGAAAGACCAAAATAACTTACCCTGATGGGCCTACGCAAACTTTCTAGGGGTCACCCATCCTTAAGCTTCCTCAACTTAAGCACGCTTAACCTGAGAGGTTTTTTGCCTAGATTCAGCCCAAAAAGCATCCAGTTGGTGTTGTTTCCTTCCTTACTTATCCTTAATATATATTACAATTCTCTAGGCTCTTGGAGTATTACAGGTATATGTCTTGAAATCAAAAGATAATACATTTGAGGCTTTTAGGACATGGAAAAAGATGGTAGAAAACCAAAAAGGGAGTTCTATCAAAACCATTAGGACTAATAATGGGCTAGAGTTATGCAATAAAGAATTTACACAAATGTGAAATGAGAGTGGGATAATTAGGCGCTTGACTGCCCCAGGAAACCTTAAACAAAAATGAGTGGTTGAAAAAATAAATAGAACACTATTAAAAAAAATGAGTTGTATGCTATTCCATGCAAAATTACCTAAGTCTTTTTGGAGAGAGGCTGTATCAACTGCAACACATATGATAATTAGATCACCATCTATTGCAATTGAGTTTAAGACACCCTATGAAAAGTGGACAGGTCATAAGCCAAGTTTATACCATCTTAGGGTATTTGGCTTCTTAGCCTATGCTCATGTGAAACAAGGTAAGCTGGAACCTCGGGTTAAGAAATGTCTATTTATAGGATATCCCACAAGAGTCAAAGGTTAAAAATTGTGGAACCTTGAGATAGAAGGGCCTAAACCTATTGTCACAAGAGATGTGACATTTGATGAAGGGGTTACCATGAAAGCTATAAATATAGAGGTCCAACTAAACTTAAAGGAAAATTCTAGGTTTATAAATGTGGAAGTCCAAGGCATAGTGTTTGAAAATGTCTAGGAAGATCCTTATGATCAGGATTCTACTCAATATGAGAAGAGTGAGGAAGAGACTAGGAGACTAGCCGAATATTTCTAGGTATAGTGTGGCTAGGGATAGACAGAGAAGTAGTTGAAGGTCACTTCTTCGATATGGCTTTTTAGACCTAGTATCTTATGCACTAACTAGTGCATTAGAAGTGATAGGGGAAGAGCCTCTTACATTTGAAGAGGTGGTGTCATCAAAGGAATCAAATAGATGGATAAAGACCATGAAGTCAGAAATTGGATCCTTAAGGAAGAACCAGACATGAGTTCTGGTTGATACGCCTCAAGGGTAGTGAGTAGTAGGCTGTAAATGGCTTTATAAGATCAAAGAAAGAGTTGGGATTAATCCAAAACCTAGGTATAAGGTTAGGTTAGTGGCTAGAGGATTTACCCAAATCCTAGGTATAGATTTCAATGAGGTTTTTCACCAGTTGTGAGACATCTCAATTAGAGTGCTGCTTGTCATAACAATCCACTTAAACCTAAAACTAGAACAAATGGATGTAACCACAACTTTTCTTCATGGAGATCTAGATGAGAGGATATTAATGGAACAACCTAAAGGTTTTGAATCTAGAGGAATGATGGATCAGGTATATATGCTTGCTTAAGAAATCACTTTATAGGTTTAAGCAATTTCTAAGACAATGGCATAGGAAATTTGATATGATTATATTAAACATAT
The DNA here is from genome assembly GCA_036245055.1 of Diospyros kaki. Classification (NCBI taxonomy): domain Eukaryota; kingdom Viridiplantae; phylum Streptophyta; class Magnoliopsida; order Ericales; family Ebenaceae; genus Diospyros; species Diospyros kaki. Next base: position 34,392,665 of record BSEG01000007.1, read on the forward strand.
CTCAAATGTTTATTTTAAACATATATCACCAGGTATTTTAATATATCTACTCCTTTATGTGGATGATATGCTCATTGTAAGTTAATCTGAGCAAGAAATTTAGCATCTAAAGTTGAAATTAAAGTTAAAATTTGAGATGAAGGAGTTAGGGAAAGCAAAGAAAATTATACCTATCTCAAAAATCCTATCTAGAAAAGCTAATTAAGAGGTTTGAAATGGCACATGCTAAGGTAGTGAATGTGTCATTCACTACCAAAAAATTGATTTTTTGCAGTGATTTTTTTGTGACAATTTTAAAAATCACCGCAAAACTTGGTATTTTGCGGCACTTTTTTTAACATTTTGTAGCAATTTTTCAAAATCGCCAAAAATTCATTAAAAAATTTAATTTTGCTTTGATTTTCGAAAAATCGTCGCTAAATTTAGAAAATAATTTAATAATTAAAAATTAAAATTAAATTTTGTCGCTAAATTCATAAAATTTTAAATAATTAAAAATAATAATTTAACAATTGCAGCAAGTTTTCAAAACTGCCGCAAAATTTATTAAAAAAATTAATTTTTCGGTGATTTTTTGAAAATAGCTACTAAATTCAGAAAATAATTTAATAATTAAAAATTAAAATTAAATAACATTTATGGCCGTTTTGAAAAACTGCCGTAAATTTCATTAAAAAATTTAATTTTGTGGCAATTTTTGAAAATCGTCGCTCAATTTAGAAAAAAAATAATTAAAAAATAAAATTAAATAAAATTCATTAAAAATTTAATTTAAAAAATTATTTAACAAAATTTTAATAATTTAAAAAAAAATTTTAAAAAATATATAAAATCTTGTTTTTATTTTTTAATCAATTAATTCATTCAATTTAAATCAATTAATTTATTTTTAATTTATTCCATTATTCTTTTAAAAAATAATCAATTAATTTATGTTTTTTAATTTATATTTAAAAATATAAAATATAATTTTGAAAAATAGTAGTTAGATTAGTATATAATTTATATACGCAAACATATAATTAAGGGCTTTGCAGGTTAGATGGTTTCACGCATGTATGCGTGTAGGGGAGATCGGGGGTTCGAACTTGCGAAAGAGGAGAAGGAGGTTGGAAAATTAATTTCCAGCATCACCATGTGGCGCCGTAGACATGCGGCCACGTGGCACTCAGGGGAAGGGCGTGGGCTGTCAAAAATTCCAATTTTTTTGAATTTCAAAAATTCAAAATTTTTGGAGCTTTTGCAATATTTTAAAAATCGCCGCTAAATCACTTATTTTGCGATAGTTCTTAAACCATCGCAAAAAAAATGACTTAGCAGCGGTTACTCCAACGGTTGCCGAAAACTGCCGCTAAATGCTCCGCGACAGTTGATTTAGCGATGGTTTTCAAAACTATCACTAAATTACTTAGTGGCGGTTAAAACCGCCACTAAATGCCATTTTTTTATAGTGATTTTCCCAACATTTTAAATTATCCTCAGATCAGTTTCTTAGGGATGAGGAAAGTATAAAGGAGATGAGTGGTATTCCTTTCTTGAGTGCTGTGGGAAGCTTAATGCATATTATTGTGTGCACAAGATCTGATTTGGCTCATGCAATGAATGTTGTGAGCAAATTCATGGCGAATCAAGGTAAAGCACACTAGAATGATGTTAAGTGGGTATTGAGGTATTTAAAAGGGTCTAGCAATATGGTTTTGTCCTATGGGGGAGCAAATAAAAGAGAATCAGACAACATTTTAGGGTATTCAGATGCTGATTATGGTGCTTATTTAGGCAAAAGAAGATCCACAACTAGGTATGTTTTTAAGGAATTCTACTATTAGATGGAAATCGATCCGCTAATATATGGTGACTTTATCTATAACCGAGGCAAAACATATAGCAGTATTTGAGGCAATAAAAGAGGCTATGTGGCTAAAAGTCCTAGCTAGTGAACTCCTAGGGACTGTAGTAGATGTCATTTTGATATGTGATAGTCAGGGTGCCATACATTTGTCCAAGAATTCGGGTCACCATAAAAGGACAAAGGACATATAGATGTCCGTCACCATTTTATTAGGGAAATATTAGATAAAAATGAGATAAATCTAATAAAAGTTGCAGGTGACGAGAATGCTGCAGATATGTTCACAAAAGTTGTTCTTATGGCAAAGTTGAAGCATTGTTTGAAGTGTTTCAGGTGGTTGAAGAGGCTGGATAAGAAGATTGGGTCAGGTATTGTTGAGTGCAAGTGTCTATCTTGATGAAGTCTAATCCTATACAAATAATGGAGAATTTGTACAAGGATTTTCCTAGGATTAGTTTTGAGACTTAGGAGAGGAAAGAATAAGATAAGGATGGGAGTATTAGCAAGCTTCTAGAAGTCTGTTAGCAACATATTTTAACTGTAACCGCCATGTGTATAAGGCGGCTACCGATTCCATTTAAATCCTAATAACTTCTGCCTTCTATGGTTTATAAATAAAGGGTCGAGGTCAGGTCATTTCAACTACTAATTTTCATTCTATCATGAGAGAAAGAATATGTTTTGTGTATGTGATGAGGTTTGGAACGTTACGATGGTCGATGTTTGAATAAATAGATGTAATTTTCGCATACGATGTCCGTTTTGGGTCCACGACCCTATTCTAGAAAGGTCTCGACGAGACGAATCAGACACATCGCTTTGCTGTGACGTATGATGGATTTTGGCCGTTTGAGATCGTTTACAATGTTAAAAATGCGTTTTTGTGTTTTTAGTTCATTATATTAAATGTTTCTTTATTTTGTTTTGAAAAGCCCAATCCGTTAGGGGATTGTTGGCCCAATAGATTTTCAGTTTTCACCTATTTAAGACATTTATTCACATTGTAGGATTTTTTGGTTGCTTATGAAATAAGAACGATATTTGTTTTCTTAGTGTAATCCGTACTCGAATATGTACGTTGTAGGTGAGCCTATATCAGTTGGTATCAGAGCATGGTTTGTGGAAGAGGATGTGCTATTCGTGGCAGCCGTGGTGGTCGAGTTGACGAAGTTGCAGATTTGTGGAATCAGATCTAGGCTTTGACAACCTGGTTTGATCAGTTTATGACGTGGGCGATGGAGGTTGTGCAGCACGGAACCCCCCTATTCCACCGCGTCATGGACCAATGGTCAATGGGGATGATGTGAGAGGTTACGGATCAGAGGAGCCGACGGACGAGGAGACAATGTCGGAGTTACGGGGCGGTCGTGTGCCGCAGCTTGGGGAACAAGTTGGTACTGAACAACCAGTAGTGTAGCGGGATGCTTTCTAGTGTTGGGAGGATGGAATTAAGGTGGATATCCCCAAGTTTTATGGTGGTATTAAGGTTGACGAATTTCTCGATTGGCTATCTGCAATAGAGGAGATTTTGGATTACAAGGAGATGCTCGATGACAAAAGGGTATCTTTGGTGTCTACGAGGCTGCGTGGTTGGGCAGTCGTTTGGTGGCAACAAGTTAAGCAGAATCGGAGCCGTCAAGGCAAGGCGAACATTCATTCATGGTAGAAGATGAAGAAACAGTTGAAGGCAACGTACTTGCTCTTCAATTACACGAGGACCTTGTACTAGCATTTGCAAAATTTAAGGCAAGAAAATCATTTTGAAGATGTTTATTCCATGGAATTCTACCAATTAATAGCAAGTAATGATTTGGGGGAATCAGAGGATCAGTTGGTGGCGCGCTACATTGACGGACTTAGGCTAAATTTGTAGGACATTCTCAATATGTTTTCACCAGTGTCTGTGTCTGAGGCCTATCAACGCGCACTCTAGGCAGAAAATCAGTAGTTGCAGCGCTCGAGAGTCGGTATTTCTGGTGGTCCGTTTGGAGGTGGGGGTCGATAAGTCACCCCGAATCCCACATCTGGTCCGTTCCAACCTCCACGGGGTGCTGATTAGACCACTTGGTTTGCGGGTCCTACAGCCGCGACTCGAGGTGGCTGGGCTCCTCTTGGTGGGCAGGGGTGTGGTGGTCCGTGTTTTAGTTGCGGTGGTTTTGGCCATTTGAGGATGGATTATCCGTCCCAAGGGTAGTCACGTTTGGGTCTGCTGATAGGAGGGGCGAACCAAAGTAATGTTGTGAACTATTCCAATGATGGGGGAGAAACGACAGAAGATGAGGAGGTGCTTACAGGTGACATAGGGCCTCTTTTGATAGTGCAACGAGCGTGTCTTACGCCTAAGGGGCCGTTTGAGAACTTGCAGCGAAACCATATCTTTTAGTCCACGTGCACCATTGAGGGGAATGTGTGCAGGTTTATCATTGATTTGGGTAGTTGTGAAAATATGATGTCAGAGGCTGCTGTGCCATAGAGCCCTATCCTGCTCCTTACAATTTGGCATGGTTAAAGCGAGGTGATGAAATTTCCATCACTCGACGTGTATTGGTGTCTTTCTCTATTGGCAATGTGTATTGTGATAGTGTGTGGTGTGATGTGGTGCCTATGGACGCATGTCATCTGTTGTTGGGTCGTCCATGGCAGTTTGATCAGAGTGTGTGTCATGATGGATGGCATAATGAGTATAGCTTCACCCTTTTGGGCAAGAAGATTGTACTACTATCTTCCAAGGACACTCATTGTGCCTCTTCGACAGGGGACAGTAGTAATCTACTTTCTCGTTCCTTGTTTGTGCATGAGATGTTGACTAAGGGTGTTGTGCTGTTATTAGTGGGGATTGAGGTGACGGGAGTGTCAGCAGTTCCTGGTGCAGTGGAGGGGGCGGGTCTTCACCCCAAAACTGCCATCTTGGTGTCTGAATTTCAAGACGTGTTTCCAGCGGATCTGCCGTAGGGTCTTCCTCCATTACAGGATATTTAACACCATATTGATTTGATTCTTGGTGCATGCTGCCTAACTGTCCCCATTATCGAATGAGCCTGGCTAAACATGAGGAGTTGAGAAGGCAAGTGGAGGAGTTAATACAAAAGGGTCATATCCGGGAGTGCCTTAGCTCGTGCGTAGTACCCGCACTTCTAGTACCAAAAAAAGATAGGAGTTATCGGATGTGTGTTGAGAGTAGAGCCATAAAAAAAATAACAGTTTGTTATTGATCCCCATACGACATAGAGAACAGTGATAGCGGTTTAGATTCGAGGTCGAATCCCATTGACCCCAGGGAGAACGATGAGTTTCGTGTGTCTAATGTGGAAGAACAAGCCCTTGCATTCCTGGAATGTTACGACGGTCGATGTTCGAAGAAATATGCGTAAGTTTTGCATACGGTGTCTGTTTTGGGTCCACGACCCCATTCCAGAAAGGTTTCGATGAGACAAATCAGATGCACTGCTTTGTTGTGACGTATGATGGATTTTGGCCGTTTGAGATCGTTTACAGTGTTAAAAATGCGTTTTTATGTTTTTAGTTTATTATTTTAAATGTTTCTTTATTTTGTTTTGAAAAGTCCAACCCGTTAGGAGATTGTTGGCCCAATAGGTTTTTAGTTTTCTCCTATTTAAGACATTTATTCGCATTGTAGGGTTTTTTGCTTGCTTATGAAATAAGAATGATATTCGTTTTCTTAATGCAATCCGTACTCGAACGTGACATTGTAGGTGAGCCTACATCAGTATGCTAGAGAGAAGTTTGTATTATGGCTTTGTAATCTCTCATTAGAACGGTTTGTGTATAGGGTTGTGAGAGATTGTAGTGCATGTAATCTGTTCTTCTAATTTCAAATTTCAAGATAATGAATCCAAGACGCTCATTGATCTGAACATAGAATCTCTCAAAAGGAGATCCGAACCAAGATAATTCTTTCTGTGTCTCGTGTGTGTTTATGTGTTTTCTTATATCTTAAAATTGTCTTTCTTCGTGTAAGTGAGTGTGTAATTCTTGAGAGATACTAGAGTGTGTGAAAGTGGGAATTTTGTCAACAAATATAAAAAATTATATTACCATGTATTTCTATATAAAAATTAATATCTTAAACACAATTTGTGAGATCCCGGAAAGCACCTTATTCCAACAGAAATATATTGTATTGCACCAATCATTGTGTCACCAAGTTCTTAATCCGATTAGATATTAGATGTTAGATATGAGATATTTGATATTTGGATGTTACTGTGCATATGATATGACTTCGGTTTTTAATACTGCAATCAGTTAATCTCTGTTGCCAATTATCTTAATTGAAAATGACACTATACTTTTAAAGAACATAATGCTATGTAAACATAATTTTTTTGTAAAGATCGAACTCTTATACAGAACAATGACTTTTATATTATATATTAAACAGAAAATTGCTCACTAAAGTGAGTCATGACTATAAAAATGTCACCGTGGCATTATTTTAACAAGTATATCTTCTATATAATAATTCCGTAAGATATCAATTCTCCTTAAAAAAAAATTAAGGTTAAAAAGTCTATCTACTACTATATATTATTTAATTCATCTAAGAAAAGTTAGCCCATCAACTACAAGAAACACATAAGCAGCATAACAGCAGATTCCAAATTGGTTGCCATTATCATTGATGTCGGGACGTGTAGCAATCAGTGGTATCAATTATGAACCATGAAATGTGGCCTTATCTGATAAAAAAATTGTGGGTTTTGTGGAATAAGAAGAATAGAATAATGGGTTTTGTTCAGCTAATTTGATAATCATTTCCTCTTCTTCAAACTTGGAAGTAATATTTTAGATGACAGCTTTAAATTAACAGAAAACTAATGTAGACGAAGGCATACATATCTGGATCAAATGACGCCATGAGACTAGGTCAAATCTTATTTGAATCCAAGGGATCACATCGCACAGTTGATTAACAATTGGTGCGCCCACATGCATTTTTAAATTTCAGTTGATAAGATAAGGTCGTTATATGCTAACTACCGCTCGTTGATAATCTCTCGTATTCATCACTACATTTTCAGCTAAATATTGTGCAAATAAAATGAATAAAAGAAACAAAAAAAGAATCATACTTCAACGAATTAATATGACATTAAACCAGTTTTTTGTGATTGATGAACACTACATAATGCAGTTCAGAAATTAAAATTTAGTGTGAAAGATACATTTGTTAGTTCTGGATGTTGAAAGGGTAATTTTTATATATATAAATAAAATATAAATATAGAAAGTTTAATTAATTAGAAATTCGAAACTACAGTAGTGCTCTTTAGGGATGGACAAGAATCTGTGCCTTTGCCATTGTTTCTGAGCTCCTTTACTGGAACTGCTCATATATAACTCTTTAAATTTCAACAATGCAACTGTTCTGGTTCTGTGTAATTAATAATTTATGTGGACGGGGATTGCTTGTACTGAGCATAAAGCTAAACCTAGGATAGATTCTACCATTTAAAAGCTAGATTAATTTGTTAAAAGAATATGGCTATATATATATATACTATTATATATATCACATCCAAAGCTGATTACTTAGCCCCTCAAACTTAATTATTCCCCGTTAATCCTTTAAAGAAAAAAAGAAAAAAACTAAAAGGAAACTATTCGCAGAAAGGGTTACAAATTCAAAGACTTAATGCATGGGAACAAGTTCAAATAATCACAATCAATACAGTACATTCAGGTCATTTGACAATGGACAATTTCCCTATATTTTTTGCTAGCCAGCTAGGATTCTTAATATATATGCAAGTTCAACAGTTCAACTTGGCTTCCCATACTTTCTTTCATAGACTAATTGTGATTCACACAAAGTTAATTAAGTAGCCCCTAGAGACTATGGTTTAAATAACCTGAGTCTAAGCATTCAGCAATGAACTCAAGCAAATCTTTCCATCAACTAAGAACATCATTTTTACTAAAAAAAATAAATGTGATTTGAGGAGTATTCTGTGTAGTTGAAAAATAATGACTACCTTGTTACCAAAAAAAAAAGTATAAACTCGGGAGATTAGAAACTACTTTAAGCATAATTGATAATTAATTAATTCATATGCTTTAATCGAGAGGAATATGACGAAATTTAGTGCAGAACACATGGGGCTAAGAGAATTTGTTTCAAGAAGTAAGGATGGGATCGATGAAACTGGCCATTTTGTCACATATATGTTCATTGGCTTCAGAAATCTAGTGGGGAATAAAGTCTAGCTGTTGACAATTTATCCATTCGAATAATTAAAAGTCCATTGATCTTTTGAAAACCTTCTTAATCGTTCATGACGATCACTATTATGTTACCTAGAAGGAATAGATAAATTAATTAATTGGACTTTTTGGAATATTAATTAATGGTAATAGGATATAATCACGATCACAAAGAATAATTTGGTCATCAGACAGTTAAGGAAGGAGATGAGCAATAGAAAGTTTGATCATTTCAATCTGAACTGGTTTCTTCTCTTGTGGAACTACAAATTCAAATGCGTAATTAGCATAGAAACGGAATCACATGAAGAACATTAGTACTAACATCCAGGTGTTAATCTAACCGTGAGCATACAATTGAGGATGAAATACGTTCTCTTGGAAAAGTTTGGATTAAACAACAGAAAATACATGCTAGCTATACTGCTGTACATAGTGGGCTGATGGTTTTACAATTATGTATGGCTCCTAGCATCACTTTCAAGCAATTGTAGGCCTTCATTGTATCCTGTGTTGTGGTCTTGGTTAGATTGGGAAGACTTTAGATTTGGGAAGCAGAGGCTTTCTGATTGTACGCTGTGTACTGAGGCTTGGAATTATGTCTTAAGAAAGTTCATTTTTATAAAAAAAAAAAAAAAAAAAAATCACTTTCAAGCAATAGATATAATAAACTGATCAGGAATGCGATCAGTAAATAAAATACGTTAATATTCCTGCTTACTACTAGAAATCAGTCAAGCTTGTTATTTCTTTCGCAAAACATGGCTAGCTCATAGCTGCTAAAGGGACTCTCCACTAGATCTTATGCTAGTATAGGTATAGCATTATTTGTAATTAAGCGAGTGCATCAGTAGATTGTTACCTTCTAAATCAACAGATTAAATTGCCGTTGAGCACTTAAGCAAGGAAGCAAAAACTAAATGACCAAGTCCTCCTCAAATGGCTTGATAAAAAAAGAAAAATAAGAAGATAATTTGAGTCATTTTGGAATTGATATACATGTTTGTCACAAACAATGACGTGATTATGTGTGTGTAGTATGAAATGAAAAGTAAAAATGTTTCACTTAGCCAAAATTTAAAAATAGAAATGTTTCCTATAAGTTTATTACACTGAAGGGAGGAGCATTTGGGTGTGAAGAACATTACTAGTAAAGGCTGTTTGCTTGGGTTTCATCAAAACTTGCTTTTCCAAATGACTAGGCTGAGAAAGAAGAGCGGAAAGGGAAGCTCGTGGTTTATGGAAATCAAGATTAAGAAATTCAGCTCAAACATTAATGCAACTCTTGTTGGAACTGAAGCAGCAACGATACCTCCATTCAAGAAATAGAATCCTCACTAGAGAAACCCTCCCGTGCTTAAATTTTTTTTGTTCTTACTAGTTTAGTTAGTTTATATCCCGAAAAGAATTGAAGAAGCACAAACCCTGATCTGCAAATCGCCTAGATTTACGAAGACACGAGTAATAAGAAACACTAATACAGCAGATAAAATATACCATTTGGAAACAAAAAATGAAAGCTTGTTCATCTGTTGATCACGGTGTCGGACTATTGCCAGAAACCATTTTTAATTTGTTGAGTCCAAATTAAGCTGAATTAGTTGACGACAAACCATTTCTGTTACAAGGAGGGAAAGAGTTACATCACGAAGAACAACAAGAAGAAGACTATTTCCAGAAGCCAAAAGACACAGAAGATGCAAAAAGATTAAAGAGTAGAAGAAAAAATAAAGAAAAAAAAGAAGCGAATACAACTCGGAGAAGAGAAGAAGATCCATGATGATCATGATTCATGGCAATGTAACACTAAATTTTCTGACATTTTCTGATTCATCAAGAAGCCTATTTTCACCCGAATGGAAGCTTGGAAGTTAAATAGAAGCCGGGATTTCATCAAAATGGCGGGCGGCCAGCTGAATTTGCAGCCCATGGTCCATCCACGGGCAACTGACAATTAGGCATATTGAGAGGCAAATTGAAGAAAGGAAGGCCGGAAGATGGATCCGGAAAGGGGTTGTTGCCGCCGTGAAGAAGCCCGCCTCCTCCGGATGCCTGCGACACGGGCGGCTGAATCTGCAGCTGATCCTCGTCTTCCAACGGCAGCCTCTCATAAGCAACGTTAGTAAACGACGCCGCAATCACAATCACCGGCCCAGCCGCCACCAGCTCGCCCACCACGTTCCCTCCCACCACCTGGCCCTGTCCTCCAGCCAGAAACACCGTCAAGCTCGTGGCCCCCGGCGGCGCCGGCGGGGGCAAGAACGATCCAGACAACGACAGAATCTCGAATCTCCCATGTAGGGCAACCACAGCGCCAGGCGACGCCGGCTGCCTCAAACTCACGTTCGTCACCGTCCCGCTGCCGCTCAGTATGCAGATCCCGCGCTGCCGGCGGCGGGCGTACGTCGCCACGCAGTCGAAGACGTCGCAGCCATTGCCGACCTCCAGAATATGAGCTCGGAGGGTGTTTGCACTCTCTCTAGTGATAATAACGGGCGGCTTTGGCTTGTTCTTGGATCCGGGAGGCCGACCTCTGGGGCGGCGAGCAACGAGATCGCCGGAGCAGGCGTTGGTGGCGACGAGCTCAAGGCCTTGGTGGTCGTCGGAAAACTGGTCCAGATTCCGACCCTTATTTTCATCATCGTCATGATCGGGATGTCTCAGGAGGTGCAAATCCGAGCGGTGGAGCTGATGAATGTAATGAGAAGCAGTGCCTAAATCCAAGCCAGCCATAAACACAACAGCATCAAAAGGAACAGAAACACAAGCAACAGAAAACAAGGAAAATATAAAAAATGGAACAAGCCGAGATTTAAAACTGTTTGTAGTTTGTTTATTTTAGGAAGTAGTGGGTGGGGGGAGGAATATATAAAAAGATGTATAAAAAATATATAGAGAAAAAGAGAGCTCTGGAACTCGAACCCTGGCAAGATAAATTTGAATATAGAGAGAGAGAGAGAGAGATTAGGAATAGGAAGAAAGAAAACAATGGTGAGGTTTTGAGTGCAAAGACGTAGAGACAGACAGGGAAGTAACTGGGAAGGAGGTGGAGGAGATGGAGATGGGAGAACTTGGGGAGACAAAATACTCAAAGAAATGCAGTTATTTCTCTCACACCCCCAAAAGTTTTAATACCCCCATAAAATATTATCTACTTGAATTTTTTTTTTATTATTATTTACTTATTCTTCCCCCTCAACTTCTTGTTTCCTCTTGCTTCTTTCTTTTTTAGAGAGAGAGAGAGAGAGAGAGAGCGCGTGGAAGAATTGACCACCATTATTGAGGTCTAGCTCCTATGGCAATTTGGAATGAGCACTCCATAATCCCTTATGGATAATTATTTTCATAGTAATTTAGTTTTTTTCTTTTTACTAACAAGAAGTCAAAAATTCGTAAGTTATTTTCTTATCCATTTTGTGGAAGAAAGCAAAGAATAAACATTATATAGTTTATCTTCATTAATTACATTAAGAGTGTGTTTAATAGCATAAAAAAATATTATATCAAAAGAATTAAATTTCATCTTTAGTGTTTGATACATTATATTTTTTATGAAATTAAATTTTATGGTATAATCATTAAAGTATGTTTTTTTTTTCTTTTTCTTAAAAAAATTTATCTAGGGAGAAATAATTTTTATTTTTTATACAAGTTAAAAAATACTTTTCTTTCTAACTAATGTTATCAAATACACTCTAACATTTGTTGACTTGTTGAGAAGAGAAATCAATATATGTACATAGGGCACTGCTATGTTGCCCATCGTCAGGAAACATAGTAGTTGTCCGACTGAGAGAGAGGGGGGTGAGCCCCATGCATATGACGTGGGCCCCACATGCATGTGACCTACCCCCTCTCTCTCAGTCGGGCAACTGTTAGGGTAAATCATACTAATTGTCATAAAATTTTGGTGTTCTTTTCAATTTGATCACTAAATTTCAATTCCTTATAAAGTGATAACAAAATTTTAAAATGTTTTACAATATGGTCACTAAAGTGATTTTTTGATGGTTTCTACTCAAAATTACTGACGTGGCGATGATGTGGCCATTGCCACGTCAACAATTTTGGCAAAAAATTATTCAAAAATCATTTTAGTGACCATATTGCAAAATATTTTAAAGTTTTGTTATCACTTTATAAGAAATTAAAGTTTAGTGATCAAATTAAAAAGAATACCTAAGTTTTATGACCTTTGGTGTGATTTACCCGCAACTATTATGTTGCCTGACGATGAACAACATAATAGTTGCCTATGTACACATCTATTTTTTAATTATTCTTACTTGCATATATCATTATAGATGAATTTAGTGACAAGAACAACTGATAGACATGTGTGAGGTCTCATATTAAAACGTTATATAGAGATTAAATCATAATTTATTTAAAAATAAGATAGGTTGAGATTCACATCTCTCAGGATTAGTAGAACACAAGTTCTGACATTTGAATTAATAAAAAATAAGAATAATAAAATATAATAAATAAATATTATCTTAAATAAAATATAGATGATTAAAAAAAATAAAAATATTTACAGAAAGTATAATTAATTTTGGCTTCAAAAAAGAAAAAAAAGTCGGTTGAATGGTGGCTCCTAAGTCCTAAGGCGCGTGGGACATGATTAGTATCATGCGACTGCAAACCTAGGTGAAATTAATTAATATACAAATCAAGTGAAAGAAACCTAGATGGATGAGTATTCGTGGTTGGGGTTAGCCTGCCAATTGCTTGTTTTTTTTTGTTGTCCTTTTTGAGGTTTGGAGTCTGGACTGCGGTGGTGGGACCGGGCTATATAGCTAATACTCATTGATGGTTTAAAATTTGGGAAATTTGACCAAACTTAATCATCATTAATTAAACTAGGTTTGGGTGATGGAAACGTGAGGGATCGAAGGGCAACTGTAATTTTTATTATAATAATAATAATAATAATAATGAGATAAGAAATCAAAACGAGAGGATTAACGGGCAAGTGGGAGAGATGGTGGAGCGAGCGGCGGGCGGCGGGCCCTCTCTTTGTCTTCTCTTAATTCCAATCTTCTAATTCCTCCGCCTCTTCCAGCGGCAGAAGGCGGTTCTCTCTTCTCTTTCTCCCTCTGCCCTTCCGTTCTCATTGACTAAGCCGTCCTTCCTTGACTGCCAGCCTCGTGCTTTGCGGGTCCATATATCGCCTTCAATTTTCATTCTTCCACCGATGTCCTTTTGGACAATGCTACGTGTATATTGAGATTTATACATAACTTTATATATATAATAAAATAATAAAAATACCTCTTTTTCAAATCACTTTCACAACGCCTTCCGTCTTGAGAAATTCATTGCCACCATCACCCCATACCACTGCCGTTGCCCCTACGTTGCTGTTGTCACTCCCGCTAGCATCCCATCTCATACTACCATCGCTCCCACCCACCAACCACATCGTCTTTGCCCCGACCCATTGTCGTCCCCACTAGCCACTATCGTTGACATTTTCGAGATTAGAGAACTTCATCGCGACCATGAATGAAGCCCAAGATCGAACTTCATTTGATCAAGTCCGATTGAACTTCATCAAGGGAGTAACTCTCTATGGGAATGAAATCTGATCAGACTTCATTAGAGTAAGTCTCCATAGATGAAGTATGATCGAATTTCATGGGAGTAAGTCTCCATCGGATGAAGTTCGATCATCTCTATTGTTTTCGACGCCATTGACGTAAACATTGGTCTAAACTAGGTAAGGTTCACCGATGGACTCAAAATCGAACTCGTTGTGACTTAGACCGTCCAATAACATCTGTCCATATCAAACAATAAAACTCAAAGTAAAAAAAATAAAAAAATCTATAGCTAGATATACAGAGAAGTCCTAGAAATGCAAGATGATGTTGACTTGAAGTTAATGAAAAAGCAAAGAATTTAATGTTTCATAGATAAAACAATGGTGGACAAATTATATTTTTGTGTTTTTTGAAACGTAAATGATAGAATATTGAAGTTATAATTTAACAGTGAGGGGTAGAAAATACTTTAATCACTCATTGTTTTCTAATAGCGGTTGTTGGCGGTAGAGGGGGCGATGACGGTGCGGTGGTGGACACAAGGTGACGACTGTCAGTTGTTGTTTAAGACACTCATGGGAAAGGGAGAGAGAGAAGAAAAGAGGCAACCATGGGAAATGAAAGGAAAGCAATTGCAGGTGTGGATATTTTTGTCATTTTGACGTCTTTTAATCATCCTTTTGGTCATCCATTATGTACACAGAGCCGGCTCAACGGCATTAGGGGCCTTAGGCAAAAAAAATTCTCGAGGCCTTTTTTAAGAGTATTAATTTTTTGTAAAAAAAATAAATCATATACCTTCTTATGAGAAAATTTCAGTAAATTAAAAAAGATTAAAATTCAATCAATTATAAAATACGATAATCTCTTATCGATAATGAATTTTTAATTAAAATATAAAGTCTCATAGATCAAAAAGAGAAAACCAAACAATCTATTACAATAAATAAAGAAAGAACAAAACTAATTTTTTTTAAAACTCTAAGAAAATTGATACAAGTCGAGCAAAAAATTATAAATTCCTAATTTTTCTATAGAAAGAAACAAAACGAAACATTAAATTCATAGCATTAAAAAGATAAAATTCACTAATAAAGAATAAATTTTAATTCTACAAATATGTATTATTTCTGCAGAATCTAAAGCACGCAAGGGAAAAAGAAAGGGTAGTGAGAGAAGAGGGAGAAGTGAAAATGGGTTTAGTGGTGAGATTATGGGAAATTGGGAATTGTGAAGTGTAAAAACAACTGTACAAAAATTGGGCAGAGAGTCTCTGTGAGAGAGATAGAGGGAGAGGGGAAGGGAAGTGAACTGGAACAATAAGATTTTTTTATAGATTTAGTGTTTTATATTTAATTATTTTTAATAAAATATTTATTATTAAAAATATAAATATATATAAATTATAAAATTTTTCAATTAGGGGCCTATCAAAAATTGGGGCCCTAGGCTGCCGCCTATTTTGCCTTATACTTGGGCCGGCTCTGTATGTACAAGTAGTACTTTCCTATCCTTTTATGTAATTTTTGATTTGTATTGCACTAATATTTATATTCGAACCTATTGT
Organism: Diospyros kaki; assembly: GCA_036245055.1. NCBI lineage: Eukaryota > Viridiplantae > Streptophyta > Magnoliopsida > Ericales > Ebenaceae > Diospyros > Diospyros kaki. Next base: position 34,407,855 of record BSEG01000007.1, read on the forward strand.
TCAAGGACTAAAAGTTGATATGGTTAGCTAAAAGTTTTAAGTCTTTTAGTGAATGACTTCAATTTATTCATTGTAGTTTGATTGATTTCTCGATTATTCAAATTATGAGTTAATTTATTGATCACAGCCCTTTAATTAGTAAGATTTCACCCAAAACATGTAATTAAATAGCTTGACAAATCATGCATTTATTTTTCACAAAATAATATATAATTTTTAAATTTGGTGTAAATATATATTTTATTTTTAAAATTGCAGTACCATGGGGATAAAATTTTCTAGAAGTTCTATTTAAACGAACATTCCTCAAACATTCCCTCACAAAATTGTCTTGATCAAGAGGTATTGCAATTTACACAAGCCCATCAGCATTGAAAATTCATATATTATGTATTTAGACTCTCTCTCTCTCTCTCTCTCTCTCAAGCCATTTTATCATGGGACTTGGGGAAATATTTCAATTTTTTATATTATATTATGTGTATATATCATGCACATGGAAAATAGACTTCAGTCGGTAAACGGTACCCCACTTGTTTTAATTGTCCACAAAGTAGAATAAGACTATATATCTTTATCCCATGAGGTGAACATGGCCTGCAAATAGTGAGGAAGAGTCCTATTATTCAAATCTAAGCAATCATGCGTGTGTGTGTATACCAAGACCTGAAAAGATCCTTAGTTGAGGCCAGAGTAGGAATAATTTTCACTTAAAAACAAGCACACAAGATTGGCAGTATATATACATGCAAGTTTATTCAGGGAAATATACATATATCGACTGGTTCTTGTTTGATGCAAATGCTAGCTAGCTAGTTTTCCAGAAACAGTAATATCATTATTTTTGAGAAAAATATTAAATATGTTACTAATTATGTTCTAACTAACTAAATCTTTGTTTCTTAGCGGATACGTTGGACATTTTTGGAAACCAAGACATGCTAAATGTTGTCCCGTTGTGGGGATCAAGTGAACCGATCATGATTTCCATTCATATTTAATTTCCTGAAAAAGAAAATATACATCTTTTTGATCATATATCTCTCCCTTGTTTATTTATTTTAGACGTAGGTAGAACAATTTGTTTAGGGCGGATGGTTGTACCAAAGAGTGTAAATAATTACGTATTTGATGGGTTGACAACTCAATTCTGTTTTTCATGAGATATTATTTATTGTGGTTCGACATGTATTCAATAGCGATTGTATAGACTTAATAAATGTTTTATTTATGAGTTATATAATCAGGGGTGGATACAGGCAGTTGGGTTGGGTTGAGTTGAGCAAAATTAGGGATAAGCTGGGCAAAATTGAGAGTGGACTACTAGTTAAAGATTAAAAAAATTATACTATAAATTTAAATTTTATTGTGAGCTCACTAATAAATTTGCCCCCTATATAATTCATGTTCTAGCTCCACTCTTTAGGAAGAATTTTAGAAAGTAGATTTGTCTTTTGTCCACATGCATGGCCTCCTCCTCCAACCCTCCTTGACTACCAAAGTCCAGATTGTTGGTCGTCTCCTCTTCTCCCTTCCCTCTCACGCGGTATCCCTCGCTCTTTCCTATTTCATCTCGCCCCTCTTCCTTCTTGCAATACTTTCACCTTCCAACATCCTTGTTTCATCTTATCTCGTATCCCTTTTAGGCACGCTTCACCTTTCAATCTCTTTATCATTATTTTATATATTGTTTCCAAATAAAATGTTTAGTTGAGTAACTTTAACCTAAACCCCATATGCTAATTTCTTTTGTCTCTTCAATATTAAAAGTCGCTAAAATCACACACATACATGCATATTTGGAGATATAATCTTATGTAGGATAAATAACTAGTGAAAACCAATATAATTAATAATTTCATGTCAAAACATTAATCTCTTTATAGAAGCAATCGAATTGTTACATGTTATCAAAGTACCAGTTATCTATTGGATTAAGTATCATGTTGTCGAGGTAATATAATAATTTTCAAATTAGACAAGCCCTTCTACGTTTAGAAACAAGTTAGTATTTCGATGACAAACAGTTTATTAACAGCTAACTAAAACTGCAAGTTCCTGATTATAACAAAAAGAAAAGGGCAAATTAAAGGATCCATATATAATCAATATTTTCATAGTAATTACAACAAATTAAGAGCAAAAGATAGAATATATGAAAAGTCAGTGGTAAAAAAGGAGATGAAAATGGAGATTTGGTGATGGATGAGATTCATTCAAAGCTGAGAGAGAGAGAGAGAGAGAGAGAGAGAGAGAGTGAAGATTTAGGGAAGGCGGATCGCAAAGGTCAAATCGGGTTGCAGACGGGGTTTGAATAAATGGGTGTCCTTGTCGTATATGTGTCAGGCTCAGGGGTTTAGGTATTAGGTGGCTATATATATATATATATATGCATGTATTTAGGGTTTGTTTGATTGAGAGTTTGAAAGGGACAAGGCTTGGCAGAAATTCCTCGTCTCCTCCTCCTCCAGGTGGTGAAGAAGGAACAGATTAAGGCGCTTCCTCCTGCTGCAATTCCTCGCTAGTTATCATAACGACGGTGACGGCGGATTTGGTAGGCCTTCGTCTTTGACCATCCCACCCACGTCAACCCACTGCTTTGCTTACATATGCACACACGAAACATGTAGGGACCCAACGAACGCACCCTGCCATTTCCTAAATTTGGTTTTACTTTTCAATAAATTGATTATTCGACACATAATTTACGACTTTAAGAATACGTACAGATATTAATCGAAATGACTAATGAGACAATAGCATAACAACTAAATGGGTGATACGTTGATCAGTCAAAGGAAGGTATCGTTGTTATGTCTAATGGGGACGTAACGTTATGAGCAGCAGGAGGAGGAGGAGGAGGAGGCGGCCCCCGTGGCATTAAAGTCGAAGAAGCCGGTGAAGTTGGAAAGAGAGAATTTAGGAGGCTGAGGGGCCACGTGCGGACACCAAGTCAAATCACCCGCACCGTATGGCCGGGTGTGGGCCACTCACTTTGTCTGTTTGATTTCGTCGGGAATTGGTGCTCTCCCTAATTGGCTTTTGTTTGCTCGCCTGCAACTGGATGCCACCGGTTTTGCAAGCAGGGGGAATTAACCTGCCTCACCTTCTGCCTGTCCAATCCAACCCCCTTTGTTTCTTGTCCCTCCCTCCCTCCATCAAATCCCTAATTAATTCCCTCTTTCCATCACTTCCTTTTCTATCTCAACTTGCATAAATTAAATTATATTTTTAATTATTACATGTAATAATAAAAGTGTAATAAATGCTTATTTAGGAACTTAAATTTAGGTTTTGATTCAATTGTAACATAATGATGATTAATGTTAAAGGTGGCAAATAAGTGGAATTGACCAAACAACGAATAAACTTGTTTAGAATTTTTTCTAAGTTTAAATTTGAGTTGAGGTCAAAATATTGAGACCCCAAATGATTTATTTAGGCCGTGTTTTTTTATTTTATAATTTTTAGTTTTGATTTTTAATTTTTTTAAATTTTTTATTTTGATAGTCTATTTTAAAAAAATTAGAAACATGTTCTCTTTTATTATTTTAAAAAATTATTTTTCAAAAAAAAAACGTATTCTCTTTGAAATTTTAAAAATAATTTTTTAATAATATTTTATTTAATAAATTTGATTGTTCAGTAAATTAAAAATATTTAATGTAAATATATTATTAAAAAAATATATACATTTTAAAATTAATAAATTTTGTAATATTTTTTTCATTATAATAATAAAATACAAATAAATAAATAAATAAATAAATGTGTTTTGAGTTTAGAGTTTGTTTTAGATGAAAATACTCAAAATAATTTTTTGTTGTTTTGAGTTTTCTTTATAATTTTTTTTTGTTTTCAAAAATGCATTTTTAAAAACAGTAAAAAGAACGCGTTTTTATTATTTTAGAAAATCGAAAACTAAAAATGATTTAAAAACAACAAAGAGAACGTAACATTAGAGTTTTGTTAAGTTTAGGCTACATCCTAACTTATTTATATTAAATGAGTTTTAAGCAAAATTTAAAAGGCCCTTTTAAAAATTTAAAATTTAAATTTAAAACTCACCTTAACCCCAATTTGAAGCTAAAAAGCTACACATTATTTAAGAACCAGCCCCAAATTAGCTTGTGAAGCTAGATCCTTTATTCTTCAACACCATTTGGTGTTTTTTGCCCACTTAGAAACTCGAGTAAGAAAATGTCATTCCTTAGATGTTTCTAAATCCATTTTGTCAAGGTGGTCTTGGGCTATGAATTATGCCTATTGTTCTGACGCCGCATTTAGTTTGGTTTTTGTAACGCCCCACTTTTTCCAAGCGTGCGTTAATTCGAGATTTCGAGAAAATTTAAATCAAACACCACGTAATTACCTCGATGGCCATATTTTCCTCGTTTCCCGACAATCTCGATCGTACCTTCTTAGTATAACAACATTCAATAAATAACTAAGACAGGTATCATCAATCACATCAGCGGAAGCAAGATCGAAACCTCAATATATACATATCACTGACAATTTCTTTTACAATAACTGAATCGATGTTTCACATGAAAATACATTACATAATCTCTTGAACATTGAAGTCAAAGATAGGACCTATGAAAACCAAACGTAACTGCTACATCCTGACGGCATTCTTCCTCTTGACGCCACTGCTTTCACCTGGAACGTTTGAATATTCCAGGGACATAGTCCAAATTAGATGCTGAATCATCTAAGTGAGAGTTCAAAAACGTTTTCATGAATGTATGCAGAAATCATGTACACAAAATCGATAAATCTCATCATGCACCAGCCTAAAGAGAATCCCACACAGCATTTAACCCTAACCGGGAAAAACGCAATCTCTCTAAAGGCGACACAACCAAATCGACCCATTGGCAAACCGGTCCTGCTTAAGAGGGACAACCTCGACACATGAACCCAGGAACCACCCCGCGGTCATTGTCAGGCTTTACGCTCCCACTCAAGCATTCCAAAACATAACCCTAGCCCCGAGAGTGTCACAACAGCACTGTCCTTGGGATCGACGTCACCTAGGCATTAATGCTACTGCTCAAAGGATCCTGGGGTGGTGTCCACTCGCAGCCCCGCCACTTGGGTCCCGTAGGGTGAAGTCCGTCTCAGCCCCGTCCCAAGTCATCACCAAACATTAATCCTAGGTACGCATCCCCGAGTACTGCCACTCTGGGCCACGTCACAGGTCAACAACCCACATACCACAAAAACGAGCCAATGGTCGAAAAATCATAACATGCATCACTTAAACTCATAACATGCATCATCAATACTTAAATCATCGTTTAATGCACATGTAAGCAATCATTTAGACAATTCATCACAAAACCGAGCATGGAAACCATTTACATGTCATTTGAAATCTTTTGGGTAGAATCATTCACAGAAATCAATGTTTGGAGAAGAACTTCTCACAGTGAAACCATTCATATGCTATTTGAAATCTTTCGGGCCGAACAACTCACAGTAATCAATTTTTAGAGAAGAACTACTCACCTTTACACGGCTTTTCGATCGCCAGGAGCGGTCAGCCTCGATTTGCGTGCCTGCCTCGATCTGCGTGCCTGGCCTCGTTTCTCGCACGTGACGCTCTTGTACCTCAACCTCGAGCTTCTACGATACCTTAGTCATCACGTTGTTCAAAATTATATCAATATCTATTTTCTCAATTTTTCCATAATTTCCTCCTATTTTCTTTATATTTCTCTTCAAAAATTCTAATAAATACCTACTCAATATTTTTCCTTGATTTTTCTTCATAATAATTCATAAATATTAAATTCCTATCTCCCAAAAATTTCTAAGGATTTTCTAATTCCCTTTCCTATTTTTCCTAAGCCTTATTCACTTTGAAAATTACAAAATAACCATTTCCTAAAACAATTTTCTAAATTTTATTGCACCATAAATAATAAAATAATTTTCTAAACATAATAAAAAAAATTCGAAATTACCTGACCCTTCACGCGCCCTCACGCGCGGCGCGTGGGTGGCCTCGTTTGAACTGGCGCGTGCCAGCCACGCGCCAGTCGTCTTCAACCTTAGGCCGGTCACCGGCCGGAGCTCCGATGGCCAAACTTCGGGTGCCGCCTGGAAGCCCTCTTCAAGTCGATCGTAATGCCACCAGTTCCAGGCCGAAAGGCCACCGGAAAGTCGATTAAAAATCGACTTACAGGTCGGCGGCGACGGTCCGCCTCCAACCCCTCGGCCGAGCTCGAAACTCCCTCAAATCTCCACCAAAACGCTTCAAACCACTCCCAAAATGACCCTCACCTCTTGGAGACCAAAAGCCCTCTATCAAACCTCCAAAAATCATTCGAGAATGGGCTCGATTTGGTGCTTCTTCCTCGGCCGAACCCTCGGCTATTTATAGCCAAAATCGACCCCCACGTGGCTCGATCTCCGGCCAATGCTTTCCCCTCACGCCACCAGGACACCCTAGGCCACCCCCTTGACAAGACTTGACGGCCAAATGGCCGGATTTTCCGGCCAAATCGTGCGGCCAGATTTGCTTCTCTGTGCAATTTTCTGAAAATTGCACTTTAGCCCCCTGAAGTTTTCTTTTTGCATTTTGGCCCCTTTTCTCAAGCCCATGATCTTTCTAACACTTTCACTAAGACCCTTAAGGTTAATAATTCTCATTTCACCCTTGAAACATTCGAAAATTTGCTGTTTAGACCTCCCTCGGCATTTTTAGAAAATTACACTTTGGCCCGACTGATTTATTTGACCTCAAATCCACTCGATTCAACCCGAAACCACTTAAGGGTTGTTCTACACATCGAATACTATTCCCTGAAACCCTCCGTTGACATTTTGGATGTTGTTCACAGCGATTCGGTAATACGACCTAAACGGGCAGCTGTATTTTGCTGTACCGAAAACTGTTCCCGATCTTCTTTCTTTCATCACTAAAAATCATAATTTTAATTGATTGTCGATACTATACCATTTTCTCGGGAAATATCGGGTCCGAGGTACTCCCGTTGGCTAATTTGGTCGCCCAAAACTAGGTTAGTGTGCCCTAAAGTCTCATTTTTCTCAAAATTCCAATTTTGCCCTTTATCAAATATCATTTTATCTTCAAAATTTTTCTCGGGTGTTACAGTTTTGACCCGACCCAATTGTTGGTGGAGGATGTTTATGGTTTTGATCAATTTTTACACCTTCAATGTACTCGTTCTATGGATCAGTTGATTTTTTTCTTGACTTGTGTTTTCCCCACTATGAGGAGTTAACCCAACATAGGTTATGGCATTGTCTACACTCTTTGGTGTCCTTGGTTCATCTCTCCCCTTCTCCCATTGGGTTTTCCTCAGGGATTTCAATGTCCGTAGCCATGTTTTTGAGATGTGTAACGGCAACCTTACCATCTTTAATGGCATGGCTCGTTTTGTGAAATTTTTGTCTCGTTCATCCCTTCAAGATCTTTCCTTCCAAGGTCTCGTCCTTACTTGGAATAACAAATGTTTTGGGATGGATTGCATATATCGTAAGCTTGATATGATCCTTGTCAATGATGGTTGGATGGCTTACTTTGGTGATAATTGTGCCCTCTTTTTCTTTGTACTTCTAGCCATAGCCATATGGTTTTTGATCTTCAAGGAAATTGTAACAAGTTTGGTGGTTGTTTTCATTTTAATAATCACCTGAGCATTATCTTTTCCTCCATATTATCCAGTCCTATTGGGAGTAGGATTGTGATGGTTGGCATATGTATCGTCTCGTTTCGAAGCTTAATTGTGTTAAGCAAGGTCTAAAATCTCTAAATAATAGCTATGGCCATGACATCTCTAAGGTTGTTTTCTTTCGTGATTAGCTTTAGGAAGTGTAATGCCTTCTTCAGGACTCTCTTGATGATGTCTCTCTAAGACAAAGGGAAATGTCTTTAATATGTCTCTATTCCGATGCCTTAGTCCATGAGAGAGAGTTCTTTAGGCTTCGTGCTTATATTAGATGGGTTGGGGAGGGAGACTGTTGCTCTCGGTTCTTCTTCCAACAAATGTTATATAATTGAAACTATCACTATATTTATAGTCTTACTCGTGAGGATGGTTCTCGCGCTTTATCAGAGGACAAAGTGTCTCAGGTGTTTCTCTCTTATTTCCTTGCTATCTTAGGTCTTGGATTTCATGCTTTTTCCTTATCTTCGAATGAGGTTTTTAGGTATGTGGAGCATTCTCTTTTGCTTGATTGTTGTCCTGAGCTTATTAAGGATGTCACTTTCGAGAAAGTTTACCTCGCTTTGTTCTTTATGGGTGATGGTAAAGCCCCTAGCCTTGATGGTTTCATTGTTAAATTTTTTCGTCAAGCTTGAGACGTGGTCGGTCCTGACTTTATAGTGGGCATTTGTAATTTCTTTCAATCAAGTCAATTATTTGGCAAAGTGAATGCTACTATTATTAGTCTTATCCCTAAGGTCCATCATCCTGAGTATCATAGTCAGTTTAGGCCCGTATCCAGCTATAATGTAATCTACAAGGTCATTTCTAAGATTTTCGCTAACCGCCTCAAACTCGTTTTATCTCATCTAGTGGATGGATCTCTGAAAGTGTTCGTGCCTAGGCATTCCATTGGGGATAATATTTTGTTAGCCCAAGAGCTCTTCCATTGTTACAATCTCCGGCGTGGTCCCCCCAATGTGCTTGAAAGTTTACTTAAGTAAGGCCTATGATTGTGAATTGGGAGTTTTTGTTTTTGGTTATTCGACTTATGAATTTTCCTCCGTGTTTCTGTTCGTGGATTGGAGCTTGTGTCACCTCCCCTATGTATTTGGTAAAGATTAGCGGCATCTTCATGGTTTTTTTCATGGAAGGCGTGGTCTTCACCAAAGGATCCCTTGTCGCCTGATTTGTTTGTTCTTGTCATGCAAATCCTTCATGGTATCGTGAGGTATTGCTCCCATGTGGATGACTTTTAGTATCATTGGAAGTGTGATGAGTTAGGCTTAGCCATGCTCATGTTTGTCAATGACCTCTTACTCTTCTCTCATGGGGATAGAGAGTTTGCCAAAGTTCTAAAACATTGCTTAAACGGCTTTGCTAAATTGTCTTATTTGCACTCTAACCCTTTAAAAATCTATTGTTTTGTTTGTTGTTCCTTCCTGGATCTGTGTACAAAACTGGTTATGGAATTCGACTTTCGTCTGAGTTTCTTGCATATTCTCTACTTAGGTGTTTCTCTTATTTCTACGAAGCTCTCATACAATAATTGTCGTCTGATTCTTGATTGGCTGCATTCCATGGTGGATTCTTAGCGTGGTTGCCTTTTATCCTTTGCTACTAGATTCTAGCTTGGTCAATCAGTGCTCTCCACTATTCATGTCTATTGGCCATTTATCTTCATTCTCCCAAAAAATGTCCTCAAAGAGCTTGAGCAAATGGTTTGTGCTTTCTTATGTAGTGGCTTGGACTTATCCCTTCATAAGGCCAAAGTGGCTAGGCTTGACATTTGTTGTCCTAAAGATCAAGGTGGCTTGGGTCTTCGTCCCTTGTTCTTATGGAATCAAGCCCTTGGTTGGAATCAACCCCTTATTTTTACCTTTGGTACTAGCGTAAGCTTCTCCAACTTAGGGGTAAGGTTCATTGGTTCTTTAGGTGGTATATAATAGGCAATGGCTAGATAGTCTTTATGTGGCATGATCACTGGCATCCAGCATCCCTTAGGGGTGCTTGTTGATTATTTTTCTCGGCAACTTCCTGGTCAGTTATCTCTCATCTACTGCTAAGGTCTCTTACATTATTGTGCAAAGAGCTTGGTGCTAGCTAGCTTGAGTTAGGCCCTTCTGAGGTTCTTCAACTCTTTTTCTTCTCAATGCTAGGCTTGCCCCAAATCTTTTGCCCTGATCACCCTCGGTGGCTCCCAATTTCTGATGGTGTTTTCTCAGTGAAATCCGTGTTATGGGCCTTACAAACTCGGCGCAATAAGGTCTCATAGTATCTTCTTGTTTGGCATGGGTCGGGTGTTCCCTCTTATGATTTTATTTTTTGGCTTGCTATTAGGGAGCACTTGTCCACTCTAGATCGTCTCAATCTTTATTTGCTTTTCCCCAACCGATGTTATCTTTGTCAGGCTGCTCTAGAGTGCCACAACCATTTGTTCTTTTATTGTTCATTCTTTTGGCAGGTCGTCTCTCATCTTAGATGTCAAGTAAAGTTTGCTTGGTTTTGGTGATATTGGTCCAATGGGATTTTCTGGGCTACTCATAGATGGCATGGCAAGTCGCCATGGACGATGGCAGCTCGGCTTACCATTCAACCTGCTGTTTATTTTATCTGGCGTGAGCGTAATAACTGTTACTTTAGGGACAATATGCGCCCTTCCTCTCAACTTGCCTTTTATATCCAAACCTATGTTTGGACTCGTTTGGCTTTAATGCACTTCTCTTGTTCATTACAAAGTAGGGCCTTTACCTATTCTTGGTGTTTACCGCCTTCTTATTTGTGCTACTTCAATTGTCATTTTATTTTTTCAGATGCTACTGATCTTTTAGCTATGAAATTGGTGTGTTTGCAGGTCTGGCTAAATTCTCCCTTTGTTTTTTCCTTTTTTCTTGGGATTGCCTCAAGCTACTGCTTGCTTATGTTTTAGCCTCCTCCTTTTGTTCTCTTCTCTATGGTTTGGCTGGAGCTTTCCATGAGGGGAGTTTATGGCTCTATTTCTCTCCCTAGCGCTCATCTCATGCTCTCGAGCACCAATGTGCATTGGGCTAGTTGTTGTTGTTCTCTCATATTAATTTTTTTGGTCTTGCTAGTTTTCGTTTCGCTTAGCCTTGCATTTTTTGAGGTTGTTTTATGTTTTTACTTTTTTATCTTTTCTTGTGAGTGTTGTCTTGTTTCTTATTTCTTAGCGGGATATGCGCTCATTTGCTCTTGTGAACATTTGTGGGCTTTTCCCTATTAATAAATTTTATTTATAAAAAAAAAAAATAGTTTGTGAGAATGCATATAATTGATCACGAACCAGCCCCAAACAAGCTTTTGAGCAAACTTAGTGCACGTACAAGTTGAATATCTTGATAAACTTGACTCATTTAGTATTCAAATTTAAATTTATTTATTTATTTAGTAAAATAACCAAATCGAGTTTCTATTCTGGCTGCTCCCCTAATCAATTTGTTTTTGTTTGGAAAAAAAAGTTGCTGAGGTGTAATATATATATATATATATATATGAGTTGACGAGCTAAATGGATTAATATCATGATATTATTCTATGATTTGTATTTTTTTTTTGGCTTGCTAAGTCTATGAGTTTGTTTTTACTTTATGTTGTTTACATGGGTCCTCGTACGTACCATAAAATAATTTCTGCCGTCTTCCCTCTTGTTTTATCCCCCGAACACAATTAAGGGATGCTTTAAAAATGTTTTTAAAACTAAAGTTATGTTGCTTGGTTTGTTTTACCTTAATTTATGGGTAAAAGAGTCTCAAATAATCACATTAAACATCTTGCACTTTATAATATAACTAAATTCCATTTTCAAGTTTTTAATGGTGGTAACAAATCCCTAAGCACCCATTCGTGGGTGCATCTAATAAACAACAAAAAGTATTCTCTGAAAAAAAATAATGATAACAAAACATATACAATTAAGTGAATCTTTTGGTTCGTATTTTATAAATGTGACTGATTGTCACATCCATATAATTAACTAATAGGTCACACTGTTTACATTGAGTGTGTTACTGGACTTTTGACTGTTTATGTATTTTTGGTGGGGTTTAAAATGAATCGATGGAGCATCTTTTTTTTCTATCGTGACATATGGGTTTGTCCCAAGGCTCTTTTGGATATATTTGTGTAATGTTCAGGCAATTTAGAGGGAGTTTGGGTGATAGTTAATTTGTTACTCTGTTTTATGGATAATAATTTAGCTGGAACGAAATAGATTTGTCTCTAATGAAAGGGTAATTCTTAATCTTGATCTTCTACTCTTATTAGTGATTATATATGACTAGCTTTTTGGGTTAATGCTTCGGGTTCTTCTTTCCTATATATATGGAGTTGGTCAGCTCCTCTATAATATTGGGATAAATTGTATTAGATGATTGCCTTCTTTGTTAATTCTTTGGATTTCTCACTATAAACTTTAAAGATCTAATATATTTTCAATTTATTATAAAAAGAAGTTAGTGTTCTGAAAATTAGACTAGTACATTGAATTAACATAGACAAAGATTTACAATTTAATAGTGAGAGTCAAATCAATATGTATTTTTATTAAATAAAATAAATATGTATTGGTTAAAATTATGATATAAAAACTTTAAAAAAATTTAAATTTATCAAATAAAAGATTATAAATTTAAATGTGTATTAAGTAACATTAATTATCCTATAATTTAAAAAAAATCATAATAATATTAACACAAATTTGTGATGAAAATAAAATAAAGATCACGATTAAATTAATATTTAAATTATAAATCAAAACTTAACAAGAAATTATCCATATATTATCAAAATAATATATAACATTCAAATATATAGTTGATGCCAAATTTTTTTTAAAATTTCAAATTATTATTATACTTTTAATATTTAAAATAAAAGATAAAAATAAAAATTTTAAAATAGTCTTAACTGGCTTAACTAGATTAATTTAGTTGATTAACCAGACTATGTAAAAAACTAATATATTCTTTGAGTTGGTTCTTGATTTAACAGATCCAATACACGTAATCAATTCGGTCTAGTTCTCATAACACTATATATTTATAAATATTAGATTAATTAAGGATAAGCTTTATTCAATTATAATTTTCAAATGAAATTAATAAAATTAAGTTTTTTGTTTTTTAAGCTAAAAATCAGGCACAAGACTCCGTAAAAAAACAACCCAAAAGAACATGCATTGAGACAAATTCAGCGAAGGGCTCTGACAAGCTTATAGATGAAGCAAAACAAACAGCTAAGGGCATCTCCAACCCTTTATCCCAAATTGGGATAATTTTTATCCCAAATTTGGGGTAAGACCCAATTCCTCTCCAACTCAAAGGAATATTTTATTCTTTTTTTCTTTATTTTTGGATTCTAAACATTCTTTTATAATGTAAATTATTTACTTATTTATTATATATCAATTTAAATTATTACCTAAAAATTACATAATTAACTAAAAAAATTTAATTATCAATAATGTTAAAAAATAAAAACATTACATTAAACATATAAGTAAATAAAAATGTAAAAATATAATTTATTATTATTATTTAAATATTATTAATACTAATAATAAGTAAATAAAAATATAAAAATATATAAAAGTGGGATACAAAAGAAATTAAATTTTGTTATAATTAAAATGGGAGGACAAAATAGGAATAAACATATTATCCCAAATTTGAGGTCAAAGAACACTGCAACCCTAAATTTGGGGTGATACTATTCACAATCCCAAATTTGAGATAGGATTTGAAAGTGAGTTGGAGTAAGTTTTAACTCTCAAATTTGAGGTTGGGTTGGAGATGGTCTAAGCACTAACCCTATGCACGAGGAAGGAGCTCACCATAAACAAACGATCGAGCTAGACGACAACCTAATTGAAATGGAGAGAAAGAGTGCAGACAATGGCATCAAGTATCAACTACCCCTAACCAATTCCTTGTCAAGAACAGTACATGTACTACTACTAACTTAGGCCAAAGATCCCAAGAGCCAAACCCCGTGACACAGCTGAATACTACTACTAGTACTATTGGTGGCCCCCACTCTCCTCCAAAAGGAAAAAAAAAAAAAAGACATTGGGCCCATCTATTAAAGATTGATGGGCTGAAATTTCTTATCTGAAATCTGTGGTTAAAGTTGGATGTTGATTCAAAATAAGTCATCATTTCAGGAGACCAAAGAATACGATCATCATACTAACGTAATAGTGAGATTTGTAGTCTCCTAACTCTGTGGTAAAGTCAAAATCAATCATAAATAAAAAAATATATCATTTAGTACTATTTGAGGCCCTTTTTCCCCTCAAAGGAAAAAAAAAAAAGAATAAAAAACTTTGAGACCATCAATTAAAGATGACTTGAAATCTCTAGTCTTAAATGTGTGGTCAAAGTTAGATCTTGATTCAAAACAAGTTATTATTTCAAGAGATCAAAGAATACCATGATCAAACTAAAGTAACAGTGAGACTTGTAGTCTCCTAACTTGGTGGTGAAGTCAAAATCAATCATAAATAAAAAAAAATATGATTTAGTGTGATTTTTTATGTTAAATTTTAAATTTGAACTAAATAAATCAGATTTTGATATTTTATTTTACAAAAATATCATTCAGTTTTAGGTTATTAACAAAATTGCCCCTACTATAAAACTAGGTTGGTGTTTGTCACAATAATTGAACGTCTTAATTTTTTTTAAAACTTTTTTCTTAACATTGATTTTTCAAAATAAAATTCCATTTTTTTGATTAAATTTTGTTTTGCATTTCCTATCTCTTATTAAAAAAGATATATATAGTAAAAAATGAACTTATTTATTTAATGATAATAATATTTAATCACACTTTTTAAAATCAATATTGATAGTAATTATTTGTTTCTATCTTTTTCGTAACTGTAATGTCATTCTATGATATTGATATATATATGCACACGTAACAAATTAACCTTGATCCAAAAAAAAGTAATAATAATAATAAAAATAAATTAACCATCCATTACTTGCATGTGCTATGCACCTAAAACCCCGCTTGTATAAAAAATTATAACTTCTAAAAGTTATCATATTTTATATCAATATAATTAAAATAGGTAATGGTTATGCTTCAATAAATATAGATAATGTGTATTGTTTTTAGTTTTAAAATAATTTTATTAGTTGATAATAAATATTATAAAATATGAAATATTATCATCAATTAATAAAATTATTTTGAAATTAAAAACAATTCACTATATCTAAAAACAAGATGCATTATTAAAATTAACCATTTCCCTTAAAACAGCATTACCCATTGAAATAATACCATTAAAATTACAAATGAATAGAGTACGTAGTTTGCAAGGGTTTCAAGCTTGCCTCGTTATACACTTGTTCAAACTTGTTTTGTTTAATTAAATAATGAAGTTTAAATTTGGTTTTAAGCTCGATATTGTATATCCAATTTATTCTTTTAAGTAGATAATTAGAGTCAAATATAATTGTTATATGCAAAAATAAATAAATGTCTTGAAATGTAATATTATGCGTATTTAAATAATTTAATACATGACTCTAATAATAATAAATTAATGCTAAATGTACGTATCATAAGGTAGTATTTGTTAATTAAAATATAAATAAAAAAAAGTGAGATATGAAACGTATTTCAAATACAAATATTTTTTATTATATTTGTTAAATTTATCTTGCGATCATTGGAAAAGAAGTCACGTGACTTTTTATTTGAGTTTTTTTAGATAAATTTATCTCTTCCCCCTCTAGATAAATTTATCTTGATCCTTTTAGATAAGAGAAAATGATGCATGTATCATCCAGTGTATTTCAAAAAAATTAACAAACAATTTGATAATAATTTTGAAATGCGTCTCAACCTTATTGTAACTATTCCATATGCTAGTCTAAAAAATATTTTAATTTTATCTTGATACAATGTTACCTTACTCATTTTAACAAACACTATCTAAATAAATAGGATGGATATGTTAGTCTTCTTTCTCATATATGTGCCCTATTCACATGCCTGTCTAATTGTACCGGTAATTATTATTAGAGATATATAATACAAATATTTAGAGATATTTATTAATATTTGTCTTTATTTAACTCTAATTAATTATAAAACAAATCTTTTCTTATAATGTTAGTAATTAAGTAAATCGAGTTTGAGCTTTGGGGTGCTTGACTCATTTCATTTCTTGAAAAAAATTGTTTAAACACTCAATCATAAACATGTTTATAAGCTTATTTAAGATTCACTCTAAAATAACGTGCATTTTCTTACCATTAAAGTTTTTTTGTTCATATTATTTATAATGTTTTAAAATTAAGTTCATAAATTCCAATATAAATGAACTTGAAATAAAATATATTGTTGTTAATATACAATAATGAATTTAGTTATTGAAAAACGTTATCGTCGACCTGTTTGAATCTGCAAGGAAGAAAATGGTTAGAGGGCATGGAAGAGTCTCCATGTGAACATTCCGATACTTAAATCAAACACTGAATAAAACAAAAGCTCAAGAGCAGTATTCACATCAGTATCAGATACGTACTTTTTTTGGAATAAGGTTATGCCTATTTACAGAAAAATATGGAGTGATGTAAAGTATAACAAAATTAGGATTCTTGTAAATAATGCTTATCTTGATTGATCTTAATCTGGGTAGAACTATGATTGTTATAGATTACATCTATCTCTTAGATAATGTTTATTTTACCTTTTTTGAGGATAATTATTTATCCTTTTCCTAGAAAGATTTTTATCTTTCGGAGTTATCAAGTTTACCCATCGTGTGGGTTCCTCCCTTGGCAAAATATTTTGGCTATGTACCAAATTTCCTGTGCACCCTACTGGACGGTGGGACTGCAAACTAAGCCTACGACTAAGGCCGCGAGCCGCAATCATGGGCCATGGCAGCATAACCATGAGCCGTGATCATGGGCCGTGGGCCGAGGCACGATCGCAGGCAGAGATTATGGGGCGTGGGCTATGGTGTAATACTCGAGAAATTCTAAAAGACTCAAGGGTAATTTATCTTGAGGCAAAAATGAAATTTAAGGATAAATTGAGGGTATAAGGGTAATTTATTACTGTATGATAACTGAATCGACTGCAGGGAGTGTCCTAGAGCCGAGATGCGAAAGGAAAATGATATGGCTGTGATGAGTATTTCGAGACATGATTTATGGTATAGAAAGAAATGAGATTGGGAACGATTTTTGGTATAGCTAAAATATAGCTGCCAATTAGGCTACAATACCGAATTGTTATAGACGACTTTCGGGAACTCAACCGAAACTTGAGGGGGCTTCGGTTTTTCATGAGGAACAACCCTTCAGAGGTTTCAAGAAGAAACGAGAGGGTTTAGGGGCAAAACAAAGATTTGGACCTAAGTGTAGTTTTTCGAAATTGTCAGAGGGAGGCCGAAACAACGTTTTCTTGAAATCTTCGGGGGTTAAATGAATGTTTTAGGACTTGAGAGTCTTAATGGCAATTATGAAAAGTTGAGGGGTTTTATAAAATGGGTCAAAGGAAGAAAGTCAAAATTTTAGGGGTCAAAGTGTAATTTCAAGAAAAAGCTCCAAAGCATCCATGGCCGACCAACCTTCCAATCATCGAAATCAGTCATGGGAGACCCAAAGCAGGGCTGGGGGGCCTCTGGGCAAGGTCAAGACAAACTTCTTGGCCAACAAATGGCCAAAATAGCGTCAAAATCAGGCCAACTTTCGGCCGAAAGTGGCCGAAATTTTAGCCACTGAAATGGCAAGATTGGAGCTCTTTCAGTGGATTTTGGACTTGTTAAGGGCAAGAGGGGGCATTAGAGGCCTTGAATGAAGCGAGATCCGTCGTTTAGGGGCTCGAAATCGCCTATAAATAAAGGTATTTAGAGATACTGAAATATAGAAGAAATTTAAACTCTTAGATCCAAGAGTTTGTGAATAAATTCGGAGAAACGGATAAGGGGCTTTTGTCGTCCATATCCTAAGTTTCATTTCTGTGTAATTTGAGACATTTTGATTGAGAGATGAGTGAGATCTAAAGGCTCGTCAAAAAAACGAGCTTCATCAGAAAACGAGCTTGTGTAGTACGAAAATGGCTTGATTTGAGTGATTTTATGGTATTATCTTGTAGAGGGCAAAAAGACGAAGCCATAGGTTCAAACGGAGGTCAATCAGAGGTCGGATGAAGGAGATATGGCCATTAAATCAGAGGCGTCACGTGCTGGTCGGAATCTGGAGGAAGAAAATGATCGACGTGTGTGGGACACGCGCCAGCTGGGGCCCGTGACTGGAGGCCCATGGAGAAACTTGTATGGGCTAGTGAGGGAGCGTCCGAGCTCCAAAAATTCTAAAAAAAATTGCTAAATTCCTCTAAAATCGAGATCTAGGTTCTGTAAAAAAAGATTTTGATTTAGAGTTCTTAATGTGTAAGCACCCCCGCCCGGATATCCCCGTCACCCAGACTATCCGAACGGGAGCACTTACGGAAGGGGAAAAATAATGAGACACAAGACCAGCACCACCCTAGCATGTATACAAAAAAAATGAGAGCAACGAAAGCGAAGCTAAACACATGCATGCACTACGGGTACCCCGCTAGCACAGCGGTCACAAGATAAATAAAAGAATACAAACTCATGTGCCGACAGACAAAAGACTCGAGGAATGACCTGGTACAGTAAAAATAATAGAGTAAATCATACTCTACCATTAGAGTTGATAGGGATTAACGGGACTGCCTGTACACCATACCAACTTTGCTGCTAAAGGCTGACTCCCTTGCTCGGACCCACGCTGGCACTACCTGGAATGATGGAAAGCAAAGTGAGTCGAGAGACTCAGCAAGCATGAAGAAAAGAAAGGCTGAAGGCTGAACCTAGCTAGAAAACTCTCCCCAAAATAAACCCCCAGATACACATAAGTCATGAGACGCTACAACACAATAGAAGAGTGTAATAAAAGCACATATTGGTCCTTGGGGCCCACACAAGACACACGGCACCCAAGTCCCCTACCAACCTGCCGCTGCCCTGAAAGGCAACAAATATCTCCTCAAGCCTGCGCGCGTGATCCCGGGCCGGTACTCCCGTCGCCCGTCTCAGTCGGTACTCCCGACAACCGAGCCATAGGCTCTCTCGGAACGGTACTCCCGTCCGAGAACTAAATACTACCAGTATCCGTACAATGCACATAAAAATGCAATGGCGTAGTGAGCATCAACGTGATACAAGGCGCCCATACATCCAGGCATCAGGCCATGCTCCGCCCACATAGTAAACCACACGACATGCATATGCTCGCGCTGGATGCAACCTAACCAGGCTAGAATGTCCGTGTCCAAGCATACTCAATAAATGGATATCCCAACATGCATCCCGTACCCATGTACATATCAAATCATGAACAGTAATACAATGCATCTACTCATGCAGTAAATCACATACCGGCAGAGCTAGTCAGCAGTGCCCGGCACCGGTCAACAGTCAGTGACTAGAAGTATCCGCCTGACGGTCCACTTCAGGGCCGTACAATAGGCTACCACAACATCACCAAACAGTCGACCCCTGCCCCACTGCTCAATTGCTCTAACCAAATCATAAATAAATATGAGAAAAACCGTAAATGAAACCCGCGCAACTAGGAACCTAGTTCCCTAGACTGGGTTCAGCATCATTCCGAAAGGAATGGGGGCGGTACAAACCCCCGTAGGCACTCAACAAACGAAATTATAGAAACCTCGGATTTAATTTAAATTAAAACAAATGAATAATAATTCAACAAACAAGGGTAGGTGCCGAATTAAAGTGAGGGAGGTGATGAAATACAGGAAATCACGGGGTCTTTCACGGGAATTAAAGATCAGGAAAAGAGGGTTGGGAGCTTGCCTTTACACGGCCGTTTCTGACCTTTCTTACGCTCCCGCTGCGAAGTAAAACGTTTCCCTAGCAATTAATAAAACCATGGCTCGCATTAATTAAACCTAACCGTGTAATATAAATAATTTAGCCATCTAAAATCCCACGTAGACGCACCACAATAAAATCTGAACGAGTTCTATTTTTATTTTAAATTAAATCACGCTAAATAAATTCTCGAAACCAGTTTAATAAATTAAATTTAAATCAAACGACTCAAAATCGCATAATTAATAAACGGGCCGAAACAGACGAATGGAGGGTATAAAATACGAGAAATCACAAGGTTTTTCACGGGAATTAATGAATACGAGGAAAGAATTAGGAACTTGCCTGAAACCAGCTGATTCCGACCTCACTCGAGCTCCCGATGCAAATTAAATCATTTCCTAGCAAATAACACAATCGAGACTCAAATTAATCGCGTAAAATTTATAATTTAAACATATCAGGCTTCTATTAATTTTTACCCACATACCTGATTACTTCCCATGACGAAAAATCCCAAAATTCTATTATTTTTTTCCTTATTTTCTTCTTTTCCTTTCTTCTTCTTTTTCTTCCTGCAACCCGCGCACAGCACCTGCGCGTTCCAGCAACCAGCCGCTGCCGGCCTCCGTTGCCGCCTCCGCGCGCCACCGAGCGTCACCGCGCGCCACCGCACACCTGCTGGCCGCTGCTGCTCGCGTCGCTCTGCCCCCGCTGCTGCTGCCGCGTCGCTGCCATGGCCGAACAAAGCTCGGCCAGACCCTCTCCCTGCAACGCATCTCTATCTCTCTCTCTCTCTCTCTCTCTCGATCACTCCCTTCCTCTCAGCCGAGCTTCCATGGCTGAAGCTACATCAAGCCTCCCTCCTTCTCTGCTCACTCTCCTCTGGTTTCTCCATTCGACTTCGACCAGAAGCTTTAAGAAGCTTCAATGAGAGATAAAACAAAATATCAATTTTTTTTTTTATGCTCAGCTCACGCACCGCCATTCCTTTTAATTAAATCAATTTCATTTAAACTAAATTAATTTTCATTTACTCTTTTGTTTTTTTTTTTTTTGGGATATTACATAATGCCTCAACTCTACCATCAAAGAGTCTCGTTTTGTGTTAAAACGCACCATTCGGGTAAGTCCAGTATTTTTTCCTTGAAGTAGATAACATATGATGAATTTTTGTAAAGATAGATTTGAGAAAATAGTCTCGATGTATTTATTGAGATTTTTAAAAGGAAAAATGAGAGAAAATGAAGGAAAATAGGAGAAAATGAAATTTTGAGATATTTAGTAATAAAATATCATTTTTATGGTTGAGGTGATCAAGATGACGTGATTGGTGCTACTTTTGAGAATTGACATGAGAATTGAGGCCAGGCACGCATATCGAGGCGGTGCGTGCCTTTTGAGGTGTGTTGATCCCTTGGACAAAGGTGAGTTGTCCTATCCCATATGGTATGATTGTTTATTATGCATGACATTTATGAAAGATATGATTCATTTTGTCATATTGCATGGAAAGTCGTAATAATTGTATGACACGATATTATTGTCATATTTATATTTGTGCATGGGAATGGGATGTCGCCCCAGAGTGTAGCCGTAATTCTTCTAGGGTAATGATAGAATAACGTTAGGCTTATCTTGCGGAGGTTCGAGATTTGCCTAGGATTCCGTGCCGGGCTTGTGGGCCTGAGAAGTTACATTAAGGGCAAATGTTGTTCATGTTATTGCATCATGCATCCATATATATGTTTTAAACTCTTACTAGAAGTTTCATCTTCTAATGGGTTATGCCTCTGGAACATTCAACGTTCCTGTTGAGACTTGCAGTTTAGGTAAGGAGCAGGTTGAGATATGATGGTACGTGATGGAGTGACCGATGGATTTAGTAGGAAGTTTCAGAAATTTGTCTATTCGGATACGTTTTAGCTTATGTTTTAATGAGTTGAGATATAACAATGTATTTATGTATTTCTGTATTGAGGATATAATGTTAATGTATGGTACGGATTCTGATATTGCTATAAAATGAAATTGATTATGTACTATATCAGGTTTCGATTTTAAACTTCTGCATTTATAATGATTACCTGCCTTAGCTTTTTGATTATTACTTTAGTATGCCGAGAAGGTAGATCGGGATTGTCGGGAACTGATTATATTAAAAAAAAAAAAAATTCTTGAAATTCTTAAATTATTTAACGCTCAGAAAAAGTGGGGTGTTACACATAGCTTCATGGCCATGAGCCACAATCATTGGTCGTGGACCCAGGCACGACCACGGGCTATGGTAATGCCGGCCAAGATCATGGGGCATGGGCTGTGGCTTCATGGCCATGAGTTGTATTATGGGTTCCGGGTCAAGGCACGGTTGTAGGCTATTATTCGGCCATGTTTCTCTAAATTAATTTGTGTTGCGATAATCTTCTCATTTTGTTAATTAATTTTCCTTTTATTTTGTCATTTTAAGCTATGGCGTGTCAAAACTCAAAATATTCAAGAAGTATTTAAATTTGTGTAATATAAATGTCAAATTTGACAAAATTTTAAAAAACAAAATTGAAACCTTACTTTTAAGCCTAAGTAAAAACCTCAAGTCTAGAAAGTTGCAAATAAATGAACCTAGCTTAGTAGTCTTTGTTAATCGGGGCAATGGGAAGTGATTACACTGCACGTATCTGAGGCACATCCCATCATCTAAGGCATCTTAAATTTCCTAGGTAAGGGCACATTCATGATAGCTAACGTGAAGGGGATTCTCTTTCCATACTGCTTATTAGGTGAGCAACAACTTTTTTTGCTCAAGAACCCTCTTGATCATCTTTTCCATGTTTGTTGTTTCACAAACATTGACTGTCGATGGTTCCTTAATTTCATCAATTTTCTATACCACACCTCTACAGAGAGGTTGTTCCTCGTTTGTAGATGTACTTTCAACATCTTCCAGATATTTTTTGTTTGAGAATTCATCTGGGTACCATTGTGTTTCTTTGGTGCTGTTTCCTTTTCCTCTCCATGTATTTGGGAAACAAAAGGATCTAGAGTACGAGTTTTTTGGGAGGTGGTATGATGGGACTGATCCCCGTGCTGTTTAGGTGTAGTCTCTGAACTCTCTTCTTGTCCATCTATTTGGTGGTTTTGTCTGGTTGTAAACTTCCTCAAATTTGATGGTAGAACCATTTAGGGGGCCATATTTTTTAGCAGGTAAATGGCTTTTCCTAATGCTTGTATTCCTTCCTTTATGTTGGTGTTGTAGAACTTCGTATTCTGTTTATGGCACCATGAAAAAGGTACGCCTTGAGATATCAACAAATTCTACAGTACGAGGCCCTTATTGGCTCTAAAAGTAAGATTTAGGTTGATTCTGGGAGAGAAATCCAAAATGATTTTTAGGCAGTATCCCATACTAACCTTGGGGATAAACTCCCAGTGATATTGAAGGGTAAAAACCATGCCGACTGCCTACCCGTAGAACATTTAGCGGAGCTTGAGGATGTATACTTAGCTGGTTTTGAAGAGGAGTCCCAAGCTGTTCTTGGAAAAAAATCATCTGGTACCATGGGGGAGGAGCCATCTAGTGATCCAAGAGAGGAATAGTCTGATGTCTCAAGAAATGAGTAGTCTGGTGCCTTAGGGGAAGAACCGTATGATGCTCCAGATGAGGAGCTGTCTGGTGCCCTGAGGGGGGAGTCTTTTGGTGCTCCCAAGGAAGAACTGTCTTGTGCCTTGGGAGATGAGTCGTCTAGTTCCCTAAGAGAGCATCCATCTAGTGCTTAAGAGGAGGAGTTGTCTGGTGCACTGGGGGATGAGCTGGTTGGTGTTTCTATGGCTCTAGTGATTCCACCTTTATTTCGTCTTGTTTTTTCTATTGATTAGTAGTACTTCTAGTTCGCACCATTGTAGACAAATTAATTAGCTTTTTGTACGAATTCTCATAGACGACGCCAATTGTTTTTGCCAAGATACAACAATGAATTTAGTTCTTGGGAAACGTTGTCGTCTAACTGCTTGAGTCTGTAAGGAAGAAAACTGTCAGAGGGCATGGAAGGGTCCTTGTGTGAACACACTCTGATATTTAAGTCAAATATTGAAGATGATAAAAACCCAATAGTAGTATTCACACTAGTATCAGAGACATACTTATTTTGGAATTAGGGTCTGTCTATTTATAGAAAACTATGGAGTCATCTAAAGTGTAACAGAATTAGAATTCTTGTAAATAATGCTTATCTTGATTGATCTTTGTTTAGTTAGAACTTGGATTGTTGTAGATTACATTTATCTCTTATATAATGTTTATTTTATCTTTTTTTAGGATAATTATTGATCCTTTTCTTGGAAGAATTTGTATTTTTTGGAGTTATCAATTTTATGCGTTGTGTGAGTCCATCCCTTACATGGGAAAATATTTTGGCAGTGCAATAAGTTTCCTATGCACCCTACTAGACGGTGGGACTGCGAACTAAGCCTATGACTAAGGCCACGTGCCGCAATCATGGGCCATGGGGGCACAACCACAAATCGTGATTATTGGTCGCGAGCCTAGATCATGGGCCATGGATTGTGGCGTCATGACCACGAGTCGCGATCATTGGCTGTGGGTCGAGGCATAGCCACGAGCCATGACAAGGCCACGAGCCGAGATCATGGGTCGTGGCTTCATGGCCACAAGCCATGGGCCTTTATTTGGCTATGTTCCTCTAAATTAATTTGTGTTGCGATAATCTTCTCTTTTTGTTAATTTTTCTTTTATTTTGTCATTTTAAGCTATGGTATATCAAAACTTAAAATATTCGAGAAGTATTTAAATTTGTGTAATATAAATAAGTTAAATTTGAATGAAAATCCAAACCTGACAATTTTAAATAACAAAATTGGAACCCTACTTTTAAGCCTGAGTAAAAACCTCAAGTCTAGAAAGTAGCAAATAAATGAGCCTAGTAGTCTTTGTCAATCGGGGCAGTGGGAAGCGATTGCACTGCACGCATCGGAAACGGCAAGAGACTAACGGCGCCCACAAGATTGACTACTGATTCCCCCCATTGAAGCATATGTTGAAATCTGTACATGTCCTTTCCTGCCCATGGAACGGAAAGAAAGAACGCAGAAAGTCCCAAAACTGCACGAGGAGAGGGTCAAAGAGCCTTCGGAACGACAAAGAAGCCGACATCAAAGACGCAGTCCCATTCAAGACCTCTGTTTGCCAAACCAAACGCTACCAAATTGCAGCAACAGGGTTGACTGAAGACCCGCCCACGGCCCACCTACTCCGCCCTTCGTTTCTACATCCATATATACGTGTCTCCTTTCACATCGCTTTCCAGCAGCAACTTTGCATAGCGCTCTCTATCGGTCCTTGCTTGTTTCTTTTTTTTTTTTTAATTAAAAGATAAATACGTATAAATGATGAAAATAACTATACATATGCACTGGGAATACTCAACACTAATAGATGATGGAACATGCTAACCCATAACTAAGGCTTCATAATAGGATAAAATATAAGAATATAAAAATAAAAAACCCTTTGTATATATATGTTTTAATCTTATAAATAATGAAATTCATTGATGGCGATTGACCGTAAAAAATGTGACAGTTCCTCGCTATTTATATGTGATAAACAACACAAGCAAATGCAATTTTCTTGACTTTGCTTCGCCAAAATGACCATCAAGCTTCGTTTTGAGCCATTTTAAACCACTAACCAATAATGACATGGATCTTAGTATTGCTATCCAAGATTTAATATTCCCCCAAATCACTAAACTGACCAGACAATCAAAGAAAAGAAGTTGCATCGATTCATCAAAAGCACCACATATGCCATAGCTTATGTTTATGCCCAAAAAGAGTAATCTATCTTTAGTGAGGAGCTTAGCTTTCATATCAAGCCATAGAATGGAAGCATGCTTAGGGAGGATTGTCGAGTTCCTAACAACATTAGCCCACACTTTCTTCAAACTTTTCGATCGAAAATAATCATAGACTTAAGAAAGGCAAAATGCACCTCTTTGTTCCTAAGAGGAGAACTTCTAAATTGCCGCCAACATAGACCCCTCAGACTGGCATAAAAAGTCTCTTAAAAAAAAATATTCGTTTAAGCAACGGTGAGTCCCATTTTCTAAGGTACCATCTCCAAATCGAGCCTTCATTAAGATAAATATGGTTGATCCACCTAACCAACAATAAGTCCTTTTTATGGTAAAAGTTTCATAAGGCTTTGATTAGGAGGACCGAATTCCATCTATTTAAATCCTTCAAACCAAGACCACATTCCAATTTATGCAAGTAGATATCCTTCCATGAAACCAGGGAATAACTCCAGTTTCACCGAAAACCTCTACATATCCGAATAATCTTATCAATAACAATGGCAGGGATAGACAACACCAATAACCAAAAACTCTCCACCCCTTGAAGGATAGATCGAATTAGCTCAATCCTAGCTGCATAAGACATAGAGGCACATTTCCACACATTTATGTAAGCAACAAATTTATCAATTATAGGAGCATAGTGAATGACTCTTAATCTTTCAGTAGCTAAAGGAATGCCCAAGTAGCGAAATGACATGAGCCTTGCTTACGACCCCCCAAACCAGTAGTATACATGTTTGATTTAAGCTTGTTAACACATAAGCCCAACTTAGCCTCAAAGTTAGCCAAACACTCCCTGACAATCTTAATAGAAGTAAAATCTCCTCTAGCCATCAACATTAAATCATTGGAAAAACTAAATGGTTGCATGTTTCTTTTCTTTGTACAGGTAGGGGTGATTTCATAAAATGTTTGATATTGTCACTGTGTTATAATCTCATTGCTTTAATTAATATAGTATTATAGTTTAAAATATTATTTGCAATTATGTATTTAGGTTGTAAATATAAAAAAGTTAACAATTAACGCTCTACAAATTTTAAAATTAATATTCACATTATCTTTTATTATATATTCTTATACATACATTACAAAAACGATACGATATGTATTGTATGACTTGGAGGATGTGCAGTACACGAAAAATTTATATTATATAATTATTATATAAGAAATTTCATTTATATAATACACCTTTTATATCATGTACACACACTATTTACATTTATATAAGGTACTGATAAATTTAAGAACTATAAAGTTTCCCTTAAATTTAATAGAAGTATGTGAACAAATTAAGAGGTATGGCTATAATTTGAAGTAAGTTAAAAGTCAAGTTAGTCTTCACCAATCAATCTTATGAGATAATAAGAGTAAATTATAAAATCATCTTAAAGTTTCACATAATGACAAGATTTCTTGTCTTTAAAAATTAAGATAAAAATAATTATTTTACCTGTATAATTTTTTTCTCCTCTTTCCCCTCTCCCCTTTTCTTCCTTCTCTCAATCATTTTTAATAAAATTAAAAAAAAAATCATTAACTACCAATTGGCCACTAATGGTCGTTGCATTGCTAGTTGTTCCCATGCATGATGGAGAGAGGGAGAGGGAGAAAGCGAGAAGAAGGGAAAGATGGAGAAAGGTAGGGAAGAAGGAGAGAGGGAGAGAGAAATCATTGGCAGTCGCTGAACAATTGATGTCCGAGAGAGGAGAAAGAGAAACAGGAGAGGGAAAGGAGAGGAAAAAAGAGAGTATAGATAAAAGACAAGGGAGGAAAAGTAATTTAAATATATAAATAAAACGTTCAGTTTATCTGATTCGTTAATAATAAAGGAAATTTATGTTATTTCAAGAAAAAAAAAATTGTTAGTGACTTTTCACTAAATTTAAAGAATGTCGTGAGAAATTTATCTAATTGTTCATCTCTATTAAAGTATCCTTTTGTAATACTATAGACCTTATCCGATTTGTCACAATGAGTCGAACATAAAATTTGTCAAACAAACCGACCCTGTTTTGTTGGCTTGCCCATCAACTTGGTCGTGTTGATGAATGTTTTGATTTAAAATGAAAAAAGTCAGCAGAAATGACATAACTTTATGCAAGTCCGTGGTCTTGACTAAATAATTAAGGAAGCTAGTAAGTGGGTGGTAGTTGGCTTTGGAGTAACACCCAACGAATAGAGCAAGTGAACCAACTTGACCTTTGTTCACGGGCTTCAGTGAGCAAAAGAAGGCGCACGCCCGCCAACGGTGCCATCAACTATTACACATATAATATTAGTTAAATGGTTTACTCGCTAGCTAGCTCAGCTCTTCTCCAGAGAGCATTGCACTGTGTATTAGCTGTAACATGGATATAAACAATCATTACATATATATTGTATTTTTATGCTTATTTGTGATCCCTCCTGGGGTTTACACCTCACTCTCACGGAAATATTATTAGAACACTTTAATTTTATATTTTTGATGATATTGTGTATTGAACACCTTGTATTGTGTATTATTTTAATGGCATTTACATTACGATAAGAAGCAAAACTAACCTCAAATGACAGACACCTAATGTATTTGTGCTGGCTTTTCAATCAAATTATAAGGAATTGAGAAAGCAAACTATAATTATAATTGAGGCGAATATGTTTGTACACGTGATATGGAAGTTCAATTAGTTTGGTATGTCTTGTACATCAATTATCTCCAAACACGCTGATAACTAAGCAACACCAATTATAAACAGGTATGGACAAGACTAAGACTCCCAATCACCCGCTAATTACCACCATCTTGGCAGAATTATAGCGTGCATGATACTCGTTGAAAAATTAGAGGTTTAATTGATAAGTCAGCAAGAAATGAGTGAAGCCCAATGCAGGTAGAAAAAGGTTTGTCTTTCTAGCTCCAGAGGTGTTATTTTTTCAGCTTTTGTTTAGATTGTTCATCTCTAACCTTTCCTTGGTTAGGCAATCTCCTCTTGCATTAGCTAACTTATATAATTGAAGGGCCTCCTTAAAACACTCCGATATGGTTCTTCACTACAGTTGTAAGCTAAGAAAAGAGAGCTCGGGCTACCAGTTCAACTTAGCATCAAGGCATCTTCGATTATATATCATGTTATAATTTCTTGAGAGTTGGCGCGCGGACACCATTATTGTTGAAATTCTTTTTTCTGGCCTTTGGGGAAAAAAAAAAAAAAAAAAAACCTTCTTAGGTAGAGAGGTCTTTGTTCATAATTACTCTTGAAAAACAGAAAAAAAAAAAAAAAACTATGATTTCTCAAACGTCACTCATTTATAAGTCTTGTGTTTACCAAGGAAAGATCCAGGTCTCTCTCTTTTCATGTTTCTTTAATGTCATACTACGTCTATCTATATCCCTCTCTCTTTCTTTCTATCTGAGCTTGGCACAAATGTCTACTGAACTTCAATAGTTGCCTAATTATTTATTTATTCATGCAAGGCACCTCATATATAGATTCTGTTTTCTATGTAATTACACGGATCATTTGTACCGCTATATCGCCATAGAGTTGAAGCAGTTAGTGTATCGTAGTCTTGATCATATTCATGCCAGAAAGAGAAAATGGGGAAGCAAGAAAAAAAGAAAGTAAAAAGAAGTTGTATTTGGAAAAAAATTTATTCGAGATCCTTCCGAAGACCGTAACCAAGAAAAATGAATGGATTCTACCCTGTTTTTCTTCCTTTGAAGATTAAGGTGCGAAATGTCGTAGGGAAGAATATTACAGTAGTTACAATTACATATATTTTTGTCTAAGTTGACTATATAACTCAAATAATGGAGGGGTCCCGGCCTGTGATTTGATTAATTCAAATTAGTGCTTTCCAAGACATGACCTACTTTGTCATCTTTTGCTATTGAAGAATTAATTAACAAATCTCTTCTTGATAATCTCAATGACAACGTACGCTTTCTTAATTAGACCAATGATATTGGATCTTCTGCCTTCGGACGCAAATTAAGTGGTTAATTATATATCTAAGACGTGCTTAAATCCGATAGTCTTGTATTAGTAATTAGTTAATTTTTGGACCATTTGCTCACAAGTAACTTAATTAACATATCTCACGACATAAGTCTAAGTGACGGACAAATGATACGTTAGATTAGTATCAGTAGATCACGATTTCGATATTTGACCTAAACAAGGGTTAAAGATCTACCTGTGATTTATCTCTTCTGTTGAAATTAAAGACACGAGTGACGAGGAACCGCATAAAAATAATAATCTCAAGTAACTTAATTAACATGCATATGAGACGCGTAAAAAATTAATTAAAAATTGTACTCAACATATATTAAGTAGTCCCTCTCTATCCATTGTGTTGAGATATAAATGACAAAATGTTTTGGCAGTAATACTAATATTTTATTAGTTACATACTTCATACATATATATATATATATTTCAAAGACTTGTTTAATATGGTATTCTTAACTGTATATAGAGGAGTTGTTTTTCTTAATATTCAAACATCTACGTTCTTTAATTTTATTGATATGCCCTTTCCTATAATGTTCATGAAAGGTTGATAAAACAAGAAAAAAAACCTCGGACATGTTCTTTCTAGTCCAATGATGAGCAATTCCTTGTTTCTTTCTGCGTACATAGACATTAATTCTTTAAACGATATTGTACTGCTAGGGAAGCTAAAAATTTAATTGATCTTGCTCTAAAAATGGGTGAACTATTGTATTTTTTATTCAGTTATAATAATATGATTTTAATGAAATTAAATTAATAAAATAATCTCTCTTTGACAAACAAATCATTTAACTGCGATTTAATTAATACACCCACTGGCATTAAAACAAATAGATGAAATCTTGATGCTTTTGGAAGTCCATTAATCCTTCTATATATTTATCATCATAATAAAAAAGTGGGTTGTATAGTAAAATCTTAACCGGATATGGTAAAATATTGAGTTTCCCTTTTAATAATCGTATTATAATAACTAATGAAAAATGATAAGTGACAAGCTTTGAAGATCAAAATATATGCATGAGTACGGAGGTATGATAATTAAGAAGTTTAGGCCACGTTTAGGTTTCCCAGGGCATGCGAAATCTGTTTCTATTTATATATACATATATACGTATATATCCTCATAAAATATTACTGCACAGCTGTTGTTCTTAATTTAGCTACAAGTTGATTTAATTATCAGAACATTTCTTAGTCAAATAAAAAATTCAATTAATTGCTTCCCTTTTTGGGACTTTAAAGCTATATATTTATAGTCTTCTCCATAGAAGTTATTGAGGATCTTCGAATTGCTATTGGGATCATAAACGTAGCTTCGATACTACTTCAATTGTTAGGTCAGTATTACATTTGTGCTAATCTACGTGGTTTTCTTTCTTATTTATATTCTTAATTAGTTATGTCTGATCAGATTCAACTAGCTAGCTAGAGACATTCTTTGGCATTGATCCACTTTTCAGCTAGAGCTAAGCAATGGCCTTTGTTGTGCTCTTATGTGTAAAGAGCTTTAAATCAATTATGAGCATTAGCCTTACAGATCCATCAAATCAGCTTTTTTAAAAATGATTATGCTAAAGCCATATTAAATTATGAACTACAATTGGTATTCAATGAATGGTGTTAAAACATTTCATTCCAAAGGGTCCTACACCTTATAAAGTAAATAATTTTGTAATAAAATAAATACTGAATAGATTCCTATGGTGTTTTAACTCTTAAACAACCCAAAAGAAAAAGTTAAAAGAACATTATGAGTGTCTATGTCTTAGCTACACTACAAATCCCATGGGATTGATAATGTCTTATCTTTTGTCCTGTTATTATCATATGCTAAAACATAGTTTATTAGTTCAAAAAATGATATATTATATGACATGTTTGGTTCTAAGGACAAGGGAACCGATCGATCGACTTTAATTGTCAACTTCTGTCTGCCCATCCAATGGCAATGCATTACTTTTTCCCCTCTCCTATTGTTTGAGATTCATATTTAAGTTCAAAAATTGTACTTTACCAACCATGAATTACAATAACAACACAGTAAATTTAATTTTATTAATTATGAATTTTATTTTATCAATCATATCATTTATACAGAATTCATGATATTTAGCCAAGATCCTTTACTAAAAGGGGAGTAAATGTGCTACTGCAGTTAGGGGTTAATAGTGCAGCTCTTTGAGTTGGGGATATTAATAGTGCTGTAATGTTTATTCATTTCACTAGCATATACAATAAAAGAATAATGATTTTTGGTCTATGTAACTTTTTAAAAGGGTAAATTTTTTCTCTTTATCTTTAAACAATTAAAATAAAAAAATTAATAAAAAAATTTTTAACTCTCAAACCATCAAATCAGATGACGACCCATTATCATTGTCCATAACACACGTAGTAATTTAGTTATTTTTTGGATTTTGGTTGTTTTATTTTTTTTATTTTATTTTGGTGGTAACTCAGGATATATCCTAATCTAAACTGTAAATGTTTTTTGATTTTATTTTATAATATTTTTACTTACAAAAAAAAAAAAAGAAAAAAAGGCAGTAATCCAGTTAAAGTATAGGTTTGGCTTGCATGTATAGGAAGAAATATGAAAGGATATTTGATTATTGTATATATATATATATATGTATATTTGAAATCCCTAAATATTTTACCCACATTTAAATGATTTGTGTTTGGTCTTTATCAATACATGCGAGGCACTCATGACACACATAGAATCATGAACATGTGTGGCTCAATTTATGATCATATGTAAATTCTAGTTAATTAGGAAAAGATTAGCTAGCCAAAATTTTAGCATTTCTTAATAAGAAATTAATTTCTGCCTAACATCATCCAACCCAAGAGTTAAAATTGAAATTTAATGAAGAAAAAGTATAAAGAAGGCCTAATCAAAAGATGGTAATGGGTAGCCTACTTAACCATTCCATTTACCCATTTGCATCCTTATTTAGCAATTCCAAAGTAAATCTTATATTGTTTAAATATAAATATTTTAAACTTATTTTAAGTTTAAAAACGTAATTGGAGCTTATGTTAGTAAATATTCAAATGAATTTTATTTACTCAAAATATGATTCTTCACATAATTACCTTGATCTTAAATAAACAAATAAATAAAACTGATTTATTGATCTGTTCTGACCCTTCAACTGTAAACTAATATTTTTAACCATTGCTTTTATTTTTCTTTAGATTTTCTCTTTTAGAAGAGCATGGCCTCTATATATATGCAAGTCCCAAATTGAATATTTTATCGGGTAATGAAAATTATATGACAAGTTTTCTGGTCGTATAAATAAATGAAATCTATGGGTGGAGTCCAAAAATTTATCGTACCATGCATGCACAAACAACAAGGAAAAGCAACCATCTAAATATCGACACGTGGATAGTTCAGGCCACGAGGCTCAGAGATCTATGGGGAGCACGTTGCCCGTTTTAATGAATGATTTTCATTTTCTCCAGATTTGAGATTTTATTCCTTCGCCGCTCCCACGTGACTCTCTCTGTGTTCCAACTGGCTGGACTCGGCTACAGAGAATCTCTTCCTATGGAATAACTGAACTGTCTGTCCAGTGTCCACGCCCACTGTTTTCAACTGGACTAAACCTACTTGGGCTCTAAACCTCTGGGCCTGGGCCGGGCAATCAATTCTGCAACTTCAGTTTGAAGTCTCAAAGGTGTTTTTGATTTTTTTTTTTTTTTGATCTAAGTGTAAATATTTATTAAATCTCTTATCTTGTGAAATTTCAGCTAAGCTTGGATTTTTATTAAACCAATATTATTATAACCAATAACTATATATTAATCATAATAATAGACCCCTTTACTTTTAGTTTATGAATTATGCATCATTCACATGTCATGTCACAATCCAATCTCAGACCAACAGTTTATAGAGGAGAGATCCTTCAATTTGTACATTTTAAGTGAGGATTTATGGTGCTCTAAGTAGCACCGGGGCCAAACCAAGAACCATTCTAAAGTGAGTGCAAGTAAGAAACTGTTTTTTAAACCAATTTAATTGGGTGAAATTAAAATGTGAGATTTCTAGTCACCCTATGTAAATTGAGAGTCTGATGAAATTCTTAATGTCAAACAATATCTAAGCATTATTAAAGCTTAAACCACCCTGACTTGCATGACAACGCGATTAATGTAAAGTGTTGCATAGCATTTTGTGTAATTAAAAACGTGAAATGAGAACCCAGCCCAGGTTAGTGTGTGCTGCATCTGCATGTGGGGTTGGTCTCTTTTGAGGTGAGGCTCCTTTCTTGAAAACAATGCACGAGAGCTGAGAGCTCCCCCGGTTGTTATTGTAATTATGGGGTTTTTATTGTAATTATTTTAATAAGAGAGGCAGTGATGAGACTAGAATAGTTTAAGAGGCACACCAGCAGTAGATAAAGGCAAAAGCAAGCCAGCCTAGTTATGTGAGCCGAAAGATGAGGCCTTTTATTTGTGTAGGCTAGAGGAGGCATCGCCAAGTTGGACGCTTGTGATTAGAGAGAGAGAGAGAGAGAGTGAGTGAGTGAGTGAGAAGCCGTGAGGGGAGAATGCTCCTTTTGTCATTAATTATGTCTCCCTCTCCGGCGTCTAACCCAAACCCTTTAAATAAATTAAAATACTTCTAACTATAAAATACCAAAACAAATGCTCCTTGCATGAGGTCAAAGTATCTCAAACAATTCCTGCTTTGCAGGCTCATGAATATAGGCTAATGGGCTCATCTCCAGTTAGCAGGGCGGGGCTGCATTGCATGGTGACACTGATTTCAGCACCAAGCCCAGTACTCTTTTAGCAGTCCGCAACACAAAATTAGAGTTCACAGGCGCGCGCGCGCGCACACATATATTGTGTTACAAGTAGCTTAGACCAATTCACAATGCTTTTATTAAAGCGAAAATTGCAATTATACCTTTTATGACTTGAGTTATTTTCATGAAAATCTTTTGTGGTTTAAAAATAATTCTGGACATCTTTATAGTTTAATTTTTTTTGTTAATATATATCCCTGTCATAAATGAGGTCAATTAAACCTTCATTAATTGAAATTAAACTTAATTAAATTAAAATTACACAAATTAAACTCTAATTAATGTTAAAGAAATCAAAACATACAAATAAAACAAAAACAAAAATAAAAATAGCTCTTGGGTCGACAACGAGTCTAGTTGCTAGATCCCATTAATGACGATGGGTTTCGATGACTAGACCCATTGTCGATTCACACTAATGGGTTTCAAGTAGTTGATGGAGAGAGAGAGAGAGAGAGAGAGATGGTGGAGCTAGGAGGTTGAGTGAAAAAAAATAAGACCGTTGTCGACATGGTACCCACTGTAGCCCTGCCACCTTGCTAGTAATGGCCCAACCCTCTTGTTGGAGAATAATCCCCTTCTAGTCACTAAGCTTAGCTATGACGTTACCTTCATCAAGGCAACAGATGGGCCCTTGTTACTGAAGATATCACCCATTGCAGGTTCTTCTCCTTTTGCAATCATTGCTACTCATTCGTTAGCAATGTATTATTCTTCTTCTCCTCCCCCTCTTCCTTCCTAGCAATTTCTATATCTCTTCTTCCTTCTCCTCTAGTCTCTTTCTGTTGAACTATCGCTAGGTTTGATTTTTGCAAATGGAATCGAACCCTAGTTCGATCTGCTGAAATTGAACCTAATAAAACCCTAATAATGTGAGTTCCACTTTTGCCACTTATGGTTATTGGAGCCATAGCCGTGAAATTAGTTGCTAGAGGGACAGTCGTAACCACTATAAGTAGAAGCCCTATTATTTTAGGATAATGTTACATGAACGAACGCAACGACAAACGAGTTGATAAACCCAGATTAAATGACAAATTTATCCTTTACTTTAATTACAAATCTACTCTCAATCAACCAAAAAATTGAAATCCCGCCCAACCCCTGTTTCTTCTTCATCTTTTCTCTCTTTCTACCCACCCAACACTTGTTTCTTCCTCACCTATTCTCTCTCCCTTTCTCCCACATGAGACTGTGTCTTCTCCGGCGTCCCATCGCACTAGCTCAACAGCGGCCTTTATGTCTTGGATTGACCCGAGCATCTCAAGGCCTACCGCACTGTTTTGTATACCGACAGCAACATCAAGAGGTCCGGCGAGCTCAGCAAGATATTCAACATCTCTACCGCCGACCCTAGCCAACATACACTCGCCCAACCCTCATGCCTCTCCACCTTCTCTTCTCAGCACAACAGTGGATCCCTCAGATCCGGCTCCAACTCCACGCGAGTGCGTGACCGGCAACTGCATCTCCTCCATTTTCGACCGTCCGACATCCCTTGGGTCTCTCGCGCGTGCGTGACCGACTAAAGATTTCCCTTTCATGGCTTTAAACCCTTCTTCTTTTTCTTCTTCTTCTTCTTCTTCTTTTGTATAAACTTAATTATAATATCTGAACTTATAATGTTGTTATATCAATGTCTACATTGTGTATGGTTATATGTTTAGATGAGATGTATAAATTTGTAGAGTACATTGATTGGTTGTTAAGAGTAGCTCGTGAAGTGATTGTATGGTTGTGAAGTGGGTTTTGTATGGATTAAGAGTAGCTTGGAGCTAGGAATTTAGGCTTTATATATGGTGTTTGGCAGATTCCATAATCAGTATTTTGTAAGTGATATATCATATGTGGGTGCAACTTCTTTTTGTTTAATGTTCTTTATGTGTAATTCTTGTTGGCTATCCAATTTCTTGAAGGATGTTTAAAATTTCAGTCTTTTTTCTAATCTCTTTGTGAAAGCAATTATTGGTGATGGAGAACAAGATCATGTTTTACTTAAAAGATGTATCTAAATATTCTAAATGTTCTTTCTCTTTCAAAACTTCTTCAATATCCCCTATAAAATTAACATAAAACAATCCAACCTAATAAGTAAGGAATAACATCCAATATAGAATTTCAGTACAATGGGTGCACAATGGGTTTGGAC
The DNA here is from genome assembly GCA_036245055.1 of Diospyros kaki. Classification (NCBI taxonomy): domain Eukaryota; kingdom Viridiplantae; phylum Streptophyta; class Magnoliopsida; order Ericales; family Ebenaceae; genus Diospyros; species Diospyros kaki. The sequence goes on from BSEG01000007.1 coordinate 34,444,312, forward strand.
GCATCAGACATTAGCACCAAAAAAACAAGACTGTATCGAGGCATATCATCCACCAATCCAAGTTCTCATTAAAAGACAAGACCACTCAGCACCCACAATCATCCACGATTCACATACTATCAATGGTCCATGGTCTTCTAGATTGCTTACACTTATATTTCAATCCATAAAATGTGAAAACTGGAGTCAAGGCTCTAGCATGTTATAGTTGGAACAATAAAGGAACACTTTGTAGAATGGAAAATTAAATTATCCTATTATAAGTTTCATGTGTTAGGCCTAAAACAACAATAAATAGAAAAAACAGAGAGATTAAACTTCTTAAAATCTTGCGCAATCTCTCTCTAAAACAGAAGTTTCCTGATCAGGAGTTCTCAAGCATCGCACGAAGCAATCATACATCGCACGAAGAAATCGAACTTCTCAAATCGGCAACCTTGTGACGATTTGATGACGACAATGGGCATCGAGCATCGACCACCAGCCACCGACGTAGGCTAGCTCGCCGGCAACGTAGGTGGCTCCTTCTTCTTTGAGCTCGCTAGCAACCAATTTCCTTCTTCTTCAAGCTCGTCAACAGCTCATTCGTCTTTGAGCTCACTGGCAACGTAGGCTGGGTGGGTAAGGAAAAGAGAGAGAGGCACGATGACGCCCAACGCTACTACTGGTGGAAGTCTGATGACAACAAGAATGAGCACCGAAGGGCCGTAGGTGGACGAGATACGTTGAAGGTGAAGGAGATGCAGTGGAGAGAGAGAGTGAGAGAGATAGATGGAGACACAATGGAGAGGAAAGAAAGAGAGACACTCTGGAGTGAGAGAAGAGAGAGAGAGATAGGGGCAGAGTACAAGATGAAGCTCCAATTTTGGGCGCTTCTTCAAATAATTTGGATTCAAGTTCTCGCGAGATATTTTGGTGTCAAAATCTCGCGATTATCTGGGTTTGTCAACTCGTTTGTCGTTGCGTTCGTCCGTGTAACATTATCCATTGTTTTAGGCTGTTGGTAGAAAGTCCTATTTTGTTTTTCAATTTTTTTATTTTGGTTAAATAAAATTAAATTTTATTAATTATGTTTAATTAACTTAAATTATTTGAATTAAGCTTGAATTGACATCATTTATAGCAGAAGGAGTATTCAAGCAAAAAAATTAAATCACAAGAGTTTTACATACAAATAACTTGAATTAGAAAGAGTTTGAATGCAATTTATCCTTTATTATATTATTATTAACTATAATCAAATTCAGCCAAAAATATGCAAATGCACATCGCTCTCCACCCGAAGAACTCCACAACCTCGATGTATATTGGCCCTTCTATAAATGGGAAATTGACCTACTCAGACCTTTCCCACTGGGTGTGGGCCAGCTCAAGTTCATTATGGTCGCCATCGATTATTTCACCAAGTAGATTGAAGCTGAGTCTCTAGCAAGAATTACATCAGAAAAAGTCAGAAAATTCTTCTGAAAAAATGTTATCTACAGATATGGCCTGTAACGCCCCGTTTTTCTGAGCGTTAATAACTTGAAATTTTAGGAATATATATATATATTTTAAACCATCTCCCGACAATCCCATTTTACCTTCTCAACTCACTAAATAGGAATCAATAAGCTAAGATAGGTAATCATCATAAATGCGGAAGCTTAAAATCGAAACCTAATATGGTACATAATCAATTTCACTTTATAACAGTATAAGAATCCGTACCATACATTAACATCATATCCTCAATATTGAAATACATAAATACATGGAGATTCCAAAATATTCTAACAAGGCTAATCCTCAATAAAGCATCAGCTAAAACATATCTGAGTCAGCTCACTGAATCCATCGGCCATGCCACCACGTGCCGTCTCATCTCAACCTACTCCTTGCCTAAGCTACAAGTCTAAACTGTAATGTAGAATGTTCTAGGGGCATAACCCATTAGAAGATGAATCTTCTAGTGAGGGTTTAAAAACATGATACATGAATACATGATACAATAACATAAACAATCATATGCCCTAGTGTAACTTCCCTAGCCTACCAGCCTGGCACAGAACCCTAGGTAGAATCCCGAACCTCTGCAGGATAATCCTAACGTTATTCCATCATTGCCCTTGGGAATTATGGTTACACTCTTAGGGCGACATCCCATCCCATGCATGAGTATCAATATGCCAATAATATCGTGTTATGCAAGAATAATGTCTTTTCATGCAATATGAAATGATCATAACTTCAATAAATATCATGCATAATGAAGCGGGCGTGTCAGATATAGGTTCTTGGGATAAAACCACTCATCTTTAGACGTAAACTCAAATTTTCTCGAAAAACGTGCATTACCTCGATTTGCATGCCAACCTCGAAAATAACATAAATCATCAAGATCCATGGCCAAATCACTTCCTGGCCAATCATTTCTAAGTAAAATCAATAATCTAATTTTTTCATACTTTTTCTCTATTTTTTTCTCTATTTTTCATAGTCATAATTTCTTCCAAAATTCAAAATAAATACCTAATTAGGTAATTTATTTAATTTTTCATCATGAAAATTCCTAAAACAACATTTCTAATCTTCATACATTTTCTGGAAATTTTTTGAAACTTATTCCTATTTTTTTCTAATTAAATTTCCTTTCAAAAATTCAACATAATTACTTTATCATCGAATTTCCAAAATAAAAATTCATAAAGGTAAACTATTAATTTTTCCTGTATTTCTGGATATTTTTCTAGAATTTTATTCATCTTATTTCTATTTTTACTCTATTTTTCTTTATTTTCAGTATTTAAAAATAATAAAAATTATCTCCGGTCATCTTCTCTGGCACCGAAACACCGAAAAATAAAACTAACTATATCAAAAGATAGCTTACCTTGAGTTTATCACTCTGGCCAAATTTGAGTTTGAAATAACATTTGGAAGACCTCCCTCCGAGCAAAAATTAGTCTGGCTCCGATAAGATTCGATTTTTCCAGCGAAACTCCGATCATCCCTCAAATGAACTCCAAAATTCCTCAAACTTTCCAGAAATGATTCTCACCTCATGGACAACAAAAACCCTATGGTTTGGTGCCTCAATTTGTTCAAAAATGAGGTCGATTTGAAGTTCAAATCTTGCAAAACTCTAAGCTACCATATCCTCTATTTATAGGCGATTTCGGGCCCTTAAATGACGGATCTCGCTTCAATCAAGGCCTCTGATGTCCTCTCTTGCCCTTAACAAGTCCAAAATCCATCGAAAGAGCTCCATTTTCGTGATCTAAGTGGCTAAACTTTTGGCCATTTTTTCTTCAATTTTCGGCCATTCCATTGCTTGTTGTCGGTCAAACCCTTTACAAAAGATGCTCCTTGAGCAACCCTCGTGCCATCCCTGTGGCCAATTTTGGTGATTTGATGGGTTGGTCGGCCATGGTTGTTTGGAGCTTTCCTTAAAATTGCACTTTGGCCCCTCAAACTTTAGCTTTCTCACTTTGGCCCATTTCACCAAGCCCCTCGACTTTTGATAATTTCTTTCAAGACCCTCAAGTCCTAAAACATCAATTTGACCCCTGAGGATTCTGAAAAAATATCGTTTCGGCCTTTCTCTAGTAATTTTAAAAAACTGCACTTAGGCCCGAATCTTCGTTTTGGCCCTAAACCTCTTCATTTCTTCTTGAAACTACTGAAGGGTTGTTCTACATACTAAATATAAACCCCCTCAAGATTTTGTTGACTTCTCGGAAGTCGTCTATAACAATTCGGTATTGCAGCCTAATTGGCAGCTGTTATTTTCCTGTACCAAAAATTGTTCCCGATCCGATTTCTTTCAGCACCATAAATCCTATCTCGGGGTTCTCGTTAATGCCACATTATTTTCTTTAGGCATCCCAGCTCCAGGGCACTCCTGGCAGTCGATTCGGTCATCCATACGGTAATAAATTACCATTATACCCTCAATTTATCCTTAAATTTCATTTTTGCCCAAGATAAATTACCGTTGAGTTCTTTAAAATTTCTCAGGTATTACATGGCCTGCCTAGGTTAATTATTTCCGACAGCGACACTAAGTTTACCAATATAAAGTTCCACAAATTTTGTAAGGAGCTTGGTCTTCATCAGGCCTTTACCTTGGTCGAGCATCCGAAGTAGCCAATTAGGTCATCCTCGTCAGGCTCAAACAATGACTGGACCAAGCAAATAGAGCCTGGTCAGAAGAGCTCCTTATGGCTCTACGGTCATACCATACCACAATAGAGACATCAACGATGGACACCCCATTCAGGCTCACTTATGGGTCAAAAGCAATGATACCGGTGGAAGTCGAGAAGTTGAGCCCTCGAAGGCAGCACTTTCGAGGGAATTCCAATGATGATGAGCAAAGAGTTTATCTGGATCTCCTTCAAGAGGTACGAGACTTAGCCCATATCTGAGAATAAACAGCTAAGCAAAGGGTAGCCCGAAAGTACAATTCTGGGGTCAGGCCCAAAAGTTTTCAAGAAGGAATCTTGGTCCTAAAGAAGGTAGAAGTTGAAAGGCAGCAACCCGGAGAAGGAAAGCACGGTGCCAATTTAGAAAGTCCCTACCGGGTCACTCGTAACCTTGGCAACAGAGTCTACCACCTTGCTGAACTCTCAGGATGACCCTTGCCAAGAGCTTGGAACGCAACAAGTCTACGGAAATACTACAGCTAAGCGACACAACTTGATCTCGTTTTATGTATCGTTCATTGTTTTCCTAGCTTAAACCTTATTTATGGATTCAATGAAATTCCATGTTTGCACTTAGCATGGGATCAAGCCCGATTTTGTGATTTCTTTTTCAGTATTTCCGTGATCACAAAGTTATTAATTTTTACAAGAACTCTTCGACCGCGTACTTGTATATCAATAAAATCAAAGCATTCAAGTACTCTTGATTATACATTCGCTTTGAACCCACAAGTCGTGCTCGGGGCCCAAATCGTTGCGGTCAGTCCATACCTAAGCGCCCGAGTGTGTGGACCTTGGGTCTACCCAGACCTCACCCCAAGCAGTGCTCGAGGCCCAAACCAACGCCGTCAATCCACACCCAAGTGCCTGGGTGTGCGGACCTCGGGTCTACCCAACAGTGCTCGAGGCCCAAACCAACGTTGTCAATTTACACCGAAGTGCCTAGGTCTATCTTGGCCTGCGGATCTCAGGTCTACCCCGATCTCACCACAAGCTATGCTCAGGGCTTAAATTGACTCTGTCAATCCGCACCTAAGAACTTGTGTCCATCCTGGCGTACAGACCACTAGTCGACCCTGACCTCACCACAGCTGCACACTACCTCAGCCAGGCTCGATTAATCCACACCAAAGTGGCCAGGTCAATCCAGACCATCTACCTAATACCATGTTCCAAAATGGTGTCATGTGTATCACAAAGGCACACCCTAAAACCCGACCTAAAATCATGTCCTAGACCAACCTAGTGCTCTGAATAGAAAAGAATAGTTAACCAAGAAGAAAAAAGTATACAGTAAATACCGAAGAAAACCAGAAGATTATCATGAAATCCACATACAACAGACAAAAGCATGCAACACACAAGAAGATCGAAAGTATTTCTTGCATTATATTAAAAAATGATTTACAAGATTAAATTACAAAGAAACTCTACTATTACAAAAAAGGAAAACTACGAAGCAAAAGCAAAAGCAAAAGCAGAAGCTAGAGTAGTAGGTTTGGCAATAGCTGTTGACCTAGAGGTCAGGTCGATGACCACAAGCTCCCTAATCTGAGAGGCCTCTTCCCTAGCCCGACTAACCTCTGTTTCTGGCACCTTTGCCAAGGCCTCGGCCTGACTAGCTTGATCCTTTTCTGAATGATCCACAAGTTGGCCATCCTTAACCTATTTAAAGGGCCCAAACAAAGAGAAGTGAGCACAAAGGAAGACCACCTGACCATGAAAGACTACTATCTTGAGCTTACCACGTAATGGTCAACCGACTCCTCCGCTAACCTCTGGACCTCGGCCCGAGCCTCATCAGCTGTTTTTTTCAGCTTGGCTGCCTCAAGCTTGGTCTGATCTACCTTAGTAAGAGCAGAAGCCAGCTAACCTTAAAGGGCCTCTATCTCAGCCTTGAGCTCTGTCTCCTTCTTCTGGTTTCGGGCCGCAGCCTCTTCCGCTCCTCCTTTGCAGTCTTTAGCTGACCTTGTAGCTTATCAGCAACTCGATCAATCTTGATAGAGGACTCCTAAGCTTCCTTGAGCCTCACATTCAGATTGGTTGTCCACTTTTTCACCTTTTTATCCAGCTCCGCCCAGATGCACTCCTTTATTTTATTAATTTCATCCGGATGAGAATGGAAAAGTTTGGATAGCTGGTTTAGCATCTCCCATTTGCATGATTTGAGCCGTCATTGCAAGATTGAGGGCTTGTAGCTCGATGTAACGGAACATCTCGGGCAGGCCAAGGAATGCCAACCACTTTTGATCCTCCGCCGAGATCAGGTGCTTATCGATAAATTGATCAGCCTGGAACTCAGGGTCGTTGGGACCGATTGATTGCGCTTGTAACGCCCCGCTTTTTCGAGCGTTAAATAACTTAGGAATTTCGAGAATATTTTTTTTTTTTTTTATAAACCATCTCCCGACAATCCCGTTTTACCTTCTCAACTCACTAAATAAGAATCAATAAGCTAAGACCGGTAATCATCATAAATGCGGAAGCTTAAAATCGAAACCTGATATGATCCATAATCAATTTCACTTTATAACCGTATAAGAATCCATACCATACATTAACATCATATCCTCAATATTGAAATACATAAATACATGGAGATTCCATAATGTTCTATCAAAGCTAATCATCAATAAAGTATTAGGTAAAAACATATCCGAGTCAGCTTACTGAATCCATCGGCCACACCATCACGTGCCGTCTTATCTCAACCTGATCCTTGCCTAAGCTGCAATTCTAAACTGGAACGTTGAATGTTCCAGGGGCATAACCCATTAGAAGATGAATCTTCTAGTAAGGGTTTAAAAACATGATACATGAATACATGATGCAATAACATAAACAATCATGTGCCTTAGTGTAACTTCCCTAGCCTACCAGCCTGGCACGGAACCCTAGGCAGAATCCCGAACCTCTGCAGGATAATCCTAACGTTGTTCCATCATTGCCCTTGGGAATTACGGCTACACTCTTAGGGCGACATCCCCATCCCATGCATGAGTATCAATATGCGAATAATATCGTACTATGCAAGAATAACGTCTTTCCATGCAATATGAAATGATCATAACTTCAATAAATATCATGCATAATGAAGCAAACGTTTCATATATAGGTTCTCGGGATAAAACCACTTACCTTTTGACGTAAACTCAAATTTTCTCGAAAAACGCGTATAACCTTGTTTTGCGTGCCAACCTTGAAAATAACATAAACCATCAAGATCCATGGCCAAATCACTTCCTGGCCAATAATTTCCAAGTAAAATCAATAATCTAATTTTTTCATACTTTTTTCTTATTTTCTCTATTTTTTCTCTATTTTTCATAGTCATAATTCCTTCCAAAATTCAAAATAAATACCTAATCAGGTAATTTATTTAATTTTTCTTCATGAAAATTCCTAAAATAACATTTCTAATCTCTATGAGTTTTCTGAGAATTTTCCAAAATCTCTTCCTATTTTTCTCTAATTAAGTTTCCTTTCAAAAATTCAAAATAATTATTTCATCATAACATTTCTCAAATAAAATTTTATAAAACTGAACTATTCCTTTTTCTTGTATTTCTGGATATTTTTCCAGAATTTTCTCTCTTTTATTTCTATTTTTACTCTATTTTTATTTATTTCAGCATTTAAATAATATTAAAAATTATCTCCGGTCATCTTCTCCGGCGCCGGCACACCGGAAAATTAAACTGACTATACCAGAAGATAGTTTACCTTGAGTTGATCATTCTGTCCAAATTTGAGCTTGAAAGAACACTTGGAAGACCTCCTTCCGAGCAAAATTCAGTTCGATTCCGGCGAGATCCGATTTTTCCGGCGAAGCTCCGATCACCCCTCAAATGAACTCCAAAAGTTCTCAAACTTTCCAGAAATGATCCTCAGCTCATGGGCAACAAAAGCCCTATGGTTTGGTGCCTCAATTTGTTCAAAAGTGAGGTCGATTTGAAACTCAAATCTTGCAAAACTCTAAGCCACCATATCCTCTATTTATAGGCGATTTTGGCCCCATAAATGACGGATCTCGCTTCAATCAAGGCCTCTGATGTCCCCTATTGCCCTTAACAAGTCCAAAATCCACCGAAAGAGCTCCATTTTCGCGATCTAAATGGCCAAACTTTCGGCCACTTTTTCTTCAATTTCTGGCAATTCCATTGCTTGTTGTCGGTCAAGCCCTTTACAAAAGATGCTCCTTGAGCAACCCTCGTGCCATCCCTGTGGCCAATTTCAGTGATTTGATGGGTTGGTCGGCCATGGTTGCTTGGAGATTTTCTTAAAATTGCACTTTGGCCCCTCAAACTTTGGTTTTCTCACTTTGGCCCATTTCACCAAGTTCCTTGACTTTTGATAATTTCTCTCAAGACCCTAAAGTCCTAAAACATCAATTTGACCCCTGAGGATTCTGAAAAAATATCACTTCGACCTCCCTTGAGTAGTTTTAAAAAACTGCACTTAGGCCCGAATCTCCGTTTTGCCCCTAAACCTTTTCGTTTCTTCCTGAAACCACTGAAGGGTTGTTCCTTATGAAAAATTGAATCCCCCTCAAGCTTCTGTTGACTTCTCGGATGTCATCTATAACGATTCGGTATTGCAACCTAATTGGTAGCTGTATTTTAGCTGTACCGAAAACTATTCCCGATCCAATTTATTTCGATACTATAAATCATATCTTGTGGTGCTCGTTAATGCTACATCATTTTCCTTTGTCATTTCGACTCCAGGGTACTCTCGGCAGTCGATTTAGTCAATTTTTTGGACTATTCAGATACCAATTTTCTCTGAAACCCCATTTCTCTAATAAATTACTTATTTTTAATTAACCCAAATTTCTCGGGTATTACATTCACCCCTCCTTAAAAGAAATTTCGTCCTCGAAATTTTCATCAGACCATTAAGGTAACTAAGACATCACATAGCTCATTACCTAAATATCTCAGATCAAACATCTATTTGATCCTTGACAAGACACCTCGATTTGCGTTCCTTACACGTCTAATGCTTATAAGCATACCATGTCATTCACATAATTTCCTGTTGTGGCTCCTTTCAGACGACCACACACCTTCCAATCATTTTAGGCACGCACATTTTATCCCGAAACTTTTGAGATTGCATTCTCGTATTTCAAAAATCATAAACCTTGGCTAACCACAATCATTAATTATAGACAATAACACTTATTAATCACACATGCTTTTCGTATCTCGTTTACCAAATCCAACTAAACAACCAGGCTAGCCATAAAGATAGAAGATCCCTTCGGCACTACCATCATAGTTGGTAGGCCAACAAGCCTCCAATTTCATCTGCCACTCACGACTATCCACCAGGTCCTGCGTCGGCACCTGACGGCCACGCCCTGGGTGATACGAAGTAGTGCAGTCGTAGTCCTTAAGGAACTCCATCCACTGTCGCTACCTTTCATTTAGCTCTTTTTGTGAGAACCCGTACCTCAGGCTCCTCGTGGTTTGTGAGCACATCAATTGTCCTATCATTTTGGTAGTGTTTCCATAACCTTAAGAGTACATGTCCTAGCTGTCAGCTCTAAGTCATACATCGGGTAGTTCTCTTGGTGCTTTGGTGTAATCCACACGTAATCATTAGGTCATGTTGCATTAATACGCAACCCAATCCTTTGAGCTATCACAAATTCTCACTGCACCCGACAGATTTTTTTTTTATTAGACCTTTCTCATGAGTCCTATTGTGGACATAATTATTCCAGAGTGTTCCATCACTGTCTTTTTGACAACAGCTTGCCGAAATTTCTTATTTCAAAACATCTTAGCATTCTATTTCGAAACATGATTCCCAAAATTTCATTTTGAACCCTACATTGCTTCATGTTTCGGAACATAGGGTCGGGACTACAATTACCTGAAAAGCCCTAAACTCAACTTTCGCATGTCCGGATAAATTTTTTTTTTTTTTTTTACCAAAATCTCTGGAATAACAAAACACGTTTTTTTTCCCCATAAAGAAAAATTATTTTTCTTCTCTTTTTTTTTTTCAATTCATTTTCATTTCTTTTCTTTTCTTTCCCTTTTTTTCATTTTTTTTCTTCATTTCTTCATTTCTTCTTCTTCTTCTTCTTCTTCCTCTGCAACTCACCAACTCTGCACGCGAACAGCCACCGACCGCGCACAGCCCAGCCGCCCTCGGCCTCCGTCGCGTCTGCCTCTAGCCGATTTAATCGGCCCTGCGCTCGCACCACCGGCCGACACCCCGTCAGCCTCGATCTCCGGTGCACAGCATCCCCAGCTGCTGCAATCGCAGCTCCTCCTCGTCATCATCGCCGGCCCAATCGGCCCTCGCATCGACCAGATCCGGTACGCCACCGCAGCTGCTAGCCCTCTCGTGCAACCACCAGCCATCGCCCGGCCTCTCTCGGCTGCCTCGGCGCCATCGTCGTCCTTGCTGCTGTCGTTGCTGCCAGATCCGGGTCAATCCGACCCGACCCGACCCGTCTCGATCCGGCCCGGCCCGACCCGACCCGTCTTAATCCACTTCAGGTTTGACCCATCCCTGTTTCAACCCATTAGATCTGACCCATATATGTTCCAACCCATATCTGATTTATTTAGATTTAGCCAGATCCAGATCTATCATGCGAGCCCAGTCTCGATGTGGGGCCTGCCTAGTCTTACGTAGAGGATGCAGTCCAGAATGCATCTTTGCCCCTTACTTCCGTCGTGAGGATGGTACTACTCGTTTTCCCGCCATCCGTGATGTTTTTGGCGTCAGAAATTTCATCAACTTCCTAGTTCCGCTTCCGGTAAACGACCGATTTTGGGCTGCCGATACATTCTTTATTGAAGCTCAGGCTCGGCTTCAGGATCTTGTCTATGGATGTGTATCTCAGATTCTTACACTTCAGCAGCAGGTTAGTGATTTACAAGCTTATCGAGCTTATTTGCAAGATTCACTGTTCGCATATTATGCCTCACATCCCCAACCTGCTTCTCAACCTGATCAATACCCAAGTTGGAATTCCGATCTTCCTATCATCCCCGAGGACGTCCCTCTTCCCAGTTTCTCAGAGGCTACTCTTCCACCATACCCTGGTGAAGCCAGCAGTAGCCAGATTCCACCCCCAGATGACATTGATGAGCTGGGACCTGTCGTGTTTGGCAACCTTCGTCGTTACTGAGCATTTAGCATCATCATCAGTTTCATGGTTTCTTTTTCCTTTAAGTAATTGTACGGCTTGATTTCCTGTAATCGTTTGAACTATGGAATGAATATTATGCTTTGGTACTTTAACGTTTCATTCTCTTGTCTTAGCCTCGATTGCATTTTGATCATAAAATACCTCAGGCTCTTGCAGCTATTTAATAATTCATCAATTTGAGATAAAATATCAACTCTTAATTATCACCTGATAATTTACGTCCTTAATCAAGTCACACTTAATCAAGCATCCAATAACCTCAAGCTATCATTGGCAATTTCATCATTAAGAAATAATTCAATTAAATCTTCCGAGAAAATATCTTGCTATTTCTCAATTCTTCTTACATCTTTTTATTAACCGCAAGTGCCCGTACCATATCTCGACAGGCTCTTTATTTCCATAACTTGCTGATATCACTCAGCAATACATCTCCCGATTTGCCCATCAAGGCTATCTAGACTAACTATCTAGCCACATGAGAGTTTCAAAATCTCGAATTTCTTAATCTGCAGCTTCCCCTATTGCAACCTGTTATTCTGGCACATCCGCCATAACTTGATTCTCTCAATCACATCAAAAATTTGCACAATCTTCAAGACGACAATCCATAATCATACTGCCAACTAGAGCAGGTAGGTACTTTCATCTCCCATAGTACTCCAATCCTCACTGGGTTTCTTCCTGAAAACTCTAAAGTTCCATTACGAATCCCTAGATCCTCAATCAGTTCTTTCAAGAAATTCCTCAAGAATCTCAAACCAATTTATCCCTAAAAATCCTGAATCAGATTGCAATATTCGATTCTAGTCATGGATTCAATTTCCTTGCAATCGTGGCTCCCAATCCATTATTCATCATGGTGCTTTCAAGTTCATCTTGTCGAGTTGACCACTGACAATTTTACCTGATTTCACATATTCATTTGGCATACTGAACCGTAGTTATAACCTCTGTTGACTAGGTCTTTTCATCATTCCCTTAGGGTCGATACGACCTATCAATCAACTATTTTCTTTTCGATACCCAAACTCTACTTTAAACCGAGATTGCCTTCTCACAACTCGCCATTATGGTTTTTGGACTATCCATGCTCCACTACCTGAAATCTTATCAAGAATCCACCGATTCTCGCATTTCGTTCTTCATATTCAGCTGACTATCGGCACACAACCATTAAATTAGTTCTTCCTAGGCAGTACACTTACTACCGGCCAGCATACAAGCTGTCATCATCACCCTTATCATATAGTGGACTTATTCATACGTCAACCCTCAAATGGGTACGCCCTGGGTGAAAATCACACGGTCTCATCGTAGTCCTTCAAGAACTATCATTCATTGTCACTGCCACGAGTCTAACTTTTTTTTTGTAAAAACATTCATTCTAGGCCCTCATCACAGTCGATGATTTCCTTACCTCATAAGTAACACTTAAACAACTCACGAGTATTCATCTATCATATCCATACGTTGAGTATATTTTCCTTGCAACCTAATTCTTTCTTTAAGGCAATTACAAGACAACCATCTAATGATCTCACTTGGCATTTGCCGAACTAGACACTGAGGTTAAATTTCCCCTCGAGCCTCATTATCCTCGTCTCATTACCAATTCAAGAAATGACCATAACCTAGATACAATTTAAATAGGACACATAGTTCGCATTCAAGACATTACATGCTTTTTATTCCTTAGATCGTGTCTCCTTAGTACAATTCATCTTACCTTAGGTCGATTCCTTAGGCTCTCAGCCTTGATCGACAAACTAGTGGTACGCCTTGTATCCTAATTCATTGGAATTTGAACTCCACACAAGGTACAGACCCTACTGGTTTGTCCCAGATCTTCAGCATCTGATCGTCACCCAGACAGTCTGTTATAATGCTTTGGTCGACGGGTCTCCCGTACCTTACCATAAGCCATCTATCAGCCCTCTGCTCGTGGGTCCCTAGATCCAGATCTGTCACTGCGAACACCGAACCAGTAGTGTCGTTACGCTGATAGGGTTTCTTTACCTCGTCTCTCCGAGTCTCATCGGTTGCACCATTGTCTCCTCATCAATGGACGTAACTCACACGCCATTACTTGGCCATTTTCAGCCTCTTGTTTGATCCAATCCGTTGGATCCCCTTATCTTATTTCCGAGATACTAAATGACCCTCGAAAATCCTTATTCTTTGATCCTTAACTCGACAGCTAAGCCATGACACATTGAACTAATCATCACTAATCCGATCATCCTTCAATAACCGTAGTTATCCTATCTTTCATTGTAAGGATTTCGACAACTGACCTCAAATCATCAGTCCCTAAATCTCTCGGATCCATAATCACGGTTATTCAGTCAACCTTACACTCGAATCATTTCATCGAATCCTTATTCCAATAACTAGATCATTTTTCCAGTACTAGCTTCTATTAGGCATTCTACTATTCACCGGGAATAGTAGTCGTCTACTGAAATAGTGTCTGTCGTGAAGAGTACACCAGGTAAGTTCCCAGGAAAGAGAGGTGGGTCACAATGGACACACTTAAGTACCAAATCTTTCCTTAGCCAGAACTTGCCTAGACATGCACTTCCACTACAACACACTTATCCAGTAACCGTCAACACCCAAATCTTACGGTGGCTTTGCTTATCTAGCCACATGCGACCTTTTCTTATATTCGCTCTAATATCGACCATACTACAGTCACTCAAGGCTCAGACATTTCCTATGTCTTTAGCAATTATGCTCTGATACCAACTGTAACGCCCCGCTTTTTCGAGCGTTAAATAACTTAGGAATTTTGAGAATATTTTTTTTTTTTTATAAACCATCTCCCGACAATCCCGTTTTACCTTCTCAACTCACTAAATAAGAATCAATAAACTAAGACCGGTAATCATCATAAATGCGGAAGCTTAAAATCGAAACCTGATATGATCCATAATCAATTTCACTTTATAACCGTATAAGAATCCATACCATACATTAACATCATATCCTCAATATTGAAATACATAAATACATGGAGATTCCATAATGTTCTATCAAAGCTAATCATCAATAAAGCATTAGGTAAAAACATATCCGAGTCAGCTTGCTGAATCCATCGGCCACACCATCACGTGCCGTCTTATCTCAACCTGATTCTTGCCTAAGCTGCAATTCTAAACTGGAACGTTGAATGTTCCAGGGGCATAACCCATTAGAAGATGAATCTTCTAGTAAGGGTTTAAAAACATGATACATGAATACATGATGCAATAACATAAACAATCATGTGCCCTAGTGTAACTTTCCTAGCCTACCAGCCTGGCACGGAACCCAAGGCAGAATCCCGAACCTCTCCAGGATAATCCTAACGTTGTTCCATCATTGCCCTTGGGAATTACGGCTACACTCTTAGGGCGACATCCCCATCCCATGCATGAGTGTCAATATGCGAATAATATCGTACTATGCAATAATAACGTCTTTCCATGCAATATGAAATGATCATAACTTCAATAAATATCATGCATAATGAAGCAAACGTTTCATATATAGGTTCTCGAGATAAAACCACTTACCTTTAGACGTAAACTCAAATTTTCTCGAAAAACGCGTATAACCTTGTTTTGCGTGCCAACCTTGAAAATAACATAAACCATCAAGATCCATGGCCAAATCACTTCCTGGCCAATAATTTCCAAGTAAAATCAATAATCTAATTTTTTCATACTTTTTTCTTATTTTCTCTATTTTTTCTCTATTTTTCAGTCATAATTCCTTCCAAAATTCAAAATAAATACCTAATCAGGTAATTTATTTAATTTTTCTTCATGAAAATTCCTAAAATAACATTTCTAATCTCTATGAGTTTTCTGAGAATTTTCCAAAATCTCTTCCTATTTTTCTCTAATTAAGTTTCCTTTCAAAAATTCAAAATAATTATTTCATCATAACATTTCTCAAATCAAATTTTATAAAACTGAACTATTACTTTTTCTTGTATTTCTGGATATTTTTCCAGAATTTTCTCTCTTTTATTTCTATTTTTACTTTATTTTTCTTTATTTTAGCATTTAAATAATATTAAAAATTATCTCCGGTCATCTTCTCTGGCGTCGGCACACCGGAAAATTAAACTGACTATACCAGAAGATAGCTGACCTTGAGTTGATCATTCTGTCCAAATTTGAGCTTGAAAGAACACTTGGAAGACCTCCCTCCGAGCAAAATTCAGTTCGGTTCCGGCGAGATCCGATTTTTCCGGCGAAACTCCGATCACCCCTCAAATGAACTCCAAAAGTTCTCAAACTTTCCAGAAATGATCCTCAGCTCATGGGCAACAAAAGCCCTATGGTTTGGTGCCTCAATTTGTTCAAAAGTGAGGTCGATTTGAAACTCAAATCTTGCAAAACTCTAAGCCATCATATCCTCTATTTATAGGCGATTTTGGCCCCATAAATGATGGATCTCGCTTCAATCAAGGCCTCTGATGTCCCCTATTGCCCTTAACAAGTTCAAAATCCACCGAAAGAGCTCCATTTTCGCGATCTAAATGGCCAAACTTTCGGCCACTTTTTCTTCAATTTCTGGCAATTTCATTGCTTGTTGTCGGTCAAGCCCTTTACAAAAGATGCTCCTTGAGCAACCCTCGTGCCATCCCTGTGGCCAATTTCGGTGATTTGATGGGTTGGTCGACCATTGTTGCTTGGAGATTTTCTTAAAATTGTACTTTGGCCCCCTCAAACTTTGGTTTTCTCACTTTGGCCCATTTCACCAAGTTCCTTGACTTTTGATAATTTCTCTCAAGACCCTAAAGTCCTAAAACATCAATTTGACCCCTGAGGATTCTGAAAAAATATCATTTCGGCCTCTCTTGAGTAGTTTTAAAAAACTGCACTTAGGCCCGAATCTCCGTTTTTCCCCTAAACCTTTTCGTTTCTTCCTGAAACCACTGAAGGGTTGTTCCTTATGAAAAATTGAATCCCCCTCAAGCTTCTGTTGACTTCTCGGAAGTCATCTATAACGATTCGGTATTGCAACCTAATTGGTAGCTGTATTTTAGCTGTACCGAAAACTGTTCCCGATCCAATTTATTTCGATACTATAAATCATATCTTGGGGTGCTCGTTAATGCTACATCATTTTCCTTTGTCATTTCGACTCCAGGGTACTATCGGCAGTCGATTTAGTCAATTTTTCAGACTATTCAGATACCAATTTTCTCTGAAACCCCATTTCTCTAATAAATTACTTATTTTTAATTAACCCAAATTTCTCGGGTATTACAGCGCTTCACCCCCAACCAAGCTCGAGGTGGTAGAGGCAGGGTAGCTTAGCCCCGCCTCTTCCACCTTTTGTCTTTTTCGATAAAGCACCAACTCTTCGACCATGATTGGCTCCTTGGACCAAGAGGGAGTATGAGGCTGAGCTAGGGCATGCAAGGAAAACTATGAGGTCAACAATCGAGTTGGTAGCAGAGGTGGTAGGAAAGCTCGGCTTGGGGCAGAAGCTTTACCCAAGGAAGGCTTCAAAGGCTTTGAGGGCTTCGAGGGGACTAGGGTCTTCTCAGTAGCTTGGCCCTGCAACTTGGAACTCGATGAGGTCTTCTTTTGTCATAACGAGCCCTTACCTCTTCCTTGGTAAGCTTGGGATGCATCTCGCTTGAAACAAAGAAACAAACATCAGCAAGAAAAAAAAATTGATAAATCGAGGTAAAGGAAGCAAATTATAACCCTATGCATATAAGTAGCTAAAACCCTCATTGTCCTCACTGTACCACACTAAGGCCTGTGAAGACAACACCACTGGGTCGAATGCAAGCACATCTACCAATGCCTTATCCCCCATACTTAGGCTACTGTACTCCACTGGCCCAAAGGAGGACGACTGCTTGCTTCAGTATTAGCGGAACCTCGTTTCTCCCTTATCATCCAAAAAGAAGGTCAGCTCGACTTTGCGGAGGACACCTTAAAGAAATCGGCCTTGAAATTCTTGTACAAGCTACAAAAAGCTTGCAACAGTTTCCTCTTCAGGTTTCCACTCAGTGACACCCAACTACCCTTGCCAACCCCTTTTGTCTAGAAGAAGTAAAAGAATGCCCCAACATTTGTGTATCAATCGAGGAAGCAACATAACAATTCGAATGTCCAAACGAACGCCCATCTGCTCAGATAAAGTTGGGTTGGGGCCACATTCAACATCACCAAAATTAAGCTTTGGAATTCGAAGAAGGAAAGATATAGATAAAGTCGTGAGAAAAATGTCTCGTACATGAAGATCGACCCAATATTTGCCTTTGAGTCTAGCTCCATGAAGACCCTTTCTTCTTACCCACACAACTTGCATTTGAACAAACTCTCATCCTTCTTGGCTGATAAGAAAATTTGCGTCCTCAACACGACAACATCATTTGGAGAATCATATATTGAAACGACCTTGGCTACGTCCTCACTCACCCAACTGTATTTGTTGTCTGCACCATAACTTACTATAAGGGCTTTCTCAGCCATGGGCAGAACACCTGCACTATTCTCAGAAGAACTAAGGAAAACAGAGCAATTAGAACTCGACACTCGACATAAGTTTCAGATTCATGCCCTAACTTTTCCTATTACATCTAATCGACATGACTTGACATTAGACCAGGCAACGAGCACATCGCCGAGAAATCACTCTCCCTCAGACTCACCAACCCCCCCCCCAAACTTTTTTACAAAAGCAAAATGCCAAAAAAGGTTAAAGAAATTACCTTAAGAGAGAAGAAAGCTGAAGGAATCGAATATGAGCAAAACTAGACCACCACCGGAAAGGCCTGACCTCAACCAGAATCGAGGACCAAGGGAAGTGTAGAAGACTAGCAAAGAAGTAGGAGTACAAAAATGAAAGGAAGCGCAAAATGTAAGACGAGAAGCGAGAAGGAAACCTTGATAGGTACCCTACGACACATCCAATAGTCGAAGTCCATTCGTTATGTAACAACCGCTGGGATGACGCCACTTGTCACGCACTGAAAGCAGAAGGGCGTCTCTCTACCTGTCACGCATTGGGATCATGCCACCTGTCACGCCTGATGCCTCGAATTCTGAAAAACGTGAGTGCTATGTTAGAGCATTAAAAATGATTGGAGCTCCATGGGGGCTTTTTCAAAAATTAATACACCTAAAAACCCGCTAGCTGCGCATCAACCTTAATCACCCCAGTTACACAGTCTGAGCTCGACCTCTGACTAAAAGTCCCATCTCTTCGACTAATGCACCCTGAGCTCGCTTACCACGACTCGATAATCCGAGCTCATAGACTCGCCCTCAAGAACATTCGACCTGGGGGTCCCATCTCAAGCTCAACTATCTCAGTCTTACACGTCAAGAGTTCAACCGTCGTCTTTGCATTCTGAGCTCGAACGCTTGCCTTCGCAAACATCCAACCTAGGGGGTTGTGGACCATACTGAGCCAATCGGGCCTGACCTGATAGAGGCTCAAGACCTTTATCGGCCTTTCGACCCAATCTCGGCCCCATACCTGCCATGACTAATCATCATTATCTTTGTACCTACAACACCCTGGGGCTCACTACAAGTTCCATTGACATTTAATGAAGGATCTGTCGACACCACACCTCCATTAAAGAGTCTTGTCGGCACCAAATATCTTCGTCCCATCCCATTGCAACACCCCAGGGCTTGCTTGCTTGCATGTCAAAGATCCCCTTTTTTCCTCCATATAAGCCAGTCTGCTCACGGGCAAAGTATATTCTTTTTAACCCATTGACACTGCCCAACTCAAAAGACACATCCGGGCCCGAGTTTTTATTTCCCTTCATCCCTGTTAATCCTTATTAATGTTGGATTTCTTTGGTTCAACAGCTGCAAACTCTTTCAATAAAGGTTCAGTTTTAGATTAAGGTTGAATAACTTGTGGAAATTGGAGTTAATATTGAATTAAAAGAGCGTTGTAACATTCTGCGTAATCCTCTATTCCAGTTCAACCGTCTCTTGCTGGTTCATTTTCATCAATGAAGGTTTCCAGAAGCTCCTTGTCATTGTATCATGAGTCAGAATCTGTATGGAGACATTTTAACATTATTTGTTTTAAATTGGATGTGTTGTGTCCTGTGCTCTAAAATCATCATTGATTGATGTGATATATCCTCCTATAACCAATTTTAGTAGCATAAACCATTGGTATCCGAAGTAGACAGGATTGGTTGGTTCAACTGGAAACCGACAAGTGGTCTAGTTAAGTCTAGCCATGTGTACAGTAGAAAGCAATGGACTAGGAGTTATAGGAGTTATGAAGCCAGGAATTTTGAATAGTGTTCAGGTGGAACACCCCATGTTTGCAAAATATTAGCCATTTCGGGACCAGCAAATTTCAAACCCGATTGTGTGAAAATGATGCCAATCTTCCACTAAGCCACTAACTTGTTTGTGTTTTTATACTTTGTCACCAGATATACGTAGATGATTGTCGGTTGAACTGTTAAATTTGGTCCTGATAATTATGGTATAATCCAATAGCCCCCAACAACTTTTTGGTCTTTATTTTTTGTTGTTTCTAATTATGGAGTTGTAAGGCTAGAGACAATATGATTTACAACTAGAATGTTGGATATTTCACCTTAAGTTTGTTGTTTTTAACTCTTTGGTTTCTCCAGGTTTATTTCTCTTCCATGTTTGTTCCTAATGACTAGTCACTATTACATTCCTTAATCAAGAAAAATAAGTAAGAATTTTGTAGGTGACGTGACTTACTAGTTGGGATCCAGAACACCATATGCTTATACTCTTATACACACATTCACTCTATTGGAGTACGCTCCGATGGTTAAGTTAATACTCGATATTTTAGAAGTGATCAAAAGGAAGAGTAACAAGTAGATTTGTGTAATAAGTGGTAAAATTAGTGGTTATATAGTTCGATTCAAAATGACTCCAGTATAATTTCGGCTTAGACTTTCTCTATGATGTAACTTTTGGGTATGGTCTCAAATGATATCTAGTTTGAAATTTCCAAATCATTTCCGGGCGTCGTAAATCAGAAGGTTGGTGACATGATTTGCAGGGGGATTAAGAACCCCTCATCAGTTGCCCTCCACTGCTCTAGTTGAATTAGCAAAAGGGTTAAGTAGGGGAGTGTCACAAGTATATGAGCTTCTCTGTCTTTCCCATTTGTTGCACTCTTTGGTTTTTTCTCCCTTTCTTTTCCTTGTTTGGGTGAGGCATCAGGATAGACGTCTTAGATCATGCCAAGTCATCATGCAGGGAAGGGAAGAAACAGAAGCGGCGATGCATCAGTTCAAGTTCCTCCTCACTGCACAAAAGAGTTGGATTTCATATTGACAGAATCGGAGACCAAATTTAGAAAAAATAAAAAATTTGTATTTTAGCAATAAGGGAAGAAATCAGAGACAAAATTATAAATATAATTTTTTTTGTCTCTAAATTAAAATATAAAATTCATCTCTAATTTAGTGTAGAAATAGAATAATTTTTTACTCTAATGGAAAAAGAAAAATCTATTATCCCTCTGATTCTAAATCTAAAGTTAAAAAGTAGTTAGAGACGTAATTATTTCTTTCTTTTAAGGGTAAAAAACTAATTTTTATTATTCTAATATTATTTTTTTATTAAAAAGGAAAAATTTTGTTTTTAAATTTAGAGATAAAATCAGAAACAAAATATTTATATCTCTAAAAATAATAATTTTTTATAGATATCATAAGACTCTCGATGAGACGGAATGTGAAATAGAAAACGTTTATCTCTGGGAAAAATAATTATTTTTATTTTTTATATTATTTTTTGAATAAAAATGAATAATGTTATGCTTCTACACAAAATAGAAATATTTGCACATAAATGGCCTTAGAGATGGAATATGTTACTTTTTTTTTATTCCCTAATAAGGGTCGAGGCTATGACGATTTTTCAGGTGGGTTTATCTTTACAGATTTTGGCCCGGAATTGAAGAATCCAAGACCGTCACCACTTTTAGGCAGCCCATTTTAGAAGTAGAGTCACAAGCCCACTCCCCACTTTGGAGGAGAAATGGACCTCGATCCATTTGCTAAAGTAGGGTGAAACCCACTCACCTTAGCCCATTAACCTTTATATAAAAAGGCATGTTTACCCTCTTTTTGGTGTCTCCATCTCTCTTGGCCGAACCCTAGTTTTTTCTTTCTTGCTTATGTTCCCTTTTCTTGGTCGATAGCTCCATCTCTCTTTCCTTGTTCATCTGATTGCGATAGAGGGCCTTCTTGCCTTCTGTGGATGATCCTTCCTTCCATGTATTCAATAGCATTTCCTTGTGTGAGAAAGGCTCTGATGTCACTGGAAACCTTTACATATTCAGATTTGGATTTTCTTTTTGGGTAAGCTATTTCTCTTGGTTCTGTGCTTTGAACCCACTGTCTTTGTGACCAATCTACCTTCTGTGATAACCTACTTTGTGTGGCTATGATCGTTTGGGTAAGAAAAGCTTTCCTTAGTGTTCAGTCGAGAGGTGTTGGGGCTTTTTGGGCTTACGGTTTGAGAGTTTCGTTTGTGGCTTGTAGTTCCTATTCGTTGACGTTACCAAAAGTGGTGACTAGTATTTCAGATTTGAACTTTGAACATTTTAAATAGGGAGTTTTCATTATGTTTTTCTTGCGTTCTTATTTGATCTATATCTGGTTCGATTTATTGCACTAACCCCTTTCTGTTTTGTAGAGATTTTCCGCAACAGAATATTTTGTCTCTATTGTCCAATTTCATGACATGAAAAAAATTAATTTTTTTTATTCTTTTAATTTTAGTTTTTTGAATAAATATGGATATTTTTTTGCCCCTATTTAAAATACTAGTTTTTGAACTGAAATGGTTTCAAAGATGGAATTTTTCCATCTCTATTTTGTATGGGGTTTTACAACTAATGTATGATATTATTCAATGCAAAAAATTGTATTATATGATCTTATGTGTGTCTTTTCATTAAAATGATTAGAAAAATATTCAATATAACAATTTTATTATTATTCTTTAATCATTTTTATAAATTACAGAGCATGATTCTTTGGATCTAATTAACACCCCTAGATCTAATCTAACCCACACAACACGAATGATAGAACGTCTTCCAATAATTGTGTTATATATTTCCTCCTTTGGAGGTCTCACTAGCTAGGGTCCGATCCTATTCCTATGCCAGAGTTAGATCTGTTTGGCTTTGGGTGCATCCAACTTCTAATTACTAAGCACAACAGTATAACAGCACAGCTGTTACTGGAATTTCTTGTTTGATATTTTATTCAGTTCATCGGTGCCTTGATCTGATATTTCTCATAAAAAACACAAAGATTCTTGAGAAGCTTCTATCAGCCGGTTTGATCTAGACATGAATGAAGCAAATGACAGTAGTGCATGTAATATGGATTTACAATGCTAGCTTCGATTTAATTTATAGGTTAATTTCCTTATTAAATTAATTAATTCCGCTTCTTGTATGCCAAATTAATTATATAATTTTGCATGAGTAATAGTGGCTTCATTAATTAAATCGAAAACCCATCAAGGACGTCCTTTTAATAATCAAATGATAAGATCGATAGTGTCCAACTGTTGGAATTTGGACTAGTATTTGACGGATGGTGGCTAGCTAATTGTTTGATTTAATTAATTAGCTGTATCATGGGTCGCTAAAAACGAGAGAAGAAGTAGAAGACAATATACATAGTGAATTGTCGTCTAATTCAAAATTTTAAGTTTAACTAACTACCCTTTTAAGTCAACAACCTAAGAAAATCTCTATCAATCTAACTGGATACAGCATAAATTAAAATTAAGGCACCAGACAATGAGTATTAATTAATTAATTAATTAATTAATAGCTAGCCAAGAGCTCACTGATAGGAAACAAGTCTCTGACAGGCTGTTAGAGCATCCAATCCAAGTCCCTCGAAGGTGACTGGAATTGCATGAAAAAAGGTTTGTGAGATTAGTGTTTCTCGTCCAAGTCACTGGCGAAAATAGCTATGCGATTGCTGGAAGCAGCAAATTAAGATGGAGGATATTTTAGTCTTCAATGTCTCCGGATTCAAGAAAATTTAGGTTTCACATATAAATAATTCTTCTGTCTCTATCTATCTATCTTAGTAGACATTCATTTTTTTTTTTTTAATGATTCGTCAAGGGAAGTTCCAATGCGATCCAAGGCATGGGACAAGATCGATTATCTAAGGTTGATCACCATATACTTTAGTGATGCACCGGACAGTCGACATCCCAATTAATTAAGTGGCCAGGTTCCATATATGATATATGGGCAGATTTTGGATTTAGTTAATCGATACCTATACCTTATTTAAGCTAGTCCGCATTGAAATAAGTATATGTACAAGTATTTTTTTTTCTTTTTATGTTAGATAAAAAAAAATAAAAGTGAAGCTATCGATATAGCAATTCTTTATGGGGATGACTACAAGGGCATTCTATCATCGCTGGATAATATTTGGTTTGATCTATAGCTATTATCGGACAAATTAACAAATCAGTTACCCTAAACCCCCACTAACATCCACCATGGTAGAGCTCGTTCCTATACTGCGATCAAGGCCTACTCTCCTCGAGTGAGTTTTGTGTTTGGAAAAATTCAATTCTCTTGATTAGCGAAGTGACAGAGACATTATTGTCAACTGAATTATCAGTTTAATAATTATAACTTATAAGTATTTTTTGCACCACATAAACATGCATATAGATTTTCTTTTTAAATTTTTTCAAATTTTAAAATTTGGAAATTGTCAAAGAAAAATATTATGAAAAAACAAAAACAAGAAGAAGAAATAGAAGTGAATAAAATTAAAGAATAAAACCCAATGCTTGCTTGTTTAAGGACTTGCATACTATGTTGTACGGAAACATCCAATAGAAGCCGTTTCTTCGTTTTCGAAACGTTTCTGAAACGTTTCTCATTCTCATTTCGAACCCTATTTATGCCTATTTTTTTAGAAGAGTGTCCATTTCCACATTTTTATTTTCTATTAAAAACGTTTCCCATATTGCTGTTTTCATTTTCGTACAATATAACTTGGATACATGTAACATGGGTTGGGTAAATTCCACCTGAATTATATAATATATGTCATATGTCATAGGAACGTCATTTTCAATCTTTTCCTATTTTTTGGCATGCATTTTAGCATCCTTAGGGGATATTTCTTTTTTTGATAAAACACTTGAGGAGTGTTCAGTTATGGAAAATAATTTATTTCATAAACAATAAAATAAAAACTTAGAAAACTTGTTCAACTATAAATTTCTTAAATAAAAAATAAAAATTTAGAAAAGATGGTTCTCTAAAGTTGAACAGAACTTGAAAATTTTTAAAATGAGTTTTTCAAATTTTCATATCTAATTTGAACATTTATAAATCCATTTTCTACACAATTTTTCTCAAATTAAATTCTTTCCTTTTTCCGTTCTAAGGAAAAATATAGGGATTCAAAGAAAAAATAAAATATATAAAAAAAGGTAGTGTAACCAATGATATTACGAGAAAATGGATCAAAAGGGGGTATATACCATAAGATTCAATTACATAATAATAATAATAATAATAATAATAATAATAATAATAAACACAAAACAATAAGGGCAATCCTAAAACAAAATACACCCAAAGAAACCATCACTATATTCTAATCCATAGAGAAATCAATTGCTCATCAAATCAATAAGCATTAAAAACAATCCTTCAATAACATAATATATGAGATCAAGCATCAAAGACGTTGGGCAAATTATCCCAAGAAGATCAATTATATTCTTCCATTTATTAACCCTAATGGCAATGGACGAAGTCCACTAATTAAAAGAGTTATTCTAGATAGGTTATACATGGGCGCACAATGGGATTGAACATTTTTGAGGCCACTGCTATCTAAGTAGAGATGAAGATTCTTTGAGCCAAATGATAGGGGTAAGTAAGGAAGAGAGTGATGATGGTACTAATTAGATTCAACTACCCACAAGGGAGATTTGAATCAACCACTAAAGATATGATATTGGTGGATTGTATTCGGAGAAGTCGATGTGTACTTTTGGGATAAGAGTACCATTCAAAATAGAAGCTTATTCCAAGATCAAAAGATTGAGCTATTAAATCAAAGCCCTAACTAACTAGAAGGAATATATAGAGTGGTTTGAGTTCATATTTGGGTCATGAAAGAAACTCTGAATGGAGACTAAACTTGTGAGATAACAGAGGGCTCCAACCAAACAACCATATTTGAGGGCAATATGCGAGGCTTTGACATTACTGACAACGACTTCTCGACTAGGCTTTATAATTAGAAATCAAATAATCATGCCACTTGATTAACAAAATAGAGGAAAAGGTAACGAGAGATGAGGCATAGACATGGAAGATGATAGTGAGGCACAAGCATGGTGTGAGGGGCAATTAGCAATGGGGTAACAACAATGACGTGCAGAGTAAGAGGCGGTTAGAAGTCAAGGTGGGTGGCATGGCATGAGCAAAGCCGGGCCCAACGAATTTAGGTATCTTGGGCGAAAAAAATTGTCTAAATCTTCTCAAGAGTGTTAATTTCTTTTGTAAAAAAGTAAATAATACATTTTTTTTTCGAGAAAATTTCATCATTTCATTAAATTAAAAAAAAATTGAAATTCAACCAATTACAAAATACAATAATCTTTTAATGATAGTGAATTTTCAACTTAATATAATGTCTATGATTTTTTCAAAATTCAAATTAGGCTTTTCAAGTGATTTTCATCAATGATGATCAAATCAGTTGAATCCTAACGAATCAAAATAAATTTTTGAGTCTTAATTGAATAAAAATCAATTGAATCATAGCATTCAATTTTATAAAAAAATATAAATATAAATTGGAATTTAAAAAAATGACAATAGACAGAGGGTTGATGACAACATTACACTCTTCCAAACTTCTTAGATTTAAGCTACAATAGTATAATTAGCCAATTTTTAACAAATATCAAATTCTAGATGTAAACGACAATAAATAGATTTTTTGTAAAATTAAACTTAAATCAGTAACTTAAATTAATGATTTTTTGAATAAAATTTATTTAAAAATTGAATCTAAATGTGCATGCCCATTATTTAAATTTCATAAACATACTCTTCAATAAAAAAATGCACACACATTGATGAATCCAATCACTGATTTAATCCAAAAAAATGACAATAAACACTGATTTAATACAAACATAGAAGACACATAAAAGTGAAATTGACAATAAACAAAGCATCAATTTAATAACTTATAGTTTCACCCATAACGAGTATATAGAAGTATAAAGAAAAATTATTAATTTGAAATTGGATCAAAGATTGAATGCCCTTGTCGGTTTATCCTTGAGCATATAATCTGAACACTCAAAACTCATCCACCCAAAACTTCTCTTTTCTTTCTCAAAGTAATTCTCACAAACAAAACATAAACATATTAATTAAGTTACGAACAGACTCAGAATCAGTGAATCACATAGCCAAAATGAATTGCCATTTATTTGTTCTTCTTGTGCCCTAATCAACCGAAACACTTTGATTTGAAACACGTTTTAGATTTTTACTTCTAATTTTGGTGAGCGTTTGTTAATCATCAATTGAATGGAACCAAGATTGGCACATGAACTTGTATGAAATAAAGGAAGGAAAGTGTTAATCATTGTAAGATTGTTTATGCTTTGTTTTCAATAAAAGGAAAGACAACTAATCACAACAAGTCAAAGCCAAAAATACACCCACACAAGAACACCTACAAAGCCTCAAAAACAACACACTCAGAAACAAAAGTTAAAATCAAAAGAAATCAAAGTGTGTATCGAAGTAATCGAACACAAATGTTGATTGCTGAAGCGAGAAGCCTGAAGGTTGAACTTGAAGTGAGGCTGCGACCCGAACCTGCAAGAGAGAGAGAGAAAGAGATGCTAGATTAACCCAAGAACCCAGAAACATCGAAGTATCGGCCTAAACCCGAATGAATTGAACAGGACACAAAGTCGCAGACAGTAACAATGTAACACAAATGCTGAACCAAAAGAAACACTAAAGTAGTAAAGAGAGAGAGGCCGAGAAGAACTGAAGAAGAAAAAGAACACAGATGTTGCTGCTGAAGCACGCACACGAGAAAGAGAGAGGGAAGTGGGAAAAATGGGTTTAATAGAAATTGGGATAGATAGAGACAACGGTAGAAAAGGAAGACAAAAGGTTAGTTAGATTGTATTTTGTATTTATTTTTTTAATAAAATATTTATTATTAAAAAATAAATATATATATATAAATTACAAATTTTTCAAATATAGGCCTTCTTAATTTGGGGGCCATAGGCAACCATCTGGCTTGCTTTACTGTTGGGTCGGCTCTAAGCATGAGGGGCTACTAGTGGTGGGAAGATGACAATAAGATGTTGAGGGAGCGATAGCTAAAAGTAGGGTTGGATGGCATGCCAATGATTAATGTCACGAGCTTGGATTTTTACCAACGACCGTACGACACTTAGTCGCAATCTGTCACAACCAAGTCAGTCTCTTCTCCAAACAAGATATAAAGATAGCTAAAAAGCTTTAGAAGGTAAGAGGAAATGTGGAAACAAAAGAAGAACACTTGAAAGGAAGCTTGGAAAGTAAAAATCTTATATTTCTTTAAAGAAGGGTTGCAAGGCTTCTAATTTAGTTTTATACTCACAAATGAATTCCTATTCCTATTTATAGCTTTCCACCTTCTCAATGGATGGTGAAGATCAATTTGATCTTACATTGGTTATAGCTCTTTCAAAAGTTTCTCCCACCTCTACCATATTCTAGAATATTCTATACAATTATGTAAGGTTTCATGCTATTCTAGAACTTTTCAAACTACTCTAGATTAATTTAGAACTTTCTAGACTAGTCTACACTTTTTTAGAGTCTTCTGAAACACTCTAGAGCGTTCTAGAGTATTCCAAAATATTCTATAACTTTTTAGAATCTTCTAGGGCATTCTACACAATTCTACACACTTTACATAATATACAACACCAATAATGCATGATTTTGCCGAATCCAAACCTCCATTCGGCAAAATTGGGGCGAAATGTGACATTAGTAATGGAGAGACTACCACAATTGCAACACCACATAAGAGGTGATCATCCTTTATTAGATGACTACTACAGAGAGAGGAAGAAGAGAGAGAGCGGCCAAATAGAGGAAATTAAATTTACCTTTCAGAGAACAAGTTATGAACCAAATCATGTTCTTCTTTAATACAAGTTAAAAAGAAAAAAAATTATCTTTTTAAAAATATTCATGTTTCAATCTTTCAAGTTGCAAATTAGTTTTTTATACTTCTATAAAACTAATTATAAGCCTACCTTTAATCAATTTTGCTCTACAATTGAGGTATATATTCAATTCCAACGTACTAGAACATGGATATTGAAGCCAACAAAACAATTTAGCCATGTCGCTGTCTCTGCACTCCCTAGTTGGCATGAGTGGATATTTTAGATTGACTCTCTCTCTCTCTCTCATCGATATATGCTTCTTCAAGCTGTGGTGATACGCCCGGTGCTAGAGATTTTTGTCTCCATATCCATTTAATCAACGCCTTCCCCTTCCTATTTAAACCCACTATTACTTCCAAGCTTCATCCCCACGTCCAGCACTTTCATCACAATAATTCATCCCAAACTGTCAATAATTCCACGTACCTACCTAGCTAGCCACTACCATGTCTGCCAAGCTTGCCCTTCTTTCCCCGAACCCTAGCCCTGGTGCCTCCCCATGGACGTGGAATTCCAAGCAAACCCTCCAAGAAGACGATGATTCATGGGAGGTCAGAGCCTTTGCAGAAGACACCAACCAAGCCATGGGCACCACCTGGCCGCCCCGTTCCTACACCTGCTCCTTCTGCCGGCGAGAGTTCCGCTCCGCCCAAGCCCTCGGCGGCCACATGAACGTGCACCGCCGCGACCGTGCCCGGCTCCACCAGAAGCAGCCGTCCCCCACAGCCGCCCCCTCCACCCTCATAATCCCAGCTCAAGAATTCGTCGGTAATGGGGGACTCTGCGTTCTCTACTCCTTTCCAAACCCTAGTGGTTCGACTCTCTTCAATCCTGCCACACTGAATTACTCTTCCCCGCCGTTCATTAATTTTCCGGTGGGGTCGCCGAGCTCAAATTCCTCTCTTGGTCACTCTACCAACACCGAAACTACTTCGACCTCGTTTGACGCTGATAATCATCCGGAAACTTACAACTGTGCCATTGAAGAACTTGACCTAGAGCTCCGGCTAGGGCGTAGTTCATCATGAACCACAGAAGCTACAGTGGAGTTTGAAGCTTATACTTCTACTTTCTGTTTGAAAAAGGAGTGCCACAAAATTAATTTTTTGTTACCTTTTTTTTTTTTTTTTCTTTTTTGCTAAGTAATCAATATGTATCATACAGTCTATAGAAACTATATACACATATCTAGAGTTCCTTTTTGGTTTTTTGCTAAGCTTATATACATAAGACATTTTGGTTTTTTCCTATTCTCCTCTTCTTTTAAATTACATGGTCTTTCTTTTTCTGGTTACTCGAGTGTACTCATAAAGCTGCAAAGAGGGCATAAAAATGGTGGCCAGGCAAAGCAATATATACTGTAAATTGGGGGGCGGAGAGAGAGAGAGAGAGAGAGAGAGAGTAGGGCTTTGACTGATATAGCAACCACTGATAAAAGCTTGCAGTGCAGTGTCATTTTCCATTTCAGATGATGTCTGAGAAAAGTTTGGACATTAATCACTTCCGTGGGGATTATGATGTATCTTATGAGCTGTCACTACTTATATAATACAAGACCATTTTTGGACCTCTTCTTTTATCACAAACCTAGGCATGTGCCTTTTTTTTTCCAATGCCAAGGTAAGTATATATATAAGTTACACATATGAATATGATTCCTCATTTTTGGAAATTAAAATTAATTAATTCATTCATAGGAACAAACTGAGAAGTTCATGTTAATTTCGTGCATGTTGTAATCAATTGCATGATAAAAAATGAAATATTATTATAGTTATATATATATATATATTTGGGATTAGGACTTTCCAAAAAACTAGGATACGTATGAAAAACAAAATACACCCATTTATTATGAAAATCCTAGATTCTAAGCATACATAGTTTTTCATAATAAGGGGGTTGGTGGCTCCTTGAGATTGTCCAATAATTAATGCAACATGTCCTTGCTCCTCTATTTTAACGTGGATGATGTTAAGATTTGTCTCGATTTTTATTCTTCATCGTATAGAAGTCATATATGTTCACCATGCCCATTTCTGTAAATATACATTGCTTAAAGAGAAAAAATGATCAACTACTATATATATTTATATCAAATTTTTCAACACCTTGACTTTTTATAGTTTTGAAAAGTTAACAATTACCAGAAGAGTTGTCCCTCCTGATAGGGCTATAATTTTGAGTTTTGAGTCTTGCCAATTATAATTGTTTCTATATTAAATCTCAAGTGAATTTGTAAATTTATTAGATTTCTCAAATTTTACCCCTCTCAAATGGTCTTCTTATTTATTGAAGAAAAAAATTCACCAATTTGAAAATATTTATTGTCATTTGTGACATAATACTAAGATCTTAAATGCTAGGTGAATTTTCAATATTTCTGCAAATTTTATAAACCCTGATAAAGACTAGAAAAAGTTTGGCATTAATTAAAACGGTTGAATTTTTTCTTTTTCTTTTTCTTTTTTTTTGGTTGCCATGAGATAACATCAAAATATTTTACGTCAAGAATGTTTATCCAAATAATTATAATTTTAGAGTTGTACAAACATTTATTAGGACTTTAATAAACATTTATATTAAAATCAATATTCCTAATTGATACAGTCGAATACGCGGGTGGCTCCACCCAGTCACCCACTAGCCGACATGGCACTCTTACAAGGGATCGATTAATTAATGTCACATATGAGTCACTTCACATGCAACAATCTCTATTAATGAACATTCCTATGAGAGAAGACCATAGACTCTCGTACATTTGATGGGCTAAAAGGCACGCTGCTAGTTGTTCTACATATAGGGAATTAATTAATTGTCAATTCCATAGACGCATGGCTTACAAACATGATCGTCTCGTCTGATGCCACGACATTGTAAAGGGAGATTCCTTCATCTCTACTTTCAATCCTCTATCTCGCTTTTTCTAATTCCAGGACCATGGAGGATTGATGATTCTAATCTGACACGGATTTAGGGTCTTTCTTGGTGGGAAGCGGCCATCGGTAACCTTTGTTGAATATTTTTGCTTTCTAGCTACCATATGGTATATATGGAGAATGGAATTAATTTTGAACAAATTGTAATTAAAATGACTCGATCGATCGGTTATGGAACCTAAAAATTGAGTACACATGCATGATTTGTAAGTAACTCCACGTAGGGTTCGTCAAGTTCTATAATTAATATTGTTATTGTTGTGGACTCCGATCGAGATTCCGATAGTTAATAACAATATATATATATATATATATATATATGGCCAACCCCAGCTTCAATTCTGTCGACACTACGAACTTCAACCTTCTTTTTTTCTTCTTGATAATTTCACAATCACACGGCAAGGGACTTGTCTTAATGCTGCCAAATGAAATTGGCCCCCTACCTACCTACCTAATTCTGCCCAACATTGCATTCAAACAATTTAATTAATAAATTAATTACGTGACAATTTCTAGTACTTCTACACTTCCTAATACAATTATTACTCTTTGTATTAGTTTCCTAAATTTCAAATTTCACGATTCAAAAATAAATTGAATTTCACTTAGGTTAAATATT
The DNA here is from genome assembly GCA_036245055.1 of Diospyros kaki. Lineage (NCBI taxonomy): Eukaryota > Viridiplantae > Streptophyta > Magnoliopsida > Ericales > Ebenaceae > Diospyros > Diospyros kaki. The sequence continues at coordinate 34,476,513 of BSEG01000007.1, forward strand.
GATTAAATTTTGTACTTTTTTTAAAAGTAAATTGAGATTTTGTTTAGATATAAGGACTATTTACAAATTCGTACGTATAATGGTGATATATTGAATTACAAATTTTTTGTATAAAATTTTATGCCCTGAATACCAGTTTCCTATAACTAAAGGGGAGGAAAGTATGCAATTAACGGGAATAATAATAATAATAATAATAATAATAATAATAATAATCAACATTAATTGGTCCTCATTTTTGTCTCTTTTACAAACAGTCTTACAAGACAACCCAACACACACTAACAACAAAGAAGCTAGAAGTTGATCTAGGAGAGGCATACGAAGCAAGGATAAAAGAAGTGCTAACCGAATGAATTAGTTTACACAACCCACTTAAGGCGGATGAAGATAAGCACAGAGGGTTGTAACCTGCATCAAAAAGGAAAAATGCAATCGGACTTCACCAAGACCAACTTGGAACGTTAGTTGCAAAAGGGGGACCAAGAGAACAACAACGGCAGAGAGCAAGGGCTCAACAAAACAGAGATGATGACCACCATTGAAGCATCTCTACCCCTCCCAACATCAAGGAAGTGACTTGTGAGGTGGAATATTAAGAAATGGTCTTTCGCTTGGGACAACATCAATTCAATGTCAAATTGAGAGTGGCGACGAGGAGAGGACCACGCTCCGTGCATGCAAGGGCTTTTTTTTTTTTTTGTAAATAAGAAAAATATATAAACAAATCGCGTCAAGGCATCTAAATTGAAGGTCAAGGCATTAACCCCCCCCCCCGGCGGCGCGACCAAAAGAAAACCGTTAGAGAAAAAACACAAGCACTTAAATACAAATTCTCTCTGATTTAGCCCAATCAAAAATATATACAAAATAAAAGAATGATCTAACAAGATAGTGACAATAAAAGAGAATGAAACAAGCTCGACGTGATCCAACCATGACCACTATGTGTATAGTTGAAAGCCATCCACCACAATATTATTGGATTACATAGATCTCATCATATGCGCAACGAAATAAAATTTAATTTATAAATATCACATTTCTAGAAATTATGGTTTTTAAAATTGAAGGTAAAAAGAAAATAATACCTCTTGATAAAATCTGATTTCACCGTTAAATTTCTCATTGTATAATCCTTCAAATGTAGGATGCCGAATCAATCCATTCGAAATCACTTAAATTCAAGAATCTCAAAAAAAGATAATGTAGAAAATTTCTAACTTACTTTTGAATTCACACGCACACTTCTCCAATAATTCTCTTAGCTCTCATGTGTTTCAAGAAGAAATAAATACAAGGTTAATGGAGTTATTTATAAAGTTCCAACATAACCTTATTCCTTTAATGGGCTGGGCTTCTCAAGCCCATTCCATTTAATGCTATTAGACCAACCCCAATCCAATGAAGTTTAATTGTGTTAAGTCCAATCCAATATTGCCATTAGGTCAAGTTTAATGTGCTGGCAAAAAATTTAATTCAATTAATAATTAAATAATTATATTAACAATATAATCATTTAATTATTCTTATTTATCTAATAAATAAATGTACTATTATTAGTAATTATAAAATTACTAATTTATCATTTTTCTCTTTAAAAGTGATTTCATTTTGGTGGGACTTTCTGAGTTTACAAATAGATTCGCAAAAAGAATAATCAACTATTAATTCTTGTAAATCATGAATAACATTTAGCAATATATCATGATTCTCCAATATATTGTAATGCGAGTATTGCGAATATTTTACTACGATACCATACAATATGGTCTTTTTATCATCTTATATCCCGACAAGATATGAGATCATGGTCAGCAGGTCAAATCTCTTAATCTCGGTCATATAACCAGATCTAAAATCAATCTTGACAAATGTGACATAACCTTATGGAACACATTCCATCGTCATATTACATTGCCTAAGAATTTATCATCAAGTGATTATTGGATCGTATAAGATATCTTTCTCATATATCTCGAGGTGATAAATTTCATATCTGATGCACACATACCTCATGCATCATTGAAATAGACACATAGATACTTATAATCGTTAGTGATTAGAACAACCATATAATATCGTTGATATCCTAATTTACCAATATATAGATATCCATATGATCTCAGATTTAAGGGTTAGTTGCACATCTGTAGCTAATATTGAATCATTGACCTGTAAGATAAAACTCATCTAATTCAATGTTAACAGTCATATTCAGTGAACTCGCTCCTGTAACGAGCACCTAGTCATCTTCCTTTCATATCTTATATAGAATAAAGCGAAACTCACCAATCTTATCTTTACGAGTTTTTATTATCTAGATCAGTAACTCTACGACCAGAAACATATTTATAGTATAATAATTTGTGAATTATTTGTAATTCATATTTTTAACTTTTAAAAATAGTATTAACTCCTTATTATATTAATAAATATATATTTTTAATTTAAATTATAATATAATTTAAATAAAAATATAAATTTATTATTTAAATAATATTTAAAAAATTATAACATCGAGTCTCACTAGGATTAATCTTTAGAGGCAAAGCGTAGCAATTCCTTGAATTGAAACAAAACACAATGCCCAACCAAACGTATCTATCAATATATAGATCTATTGGGGTGGATTATATATCTGCATACTTATTTGGAGGGTAACAAGTCAATCCTCGCAGAAGATCGAGGCTGAGCAAGCAAGGCAAATACATCCTCTCTTAGGTGCAGTCGGCTCAACAAGCTCCCAAAAGGGTTTTTGTTGTACAATTTGATACGCATGGAGTTGGTTGGCTACAATATATTGCAATCAACATGCTCTCTCTCCTAGTGGACCCTTTCAACACTGCCACAGGTAATTTAGCAGGGACTCTTTTCTTAGGGTGCCACTTGGGTAAATCCAATCATATCAATAATATTAGGGTAGATGGACTAGTTAAATTTTGACTTTTTGACGTCTTTGTATTTTAAAATTATCTATGATACCCTTTAAATTTTGGCTATTGAAGAGGTGTTGTGACTAATTTTAAAAAAAATAGTGAATTTTAAATGCAAATGCTCTAATTGGACACCCAATTTTGACATTAGAATGATAATTGTCCATTGATATATTATACATTTGTATTGATATGATACATAATACAATACACTAATACATCAGTATCATTCCAAGTGTGAAATAAAATGTCTTAATAGTATTTTTGAATTTTAAAATGCATAAAATGTGTAAGTAAAAGAAGCAGAATTTAAAGGTGTGCAATCAATTTAATCATATTATTATTATATTACTTAATAATATATTTATATATGAAAATATATAGATTTTTCCTAGGGATGAGAGAGCAAATTAGGGGTGCATTATTTAATGTAGTTGGTGGCTGACAATTTTTTGGTCCCCCTCCTCCCTTATTGATTGATGATGCACAAGGTAGCTGTTTCACTTCTCGGAACCATGAATTCAGTGTCCAGTGAATGGTTGTTCTCTAAGAAATAAAGAATACATATGTTCATTATTTCTGGGGCGATACTGCAATCATGCAAACGAACTTTTTATAGGAGACGAAATAATAAAGACAGATTTTTTTTTTATACTGGAACTCTGGTTGAAAGTTTCCACTTTTATTGTGTGTTTTGGTCAATCAGGCCCTCGACTCAAGCAGAAATACAAACACCAAAAGGCATAAGCCCCAGAACCAGAGGCTTTATCGAAAATCAACGAAGCAACTATTAGGTTTCTGCTATATATATATAAGCTGATAGAGAAATGACTGGCATATTGTTTTATTAAGTTCATAATTGTTTCTGTTGGCCCATAAAATAATTGTGGTCAATGAAAGAACAAAAGGGGGTCAAACTGCATTCTCATGAAATTCTCAAGTGGTTAAATGCTTTGGGAGATGTCTTGGCTTCTTTTTCAGTTGCCTTTGGTCTCTACATCTGCAACTTGTTGGCTATAATAAAATGGTTGAAATTTTAAGAGATTTTTTCAACTACACAAGGTCTTGTGATATTATCAAGTTTCGGTGCTGATTACAGGTGAGTCTGTTTGACCCAGTATTACTATTATCTAAAACTCTTATTATGTGGATTATTCGATTTCCTAAGAAGGGTTGCAGGAAAAATGGTAAGTTAGGCCTATACAATTGGTAACTCTTGTTCGAGCTTTATATTATCCGTGTACAGGATATGCATTACATGATGAATTATCAGACTCTGACATATATATATATATATATATATATAATGTACACATAGCCCGCTACTACTACAAACTCATATTTTTCATTACTCTACACAGCTCCTTCAAAATTTATCAGAGTTTCTTCTTCCTTCGCGTTCGAGTTGCTGGATTCTCTGACGCAGTTTTCTTCTGTGATCGTGAATCTTCAGAAGGCCGTGGCCCAATATGACGGCAGAGTATATGCCGTGCGTTATGATGGGCGCAAGAATGTTGTTTGTCTGTGAGAATGGCATTGGCAGATACAGGAAACACCATCACTCATCTTGTTTTTGGATTTAATGTTGAAGAACTAGAAGAGCAAGGGCTGATTGAACAATTAATTGTAACAGTTAGGTTACCTCGATCCATTCGAACCCGAGATAAAGTGCTAGAATTCCTTCCAGGAGGGGAGAGTAGATCTTTTTCATTTGCCGCCTCTCGTTCCAAGCTGAAAAGCATTCACAATCAGCACGTCAGAATAGGGTATTATAAGACAATAAGCTTTGCATAGGGAACAAACGTGCTTAGAGATATGATCTGGGGTTTCAGGTTCTTCTTCCCTTCCAACTCGTGGAAGAAATAAGAAATCGTCTGACTGTTCTAAAGCCAAGTGACAGTGAAAAACCAAAATCCAGGGGTTTCATGATCTGGATAATGATCTTTGAAGGTGAAATGAGCAACAAACTAGAGTTTCAGTTAATGAATGAAAGTGGTAACTAGCTTTGAGGGGATCAAATGAAACACTAAACCATTTAGTCCAGTTTCAGGCAACACAGTAACATTCCACAGAGAAGAACCTCATTCTGAATGTTTATGGTTCTTTAAATTGAGCTAGCAACAAAGATGATAGTAATAACAGCAAAATATATATATATATATATAATTATCAACATGATAAGGTTGTGGAAATAAAGTTCCAAATTCGAGTTGTGGAAATAATGTCTTTGTAAAACAAAGGTAATTAAAATTGTATACAAAAACGGATTTCCCCTAATCCTCGTAAAGCAAAGATAATTAAAGCAGGGAGCTCTTTTTCATTAACATGGTCTCTAAAAGGTGGCAGTCCACCCCCTTTGTTCAATGCAGTGCATTCCATGTTTCGATATTCTTACTCCATTTTAATATATCATCAAATTTTAAATGATTGGCACCAGAATGTAAACTAGGTTGCCCATGAAACACGAAGGGTTTGATTGTACATAGAAATTGTAGTAAAAGTAATATGGTTGACCTGCAAAGAGCTTTTTCAGATCCTCACGACCAGAGCGAGATCGTAAAACAGGTGCAACAACATAAGTAGGATCTACAAGAAAAATAAGTGGAATGCAAATAAGCATCTCGCAATAAAGTAGATAGAAAAAATTGGTGAATATGAAACATTGGAAAAAAATAAAATTGCTAAAATACCAACCTTTTGGAGATGCAGCCACATAATAAAGAGAACCGGTAAGAGCAGCTGTAATCACAGCTGCAAATGCCTGGGCAAATGGAACAAATGGGGGTAGAACTCCTGTCTACAAGTTGAAAGAAAAACATTATCAGTGACAGGTTATAAACAAGGTACCTAACAAACAGAAGGATCTTTTAATGAATCATGCTCATACCAAGGATGCCATTCCATGAGCATCGGTCACCAAATCTGTGCTTTTCAGGAATATTTCAGCCAATGCTCCCTATACAGTCCCAGAAGGAAAAATAAAGGGATAAGGATCATCTTTCCAGAGGAAAATTCAGAAACTGTAACATTTCTTCAATTTGAAAGATGCAACAAGAAGAAGGGAACTTTGAAGAGAGGGGAAAAGAAAAAGGAAAATCCTAGTATTTATGCACATTAAGTTTCAAGATAACAGGGCGACAGGTTTAAATTGAAAATGCTATTTCTGGATATCTTTTGGAACAGGAGTCTAGATTTAGGTCATTGTTAGAAACACAAGAAGGATAGTCAGTACCAAAAATAGAAGAGACAGCTCAAATTTTACTTAAGTTGTTGACTGCCTCTAGGCATGAGTGCTGAAAATAGAAGACAAAGCTCTGAAGAAGTATATAAAAGCAAAATCAAACAGTTAGTACGACCTCATCAAGTAGACTAGAAAATAGAATTTGATAAGAAGCCCATCAAGATGAGACAAATTCTATGTTAACCAGAATTCCACCAAATTTTCCCTAATCAAGGATAGTCAAGTAAACAAATTCTAGTCCTCATTGATCATTGCTTCTAAGAGATTAGAGTTATTTTCTAAACCAATATCATTTTGCATTTGATGAAATATGTCTCAAAGATAAATGACACATATGCTAACCTGAACAGCTGCCCGGTAAAACAGCTCCTCGCCAACAGAGCTTGCAGCAACAATAAGTATGAACTGTACAGTTTGGATGACAATGAACCAATTTTCTTTCCATTATCCAAGAAATACAAATATGCAAAATATTGCAATTTTCAGATGTTTCTTACCTGCCAGGGTGACATTCCATAGAAAAAGCTCCATAGCTCCTCATCCTCTACATCTCTGATTGCACGAGCATGAGGTGATACCTTTACAACTTCATCCTGCAGAACCAAGGCCACAACATTTTTTAGCAAGGAAACATCAACCAAAGTAAAATACAATCAGAAGTCGATAAAATACTTAATATCAATCTAACAAATCAACATACATCTAGAATAAAAAGTAGAGCCATAATTGGAGGAGTCGCATATCCTAGTCCTTCAACAATTGCATCCAATGATGGATAGAAGCCTCCCATGGAATCAATTCCTGTCATCGAACATATGAATCTCCCTGCTAAAGCCATTGCACCATATATGCCTGGAAAGAATTTTAAACGAGAAAAGAAGAAAAGAGAGATCAGAGCATTAAATATACTTGACCGCCAATTCTTTTTCTTCTCTCTAAAATAGACTCCTAAAAAAGCCTAGAAGTACAAAATTGACATCTTAAGGCTGAATAACTGCATTCGGCACAAATAATAAAGGAGTTAAGGAAACTCAGAATTTGCCCCAGGTAGAAAATATAGCAAAGGCACTGCTTGGCTAGATTTTTCTTTGAAGTACTTCTGGTGGGCAAACATTGCTGTCTATCTACTTTCTGGGAGGCACTTTTGTTGGCCACATGCTACACAAAATTAAATCTTTTTTTTTCTTTTTATACATTTTGCAGTATTCATTGTTTTTACCCAAAAATTAATCCTTGCAACTTGCTTTTGCTTCAGAAAAGAAAAGAATTCAATTCAATTTTAAACCTGAAATGGCTGACCTAAAATGGAATCAAATATTGGTATTAGAGAGAAAATTAAGAGTAATCGAAGCTATCCCTCCTTAAACGAGAATAGAAAATTTGACAAATCCAAAAGCTTGCAATAGATAACCCTCCGTTTGGTTGCTGAGAAAACAAAGAACAACATAAACCACAATGATTTAGGTGACTCACTACTTTTTCAGCTCATTTTCTCACTAGCCAAACACATCCAACACTCGAATCACCAGAAAAGCAGAGTAAAAAAGGAGGAAAAATTACCAATTCCATAACTGAGCCTTACAACGGCCCCAATCTTCTCCCAAACAGGGAACTCCGCTTCGAAGCTCCGATTAAATGTGGTCGCCTCCATGGCCGAGCTCGTGTACCCTCCTCCTCCTCCACCCTTGCTCTCTCCCCTACCGTCCACCCTTTCGCGACTCCTCTCCGCTGAGGCCCTCACCGGAACCCTCTCTCCTCCGCCCCCAACCAACCTCTTCCTCTGCCTCTGCCTCGCCCCCGCCGCCGGCGTCTTCACACTCCACGGCAACTCACAGGCACCCACTCTGGCCGAAGAAAACGCCACCGCCGGCGGATTCGGCGCCCAAGAAACCAGCGCGAACTCCATGTTTCGAATTCACCGGGTTAGAAAGAATCCGTTACTTGGCTGATCCATTCGAATCGATACCCACCGCCTCGTTTTCGACGAGCATGCCTCGACAATGAACCGAATGAATGTGGTCCGCCCGTCCGACGGCGTTTTGTAGTTTGCGGAGGCGAGGGAAGTCAACAGCCAGATGGGATGGATCGGACGGTGGATATTCGGGTGTTTTGGGGTGGGATATTTCTACGTCGGGAGATAAAGAGAAATTACGGGAATATCCGATCGGCCAATGATTTTGTGCCACGTGGGGATTACGGCGGATGGGGTTAGTGAATGTGATTGGTGCATTTATTCTCACTCCCCCCATGTTTAAGAAAGGAACTTTTCTCAATCAATCATTTTATGATAATCAGATGTATTATTTTAACTTATACTAAATCAACATGAAATGTACCTGTACCCTATTATCTAATAATATTTTTTTTGGGCCATCACCCTTTCTCCTCGCGCTATTAATTATGTAGGAGGAGATAAAATTTAAGTTAAGTTCCCGACCTTTACTCTTACATAAAAAAGGAATCAAACTCATGATGAACTACCAAATTATATCGACATATCATTTGTTTTTTTCCCATCCAACCTATATCATGAGCCTCTAATAATATTTTCTTTACTGCATTACCCATTGCAAAGAACCTGATGTAGATATATTTGTATGAAATTAACAAGCAGAATAAGAAGGTGCAGTCTGACTCACTGTATCACTGTCCCAAAAGAAAAATCCAACACGCAACTACTTTGACCTTTCTGAATTTAGGGCTTTATTTTGGTCATTATAACAGCCCTGTGAGAAATCACGTGCACTTCATTGGCTTTCCTTCCTTCTTCTCTTCTTGTCTGTTGATGATTTTCGCCTCTTAAATATTTTAAAATACAATTCATTTATTATTCATCAATAAAAGTGTTTGGTATAGTAAAAACAAAATAAATTAAATGTACCTTAGCATTATTAACAAAACCCTTTCAAAAATGATATTACTTTTGTGTATTTCCTCTATTTTTAGAATAATTGACAGTATTTTTTTTTCCTTTTAAAATGTATCTGATTTCAAAAATTAAGAAAGCGTTAAAAAATAGTCTCCAACTTGATCATCATCATCATCATCTCCCGAGAATAAAATTAAAGAGTTTAATTTTGCAACTATTTCATTGGTCTAGTTTAGAAGTGTCCAAAGTCAAAAGAATTGCGCGGCTGAATGCACCCCACCCCAGCACATGAATTTAGACCCTCAAAAATTTTACCTAATGGTCCAATTTTGGACCAGTATACAATGCAAGACGTCAAAACAGACAGCTTACAAACTTGATCATCTTTGATTACGTAAGCATGCTTCACTAGTTCAATTTATATGAGTTGAGTCTTGCTAAGATGAATTAGAATTGCTTAAGTAGATAGAAAATAGAGTTGCAAATTATGAAAGTCATGTTGATAAAATAATGTTTTATAACTGTTGTATACCAAAAACTATGACAATAGAATTTATAGTGTGAGACCCTCCTTAAAGTCCAAAACGATGTCATTTTGGCCCTGGGTTGGATCCAACAAAATTAAATATCCTTCGCACTACCCTTGACTCGAACCTGTGACCTCTTTCTAAAGCCCCACATAAGCATGCACATGACTACCTAAGCTACCAACGTTCTCACTTCCTTATATGCAACCATTAAATTTATACTAATCTCAATTCATTGTTTTTGAAATTTCACTTAAATCCCTAAAAATTTCCAAAAACTCTTAATCATTTCTCTATTCCAAAATATAAAAATTTTAATTTCTTCTATTAAATTCCTCAAATCTAAAAATCATCAATAAATCATAAATAATTCATCTCAATTACAGAAATTAATTTTTTCCAAAATATCTGGATGTTAGAGTCTTTCCTCCTTTAAAAATTTCATCCTCAAAATTTCCAAATAATTATTTATTTCATAGATAAAATTTTACAATTAGATATAATCCTCAAAATTTCCAAATAATTATTTATTTCATAGATAAAATTTTACAATTAAATATAATTCTCAAAATTTCCAAATAATTATTTATTTCATAGATAAAATTTTACAATTAAATATAATTCTCAAATAAATAAGAAAATTTCTCTCATATTTTCTCCTCAATCTCCCAAGTCTCTTCCCGTTTTGAGTGTTGACTTCATTGCATTTTTACCATGGAAATGATCTTATGCCATAATTAATGGTCTTGGTGATCCAATATTCGCATCGGTTGCACTTCAAATGTCAGGTTAGGCTGGAGGTCAATTTTCTCAACTAATAGTTCAATATCTAGGTTATAGATGTGTTTTCGTAACTAAAAGACATGAAACACATCGTCCAATCTAGCTAGTGCCTCTAGTAATTGCAACCAATAGGTAACATAATGTCCCTTTCTTACACCATGTCAACTGATGAAACGGAGGGCATGTGTTAAATTGATGGAGCATTAATTGAAGTTGTGAAAGGGCATTAAATTGAGATGGGATTGAAGAATTAAAGGAGCATGCATGGGATTTTGAATTGGATTTGGTTGCCCAAATAGCTTGTGAATTAAAGACACGTAGCACTGCAAACAAAATGTGAATTGAACATGGGATTAATTTCATTAGATAGTTCTGCAGTCTAAATGATGATAGCACGTGAAAGAGAGGTGAATGAGAGTTAAAAATTTACTAAAATTTTGAAATAGAAAGAGAAAAAGAGCTTTATAAATACGATACTTCCATGAAAGGAAAGTGCATATGAGAGAGAAAGTTCAAGGAAATATTAAGAGTTAGTAGTAGATTGTGCAAATAATTGAGCAAGTTAGAAAGTTGTGTTCATAATTTAAGATATGAGGTTGAATATCATATTTAAAAGTAATTTAGTAATACTTAGTTAAAATAATTCTTTTAACTTATTATGTTGAATTTTTGTTAGAAGAATTCTAACACGTGGCAACGGTGTTTTCAACACTTGAAGGAATCTATTCAAAGATGTTTATTAAGGCATCAAAAGTAAACTATAAGGGTCAATGTATATTTTATGTGCAAATTTTGTTATTATAACTTGTATGTGATGACAGGGAAATGTCTAGGCATGAGACTATAAATTTTAGGGACTGAACAAAGCTCGTGTTGGGATCCATGGGAAATCATATAGGGCCACCAAGAGTCCAAGTTGGATGAGGTGGACGGCCTACATGCATGAATCACTTCATTTTTCTTTTTCATGTTTGTTATGAATTATGATTTGTTATTTTATATATATTGCATTTGCTTAGTCTTAGGACTCAACCCCCTAACTAACCATACAGATAGCTCGGATTCTAGCAAAGGAAATGTAGTATTGGAAGAAGGGTCGCCGATAGAGGCAATCAATGAGCCATAAGAAGACTTTTATTTATTGATGATTATTTTAATTACAAGCTTTCTAGTTAGTATAAAGGGTGTGAGACAAATGGGATTTTAAGTATTTATGTGAGAATTAAGTTTATATCTGGTAAAAGATATTGAGTACATGGTTGGGATTTTTTATAGTTATTTTCTTTGGAGAATAAAGGGATTTCATAAAAGTTGTTTTATAACCTCATCCTATCTCTGTAACAGTTTTAAATTTTCAAATGTGTAGCTTGATCGAGATTCGAGTGTCATTCGTTGTCTATTTTTCTTTGGGACTCGAATTCTTAGCAAACGAAGGTGGTGAAACCTAGATCTTATTAGATATAACCCCTTAAGACCAATTCTAATGACACAATGGGGCTTGATCTTGTAACTTTTTAAATTCTATTTAATGGCAAGTTTATGTTTTATTTAAATTATAATACGGTTTAAATTAAATATATATATATATATATATCCTTCAATATAATAATATTCTTAAGAATACTATTCTTAAGTGATAAGAATATACGTGACGGATAATCCATAGTTTGTTATACTATAAACATGTTCCTGGTCATAAAGTTCCTAACCTAGATATTAACAACTCACAAAGGTCGGCACATCATCTTCCTCCTTGTTCAGTATGAGATACTGAAAGATAAGGTTAGTGAGTCTTGTGTCATTCTATATGAGATATACAGAAGGAAAATAAATTGGTGTTCGTTATAGGAATGAGTTCACTGAATGAGACTATTAACATTGAATCACATGGGTTTTATCTCACGGGTCAATGATTCAATGTTAACTATGGATTTGCAATTAGTCCTTAAACCTAAGATGACATGGATATCCCGTGTGTTGGTAGATTATGATATCAACAATATTATATGGTTGTTTTAATTAGGGACGACCATAAGTATCTATGTGCATAGTTCAGTGACACATATGGTATGTGTGCATTAGATATGGAATCTATCACCTCGAGATATGTGATGAGGATATCCTATGCGATTCAGTATTCACTTGACGATAAATCCTTAGTCAGAATGTGTTATTCCATAAAGATTGTGTCATATTAGTCAAGATTGATTTTGGATTTGGTCATATAACTAGATTAAAAGATTTAACTTGCTGACCGTGATCTCATATATTGTCGAGATATAGGATGATAATGGGACTGTATTGCATGGCATTGTAGTGTAAGGTTTGCATTACTCGCTTCACCTTAAATTGGGTAATCATGACATATTATTAGATGTCACTCATGATTTATGAGAATTAATAATTAATTAATTATCGTTGTCAATTTAATTGCGAACCCAGAAAGTCCCACCCAATAAGAAATCGTTTTAAAGAGAAAAAGATAATTTAGTAATTATGGAATTACTGAATAATGGTGCAATTATTTATAAGATAAATAAAGATAATTAAATGATTAATGGGTTAATTATTTAATTATCAAGTTAGATCGAGTTTTTTGCTAGCATATCAAACTCGATCTGTAATACCCTAGAATTTGTAAAGGGCTCAAGAATAATTTATCTTGGGGTGAAAATGAAATTTTCAGAAGATTATGACTATAATGTAATTTTTGGTACAGTTGTAAGTAATCGAATTGACTACAGGAAGTGCCCTGAAGCCGAGATATCAAAGAAAAATAATATGGTGTTAACAAGCGTCTCGAGGCAAGACTTTTGGAATTAAAAAAATCATAACCGAGACAGTTTTTAATACAGTTAAAATACAATTGTAATTCGGGCTGAAAAATTGAATTGTCGTAAGAGATTTTCAAAAAATCAACAGAACCCCAAGGAGGTTCATATTTAGTATGTAGAACAATCCTTCAGTAGTTTCAAGAAGAAACAAAAGAGTTTACGATCAAAATGTACATTTGAGCCTAAGTGCAATTTCTTAATTCTGCCTAAGAGATGACGAAATGATGTTATTTCTGAATTTTTGGGGTTGAAATGGAAATTATAGAACTTGTGGGTCATAATGACACTATTGGGAAGCTTAGGGGATTTAAGGAAATGACCAATGTGCAAAGTGAAAATTGTTAAGGGGTCAAAGTGTAATTTTACAAAATCCTGCAAAGGGAAATCTGTCATGGCCTACCAAGCTGCCACCAACACCTCCCATCACCGAATTCGGTGGTGAAAAACTCGAGGGAATGGGCAAAGAGGCCTTAGGGCTACGCCTAGGCTGACAATCAGTCGTGTTGTGAACGAAAATGGCCAAATTTTGACCGAAAGTGGCCGAAATTTCAGGCCACTATAATCGGATTTTGAGGGCTTTAATCGATTGTTTTGGACTAATCTGAGGTAGGTAAAAGACTCAGGAATGTTGGATTGACCAGGCACAAGTATTTGAAGGCTCAAAATTGCCTATAAATAAAGGCTTTTGGAGATGGCTAAAAGAATGCAAAAATTAAACTCTTAGATCTGAGAGTTTGAGGAAAAATTGAGGGAAATGGATAGGGGTTTTTGTTCCCCATGTCCAGAGGGTCATTTTTGGAGAATTTGAGCAATTTTCGTTGAGAGTTGAGGGAGATACGGACTTTCGTTGGAAAAATGGGCTTGCCAAAAAATGGGTTTGAGCAATCCAAAAATGTCTCCAATCGAATGATTGGAAACTATAATCCTGTAGAGAATGAAAATAGGAAGGAATAGGTTCAAACGAGAGGCGAAATGGAGCTCGAACGAAAGAGAAAAGTAAAAAAAAAATAAGCTAGTCGCAGTCGTACGTGAGGAAGATGATAGACATGTGTAAGACACGCGCCACCCCAGAGTTCCGTATTAAGGCATGTGGCAGAGGAAGAAGCGGCGCGTGCGGGCGCGTCCCTAGACAAAAAATTTTGAAAAAAATACCAAAAAATAGAGAAAAATAAAATGATGAGTGTTGTGCAAAAAAATTTGGTGTTTTACTCTTGGGTATCTTGGATTTCGCACAATCTAGCCTCATTATGCATGCAATTGAAACATCTTGTAAGTTTTGGAATTTTATTTTAAATTTCTTAGAATATTATGAATTGTTGTGCCAAAATATTGGAGAAAATACTTAAGGAAGTATTTATTTGAAATATTAAGAGGGGAAAATGGGAGAAAAATAGAAAAAATCATGGAGAAATTATGAAAAATATATATTTATGCTCATTTGAAATAAATATGTTGTTTAGAGATCATTGTGGCTCGAGATTAAGTGATCTCTAAGTTCGGCACGAAAATCGAGGGTCGAGCATGCAAATTGAGGTAGTGCGCGTTTTTCGAGGTGTTCTAAATTTCATGCTAAAAGTGAGTGGTTCCCCCCAAAAGCTTGTATATGATATGATTGCTTCTATTATGCATAATACTCATGAAAGTTATTATCATTTTGTCATATTTGCTCATATACTATTACATGGAAAGTCGTGATTTTTGCGTGGCACGATATTATTGGCATATTGATACTCATGCATGGGATTGAGATGTCACCTTGATAGTGTAGTCATAATTCTTCAAGGATAATTGATGGAACAGCGTTAGGATTATCCTAAAAGTAGGTCAGGATTTTGCCTAGGGTTCCATGCCAAGCTGGTGGGCAAGGGAAGTTACACTAGGGTATATGTTGTTCATATATTTGCATCATGTATCTGTATTTAAACCTTCACTAGAAGATTTATCTTCTAATTGGGTTATGCATGCCCCTAGAACATTCAAATATTCTAATTAAGGCTTGCAGCTTAGGCAAGGAAGTGGATGAGATGAAACGGCACGTGATGACGTGTTCGATGAGTTCAGTAAGTTGTTCCGGTAATTTGTTTGTTCATGAAGATCCGGATATGTTTCAGCCGAGTTGAGAAATGACAATGTATATTGAGGTATCATTTGATAGTATCTAAGGTATTCAGTTATTATCTTTGAAAGATGAGTCTCCATGTATTTTGTGATTGAAGATATAATATGATACGAATTCTTATATTATGATTTAAGTGAATTCGGTTATGTACCATATCAAGTTTAAATTATTGCTTCCGCATTTATGATGATTACCTGTCTTAGTTTATCGATTCCTATTTTGGTATGCCGAGAAGGTAGAACGGGATTGTTGGGGAATGATTTATATTGAGTTTATGTTAAAAAACAAAAATATACCTCGAAATTCGTAAGTCATTTAACACTCGGGAAAAGCAGGGCGTTACACGGTCCAACTGCACTTAAGGTTTCTAGGGTTTTCCTATAAATAGGACATTAAGCTCTTGAATGTAGAGAACAACGTAATCAGTTGTACCCAGATTAGACGAAAATTTTAGGGAAAATTTTCACGTCCTTTTCTCCTAAAATCTTTTAGAGTCTTGGAAATTTCGAGTAGACCGACTTGGTATCTTACACGTGGGAGATATATGATGGGTTATCTATAATGAATTTTGTTTTCATCTTGAAGTAATTTTTCATTTATGTCTTTGATTTTAAACCGTATGTTTTGAAAAAAGTGTGACCTGTAAAATTAGATTTTGTTTCCGCTGCGTATGATCAGATTATAATTTTCTAACAAATTTTATCCAAGGAGCCCACATCTTTGGGGCATAGTCGTTCTTCAAATTCAACAGAGGGTCGTGGTTGTAATCGTGGGTTACAATGGCACCCCAGAGGTGAGACTGGGGGCGCCACAATTATCCATCCAATCGAGTATGTAGGTTTATCCAATTGAGTGAATTAAATATAATAGATAATGGCTCTCTATAATCTAAAAAGTTATTAGTTGAGAGATTTGTTCATTCAAGTGAACTTGAAAATCATTCGCATAATATGTTAATTCACTCGAATACTTCTTTTCATCAGTCAAGTGGCGACAAACTAAAATTGAATTTTATACTCGTTAACTAACCACTATTGAGAAAAGTCAAAGATGATAGTTTCAACTATTTGAGCTTTATTTCATTATTTTATGAGATCTGATTTGTTCTCTTATAATAAAATTTGAGCTTTATTTCATTATTTTATGAGGTCTGCTTATGTATTTTGTGTAAAATGTTTTATCTTAATAGTATACATATTTTTCTTAACTAATTTGATTGTTATCAGTCAAATCAAAGAAGTTGTGAGTATGTGTAGATTACAAATGCTTAATTCAAGACTCCAAACTTCTATATAAGGCCATGGAATGCACAAGATGATGTCGTTGACTTTGTAGCCATATCCTTGATGATGTTGAGCTAAAAGGTGTTGAAGTCCAACCATGCTAAATTTGTTTTCAGGCCATATTATTACATGAGTGTTACTTTCTTAATCATATACTTTTTCCAACTCAAGTAAAGTTTGGTTGCACTTTATGAACCCATCCTTACAAACAAAAGATCAAGAAGAGTTGAGTGCTTAATTCCTATGTCTTTCACTGATTCTTGTATTAACCCTCATGAGCATTGTTTCTTATCATTCTAAGGGAAAACCTTGTTGTGAGCTTACTTTGTAACTCTTCTTCCAACAAGTGTTTGTAAGGTTTTACCTTAGCTCGTAAAAGGTATGTGTAGTTGCTACTTTGTCCTTAAAAAAAATGTTACTGTTACACCTGTAAAAGCAGAGATTCCAACTTATCCTTAAAAAGTTGAGGTTTCAGTTTAGTCTTTGAAAAAAATGGAATTTCTACTTAGCTCATGAAAAGTAGACGTTACAACTACTCTTGTAAAAACTGAGGTTACTACTCAGCCTATTAAAAGTGGAGGTTTTAGTTGAGGCTAAAAAAATTGTGTATGGGTTGAGTTGATCCCCCTTAAAAGCTAATCCCTTAGTGGATTTTTTAAAACCTTAGTGAGGAGTTAAAGTAGTGGAATAAATTGTTTACCTAAACCACTATAAATTTTCGTGTGTTGAGGATAATTCTTATGTTTTGATGACTTGTTGTGCATTGTTTTACATATTTTAAAAAAGGCAATTCTTTTGTTCTAAGCATAACATTTTTCAGTTCTCATTACAAGTATAAAAGTTTAGTTTAAGCATTATAGCTTTTAAGATTTCTTCCCCTTAGCATAATTGTATCTAGTTTTTCATCTTAGAGTTCAATTGTTTTACTATATTTATTTTGTATCTTAAAGTCATCAAGGTTGATCTTTATGTTAACCCCATCAATGCATAAAATTTATATCTACATATTGCTATATGTTTAAAATGATATCAATATAAACTAGCCTTCATATATAATCCTTTTTAAATGTCAAAATTTTCAATGCACCCAATTCACCCCCTCTTGGCTATTCTTTTAAAAAATATGAGTTAAGCAAATGAGTTCAATACAAGTGTATTTAAGATCAGTTTGGAGTCAATATTGGTAACAATTGCTCATCTAATCATTACATATTTTTATTTTTTTTGGAAAACTAGGATCGTCCAATAGAATGTATATATATATATATATATGTTTTGAACAATATACTTTGTTATTAATGTAGGTTCTATTCAAACAACCCAACCAAGTGGCATGGATAGGAGCAAATGAAGAAGTTCCACTCAAAATATTCCTAACAAAGGTGTGAGGGTCCAATCTACAAAAGAGGTTCAAGAAGGGGTATTGGTCCAAATGCTAGTATTAGTGGTACTAAAAGATCTTATGCAACTCCAACAGTGTTTTCTCAATCTAAAAGGCAAACTATGATGAACGAAATGGGAGTCTTGTACAATGAAACTACTAGGGTCATGACATATGAGATATACTATTTACATATATGAAATATTTCATTATTAAAAAATGTACTTAATTTGTTGGATTGATTGAATTTAGTATTTGATGGTATATAGTCAGTAAATTCCAATCTAAGAATTATACATGTCCCAAAGGAGGTAAAGAGCTCAGCAGTTGTCACAGGTGACCTTGGCTTTAAACCACCAGGGTTGAAATGAAAAAGGAAGAAAGCTATAACAACTAACCAACTTCAGTAGAGGTTAACCAATTGAGAAGAAGACAAGAACAAAGTGGAGCTACCTCAACCCGAGGATTAAGACTCTAAGCCACCAATGTGCTTTCTCAACATTGAACAATATATGTAATTAAATATATATAAGTACTAAATAATATATTTAATTAAATATTACAATCACCACTAAATGTTTGGTTTTTTTAGTTTAAATTATTAGGTGAATACTAAAGTCCAATATGGGTTAGATAATTAAGGGTTGTACTACTATTCAAGGCAAACTCGTACCGACCTTTTCTTGAATGCTTTGAACTTTTGCATGGTACCTGTTGTTGCACTTATCTAAAATGAAATTATTACTTATTTGGATACCTTGTGTTGATTTTGATTCTAAAAATGTTTTGAGTTTGATTGTAAAATAGTTTTGAGTCTCAGTTAAGTAACGAGAAAGTTAATCGTAAGTTCGTTACTTGACTAACTTACGATTTTAATCAAATAAAGTTCAACTATAAAAGATTTAATCGTGTAAAAAAATGTCTCAGTCAAGTAATAAGAAAGTTATTCAATTAACTTATGATTTTAATCGAGTAAATTTCAACTCTAACAAATTTAATCATGTAAGAAAATATCTCAGTTGAGTAACAATAAAGTTTTTGGACTAACTTATGATTTTAATCGACTAACTTATGATTTTAATCAAGTAAAGTTCAACTCTAACAGATTTAATTGTGTAAGAAAATTTCTCAATCGAGTAACAAGAAAATTATTGGACTAACCTATGATTTTAATCAACAAAAGTTCAACTCTAATAGATTTAATCATGTAGGAAAATTTCTCAATTGAGTAATAAGAAAGTTATTTGACTAACTTATAATTTTAATCGAGTAAAGTTCAACTTATGAAATAACATTAATTGAGTAACCAATATGTTAATTGACTAAATGATTTATTAGTCAAGTAACCATTTTCTTTAATCTAATAAAAAATGGGGCCAAAATGACAAGTCTCTATTATTATACTCTTAATTGACTAAGGAGTTGTTTTAGTTGAGTAACATATAACTTAGTCAAGTAACTAAGTAGTTTGCTCGAGTAATAATTTAAGAGCAAAAGTTCAAGTTTTTGTACTTGAACATTTAGTCGACTAAGCAGTTGATCTTAATTGAGAAACATCATACTTGGTAGAGTAACTAAGAGATTTAATCGAGTAAAAGTTATTGGACAGAGTGAATCTTTTCATTTAAATTATTAATCGACTAACTACTAAACTTACTCGAGTTATTACGTGTCTTACTCAAGTAATACTAAATTTTACTCGACTAATATTCAAAAAACTAGCTATTAAATGTGTGAAATTTTGACTTTTTTAGACATCTCAACTTCATTTAAGGCATTCAAATCACTCTTTAAGTTAAATGTTTCTTCACCTTGTAATGTTCACTTGCTTTCTATTACTGTCAATTATTGAATTGGGAGTAATTTGTTTAATAGAGACCAAATTGCTAAAGTATATTATAACAACCCAAACATTATATAAGAAAACAAGGGATTGAATTTTTTATTCTAAAGTGCAATAAGAACAAATTCAACCTAGAATTTACAAAACATAACCAACTTCAAGTTCCTAAGATATAATTCCAATGTTGAACTCAAAAGGGTATAATTTCTTCCTTCACTCAAACCTACAGTTCTCGAATATCTACAATCCAACAAAGGCAGTTGACAGCAAGTAGCAAGAAAAGACAATGCCACTTTCTTCTTCAAGCTTTTCTTCTTTTTCTCAAGTTCCTTCACTCTTTTTGTCAACCTATTAATAGCATACTAGACATAATTAGGCATGGGAGGATCATGCCATTGAAAAAAATTTCATGCTTCACACATTTGTAACTCAACCTCAAGAAACAAATCCAAACCTCAAACAAGTATTAAATTATTCAATATAGAAAAAGAAATGAATTAATTATCCCATAACAATGGCAACCATAAAATCGTCTGCTAACGTTCGCTTTCGTGTATGAAATCCTCAAGAGTGTAAAAAGCCCACACCTACACTTTGGCAGATTCCATCCTCAACCTTCCATGTCTAGTCTAGCGTTTACATGCAAATGAAAGCTATTTTTTCGACATGTACAATGACTACAACTTCTTCAAGGAGAGCACGGACCCAGTTCAAAACAAGATGAATGTTGGATGTGTGTGTGTGTGTGTGGTTTTTATTTTATTTTTTATTTTTCTTTCTTGTTTGGTCCCCAAGATGTTCTAGAACAACTTGGCCCCCAAGTTCTTCTAGAAATACTTGGCCTCCAAGCACTTTTTGATTAGCTTAGTCTCCAAGTTTGGTGGTTGCCTATATATATGGGTGTGAAGTTCTCATTCTAAAAATAAGCTCTCAACTTGTTCTCACTTCTCAAGTTTGTCTCTCATTCGAGTTTTGTTCTTTGAGTATTAGAAGAACTTGTTTTCCTTGAGTTTTTCCATCACTGAGAGCGAGCCCGTCTTGAGTTATGCTAGCTCCGGTCGTTCGTGGTTGCCGTTCACCGGAGAGGTCGTTTCATCCTGCTGAGACACTCGCCGTAGTCTGCTTGCTGCCGGTGCAGGGCGCTAACTGTCTTCAGGACAGCGTAAAGCGCGACTCGACCTACTTTTGTTCCTGTCTCCTCCACACTCCAACTACAAGCGTTGTTATTCAACCATTGTCTCTGCTCTACTATTTTGGTCTGGTAACATCTGTTATTGTTCATTTGTTATTGTTGGTTATAAACTTTTGTTGCCATTAATATCAGCTGTTATAATAGTGGTCAAGTATATAGTTTACGTTTCTTGTACTGTAACGGGTTTGAATTGATATCCTTGTATCGGGTGGGTTATTTCTGTATTAGTCGGATCATTCTAGTGAAGTTTATATATATATATATATATATATATATTCTCTTTGTATCTCTAACAATCTGAAGACAGTTAGTAAGAGAGTCTAGAAAAGATGGATGCCCCTATTCCTGCTGATGGTTCTGGTGCCGCTGCTGCCAGTGTTGCCTCGGGTTCAAACCCGTCCCCAATTGTTGCCTCGGGTCTTCGTCCGCTTGCCGCTGTTGTTTCTGTAACAGCTACTATGCAAGGGCTCGGTTCAGCCGTGGCCAAGCCAACCCCACATGTGGAGAAGCCACCACCATTTAATGGTGAGGATTTTAAAAGGTGGCAACAGAAGATATTATTCTATCTGACCACGCTGAACCTAGCCCATATCCTTAAAGAAGATTGCCCTGTTGTCTTAGAGGAGAATATGACCACAGAGACTGTGGCTGCGAGGGAGGCATGGATGCACTCAGATTTCCTCTGTAAAAATTATATTCTGAGTGGCTTGGCCGACCCATTGTATAATGTGTACTGCACTGCGTATGCTACTTCCAAGCAATTGTGGAAGGCCTTGGAAAAGAAATATAAGCTTGAGGATGCTGGCACTAAGAAATTTCTGGTGGGCAAGTTCCTAGATTACAAGATGGTTGATACCAAATTGGTAGTCAACCAGATGGAGGAACTGCAAATCATTTTTAGTGATTTGCATAGCGAGGGATTGGTCATTAATGAGCCATTCCAAGTTGCCGCTATGATTGAGAAGCTGCCGCCTTCCTGGAAGTATTTCAAAAACTATCTCAAGCACAAATGCAAGGAGCTATCTATGGAAGATTTGGCTCTTCGTCTTCGAATTGAAGAAGACAACCGCAAAGGAGATAAAGTCTCAGATAGATTTGAAGGTAAGGCTCACTTAACTGAGGCTCTCAAATCTCAGCCTAAGAGACAGCAAGGTAAGAGAGTAAGTGGGTCGTTGGGACCAAAGAAGACCGCTGCCAACAAACGCATTCAAGGCACCTGCTGGGTATGTGGTAAGACAGGCCATAGGGCTATGGATTGCAGACACAAGAAGGGCCAAAGCTCTGGTAGCAACCAGCGCAAGCCTAAGCCTTCTTATACCAATATGGTGGAAGATGATGAGCTCGTTGCGGTCATCATTGAAGTTTGCATGGTTGATAACGCCAAAGGCTGGTGGATCGATACGGGTGCTTCAAGGCACATTTGTAAGGATAGATCCTTGTTCTCAACGTATGAGAAAATGGATGGCACCGAAAAGGTGTACATGGGAAATGCTGCAGCCTCGACTGTGGAAGGCAAGGACAAGGTGCTGCTAAAGTGGACATCTAGGAAGATCCTGACCCTTACAGATGTCTGGCACGTGCCTGAGATTCGCAAGAATCTAGTGTCTGGAACCCTGCTGAACAAAAATGGGTTTAAACTCGTTTTTGAATCTGATAAATTTACTCTTACAAAGGGGGGAATGTATGTTGGTCGGGGATATCTAGATGAGGGCATGTTCAAGTTGAATGTACAGGCCCAAGTGCCTAAGAAGAATAATAAGAATGACTCTTCTGCTTATACTATTGAGTCGTGTGATGTTTGGCATTCAAGATTAGGACATGTCAATTATCGTTCCCTCCAAAGAATGGTTAATCTAGGGTTATTATCTAGCTTTAACATTGATAAGGGACACAAATGCGAAGTTTGTGTTGAATCAAAGTTTACAAGAAAGTCATTTCCATCTGTGGAAACAAATAGTGAATTACTCGACCTAATTCACAGTGATGTTGTGACATGAAAAGTACTCCCACTAGAGGTGGAAAGAATTATTTTGTCACATTTATTGACGACTGTAGTAAATATTGTTATGTATATTTACTACGCAGTTAAGATGAGACCTTTGATGTTTTTAAAACATTTAAGGTAGAAGTTGAAAATCAACTGGGAAAGAAAATTAAGGTGCTCATATCAGATAGGGGTGGTGAGTATGAATCATCAGCTATATCTGAGTTTTGTGAATCTCATGGTATAATCCATCAGACGACAGCACCTTATACACCACAACAAAATGGTGTAGCTGAAAGGAAGAACCGAACTTTGAAGGACATGATAAATTGCATGTTAAATAGTTCAGGTTTACCCCATAATTTGTGGGGGGAAACATTGCTTACTGCAAATTTTATATTAAATAGAATTCCACATAAGATGTCTGGTAAATCGCCCTATGAAGTGTGGAATGATAAACAACCCTCCTACAAAATCCCGAAAGTGTGGGGGTGTTTAGCCAAGGTGCAGGTTCCTTTACCTAAGAGAACAAAACTTGATCCAAAAACTATTGATTGTGTCTTTATAGGCTATACCTCTCATAGTGCTACCTATAGGTTCCTGATAACGAAATTAGAAATTCCTGACATTAATGTCAATACAGTTCTGGAATCTATAGAAGTGGAGTTCTTTGAGAACATCTTCCCTTTTAAGGGAGATAAACCCAGTGCGAGTTATTCCAAGAGAACTCATGAGGCAAGTTCTTCAAAAGGCCAAGATGGGCAGGAAATTGACATCGAGCCTCGAAGAAGCAAAAGGGCAAGAAAGGCCTCTTCCTTTGGCCCAGATTTCTTAACCTTTGTGTTAGAAGATGAGCCGCAAACATATGGTGATGCAATGTCATCTCCTGATGCTCCTTATTAGAAAGAGGCTATTAATAGTGAAATGGATTCCATCTTGCAAAATAATACTTGGGTATTGGTTAATTTGCCACCTAGGTGTAAACCAGTTGAGTGCAGATAGATTTTTAGAAAGAAATTACAGGCCAATGGTACTATTGATAAGTATAAAGCTCGACTGGTAGGTAAAGGCTATCGCCAGAAAGAATGACAAGACTTCTTTGACACATATTCTCCAGTGACGAGAATCACATCTATCAGGATGTTGATTGCTAATGCAACATTACACAATTTGGAGATACATCAAATGGATGTAAAAACAGCATTCCTGAATGGAGATTTAAAAGAAGAAGTCTATATAGAACAACCTGAAGGGTTTGTTGTAAAGGGTCATGAAACGAAGGTTTGTAAACTAATAAAGTCTCTTTATGGGTTGAAACAAGCGCCTAAACAATGGCATGAGAAGTTTGATTACACAATGTTGTCAAATGAATTTAAGATAAATGAGTGTGATAAATGTGTTTATGTGAAAAACATAAACCAAGAATGTGTCATTGTATGCCTGTATGTGGATGACATGCTAATAATGGGCACGAATCGAAGTGTCATACAATCCACAAAGCAAATGTTGAACTCACACTTTGACATGAAAGACATTGGTCTTGTTGATGTTATTCTTGGAATTCGAATAATAAGGAATTTCGAAGGGTATGTACTTTCTTAGTCTCATTACATAGAGAAAGTGTTGAGAAGATTTGGTCAATTTGAGAGTAAGACAACAGTTACTCCGTTTGATCCAAATTCAAAGTTGAAGAAAAATCATGATGAATGTGTATATTCTCTGGAATATGCTAGAGTTATTGGGAGTCTGATGTACATCATGAATTGTACTAGACCTGACATCGCCTACTCCGTAGGCAGGCTAGCGAGATACACGAGCAATCCTGGACATGACCATTGGGGTACATTGGTCAGGGTACTTAGGTACTTGAAGTACACCCTGGACTATGGATTGCACTATACAAAATATCCACATGTACTGGAAGGATTTAGTGATGCTAATTGAATCTCTGATAGCTTAGAGACTAAATCAACTAGTTGGTATGTGTTCACCCTAGGTGGTGCTGCTGTGTCGTGGAAGCCTTCGAAACAAACGTGTATAGCACGGTCAACCATGGAGTCAAAGTTTATAGCTCTAGACAAAGCAGGCGAAGAAGCTGAGTGGCTTCGCCATTTCCTCGAAGACATTTCATTATGGCCAAAGCCTGTTAACGCCATTTGCATATACTGTGACAACTTAGCTGCCTCAATGAGGGCTAAGAATAATGTCTACAATGGGAAGTCAAGACACATTAGGCACAGGTATAACACTATTAGAGAATTGCTCACAAGTGGAATAATTTCCATTGATTATGTGAAGTCAAAAGAAAATCTAGCTGATCCTTTGACGAAAGGAGTGACTCGTGAGTAAGTCAAATTTACATCGAAGGGAATGGGGTTAAAGCCTTTAAAATGACTTTTCCGGTGGTAACCAAACCTAGTTGACTGGAGATCCCAAGATCTAGGTTAAATTGGCCAACTGGTTGGAATAAGTTATAGTTGACACACTATGAAACTTTTAGTTTCTCCCCATGTCTTGAAAATTGAAGAGTGTGTCCTGTCGACGTTAAAGGGAAGATTAATATCTTGATATAAGAGGAGTAGTGACAGGGTACTCTTAGTCAATGCTTCCCTATATGAGAGTAGAAGTGGGGTCGCTTCTATGAGAATTGTTCAATTGCTTGGGTTCTCTAAAGCTCTCATGAAATCCAGGATGCTGTCTAGGACCAAAATGGACACAATCGTATAGAACTCAGTGGGTCAAGACATGTTGTGTGTGATGTCTATTGTCTCGATTTACCTTCAGAAGGATAGTTCAAGAGCTAGTCTCACTATTTCTTCAAAAAATTCGATAGACATTCACTAAGGAAGGTTCAAGTCCAAAAGACACCTTGTTGATGCATAACTTGTCTATTTGCTCTCAGTGACTCCATGTCGTTTTGTATAATTTTTTGAGCACACACACTCATGTGGGGGATTGTTGGATGTGTGTGTGTGTGTGTGGTTTTTATTTTATTTTTTATTTTTCTTTCTTGCTTGGTCCCCAAGATGTTCTAGAACAACTTGGCCCCCAAGTTCTTCTAGAAATACTTAGCCTCCAAGCACTTTTTGATTAGCTTAGTCTCCAAGTTTGGTGGTTGCCTATATATATGGGTGTAAAGTTCTCATTCTAAAAATAAGCTCTCAACTTGTTCTCACTTCTCAAGTTTGTCTCTCATTCGAGTTTTGTTCTTTGAGTATTAGAAGAACTTGTTTTCCTTGAGTTTTTCCATCACTGAGAGCGAGCCCGTCTTGAGTTCTGCTAGCTCCGGTCGTTCGTGGCTGCCGTTCACTAGAGAGGTCGTTTCATCCTGCTGAGACAGTCGTCGTAGTCTGCTTGCTACCGGTGCAGGGCGTTAACTGTCTTCAAGACAACGCAAAGCGCGACTCGACCTACTTTTGTTCCTGTCTCCTCCACACTCCAACTGCAAGCGTTGCTATTCAACCGTTGTCTCTGCTCTACTATTTTGGTCTAGTAACATCTGTTATTATTCATTTGTTATTATTGGTTATAAGCTTCTGTTGCCATTAATATCAGTTGTTATAATAGTGGTCAAGTACATAGTTTATGTTTCTTGTACTGTAACGGGTTTGAATTGATATCCTTGTATCGGGTGGGTTATTTCTGTATTAGTCGGATTATTCTAGTGAAGTTTTTATATATATATATATTCTCTTTGTATCCCTAACAATGAATTGCAGCGACATAGTGGCTTTAGGCGACGGTGCCGTGGAGGCGAGAAAGCCAAAATTCGACAGCAACATCAACATGTTGCTAGAGAATGTGATGAAATCAAAGGTTTGTGAAAGGAGTCAACAAATTATAATATACGTGAGATTCACAAAATTGAAAGCTTTTAGTCGTTGAAGGATTCTTTCTCTCACTTTTCCCACATAGGATGAACCATCCCTTCAAACTCGCTCAACAACATGTGCACTCACAGTAGCTGCTGACTGGATAAAAGAGTGTTTAATTATTATAAAATTGGATAATTAATGGACTAGTTTTGCTACTTTGCCTGAGAAGCACTCAAATGACAAAATCACCCCTCACCTAATTACAAATTTACTTCCCTTTCCTTTGGCAGCCTTCTCTCTCCTTTCTTTCCCTTTTCCATAGTCACCTCTAGCAACCGTCTTCCTCTCAATGCCTTGCCTCTCACCTCACGCCAACTTGCCTTTTGCACTTTGACTGTCGCTTCATCTTCTCCCTCGGGGGAGAAAGAGGAAACAACGATGGTCAAGGTAGGGCAAGGAAGACAATGAGAAGAAAGCGATTACTAGAGATTGCTAGAGATAGCCATGAGAATGAGAGAAAAATGAGAGAGCAGGCAGCCAAGAAAATGAGAAGTAAATTTGTAAATAGATAAGAGATATTTTTGTTATTTAAAAATCTCTCAGTTAGCCCTTCGATAAGCCTCGGGCAAAATAGTAAAACCGTCAAAAGGACACAATAGATCCAATTCTGAGTCGGGTGACGCAAGGCAAAAATGCAAGGTGGAAGCATTTTTATGCCCTTTGCGGAATAGAAATGTCCAGGCAAGCGCTTACAATGAGAAGGAGAGAGGTTCAGATTCGCTGAGTCGTCGTGTCTTCATCTGCCCTCTTCCTTTCTTGCTGGTTCGCATCTCTCTCTCTCTCTCTCTCTCTCTCTCTGTTTGTTTGTTTTCTTAGTGTGAAATCCACTCCCCACCAACCAAATTGTGGTTTGTCACAACCCACCATTTTCTTGTGGCCCTGGATCTTTTCAAGATTCTATCGAAACCCTTTCTTATGTGTTATTCATACATTTCACTTCGCCAAACTCATCGCAAAGTCACTCCCTTTTCGCTTTCTTGATATCTCCCCTTTTCTGGGTACCCGTCCTCTTACTCTTTTCGATTTTGTATCTTCACAATGGCACAGGGTTAATCAACAGCTGGTAATACAAAATCTCCAACATCAAATCTATGGTTCAATCGTCTGTTGATTTGTATTTTTATTCTCCGTTTTCAATCAGGTATTGCATCTTGTAAGTTTCTGCCAAAGGGGGTTCTTCGTATTTTCCCTGCAATTCTAATCCAGATCAAGACAATCAGCCAGGGTAAGGAATACTGTTGGATTTTGATGTTATGTTGGATTCTTGAATTAGTGATAGAGTTTTTAGGTTTAGCTTTGCCTAAGAGTGGATTTGGGTTTTCCTTATTTGACATCGATTGTGAATAATGATGCCGTTATATTTTTGAGTTTTTGTGGCGTAATTTCTTGATTCTCCAATATGGATCATTGGTGTCCAGTTTGGCGCGTAAAGTGTTATGATTTGGAAAATTAAATGACCTGTTTCATATTGTTTGATTTGGATCTGTTAACCCAGTGTTCGTGATTTTGTGGGCCTTAAGAGTGGAGATTCAGCAGTGTATAAGCGAAATTGGTATTAATAGTAGGTTTTTCTGGCATTTTTGATGTTTATAGGATGAAGTGGACTACCATTGCCTTTTATCAAGTATAATGATTTGTGAATGAAAGTCATGCATCTTACCTCCGCTGTATTCATGTCTTATTGATTCTACCTATGGCTACCAAGTTCAAGTTCTGAGCAGCCTTTTGACTTCTGGGACGTCTATTCTTTTCTTGGTTCTCCTATGTAGATTCTTTACGACTTGAACTCAGCTCAATTTCATGTCAATTTTTAAGAGTTGATTCAATTTTTAACTAAAATCACAGCACAATTATATTCTTTTGTCCCATTCAAAAGAAGGAAGGGGTGACTAAAACCAAATTCTAGATTGGTCCTCAAAAGTAATTCAGAATGAAACACTATGTATTTGCATTATTAGTTCAAAAGCAAAAGGGAGATTGCTTGTCAAAGACATGTTCAATGAACAACTGGATTGAAACTAATAGCGAAGATAAATTTTGGTCTCCCAAGCTGATAGTGCCAATGAGATGAGGATTGATCATCTTGTCAATGGTCCTTTCATTTTCTCTCTCTTTTCATAATTTTAGGTCCAATAAGATGGCTCTTGCATAGGCTACACTCTGAGGAATGCCACATGAGTGAACATTGAACAATCAATTTCTATTTCTGATGACACTGATACAAAAAAATCTGGATCGGGATACTTAATACTACCCATTGCACGTCTAATGAGAGTTTGACATGTGATCAAGATTGTAAATGGTAAGAACACCACTTCTAGGAGGTTGTGAGTTTAACTTGCCACCAGTTCCCTTCACATGTGGTTAGGGTGGCAAACTCACTTGTGGTAGTAGTTCTATGCCCAAACACATGTGAGAAGCATAGGGTTCAATAGTATCCTTCGACTATGATTAGATGTACAATTCACTCGGGTCTTTTCTAGGCTTAGCAAGGACATGACACAAGTCACTGCTCAGGTCACATCCTGGCCAAGAGCTACTTGGTTGCCCCCTTCCTACCCATTTTGGTTCATCAAAAAAATAAATAAATAATATCCTCATGAGAACTTGATATTTCGATGTTGATCTATTCTTTTGGATTATGTTCTGAGGTGTTGTATGTTTGAGTTGTACAATCATTAAAAAAAAACAAAAAAAGAGTCCAGAAATGCATCATTATTATATTGTATGATTCTGTGCACAAATTTGAAGGGAAAGAAAAAGAAGTCATTTGAAGATGTATTGGGAGTTGTTATATGGATTGAAGATCAAAATCTCTAGAACTAGCCAACTGATGGGAGTGAAAACTTTTCATCACAAACACTAAATATTAGCATTCTCACGGTTATTTTCTAAACGTAGAGTATCCTCTCCATTTATTTTCATCCTTCACATGTAGAATAGCTTATTCGAGGACTTTGCAATTTTTAATCTGTGTTTCTAAAATATAAGAGCAACACCCTCCCTCTCCTTTTAAACACCCAGTTGGCACTTAATCATTTCGTTACTGCAGGTTTTGATTTATCGTCAAAAAAGGTTTCAGTAGATATAATATTTTGAAAACCTATATATATATATATATAATATAATATAAAAGCTACTTTGAGATAATCGTGCTTGGAACACATATACTCAAGTATGATTTGGATGTCTGCCAAACATTGTGGGTGTAAGGAACCTCAGGATTGCCAAATTGCCAATGCTGTAAATCAATGCGATCACAGAAATAATTTGACTTTTCTTTTTATCATAATTACATCTTGGAATTAGAGAGCACTTGGAGTATGAATTTCTTGTACATAGTGCCTTACAGAAAATATGGCTGTGCATGGAATTAGTTGATGAATTAGGATTCATTTAGCCAACCCCATTTTCTAGAATTAAGACTCAGTATATTATTATTGTTGGTGGTGGCGATACATATCTCCTTTGTTAAGCAATGCATCCCTAATTTCTCATTCTTGGCGGAGCGTTTCTCTCTGACTTGAAGTGCAGCACAAAGGAAATTTTTTGTTGGACGAGAGGCTCTCTGTCACTGCGTCATTGCTTTGTTTGAAAACTGATATTCATTTGGTTGCATATCCAATATGCAGATGGGTGATGTTGCCAAGGACCTACTTTCTGGGACAGTTGGGGGGGCTTCTCAGCTGATTGTTGGGCATCCATTTGATACGATCAAGGTCAAACTCCAAAGCCAACCCACTCCACTCCCAGGCCAACCCCCCAAATACTCAGGTGCCATGGATGCTGTCAGACAAACATTAGCGTCAGAAGGCCCGAGGGGCCTGTACAAAGGCATGGGGGCGCCACTGGCTACAGTCGCAGCCTTCAATGCCGTCCTCTTTACAGTGAGAGGACAAATGGAATCTCTATTAAGATCTGAGCCCGGCATGCCTCTCACAGTTAACCAGCAGATCGTAGCTGGGGCTGGGGCTGGAGTTGCCGTCTCCTTTCTTGCTTGCCCCACTGAATTGATCAAGTGCAGGTCAGTTCCACATTCAGTTGTGCTCTCTTGTTTTTGGTTGCCTATGGAGATTCTGATCATACAAGAATTTATGTATAGAAAAGATGTATTATTTTTGAGATTCTAGACCTTAAATGCTATTCATGATTTAACTCGAAAAACAGGTTGCAAGCCCAGAGTGCACTGGCAGATGCCGGTGGAGCCGCTGTGGTGGTGAAGTATGGAGGGCCAATGGATGTGGCCAGGCATGTTCTCCGGTCAGAGGGCGGCATTAGAGGCCTCTTCAAGGGCTTGGTTCCAACATTGGCACGGGAAGTACCGGGCAATGCTGCAATGTTTGGTGTCTATGAAGCCTTGAAACAATACCTTGCCGGAGGGCAAGACACGTCGAAGTTGGGAAGAGGTTCTCTGATCGTGGCTGGAGGCCTGGCCGGAGCTGCATTCTGGGCCTTCGTGTATCCAACCGATGTCGTCAAGAGTGTAATTCAGGTGGATGACTACAAAAATCCCAAGTTTTCGGGCTCCATGGACGCTTTCGGTAAGATCCTGAGGTCAGAGGGAGCGAAAGGGTTGTACAAGGGGTTTGGACCTGCCATGACCCGAAGTGTGCCGGCAAATGCAGCATGTTTCTTGGCGTATGAAGTAACGAGGTCTTCTCTGGGATGATGATAAAAGGAAAAAAAAATTGTTTTATTTTTTGGGTTGGTTTGAACGATGACCATCGTTATTGTTTTTAGCTTGAGACCATTCTCTTGCACGCCCTTCAGTGAATTAATTCCAACCAAGCTCTTTCAAATGCAGTGCAGTGTTGAATCATGTCCAGCTAGTTGGCTTTTGCTTTCACCGAGGTTGGATTTGCCGCCAAACAGCAGATATTTGATTAACTGGGATTAGGACCATTTTTTTAATTTTGATTTGGTCACTACTTTTAACTCCCAATATTTGATAGATTACTCATAAAGTAACAAGCACCTTCATGTTCCTCTCCTTAATTTCATACAATTATCGATAATATTTATTTCAATAATATACAAAGAGGGGTCGTATGCCATTCTTGTAGAAGAAATTGTTCGTCTCATGGTTTACACCAACTAGATTTATTTATTTTGATTTGATAAGAGTATTTTTGAATAAAAATTTAGTAAAGGAGATGTATCATTTTGGCTTAATGAGATACGCATGCAAAAAGGCTCTGTGAAAGGAGATGCATGACTCGCTCCACCACTCTTCCCAAATACTTCGCCACAGGATGAGGTGGTGACAGTTGATCAAACTACTATTTCTTCTTCGTCGTTTCATCTCTCTCACTCTTTCTCTCGCAAGAAAGAAAATGGCTGATGAGGAGAGGCAAAATTATTCTTCCATTCCTCTAGTTTCAAGGTTGGATCGCCTGGACTTTATGGTAATTAAGCTTCTCCCGCAACTCTTTTCTTTCTAAACTCTTCCTCTAAATCTTGTCATGCAAAGGAAAAAGATGGCGTAAACCTTTAGTTTTATGGGCATAATTAAATTATTGTTCAGATGAAGTATATTGAGGGGAAACAGAATATATCAAGTTGCAGCAGCCACAAATTGGTGAAGAGAAAATGCCAACCAGTGGAGATGGCAGTGAAGGAGGCTCACTCCAGAGGCTCGTTGCTGGATAGGATCGCATTTCTTGAAGATCAACTCATTCGGGTCTCTCTCTCTCTCTCTCTCTCTCTTCTCTCTCTCTCTCTCAGAAAACCTTAAATTTGTTAATTTTTTATGCATGTATTGGGAGGGAAAAACTGGTTAAGGCGGCAACGTCACTTCCCAGCCTTGAAGAAAAGATTTTGTTCCCATCCCAATTATTATTGATTGATGAAATCCGTCTTCACAGAATCATTTCAAATGGAAAGCAAAACCACTGGGACTAAAAGTATATATGTTGATTATTGTGAGTATTTACAGTTGAGGTTGAAGATTGAATCTGGCAATCAATCTTCGAAAGTGGAGAATTCTTCTAGCCATGCACCTAAAACGAATCTGTCTTGTTCATTCCCCACTTTCAGCAACCCAAATCCTGGGAGCATCCGAAATCACCCTGTTCACACCAAAAGCTTTGACTCCCAGGTAATTAATATTCATGTACCCGTTATGCTTGGAATATCCTCCATTTAGCTCTTGACTTTGAAAATCAATTTTGTTCTCATATTATTTCCAGTTTTTGAACCAATTTCATGAAGATAATTTTAAAAACTAGTCCTTAGAAAATGGGAACCTGAAAGAGGGCTAGAAAGACAAAAACTCATAGTGACAGAGAGAGCTTAAACAATGAATAGATGTCCAACCAACAATCATGTGTCTTTCTCTCTCTTCTTCAACATCTTTCAACCACCACTGTTTTATCTAACCCGAACAGCCAATCTGGATTGATGGGAGAAAAAGTGATTGGGCATACTGAATACAAAATTAAATTGTAAGAGCAAGTCAATTGTTTTTATGAACAGGGCAAACATCAGAAACAGCAGAAGAGGCCAAAGCAACCAAGGTCAATGCAGCAGCAGCAGCACTATGGGAAAAAAGATGGCAAGGAATCCACAAGTGTAAAGAAAGGCGCCCCTCCCAGCTGGACACACTTTAAGGTATTGGGTTGCTAGCTAGAGAATTGTCCCGTTCCTCCTGGCTTATCCTACCAAATTCCTAGGAATACTTAATCAGATTGTTGGATGTTAAAATTTCATTTCTATGACTCAGTTCTAAATTTCAAGTCCTCTTTTTGATTTTAGGCAAAGTTCTTTTGGCATAGAAAATGGACTGCCAAAAAAAGAAAATAAAGCTAAACAGAAGATCTTGAAGATGAATGCCTTTATGCATTAAACAAATTTGAAGGTAACAATTGTTTTTTTCTTGAGGGGGGAGAGGGGGGTTTTTCAAGATATCGTGCACCAATTAATTTTGCACAAGATACTAAAAGCGCACACACCAACTAACTTAACCATAATAGAATTAAGAATAATTGTACATTGCATTTTGAGTAGGGACACATTATCTCCAGACCGTCAGTTTATGGTAAGGACAACAATACTACAGTGAGATTCAACATGCAGCGAACAACACCACGCAATTGAATTGAGGAAAATGACCTGATTCATCTCAAGACCTTTAAGGTTGATCATTAAAATTAGATCTCTAAGTCAAATCAGTTTAGAATCTAAAGCTAACATAACAAGTCAGTAGGAAGTAGCACAGAGAGAAAACACTAGAATTTATAGTTAACCGAATCCTTATCAAAGGTCCTGATGAGTAAAAAACTTCATATCCTGAAGTGTCTTCTGGAAGGATGCAAACTAGGAAATGACATGACGAATTCCATAAAGTAACTGCATTACGAGTCTAGCCACCCTTTCCAAACCTTTCAACATGTGAAATGGTGCCAGCAATTAAGTGTTCATGATTTTACAATAAATTTGAACTACACCAGGATTGCAGATTGAATATCAATAAATGCAGTAAACAACCTGGGAATAGAACCCTCAATAATGCATAATAGAATACGATTATATGAGTAAAATGTAACACTGAGATTCCTTCAAAAGCACCATCAAACTGACTATGATATGAAAATGAAATGAAAAGTAATTACAGTTTAATTGACAATATTACAGGAAAACAAAGACTTTTAAGGCAGAGTAACATACTACCTCTTCACATTTTACAGAAAGGTTGAATTGTCTAGATGGTTTCACTGAACTTCACTAAGTCCACTAAAATTCAACTTGCCCAAGGAAATTAAAAAATAAAGACTCTGACTATTACATAATCAAAACACCAGTACAAGTGCGGAAATCAATATTGACAAAAGAAAATAACAAAATGGGAAGGGTAAGTACATATTCCAGATAACTCGATCTGCAAGTATACATCAGATTTTCACGAGTGAAGCTTCCATCTGAAAAAGGTTAGTCAGCAAAACTACTGTCCTGATTGAGGCTTGAGCCATGGAAACAGATAGCTTATGGCTGTCTACGACTATTGATCCCTCCATCTTGGACTTGAAACAGGTATAAAGCCTGCAGGGGATGGTGGAAACACAAGGCCAGGAGAAGGAGGAGGATGAGGCCCAGGACCTAAAATGCCAGGCTGAGCCATGGGAGAAAATGCAAAATTCGGTGTCAAAGGGGGAGGAAACTGATACCCGGGAGAAAGCAAGGGATAAGGGGAGCGCGGAGACAGTAAATTTAAGAAACCACTAGGTGATGGCAAAAGAAATTGTGAAGTTGGAGAGGGTAAAAGGGGGGGACCAACACCCATCTGCGGAGAGGGGAGAGGAGGCCCGGGTTGGCCAGCGAGTAAAACCGAAGGTGGAGGCTGATCTTGAATTTGGCCAGGACCATGAGGCTGTAGCTGATGTGAAGGTTGTGAATGAAATCTAGGCTGGCCTTGTCTTGGTCCTGAATCTAAAATTGAGTTTTGAAGGTATCGCATATATGCTGAGATAGGAGAGTCAGCTGTATTTGCCCAGCCCGAGTCACCAGAATTCAGGGGCAACATTGGCGGAGATGGCTGACCAAATTGAGCCAGTGGTCTAGCAAAGACATTGTTGTAAGGAACTGATGGGGAAGGCATGGGCGGAGCCTGGGCCGGGGGAGGAGGATGGTGATGAACCGGAATTTGGGGCCTGTTCATTCGTGATAATGGAGGTGGCCGGATCTTCTGCAACCTCACGCTTGGGGGTTTAGGAGGATTGTGGGGAGGTCTAGCCGGTGGATCTCGTGAAGGCGAGCCTGTTAGCTGCTGAACAATGTTCCTAAAATCATTCTTGTTAATGTTATAGACCTGAGGTTGAGGTTGCTGCTGCCTAATGGTATTGGCAGCAAAATTCTGTTGAGGCGAAGGGCTCTTCCTTATGTTTTTCCCCATCTTGTTAACACCCAAGTGATCAATGTTCTTACTCCTATTATCCATTTGAACAAACTACAACTCTGAACCAGCTCAATAATCCCAAAGCGAACTATAATTCCTCAAATCAAAAACAAATTCACACCATTCTCCGGATCCAAAACAATACCCAGAACTCCAAACCGATACTCAAAGTAATGGACAAATCAAGAATACCAAAGCAAAACCCTAAATTCGGAATCAAAGAGGCAGAAAGCATACCCTTCTCTTGGATTTGTCAACCCAGATCAAATGCGCCGCGAATTCGAAGGTCCAGCTCGTGTATAGTCAACCGAAGACGAAAAAAAGATCAGGCCCAAGAGAGAATTTCTTACCCTCAAAATTGAACCTTTTTTTCCTTCTCTCTCTAGTTTTCCTCTTCCTAGCGTACCACAATCAAGACCAAATTAAAAACCCTCAAAATCGTGAACGTTTTCTGCCAGTAGAAGAGCAAGATCGCACATGGGAGGGGAAAAAGAGGGTCAGAGCCAGGAGATGAAGCCTTGGCCTGCGGTAACTAATCTGTTCTCTCTGCTACCCTCCGTAGATGCAATCGTAGAACGGAATTGACGGTTTGAGCGACACGAAGACGAAGAAGAAGACGGAAAGGGAGAGAGACGGTGTGAAACCCTAGCGTGGTTGTGAGGCTAGCGTGCGGGCCGAGTCAACACGCCGATTGAAAAATGGAGAAATTGGAAGTGATGGATGATGGTGAGAGGCAAGGCGAAGTCGAGCGTTTGTTCCGGACGACTCCAGTGGGATTGTGGGATGGGACCCGCCGCTTCTCGGCTCGTCTACATTGACGACACGGCTGCGTTATTTGTTCGTCCCTGTAGTGGTCGCCATTATTGACCTTTGACCACTGATATATTTAATAATTAAATTTTGGACGTTAAACACTGTTACAAGGGCTGAATAATAATAAATATATTTTATTTTTAAATAATATATATTTATTATATTCTATTTTTAAAATCTAAATAATTTGATTGAATGGAAGATAATTATTTCGTATTCTCAAATATTTAATTAAAATAATTAAATATTAAAAATAAAATATACTTTATTTAAAAATAATATGCAATTATTCCACCATAGTTAGCATTGCACATTCTAGAAACGAAAATATTATACCACAAATAACTTTTACAAATAAATCTTATAAATTGACATAACACATAAAAAATTTGTAATATTTCATAATAGTTCTAATTAAATTTAATAATAATCTATAATAGTAACCAAATCTATTGTTATTTTTTGAGTAGAACTCTTATAAACTTTTGTTAATTTTGATTATGAATTTTATCAATTTGTAATGATTGTTAATCAAATTTATTTATATATATATATAGCATTTTTGTCCTAAAAATAAGTTATGGAACAATTTTGTTACTTAAGTCCTAAAATTGTTAATTTTTATTTTTAAAATATTCTTATTAATAATTTATCAGACATTATAATAAAAATTTAAAATTTAAACAAAAAATGAACGTTTTAAATTTTAAAATTTAGGTTATTGTGAGGTTGCACAATCATTTAGTGTGGCCGTTACACATCAATCATTTATTTATCTATTTTATTAGTTGCGTAAACCCGATACTGACTTTTTTTTTTTTTTTTTTGAAATCTTTGACTTAAAAGAATCTTTTAAAAAGGAATTTTTAATTTATTTTTTTACACATAACAGCTAACGCTCTAACAATAAATAAACAAGCAAGCTGGCACATTCAGCGGAGAGGGTCCCACAAGAACGATTGGTAGCCAAGCTCCAGCTCACTGCTGCTTCAACACGTCGAAAATGTCAAAATTGGGTCAAAGCAAATCTCGCCCAATTCCGATTTCCTAATCCGAGGGCCAATTTGGACGTTATAACAAGCAATCGCCTCAAGCTCAAGGTATCAATAATTAAGTCAATTAAGACAATAAATCCCCATAATAATAATAATAATAAAAGCAATAAACTAATTAAGATAATAATTTATTGTCAATTAAGACAATAAATTATTTTTACAATGACAAATTATTAATGTAACTATTTGAGAGAGTTAATTTATACTTTTAGTTAGTATTGGCAATTAGTAATAATTAATATTAATTTAATATAATTAGCGAGAAAGATATTATCATAAACTAGTACCAACAAATGAGTTTCATGAATTTATAAAATGCATTTAAATTATTATATTCATGTGTATATACATATATATATTATTTACTTTTATAACTTAAATTTTATCCTTTCATTTATTTTACAAAAATAAATAAATATATGATTCTGATATGCTTAAATTTTAAGTTCCCAGTGCAATAATTAAGGATGCACCTTGTAATATTTCGAGAGTTCAGAGAAATTAGTATATATCGAGGATAGTATAAGAAATGAAACAACACCAACTAGATATCTTTTAAACTGAATATAAGTAAAGAATTCTCAAGTTAAGCGTTATTACGTGAAAGAAAATAAGTTTGTTCTTTTTGTCAAAAATTTTAAGATAGAGTTGACAATTCGGGCCTAGAAAATTCAATGCAAAAGAATGGATAAATTATATATGATTTTTAGGGAAAGGGCAATTAGGCCAAGAGGACTCAAAGTAATTGTTTATTAATGATTAAAAGTGTGCTCCATATACACTTAAAATATAATATCAACCCATATTCATTACATTATATAAGCTAACATCATATTTTAAATAATGATAATCCTTTTTCAACATGTACCTTTCAATGGAGATAGTGCGATCAAACAATTTATCTTAAAGTTGAATTAACAAATTAGCATTTAGTGGGGCTACTAGTCAATCAAACAATTTGTAAAGAAATAACACTTCCTCATTAAACATCACTAAATTTCAAGAGATATCCATATGAAGATATCACTTTTAAATTAAAAAAAAAAAGTAGATAAACTCGAATTTCTTGACAAAGACAACCTCAAAGACACAACCAAGCATAAAACAAGACTCCAAAACAAACAACTACAACTAATTGAAAACCGTAACAAAGAAGAGCTTGGCAGCATTCTATTTCTCATGTTTATAGGGAGACAAAGTCTATGGCAAATGTTTCATAATTCGTCTAAATCATACTTTTCGCTAGAATTTCAAATTTCTTACGAGACAAATCGAATCGGTATCATACCTATCTACAGTTAACATAAAGTGATAAATCAGTTTAGATTTTGATTTAAATCACCAATCTAAACTACTTGTCGTGTTTATTAAATCACAATTTGTCAGTTATGACAATTTTTTTTTTATTTTAAAAAGTAAATATATAATTCAAAAAATAAAATTTCATTTTCACAGACAAAGCAAGATTGAACCTGATTTATTTTACACAAATAGTGTCTAGACATTAGTTTAAGTTATCTAGTATTCAACCAAAATGAAAAGAGAAGAAGAAGAAGATAGATGGGGCCAAAAATTATATGCTAGTGGGGTCATCAATTGGTATATTTTTCTCTATTTTAAAAGTGAAATTTTTTACAAAAGTCAAATTTTTTTAATTCAAGAGAATGAGTCACCACATGAGAATAACTGGCTTTTCCTTCATGAGTATAGTCTAGCGATTGAAACTGTATATGTGTTAGTCTCAAAGAATTTTGAATTCTAATCGCTATATAGTCGGTCATAGGTTTCGTGTTCGAATCTCATTATTGGGTTCCGTGATTTATCTCTTCTACAAAAATTTTGGACCTGAGCTATGGAGAATCTTAAGATGAAGAATTTCACCTTTTGATCTCAAAGAGAATAATGGACTTTTTTTTCCCATAAGTATGCGATATATTATATATGCCATGACCACCAGTTGTTTGGTTTAAAGATTGCAATTGGGCGAATTAAGATTGCAATTGGTATATTATATATGCCATGACCAAAAACAATATTGTTCTTGATTTCATGTTACTTGAATTAAGGTATCTTGTGTAATCGATAAAATGGCCACAGTGCACCTCTTTAGTTAGCACTAGCCTAGATGTGATATAATAAGCCTCGTCTTTGTGATTATGTGTCGTTCGTATTTGGACCTTTTTTGTAGTTTAATTTATTTAAATAAAAACAAGACTGTCTTCGATTTCATATTATTGGACTTTCTTTTT
Source organism: Diospyros kaki (assembly GCA_036245055.1). Classification (NCBI taxonomy): domain Eukaryota; kingdom Viridiplantae; phylum Streptophyta; class Magnoliopsida; order Ericales; family Ebenaceae; genus Diospyros; species Diospyros kaki. The sequence goes on from BSEG01000007.1 coordinate 34,516,387, forward strand.
TATTCTCGTTTATATCACTTGAGTTATGGATCTCAAAATAATAAGTGGCCACGAAGTATTTTTGCAGTCAGCAATTGCGTAAATGTGATGGTCATATAAATCTCACTTGTCTCTGTGTGATTCATTTCTCAAGTAGAAAAAGATTTTTCTTAATCCCAATTCACTTGATTTGAAGGATTTCATGCAGTAAAATGAAAAATCAAAAATCCCTTAATTGGCCACAAGACTTTAATCTCTCGGTAAAACAAGAAAAAAAAAAAAAAAGCCAAAATACTTATGCAATTTTCTTATGATGTTTGAACAAAATTAAAAAAAAAAATTGTTTTTACTTGTAGTAAAAGTTACTTTTCACTCTAAAACAGAAGTAAGAGATATGAATGGTTTTAGTTAACTATAAATAAAAATATATAACACTCTAGTGTCGCTGATAGTTGGTGTATACTTGTGATGATTGTCTTCGTGTGGTTCTTGATATTCGTGTCATCATTTATGTCAGAAAAAATAAATTGCAAGTGTGAGATTTTTTCTTACTATGCAAGACAAGGATTAAACTCACGATCTACCGAACTGACACTGACATATCCATTACCTGATCACTCGACCTATGCCCTGAGAGCTAGCTAGTGTATAGTACAATGAGGAGAGTTGTCAGAGTTCTTTCACCTCTTAAAATTATCTTAAATGGGGATCTTATTATCCATGAAAAAAATACATTTTTAATCTCTAAGAGTTTCTTTCAACTCTTTGCTATAAGATTGCCATAAATGGAAGTGTCACTTGAGTTGGCATTATCTTTTCTACCAATATATATATATATATAAAAGAAAATTATTGTTAGATAAAATTAAGCCCATTCAACATTTAAAATTATAAATTTTACACTTTGAAATAATAATATTAATTATATGAATACTTTTATGAGTATTATTTTTGATAATTTTAAGGTAAAAGTACTTTTTCCATCAATGCCAAATATATATATAAATATTAAAACCAATCACCAAATAATGTAGACAAATTCCAAGTTCTTTTTTGTAAGTTTCATTTGACATAGAGATTCCAAACGATATCATTACAAATTTGTAATTTGAAATATTTGTATTTTATTTTTTTAGATTTTTAGGCTCTAATCATATTATGAATTTGAATCCAAAACCAATGACTTCTTACACAATGCACCCAAAATAATGATTAATTTTTTTATTTGAAACTATAGCAAAGATTCAATTTTTTGTTGGAAGGAAGACTCGATTTTTTCCTGGATCCTGCAATTAACATTTTTGTTTAATTCAATGAATATTGTGGTACCAATACTCAAAGAAAGGATGAAAAACTTCAAACAATTAGACCTTAAAAAGGCTGGGGTGAGAGAGGCTCGAACTCTCGACCTCAGGATAACTCAACAAAGCTATGAGACCTACGCGCTAGCCAACTGCGCCACCACCCCATGCATTATCTAAGGTCAACACAAATATACCTATAGTTAACGGTTTTCGTTTTCAAGTTTTTTACCGCAATGAGGCAAGACAGTAAATAAAGTTGACTACTTTTTATAATATGGATTCATATTGAGAATAATGTTTATGAGTAGCTATATTTAATGAAATTAAGACTTACAATTATTATTAAGCCTATTAGCGCGAAAAATATAAATTTTTTCTCATTTTTATTCAAAAGTTCCAATTTTAGCAATAGGATTTCGATGTGATCAACTGGTTGCAATTTTATCTATGCCCCAGATTCGATTTGTGACATCCAAAACTCATTGACGTGGCATGTTACTTGGCATTTTAAAACATTTTGAATGAGTTTTACATGTACATATGTAAAAAAATAAGCCTATTAGCACGAAAAGTTTCAATTCGAGAGGCATTCACGACTTGTTGACATGGCGTGTCATTTGGCATTTTAAAATATTTTGAGTGGACCCCACAAGTACATGTGTAAAAAAAATAAAAAAAATGATATTAAATATATATATATATGCATAGAGAGAAGGAACACAAGCAGAGGACGATGATGGTGATGAAAGAGGACAACGATGGCGACGATGAACGGTGACGACAACAACCAATCTACAAGTTGGAGATGACAATCAATCTGGGCTTACTCTTGCTCACGGGGATGGTGATCGATTTGGAAGTTGGACTGACCACTGATTTGGGTTTACTTCTGCTCAGGGCCACCTCATAGAAAACGACCGACAACCCTCTGTTCTCACCAATCGATGACATGTTTTACCAGTTGCTTCGCTGTCGATTGCTTAAGCCAACTCCATCGACATCAACAATTGGCTATCAAGCTTCTAGATTTGGCATTCTTCCAAATCAGCTTATATTGCCACCTCCAGCTTCTAGATTGGTCGCCCTCTCTAACCTAGCATCATCACCTATCGCTGTTGTTGTCCTTCGTCGTCACTGATCTTGTCCTTCGCCTGTCTTCCTTTGTAAATATATCTATAACACACACACATATAACATATATTTAACATTATTTTAGTTTTTTTATACATGTGCATGTTGAGCTCACTCAAAATGTTTTAAAATACCAAGTAGCATGCCACGTTAGCAGATCTTGGATGTCGACGAATCAGATCCAGGTCGTGGATAAAATTGCAACCAATTGATCAAATCGAGACTTTATTACCAAAATTAAAACTTTTGGATAAAAGAACAAAAATGCGAAAATGTTTGAATTTTTTGTGCTAATAGTCTTTTTTTTATACATGTGCATGTGAAATTCACCCAAAATATTTTAAAATACCAAGTGACATGCCACGTCAATGGACTTGGATGCCAACGAATCAGATCTAAGTTGTGGATAAAATTGTAATTAATTGATGAAATTGAAATACTATTGTCAAAATTAAAACTTTTAAATAAAATCAAAAAAATACAAAAAAGTTTAACTTTTTCGTGCTCATAGCCCTTATTATTATTATTATTATTTTCATTAGTTAGAATATAATGTAGCATACTGGTTCAACAATGCTACAGTAAATGGATTTTCTTTGGGATAGTGCATCAAAAAATAAGGGTTATACTATTAGTTTACTCCATTGAATCAAATGTAAACAGATTTGAAGAATATCAAGCAAAAAAATAAAATAAAATAAAATAAAGACTTGAAGAAAAAAGAAAAAAGAAAGACTTGAAGAATATGAAATTGTGTTGCATCTAATGGGTGTGACAACATATAATTTAATAAATCAATGTAAGAAGATGACAATAATTTTATCAATGAATAGCAAGGTTCATATTTCACATGATTTTGGAGATAAATCAATGTATCTGTCTCCTAATTGTCAGAACCATTGCCTTATATGATAAATCATGAAGGGAAATTCATATAAGTGAACAAACAAACAATATTCATATTTAGAATTTCAAATTCAAATATCAATAATAATGCGATCGATGTTGCTGAATTGGGTGCAAATTAATGGCTCAGCCATTAATTCCAGCAGTTTCAGCTCTCTTCTTGGTTAGAGACTAACAACAAAACTAACATGTCTTCGATCCCTTCTATTTCCCTAATTCTTTAACCGATATTAATTCTTCCATTAATCCTAATTAAGGAAGTTTTAAACCAAATTCTTCTCTAGCAGGACTGAAACCAGCTGGCCTTTCGATCTTCTCTCTGGTAATTGTCTTTCATATATAGGGATGTGACACCCAAACACTGTAAGGAACAAATTAGCCTGATTATTTGCTTAAGCATCTGATCAGAATTAACTCCATCTCCATATGAACCCTACTCCCTATCCCACACAAACTCAAGCATTGAGAACCAGTACTTCTTTTCTCACATAGGTTTAGAAAAACACGAACATATTGCTACAAAAATAAACAAGAAAATGAAGCAAAAGATTACTCGTCCTTCTGTTTTAATTAATTTTGATTTGAAGCCATTCTCAGCGCGGAATGGCCACATAGCCGTCTATGCTGCAACAATCCATGCATTTATATGAAAATAATCATCCAAATTAAATAGCCATTGGAGGTAGAACTGAAATTCCAAGGTTCTTTTCTGTACCACAAATATTAATTTAATCAAACTTAAGTACGTACTGGTATTCCAAATCCATTATCTAAGAATGTTGCTTAGGGATATTTGAATATCGATATTACATAGGATTGACTCTAATACTAATTAATAATTTTATTTACAAACAAGAATATATATATCCACTGATCAAGAAAACAAGTTTAGACAGAAGATCACGGGGGCGAGGTGTAACAACAAAACAAATTAAAGAGAATAAATTTTACAGTTGCAATTAATTAATAATAATCAAGGAGTTAGGGTCAATGACCATAAGGGCCTCGGACTCCCTTTTTTGTCTCAAATCCTCAAAGCTCCAGTCTCTTCGCATCCCACAGCTCCGCACCAACCTGGGCGATCCGGGCTCATAGTTGTCGATGCGAGCGCGATGAACGTTCATGGCATTGGTGGATTCGTTTTTCATTCTGTGATCATATTTAGGCCTTGGGACCAGGTTCCCGGACCAGCTTCTGTCAACCACCACCTTAGATTTATGCAGCCAGCTGAAATGGGGCTTGTCGAGTCGAACCCTCTCGTTAAGGTCGGCCTCTGAGTCCACCCGGGGCAGGCTCTGGCATGCCAAGCAATTCAGACTCATGATGGTGCTTCCAGAAACAGAAGAAGAATGAGAAAGGTGATAATGGGTTGGGAGAGGATCTGTGTCCTTTTAGATCTATATGTGGACCACATATATGTATCCCCTTGTGTTCATTCTTTGAGATTTGGATTGATCCGTTAAAAATAGTGTTTTAATTTGGGCATGTACCAACGTGCACATTGTTTTCTATGGTTGGATAAAATTTTCTAATATTAGCATATATCGGTGTAAGAGGAGGGTTGTGTTATCCACTGCCGGTCCCAAGCCCGGATAAAGGAGGAGGGTTGTGTTAGGTAGCCGACAGCCAACGTAAAACTTAGTCGGATCCAAAACATGAACTCTAGACAAATTATGAAAAAACGTTTGGGCATGGGCGTAACCCTTCATAGCGACGCGCTACACTGCCCCCGTGTAGTGACAAGTGAGCTAGGGCCGCTGCATCGGCGCCCGGATGTAGTGATAAATGAGCAAGGGTTCCCGCATTTGCTTGGACGGATGTGGGTAAAGAAGTTAGTCCAAAATCAAAATCAACATCAAAACCAAAATCAAAATCAAAATCAGAACCAAAATCAAAATAAAAAACAAAATCAAATTCAAAGTCAAAGCCAAAAACAAAATCAAATCCAAAGTCAAGGACAAAAACAAAATCATAGATTAAGGATTGGGTCATGGAACATAGGAACATTAACAGGCAAAGCTATGGAAGTGGTGGATGTGATGATTAGGAGAAAAATTAATATTATGTGCCTTCAAGAGACGAGATGGGTTGGGAAAAAAGCAAAAACTTTATCAGAAGCTGGATATAAACTATGGTACACAGGAACTGATCGAGCGAAAAATGGAGTAGGGATTATTATGGATAAAAGCTTAATAGATGAGGTAGTGGATGTAAAGAGAATAGGGGATAGGATTATTATGGTGAAGATTAGTCTAAGAAGAATAACTATGAATATCTTTAGTACATATGCACCACAAGCGGGGTTAGGTGATGAGATAAAAGCAAAATTCTGGGAGGACCTAGAGGGACTTATACAAATGATACCAAGAGGAGAGAAAGTGATTATAGGAGGTGACTTAAATGGGCACGTGGGTAGAGACGGAAACGGATATAGAGAGGTACATGGAGGGTATGGATTCGGGGAAATTAATAATGAGGGTAAATCTATCCTAGATTTTGCTATGGCATATGGGCTCATTATAACCAATACGAGGTTCAAAAAACGGGACGAACACTTAATCACATATAAAAATATCAGCTCAAGCACCCAAATAGATTACTTCCTCATGAGACAAGAGGATCGGTTATGTTGTAGGGATTGTAAGGTAATACCGGGAGAGTGTTTGACTACTCAACATAGACTTCTAATACTTGACGTCCAAGTAAGAAATTGGAAAAGAAAAAATCATATAAAACAAAATCCAAGAATCAGGTGGTGGAATTTAAAAGGGGAGAAACAACTAATCTTCAAAGAAAAATTAAGGGGTAGAAGAGAATGGAATGGAGAAAGACAAACAAACCAAATGTGGAAAGAAATGGCTAATGCTCTGAGAAACACGGCAAAGGTAGTTCTTGGAGAGACAAATGGTAGAGCCCCTAACCTTAAGGAGTCTTGATGGTGGAATGAAGATGTACAATTGAAAATTAAAAATAAGAAAACTTGCTATAAAGCGGTATATCAATGCAACAATGAAGAAAATCAAAAAAATTATAAAGAAGCAAAAAAGGCAGCAAAAAGAGCTGTTAGTGAAGCAAGGTCAAAAGCATATGAGAATCTATATAAACGACTTGATACAAAAGATGGAGAAAAGGATATATATAAATTAGCTAAAGCAAGAGAAAGAAAAACACGGGATTTAAATCAAGTGAAATGCATAAAAGATGACAATCAAAATGTTTTAGTAAATGAGGGAGCGATTAAGGAGAGATGGAAGGAGTATTTCACAAAATTATTCAATGATGGTGGTGACACAAGAGTTAGGTTGGGACATCTTAGTAACTCCGAAGGGAATGTGAGCTACGCATTCTATCGACGCATAAGTTCAAATGAAATAAGACAAGCTTTAAAAAAGATGAAAAATCATAAGGCAGTGGGACTAGATAATATACCAATAGAAGCATGGAAATGCATGGGAGAAGAGGGCATCTCCTGGCTAACGCAACTATTTAACGCGATCCTTAAATCAAAAAAGATGCCAGATGAGTGGAGGAAGAGTACTTTGGTTCCTATATACAAGAACAAAGGAGATGTTCAAAACTGTGAAAATTATAGAGGAATTAAGTTAATGAGTCATACCATGAAACTCTGGGAGAGAGTAATAGAGCAGAGACTTAGAAAAGAAACAAATGTGTCAGAAAATCAGTTTGGTTTCATGCCTGGCAGGTCAACAATGGAAGCTATATATTTACTAAGGCGCCTAATGGAAAGGTATCGGGATCATCAAAAGGACCTACATATGGTGTTTATAGATCTAGAAAAGGCCTATGATAGGGTCCCTAGAGAAGTATTATGGAGGGTTTTAGAGAAGAAAGGAGTCAAAATAGCCTATATACAAGCCCTTAAGGACATGTATTATGGTGTAGAGACAAGGGTCAGAACATGCGGAGGGGATACTGAACCATTTACAACTACAATAGGACTGCATCAAGGTTCTGCACTAAGTCCATACTTATTTGCCTTAGTAATGGATGAACTCACTAAAGATATTCAAACAGATGTGTCATGGTGTATGCTATTTGCAGACGACATAGTGTTGGTGGATGAAACAAAAGGAGTGAACACTAAGCTTGAGTTGTGGAGAAACAATTTAGAATCTAAGGGATTTAAATTAAGTAGAAAGAAAACAGAATATATGGAATGCAAATTTAGTAAAAATGCAAGAGTGGATGATGTTATAATAAAATTAGAAGACCAAATCTTACAAAGAAAAGACCATTTTCGATATTTGGGATCAGTGATTCAAAAAGATGGAGAAATTCACGAGGATGTCGCACATAGAATTAAGGCAGGTTGGCTAAAATGGAGAAATGCATCGGGAGTGTTATGTGATGGTAAAATCCCATTAAAATTGAAAGGAAAATTTTATAGGAGAGCTATAAGACCAGTTTTGCTGTATGGCTCAGAATGTTGGGCAGTCAAATACCAGCATGAGCAAAAGACGAGTGTAGCGGAGATGAGAATGTTAAGATGGATGTGCGGACATACAAGAAAGGATAAAATTAGAAATGAAGTTATTCGTAATAAGGTAGGAGTAGTGCCAATCGAGGAGAAGATGAGAGAGATTAGACTAAGATGGTTTGGTCATGTGAGAAGGAGACTAAGAGACGCTCCTGTGAGGAGAGTTGATGAAATGGAACAATTAGTCACAAAAAGAGGTAGAGGTAGACCCAAGAAGACTTTGGGAGAGACATTAAAGTTCGATATGAAGTATATGGATCTAAATGAAGATATGACAAACGATAGAAATACATGGAAGTCTAGAATTCATGTAGCCGACCCCACATAGTGGGATAAAGGCTGGATATGTTGTTGTTGTTGTTGTTTTATCGGTGTAAGAGAACAACATGAAAAATAATTGAAGTAGAACATAGGAAGAGAATTAAAGTAACTTTAGTAAGAATCCCTTAAATATGATATTCAATAAAATGGCTTAAATGAGATAATACAATTATAAATAAAAACCGATATAATAATAGGTTTAAGAGTTTTGATTGCTGTTGGTGTTTTATTTTAAATTTTTTTATACTTAAAACGTGGCTTAGTAATTTTTTACGGATGAATGAATGGTCATCCCAATGCCTCTAAAGGTCGTGTGATTGTGACACATGTACAACAAATTAAGTCATGTCCCTAAAAAATAGATTTGACCCTCGATCATGTCATTCAGTCTAATGGGATTGTGCATGCTTAGCCTCTTAATATTGGAGTGATTATTTGGTGAGTTTGAGTTTGATTACTCAACCGACCAAAGTACAAAAATCAAACAAATCAAATTGCACTCAATAATCAAATCGAACAAATTAAAGATTCCTACTAATCGAATGGATGGAAGAAACTTTGATTTATCGATTAATTGAACAAATTGAACTTTTAAAATATGCATATTTTTTGTTTTTTTAACTTAATTAAGTTAAATGAAAATCTGGTTAATCAATAACAATTCAAAATATTAACATTTATAAACAAACAAGAAAAAATATCACACAAATTATATTACCACATTCAACACAAAATTAAATTTTAAGAAAAAATAGATAACTTCCTTCAAGTGCAGCATTCAACAAAGAACAAACAATTTAAAAAATAAACAAAGAAGCAAGAATGTTAACTCTTTCTATCTAGGGGCGGATCCAAGAATTTAGATTTGGGGGGGCTGAAATTTAAAAAATTAATGTAATAAAATTTTTATGTAATCAAAAAGTCAGTACAACATTAAACTTGTGCTCGACAAGGTTTTAAAACAAAAAATTCATTAAACTTATGTTAAATTGATTTTGCTCACTATGAATTGAAATATTTTTAATAGTGTGATCATCTCTCTTTCTAAAAAAAAATAATAATATTTTTTCTTTCTTATTGTTTCATTCTAAATTCTAAGGATACACAAACAAAAAATAACACAATTTAATAATTAAAATATTTTATTCAAAATTTGAGGCAAATGAAAGTTTAATACAACAACTATATTTCTAGAGTTTAAATGAGAGAAGACAAAAGTATGGTCGATTCAAATATTCAATAACAAATTCACAATAACAAATTTTAGGCTTCCAATAACAAATTTCAGATTTCCAACCAAGCCAATTTCTAAGTTCCTAACTAAATGCAGTAGTCAAATAGGTAAGCAGACACAAAATTAGCAAAAAATTACTTACTTGAAACTTGAAAAAAGGCAGCGATTTCAACAACAAATCAAGCATAAACAAGAAAAAAAATAGGCGAAAAATAAAAAAACTATCTACATTTAGCTACCAATCGAGAGAATCAAACAACTGAAAGAATAAAAAACATACTTGGGCAGCTGGGCTCGAATGAAGAAAATCTAGAAGCTTGGGGGGGGGTAAAACGAAGACCTGAATCAGAGGCAGGGCAGCGAGCAAGAGGGCGAAGCCGACTGGCCGAGCTAGCGTGGGGGCAAGGGCGAGGGCAAGCGAAAGCAAGAGAGAGGCAATCAGGCAGAGAGCGAAAGCGAGAGGCAGTGAGGGCGAGCAACAACAAGAGAAAGGCAACGAGAGTCGGAGGGCGAGCGAGAGCAAAACAGGCAGAGAGCGAGGGCGAGAGGCAGCGAGGGCAAGAGAGGCGGAGAGCGAGGGGGAGCGAGAGCAAGAGAAAGGCAACGAGAGCCGGAGGGCGAGCGAGAGAAAAAGAGGCAGAGAGCAAGGGCGAAAGGCAAAGAAGGTGAGCGACAGCAAGAGAGGCGGAGAGTGAGGGCGAGCGAGAGCAAGAGAGAGGCAGAGAGCGAGGGCAAGCACGAGCGGACGAACAAGAGAAGAGGAGGTAGAGAGCGAGAGGCAACGAGGCTGAGCCGTGAGCGAGAGCGAGGTCGAGAGAGCAAGGAGAAGAGAGGTTGAGCGAGGCCGTGGCTTGCAGGCAAGTGGGTGGGCTGGGAAAAATTAGGGTGGGCTGGGCTGATTTTTGGCTAGGCCAATACTAAATAATTAAAAAATTTACTCTACAAATTTTATTTTGGTTGTGGGCTGCCCTGGGCTGAAGCCCAGGGCAGCTCACACATAGATCCGCCCCTGCTTTTATCCATGTAGATTTTAAACTATCATCCTTCGAGCACATGAACTTAATTTGGTTTTTCGACAAAGTGTTGGAAACGGATAAATCACACCAAAAATCATAAAATTTTAGCATCTTTTTCAATCTGGTCATTAAACTTCAATTTCTTGTAAAGTGATAACAAAACTTTACAATATTTTATAATGTGGTCACTAAAGTAATTTTTTGATGATTCTTAACCGAAATTGCTGATGTAGCAATGATGTGACGCTGACGTGGCGATGATGTGGCTATTGCCACGTCGGCAATTTTGGTGAGAAATTGTCAAAAAATCACTTTAGTGATCATATTGCAAAACATTTTAAAATTTTGTTATCACTTTACAAGGAATTGAAGTTTAGTGATCAAATTAAGAAGAACACCAAAATTTTGTGACCTTTGGTGTGATTTACCTTGATAGAAACCTTTAACCCAATAATATAATTTAAAAATTAAACAACAATATAGTAAAAAATATATATTTGCAAATAAAATTTTCAAAACTCTAAATTTCTATAAGTGTATGGTTATTTATGGTAATCTTTGCTAGTTTTAAAAATAATAACCAAATTAATTAATTATTTTAAAAGTAATAAATATTGAACTAAATTTAAATAATAATAAAAAATTAGTTTACTTTCAAGTTTGTCAACATCATTCAAATCTTCTAACACTAATTCAAGTGGTTGATGCTTGAAACTAATCTTGAGTACATTTTAGACTTTCAATCACTTTAAGCGTTAAAAGAACTTCTAAACGGATTAAAAACTCTATCCTTAATACTGAAAGTAAACTAAGATTCAATAATGGAAATTGAAATAGATAACACATCACAAGCTATAGATGAAAGAATGAGAAATATATGACAATTAGTTTTCCACCATTTTAAAATGTCGAAATCATTCTTATCCTCCACAAGTACTTCATTAAAATACTTATCTAGTTCCAAATAAGCATCACTAATACTATCACCACTAGCAAACTTATGTTTTTTGTAACAAAAAATAAGCAACTTGTTCTCATGCTCTAAGATTTTCCCTTCCCCACACTTCTTACAACACTTGAGTAGAAATTTGAGACATCTCCCTTGTTTCTGCACCTTGAGGTGTCAAATTTTGCATATATTCGTCATATAAAGTATAAATGGTATTCTTTATTGACAAAGTTGCACCAAGTCCCTACTTACTAGGATACATTTCTTGAAGTGTATGCTCTATAAAATCTAATTTATGTCTAGAATCAAGTACCACAACAATGCAAAGTAAATGGTTCATCTTTTTGAGGTCCCCAATATTTGTCAAACTTGTCTTTCATTATTTTTTGTCATTTCACACAACTCAACATCTTTTCCATCATGCCATTCTTGTAAGTGACAATAAATTGTATTAATTTCATGAAAAAAAGTGTTGAAAGTGACACAAAGTGTTGAAATTTCATGATGACCCTAAAACCTGCAAAGTGAACTCAAAAGTGTTGCAACAATGTAGTAAACTTTTTAACATTTATCTAGCCCTCAGTCTCAAGTCTCCCACAATTAATAATAAGTCGTTGCTGAAAGAAAGTGATCAAAGATGCACCAAAAACACCAACCCGATATGGATCTATGCAAATGTTTTATTTTTAAAGCATTTTTCAACAAAAAAAATAGCACAACGGAAGTATAAAACATACATAGCGAAAATCAAAATCAACCTTGCAAGACTCGATTTCTATTATTCAGATACAAAATAGAAATAACCCATGCCATATGGGGGGGGTTTAGTATACCTTTCGGATGAAGTTCGGTGCCAGTTGCTTACGTGGTAGCCTTCTCCTTTTTCCATCCAACAAGCCTCCTCGCCTTTGCAAGCAAATGAGTGACCAACCCTCCTCTGCAAATGTAGATGACCTAGTCGATCCATGCCCAAGCTGCCGTAAAACCTTTCAACAGAGCCATGCTAGGACCCTCTTCATGGAAGTGATTCGGAGCTATATGCAGTCTCTTCCTTGGTTGTTTCTTCACTGTCCAACAACCTCTCTATGGGGAGAAGAAAAAGATGAGAGTTGCATCGACTTGTCTTAGAGTAAGAACAAGAAGAAATCACAACTAAGAGGAATAAGAAAAAGACAGGCAGATAGGAGCAAAGGAGGAAAAAGAAGAAGAAGAGAGAAAATGGAAAGAGGCTCACGGGATCGGGTGCTTCCTCCCATCCACCAAATTCTCTCATATCCTTTCCTACTCTCTGCCAATTGACATGCACGCCTCACCTTCTCTTATTCCTCTTTTCATCATTGGCATCAAAACATTTAATGCTCTAACGTGACAAAGTTGTGTTGCCTTAAATGATAAAAACAATCAACAACATGAGGTACCTAGTCGATCGTTTTAAGGAAGTTGACTTTTCTTGTGCATCGGTCAACAACCTCTAATCGGTCAATAACATGCGAGCACCGATCAACCTAGCTTCGTCCAAATGCCTCTAAGGGCCTGCTATCCAATAGGCATCTCCCATAACCATAAATCCACATGTCCCACACATAATATAGCAACCAACATCACTGTCCAACAACGAGGAAAACACTAATAGCAATAGATCACTAATCCACTACATTACTCAGTATGCATGTGACTTTCTAGGTTTACAGTCATATAGCAATCAGAACATGTCAACTCCTTAACGTTGACTGATCCCATCGGTTTACTAAGAGGATCTCTCTAATTTCCCAGAGCACCCTGAAAGATCCTAAGTATCCTTTAGCCAGGACTCAGAATGATCCTAATGGTAGCGAAGTCCAACTTCATATGAACCTATTGAGGCTCCTCGATTACAGTACAGTACTATAGTTCTTCCACTAATTAACATCTGAACCAAGTAAGAGTCATGGACTAATTAAACTCACAGGACTCGATAATTATGGTTGATCCAGTATGGTGTGTGATATAGGTAGCTTGTCAGATCCAATCTAACATTGGAACTCTTTCCAATCTCATTCTCACCCTGACCAGGGGATTTTCAATCACAATCACCTACATGGATTACATAGGATATTCACCCCTATCCATTGGAGGTTAATGGATTTCATCCATGAACATTTGTCTCCATACACCACTATACAGAAATTGCACCGAAAGCATTCCCACTTCTTACACCAAATAATTTTGCTCAAAGACAAATCAATGACACCAGTGCATAAGACATTATGTTGCCTCTAGTCAAATGACCAGATACACAATCGAGAGCCTATGACCAATCATTAATCCCAAAGCCATGTGATCGTCGCAAGCGTCACATTCAGTGAATGCTCTTCTTACTACATGCATCCCATGCAATGTGACGCGTGACTCACCACACCATCTCATTAGTATCTCCATATTAAACAATGGTAGTAGCCCATGTAATAGTTCACTAATCGACTAATCATAGCCCCCTTCTAATAAATCTATGGATTAAGAATACTTTTACGAAATCCTGAACTAGATATCCAAGTCACACAGTCTCAAACCTTTGAGAGTGGGAAGTCTATCAGGAAATTTAAGGACTCATTCATAAATATGAGAGGGAGAGATATGAATGAAGATATGAACTTTTATTAATATCAAGAATAATCAATAGTGACATTCACATACATCCCATGTAGTGTAAATCTAACATCTAGGACCCTATCACTAACAGTTGCAAGTCCTTATCCTAATTACTTGTTTCAAAATCTATCTTAAAGCAAGGATCTTGCTCATCATATCTCTCAAAGATTCTCTCAAATTTTTGTGTGATTTCTAGTATCAAGAATGTCGAGTTCCATCAAGTTGCGATATCTAAGACAACAAACCTTACATTTAATTTTTTCCAACTGAACACATTCTTTGAATTTCTTCAATTTGGTAGGTAATTGACTAACATTTCTACTTGATTGATTCACTAATGTCTTTCAAACCATGTTGTACAAGTAGATTAATTATGTGAGTCACACACCTTATATGAAGATAATGCCCATTCATAATACTAAAATCCCATTTAGCCTATCTTTTTTTTCCCTTGAAGTGAACCACAGTAACATCATTTAAACTAGCATTATCAACTGTTAAAGTGAAAACCCTATCAAGTTTCCATCCCACTAGACACTCCTCAATTGCTAATGAAATAGCATCACCTTTATGGCTAGCAATTGGACAAAAGTTTAAGATCTTTTTGTTCAATTTTCAATTGTTGTCAATAAAAGGTGTTGTCAAACACATATAATTAATCCTTTGAATGAAGGATCATGTGTTAGTGGTTAAACAAACTCTTTGAAATGAATTTGTTAACACTTTCATCAAATTCAACATTTTTTTCATTAAATAGCTTAAAACAATTATGAGAAACCATTTAACAGAAATGTATCAAGAATTAGGACAAACAACTAACATAAAATACCTAAACCCTTCACACTTCACAAATTTGAAATGAAGGTCATTTACCATCACCATGTGAGCTAAAGTTTTTCTAACAAGCACTTGATCAATTTTTCAATTAATAAGTGTACCCATATTCTCACAATCTCTCTCACCCCCCCTCCCCGGCGACCGAAAGTTGGATGTAATCATAATTGCATTTGTTCATGAAAATGTTTTTTACAAGATCCCATATGATTCCTTAAAAAAGTATTCCCATTTTTTTTCTGACCACAATTGAACTCTCTAAAACAATATTTGCATTTACTTTTTGTCTCACCCTTAGAATTTATAATTTTAGTAAAATGATTGCAAACCTCTGACCTTGCTTTCATTTCTTTTCTCTTTGTCTTTCCAAGAGTATTGCCAGTTAATGTTGCACAAGTATCAACCTAACTTTGTAGAGGCCTCAAACTATTGTCATTAGTAAGGTTATTTGTACTGTATTCTTGTCTTGACATTTAAAATCAATAAAATTTTAATTAATGTATATTAAAATAACCTATATAGAAAATCAAACATTATTGAAAATTTAATGAAACTATTTGAAAACATACTATGCTCATGTTGCCAGATGAAGATGTCAAAGTCATTTTTGTATCAAGTATCAACTATTACAAGAAGTCAACTATTATAATCTTTCAAAACCATCATCACTAAACTCAAACTCAAACTAAGTGAATTAAAAACTCTAACAAACAGAATTACAAAACCCAAAATAAAAGATTTAAAAACCATAACTAACAATCTAATATATAATTAAAAACCCATACTAAAACAATTGAAAACCCTAACTAGCATAATAAAAAAACAAAAACTACAAGAATTAATTAAAAACTCAATTGAAGGTTGAAGTTGGACGAAGAAGACAATGAAAAGCATTGTTACAGAGGAGAAGAAAGTCTGAGTCGATTGGCAGCGAGTCAAAGAAGGAAGTCAAGGAACTTGCAGAGTTGTTGTTAGTGTTGTGTGCCCTAATGTTAAATTTGGATGATATCTAGCGGGTTTGTAATTAATATATTTATTGTATCTTAGCATATATAAATAAAAGACAAGATTTATTCATTCATATTCTTTCCAATCAATTATATGAAAGAGTCTCTAAATTTTCTATTTAAGAATCTTATTTTCAAGGTATTGAGACTGTATGACAGGATTTTCTGATAACATAATTTCTTAAACTATTCTTAATCCTTAGATTAATCGAGTATAGAGTAGCACAAGGGTTACTACCTCATTCAGTATGAGATACTAATGGGAGGATGGTGTGTCATGCACCATATGACATGTGATGTAGCTAGTAGACTCGTGGGTGGTTGTTGGGGAATAATCAGCCAAATGAGACGTCGATAACTGACTGCATAGCATGGTAGATAATGGTCAGGTCATCAAGTTGAGATGGTGCACTTAAAGTCGACTTTTGCTGCATAGAAAGTTAACTCTCAGTCCCAAATGCCACCCTAATTGAGCGCCATATGGTACAATAATTGAAGTAGTTGATGGGGGGTGGACGACAAATTTGAAGGAAGATTAAATTAAAGGACGAGATTAATTATTAAGGGAGAGGGTTTTCTACATTAATTCGCGCATCTATCTTCTTCTTCTTCCTCTACTTCCTTTGTAAAATTCTATTGTTGCTAGAAATTAATACACGTGAAGGTCACGCATAAAATTTTGAGACACAAGTACTAGTGATACGGGGAACCTCTGTGTCTAGTACGAGAAAAGGTGACCGGAACAGTACTGGACTACATCCTAGGTGTTAACAGATTAAAGAAGCTAATCATATGTTAAATCTAAAGAATGAGAGTTTACCTCATCTTTAAGAGCCATGAGAACCAAACTAGCAACTTCTTCTTGTGGTTCTTCATCTTGCTCACTTTATTCACTATCAGGCCAAGTGGCCATCTTAGCATTCTTCTTTGATTTATTGATCGATGAACATTTAGGCTTGATGTGGCTAGGTTTTTTGCATTCATAGCAGATGAGAGGCTCTTTCTTTTAAGCCTCCTCTCTCTTTTTTTGAAATCTATTTTTGAAAATCTTTTTTTTCATCAGCATATTGTATCTTCTTGTTATGAGGGCAAACTCATCTTCCACATCACTGTTATCTCTTTGTTCTTCTTTTATGGACTTCAACGCAATAATTCTTTTCTTCTTCTTCTTCTTGTCCTCTTCTTTTAACTCCATCTTATAAGTATTGAGAGATCCCATCAGCTCATCAAGGGCAAGAGTCTTGAGGTTCTTTGACTCTTGGATAACAGTGACTTTGGGCTTCCATTCCTTTGGCAAACATTTTAAAATCTTTCTAACAATTTCATGGTTAGGATAAGTTTTGCCAATAGATTTAAGACTATTAATAATATCAGTAAATCTAGTAAACATTTTAGAAATGGACTCATCATATTTCATTTTGAAAAGTTCATAACTATGGACTAGCATGCCAATCCTAACTTTCTTTACTTGATCAATCTCTTCATGTGTTACTTGTGGCAGATCCCATATTTCTTTGATAGTATCACAATCTAAGATTCTATTAAATTAAATGGGTGAAAGTGCACAATATAAAAGATTCATGGCTTTAGCATTACTTTGTGCCTTTTTAGTATCTTCTTCATCAAAATCTTCCTCAAGTTTTGGAATTACTTCCCCATCTTCTTTAGTAGTAGGCATTTCTATACCTTGAGTTATGGTTTTCCATACATTATAATCATTAGCTTGAACATAGATTTTTATTCTAACTTTCCAATAAGTGTAGTTTGTGCCATTGAACAGAGGAGATCTATTTGTGGACTGACCTTCAACTGTACCATTACCAATAATATAGTTGTCATTATGAAATATAGGAGACTAAGATCACATGAAAGAGCTATAAACAATTAGAGCAGATTATAAATCTACTCTGATACCAAATGTTGCCTAGAAAAAAACTCAAGAAATGGTGAATTGGGTTTTTTTGAAAATTAATAATTTAGCTCTTGTTGAAAACTCTTGATTTTGTGATCTAAATAAAATGTGATTGAATAATAATATGATAATTTTAAACAATCAACCACAAAGAATAAGAGAATTTTTATAGAGGTTTAGCTTTTTAAAAAACCTAATCCTCTCTCTTAAGACTAAATTTGAAGATCTCAAAACTTAACTTGGAGTTCTACTAGGGAGAATAAATTTTAGTTTTTAATTAGAGATAGAACCAACACAAACTTTTGATTGGAGTTAGAATCACATACAATCCATTGTCTTAAGCAAGAACCTCTAGCACATAGATAGTAAATACAATCTCCTCACAATAGGTGAGTAATAATAACAAATTTATAATCAAAAAACAATCTCAAACAATTTACCAATAATTTGAGAATTCCACCAACCAACAAATCTGCAGCACTTGAATCTTTTCACTCTTGTTTGAATGCTTCTGTCAAGTTTGTTCACTGTATTGTATTTCTCTGTCACCATTTCTTCTTCATACTCACTTTCTATTTATACATAATATTAAACAAAATAGTTGTTACATAGAAATGACGAAGTAACATTTGAATTTCAAGAAAATCTTCAGATTCTTTATCTCTAGCTAGCATTTGTTGACAACTTAAAACATCTGAGAGATTTCAGTGCAAAAGTTAATTTGTGAGGGCTGAAGAAATATTTTTCTCTAACACTAGATTATATAATTTGCAAGAGAAAATCAATATATGACTTTGAGGAACAAGATGAAATTATATTCGAAAAATTGTACACTTTGTGTGCAATAAAAAAAAACAAAAAACACGACATTCAAAAACAACCATTAGACTTCGATCAATTGAAGGAACAACTAATTTGGTCGATCGAACCAAAGTTGTTCAGTGACCAAAATGATAGCTTTGGTTGAAGTTTTCATCGACCTAATACATGGGACCATCATTTTGGCCAACTTCAATTGACTGAAGAATAATTTCAGTCGACTTAAATGGCATAAATCCAAAAGACACACATACTACCTCACTTCAGTCAACTTAGATAATTTATCAGTCAACCAAAAATGTATATATTACTCGATGAAAAAAGAATTTCTTTGCAAGAAATTAATTAACTTAAATTTATATTAATTTTTATTATCATTAAAATCTTATTTATCTACCCTTGAGCTTAACAATGATGAGTCGCAGAGAAATTCAAGAAAATCTAAGTCAGTCAGTGGCAAGTCACAGAGGGAAGTCAAGGAAGTTGTAGGTATGGATCGATGACTCGTTGTGCATCGGACCATCATCTGACATCCATCAATGTTAGTGGTGTGTCGTAGAGCAAAGGGCAAGAAAGGTTTAAGGTTAGGGTTTGTGTTGGATTGAACTTTGAAACATGAGAACTTTGAGAACAAAAGCAGGGGAGGTTCAGTCAAAATATTGTTGTTTTGACAAAGTTTGCAGCCTTTGTTTAGTTAAAATGATAACGTTTTGACAACTTTGATTAGTTCGATTCTTTTGTCAAACTAATTGAATTGAACTAAACTAACTAAAAAAATAATCAAACTAAATCGTTTTACAAAATTAATTGGAACTAAACTAATAATTTTAAATAATTCAATTTGAGTTTGTTTGGTTTTGTTGAACTTTTATCACACTTACCCCTACCTCTATAGATCAAGCACGCTTGCCTCAGAGTTGGGGACACATCTGAAAAAATCAGTGACAACTAATCAGCCATCATCCCTTGAGCCAAGATTCTCACCAATCACCATCAAGCAATGAAAAACTATAGCCTCTAGGCATCATCTTCTTCCCCATCTTGCAGAATAGATTTTCCAACAAGTCTTGAAACAGTTGGAACCAATTTTTTTTATTATTATTATTTTTATGCTAGTTGGAATAGCTTTTAGGAGACTCACAACAACCTTGCATGCATCAGGCATTTCAATGGAGATAGGATTAGGATGTTACCATATAATCATGGATCATCCATTCCAACATCGTGTGTACCAAAGTCAATCTTGTACGTTTTTAGCATCTGTGAGAGCATTCAACAAATGTGTGTGAATGCATTAGAAAAGGTTTGAACCTACACTTGGTCTTGGAAACTTCTTCTAATTAATTTGATTCAAAGTTCTATATACATGTAGCATCTCATCCTATGATTTGTAGCCCCTTTTTTTTTTTTTTTTCTTTTTCCATTCTTTTGACCTAAACAATTTAATTTGCAGCTTATCTTTTGATTAATCATGTGTAAAGCTAACATGGCTTTGTAATTTTAATGCTGAAAACAAATTAAGATAACAAGAAGTTGACATAATTTTTCAACCAGAGAGTAATGCCAAAAGCATAATGTATGATAATTGTTATATCTTAATGTCGATTATATATATATATATATATATTGTGAATTAGTCTGAAAAAAGAATGAGATTTGTGGACAAGTTGACAAGTGAACACATGAAAAACAAAGGGTGAGAGAGACAGGAGGAAGAAGAATGCATAGTGGCCGTTTACTAAAATAATTAATATCGGCACGTGATGTATTCTTCTTTCTACTACACTTTTGGTGAAGATAACCATCGTTACCGTATTAAGAGTGGCAGTTCTCCTCCCCCAACGGATCCATCCACTCATCAATTCGCCCGACAAAATCGATCAATTTCAATTTTATACCGCCTTTTAATTAAATATCTTACAAAAGTCACTAGAAAATCCACCTAATTCATATTCAAGAATTATGGTTCAATGGTGTCTCACAGGATTGCCCCAGCGGTCAATTGAGGTAGTTGAGCTAGTTTGAATACCCAAATTTGAATCATCCCCCAGCACAGCCGTTGGTGGATCAGACTTAGAGGTGTCAAAAGGGTCGGCCCGGCCCGGCCTGGACCGGCCCCAATCGGCTAGCGGGCTTTTTAAACGGGCCGAGCCGGCCCTTTTATTAAAAGGGTCGGGCCGGGCCTGACCCACTTTGCCTTAGATAGGGCCCGGCCCGGCCCACGGCCCCCCTATAGAGGGGCCGAGCCAGGCCGGCCCGTGGGCTAGAGGGTCGGGCCGGGCCTGGTGGGCCCGATTCCATTTTTTTAAAAATATTTTTATTTAAAAATATAGTATTTTGCTATTTTCTCTTTTTGATGGGAAAGCAAAATATTATCTATTATAATATTTGAATAAATATAATTTGTCATCAATTTGTCCTCTTAATAAAAAAATATTCATTATAAAAATTTATTATTCAATCTAAATTAGCTAGGCTTTCAATAAAGTTTTATAGAAAGAATAAGAATTTGATCATGAATAAGAAGTCATTTATTCCTATATAATTTTTGGCTATAGAAATTAATATTTTTAAGTTAGATATCTGTATTTTATCTTAGATTTGTAAGATCATTTAGTTAGTTAAATAAAAATAATTTACTTCTATACAATATCATAAAAATAAAAATAATTTATGGGCCTGGGCCCATAAGGGCCAAACGGGCTGGGCCCAGTGGGCCACGGGCCGGGCCGGACTGGGCCCTTAGACGAGCCGGGTCGAGCTTGACCCGACCCCCCATGAACAGTGACGGGCCGGGCCGGGTGGCCCGTGGGCCGCCCGGCCCATTTGACACCTCTAATCAGACCCGAGTTAGACTCTTCGTCACAAAAAAGGATACCGTGGTGGAACATCCGCAAGAAAATGTCATCCCAAGAATTATGGTTCAATGGCACTCAAGATATAAGTCAAGCAGCGAGACAAGTGATATATTGGTATTAGTCTAATGGGTCGTGAGTTCGATCCTTACCCTATGTAGTGAAATCAAGTCTCACACCTACAATTTACTTTTCTTAACGTAATCAAGAGCACGAACATCAAGAACCACACAAAGACAACCGTTCCAAAAATTATAGTTCAACGGATGCACACTCCAACTAACTGATTAAGATTTTTATTTTTTTTATATTAACAAATTATAATAATAATAATTTGATATATTTAAAAAGAAATAATCTATTATTTAAATATCATCTATCATTTGGTTAATAAATGGGTAACTTTTTATTTACATTTACTAATATTTAATCATGACTTTTATTTTACTTTCATCACAAATTTGTATAAATTTTATCAAAGTTTTTATAAAATTTTCACACCCCATTGATAAATCTTCTTAAGTCAATAAGTTGACACTAAAATACAAACCTGCCCTCCTTTCATTATTTTATCAGCATTATTATGCAAAAAGTATGTAAATGGGAATATTTTACTCCCATTAGTGAGCGTGTATAAAAAAAAAAGAAAAAAAAAATCAGTGTACATAGAATTTTTGTAATCATCTCCCCTCTCTTAAAAGTTGGGTTGGAAAATCGATTGGAAAGTCCAGGCCAAGATAAAGACGGATTCCATCGGGTCCTGGAACCTATTATCCCAATATTACAACGTTGACATGAAGAGAGAGAGAGAGTAAGAGAGAGTATTCAGACAAGTTTCTATGATTTGGTTTCATCATTCATGGAGAACGGATGCTCGAAACTGACTTCCAACAATATAAAGCGACTTATTTCTTGCACAGAACTAGTTCATCAGGCATCGTCTTGAGGCTGGGGAGTAAATAGTGACCCATTATTATGATCATGATGATGGTATTGCCACAATATGATGATTAATTAACCATCCACGACCACACAGGAACAAACCACAAAACAGGTTAGGAACAAGGAAGTGGAAGAGCATCAAGTTTAGATGATCAGTATTATGCAAGTGGTAGTGTTGGTAGGTAATGTTATAATGACCCTGATTTCCACTTTTCTTACGAGAGCAAAGGGAGGGAATTTTTGAGTCATCAAAAACAGTGTCTTTTTTAAGTTTATAGAGATGAGATTTTAAGATGGTAAAAGAATTTCTACTAAGATTCATCCAAGGCTGTGTCACCTTTAAACCCGAGAGTCACCAAACTCAAATCTCCATTTACAGCAAGCTTTATCCCATGACTCAAAGCGCAGCTCATATACAGCACAGCAAGCATCAACAAACAAACACATTCATGTCTTCTTTCACCTGGTTTACAGGATATGGGCTTGTCAATATGCTCGCGGTCTAAGGTTTCATCACTAGGTTTTGTACGTGGCAATAATTCAAGACACAATCTGTTAAAATTCGACAAAAGAGAAGAAGGAAGTGATGTTATTCAAATCCAGTCTCCCTCTATGATGACGATCGACTAAGGAAGTTTTTTTTTGAGTGGCAGAGGATACAATACAAGAGAAGAACATAAGACAGCCCATGATGATGAGTAATCGGCATAATAAACATGCAGCCTGAAATGAACTTCAGAGCTTCAGGGTTTATATACATTAAACTAGGCAAAGATAAAACACCAAAAATACGAGAAAAGCTGAGACTTACAAGCAGCTTCTTTCCCATCAAAATCCTCAAACTATACTAAAAATAGAACTAAGCGAAATTCCAACTTATATTACAGAGCTCGAGCTGCTGGGGGCCTTAAAATGTCCCAGAGCTTCCAATGCAGATCGGGAAACATCACGGTCCTATCAGCTCTCCTGGCGCTCCCTACTCGTCCTTTTACCCCCTATCGTGCATCGGCAAGTCTGGCTGATAAGGCTAGCCTCAGCTGCTCTTGCGTGTAGAATCGACTCCCCATCCTAACTGTGGCTTGTTGGATCATCAAATCATTCACCACAGACACACTCGCGTGGTGCAAATCAAGGTCTAGCTCTTTCAGAGCCGACATTAACCTAGCTGCCGGGTGATTCCTTTTACCGCACTGTATCCGAATCATCGCATCCCAGCCAATTATCTTGACATCTATGTCCATATCTATCAATTTACCTCCATGTTGGTTCGGCATCTTGAGGTCATGGCTGGGTGGGGGCGGACCAGGAAAGCGCGAATCTTTGACGGCCAATTCTTTTTGAATGGACTCAATTTTGCTCCTCATCTCCTCCTTATCGGATTCTGCAGCGTGGAGCTTCGATTTCAGCTCATTGATGTAGGAAATGGCATCACCAAGAAGGGAAGCTTTATCCATTTTAGAGACATTTGGAACTACAGCCCTTAGGGAGTAGAACCTCTGGTTGAGCTTCTCCCTCCTCTGCCTCTCAGCCTCCACATGATTCAACGGCTCTTCCCTTCCGTTCGCCGGCTTTCGGCCCCGCTTGCGAGGCCTCTTCTCCGGCTCCACCACCCTGCTACTGTCGGCCTCCCGGGCCACCGAGGCCTCCAGGTCGGAGTGGTCAGAATCTACACCGCCACTCGATTTAACCACCCCTGAAGAGGGCACAATCACACCCGAAGAGAAAGAAAGCATCCCTTCTTCATTGCTGCCTCGCGAAGGCGGAGATCGCTTCTTTTTCTCATCGTCTCCGCTCCCAAATTGAGAATGGCCAGATAACACATTTCCGTTTGAACTCCGCTTGCTTCCACCAAAATTCAATATCTCGCCCGATTCAGGCTTGCAAGAATGGGAATTCCCGTTCCTAACGCTGCTTCCATCGTATCCAAATTCTGAGAAATTGATCAATTCCCGGGAAAATAAGCTCTGTTGGGGCTGGTTTTGGTGGTGAATTGAACTAGGGTTTTCAGTGATGGTTGTTTGCTTGGACAAGGGTGGATTATTGGAAGGAATAACGGTGGCGGTGTTCAAGGAATCTCGGGCTTCGGATACAGGCTCGGTTATATAGAGGGCCGATGGATCGTTCTCGCCGTGGTCCATCTGGAGGGACCAGGGACCGCCGGTCTCGACGCCATTAAAATTGAAGAGAACTCTGACCTTGTTCATGAGATCGGAGGACTGGAAGATCAGTTCAGTCGAACCGAGTTCAACGACGCCGTTTGCGGCGGGGATGCAGACTAGGGTTTGTAGCCCAAATAGTTGGCCCTGCTGAGCTCGCTCGCATTGCGAAACTGCAAGCCGCTCAGCTCCAGCGACCCAAATCGATGTCGAATTCAAGAAGGCTTGGCCGGGGAGGCCACTGCCGTTGATGAACGATTGTGTCATCGAGACGAGGAAGAACCACTCGGTATCCGTCACTTCCTCGTCGACGGAGTCGTCGGCGGAAGGAGAGGCGCCGGAAATCAGAGAGTTGAGCTCCCGGAGGACCTTCTTCCGGTGCTCCTGCTCGGCCGCGGAGGAGGACGACGAGGACTTGCGCTTGCCCTTGCCTTCGTCGCCCTTGTAGTAGCCGTCTCCCCATCCGAGCATGGAGCCTCCGGAGTAGCCAACCATCGAGGACTGCCAGAAGATGGCGTAGGTCCAGCTCTCGCGAGCGCCATCGATCAGGGCCTGAAGCCGGCGTTGGAGCGTCTCCTGGTTGAATTGCGCCGGCGGTAGAGGTGGAGCTTGGTTGATAACTTTGGAGGGCTCGGCCGCCGCCGTGGTGGAGGAGGATGGCGGATGCCAAAAGGAGGTCGGATCGGAGGAGGACATGAAGGCCTCCGTCATGGAAGCGTTGTCGTCGGTCCAGGGATTCATCGGAAGCCGGTAGTCCGTCATTCCATAAAGGGGAAACCGGCGATCCAGTTCGACGGCGGAAGTGTTATCTAGAGAGAGAAAGAGTGAGAGAGATGTAGAGGGCAAAGATTGGGGCGAGATAAGATGAAGAGGGAGGAGGTGGGGGTGGTGGTGATGGTGGACGAGGTGGAGGTGGTGGTGGTGGTGGGGAACGGGGACGACAATTTCGGTTGCATTTGGGTTTGGGGATTTATTTGGGTTTGCATTTGAGCTCAATTTCAGTGAGCGGTTTCCAGGAAGGATGGCTTTGGCTTTGGCTTTGCCGATTTAATCGGGAGAAGCTTCGCCTTCGCGCGTAGAGATGGGGCCCCACTTCCCTTCCCTTCGGCTGTGTTTGTTTGTTCTCCGAAGAAAAAGACGAAAATACAAAAATGCCCCTTTCATTATTATTTATATTTTTTTTCTTATTTTGGTTACTTTTTGAAAATTGCAAAATTTGAAAACCTTTATGATTCATAGAGTTTTTAATAGAGTATCGTATTAATAATTTTTTTTGAATTAACAGAAATTTGTTCATATTTCTTAAGGTTATAAGATTTTTAAGGCTCAAAGTTTAAGTTTAATTTTTTTTTATTTTATAAATATTCAAACATTAAAATAAAAAATAGAGTTATATATTTTGTATAATATAATAATAATAATTAGAAAGATATTGAGAGATAAAGTTTTCAAATTTTAACTTTTTAATGCCATAGATTATTAGAGACCAAACCACGAACTGAACTGTAAAGACTAAATAATTTTTTACAAATTTAGTTAGGCACCTTCATAATTTTGTATCAATATTCAATTAAATTTTAAACATTCAAAATTAATAAAATTGATGATAAAAATCAAAACTAAGATCAATAATATAAAAAAAAAACTTGTGATTTATCTTTAATATGCTGAAATTAAATTATATATCATACATTATAACAGACAATTGTAAATGATATTCCATCGAATAATCATTTTTCCCTTTTCTTTAATGTCTCTTGAATTTTATTTAATTCACGCTCAACTAAATTATTAGGATACATTCAATTTTTAAGTTGACTATTTTTAAGTTTAGATTTTACTTATTTTTTTAAATTTAAATAATAAAATATTTTAAATATTCTTAATAATTCTTTATTCTCGAGATTGATTGTAAAAAATGAGTCCAGTGTAGACAAAAGTAGTTTTATTCTTTAATTTAAAAAAATGATTTTTTATTTTCTTGAAAATCATAATTTAATGCAATTAAAAGATGGACATATATGGAAAGCTATAATTTGATTCCCATGCAAACTGCTTTAAATGTACTAGTGTCGTTCCCATATTTGTCAAAATTCAAATGACCAATAATCCGATGACACGTGTATTTTTGCAAATTGGCTCTCCGTATATGGTCATGGTTATGTTCGAAAGGAGAATGGGCACGTGCGTGCACACGAGGCACTGTTTGGCTTGTTGAGTTGAAACAGTTTGGAATTAAGTTGAGTTGTGATGCGTTGTGTAACGCCCCACTTTTCCCAAGCGTGCGTTAATTCGAGATTTCGAGAAAATTTAAATCAAACACCACGTAATTACCTCGATGGCCATATTTTCCTCGTTTCCCGACAATCTCGATCGTACCTTCTTAGTATAACAACATTCAATAAATAACTAAGACAGGTATCATCAATCACATCAGCGGAAGCAAGATCGAAACCTCAATATATACATATTACTGACAATTTCTTTTACAATAACTGAATCGATGTTTCACATGAAAATACATTATATAATCTCTTGAACATTGAAGTCAAAGATAGGACCTATGAAAACCAAACGTAACTGCTACATCCTGACGACATTCTTCCTCTTGACGCCACTACTTTCACCTGGAACGTTTGAATATTCCAGGGACATAGTCCACATTAGATGCTGAATCATCTAAGTGAGAGTTCAAAAACGTTTTCATGAATGTATGCAGAAATCATGTACACAAAATCGATAAATCTCATCATGCACCAGCCTAAAGAGAATCCCACACAGCATTTAACCCTAACCGGGGAAAACGCAATCTCTCTAAAGGCGACACAACCAAATCGACCCATTGGCAAATCGGTCCTGCTTAAGAGGGACAACCTCGACACATGAACCCAGGAATCACCCTACGGTCATTGTCAGGCTTTACGCTCCCACTCAAGCATTCCAAAACATAACCCTAGCCCCGAGAGTGTCACAACAGCACTGTCCTTGGAATCGACGTCACCTAGGCATTAATGCTACCGCTCAAAGGATCCTGGGGTGGTGTCAACTCGCAGCCCCGCCACTTGAGCCATCAACCGGGGTGGTGTCCACTCGCAGCCCCGCCACTTGGGTCCCGTAGGGTGAAGTCCGTCTCAGCCCCGTCCCAAGTGATCACCAAACATTAATCCTAGGTACGCATTCCCGAGTACTGCCACTCTAGGCCACGTCACAGGTCAACAACCCACATAAACGTCACAAACCAGCCAATGGTCGAAAAATCATAACATGCATCACTTAAACTCATAACATGCATCATCAATACTTAAATCAACGTTTAATGCACATGTAAACAACCATTTAGACAATTCATCACAAAACCGAGCATGGAAACCAATTACGTGTCATTTGAAATCTTTTGGGCAGAACCCCTCATGAGTCAAAACCAAGTTTGGAAGCGAACACTCACAGTGAAACCATTCATATGCTATTTGAAATCTTTCGGGCAGAACAACTCACCTTTAGACGGATTTCCAACGGTCAAGCGCGGTCAACCTCGATTTGCGTGACTGTCTCGATCTTCGTGCTTAGCCTCGATTCTCGCGCCTGACACTCTTGTACTTCAACCTCGAGTCTCACCGATACCTTAGTCATCACATTTATTAAAATCACATCAATATCTATTTTTCCAAAATTTTCATAATTTCTTCCTATTTTCTATATATTTCTCCTCAAAATTCTAATAAATGTCTACTCAACATTTTTCCTTGATTTCTCTTCATAATAATTCATAAACATTTAATTCCTATCTTCCCAAAAATTTCTAAGGATTTTCTAATTCCTTTTCCTATTTTTCCTAAGCCTTATTCACTTTGAAAATTACAAAATAACCATTTCCTCAAACAATTTTCTAAATTTTCTTGCACCACTATTAATAAAATAATTTTCTCAAAATAATAAAAAAATAATTTCGAAATTACCTGGTCTCACGCGCCCTCACGCGCTGGCGAGTGGGGGCCTCGTTTGAACTGGCGCGTGCCAGTCACGCGCCAGTCATCTTCAACCTCTAGCCGGTCACCGGCCGGTGCTCCGATCACCACGATTCGGGTGCCGTTCGAAAGCCTACTCCAAATCGATCCCGATGCCACAAAAACCAGGCCGAAAGAACGTCGGGAAGACGTTTAAAAGTGGAGTTGCAGGTCCGCGGTGGCGGTCCGCCTCCAACCCCTCAGCCGAGCTCGAAACCCCCTCAAACCTCCACCAAAACGCTTCAAATCACTCCCAAAATGATCCTCACCTCCTGGAGACCAAAAGCCCTCTATCCAATCTCCAAAAATCGTTCGAGAACAAGCTCGATTTGGTGCCTTCTTCTCGGCCGAAACCCTCGCCTATTTATAGCCCAAAAAGCTCACCACGTGGCCGATTTTCCGGCCATGCTTCCTCCCCACGCCTCCTAGGACGCCCTAGACCATGCCCTGACGACCCTAGGTCATCCAGGTGGCCGGATTTTCCGGCCACAATCGCGGCCAACTGTCAGACGCGATCCAGCTTTTCTGAAATTGCAGTTTGACCCCCTAAATTTTCTCTTTTGCATTTTGGCCCCTTTTCTCAAGCCCCTGATCTTTCTAACACTTTCACTAAGACCCTTAAGGTTAATAATTCTCATTTCACCCTTGAAACATTCGAAAATTTGCTGTTTAGACCTCCCTCGGGCATTTTTAGAAAATTACACTTTGGCCCGACTGATTTATTTGACCTCAAATCCACTCGATTCAACCCGAAACCACTTAAGGGTTGTTCTACACATCGAATACTATTCCCTGACACCCTCCGTTGACATTTTGGATGTTGTTCACAGCGATTCGGTAATACGACCTAAACGGGCAGCTGTATTTTGCTGTACCGAAAACTGTTCCCGATCTTCTTCCTTTCATCACTAAAAATCATAATTTTAATTGCTTGTCGATACTATACCATTTTCTCGGGCAATCTCGGGTCCGAGGTACTCCCGTTGGCTAATTTGGTCGTCCAAAACTAGGTTAGTGTGCCCTAAAGTATCATTTTTCTCAAAATTCCAATTTTTATCTTCAAAAATTTTCTCGGGTGTTACACGTTGGGTTGGATTGGATTGGATTGGAATTAGACTTTACCCTCTTCAACTCAACCCAACCCTTAATCCTTTTCTTACATCATTATATCAAGGCATAAGCCATAAATATTTCCTAACTTTTTTTTATATAAACCATTTGACCCCTCAACTTGAAAGTGAATTTATCATCCTCATAAACTTTTAGTTTTGCTACAATTATATATTTCATTTCTCAAATGAATGCACATAAGATACACGTGCTCTCTCAATAGGTCACCAACGAGGGAGAAGCGGGAAAATAAAACTCGATTGACAACATAAGGAAGGAAAAAATAGAGATCGGAGGTAGGAGGATAATGATCGACCAATAGAGCTTCCTCACATCGACGATCGATAGAGGTTTATTTTTTGTGCGTTGTCGATCAACCTCTGTTTCCTCCTTCCTTACGTCGTTGACTGACATCTTTTTCCTTCTTCCTTAAGCTGTCGATAGACTAACCTCACGCCAACCTAGCCATCATCTTTCTCACCTTGTCTGATTGACCCACCTGTTGATCAACCCATCATTGAGCCATTGCATCTCTCACCTTGGCCGACCGATCGTTGGTCTTCCTAGCTGGTGACCCACCTCCCTCTTCCCTTGCCGACTCAGTCAATTGGTCATCATCTCCCAGTTCCGACCTTTGTTTCCTTCTTTCTTATGTCGACGACTAACCTTTGTTTCCTCTTTCGTCCCTCACCAGTGACCCGCTAATAAAGTGCGTGTATCTCACACGCACCCATTTGAGGAATGAGGTGTGTGATTGTAGTAAAATTGACAATTTATGAGTATAATAGATCTATTTTTAAGTTGAGGGGACCAAAAATTTATAAGAGAAAAATTAGAAGACATATTTATATCTTATGCCTTATGTTAAAATATCCCATTCCATTGCGGCCCGGCAATGCACGTGTGCCGCCCTTTTTCCCGAGAAAGTCCATCTCCTTTCTATTTTTCTTATCTCGATCCTCACTGTTTAGTGTTTACAATTGATATTCTGTTACCTTAGCATTTCTAATTCCAAACCACATTGTGGAATGAAACTTCATTTTGAGTGCTTTCTGTGTAGTGTTGTAAATCAGTAAATGGCAACGGCGACGAATACACAGAACACAGTTCTCAGAACAATAACAATAACTACTAATTCCTCCCCTCCAATCCAATCATTAACTAACTAATTCACAGCAATTTGTATGATTATTACTAATTAATTGCAATTTGGTCTTTCTATCACAGTTTATGGGTCAAATTGATCTTAATAATCTTTAAAAAGTTAAAAAAATTGTTGAATTTTTCGAGTTGAGGTTACATCAATCGATCTTTCTATCATTACTGTCGAAGCCATTGAAACGCATATGCCAGTCTTTAACCTCAATGATGCCTCTCAAATCATCGTTCAGATTAAAAAATTGTGTGTTTCGCTACGCTTTTTTAAAAAGAATTTTAAGTTATTTTTAATTTAAAAGTTTTTAAAACTTCACATTATATATTATTTTAAATTAATGAAATGTTTATATAAAATATACTTTTAATTATTAATTTAAAGTTATGTATTTGATAAAAAAACGTATGAAATGTAATGAGTTGTAAAATAATCAGAAAAGAAATTATAATTAGTTTTGTAAATAAATTTATTAAAAACATATTATTATTATCAAGATATAATAATAAATTTTTATTCATAAGGGCGCCATGTGGATCAAGGTTGGGATAGGTTTAGAATAAGTCAAAGTAGTTAAAATAAAATGGATATGTACCTGATTACTTGGGCATATCCCTCTATTTACCTCATTCGTGATGACCTAGAGACGGGTTTGCGAGGGGCGCGAATGATGGCGCGTAATTCAAAAAAAATAAAATAAATATGTACTTAATACTTATAGTAGTGGATAGGATTTTTACTGCTATTTCTTAGCCTAGAAGGGGATTGACGTCACGTTGCCAGCTTCTTATAAATAATATTGGGTGAATCCATGACGTCTATTAGAGATATTGCTTTGCAAATTTATGTGCCAAAAAAATAATCATAATGCTCCAATTAATGTTAAACAATTACAAACAATTTTATTATTACAAATTAATTAAAAATAAAAATCAAATAATTTTCAACTTTTAAAATTAGAAACACAAATATAATGTTTGAAAATTAAATAAAAAAATTACTAATTTTAGAAAACAAGAAAAATCAAATAATTGTTTGCTTGAAAATTCAATAAAAAGTTGTATTTATGGAAGGAAAAAGCACAAATATAAGGTTTGAAAATTCAATAAAAAATTACTAATGTTAGAAAACAAGAAAATTCAAATAATTGTTTGTTTGAAAATTCAATCAAAAATTGTATTTATGGAAGGAAAAAACAAGAAAATTTAATTCTTTGGAGATTACTTTGCTTCCATAATTCAAAAATAAATTGGAGACTAATTTGCTTTTCTAACTCAAAGATAATTGGATTTTGCTTAGGTTATGGATTAATTAACTTTGCACCTTTTTTAAGATAAATTAAGATTTTACTTGGGTCTATGGATGGATTAGGATTAGTGATTATATTTTCCAATTTTTTTGTTATCTATTTTCTCTTCTTAAATTATTAATTAGTGCCACTTTATTACACTTAAAAGATAAGTTTAGTATTTTTATTTTTAAGATCCTAATAATAGAGTTATATATAATTATTTAAGATTAACGAAGACAATGTGATAATTTTCTTTCGGTATGTAAATCTAATTTTTGTTAGAAATGATGTCAAATTAGGTTTTTTCATAAAAAAATTTGAAGCACTTTACGAGAGATTAATTTAAGTATCTCAAATTATAAATTGTATGAGAGTTTAGTAAATTTTGGCATATTGTTTATATTTATATATTCATATAAACTATATATAAACAATAGTATTTTAGCATATAGTTTTTGTTGGAAACAATTGTATTTTTGTTGGAAATTGTCTTCTTGCATTCGTTGTTCAATCTAGCTAGGGCTCTTACTTGCCTTGCGAGCATAGCATGCTGTGATTTCAATCTAGATTTATTCTTGCATTGTGAGTAATGATAATAATAATAATAATGAAAGAAATACTAAACTGACTTGGCAAGTAAATGAAATATATTTTATAAATTAAAAAAAAACAAAAAGTTGATTTAAAATTATCTAAAAATATGAAGTATAGAGATAGAGACCATTCGAATATTAATGTTAATAAAAATTGAATATAATATATTTTTTTTAAATAAAAATTTCATTAAAACAACTAAAATATTGTCTACGACTTTAAAATAGGGTATACCTCAAACCTCACGACAAAAGATTGCATTAAAAGATGTAAATAAGTAATAAAAATGTATAATTCTCCTTACATTAAAAGAAATATACAACTGTAAGGAAAAATTCTCCATCTATATCTTATTTAAATGAAAAATAATTTCTTTTAGATCATGTTACTTTTGACTTTTGATCGTCTAAAGTTAATAATTCTATTGTCAATCCCAAAATCTCCATCTGCATCCTATTCAAATGAAAAATAATTTCTTTCAGATCATGTTACTTTTGACTTTTGATCGTCCAAAGTTAATAATTCTATTGTCAATCCCAAGATATTCACTAAAATACTCATTTAAGTTGTATAAATATACTCATTAACTTAAACCATTGTTTTATTTAAGAGTTGACATTTATGATATCAATTCCTAGTTATTAAGTAGTTCAAATCAACAGAGTAGACAACGAACACTAGAATAAACAGTTAATTCGTGTATTGCACTAAGAATTATGTTAGGTTTGATCGTCTACTAAATTGTGCTATACTTATTTCTTTATTTATATTTAAATATATGCTTCAGTTTTCTCACTGAATTATAAAACACTAGAACGTATTAAACACAGAGTTTGTTTGATTACACATATTTATCATAGAAAATATGTAATTATTATAATATTTTTTATAAAAATAATTAAACACTCTTAATTTTTTTATGAAAAAATGTGTATGGTACAAGCATTTAAAGTTTCTTTTCATAGAATTCATTTTTCAATAGGGTGGGGTAATTTTTGTTTTCTAGGTAATCATTACCTAGAATTAAATGCTTGTACTTAGAATTTAATTAAATTCTAGGTAATGATTGAATAGAAAACAAAAACTACCCCACCTCCTTAAAAAATGAATTTTATAGAAAAAAACTTTAAATGCTTGTACCATATATAATTTTTTATAAAAAAATTAAAAGTATTTGATTACTTCCATAAAAAATATTATAATAATTATATATTTTTTATAATAAATATGTACAATCAAAAACACTCTTAAAGATTGAGAAAATTAATTTTCTACACTAAAAACATATTTGGTGAAGTGAAGTGAAGTGAAGTGAACGTATTTATTAAGCAATTTAACCTAGAATTAGAAATGATCCAAGTGAAGTGAACCTATTTAGTAAGTAAAAAAGCATCATATATATAATATAATATTTCTATACCATAATTAATAGCCACCTTTGCCGCATCAATCCAAATTGTAATAATTAATTAAATAAACAATGTAAAACGAAAACCGAATTAGTTTTTTGTAAGAAGTAATTTATTATATCATTATAGGCTTCCAAATTCCAAAAATTTCATTCTATGCTTTCGTGGTTTATGGCCCACAAAGATGATGCATTGTATTCCTCATCAACTTGGGAGCAATCCAGAAACATGGCACCTACGAGTTGAACCAAAAACTCGGTGGCCGCATGTCAAATAATCGCCACGCCAGCTTACTCGAGTGTCTGGTTAGTTAGGCAGCTTAGCTCAACCCTAGTTATGTCACTTGAGATTTTTTTTTTCTTTTCTTTTCTGTGAATTAAATTAGTAACTTTTATATAATTTAATAATTCACTTTGATTTTTATAAGATTAGACAAGTTTTTAAGAAAGTCGGGTTATAGTCCTAAATATATTTTTAACTTTAAATCACATAAATTAGAATAATCCTGATTAAGATTTTAACTGCAAAAACTGCTTCCAAAATATAATTAAATTAAATATCACTAAGCAAGCAACAGAGAGAGGGGAGAGTAGAAATATTATTTTAAGTATAAATATTAAAGAGCCATTAACACAATTACACTCCATCAGATGAGGTTAGGTCGTTCGTGGTCTTATCATTGGGCCCAGAAAAATTTAAATAAAAAATAATAATAATAATAATAATATAAAAGAATACGACATTCTTATTAATTGATGGGGGGGGGGGGGGACGTTTTGCTTGATGGGTGGCGTGAAAAGTACGGGCCATATTTTATTGGTGGGGCACGCCCGGTCACCACTTTCTCACGTGAAAAACTCCCCCCTTTCCCCTCACCTTCCCTTCTCACATTTTTTAATCTTTTATTTACCTTAGATGCTTAGGAATAACATTTTCTTGTGTATTTGAATTCGACTTCTTTAATATCAAAAGTCCCCAACATGTTTGTCTAATTCTATATAGGGCCCATATATCCAAAGTTTCTTTGTATTTTCATTATTATAAGTATCATGACCAACAACATCCAACATCAATCAAGTGCCAAAGTTTCTACAATCTAAGTCTAATTAACAGGCTGCACATTATTATAAAAGCAACATACCATGGAACATTAGTTAGAAAGATACTAATATAATTGTAAAATCCTTGTTATTTATGATTCATTTCTTATCA
Organism: Diospyros kaki; assembly: GCA_036245055.1. Classification (NCBI taxonomy): domain Eukaryota; kingdom Viridiplantae; phylum Streptophyta; class Magnoliopsida; order Ericales; family Ebenaceae; genus Diospyros; species Diospyros kaki. The sequence goes on from BSEG01000007.1 coordinate 34,551,651, forward strand.
AACATTAATGTTTTGTGGTGGTAAAAATAATACAATTATGGGGTGTTTATTAAAATGAGTAAAATAAGATATATTAAAATAAAGTTAGAATATTTTTCGAATTAAGATATGGAATGGTCAAGATTGATAAGCATTCCAAGATTTCTATTTGAGTGTTTGTTAAATTTTTTAGAATCTATTGATAATTATATTTTTTTTATGTGTTTGTTAATGCATATGATAAGTATCAAGATAAGAGTTTTGTTATTAAAATATCTCTATTATTAAATTCATTTAAAATTGTTTGTTAACATTAATAACAAATTTATGATTAAAATAATATTTTATGATTAATATGAACTATCAAAAAAATAAAAATAAAAAATAAAAATAATATTTTATTTTCTAAATACATGTTCAAGAATAGATTTAAAAAGAGTTAAAAAGTAGAAATAATTATTATTGGAATTATAATAATTTCACTTAAATAATTAAAAATGACCAAAATATATTTTCATAATAGATAATAAAATATAAAATTAAATAAAATAATTTAAAAATTGATGAAATGAATTGTATTAGTTAATAAAATATATTAAGGGAAAGAAAAATTTAAAATTTAAAAATTAATAAAAGGAATAATGTCATTTCAATTTTAAAAAATTGTCAAAACATGTAATAATTTAAAAATGTATTCAATAATATTAATTATAAGAGTTAAATAAATTAGTTATTTTAATAAATTTAAAATTTTAAAATGTATTAAATGACATTAACTATCCTACAAGGGACATATAGGTAATTAAGACTTATCTTGAAAGAGTCAGAAAAATTTATCTAAGGGGAAGATCAGATAAATTTATCTTAAAAAGAGAAGATAAGAGATCACATGAAGATTTTTTTAAAAATAATCAAATAAGTTTAACAAATATGTTGAAAAAATCATACATCTAGAATATTTTTTATATGTGATATTTTTTTTTATTTTAATTAACAAACACTCGTTTAGTGGACAAACAAGAATGGCTCAAACGTGGAGCCAAATTCTATAAATGAACAATTATCCATCCACAAAGCCGGTTAGCCGGGGCAGGCAAATACAAGATGCAAGAACACAGGGAGAGATATTTTATTAGAATTAGATGGAAAAATGGGGGCAGGATTGGGAAAAACGGGGTAAATGCCTAAGGGCCCACTGCAACCAAATTGCATTTGTTGGGGCCCACTACTTTTTGACAGTAAATTCCAATAACGCCCTTGGAATTTGAGAGGCCGCAGCAGCGCGTCCCTACTTGGATTTTGCACGGAATGGATACAAAAGACTGTTGCTTCCCTTTCTCTCTCTTTCTCCCAAGAATTGGCACTAACAAGCAGTGGCTACTGGCTACGCTCTCTCTTGTTTAATTTTCTAATTATAAATATTTGGTTAAATTTTGTTAAATTTCTTAAAATTTTATAACTTTAAATATTTAACCTATTTATAATTTTATTTTTTATTAAAAATATTTTTTAATATTTTTATTTTAAAAAACAATCATAATGTGCCAATCAATCTTAAACAATTACATATAATTATATTATTATAAATTAATTAAAATAAAAATATCAAATTTACCCTTAAATAGAAAGAAGTATCAATTTAGATCACAGCAATTTTTTTAAAAATAAATAAATAAATAGACAGCATGGGCGGTTGGCATATTGATCCTTAAGTCTTAACAAAACAAGAAAATAAATTGGATGTTTGTGTGGGTTCAATCACCAAACAAGTATGTTTGAGTAGAAACAAAGTGAGAAAGGAGTCTCAGTACACTTCACTTGGACAAGTTCAGATGCCGTCAGTGGAGGTGGCCGCCTTCAACTTGATGACTCAGGTGAATTCCCAAATCCTGCAAATGCACCCAACTTGGACTCTTCCTCAAATTTACACCATAATGATATTTTTTTTTAATAATTATAACTCAATTTAAAATTTTTACATTTTGAATGTCTGGTTATTATTGAATTATATTATTATTCATAATAAAATTCATATGATATGATAGTCACCATTTTCAAAATTGAGAATTATTTTATTCTTTATGTCTTATTGATTTTCTATTCATATATGGGGTTATTGAGCAAATATGAAAAAAAGAAAGGAAAATAAAAAGTAAAGTCTAGGTTAAAAAAATAAAAAAGAAAAAAGAAAAATGAAAAAGACATTTGGGGTCGGGGGGAGAGGGGTCACGTGTTTGAAGAGATGTCGATTAAAGAAAAGGAGGGGGCACGAGCGGGGGTTGATGATGATAAGACAGAGGACGGAGGAAGGGCTTCCAGTCCACCCGCGTTTGGCACGCCTATCACGACCACACGCTATTACAGATGCTAAATTAATATAACATAAAAGGCGGCCACCTGATAAACGTGAAGCAGGAATGCTCTAATAATTTAATTTAACTGATCCGATCCGGCCGGTCCCACTCCAAACACCGTCCTCAATTCAACGACAATGAGCTTGCCCCGACCTCTTCTTTTCTTTTCTTTTCTTTGCTTAATGGCGTCCCCTATGATATATAATCCCAACCAAATAATGAGTCATCACGCCATTTTGTATAATTCTTTTATATAATTATTGTATCATTAATAAAAATTACTATAACATTATCATCAATAATTTTATTTTTTTTATATAACTATATGCTTATGTTGTATCTTGGTCGACTTAAAACATAAGCTATTAAAACCTATGTGAAGGGCGTCCAAAAGTTTTTTTGCCTAGCTTCAAGTTTAGGTGATAGTTGGCAGCTGACCACCCAAAAAAAGACAGTGACAGAGAAAGGATTTGTTAGGGGAAAATTTTGGGCCCAATTTCAAGAATCAAGTGGTTATTAGCGACCGACCACCTAGAAGGAAGTTGCGACGAAAACTAGATGAAAAGGCAAGAGGAAGGAGACAGTGACCGACGAAAGAGAAAAAGAGAGGGGGTCGCCTTAGCTACTTCTCGGTCACGCCACTACCAACTGTCGACCACTGGCCTCCAGTCGTTGGACTGCCATGCCATCTCCTTCCCTCTTGTTGTCGACTAGGGCTTGTCGCCCCAAAATTAGTTTTTGCTTAAGGCCCCCCCAATACCCTTGAGCGGCCCTGTGTTGTATTCTCATCTCTCTTATGCTCACATTAATTTATATATGTTACTATTTTACTATCTTATCTAACATTATTATATGTTATACAACAAAATCAATTATGTAACCATTTTTTATTTTTTATTTTAAATGTTGACATATTATGTAACATACATGTCAAGAGGTATTTTTCATTTCAACTTTCCTAGTTTACTTCTCCATATAACATTCTCATTAATGAACAAAATATTATTTTTATTGGATTACTTTTCACATTAATAGAGCTTATAAGAAAAAATACATTTTTATAGTTGTTTTATATATACATATACATATATTATTTTTGTAATATTTAATCCATGATGAGATATTTCCTTTTTGTCAATAACATTATACCACTCAAATGTTGTATGAATAGTGTTTTAATGATTATATCCGTTTAAAAAATATGTTAATAATTGTTATTGCCAAAGTACAACAATTTATTTTTAATTACGGACAGACGTAAGAGTCTTGGGAGTCGTGTCTTCACTGATAAGAATCTTGACGAGCAATTAGATCTGGTAGAAGTCCAGATCTGATAATCCGATAGAGCTAATGGTCCGATAAGGCTGATGATCTGGTGGCCCAAAATGATTTGGTGGTGATGAGTGGCCTCATTGACCGAGTGACCTGTGGGTGACGAGTGGCCTTGGCGACCGAGTGACTTAAGGATGACGAGTGACCTTGGTGACTGAGTGACCTGAGGATGACAAGTGACCTTGATGACCGAGTAACCTGAGGATAACGAGTGGCCTTGGTGACTGAGTGACCTGAGGATGACGAGTGGCCTTGATGACCGAGTGACCTGAGGGCGACGAGTGACCTACAAAACGAGAGCACCGTTAGGACGCGGGTGGGGGTCCCTACACAAATCCTCCGATGCTCAAGTCAGATCTCAAGAGAAGATGAGAAAATTGTACTTCAATTACTCAAAATTGCGTACCTTGTGATGAAGGCATTGTCTTATATTTATAGCGGAGGGGAGAGAGAAGACATGCGAAAATCGGGGTGAGAATCTCGCGACCCATTTCAATGATTTCGCGGCCCATCCGAAAGGGAAAAGATGAGAGATTAGTCCCAGCCCACACAACCATGATCGAGTGGGGGGTCACTCGGTTATGACTGAGTGGGGGGCCACCCGATCATGCCTTTTTTGCCCTTTTCCTTGGCTCGATTTTGAGTGGTTCCCTTACCTTAAATTCATTCCCAATTTTCACATTGATTGAGCTTGAATCTATCAAAATTCAAAACATGAAAGTTGTAGATAATTCTCTTAACTTTCCACAGGACTTTCAATGAGCTCAATCAGAGTTCTTATGAGAAAGTTATGGTCAAAAAACCAAAGTAGTATCATACTCACTCGACATAACCGAGTGGGTCATGAAAAGTGAGAGAAATTTGGTCTCCCTATGACCGAGTGAGGGGCCAATCAGTCATAACCGAGTGGGGGGCCACTCGTTCATGCCTTATTTTTAACTTTTGTCTTGGTTCGGATCCATCTTCCTTCAATACTTGACTCCGAGCCTTAATAGTACAGGTGCATCAACTTCATGCCCAATTTACACTTTGATTCAGCTCGAATATCTTAAAATGCAAAATATGATAGTTGTAGATAATTCTCTTATCTTTCCATAGGAATTTTAATCACCTCAATCGAAGCTCATATGAGAAAGTTATGCCCAAAAAACTAAAATAGTGTCGTACTTACTCGGCATAACCGAGTGGGCCCTCCCCACTTGGTCTCGGCTCGACCTCTTTCTCTTTCGGCTTATTTCTTTGATCTCCTACAACCTGTTGGGCCTTTGGGCTTCATGTCCATGTCTCACGACTTTTTAGGTCTTGTGATTCTCCATGTTTGCAGGGCATATCAATTGTTCCCTACTTTTTTAGTCGGAAGGTTCAGGTGAAAGAGTATCTTGTTCTATAAACTTTTGAACACTACTTCTCTTTTAGCTGCTTAATCTTCTACACATCCTCTCAAGCTTGTTTACACACTGTGCTTTTAAATTTCTGGACTCTTGTGATTTTCAATTCCTTTGCAGAAGTATGAGGTAGATGTACTAGTAAGTTCGCTTTCCATAGATGTCGAATTATGCATCAAACAATGAGTTTGATTATGCTCCTAGTTATTGCGTTATGCGCGGGACAATAGGCTTGTATTTACTTTTCCTTTGTTGTTGGGCTTTAAGGGGAACCATGAGCTTGCGTTTGTTTTTTCTCCTGTAGTCGGGCCATAAGCGGGACAACGGGTTTGAATGTACTTTTACATCGTTGTCGGGCTATGAGATGGGCAACATGTTTGAATGTAATTTTACCTCATTACCGGGCTATGAGAGGGGTAACGGACTTGAATGTACTTTTACCTCATTGTCGGGCCGTAAGCGGGACTATGGGCTTGAATGTACTTTTACCTCGTTCTCGGGCTGTGAGCGGGATAACGGGTTTGAACGTATTTTTACCTCGTTGTCGAGCTATAAGCTGGACAACGGGCTTGAATGTACTTTTACCTTATTGCCGGGCTATAAGCGGGACAACGAACTTGAGTTTATTTTTCCCTCGTTGTCGGGCCATGAGCGGGGCAACGGACTTGAGTTTATTTTTCCTGTAAGCAGATTATAACAAACAAACTTTCACAAAGCAATGTGTAATGAAAACGCTTACATTTTTTGAAATAAGTGAGTACATCCACTGTTTCATTTTGGGTCTTATTGTTGTCTCTGAGCACGAAATGTTTAGTTTCTCGTTCTTTAACATAGGCTCTCTTCAATATGTCTGAATTTTGCTCCCAGTTTTCTCTTTGAGGGCATTAATGGTGGCTGATTGCCTTCTTCTAAGGGCATGTCCTTTCATGGCTTGTCTTGATGGAATAGGAGGAGTCCTGTACCATAATTTCACCGCCCGAGATGACATGTATGGGCTCATGAACTGGTTCATTGTCTAGAGGTGGATTCTCTCCGTAATCCCTTCCTCTCTGTTGACATCTCTAATTTGATTTCCCCCGCTCTTCCTGTCTATCTTCTCCTCTTCGAGGATCACTATCTTTGACCTGTACGTACCTTTGAAGATGTCCTTCACGAACTAGCATCTCAATCTGATCTCTTAACTCCCGGCATTGGTCAGTGCAATGACCACGGGTTCTGTAATATCTACAATATTCTTCTCTATTCTTCCCCATGGGATGGTTAACCTTTTTCGGGAGTCTAATGAGACCTGACCCTTCGATGGCTGCAAGTATAGTTGACCAAGGTTGGAAAAGTTTGGTGTAATGGTGGAACTGGGGCTAAGGTATATCTAATCCCCTAACCCGCCTGGAGTTCTCTTCAACATCGCTTTCCTTCTTTTTTTGCTCTCTGCCCTCATTCCCACCTACAGCTCTCATAACTTCCGTATGGAGCACGTATTTATTTGCTCTAATAAACAAATCTGCTAGGGATGTTAGTAGGTCTAAAGATAATGATTCTTGTAGAGTAGTTAGAATTGTTCCGTGTAACATAGCAGATACTGCCATTGCAATTGGTAAATCATGAACTTCGAGGGTGGCGTTTCGAAATCTATCCACATACTGACACAAAGTTTCTTTGTTCCCCTGTCGAATACTGAGCAAGTATGTGGCGTCCTTTTTTCTTCGGCTATTAATCATAAATGCCTTAACAAATTCCGTTCTGAGCTGATCGAATGAAGAGATAAAGGCCTCAGGTAAACTGTTGAAACATGTTCGGGCGTGCCTTGATAGAGTTAAGGAGAAAGCTCAGCACATTATGTCATCGTCCCATCCGTGCAATATCATCAACGACTCATAGCTTTGAATGTGATCATAAGGATCATCCTTGCTGGAATAGGGGGTAATTTGAGGCATCTTGAATTTTTTAGGCAGTGGCTTCTCTAATAAATCTATAGTAAACAGACATTTTCTGCGTTGTTGCTCCTCCATGGCTGGGATCAATTTCTTTCGTTCAAGTACTTCTTCAACTACCATTTTCATGTCATCTCGTATACTTGCTGTTGTTTGGTTATCATATCTTGTTGGCATGCCGGCCCCAGTTTCATGGTATCTCCGTCTTTGGGCGCTTCTAGCCCCGTTTTCCATTCGTGGGCTCTCATTTCTTCCGGGTATGGCCGAGGATTCTTACTTGGTGGTGGTGATCTATCCTCTCGACAAGTAGTGGATCGGGAATGAAAATCGGGAGTGGCCACTTGATAGGAATCAACTCCCACCTTGGGCTGAGGCTCAGGTGGTGGCATGAACTTTTTTAAAGTATCAGGCAACGTCCCATGGGAAGTGCCTGCATACCCTCAACGTGTTGCTATCTCAATGCTTCATACTCTTCTAATAGGATCGTACGCGGTGGCTGTCGTGAAGTCCTAGCTTGATTAATAAGAAGTGGCCCTGAGCTGATGTTAAGTGGAGGTGGGATTGATTGGTTCCCCACCTGCTGGCTGGGGGAAACAGAACGATCACCTCCCTGTGGTTGAGCATTATGAGGGGGAGGACGTGCTCCTTGTGGGTGAGAATTGAGAATAGTGGGAGGCGCTCCCTATTGTTGAGAGTTCTGTGGTGGTAGGCGTGTTTCTATGCCTTGAGAGAGAGTTCATCGGTGTCCATGGGTGTTTGCCATTCTTAAGTTGACTTTTTATCTTGCATTTCCCACAGACAGCGCCAATTATTGTTGCTAAAGTACAACAATCTATTTTTAATTACGGACAGACGCAAGAGTCTTGGGAGTCGTGTCTTCACTGATGAGAATCTTGACAAGCAATTGGATCTGGTAGAGGTCCAGATCTGGTAATCCGATAGAGTTAATGATCCGATAAGGCTGATAATCTGGTGGGCTGATGATCTGGTGGCCCAAAATGATCTAGTGGTGACGAGTGTTCTCGTTGACCGAGTGACCTGAGGATGACGAGTGGCCTTGGTGACCAAGTGACCTGAGGATGACAAGTAACCTTGATGATCGAGTGACTTGAGGATGACGAGTGGCCTTGGTGACCGAGTGACCTAAGGATGACGAGTGGCCTTGATGACCGAGTGACTTGAGGGCGACGAGTGGCCTACAAAACGAGAGCACCGTTAGGACGCAGGTGGGGGTCCCTGCACAAACCCTTCGATGCTTAAGTCAGATCTTGAAAGAAAATGAGAAAATTGTACTTCAATTACTCAAAATTGCGTACCTTATGATGAAGGCATTGTCTCATATTTATAGCGGAGGGGAGAGAGAAGACGTGCGAGAATCGGGGCGAGAATCTCGCGGCTAATTTCGATGATTTCGTAGCCCATTCAAGAGGGAAAAGATGAGAGATTGGCCCTAGCCCACACGACCATGATCAAGTGGGGGGTCATTCGGTCATGACCGAGTGGGGGGCCACCTAATCATGCCTTTTTTTGCCCTTTTCCTTGGCTCGATTTTGAGTGGTTCCCATATCTCAACTTTATTCCCAATTTTCACATTGATTGAGCTTGAATCTATCAAAACTTAAAACATAAAAGTTGTAGATAATTCTCTTGATTTCCACAGGACTTTGAATGAACTCAATCGGAGTTCGTATGAGAAAGTTATGGCTGTAAAACCAAAGTAATGTCATACCTACTCGGCATAACTGAGTGGGCCATGAAAAGTGAGGGAAATTTGGTCTCCCCATGACTGAGTGAGGGGCCACTCAGTCATAACCGAGTGGGGGGCCACTCGTTCATGCCTTCTTTTTGGCTTTTGTCTTGGTTCGGATCCATCTTCCTTCAATACTTGACTCCGAGCTTTAATAGTGCAAGTGTATCAACTTCATACCCAATTTACACCTTGATTTAGTTTGAATATCTTAAAATGAAAAATATGATAGTTGTAGATAATTCTCTTATCTTTCCATAAAAATTTGAATCATCTCAATCGGAGCTCATATGAGAAAGTTATTCCCAAAAAACCAAAACAGTGTCGTACTCACTCGGCATAACCGAGTGGGCCCTCCCCACTTGGTCTCGGCTCGACCTCTTGCTCCTTCAATTTATTTTCTTGATCTCCTACAACCTGTTGGTTCTTTGGGCTTCATGTTCATGTCTCACGACTTTTTTAGGTCTTGTGATTCTCCATATTTGCAGGGCATATCAATAATAAATATACATTTTTTATGATATATGTCAAAACTATCGACCAGGTGATTAAACATGTTGACTTTTTATATTTTCTCTTCAATATAACTTTTAGAGTAAAAATAGTTAACCAGCTATTATAGACTGTTAATAGATCTAAGAGCTGTCAACCAATTATTTCAATTGTTAACGGTCCATTTTGTAGGCTCTCGATTGTTTGTTGTGAATCGCTATTATAGACAATTCAATAAAAAATTCTCTTAAATTGTCGACTAGTTTTTATATACTATTGACCGTCTTGTTCAAAAATTTTAAAATTTGTTAGGCCAATTGTCAAAGTTAGTCGACCATTTTTATCGTAGAATTTTAAACGGCTAATTGTATTTGATCTTTGTAAGTCAAATGTCTCAATCTTTTTGGCTCTAACAACTACATTTATTAAAAAGAGGTAATAAAGACTATAAATAAGAGTCCATTTGAAATTCAATAGAGGTTGATCATTTGTGCTTTCAAATTTCAAATCCTCAAACTTTCAAATTCTCAAACTTTCAAATCTCAATGCACTTAATCTTTTTACTTTTATCTTCTTTATCAAAGACTTGAACCTTTATTGTATTACTTTTCAACCTTGTTTAAGCAAGATTTATGATAGAGTGTACTATTTTAGAGAGCATTTTTATTACTTTCATTATTTATAACTTATAAAATTTAGCAATTGTGATAGAAGAACTAACAATATTTGCTAGTAGATTAATATAATGAAGTTCAAAATCTTTTGTTGGGATACTAGAGTAGTGGATATAGACTGAGTTGAACCAAACTACTATATATTCTTATTTATAACTCATTACTTTCATATTTTTCTTGAAAACTTTTACAAAATTTAAAAGTTATTAAACACACAATTCAATCTCCCTATTGGGTGTATGGTATTATTCTATTATACATACCTAATATCAAAGACCAATGTTTTTGGATCGTGGTCAAATTGTTTTAATTTTTTTAAATAATAATAATAATAATAATAATAATAATAATAATAATAATAATAATTCAAACTCTATGTATAGTCAATAATATATCAACTAATAATATCTAAATTAGAATTCATTCTCAAGGAAGTTATCATCTAGTCCATCAAAATTGCCTGGATGAAAGAACAATAGAAGATTAACGATAGGAGATGAACAAAAAAGACAAAAAAAAGAAAAGAAAAAATAGAAGATCGAAGAAGAAGAAGAAGAAAATGGGAAGATTAGGGAGAAGAAGAATAAGGCAACGGTGGTTGATAGAGAGGATTAGAGAAGGCTAGATTGAAGAAGAAGCTGCTGGCACATGGTCGCTAGGGTTTGTAGAAATCTGCTTTGTTCTAGCCTTTATACATTGTTTAAAATGACAACGTATTGAATAGTTACAAGCCTTGAATTCATAGAACCATGCTACTTGTACTCCTTAGGCTACAGGAAAAGCTACACACACATGTTAAAATAACAAAAATATCCATCTCATCTTTACAAATTTACTTTCCCCAGCTAGGAACTAATGGATGCCTGCTCTCTCCTCTCTTCCCCTTTCTCATGGCCGTCTCCATCTTTCGACTCCTTCGCCTCGTTAACTCACATCACCTCGCCTCTTACCCGTCGACTACTGCTGAAGATGTAGCGACAATCACGCTCAAGAGGTGAGGTGGCACGATAGCATTTTTTGAATTCATATACCAGTCAAACCACGTTGGTTTGAACAACTAGTCATTGGTTTATGGGTAAAGCAGCAACAAGTGCATTTAAATTTGTGGGTAAACTAATTATACATTTTCTTTTTAAGGTTTTGGCTCCAGTAATTGTTAATGAAAGAGGTATTGTGGTTATTTTGAAAAAATAATGATTAATTTGATTAAAAAAATATAATATAAAATGGTATTCTAACATAAAATCTAAAATACAAAAAGATTACAATAAATTTACCTTTTTCAAAAAAAAAAAAAATTGAACCATATTGTAAAACTCTGTTAGCTTAAGAGGGGGGATGAATTAAGTTTTTTCACTATTGTAAAAAATTAAAAACTTAAAACAAAAAGTGAAAATAAATTAAAAGAGTATAGCACATAGAATATATAGTGGTTCGACTATGCTTACTCCACTATCTTGATTCATTACTAAGAATTTTGTTTAAGTAATTTACTTGTGTAGCTTTTAAAATAGGCTATGCTATAAAGCTTTACAAACAATGACTTTTTCAATCATGATTAGCCATAACTAATGTCTTTTATAGGATCAAACTTAACATTTATAAGATTACAATAAAAGTGTGAGCGAGGGAAACAAGAAAAGGTATAGAATGAATTGAAATTACAAATTCTTCTATGATGTTTACAAGGAGATGAAAAGATGTGAAGGAATAAGCTCAAATCTTTCATTTTCTTTTAGATGAGCATGAACTAGGGCACTTCTTGAAAGTTTTTGAGTATCCAATATTTTTTGATTCCCAGTCTCCTCAGTTATTCAGTCTTTGGCTCATTTATATAGTGTTTTGTCACTTAATTCTTTTGTTGAGCTGTCCATCAAGGTGAGAGAATATTTTTTTTGTATTAACTGTCACTTTTTGTCTCTATTAACATCTCAAAATTCAGTTAGAAATATCAAAATCTATGCATATGATGTCTGAGAAGCATTTAATGTTATGAAAATTAAAGACATTGCATTTAATACTTTGTAACAACTATATTTTTTAAATTATGACAGATGTTACTCGAGTACAAAGTAATATTTAATTGACTAAGTTTAATCTTTACTTGAGTACAGATGCTTTGTAATCGATTATATTTGAGATATAATTAATTACAAACTCTTTTTCACTCAATTAAAAATTTGACACAGAAAATTTCAATACATACTCGATTAAAAAGATATATTTACTTGAGTATAATAAGGTCTTTTACTCAATTAACAATTTTAGTGCTCTATTAAAGTAATGGTCGAAAGACTTAACATATTTTTGCTAAATATTTACTTAATTAAAAAGATTATTTACCCAAGTACACATGACTCATTACTCAATTAATAAGTTAAGTATTCGATTACAAAAATAGTCTAAAAGCTTGACAACTTTTTAAGAATATATACTCGAATATAAAAGTTATTTATTCGAATACAAATGAATCATTTCTTAATTACAAAAACTAAATAATCGAATAATTTTACATCATAAAAAATTTGTATTATTTACTTGAATATAACTACTTATTTAGTCGAGTGTACTTGATTTTTACTCAAATATACTAAAATTTATAATCGATTACTTATTATAGAGCTTATGCTTAGTCAATTACAAAAACTTAATAATTGATTATAAAATCCACTAATCTAACTTTATTACTCAATTAATATAGAATGGTACTTGATTGAAAACTGCAGTTACTCAATTAGTATATATATTTTACTTGATTATTTTTATAATCTTAATATACTATTTTGGTCATTATTATTTATAAAAATTTTCTTATTTTCTTATCAAATAAAAAAATTAATAACTTAATAGATTATTCAACACATACTTTTATTTATTTCAATCACCAAACTCGATTGACAGAGTCGAGTCTAGGGGAGCCAGCCTTAGCCCTTCCCTCAATTCGTCTTACAAATCTAACCCATTTGAGTGGAGGAGAGCTAAAATGACTTATGGATCTAGAGGCAACCCTCCCCCAAATCTACCCTTATAGATCGATATATTTTTTATGGTGAAAATCGTGGCTGATTACACACTAATTTCTTATTTTGTGGTCATGTTTTTTAGTTTTGGTAATATAATAATGAAAATGTTATATCGAGACTTAAAAATGATGTGTTATTTTTTATTTATTATTATATATTTAAATTAATTAGACAAACAATATAATATATTTATACATGAGTGTTATGTTAAGTGTCACTCTTAAGCCTCTAATTAAATATAATAATAAGGTATATTTATTATATCTTATCTTCAATATCTAAATAACTTTATTAATTAATTAAATAATTCAAAGCTCATTATATTTATCATCAACCAATAAAATTATTTAAATATTAAAAATAAGATACAATAATACACTTTATATAAAATAAAGTGTACGTATTGTTACTTAACCATTGCCCTAATGTTAGCATTACCCTAATAATAATAATAGTGTTAAAGATAGAAAATTGATCTGTTTCTCACGTCGGACAACAATTATGTTATCTGAAGTTGACGTGGCAACAGATCAAGAGGGCGTGGGACCCAATTGGGGGGGGGGTGTTAATCACTAGCTAATAAATGTGGAATGTTTTTAGATATTTTGCATATATTATATTTTGCTTACAATATCTAAATAATTTTATTGATTGATGATAAATTAATGCATTATAATTTAAATAATTTAATAAATTAATATAATTTTTTAATATTAAAAATAAAATATATTAAATGCATCTTATTTGAAAATAAGATACATTTATTAGTGTTTACCGATTGCCTTACATTACCCAAACTAATAATAATAAACATGTTGTGTTCACTATTGTCTTAAGCATAAAAGTTAAGCTACAATAAGTATATTTAATTTTTAAATAAATTGTATTTATTTACTTCTTGTTTTTAGTTTTTATATAATTTTATTGATTAATAATAAATATATTGTATTTTAATATATTTAATTAATTAATACATTTAATTAAAAATAAAATAAAAAACATATTATTTAAAAATAAAATACCCTTATTATAATTTAACTATTATATAATTATAAATTATTATTATCTCTACTCTCAATCGTTAGAACCGCAAAAAATATCTTTTGCGAACTCTGATGAAGACTGAAGCAACAAAAAAGAATAATAATTTTCATAATTATTAGCTTATTACAAACTTCAACATGACATGTTAGAAAATAGAAATTATTACATAAATATATGTCAAGTTTGTTATAATATATATTTTTATTAATTTTATTGAAATATTTATACTTGAAGGGTTAACAAAAGTGTAGATACATTTTCAAATAAAAGATAATTTAAAATAGTTTTAAATATAAAAAATTTAATTATAAGGGATAAATTTGGATACTTAAAATTTCTCAATTTATCTGAATTTGGATACTTAAAAAGAATATTGATTTTTTTAAATTTTTTTTATTAAATTTAGACGCTATAAAAATAATTGAGATATGTCTCTATAATATATAGTAATATTAATAAAAATCTTAATAAAACATATATATTAGAACAAATTTGAAGTATATTTATATAATTATCTCTACAAAATATCATAATGTACAATATTTTGAGTTTTGAGACTTAAAACTTATTTTTAATTCGTCAAATAATTTTAAGAGAGTTTTTTAACCGGGATGCAGTTGCATCCAGCACGTGAACTCGCCCAGTAACGCGTCCGCGGGTGTGGCGATGGCCAGCCACTCGTCACGTGAGGAGACGACAGCCGCCTCTTTAAAATATTCCTACAAAATTACCCATGGGAAATTGTCCTTGTCATTATTATTTACGCAGTTCCAGTCTTCCAGAACGGCGGCACAAAACGACATGCTACTGACGTGCCCCGCATATTCTTTTCCGCGACTATCCCGACCAGCTCACCTGTCCTTTTTAGGCTACGCGGCCTCCGGCTCGGTGCTTCCTAGATGCTTCCCGTTCACACTTCCCTCCAGCCTCTCGTTGTTTCCTCACACTTGCCCTCTCCATTCTTTAGATTAAAACTCGAAATTAAATATGTCCTAATAAAACCAACACGTTTAAAGAATTTTGATAAATTTCATAATACCATCATGAATTCTTTGATTTCTTAAATTCAAATATATTTTCTCACACCCTTCTCTTTCTTGTCATAATGATAAATCCTTGACCACCTGGTAGAAAAAAAAAAAAGTGTGAAAAGTATCACTTTGGCAACTTAAGATTTGAGATTAAGAATTGGGATGTTTGAAAATGAATTTATGAAAAATAAATTATATTTTGTTCAATATGTATATCAAAGAGATGAGCTATTCTATATACGTGTAAATAAAAAAATTTAAATAAAAATTTGTTAAGTAGTATTTGATAATTATCATTTAATTTTTATTTTATTTAGACAAAAGTTTAAATAAAATAGATCTTAATATAATGATAAAATTATTTTTAATTTTTAAATAAGGCGTCGAAAGATATTTTAAAAATAAATAAAATTTAATAAGATTTGGCACATCAAATGTAATATTTTAAATATAATATAATATATTTTGCATCTACATCATTTGAGAAGCAAAGCCGAAATATGGAAGAATAATGGAATGCGAATGCGACCCAATTTGCCCAATTAGAGAGACCCGACATGTTCACCAAAAACTTGATGCTTCAAAATTCAAATGATGACGCTTGGAGCTTGAAGCTTGACGGCTGCATTCTTCGCATGCTAACCAACTACATCAAGTCACGATTAAATGAACCGAACCATTCCTTGAAAGCAAAATATACATCCCATCGACACTTATTTCGTCAACACAAGCCACAAACCCTGACACCGGAATTTAATATTACTCATCTCATCGATTGCGCGATACATAATGTGGCTTACTCTGTAATCAGACATATATAGTTACCAATACGAGTTGTTGTAGTATTAATTTATTTTTATTTTTAATTAATTCATATAAAAGGTGACGTAATCTTTATGTAGCATTTTAAAAGAAATTTGATCTTATCTGGTGCTATCAAAATAATTGACACGAAGGCATTATATACGCTTAATCCACGGGTTTATATCTTACTAACACCCCATTGATAATCTCATCAATACCCTCAATTAATTTGCGTCTTACCTATAAAAAGAAAAATTGTGAACCTTATTAATAAAATACTTAAATATTTGCAAGATGAAGAAGAAGAAGAATCAATTTTACAACCTTCAGTTTGATAATATTCTCGAGATAACAACCTTTATCTGACCTGAAAAAGGCTAATTGAATGAGAAAAACCTTAATGCAATTAAAATATTAGGTCATTTTACTTTCGTTTTATATTTATTAAAAGTGATCAACTGTTATGTATTTACATAACAGAATATATTCAGACCTTCATATCATGTCTTTCTTCTTTTATAAGTCACAAAGATTGAACCACTTACCTCTAGTGTGTAGCTTGGACCGTACCGACCTAAATAAAGTCTGGTTCAATTCAGCTTTATCTTGACTCAATCTAGTTCTATCTTGGCCCATCGTCCAACCTAACTCTGTCACAACCTTATCTCGGCTTGACTTTGACCTAATTTTGGTCTTGCACTAGCCTGCAACAGCTAACATCATTGCAACTACATGTTGGGTATTCTTGCACTCGTTTAAGATCTCATTCTCATTAATGATAGATCTCATCCTCATTAATGACGGATCCTATTCATATTAATGAGAGTTTTGTCGGCATCATACCATCATCAGGAAGCCTTGTTGACGTCGGATATCCAGTTCCATCACCCTACAAATGCATGACACATGCATACAGGAGAATCTCTCATTCTTCTATATAAACTAACTCTCTCCAAAAGTCTAAGTATATTCTTTTGACTTTACTAACATCCTACTAATTTACTATCTTATTTATTTAAACATCGAAGTGTTTGCTGGCGTCAATCACCTCTCAAAGTCTATTCTCTATCATTATGAACTCACGTCCGATCACCCCCTTTTTGGGTCGGCCAGAAGGAACATAGCTCGTGCAAGGTATCCATGTCAACATGATATATAATTAACTTGGTAGCTCGCGCAAGCTAAACATTTTGAACCCAACTGTAATTCATTGCCGAGATGGGCTGTGGCGTGCGAAGGTCACTGTGGGGGAGAAGCAACAAGAACCAAACATAAAATAAAATAAAAATTAATTAATTATGCAAGGTATATTTGAATAATTGAAGTAGAGATCAGGTCGAGGTCCCCCATGCGTCTAAAAATGGGGAGGCAGATAGCTACTGCACATGCATCCCACCGTATCAACATTGGACCACTCCAACTCCAACTCTAACTCTAACTCTAACTCTAACTCTCTCATCTCAAATATAAATTGTTAAAATATAAATAAAAGGGTGGTATACTATACCATCAGCTCTTAGGTGAAAAATCCCATCCATATATAAGGTGGTTGGGATATGCCATGTGGATGTGGGCATATATTTATCTACTAGTGTTGAACTGTAGAGAATATTTTTACCGTTGAAGAATGCATGCATTATTGATGCCACGGTTTTCTAATTCACATTTCACCATCCATGTCTTTATAAATTGCAAGTTTTATTAAATTTCAAACCACTAAACTATTTTTTAAAAATAATTCTTATAAAAGAAAATTTTTACAAACATAAAAAATGTTCACAATGAATGATGTCAGTCATATAGTAATTATGCACGAATTATTCAGGCTTGCGGCAGTTGTAACGTATAAGGGGAGGAAATGAAGGGTTGAAGCTCAGGCCCAGCCCAACCATTTCTTTCCCAATTGGGCTCTTTCAGACACCATATCTGTGATGTCAATAGCATATATATATATATATATATTCTAAAAGTGTTAGTTTAGAAATTCAATACTTGGTTGGTTAAGTGAAATTAAATACTGTGTTTGTACCATATTATTGGAAAATTTTTTATAGTCTAATAATCACGTTTTCCCATGTAAAATAAATATTATTTTTATTTTTAGATATATCAAAAAGTCTTCAATAAATTTTTAAAATAATATATTTAATCTACATACATAAAAAAATGTAATTACCTTGTCACACCACGGCTAATTATTGACCTAATAATAAATATAACCAGCCATATATATAAATATATATATATTTAGGAAGAATATATATGGGGTTGTGTCTCTAATTATAACTGGGCCAAGAAAAACACAAAACCTAAAACGGGCTCTGGTCCAGCAACCGATGTGCCACCTCACCATCCATCCATTCCTGTGCCACGTAGGACGCCCTGTTCACGTCATTCAACAACTCGAAATGACACCATTGTCCTTCCTCTAGCTTAAACGTTTACGCCAAACACTCCAAGGGCACTTTCGGAACTAAACCCTAATAAAAGCTCTCAACATCCAAGAGACAGAAAGAGCAAACGGAAACTAAAACTAAAAACGCACGATTTTGCGGTGTCTCTCTCCCTCTTGAGGGTTGTTCGAGTCCAAAAACAAAACCTTTCCTCTTCTCGGAACGGACAAACTCTCTCTGTTATGGCCACCACCGATGCCTTCTCCGACAAGAACGCAGTTTTCCGGAAGCTGAGAGCCAAGCCAGAGAACAAGGTTAATTCTCTCTCTCCCCCCCCCCCCAAGTTTTATGCGAAGAAATTCTGTGATTTTTTTGCGTGATTTTGATTGGTGATGTTGAGATCTGATTGAGATCTGGAGTCTGACGGCGAGATCTTGATTTGGGGCTTTTCTTTGGCTTCAGATGTGTTTTGATTGCAATGCGAAGAATCCAACCTGGGCGTCGGTTACGTTCGGGATCTTCCTGTGCATCGATTGTTCGGCTGTTCATCGCAGCCTCGGTGTCCACATCAGCTTCGTCAGGTGATTCCAAATTGATACTGTATGTTTGTAATCTTGATATTTAGTACCGTGATTAGGGTTGTGAATTTCGCTCCGTCTTGTCTCTCTGCCACGGTCTTGGTTGATTTTTGGGTTTCCTAGCTTCTTCATGCTTATTGGTATTGCTCTGTTTTTGTATGTTGGTAATTTTTACAACATTGTTTTTGTGTGTCTATGGTATTAAGTTATTAACATTAATAATATTATGAAAATTTAGATTTGCCTCCGACATTTAAGAGGCTAGAATTATCATTCAAAATATTTTTTCATTCTGTCCATTTTACTACTCTCCCAACCAAGGAGAAAATTTTTCATATTACATCCCATCTCCTCGAAAAAAGAGAGAATATTTTACATTTCATTCCACTCCATTTCATTCCATTCCATTCCATTCCATTACCAACTCCTCCCCCAAACCGTGCTTTAGGTTCGTCCGGGATCATAAAAAACATTTGATGGAAACAGAGGCATCGGTATTTATTCTTCAATTAAAAGAGAAAAGAAGATAAATACAAAGGATGTAGACCCTGGATATGGTGGCAACTGGCATTTAGGTGATTCCTTCTCAGCAAGATCCTTGAGAGTTTTCTTTGAAGTGTCTTTTTAGCTTTGAAATCAACATGCAATTGTAGTTTATTAAGTTTCTGTTTTATCTTAAGACAAGATTCTCTTTTTATGATGTCTTAGTAGATGATATAGCAATAGGCACACAAATTTAAGTAGTTGGATCATTCTATGCCTCTCCTTATTCATCTTTGTTTGTTTTTTCTGTTGTTTTCATTTTATTCTGTGCACAATCTCTCTCTTCTTTTCTGGGGTGAATGTGTTTGAGTGAGATAGGGGGTTAGAGCATGCTGTAGCTGTGTGAATTGCGTCAAAAAATGTGTTGCCCTGCCAATATAAGTTGGTAATGCCTATATGCTTCTCTTCTCCTGTTCCTAGAGGAGAAAGGCATTTAGAAGATAAATCTGTTGTTTTTTATCCGCTATTTAATTCCAGGACATGTTTTTCTCTTCAGGGTTTGTGGAATGAGTGAGTTTTGGGCTTGGCAAGTGATGTACAATTCCTATTTGCTGGAATCATTTGGACATGGAATGAAAGGGGATAAAAATACTTTGTAGCTTTGAATAGATATAGGATGGAAATTGTAAACTTGTATTAGGATAGGGCATAAAGGGTGTCCCTAGTGTTTTAGGCTTCCCATATTATGAGAGTTGGGGAGGGTCGTTTCTATACACTACCTCATCCTTGCTTTGGCCAAATAATTAATGTAATTTGTTCTTGTACTTGTGAGGTTGAATTAATTGAACACATTTTAATAAATGTTTTGGAAGGACATAGAGGATCAGTGCAAGTAATACCTTAAGGTGAGTACCAGGTAGAGATCATGGCATTTAGCAAATCAGATAGACAACTAGGACATGGATTTGTATACTGAAATCAAGCTGGACAGCCAATCTAATTTTTGTCCTCGTGAAGAGAGATGATGTCTAATGTGACACATGTATCTAATATGTGTGCTAGAAATACTTTTTCTTAAATAAATGGTAGGTAGGCTAACATGTACAGACTGTATGAGTATCTAAAGAAAGTGATTTAACTATACTACATTGGTTAATTGTTTTAGATATAAGACAAAAACTTCAACTAACATGTAAGTGGCTAAAAAGCCTTAATAGTTTTGTTGTGGAATTTGCAAGTAGTTAAAATGGAATTGTTTCGGATAAAAGTTTATTGAATAACATGTTAAACTTGGGGGACAAGACAAGTAAAATTGGACCAAGATGAGTATGGCAGAAAAAATGTGTTTGTAAAACTTTAGACTTATGGTATTGCAAGATATGCACTTTGAGAACTTTTAAATATTATGTAAATTGCATGGGGATCTATTGTAATGTCTTGATGTTTATTTAAGAATATATTGAGTCTCAGTGATCTTTTTTTTTTTTTTTTTGGGGGGGGGGTGTGGTTGTTTCTATCTCAATTTATGAAAGAGGCTAGAAATTTTTTTTGGTCATCATGAAATTTTTCTTTCTTCTTTTGTCAATATCTTGAAGAGCAAAGGATTCAAGTATTGAAGTTGGTTATGCTGTAGGATAAGTATCACAAATAGATATACTGAAGGCAGTATAATGCTTGTATAGTTGAGCCATTCCATAGTGCACATATGCATAGAAGAACCCAAGAGAATGTGGATTATGTACTGGTGATTCTTGCATTATTCACATAAAAGATTGTATTGGTGCACGTATGTATTTTTTTTTTTTTTGGGTCTATGTTTTGTTTTGATGTTGATGTTTGAATTCTCTTTTCATGCATTTCTTTTTTCAGTGGTTTTATTTGCTAATATTAGTGTTCCATATAAATCAAAAAGCTTGGTTCTATTGTAGGTCTACCAACTTAGACTCATGGACTCCAGAGCAGTTGAAGATGATGAGCTTTGGGGGAAACAACCGTGCTCAAGTCTTCTTCAAGCAGCATGGATGGACTGATGGAGGAAAGATTGAGGCCAAGTATACCTCTAGAGCTGCTGATTTATATAGACAAATACTTGCAAAAGAAGTTGCTAAAAGTTCTGCAGAAGAGGCTGGTTTGCCATCGTCGCCATCTGCTTCTCAGTCAGCACATACTTCTAATGGACTTCCTGAAGTCAAGATTGGTGAACCTCCAAAAGAAATTTCCTCAGGAAAGCAAGAATCAACTGATGTCACTGCATCACCTAAAGCTTCTCATATTATTACAAGTTCTGTAAAGAAGCCTCTTGGTGCTAAGAGGACTGGAAAGTCTGGGGGTCTGGGTGCTCGAAAGCTTACTACCAAGGTGAATCCTTACTTTGCTTTAGACATAATTGCTGTTCCTCAGAAAATATTGTGTTGTGAAGTGAGTAGTTCTGTAGTTGTAACTTATGAAATTCTATTCCTGAAGCTGGGTTTTACATAAATTTTCTAAATTAAACACTTCAATCTAATGCAGCCAAGTGAGAGTCTCTATGATCAGAAGCCTGAAGAACCACCGCCGGTTCAAGTTGCCAACTCAATTAATAGTACCCCCACTGCTAGTTCATCGCTTGCGTCCCGTTTTGAGTACATAGATAATTTCCAAGCTGCTCCAGTGAACTCTGGAAGCTTGCATGTGACAAGCCATGTAGCCCCACCAAAATCATCAAGTTTCTTTGCAGAATTTGGGATGGACAGTGGTTTCTCAAAGAAAACTGGCTCCAATTCATCTAAAGTTCAGGTAAGCCATGTTACCTGGGCTTTCATTTCTGGTGATAGGAGAAATTAGGTCAGCATGATTATACAAATGTAGAAGCATTTTAAGGTTCTTGCTCCCACTTTTTGCTGGCTGAGTTTGGCATTCTGTCTGGATGAACGTTTAACTTTGTTGAATTTTCTGTTTGTAGCATTAACATGTGATTGGCGACTCCAATAGATTTTTTCAGTATTGGGCTTGAATCATTCTTTTTTCTTCCTATATAGGTTTGTTAATGGATTACCGGCATTTCTGTTTTGGACTTCAATGATCCCTTCCCTTCTTCCTATGAAAGTTTGTTAGTTTTTGCTTTCTATTTTTTTATTTTCTTTCTATTTTATTATATTTTGTTGTTTCACCCTCTGGTTTTTGTTTTATTAAGGGAAACTGGATACTTGTTTCTTCCTGGGTTTTTAACCTGTTCTTTTCTTAACTTCTTTCTTTTGGCAACCCATGTGGAGGCCATAAATCAATGATATATTTTTACCAATCAACAATTTTCTTGGAATTTTCTATTGTTTTCTCGTGTAGTGAAACAAATTAGGGAGATTGATGCGCTCACCGATTAAGATCCGGCCCAAGGCTGACCTGACCCAAACCGGGTGGCTCGGAACAGTAGTGCCGAAACTGGAATAGTAGTGTCGGAACAGTAGCGAAATAGTATTTTAATACTCCATATGTTTTAAGATGTTAATTCCATTTCATGTCTGTTAGGGTTTTATTTCTATTAGAATTCTAGTTGGATTTTATTTACAAGTATTAGATGGATTAACCAAACACTATAAGTATACCTAGAAGTTAGGGGTTGTAATGAGTTTTATTATTCAATAAATTCCACCAAATCAGTTCGGTTTTTTCCTTAGTTTTATTTTTCAATAAATTCCACCAAATCAATTCGGTTTTTTCCAGCAAGCAGTTTCTGTTCTTGCGCTTAGTTGAGAGTCCATCTTTGGTCATTGAAGTTTGTTCTCTCAAGGGTACTTGAAACTTATTGTTTCAAGGGTTTCTTTGTGTGTTTTCTTTACACACAAGCTACACGTTACGTCAGATGGTATCAGAACGATTAATCAACCGATCAGATGGCTAATCTTGAAGGTGACGGTAGCAACCGGTTTTGTGATGGTGATAAGGGGGTTGTCCGCGATTTGGAGAGCAATCAAAAAATAACGGGAAGTAACTCGTACCATTTAGCAACAATTGGAGCAAATCAACAACTAATTGGGTGCCTTAATACGAGTTGTTGATGACAGGAACCTGAATAATAGAGTAAATCAAGCTGGTGGGAAGACCACCTATTAATCATGTCTTTTTTAATTCTAGAAGACCAGTGATTGAAGATAGTGATGAAGAGGATGATCTTGGTCGAGTAATAGCTAACTCTGGTGGTAGAAGGGTTAGGAGGAATGCGCATTAGCACAACTATTGGGGTAACGATGAGTATAAACTAAAGGTTGATATTCCTACCTTTAGTGGAGATCTTGATATTGAGGGGTTCTTGGATTGGATCACGGAGGTTAGCCGATTTTTTGAATACATGGAGATCTTAGATGAACGACAAATCAAGTTAGTGGCTTATAGAATGAAGGGCGGTGCATCTGTTTGGTGGGAGCGATTGAGAGAGATGAGATTGAGGGAAAGTTGACACCCAGTTTAGACATGGAGACAAATGAAGTAGCTGTTAAGAGGTAAGTTTTTATCCCCTGACTATGAACAATACATGTTTGAAGCTTATCAAAAATGTGCATAGGGAATGAAGAGTGTGAATGAATATACCCCTGAGTTTTTGAGATTGGCGAAGAGAAACTAATTGTCAGAAAGTGACAATCAACAAGCAGCTCGTTACTTGAATGGATTGAAACTTGCTATTTGTTATAAAATTGGGGTTTAGATGGTTCTAAGTGTGCAAGAAGCAAGGAATTAGCTTTAAAGGTTGTGTTAATGTTGAGTGAGAGAGCCCGTAATGACAACTATCGTCGGTATAGTGAGAATGAAAATAAACAAATAGCTTTTGATAGAGACAAGTTAGTTCAGGGAGTGCAACTCTCCAATCCACCTCATACAGTCAACCCTAATAAGGCTACAATGGGGTGAAACATTTGAGGTACTACTTTTAATCTTCCAAAATCCCCTAGTCCTTATGCAAAATCTATTCTTTTAAAGTGTTTCAAGTGCAATGAGGTTGGATATCGATCTAGGGATTGCCCAAGGAAGAAAATTGTTAACATTGTAGAAACGGAGGAGGAAGATGTTGCTGAAGAGGAAGAAAATTGTTGTGGGCCTGATGGGGAGGACGATGAAGAAGAGTATGGACATGGAGAGTATACCTGTGTAGTGAGAAAGTTAATGCTATTTCAAAAGAATGAAGATACTACTCAACGACAGAAGCTTTTCCGCACGAGGTGTACAGTGAAAGGAAAGATCTTTGAGCTGATTATTGATAGTGGAAGCTAGGAGAAGATTATAGGAAGAGATGTGGTGGAAAAGTTGTAGCTGACCCCTAAAAAGCATCCAAACCCTTACACGATCGGATGGATCAAAGAAGTTGGTGGCATATGTGTGGATGAACGCTACATAGTGTTTTTCTTTATTGGTAAGTACTTTGACGAAGTATATTGTTGATCTGGACAAATATTTTATTTGGGAGACCTTGACAATTTGATGTGGATGCTAAGCACTTGGGTAGGAAGAACACATATCAGCTTGAGAAAGAGGGTGTGCGTTATACTTTTTTACCCATAATGGAAAAGAACCAAACCAAAGCTTCTAAAGTGGAGGGGCGGAATTTCTTACCATTAAATATAAGCACACTAAGTTTGTGAGGGAGTGTAGGGATACCCGAGAGGCTCACTTGTTGGTTGTCAAGGGGGAGAGCGTGAGTGAGCCATTGAAGGTGAATCAAATTTTAATGGAGGTAAAAGGATTATTGAAGGAATTTCATGATGTGGTTCTTGAAGAGTTGCCTAATGAGCTATCCCCTATGAGGGATATTCAACACCACATTGACTTGATTCCTAGTGCTAGCTTGCCTAACCTATCACACTACAAGAGGAGTCCTTAGGAAGAATGAGATTTTACGTGAGCAGGTAGAGGAATTGTTGAAAAAAGGGCACATTCAAACTAGCTTGAATCCATGTGTAGTGCCAACATTATTGGCACTAAAGAAAGATGGGAGTTGAGGATGTGTGTTGACAGTAGAGACATCAACTAGATTACTATTGGGTACAAGTTTTCAATTTCGAGGCTCGACGACATGCTTAATCAACTTGATAGGGTTGTGATTTTTACCAAAATTGATCTCAAAAGTGGTTATCATCAAATCAGAATTCGACTTGAAGATGAGTGGAAGATAGCTTTCAAGACGAGAGATGGGTTGTTTGAGTGGTTAGTCATGCCCTTTGGACTAAAGATGGGTTGTTTGAGTGGTTAGTCATGCTGTTTGGACTAACCAACGCACCAAGTACTTTCACGAGATTAATGAATCAAGTATTACGTCTTTTCATTGGTAAATTCGTTGTGGTGTATTTTGATAATATTTTGATATACAACAACTCTATTGACAAGCATGTGGGGCATATTCAGGAGGTGTTGAGTTTGTTGAGGGAAAACAAACTTTATGCTAATTTGAAGAAGTGTACTTTTATGAGTGAGAGCTTGTTGTTTTTGGGTTTTGTTGTAAGCAAAGAGGGCATAAAGGTAGATGAGGGAAAAGTGCGAGCTATTGGAGAGTGGCTAACCCCTAAAAATGTCAGTGATGTGAGGAGTTTCCATGGGTTAGCAACTTTTTATAGGCGATTTATCAAACACTTTAGTAGTATTGCCGCTTCAATTACTGAGTGTTTAAAGAAAATGAAGTTTCATTGGGGTGAAGAATAAGAGCAGAGTTTTGCCTTGATAAAAGAGAAGTTATGTGCCACTCCTGTCTTAGTTTTGCCAAGTTTTAACTAATTGTTTGAGATTGAGTGTAATGCGAGTGTAGTGGGTGTAGGTACTGTGTTGTCCCAAGAGAAGATACCAATTGCATTTTTTAGTGAGAAGTTGTGTGAAGTCTGAAGAAAATGGTCTACTTATGATAAAGAGTTTTATGTAGTGGTGAGGGCTCTTAAAATATGGGAACATTATTTGATTTCTAAAGAGTTTGTTTTTTACACGGATCACCAAGCTCTTAAGTACTTGAGTAACCAAAGGTAGCTGAGGAGTGATATGCATGCTAGATGGCCTATTTTTGTTGATAAATTTTCATATAAAATTGTGCATAAGTCGGGACAATATAATCGAGTGGTGGACGCTTTGAATAGGTGTGTGGATTTGATCAAGACCCTTAGTGTTGAGATTGTTGGGTTTGAGTGCTTGAAAGAATTATATGTGACAAACGATGATTTCAAACACGTGTGAGAATAATGCATGTCTCAGCAACCGTCAGGAGATTTTTATGTGCATGATCGGTTTCTCATGAAGGGAAATCAACTATGCATCCCTTGCACATCCCTTTGTGAGAAAATTATTTGGGATTTGCATGGTGGTGGCTTAGCAGGGCATCTTGGTAGAGACAAGACTATTGAAATTGTTATGGGAATGTATTATTGGCCAAGAGTAAGGAGAAATGTTTCTATTATTGTGCCCAGGTGTTATGTATGTCAAACAGCTAAGGGGCAATCTTCTAACGCCTGTTTCTATATGCCATTGCCTGTTCCCAATGCCATTTGGGAAGATTTGTCTATGGACTTTGTGTTGGGTCTACCACGAATCTAATGAGTTATGGATTCTGTTTTTGTAATGGTTGATAGGTTTTCCAAGATGACGCACTTTCTTCCATGCAAGAAGACGACAAATGTAGTAGTTAAAACCAAACTATTTTTTAGGGAGGTTGTTAGACTACATGGAGTCCCTAAAACTATTATTTCGGATCGTGATACAAGGTTCTTGAGTCATTTCTGGATTACCTTGTGGAGGATGTTTGATTCATCTTTGAATTTCAGCAGTACAACGCATCCCCATACTAATGGACAAACAAAGGTGGTGAATCGTACCTTGGGAAATCTAATTCGTAGTGTTTGCAAAGATAAGCCAAGACAATGGGACCTAGTCATAGCTCAAGTGGAATTTGCCTACAACAACACCATGCATAGCTCAACAGGAAGATCACCATTTTCCATCGTATACATGAAAGTTTCTAATCATGCATTGGATTTGGTAAAGTTGCCAAAGGTACCAGGTTTCAGCGTTGCAACTAGTGACTTAGCCGAGCAAGTTTAAGCGGTTTAGGAAGATGTCAAGCAAAAGTTACACAAGGCGAATAAGAAGTACAAGGCGACAGTTGACAAGCATAGGAAGTACAAGGTATTTGAGGTTGGAGATGAAGTCATGATATTCTTGAAGAAGGAACGGATTCCAGTAAGAAAGCAAAACAAGCTCAAGTCAAAGAAGTATGGTCCTTACAAGATTACAAAGAAGATCAATGATAATATTTATATTGTGGATTTACCTAATCATATGAGTATTTCTAAAACCTTTAATATTGTTGATCTTTCTTTGTATTTGTCGGATATTGAGTTGTCGTTCCTAGATCATAATTCGAGGATGAATTCTTCTCAAGTGAAGGTGAATGATGCGATCACCGATTAAGATCCGGCCTAAGGCCGACCCAACCCAACTCAAACCAAGCAGTCTGAAACAGTAGTGCTAGAACCAGAACAATAGTGTTGGGACAGTAGCGGAACAGTAGCGAAACAATATTTTAATACTTCATGTGTTTTAGGATGTTAATTCTATTTTATGTTTGTTAGGGTTTTATTTCTATTAGAATTCTAGTTGGATTTTATTTATAAGTATTAGATAAATTAGCCAAACTCTATGCATATATTTAGAAGTTAGGGGTTGTAATCAATTTTATTATTCGATAAATTCCAGCAAATCAGTTTGGTTTTTTCGAGCAAGTAACTTCGGTTCTTGCACCTAGTTGAGAGTTCATCTTTGGTCATTGAAGTTTGTTCTCTCTAGAGTATTTGGAACTTATTATTTCAAGGGTTTCTTTGTGTGTTTTCTTTACACACGCGTTACACGCTTCGTCAGAGATAGTGTTGTAAAACCTCTTCTTTGCATTTGTCTAACCAATTCCTTTTGGGGCTTTGATTGTAGAGAATCTATTGCTTTATAAGTTAATATATGTTTTTGTTTTAGGACTGTTGCTCCATTAAAAGGTCAGATCTGGCATCCACTCATTAATTGCTACAAAATTGGATTTGAGGGTGGAAATGGTCTCCTGCCAATTCTATTGAAGTTTGAACAAAATTTTCACTTCTCACCCCTACAAGTCAACAAGATATCAACCAAAATTGTTTTGTTATCATCTGGTGCTTACTTTTTGTAGGTTCACTGTTTGATTTCTGATTATTTGGAATGTCCATGGGTCAAGTTGGGGTGGGGTTTGAGGTGGATCTAGAACTGAATCGATCTGTGATTGGTTTTACTTCCTTTATGATCTAGGACCAAAGCAAAACCAGAATAACACGGTTTGGTTTCATTCAATTCTTGGTTTTAATGGGTTCAGTTCTGTATTGGGTCCAACCCCTGCTTTCTAAATAATTTATTCAAAAGCGTTATCAAAAATAAAATCGTAGCCGAGTATAATCACATATAGGTTCAAGGCTCAACCAAGGGTGCCTCGCTTTGAGGTTTAAGGCTCCTTTTGTGCCTAAGTCATACTTTTTTTTTTTTTTTTTATGGACTCGTTAAAATCTAACCAGTGATAACCCCAAACGAAGAATTAAAATGATTTTGAGAAATTATCAGAACACCCAGTTAGCTCTCCAACATAAAATCCGAACATTAAAACAAAATCTCTCTTGTCTAAATAGCTATTCAACATAAAACCCTAAACCTTAAAGTGAGAAAGGAGAAAGGATTGAAAGAGATCCAGTAGGAGATTTAATCTCAGTACTAAACTTGTTGCCGCAAACTTGAGGTTTTTTTCTTGTCTTTTCTTTTTTATTTCCAGAAGGTTTTAGGTTGATTGTCATTGTAGAATCTTTTTTTTGTCAATGTGAAAGCACAATTGCATAAATCTTTTTTTTTTAATTTTTATTTTAATGAGGATTAAGAAATGAGTGTACTTTTAACTTTCAAAGATTTGAAGCAATGCTTCATGTTGATGTTTTCTTATGTTAGGATAATTAATAAGAAATATTACTTGTGATTCGTTATGTTTGCAAATTGTGTGTCATTTTACTTGCATGTCATTTTATGAATTTGTCTTGTATTGAAACATGAATTTGAAATAATGTTTTCCGTTGATATTTTAGACTTCTAGTAACTATTTGATAGAATATTAGTTGTTATTAACTTGTTATAGTGTTTGAAATAATATTAGCTGTTACTATAGTTATATAATGTTGGTAATTTGTTATTTATGATTTTATAAATTTGCATTTATCTTTTTATGGTGTATACTGAAAATAATTATGTACAACTATTTTTATACATATTTTTAATGAAAGTGTGCCTTACATCTGAAAGATTTGTCCCTAGGCTCCATGGACGTTTGTGCCTTAGTGGGCTTTGAGCTTTGACAACTATGATTTCCAGTACAAGCTTAAAAGAAAGATCTTAACCTAGCACCAAAAAAAAAAAAGATCTTAATATTCTAAAATTTGAATAACTAAAATTCTACCAGCAAAAAAAGTTTGAATAATAGTCAACCACCAACTACTGTGCAGATTTGGTTTCTTGTCTGTCTGGGTCCCAAAAAAAAAAAAAAAAAAAAAGAAATTGATTAACCTGAAAACCTAATCAGAAGTCATTGTTTGCCTATTTTTAGATACATTTGATGCTGTTATGTGTGGGGCTCCTGATGGATCTTCATTTTTGACCTGTCATGGCAACATCATATGTTTAACTATTACTTCTCTGAGGTTGAATTTGATGGAGAAAATGTATAGCTCTCTCTCTCTCTATTCCTATATAGTCGTGGTTAACATTTGTCCCATCTTACCATTATAAAGTTTTAGAATACCATACCACTTTTATTTCAAATTTTGCAAGGTGAATGTGACAAGGGGACTTTTATTTCAATACATTTGATCCAATCTGCTTTTGTCTGTTTTTTTGCTTTTATGGTGTCTGTTTCTATATTCAAATCCTTGCATTTTACACTATCAGATTGAGGAAACAGATGAAGCAAGGAAGAAGTTTTCAAATGCAAAGTCTATCTCATCAGCACAATACTTTGGGGATCAGAACAAAGCTTCTATGGAGTCTCAAGTTTCACTGCAGAAGTTCTCGGTATCTTCCCTTATTCTTGTACTGGATACTTCTAAAAATAATGAAATTTGGCCCTTTCTTTGTATTTATTGATATCTTTTTTTCCCTTTGAAATAAGTATACCCTGGATTGTTAAATTTGTAATCTTGTTGTATAAATGATGCATTATAAATTGCATCATATGGTATATCAGCTCTTTTCAATCTGACATATACTGAGATATAGGATAGTTTAAGCACACAACTTGAACAAGTATTCCATGGCTCAATGAGTGTCTTTCAGACAATGTTTTGTCATTCCTCGTGTAAAAAGAATAGGGCATCAAAGTTTTGAATGGTTTGGTGTTTAAATTCTGAACTGGGATCAACTTTCAATTGTTGCGGAGCAGCTAGGATAATCAATGTCATTATGGGAGCAACTGTTTACTCTCTGTCTCTGTCCATATATATCCCTTCCCCTTCTATCTAGTCTGATGGATACTATTGAAAAACACAAATCAATAAATTGTTAAATTACATTAACTAACTTATTGAGGCATATCTAGCAATTTTACATTTTGCGATCTTATTGTTGTTGCTTTTGAATTCTGTTATATTAGCTCTACTTAATTACTGAATCATGCCCAACTTAGTGAATTTAATTGTTCTCCCCTATAGGGTTCAACAGCCATCTCTAGTGCAGATCTCTTTGGCAATGATAGAGATGATTCTTCACTAGATCTCAGTGCAAGTGACCTCATTAACCGGTTATCTTTCCAGGTTTGCCTTGCAACTTTTCATTTTTCTTGTGAAAAATGTAGATGGAAGATAAAAAAAAAAAAAAAAATCATTTTGAAAGGGATTTCTTTTTAGATTTTCACTTTCTACTGTGTTCCTTTCTTTTTCTTTTTTGCCAAGTAAAAAGTATACCTGTATTTCTTCTATTCATGATAAGCATCAGCTACCGTGGTGATGCATCTGAATTAGATTTTTATTGCTTGGGTTGGCAGGCACAACAGGACCTCTCCTCTCTGAAGAATATAGCAGGAGAGACTGGGAAGAAGCTAAGTTCCCTGGCTTCCACCTTAATGACTGACCTCCAGGACAGAATCCTTTAATTGGTGCTCGTTTTTTGTGTTTCAAAATTTATCAGAAGAGTCACAATAGCAACAAGCGATATTGTTATATCTAGTGGATGTAAAGTGTTACGGAAAATTCATTAAAGCGACGAGAAAATTATCAAAGCTTGGCGGGCTTATAATTAGTTGCTGCTGTTACGTTTATATATATATGCCGTGCCAGAGGAATTTGTTTCAGTACCGATTTATGTATACTCTTTACCTTTAAGCAGAGTTTGATGTGTGAACCGTTTAGTGATGTCGCAGTGAATTGGAAGCTTTGGGTTTGAATTACATTTTTATGCTGTGGCATTGTGCAACACATTTTAGAAAGAAGGGATTGGTCCAGATGAGTTGGAAGTAATTTAGTTTAACAACAAAATCTGAACACCATGATTTAATAAAAGAATGTAAACATCTTTTCGCTGACAATAATTGCTCTTAGTGAAGTATAATCTGTTCTTCATTAATGTTCACGCTTGTGAGGTTAAGTTCTTGATCTTACGCGCATGACATGGCAGCGAGGATTTTATAAGCTTTGCAGAAGAAAAAGAGTTTGCTCTTTCTAAAATGTAAACCCAAATTAGGCATGTGAAAAGGGCCTTATATATATATATATATATATATATATGGTTACCAGCTCCTTGGGAAAAAACGGAAGACTTGTTTTTAAATGGCTTTGCTATATCAGAATTTGGAATAAAAACAATTAAAAGCATCTTAAAACAAGATAGTTAAATCAACCAATCTCAAAATCCAAAGTCGTATAGCTTGGCATTATCGTACTTTGTTCCGCCTAGCATTGTTAAGATAGAAAGCATCCTAAGTACCCCCCATATATTCATGGTTGCATATCAAGGCCTTGTTTTGTTTCTTTCATTGACACCAAAACCCTCCATCCCATATAAGCACAAAGAGCTCTTCCAGCAACGCCCTTCCTCTCCTCAGTCTCTTTACATCTGCATAACCAACCATAATCAAAAGGGAATTTAGTCACTTCAATGGCTGCTGCTGCTATCATCATAGAAGAAGAAGACTACGCGGCCAAGAGAAGGCACCTCTCAGCCGGGAAGAGATCGCTGGCACAAGACCTGATCGCTTGCGAGTCATCAGGCTCATCAGACGCGCCCACTCAGGTGGTCATCGTCATGGATGGATTGAAGGAGTTCTCGATGGAGCCACTCGAATGGGTCCTCAAGCACATCGCCCTCGAGGCTTATTGCACCGTCACCCTACTTGGTGTCATGCCTTGGCTTAACATTCCACGTAAGTGTAATTAAATTCTTGTTTTTGCCAAAGAAGAAGCAGTACTCCTCATGTTAAATAAGATTTTGGTTGTGATTAATTAATGGTTACTTAATTTGTTGGTGTACCGACTACATGTATGTTTGATCAGTCTCTTCCAAGACATGGTCGGAGATTTGGGCTGTAGATCCTGAAGATTTATTAATCACGAAAGAGAGAACCGATGCCAAGTATCATAGAGTTCTAACCCTAACGGAGATTTGCCACCAATATGGGGTAATTCATGCATTATTATCTCCACGCCTTCAGTTCCTACTAATTTTTCCATGTAAGATGTAACATGCATGCATATAGGATATAGTGTAGCTGTAGTAGCTTAATTAGTTCAACATTGATCGCATCTAATCTAATCTAATCAATTCGGCCTAATGTCTTTGGTAGGTCAAACTGCAAATCCGGTCTCAAATGGGGTACCCTCTACAACAAGTAGTTGTTGACAGAATCATAGACCTTGATGCAACTCTTGTAGTTTTTGATAGGTAAAATCCCCACAAGATAAGACAGTCTCTCATCTATTTCTCTTATATTTCTGCATTGTCATGTGTCTTTTTGGTTACTCTAAGACTGCTCTTAAACCTTTTTTTTTTTAACAATAATTTTCAAAATATAGTTTCTCATCCAAAAATGAAAATTATATGAAAATAATGATTCTTTTCCTCAAAATTTTCAGTTCTGAAATAATTAAAAATGAAGAGAGAGAGAGAGAGAGAGAGAGAGAGAGAGACTCTAAACCGCAATCAAGTGGGTCATTTATATAGATAGTCTTGCAAATATAAACTAAACTAAATGTTTGGATGTGTGTGAATAAATATGTGTGTGTATGTATATATATATATAGGCATCAGCAGAAGTATAGAGAATACTATGCAAAGAAACTTCCATGCAACATGGTCATGATAAATGATGAAGGAGAGGTTGATATGATCCAAGGCCAGCCCCTTATCAACAATATGGAGGTGCCTCCTGCTGGGTCCCCAGCTTCAAGTGCACCTACTCCTAAGCTGATTGTTGCCGAGCATTTGAAGAGAATTTTCAAGCAGAAAGATTAATCAGGCCAGCAAGATTTGAAGCAAGCCTCAGAATTTTATATTATATAAATATCTCTCTCTCTATATATATAGTCTTGATTCCTGGGTATAAACTATAAAGGATTCGCACAAATAAAGCTAGCTGGTCCTGTTATTACTTTGGAGTGTTTAGAAAGGGACCGGATGCTTTTGTATTTCCTAGTCAATGCAGTACTCGATTATCAACTTCTCTGTAAATTGAGTATTCTCCCAAACAGTTCGTGTTAAAAGTAATAGCATACTATCAGCTTTTTAAGAATTGTGTATGCTTTAACTATGGGTATCTTGGAGATTTCACCAGATGCATTCAACTTGTTATGGTTCCAAATCATTGTTAATTTTTAAATAAAAAATACTTCTTGTACAAATAATTAAATTACTGAAATGATGACTGAAGGTGTCAAAATTCAAAAAATGTCTTCACTTAATTTGTTGCTACCGCCATTGAATAAAGCCTCAGGCTAAGTTTGGTCGGACTTCATAATTGATAAAATCCATTGATTGATAATGAAGTCTGATCTATGAAATTTGATCGGATTTTATCTGATTTACATCTTATTGGTACATATAACACGGTTCTTTTTAAATATAAAAGGTTTAAGGAAATAATTAATGTCAAAGGGTGCTAGATTAATACACCTAAAAGTGTAAATTTGTTATTAGATGTAAGTAAAAAGACAAATATCTTGAAAAGATTATGGACAATACAAAATAAACTGCCCCTCTGTAGAAAAATACTTTTTGAATGCATTCGTATCTTTTCAATTACATTTGGCATGTAAACAATACTTTTTGAATGCATTAGTATTACCAATTATATATGTAGAAAAATTTCAGGCTAGAATTTATATTTTTAGTTAAAGAAGTTGAAGAAGAGCATGCACATTAAAGCAAAAGGGTAAAGGTCGGAATATCCCCCACAAACTATCAATGAATAATATGGTCCTTAGTACTCAAAAGTCTTCATATATAGTACTCCCATTTCCAGTAGTGTGCCTTCGCTGTATTCCACACATCACAAGCTATAAATAGTTAAACTGCCCCCCTCTGGCTTATCAAATAAAGATTAATGATTGATAAAATGAATAAAAAATTGAGACAAAGGAGTTTGAGCTAGCCACATATAACTAAGACTTAAGATCTACACAAAAAGATTATATAACTAAACTGTATATCAAAAGACCAATCATCTTCTACTTGCTAGTGTATTATACAATTCAATCGATGTGTGTGAGGCAATTGAAACCATTTTTAATGTGCTTCCTTCAATACGTGTGTAGAAGCGCTTTAATCAACTCGATCGGATATGTATACCGTGATCATCAAAAGCTTCATATACGTACTTTGGGTGGAGATGAAGATCAATCCACCACCACACGTAATTTTGAGAATCATAACATCTCACATGCAGGGGCTTATTGGTTGATAGCGACAAAAACTAATATTGCTTATTCTTTCCACGCGCGCGCGCACGCCCATATATAATAATCATAATCCAATTTATCCTTATCATAATCCACAATTAATTAGTCGAAAGGCATGGCTAGCTATATATATATATATATATCCACCAGATCATGAGGGCCTGAGCTTCTTGCACTATATATTATATATATTATGAGCATTCACGCACGTAAATTAACTAAAAAACGAGAAGTACTTCTGTAGTTTAATTTGGCAATGAGTAACACTTTTTGACATAAATAATCTTATACATATAGGCGTCCATGCATCTTGAGTTTCATGCGATACATTTATCTTTTATTTTTCCATATTGCAAACTGGCGACTAATAATTAGAATACGAGGAGGAGGCGTGATCTCTCTCAAGGGATGTAGCCGCCGTGGCCACCGCCTTCTCCACCTCCGCTGCCACCTCCATACCCGCCGTGTGCACCTCCACCACCTCCACCGCCAGACCCCCCACCGCCACCGCCGCCACCCGCATGTCCTCCCCCAAATCCACCACCCTCTCCGCTTCCTCCACCATATCCACTGCCACCTGATCCTCCTCCGCCTCCACCGCCGCCGCCCCCACCTCCACCCCCACCGCCTCCACCAGAGCCACCCTCACCGTATCCACCACCCTTGCCTGCTCCTTCCCCATAACCGCCCCCTTGTGCTCCACCACCACCCCCGGCTCCACCGCCGCCCCCACTCCCGCCGCCCCCTCCGCCGGCGTGCCCACCTCCGTGTTCGGCTCCACCACCATAGCCGACACCAGCTCCTTCACCACTCCCACTTCCGGCGCCATATCCTCCTCCACCTCCGACTTCAGTTCCTCCACCAGCACCGTTGGCAACAGAACCACGTTCACCTACACCTCTGTAGCCGGCATCGCCGCCATAGCCGACGGTAACGCCTGACCCCAGAGAGTAGCCAAGGCCTCCTTCAAGGGTGAGGAGGGCTCTAGTTGCAGAGCAAATCCCTAAACCTATCAAAGCAAAGAAAAGAAAAGCGAGAACTTTGTGGGTAGCCATCATTGGGAGTGCGTTTAAAACCCAGAAAACATATGAGTCTGAAGGGAATGAAATGGTGGGTACTTATAGGCATGCGGAGGGGTCCGAAAGCGCGTATTTGCAGGGAAACTGGTTGGAGTCCCCACATATGTCAGTGGTGGTCTTGCTCACGCTCACACTCACACTCTTAGAGACCCACTTAGTGTGGTTTTCCTGTCGCCCACAACCACTCATCGTGTTATATATGTGCATATAAACCAGTAGCTAGATTGAAGCCTAATATGTGCGTAGACGTAAGCCCTCTCCTTCTCTTACGTACTGTAATTGTATGGATATACACGACAGTTGACACTCTAAGCAATTTTGCTTGTTGGGCGATAAGCAAAAATTAATTGTGCAAATTAAACATCAACCATGTGCTATAAATCAAACATGAATAATAAACATGTATGAATACGAAGATAAGATTTTAAGTAGAAAAAGCTTCTAGTGTAGAGAGAAAAACCACAAGTCAAACTCCGAATCAAATTCCCTATCAAAAGTATCAAGTATAATCAAATCCCAAATTTAATATCTAAACTCGATATCACTACAAATAATCACTTCCCCAGCAAATACTTACAACTCTCTATGGTTATAATCCAAAACTAGAGAAAAATTCATTCCAAATAGCTTCAAGCTTGTACCTGATGTATTTGCTTCAATCCTGTGAATTTGTTGCCATTGTTCCTGTTAAGGAGTGGTGTCTCAAAATTGGTTAAGATAGTCGACAGTTGGTTTGGCAACTGTCAATCATTGGGTAGAGCCAATTAATAGATAGAAGTGATCTGTCAACCGATAGAATTAGCTTGGCCGTTAGAGACTGCAGGTCTAACGGCCAAACCAACCAGTCCGTTTCTATCCGTTATATTCAACTTAGTTATTAATGAATATCCTATAAATAGAATCAAAAGAGGGATGAATCAAAATGAAGAAGCTACTGTATCCAACTTTCTATAAGTGTTGAGCGCTGGGATAGAGAGAAAAGATTGAGCTGTGAGTGCTGGGATTGCTCAGGTAAGAGCTTGTACTTTATTATGTTCTTGTGAGATATTGTAAGCTTTCTTGTAATTCTGGAAGGTTCGATCATTATTGAGTGGATTGACTAGGGGGCGAAACCGCTGTTGTGAGTAGGATCATTTTGCAGATCCGAACACGTACATCTTGAGTCATTTTCTTTCTGTTTCTTTCTGTTCTTGGCTTTGTTTTTGTTGTTTGTTTGTATTTTTTTGATGCATGGAAGATCCTACAAGTGGTATCAGAGTAAGTTTGGCTTTAAGATTGAGGTGGCGTCACAAAAGACTCAAAGAAAGATCAAGAACGGTGAAGGGAGATGGGTTCTTTCAAAGCTGGAGATTGAAAAATTTGATGGCCACGGTGACTTTAATATGTGGCACAAGAAGATGCGGGCTATTCTGGTTCAACAGAAATGTGCAAAGGCCCTTGGTAGAGAAAAAGACCTCCCAGCAACCATGATCTCTCAAGAAAAGGAGGACATGATGGAGATAGCCTACAACCTTCTCATCCTAAACTTGTCTGCCAATGATCTCCAGCAAGTGAATGACGAGTACACTGCTGCAAAGGTATGGTTAAAACTAGAGTCTTTTTACATGACAAAAACCCTCTCTAATAAAATCTATCTGAAGGAACAATTGTTTGTTTTTAAGATGGATCCCTCAAAATCTTTAGAAGAAAATCTTGATGACTTTAAGGTAATCACTATTGGCCTAGCAAACATAGATGAAAAAATTTTAGATGAGAATCAAGCGATTCTCCTCTTGAACTCCCTGCCAAAATCTCTAAGGATTTAAAGACTATTATAAAATATGGCAAAGAATCACTCACCCTAGAAGATGTTCTAGTAGCCTTAAGGTTTAGGGATTTTGAGATAAAGAAT
This sequence comes from Diospyros kaki, assembly GCA_036245055.1. NCBI lineage: Eukaryota > Viridiplantae > Streptophyta > Magnoliopsida > Ericales > Ebenaceae > Diospyros > Diospyros kaki. The sequence continues at coordinate 34,589,809 of BSEG01000007.1, forward strand.
GATAAGAAACACACCCCTACAGAAGGCTTGCAAGTTACAGGCAAACCTGATAAGATCAAGAGGAGTCAGTCAAGCGACAAAGGTCATTCTAGATCACAATCAAGAAATAAGGGTAACCCGAGAACCATAACTTGTTGGTTTTGCAAAAGAGAATGTCATCTTAGGAACACTACCCAAATAGGAGAAAAGGCTTTGAAGGTCGTATAGAGAAAATAGATGTAGCCAATATGTCAGATAGTTATGAAAGCATGCAGTGAAGGCTTGACCATCTTAGAGCAGAGCCCAAGAGATGAATGGATTATGGATTCTAGATGCACTTTTCACATGACTCCTAATAAGAAAGAATGGTTACTAAACTTTAAACCTATAAAAAGAGGCAACGTGCTTGTGGGGAATGGCCAATCTTGCAGAATCATTGAAACAGGTTCTATAAGATTTAAGTTGTGGGATGGTGCACATAGGATTCTTGACAATGTGAGGTTGGTTCCTGACCCTAGAAGAAACCTAATTTCATTAGGAATACTGGACCTAAATGGGAGTTCTTATAAGACTGAAAATGGCATCCTAAGAGTGATAAAGGGGTACATAGTAGTATTAAAAGGCATCTTGAAACAAGGTCTGTATATTTTGCAAAGAGAAACTATCTGTGGAGATGCTACAGTCTCATCTACTAAAAATGATGAGACTGCAATATAGCATAAGAGATTGGGCTACATAGGGTCAAGAGGGCTTCAAGAATTATGCAAAAGGGGATTCTAGACTCTAAGAAAATAGGTACCTTAGACTAATGTGAATATTGTGTCATGGGAAAATCTCATAGGCTGCAATTTAATAATGCTAAGCACCAGACTAAGAGTATCCTAAAATATATACACTCTGATTTGTGGGGCTCTCCCAATGTGCCATACTCTCTATCTGGTGCACAATACTTTATCTCATTTGTTGATGATTTTTCAAGAAAAGTTTGGTTTATTTCTTAAAACAAAAAAGTGAAGCTTTTGAAAAAAATTAAGTAATGGAAAACTCTAGTTGAATATCAAACTGGAAAAAAGATAAAGTGCTTTAGGATTGATAGTGGCCTGTAATTTTGTTGTAATGAGTTTTCTAATTACTGTAAACAAATAAGTATAGAAAGGCATAGGACATGTAGTGATACCTCACAGCAAAATAACATTACTAAAAGGATGAATAGGACAATTCTAGAAAAGGTAAGGTGTATGCTTAATGAATTAAGTTTAGATAAGAAATTCTAGGCCAAGGCTGTAGCAATTGCCTACTAAATTAATAGATCTCCATCATCTTCCATTTAGTTCCTAACACGAATATATATGGACCAGAAAACAACCTAACATGTCCCATTTAAAACCTTTTGGATGTATATATAGGGTATGTCCATAAGAAGTAGAGGAAACTAGATCCAAGGGCCAAGAAGGCTATATTTCTAGGATACCCAAAGGGAACAAAAGGATATAAATTGTGGCTGATAGAGGACAAAAAAGTTATCTTAAGCGGAGATGTGGTCTTTAATTAACTTATGTTCCATAAACCCAATCTTCTGGAAGAAAAGCAAAATGAGAAACCTAAAAATTTTCAGTTTGAGGTGGAAAGAGATGGCCTTTTAGGTGGAAACTTCACAAATTCAAACTTACAAAATTCTCCAAACATTAATAAGGATCACATTGATAACTCATAAGGAAATACAGATAGTGTATTACCCAACACTGATAGTGATTCACTTAGTTTTCCTTACACAGATTCAACCACTAGTAGTCAGGAGAATTTAAGTGACTATCTACTATTTAGAGATAGAGTAAGGAGAGAAGTAAGATCACTTGCTAGATATGCCCATGCTGATGTCATTGCATATGTCTTAAATATAGGAGACACTATTGAATTAGATAAACCAATAACCTTTAGTGATCCTTGTAATAGTAAGGATAAAGAATAGTGGTTTAAGGCAATGCAAGAGGAGATGGACTCCCTAAACAAAAATAATACCTGAACTCTAGTGCAAAGACCCATTGACCAAAAGGTAATAAGTTGTAGGTGGATTTTCAAAAGGAAACCTAGAATACCAAATGTGGAACCATCTAGGTTTAAAGATAAAGTAGTGGCCAAAGGGTATTCACAGATAGAAGAAATAGATTATCAAGAAGTTTTTTCACTTATGGTAAAACATACCTCCATAAGGTTGGTGTTGGCTATGGTAGCTCTATATAATTTAGAGCTAGAGCAATTAGATGTGCAAACAACTTTTTTGCATGAAAAATTGGATGAAAGAATTTACATGGAACAACCTATTAGTTTTGTGAAAAAGGAACAAAAAAGTTAGTGCGTCAGCTACAAAGGTCATTATATGGCCTAAAACAATCTCTTAAATAATGGTATAAGAGATTTGATGAATTTATGTTAAGGAAAAAGCTATAATAGATGCACTTATAACTATTGTGTATATTACAAGCAGTTAAAAGGAAATTAGTTCATATATCTATTGATTTATGTAGATAATATACTCATTGCTTGTAAAGATAAAGGAGAAATTAGAAAGCTGACTTAAGGCACTGACATTGGAATTTGAAATGAAAAACTTAGGGGTTGCGAAAAGAATTTTACGCATTGATATTGAGAGAAATAGAGAGAGTAAGTAACCTTCCTGTTGTCTGTGACTTTCCTATGGATTTATCACACCCCTTAGAACCTTTGTTTTTGCTTCCATCCTTGTACTCTGTGACAAGAGCAGGTGACTCATCTGTACCCATAGCCTTCCATAGTACACTATTTTTAACCATAGATATCATTAATATCCCATTCAGAGTAGAATCATTAAGACATATCACTAGAGTTTCCCAACTATATTGCAATGGGCTTAAACGGAACAATGCTTAATTGCATTTGATCATCCATCGTTACTTCCATAGTGGCCAACTGATTCACAAAATCTTGAAACTCAATCAAGTGATTTGAAATAGATTGTTTATCTCTATATTTGAAATTTACGAACTTTCTAATTTTAAAAGTTTTGTTCTGAGCTGTTTTTCTCTCATAAGGTTTCTCTAATTTTTTTCACAGGTTATAAGCATCTACTTCTGTGCTAATATGGTGAAAAAGATTGGTCTCAACCCATTAATTGTCTCATAGTCCCCACTGCCTTCCTATGCATCTTTTCTCATTCATCATCTGGTTTTCCAATAGGCTTGGTAGAACTAAGTTTGACAAGGTCAAATAAATCTTTGCAATAAAGAAGATCTGCCATCTTATGCTACCATTTGAATAATTAGATGAATTCAAATTTATCATAGTACTTGCTTGTTCATTCATCTTAATTCACATAGTTACTCCACGTCCAAATTGAACCAAGTTCTGATACCACTTGTTCGATCACTAACAAAACTTAATTGTGCAAATTAAATATCAACCATATGTTATAAATCAAACACGAATAATAAACAAATACAAATACAAACACAAGATTTCATGTGAAAAATCTTCCAACATAGAGAGAAAAATTGCAGGCCAAACTTTGAATCAAATTTACTATCAAAAGAATCAAGTATAATCAAATCTAAAGTTTAATATCTAAACTCGAGATCACCAATAATGGAGAATATAGCCAGTAAATCCTTACAACTCTCCGTGGTTGTAATCCAAACTTAGAGAAAAATTCATTCCAAATAACTTCAAGCTCGTACTTTATTTTTTTCTTCAAGTCTATGAATTTGCTGTCGTTGTTCGGTCTTTGCGCCGCGCATAAGCTACTCCTTTTTAGCTCTTCTTCTGCACTGGACCATTGTTGCCGCTATTTTGCAAACCCATATATATACATATATATATATATATATATATATTAAGTTCACCGCCTTCTGTTTTATTTTATTATTTCTAATATTTAATGGGCTGGACGTCCAACTCCAACATAATGGGATCTCAACCCCTCTCCCCAAAATCTAAACATCAAAGTGGGTTGAAGACAATTTTGCTGGAAGATTTTCTTTTTCTTTTCTGTTATTGATTAAAAGGATTACCAAGTTGTCTTTCTGATGATCAAAATGATTCTTGAATAATTTTAAAAAAGTTATCAACCCTTTGAGAGTTGACCTAACTTCCAGAAAGAGGTTATAATAGTAAATAATCAAGTTATTAGCCCTTGTAGTGTACAGGTTGCATGTTCTACACACATATTTACGTATGTTATTTGGTGTGTGGTTTGTCTTTTGTGAATTTATTGTGTGTCAGGTAAATTTATATAATTAGCACTCAAAGAATACTAATTACTAGATGGTGTGAAAATCTACGCCAAAAAAATAATTAGCACTCAAAGAATACTAATTACAATCAGGCTTCAAGTGTCATTATTAGGATGTTGAATTAAGTACAATTGATACCTAAGTAAAAAAGATCATCTAATACTTAAGTCAATGAACAAAAATTGAGCCTAGGCATCCATGAGTTTGAAGGAACCTAAAAATTTAAATGAACACCTAGGGTTAACTACGAAGAAGAGCTAAAGGATAACCTTAAAATGGGAGAATAGGTGATATCCATATGGAAAGGATGAAAATGGAAGGTAAGGTTTAGGAAGATCAAAAATTCCTTTCTAGTTATACCCTTGAGGGTATCTATAAGGATTGAGATCCTTTGTTTTCGAAGTTTTCAAATTGGAACTCATCCCAAAAAAGATAGGACACGTAATTAGGGTTGCCCCCAATTTCTTAAGAACATAATTAGTGGTGATCTTAGTTTATCAAGGGCATTATCAATGGTGGGTATTGATATCTATGCCATAGAAGACATCATCTCTAGTGGAGTCGGAGATAAAGATGAAACTTAATAAACCAAGGCGAGAGGATTATTGGTTTGATTTAAGAAAATGTTCGTTCCCATTTTAGGGGAGATAAAAATAGTGGTCGAAAGAGTTATAGGGAAGGAGATTATGCTAAAGACATGCTTTTCTTTATTTTCGCTAGATTATTAAGACATGCTTAAGTTATTTTGATATTTAACTACAAGAAATACTAGGACACTAATTCAATTACAATGGATTATAACCCTTACTAGAATAAGTTTGTCGTCTTTCCATTTGACTTAATTTGTGACGTGCTCTCGTCTTAGTTCTGTCATGGGTGATTATTCATTTTTTAATCTTGCAAAAAACATTCAAAGCTGCTATTGTGGGTCGTTGGACTAAAAATAAGTTTAGTTTTTCCTTTCTTCTGTACTCATTAGGAATTAAGCTTAATTGAACATAACCCCTTTGAATTTGATTAATTCCTAATGAAATTCATCTTTACTACATAGATTATTAAAAGTCTGTTAGGTTGTGTTTTCGAATAAGGCCCAAGTCAATGATGGTGCTTTGGGCGAGTATGATCTTTATAGGCTTTGACCTATGATTGAAGTATAATCCAAATATCACCACGTATTGGCAGCCCAAATTAAAAGTCGGGCCATAAGCCCATTTACCATCTCTTTAGAGGAGAAATAAGCTTTAAGCCATTTGCTCAAGAGATGGAGAGGCCTAACCCATTTGCTTTGTGCAAGCCTATTTGTTGTGATGGCCCATTTTCTTTGTGTAAGCCCAGTTATTGTGATGGCCCATTTACTTTGTGCAAGCCCATTTGTTGGATGTCTTATTTGCCTCATATATAAACTTTGTTTGTCTCTTTGGAGACTTAAGTCTCTCCCCCTCTTTCTTCCCTTGTCGGTGACGATGTCTCTTCCTCATTCATTGACATTCCTTGCCATTTTGTGCGATATCTCCTTGCTAATTTGCTTCCTTGCTGGTTTGTGCGATGATTTCCTTGCCATTCTTGGACCGTGCCTCACCAATTTTCTTCTCTATATATTCGGTATGGCCAATTCTTAGTAGGTGAGCTTTGACGATTGATTCATTCTTGCTTCTCGCTCTATTTTAGTGATTCTTGTTCATTTGTGGACTCTACTTCATGTAGAGCATTTTGTTGGCAAGAGGGTTTCATTTTTGGCTGAGAGAGAAGGGTGATTTGGGGGGTTCAAGGCTGAATTTTGTTAGGGCTTGGTGGCTCTATTCTCGGTGTTACCTAAGTGGTGATTCCATAGTCTAGATCTGAGCCTTGAATGTGTTCATCGTGACTGCCAGGGAGTTTTCATAAATACTTCGTGTATTTTTCGTTTGATTTTGTTTTCGATTATATTGCACTAACCTTTTATTTTACTGATCTTCCGCTCACAAATGGTATCAAAGCCTTGGTAAGCTTCTAGGTTGTGCATATTCTAAGGCAAATCGAAATACCTCTTTTGTTTTTAGATCTAATTTCGCGATAAGTTTTGTGCTAAGCAGATCTGATTTCTCTCAAATTGCTTTGTGCAGATCTTGGTTAGGGGCGAAATAACCCCATAATCGAAACCAACAGCTGTTGGGCTTTCAATTTGTGTGGCGCATGTGAGCCCACTCGCCGGTCGGTGGCAGGGGGTGCATCAACACGTGGACTAGTGACAATTTGCACTACAAGAAAATAGTGTATTTGAGACAGATTTTGAGACGAATTTCTGGTTTGAGACAGATTTTGAGATGGATTTTGGTCCATCAGTAAAATACCCCTCGGTAAATTTGAGACGGATTTTGAGACAAATTTTGAGACGAATTTCCGTCTCTAAATCCGTCTCAAATTTTTAAAAAAATAAAAAAAAATTTATCGCATTATGAGACAGATTTTAGAGACAAAAAAAATCTGTCTCTAAATCCGTCTCAAATTTAGATATAATTAAAAAAATAAAATATTTTTTTTAAAAAAATTAAAATTCAACCTGATAACAATTACAAATAACATATTATCATACAAATGCATACAAATAACGTCTACAAATCCATAATCGTCTACAATTCTATATTACATATCCATACAAATAATAGATCATGCTAATGATCCGAAGGGTTCTGGGGCGACGAAGATGAAGAAGGATGATGTAGTCTATCTTCAATAGTCGAGATTCGCTGGTTTAAGAGTTCTGTTGCTGCCTGAACAGCTTCTTGTATCTGATCTGATAGTGAGACGGACGACGACGACTGTGGCGGTGGTTGTGGTGTCGGTACATAGTAGGAACCGGGGATTATATGTGCTTCTGACCCCATTCCAAAAACACAACCATTTTTCTTATCACCCGCAACCTCCAACCATAAGGATCTATCGTCAATAGCTAGGTGCGAGGGCTGGCCAGCATCACTATCTTTTGAATGGGCAACAGTCGATGACTGTGATGATGCCTCATGTTGTCGAGTCTAAAAATTAGCCTGCAAGCGTCATGGATACATGTATGAAATACATTATACTATAAAAAGGCCAATTAAGAATAATAAAATAATATAAAGACACAAGTAATGTATACTTACATAAGTATCCTCGGACCTCTTATCAACGAATCCGAAATTATCTTTCCTTCTATGTGTCACGAGGAACAACTTAGCTTGTGTAGGTGGGCGACCAAATTGTCTTGACTACAAAGACAATTACTAACTTTTGTTGTCTTGACTAAAAAATATATTTTGTTGTGATTTGATTCACTTGCAGAAATTACTAACTTTTTATAACCCTAGCTTAAACAGATAGACAAAAAAACCCATTCAGGAGAGCTCCAGTTGCCCTTTTCTCTAATGCACTTAACTTTTACCACATTTGTTCATTTTTTCTACATGCTTTGGCATGTGCACACCTTAATTATGAGATCATAAATCAGAAAACAAGTTATATCATACACAGCCAATAGAAATACATGGTAAGGATTGATACTTATTTGAGTTCCCAGCCTTCTGCACGCCTGATTTAAACAACCTAAACCACATAAAGGACAAATATTAGTAATGAGATTAAATACACCGGAAATATATGAAGAAGTCTAGATGATACATACCGGTTACTGAAAATATCCAAAGAGCCAGTGACCATTATCCGTGCATTATTCCTAGCCTGTGTCAATTAAAGAATGTTACCACACATGATTCGGATGTGGTAGAACTCAACCAAAAACTCAACATTTATCCACTTAAAATAGCTTGACCATAACTTGAATCATAGTCAACCTAGTTAAGTTACAAAGTGAAACAACATAAGAAATAAATCAATGTAGAACATAATTCATGCAAATGCAAACCACTCATGTGGAATTTAATTCACATGTGACCAAGTAAATATAAAATGATCAAAAACACAAAAATGTGAATGCATAAGAATAAGGTGTTCAGTTATCCCCCCACCAATTATTTCTTTTGCAGATTTTATAACGAGCCATTGAGTTTAAAACAAACATCAAAGAAAAACCAGAAATGAGGGGGGAATAAGCATTGAAGAGGCCACTTAAATGAACCCAGAGACTGAAATTTAAGTCTCCACTCATGCAGAATACAATTAAAATTAAATGAGGAGAATTAATTGAAACAAGTCAAAATTTATGGGTACCTTCCCAGACACAGAAACCATTCGAGAACTCAAAGCTTCTTCTGCACAGATAAGAGCATGGGCAACATTCTCCACATAGGTAAAGTCAGACATGTTTTCACCACTTCCTATAATAAACTGAAATGAGAAACTCTATTACTTATTCAAAAATGACTAAGTAAATAATTTCTTTGTGCTTAGACAAGCAAAAAACGCAAGGAAATATCCAAAACACAGAAGAGCAGGAAAAAAAAAAAAGAAGCAGACTCCATGAGAAAAGACAGCAATTATAGCAGTTTGGACTTTAGAAAGTGACGGCCATTGTGAGCATATAGTGCCCTTTTCCAAAAGCAATTACTAGAAGAACCAAAAAGCTGCCAATTGATCAAGCCATATGTTTCAATGTTTATTGCCATTGGCACATTGCTATAGGTAAAATAGCGTTATACATGATCAGCTAGGAGAGGCAGAATTCCATGTTGAAGGCAACAACAAGCCAGCCATGAAAGTTGGAGGAAGAAACTGATTATGATATTTACTAAGAAGATATAAATTGACCAATTTCAAAACTTAGTCCACTGTAAATCCAAAACTAAAAATAAGAAGAAAGAAAGAAACAAGAAAAAGAAAAAGAAAAATAATCCATGACATTCAGCTGGCAAGACAAGTTTCGAAACACATAATAATACAAGAAACAAAACCAATAAATGAAGTTTGGAAATACTTTTCAAACCTTTGACCAGCCATATTTTGCATGATTCACTATGAAAGGAATAATTTCTGTGTCCCCAGGTCCAAATACATTGCTAGGACGAAGTACACATGTCAGAAGGCCATCAATATCATTTGCAAACAGGATCAGTGCCTCTGCTTGTGCCTTTAGGTCACTCAGCATATCCTCGAACTTTATCATATAACCCATATTAACAGGAGAAAAAGGAGGAATGCACAGTGAGTAAAGAGAACCTACGAGATATTCTATTAAACATATGAGCAAGAAACCTCCTGAAAGATAACATACTTTCCAAGCATATGGCAAGGACTCATCTCCATTATGTATATCATGTGAACCATCAAAAACCACATCTGCAGAACTGCTGTATATTAGCCGTTTAACTTTGCATTCTCCAGCAAACATTAATATACATAAATGAGCAAACATATAGTATTCCAGCAAACATTAATATACATACAGCAATCAGTATTCTAGCAAACATACATACAGCGTACATACATTTAATATACACAAATGAGCAGCAAACACACAAAATATATGTATACACACAAAAATGAGCAGCGAACGCCATTGTTTCTGGCGTACATACATACATACACAGAAATATATATATATATGTAAACACACAAAAAATACATACACATATACCAGAAAGTGGCGTTGGTAGGGGCGACCGGGGATGGTGAGGGCGGCGACGACGAGCGACAGAGGCTGAGGGAGAAGGTGAGGGCGGCGACAGTGAGCGGCAAGACCGAGGGCGACGACGACGAGAGCTAGGGCGGGAGAGAGCCGCGAGATCGAGGGCGAGGGCGAGGGCGAGCCAGTGAGCGAGGGCGAGAGTTAGGGCGAGGCTGAGCCGCGAGATCGAGGGCGAGGGCGAGCCAGTGAGCGAAGGCGAGAGTTAGGGCAAGGGCAAGGGTGAGCCACGAGGGCGAGGGCGAGGGAGAGCTTCGAGAGGCAAGGGCGAGCCAGTGAGTGAGGGTGAGGGCGAGGGAGAGCTGGGAGAGGCGAGAGCGAGGGCGAGGGAGAGCTTAGAGAGGCGAGGGCAATAGAGCCAGAGATGAGGGAGAACTAGAGGGAGGCATAGACAGCTTAGGGTTTTCGAGAGAGAAAGAGAAAAGGGGGGGAAGAGAAGGGTTTTTGGGGTGGGGGGAAATATATTTAATATTTAATTTTAAAATATAAAAATAAAAATAAAATTTAAAACTAATAATTAATATTAAATATTTTTTAATATGTAATATTAAATAAAAATATAATTTATTAAAATATAAAAAATTATTATTTAATTAATAAAAATAATATAATTTAAAATTATAATAGAGGATAAAAATATTTAAATTATGAAAAATAATATTATTGCATCAAATTAATATTTATTTAAAAATATAATTATTTTATAAATCTAGTAATTCTAATAAATAAGTTTGATATATTATAAATCTAAAATTAACTTTTCATTTTTTTATTTTTTGGTATTTAAAAAAATATTAAATAAAAATATCAAAAAAATAATTTAATGCATAAAAAATAAAAAATATAAGAAAAATAATATTAGGGATGAAAATTGTTTAATGAAGTTTAATTTATATGTATTTAATATCGATTCAAAATATATAAAAAAAATATCAATTTTATTTTTCAAATCTTGATTAAGTTAATTATTGAATGAATATATTCAACATAGTATGCATTTATTGAATGAATAGTTTTCAAATTAGTCAATATACTTTATAATAGTTCAATAATAAATTATTTTACTTTTCGAGTTAGCTAAGAATCTAATTTTGAGTTAGTATCTAAATTACGATTTAAATTTCATAGTGTGTTGCAAAAGCTATTATTTTTATGAAAACGATCGTATTTTGAGTTTCAACACCAATCATTCTTCTACCAACATACTCACCAAAAATAAAAAAGATAAAATAATTAAATAAATCATACATAGGTAGCACATGGACTATTACTTTTAATTAGCATGAAATATTAATCTTAAAGCATAATGAGTGACATGCCAATATTCATGAGATGAATATAGTAGATATGAATAAATGTTAGTTGAACATCTACTAAATGTGACACGAGTCACATAGGTAGCACCATTTTTTTTTTTGTTGATTCCTTTAAGAAAATAATATTTATATATTTATTATTGCATGTCTATAATTTTATTATTTAATATTTTTTGGTATTGATTTAAATTTTTTGAATTATTTAATCATCTTAAGTTGTAGATTGATTAACTTTTAATTTAATTATTTTTTAATTTTTGATTCCCTCATTTTACGTCCTTAAAATTTAAAATGTAGTGTATGTTTAGTATATATTTATTTATAGAGATTTATAATATTAAAATGTAGTATATATATTATTAATATTACTAATTAAAATAGAGTGTGTGTTTTAAGAAATTTTATATTTAGTTTACATTTTGTTATATACTTTTCATTAAATTTTTTATTTTATTATTTATATATTTAAATAAACTTTCAATAGACTTTAAATTAAATAATTATATTTAATTTTCAATTAAAAACGGATTTTGAGGCGGAAATAATCCGTCTCAAAATAGAACCGGATTTAAAATTGACTGATTTTGAGATAATTTTTATCGTCTCTAATTGGAGACGGAATCATTTCCGTCTCAAAATTCATCTCAAATTTGAGACGGATTTTTTCCGTCTCAAATTACAGACGGATTTATAGACGGAAAAAAAATTTGAATGTAATTAGAGACTGAAATAAATCCGTCTCAAAATCCATCTTAAATTTTTTAGACGGATTTTTTCCGTCTCTAAATCCGTCTCAAATTTGAGACAGATTTATTTCCGTCTCTAAATCCGTCTCAAATTTGAAACGAAAAAAATCTGTCTCAGAATCCGTCTCAAAATTTTTCAGTCTCTAAATCCGTCTTTAATTTGAGACGGAAAAATCCGTCTCTAAACGGACATTTTCTTGTAGTGTTGATTTTTTTTTTTTTATCCTTTCTTCAGTATCAGAATTTGTTTCTGATCTTATGGAGGTAAAATTTGTTTTGTTTCAAATAGTTTTTGTGTGTTTTACTTGCAATTATTAACTACCAAGTGCATTTAATTTTTTTTGCATAAGTAAATTTGTGTTAGTTGTTGTTGCTTAAAAATCTACCCTAGTTGAAGTTATTCTTTGTGAACAAGCTGCCTAGTTATTTGGGTTGAAACTTTGTGTTTCATAGTCCCTTTTATCGGTTGCAATTTTTGTATTCTGCATATTCTTTGTGAACATAACTACACATCATTTTGAATTGGGTGTTTTCAATGAAAAATGTGATTTTTCTATTTGGCAACAAAAAATGAAAGGAATTTTAGTTCAACAAAGGGTTTCAAAAGCCATTGATGGCAAATTTCCTATAACTAGCATAACAGAACAAAATATAGAATTCGATGAACTTGCCTACACATCTATAATCTTGTACTTTTCTGATTCGATTTTAAGAAAAGTTGAAAAATTAAAAACCACAAAAGAGCTTTAGGAAAAGCTTGAACAACTTTATGTGAAAAAATTTACTCCAAATAAACTTTTTTTGCTTGAAAGTTTTTTCAGCTTTAAAATTGACCCCTCTAAGAATCTAGATGACAATTTAGATATCTTTAACAAATTAGTACAAGATATCACAAACTGTGGTAAAACAGTGTCAGAGGAATATAAGACAATTATTTTGTTAAATGTTATTCCTGATATTTATAAAGAAGTTAAAATGCCATAAAGTATGGTAGGGACATGTTAACCCTTGAAATTGTTATAGATTCTCTTAGAAGTAAGGAAATGAAATTAAGGAGTGAGAGAAAATATGGTGAGGTCCACATGATGAGAGGTAACCTCAATTTAGGAATCAAGAAGGAGGTGACGAGAAGAAAGGGAAAAGTAGGTCTAAGTCCAAAACCCAAGGAAATGGTAAGAAGTGTTAAGGTTGTGGAAAAATTAGACACTTCATTAAGGATTGGTATGTCGAGAAGGGCAAACAAAAAGAAAAGGGAGAAAGATCATGAAGAGGCAAATGTGGTTCCCTTTTATGATCCAAGTGAGGTATATTAAAAATAATTAAAGGAGATATGGTGGTATGTAAAGAAATTAGAAAAAATAGAATTGATGTGTCTACTACTGAAGTATGGGGTGGTGGAAAGCATGAATAAGACTCTTTTGAATAAAGTTAGGTGTATGATGATTAGTTCAGGCATCCCTAAGTCTCTTTGGGGCAAGGCAGTTATGACTGCATGTTATCTCCATCTGTTGTATATGAAAAATGGTATGGAATATGTGCTAGCTATTCAATTCTTAAGATTTTTGGTTGTACTGTATTTTATCACCAAAATGAGAGAAAATTAGAATCTAGAGCGAGAAAATTAGAATCTAGAGGTAGAAAATGTGTTTTTCTAAGTTACCCTGGGGAAGTTAAGAGTTATAAACTCTAGGATATGAGCCAAAAAGGAGTGAGAATCATTGTGAGTAGGGATGTCACATTTAATAAGTCTAAGTAGCTACTAAAAGCTAGTCGACAATGAGCCAAACACATATGAGGAGGCCATTAGAAGTAAATACTCTAAGGAGTAGGAAGAAATAATGAAAGAGGAGATGAATTCTCTCTCTAAAAACCAAACATAGGAGTTAGTGCCAAAACCTAAAGACAAGTCTATTATAAGATGTAAATGGATTTATAAGGTTAAGGAGGGTATTAGTAAAAATGAACCTGTAAGATTTATTTGTTAAATCAATTGGTTTCAAAAGAAGTGTTTTTTTTTTTATATCATTACTTGTATTTCAACATAGATTAAAGACTGTGTGTTTCTTTTATTGTATGTTGATGATATGCTCCTTATTGACTCAAATATTAAGATGATTAATGGCATAAAACAACTTTAAGTAGTGAATTTGATATGAAAGATCTAGGGATTGCTAAGAGAATCTTAGGTATGAAAATTGAAAGATATAAGTCAAATTCATTGTTGTTTTTGCATCAATCATTATATGTATGTGTTAAAATTTTTGGCATGCATGATAGTAAACCAGTATCTTTACCGTTAGGAAACTATTTGAGGGGTATTTACTTAGTGTATAAGCATCATTTTGATAGTGTGAAACTTATAAGGTTTAGTAAAATTTGATTATGTTGGTGATAGAGACAATAGAAAATCCATGCATTAGTTGCACTCTCTTCCACTAAATAGGAATACATTGTTGCTACAGAAGCTATTAAGGAAGCTTTGTGGTTTAAAAGATTATTTAATGAACTGTGTGTTTTTAAGTGATATTGTAACTGTTTTCTACAATAGTCAATCAACAATTCATTTGCATGAGAATCCTGTGTTTCACGTGATATTGTATCTCAAGATGTTATTAAACTTGAGAAAGTGCTTTTAAAATTCAACCCTTCAAATATGGGAACTAGGTGCTCCCATTGGCAAAATTTAGAAGTTACCTTGCTTTTCTAAACATTGGTAAAGGTATGTGTTTACTTATGCAATTTGTTGCATGCTTATGCATTTGTTGCATGTGCATGTTTTCTTATTGCTTGTGTGTGCTAGCCTTTTTTGTTTTTTGGAAATAAGGTGGAGATTTGTTAGGTTGTGTTTCTGAATAAAGCCCAAGGCAGTGATGAATCTTCATAGGTTTCGGCCCATGATTGAAGTATAACCCAAATATTACCACTTATTGGCAACCCAAATTAAAAGTCAGGCCATGAGCCCATTTATCATCTCTTTGGAGGAGAAATGGGCCTTTGCCCATTTGCTTAAGAGATGGAAAAGCCTAGCCCATTTGCTTTGTGCAAGCCCATTTGTTGTGATGGCCCAGTTGCTTTGTGTAAGCTCATTTATTGTGATGGCCCATTTGCTTTATGCAAGCCATTTGTTGGATGCCTTAGTTGCCTCATATATAAACCTTGTTTGTCTCTTTGGAGTCTTAAGTCTCTCCCCCCCTCTCTTCTTTTATCGGTGCCAATGTCTCATCCTCATTCACCGACTTTCATTGTCGCTTTGTGCAACATCTTGCTGATTTGTGCAATGATCTCCTTGCCATTCTTGGACTGCACCTCACAGATTTTCTTCTTTATATATTCAGTATGGCTGATTCTTGGGAGGTGAGCTTTGACAATTGATTCATTCTTTCTTCTTGCTTTATCTTCGTGATTCCTGTTCCTTTATGGACTCTACTTTGAGTAGAGCATTTTGTTGGCAAGAGGGTTTTGTTTTTTGCTGAGAGAGATGGACGATTTGGGCAATTCAGGACTGGGTTTTGTTGGGGCTTAGTGGCTCTATTCTCGGTGTTGCCTAAGTGGTGATTCTATAGCCCAGATTTGAGCCTTGAATGTGTTCATCATGATTGGCAAGGAGTTTTCATAAATATTTTGTGTATTTTTCGTTTGATTCTGTTTTCAATTATATTGCACTAACCTCTTATTTTGTAGTTCTTCCGCTCACAAAGTCGAAAGGAAAGGTGAGCTGACGACCAAAACAAAATTAGTTAGCATTAATCTTGTAACATTTAACTAGGTTACATACCACAATACTTGGAATCACATGAAAGAAGTATTTAAATTCAATAAAATTTGTAAGGGTTTTTTACACATTTATACTAGACATGCTTATTAACACACACACACACACATGCTATCATTGTTTCCCCTACTTGTGTAAATTTATACTACTAAAAAAAAATCTAACCACTTGCTCACAAACATATAAAACAAATTACACGTTGTCATATGACCAAAAAACTACAAGTGCTAACTTAATCCATGATTGAGACTTTCCTTTTCTTGGTATATGTAGAATTTGACATGTTGAATATGTACAGTTTACAAGCACTGTTACTCAGCAAGGATTCAAAAGCATTTTTATGCATGCTATGCACTGAAATGCTACAATTTGCTTTTTCACTGAGGGTCATTTTTGGCTAAAATAACTAAATATGCTCAACAACTGTCCAACTTAAAGGATCCTTATGCTACTACGGATGTGTCCATCCACCCGGCCAAGCGTACAATAGCCTTGTTGAACCCAACACCGCTAACGGTCATAGACTCTCATGAAAGCTTTAAAAAATTACTTCAAATGCATACAAGCTGAAAATTAAATCATGTAGCATTTAACTAATTAACTATGCAGTTCATGAATGCTTTTAAAACTGACAATGTAGTTGTTGTTGCCTATGTACAATAGTAAAATTTATGCTAAGAGATTCATCTTGAAGTCGTCATAATTTTGGAAGAAAAAACATTATTAGAGGGCATAAGGCATTTCTTGTGTAAATATTTCGGTGTTTAAATTAGATTCTTGAAAATAGTGAAGAATTTACAAAAAACTCTTGAATCTGTATCCAAGACGTGTCTTTTTTTCTAAATGTGGCCTCACTTATTTATAGGGGAGTTTGGAGGTTTGAGATAACTATTTCTGATATTCTAAGATCAATTAGGATTTGGACTCTTATGTATAAGCCTTATCATTTGCAAGATTCCCAAAGAGATTCTCGGAATTGTTTTGTTTGCACTTATGATTTTGGGAATACCTCGTGAGGGACTCTTCCAGGAGAACTTAAAGTCTCCCAAAAACCTTTTTCGTAGAGTCTATTAGGGCTCTTTCAGACCTTCTTTTCATTAAGAATTTACTAGGCATGTTTCCTTGGAGACCCTTATCTTGGGAGACTCTCCCGGACCCTTTGTGACCTTCTTCTCTATTTTTACCCTTATGTTTTATCTTTAGCTTATGGGCTTGTCCTTCATAGGCTTTGTGACTAAGTTAATGTGTATCAATTGGGTGGATCATTTTGCTTTTAACTCTTTTTCCCTTAGTGTCTCCATTAAGATTTTCATTTAGGTCTCCCTTTGGGTTTATTTTATTGGTCTTTGGTTCACATAAACATCAATTGCTTCCTATTCTTTCCTCTAGGTTTCCAAGAAGGAAGAGGAGCTTTTGCTGACAGCTTTCTGTTGGATAATTGTGTGCGTTTAGGCGAGTCCTTGGTTCTTTAACTCATTGGTTTAATATACACGTAAATGACCCTAGACGTCATTAATGGGTCTTTGTGTTCATTCATGTGCATCCAAGGTGAGTCATCAGCTTGTTGACGCAAGAGACCCTTAGTGTCTTAAAGAATCTTCATCATCCTAGCCTGTTCTCACACTTTTGCGGTTTGGTTTTTAGAACATGTTCACACCTTTGCACTTTGATTTTTGGACCGTTCTCATATTTTTTTTCTTCAATGTTTGGATCATTCTAATGCTTTTGTGCTTCAATTTTTGGACAGTTTTCACACTTTTGTACTTCAAATTTTGGATCAATCTCATGATTTTGCACCTCAATTTTTGAACCATTTCCATTTTTTTAGACTTTGATTTTTGGACCATTCTCACATTTTTGCACTTTAATTTTTGGATCGTTCTCATACTTTTGCACTTTAATTTTTGGACTACTCTCATGCTTTTAGGCTTCGATTTTTGGATTGTTCTCACGTTTTTGTGCTTTGATTTTTGAGTCTTTGTCGATGATGAATCCTAGATCATTCTTGAGCTTTGCGTTTTCGATTTTAATCTGGTCTCACGTATTTGCGCTTCTAACTCTAGGTCTTTGTTGGGTGATGGACTGTAGATCATTCTTATGCTTCTACATTTTTATTTTACTTTACGCTTCTAACTCTAGGTTTTTCCATTATATATCCTTTATTTTTCTCGATGAACCCTAGGTCATTCTTGTGTGTTTTTCACTTTTCAATGCAAGGTTTGCATGTTCACCAAGATTTTTGTCTTTTTCATGCATTCACTATCCTTAAAAACAAAATGCACAAAGAATGAACTGCAACAAGGTAAAAATTTTATTTTAGGCCATGTAAAATACAATATAACTTTAAATAGATTGTATTCAATCTCTTGCCTATTTTACTTTGTAATACCCGAGAATGTTCAAAGGACTCAAGTGTAATTTGGTATCTAAATAATCAGAAAAAGTGATCGAATTGACTATAGGGAGTGCCTTGGAGTTGAGATGTCTAGGAAAAATGATATAGTACAGACAAGCATTTCAAGATATGATTTTTATTATCAAAAAGAATTGGATCAGAGACAGTTGTCGGTACAACTGTGATTCAGGCTGAAAAATCAAATTATCGTAGGAGACTTTCAGGAAGTCAATGGAATTCTAAAAAGGTTCATATTTTGCCTAAGAAACAACACTTAAGTGGTTTCGGTAGGAAACAAAAGGGTTTACGGTCAAAACATAAATTAGGGTCTAAGTGTAAATTTCTAATTCTACCTAAGAGAGGTCAAAATGACATAATTTCTAAATATTTGGGGTGTAAGTGAAGATTTTAAAATTTGAGGATCTCAATGGAATTTATGGAAAGCCCAGGGGCTTGAAGGAACGGGGCCAAATGTAATTTTGGAATTAGTAAGGGTGAAAGTGAAATATTGCAAAATTTGGCAATGTGAACATTGCCATGGTCGGTGGGCCTTTCCCATTATCGATTTCTGCTGAGGGAGGCTGCCAGAAGGGTCGCAAGGGCTGCAGGAATAGGCATAGGGCTAGTCTGGGCCGTTATTGGATTAGAATTGACCACTAGGATGGCCGATTTAATCAATTTTTCGGCTATGAAATGGCCGAAATTTTATTCTTTGTAACTCGTCGTTTGAGGCACAACAAGGTTGATTCAAGGCCATTAAATGGTCGTGATGATGATAGAGAGCAAAGACTTGACAGGATTAGACGTTTCAAAGCTCGGAAATGGCTATAAATAAAGGAGAGATATGACCAAGGGTTTTACAAGTTAGGCTTCAAATTGCTCTTGTTTTAGAAAGAGTTGAAGGAAATGGATAAAGGGCTTTTGTTCCCCATGGCTAGAGGAGGTTTTTTGAAAAGTTTGGTGCGTTTTGGTATCAGTTTCACGGGGTTTCGAAGCCTTACTAGAAAACTGAGGCGGTTGTCAACCCAGACCTTTAAACGGCCAGTTGAAGGTCTTTCGGTAGTTGTTTTGAACCAAGGGATGCACCATTGGGATCGACTGGATGAGGAGATTAGCATGGGATGAAAATTCAGCAACGTTGGTGTGTTGGCGCCGGACAAGATGACCAGCGCATAGGCTACATGCGTTGGTCATCACGCACAACCCATTTGCCTAGCGAGAGCGGGTGAGGGCGCATGGCCTATCAGGTAATTCTGAATTTTGTTTATATTTTTTATAGAATTATTTTAAAAATTATGATGTAAAAATATTTAGAAAAATATCTGAGTTGGTATTTATTTTGGATTTTTTGAAGAGAAAAATAGGAAGAAAATAACGAAAAAAGTGAAGAAATTATGAAAAAATAGGGATGATATTTATTTAAATAAATATAATGGATATACTGTTTTTTGGCTTAAGATTTGAGGGTTTATGTGACTTTTGAGACTTGGCACGCAAATCGAGGTAGTATGTGTTTTTCAAGGTGATATGAATATTGTAGAAATGTGAGTAGTCTTACTTTAAAAAGCTTATATGTGATGTGATTTCTTATATTATGCATAATACTCACAAGATTTATGATCATCTTTGTCATATTTGTTCATATATTGTTGCATCAATAGTCGTGATTTTCACATGCTATGATGTTATTGGCATATTGATACTTGTAAATGGGATTGGGATGTCACCCTGATAGTGTAGTCATAATTCTCTAAGGGTACTATTGGAACAACGTTTGGGGTACCCCATTGCCTTGTGTGCAAGTCGGGACTACTACCTAGGGTTCCGTACCAGGCTGGTTTGCCAGAAAAGTTACACTAAGGTATCTATTTGTTCATATCTATGCATCAATCATTCATGTAATTATTTTTAGACTCTCACTAGAAAGTTCATCTTCTAATTGAGTTATACCCCTAGAACATTTAAACGTTCTAGTTGGGACTTGTAGTATAGGGAAGTGATTGAGATGTGACGACACGTGATGACGTGTTCGATGGATTTTGGCGAGTTGTTTTGGTACTTTGCTTCTTCATGAAGATTCAGTATATGTTTTTAGTCATATTGAGAAACTTATGTTTCATTGATGATCAGTCTTGTTAAATGTAAGAATGTTATGTATTACGAATAATATTTGAAATTTGATCATATAATACTGTTATGGTTTAAAGTTACTTTGAGGTATCTTTTGATTATATCTGAGGCAGAGTTGTTCATCTGAGAGATGGTTATCCATGTATTTTACTTGAGGATATGATGTTATACTATGATACGGATTCTTATGGTGCGATTAAAGTGAACTTGGTTATGTACCATATTAGGTTTCAATTATTGTTTCCGCATTTATAATGATATGTTGGGGGATTTTTCTTTGAAATACGGTACTTGAGGTATTAAGAGATGTATCGTGTAAAGATAATGTATATCTATATGTTGAGCCCTAGCATAGTGACACGCCTTTGAGAAAGCGGGGTGTTACATACTTTTTGCTAGACACTTGTGTGGTAAGTTGTGCTCCCAGATTCTTGACCTTCGGGGTGTTCCTTTTAGACTTCAATGTCCACAAATCTTCTCAATTTTCCTTCTCTAATCAAAGTCTTTATTTGATTCATCAAATCATGGCATTTGTCAATAGAGTGTTTGTGAGTATTGTAGAATTGATAGAAGGTTTCTTGTTTCTCCATAATAGTTTGTCAGTTTTCTTGAGGAATTCAATAAGGCATGATCCTTAGACAACTACTATGATAGAGGGTGGTGGTTAATTCTATGAGTGGAGTATAGTTTATGAATTGGACCCTAGGAAGATTATCAGTCGTTTTGGATTTTTCTTCTCTCATGTTTTTCCTTTCATCAGAATCTCTTTATTTTCTCATTTTATCATTTTCTTCATTTCCTCCAACTATCCTCATTACCTCAGCTTGGAAGGCATATCTGTTGGCTTAGACAAATAGGTTTGCCAAAGATGTATGTTGATCTAGAGCAAAATATTCTTGTAATGGTACTAATTTTGTCCCTTAGAGCATTGCAGTGACTACTACACCCACATGTAAGTCTTAAATCTCCAAGGTTTCATATCATAGACCCATTGTTTTGAATATGATCAAGGGGATCACTTCTTCTTTTGTAAGTACTAACTTAGGGTATTTTAAATTTAGAAGTAAGGGGTTTAAACATGATTTCAAGAATAAAGAGTATTATTTTCTTATGTTGGTCATCTTTTATGGGTACCCGCTTATTTTTTTTTAATACTTGTTCAATCATCTTCTTCATATCTTCAATTTCACAAGTAGTAAAAGTAGAATGATTATGCCCATGTTGATCTTTTCTTTTCTTGAGGCCTAAGTAGATTCCTAGCATTTTCTACTATAGTACTCTCCACAATTTTTGGGTATTTTATTCTGTAAGGTTGAATGACCCTAGTTTCCTTTTGGACCAAGATTTTATTTGGATGTTTGTGCTTATTTAGATGAGTCATCTATTGACCTCTTTCCCGAGAGGTCTTTGGGGTGAGGCTTGTGTTTTATAAGATATACGTTTCCCTACAAAAGACTCTCCTATAAAGTCTTGGGTGCATTTAAAGGTAGGGGCTCAATTCGTGTATAATTTCGTAGAATAAAGGGAAATAAAGATTGTGAGAGTGCATTCTAAAGGAAGGTTGTCATCTGTATGAAAGCCTTGATGCTCTATTTGTATTGCTATTTCAATGCTTATGTTCACTAAGAGAAATAGTTTGAGGAGTTGTCCCAAAACTTCTGAGAGCCTTTGATGGATGGGTTTCTTGGAGTATCTAATTAGGAGAACTGTTGACATTGTGACCTCATTGTTGTTCCTATTTCTAGAGGCATGAGATCTTGTACAAACATTTTTATTAGATTTTTTGATTGATTTCCCACAAACGATTCCAATTGTTGCTACTTGTTACCTAGATATAATAATAAAATTTATACTTAGAGATTTGTCTTCAAACCGTCAAAACTCAGTAAAAAAGAAAATGATTAGATAACACAAATTCTTTGATGCTTAAGTTAAATTCCGGAAAATGCTAATGAATCTACAGAGTTCTTGAATCACTATTCAAGGCATATCTTTTCTCATTGTAGGCTCATTTATTTATTGGAGAGTTTGAAGGTATGTGATAAGTATTCATAATATTATGAGATCAACAAGGATTTGGACACTTGTGGATAAACCATATCATTGCAAGATTCTTGGAGGAATTTTTGGATTTATCTTGTTCGCATTTTTGGTTTTGAGAATACCCCGTAAGGGACTCTTTCAAGAAATCTTTTTGTCGAGAGTCTACCGAGACTCTCCCAGACCTTTCTTCTGTTGGGAATCTACTGGATAGGTCTTTTGGAGACTTTTATTTTGGTAAGGTTTCTCGAACCCTTTGTGGTTCTCTTCTTTATTTTGGCTTTTATACCCTTAGGGTTTTCTTTCGAGTTTTCGTCAAGATTTTTTTTTGGGTATCTCCTTAGATCTATTATATTAGATTTGGGTCCATATACACATCAACACTAAATTTTTTCTTAACTTTTTTAGTCTTCTCATGTGTGCAGACTCGTTGTAGATTTGAGGTTCCTATTAAACAAAGCACGAAATGTCATGTTACTGACCATCTTAGGGTTTATCTAATGAACTCTTAAATTTCCAAAAATTACATCTTTACCTTCAAATTTCTAAAAATCTCATTTTTCCCTCAAACTTCTAAAGATTACACATTTGACTTATTTTATTCTAGAAGTTAGCATTTATGCCTAAACTCTTTTTGCGTCAATGCTAGGATGAAAACCATGCAATATGTACATAAAACCTTTTTACTTTTCAAAATTCCTAGATTTCATAAAAAAATACATTTTGAGCGCATACTTTAGCAATTCACTCTAGGGCCCAAACTGTACAATATTTATATAAAATTCCTTAACTTTCATAAATTATACTTTGGATTTGGATTTCACAAAAATTACACCAAGATGCTAAAATCTTCGCAAGCAATTGCACTATGGCCTTAAGGTCTTTCCTTATCTCATGTCTAGCCCTTAAAAATTCATTTTATTGCACAAAAGTCCCTGGTGTTTCACAAAAATGCACACAGGCCAATGGCTAAACTTTAAATTTCATTAAACTTCAATTAAACTAAAATCCTATGTTCAAATTTCAAACAAAAAACTAATTTGAAAATAAAAAATTAACCTATGTTCAATTTTTTTGATGGATGGGATTTTTATGTAATGGTATTTTGACCACTTTGTTAATTATATTATTTATTTAGATATTAGAATAAATTTAAAATTAAAATACGAAAATTAACACTTTTTAATTTATCTATTTTATTATTCAACTAAACTCCTGTTTTGGTGTACTGAAACTTTGAACGTCATAAAATATCGACAATATTTTTTGAAAGAATTAATAACATTTTTTATAGATTATCAATTATTTTTCCAAAAATCAATTAAAGATAGATACCCACAATTTCATCATTAATTTAATAATATTCAATCTTAAATTTCGAGAAATGAGAACGAAAATAATACACGTTGGTACAGATTTTGTAGCGTAAAATAGTAAAATCCGTTATACTTTGAGATACCTAATTTTTTATAATTTTAATTTTTTAAAAATTAATTTATATGACATTATTTTTTTAGTCAAAAATAAATTTATATGTTACAAAGGGTAAATGACTACAATTCGTTAATCAGTCACTAAATTCAAAAAATATTATTTTATTATCCTTAAAGAAGTGTAAAAGTCAATTAACATAATGTAAGTAAAATCAAATTAAGTTTTGAATGTGAGAAATAAATTAATTTATTTTTAAATCGTAGGAGCAATGTAATTTCAAATTTTTGAAATCAAATGCACAAATGTAGTGTTTAAAATTTAATTAAAAATTGTATAAGGAAAAATATGTAAACAATTTAATTTGTGTTTGAAAATTTAATCATAAACTGTATTTACTAATGAAAGAAAAAATAAGAAAATTATTTTTTTTAAGATTACTTCACTTTTACAATTTAAAAATAAATTAAAGACTAATTTGTTTTTATGATACAAAGATGAATAGGAATTCTCTTATTATGAGCTGATTGATTTTTGCACCTTTTTAAAGATAAATTAAAATTTTGTTTGAGTTTAGAAAGTAATTAACATTAGTGGTTTTATTTTCTTTCTATTTTTCTCTCAAATATTATCAGTTGATGCACTTTTCTTTAGTTAAGAGTAAGTTTAGCATTTTTATTTTTGATTGATTAGAAATAATAAAATTATGTTTAATTATTTAATATTAATTAAAATATTTTATTTGAGTTAAGGAATTAGTTAATGTTAGTGATTATATATTTTTTTCTATTTTTCTCTCAAATATCATCATCATCAATTGACTTGCTTTTCTCTAGTTGAAGGTAAGTCCATTATTTTATTTTTAATTGCTTAGAAATAATAAATTATATGTAATTATTTAAGATTAATCGGAAAATTATGATTATTTTTTAGTATGTAAATTTAATTTTTTGATAAAAAAATAAAATCAATGAGAGTTTTTAGTCAAAAATAAAATTACAAAAGCATATTCCAAATTATAAAAAAATTAATGAATTTTAGTCGATCTTATAATTATTTATTTTACATTTCATTCGACTTCAACATTTCTAAATATCTTTAGTTGTCCTGCGATAAACAGGTAATTAGAGAGGGGAAAAGCATTTCAAAAGATGACGGCACTCTGACCGCCGCCACCAAAGGTGCGAAAATTGTGTCCACCTCCTTCTCCCATGACTACCTCCAATGCTTCCATCTTTGTACCTTCCTTCGCTGCAAGGATGAATCTACATGTATGTGAAGGTGGGCAAATGGGCCTCGCCTCCCCAACTTTTAAAATTACCCTTAAGCCTTTGATATTGTTCATATAAATTATTATGTTCTTTAATAATTATTTTCTTAAAATAAAAAAAATTGATAAACAATCAAATAATACTAAAAAAAATTATTATATAGACTTGGGATGTCTACCCCGACTCAAGATTCTAACTCGACCACTGCTCTACCGCGAGAATCATCTCCTTCACCACCACCCGTTGCCACCTCCAAAGCCAAAGTCCAATTCAGCATCTCCATCAAATGGTGAGTAAAGCTCTAGTTGCAGAACATGCCCCTAAACCCAATAACCAAAAGAAATGATGCTCAGAACTTTTTGAGTAGCCACTGTATCTAAAATCGCTCTTCTCTCGGGTATTAATTGCTCCATCATTAGCGGGAAAATAATTTTTCAGTTATAAAGTTCATAATATTTCATCACTAATTGTGCCTTAAATTGGCTCTTAAAATTCTTCATGGGGAGACGAATTAATGAAGAAGGATGGTAGTAGTCTAGTAGAGGTGATGTTTTTATTTATAAGCATATTCCATAAGCACCTACAAAAGGTTCGATTATTAATCTTTGATGGATTAGCTGAGCTTAGATTTCTATGATAAAGAAACAGTTGTTACGTACTCACATGCTACTCAGCTCGGCATGCATAATTTCCTCACGTGGAGGCCACCTAATCAGCGCCTGTTGAAGGAGTCCAGATGCAGTTCCGATTCTTTAGCCACTACTTAGTCTTCTGCTACTATTTCCTTGATTTCCTCCTTTTTAGTTGTTGCACGTTGTATATTATGTTGCTGCATTGGCTATGAATACAGCTGGATGAAACCCAATAGGGGATGACAAAAATTACCTCTAGCTTTCTCCTTCCTTCTGTTGCTCATTCTTTCTTTCTCTCCAAATTCAAACATATCAATTGGTATCAGAGCCAGGTTCTTTCGGCCATGAATACCCGTGGGAAGACGAACGTCGAATTCCGCAATGAAGTGAATGAAGCCCTAACACGTCATGAGTCGAGCTTTGATTAGGTGCATGCAACTCTACAGACAGTCTTGACAGAAATACAAGCCCTGCGCTCCACCAGAAGCCCCCAACCTTCCCCACCAGAAGTTAATCCCTTTGCTCAAGAGGGATCCTCTCACAATCCACATGCCATACCATCTACTGATAGCTACAACCATTTACCATCATCTCCACTCAAGTTGAAATTTCCGAAGTTCAACGGAGAAGATCCAATGGGGTGGATCTATAAGGTCGAGCAGTACTTCGAATACCAAGGCATTAGAGCTGCTCAGCGGGTGCAACTTACCTCTTTTCACTTTGAGGGCATTGCACTACAGTGGCATCGTTGGCATACAAAATTTCGAGGACCTCGTACCTGGGAAGAACTCACCAAGGTAGTCTTGCTTCGCTTTGGTCCTACCGACTTCGAAGATCCCTCGGAAGCTTTGTCCCGTTTAAAGCAAACTACAACAGTTGCTGCTTATCAAGAGGCTTTTGAAAGGCTCTCTCATCAGGTAGATAACTTACCAGAAAATTTTTTAATTAGGTGTTTCATTGTTGGCTTAAGTGATGACATTCGTTTGGATGTCAAGATCAAGCAGCCCCGAACCTTGGCAGACACCATTGGTGTTGCCCGATTGGTGGAGGAGCGAAACTAGCTCCAACGGCGGCTTAACCCCATCAACAGAATGCAATCAGAGGCCCCAATGCCAAGAGGAAACCCCAACTCATCCACGGGAATTCTGGGACCAACACCCACCCAACGCCCAGGAATGGGATCCAACACCCCGCCATTTCCTTTCCGTCGAATCACCAACCAGGAGGCACGGGAACGCCGAGAAAGAGGCCTATGTTATTACTGTGACGAAAAATACTCCTTGGGCCATCGGTGTGAACGTCCCCAATTATTCATGATTGAAGATGCACCACACGTGGAGGAAGAAACAAGAGTGGAGCCACCTCAAGAAGCAGAGACTCGGGAACTACTACTCGAAATCTCTTTTCATGCAATCGCTGGTGCTGCACATCCCCAAACTCTCTGAGTTTGGGGCAAGTTGAAGAACAAAAGCTGAATGGTGTTGATCGATGGGGGTAGTACCCACAATTTCATCGATCAACACACTACTTCGCGATTCGGATTGCCGGTTGTTCGGGACAAGAAGCTGCAGGTGGTGGTTGCAAATAAGGAAAGGATCGAATGCATGGGCCAATGTCAAGGGCTCACGCTCACTATCCAAGGTATACCTATCACTGATGACTATTACGTTCTTCCTGTGGCAGCTTATCAAGCAGTTTTGGGCATACAATGGTTAGAGACACTTGGCCCCATCGAGATGGATTACAAGCGCCTCACTATGTCCTTCAGTGTTAAGGGAGCCACTCATACCCTCCATGGACTTGGCTGCACTGCGAAGGTTGACAGCATTGAAGTTCTGAATGACAAAGAATGTGCGGGGCTATAGGGAACGGGGTTCTTCTTTCAGATAGTTCTGGCCGAACCCAAGTCCTCCGTTCAACCTTACCCACCAGAGATCAAGAGTCTTCTGGAGGATTTTTTTAAGGTCTTTGACACCCCCACAAGCATTCCTCCCAAACGGTTGCACGACCACCGCATTTCGCTGCAACCCGATGTAGAACCAGTAAGCGTGAGGCCTTACCGCTACCCATACTACCAAAAATCAGAAATTGAGAAGATGGTCAGGGAGCTCCTGCAAACAGGACTTATACGGCCAAGCAACAGTCCTTTTTCTTCTCCAGTTTTATTGATAAAAAAAGCTGATGGAACTTGACGATTTTGTATTGACTACCGGGCTCTCAACAAGATCACTGTGAAAGATAAGTATCTCATTCCCATAATTGACGAATTACTTGATGAGCTTCATGGTGCCAAGTTTTATTTGAAGTTAGACCTACGATCTGGGTACCATCAAATCCGAGTGCATGAAGAAGATATTCAGAAGACGGCATTTCGAACTCATGAGGGGCATTACGAGTTTATAGTCATGTCTTTCGGACTCACCAATGCTCCGGCCACTTTTCAAAGCCTCATGAACGACCTTTTTCGACCATACCTCCGCAGGATTATTTTGGTATTCTTTGACGATATATTGGTTTATTCACAATCTTGGGACAACCATCTTTCTCATCTAGAGATTGTTTTCACTATTTTACAATCTAACCAGTTGGTTGCCAAGGAATCAAAATGCCATTTTGGAGTTCAACAAGTCAAATACTTGGGGCATATTATCACTGAAGGTGGAGTGTCAGTAGATCATGACATGGTGCAAGCGGTGGTGGCTTGGCCAACCCCCACCACAGCCAGAGGAGTACAGGGCTTCCTTGGGCTCACCGGCTACTATAGAAAATTTATCCGCCACTTTAGCAGCATAGCAGCCCCACTAAGCATGCTTTTGACCAAGGAACAATTCCACTGGAATAATGAAGCAGAGGCGGCATTCCACCAACTGAAGCAGGCCCTTACCTCACCACCTACCTTGCACTTGCCGGACTTCTCCCAACAATTTGTGATTGAATGTGATGCAAGTGGAAGGGGACTCAGAGCTGTCCTCATACAACAGAATCAGCCCATTGCCTACTTCAGTGAAGCTCTCAAAGGAACTGCATTGACATTGTCTACATATGAGAAAGAAATGCTCGCTATCGTCAAGGCAATCTGAAAATGGCGTCCCTATTTGCTCGACAGGAGGTTCATAGTGAAAACAGACCACCGGAGCCTCAAATATCTACTGGAGCAGCGCATCACCACCCCTGTCCAGTCCCGTTGGTTACCCAAGTTGTTGGGGTACGACTACACCATTGAATATAAAAAAAAGCCCTGAGAACCTGGCTGTCGATTCCTTATCCCGCATGGGTGAGCTCCAATTCTTATCCATCTCCATTCCACACGCGGACTGGTGGCCAAAGCTCCAACAAGAAGTCCGCGCAGATCTCTTTTATGCGAGCCTAGCCAGCACACGAGATGCCCATAAACTGACTCTGCGCGATGGTGTTTGGTTCCACCAGGGTAAAGTATTCTTGAGTCCTGATTCTACTTTAATTCCTCTAATCCTCACAGACAGCCACTCCTCCCCTATAGGCGGCCATTTTGGGTTCCATAAAACTCTCCATCGCATCCATCGGAGTTTCATTTGGTCAAAGATGCGGCAAGCAGTAAAGGATTTCCTAAAGACTTACGAGGTGTGCCAGTAATACAAAGCAGACTGTATGAAGCTTGCTAGCCTGCTGCAACCTCTTCTGATACCCACAAAATCATGGACAGATGTGTCCATGGATTTCATAGACGGCCTTCCCATGGCAAGTGGCCACTCAGTCATCATGGTGATCGTTGATCATTTGACGAAATACGCACACTTCGTGCCACTAAAGCATCCCTTCTCTACTGCCTCAGTTGCTCGAGCCTTTGTCCACAATGTGATGCGCTTACATGGAGTTCCTACCTCCATAATAAGCGACCGTGATAAAGTCTTTACCAACAATTTTTGGCAGGCCTTGTTTCGCCTCCAGGGGACCAAACTTTGCATGAGTTCTAGTTACCAACCTTAGACCGATGGCCAATCAGAGGTCGTCAACAGAACCTTGGAGTAATATCTCTGTTGTTTTGCAGGGTCCCAGCCGAAGAAGTGGGTGGACTGGATACCATGGGCTGAATTCAGCTACAACACCTCTGTTCACTCATCAACAAAGATCACTCCCTTTGAGGCTGTCTACAGCAACCCACCCCCAAGCCTACTGACATACGTTCCGGGAACGACATGAGTACAGGATGTGGATGAGTTTCTTCAAGACAGGGACCGAATTTTAAGGGAACTTCGGCGCAATCTGCAACTTGCTCAGGACCGGATGAAGACACAAGCCAATCAACATAGGCGTGAGGTTTCGTTTACTGTGGGCGACTATGTCTACCTCAAACTCCAACCTTACCGCCAGACTTCTGTTGCATTTCGTGGCTCTCTGAAGCTTCCCCCCCCCCCGCCGCTTCTATGGCCCCTACCAAGTGATTGAGAGGGTGGGACCTGTGGCCTACAAGCTAGAATTGCCGGCGGGATCACAAATCCATGACACCTTCCATGTCAGTCTCCTGCGCAAACACTTGGGACCCATTACTCCCACCTCCCCTGATTTCCCTCCAGTAGCAGATGATGCTACCATTCTTCCCCAACTGAAATCCATTTTAGCTCGGCGAGAGGTACAAAAGGGGAAATACCGCCCGAAATCTGAAGTTTTGATCAAATGGGTCGGTGCCCCCATGAGGATGCTACTTGGGAAACTGAATGGCGATTTCGGAGGGCCCACCCCAGTTTCCGTCCTTGAGGACAAGGACCATTCGAGTGGGGGGGACTGTTACGTACTCACATGCTACTCAGCTCACTGCATACATAATTTCCTCACGTTGAGGCCACTTAATCAGCGCCTATTGAAGGAGTCCAGATGTAGTTCTGATTCTTTAGCCACTACTTAGTCTTCTGCTGCTATTTCCTTGATTTCCTCATTTTTAGTTGTTGCACGTTGTATTTTCTGTTACTGTATTGGCTATGAATACAATTGGATGAAACCCAATAGGGGATGACAAAAATTACCTCCAGCTTTCTCCTTCCTTCTATTGCTCAGTCTTTCTTTCTCTCCAAATTCAAACATATCAACAGTATTTTTTTTTCTTTTATAACCAAAGCAACAGTATTTAACGAGAATAGCGCTGATAAATGGACCCTCGTCGCCAACCACTGCATCAAATTTAAAATAAATGGCTCTGCATATATGTTGTTGAGTGTGTAATGTGTATTGATGATTGATTAAGGCCGCTGAAGAGGCACAAGGTAAGAATACTAGGAAAAGTCTTGAGAGCCTAAGAGGATTACTAAGAGTCTGAGAAAAAGGGGACAAAAAGATAAATTTATCCCCTCAAACTTTGCAAATTTGCAAAGCATTGCCCTTGCCCCTACTCTCTTCTTCCTCCCCTCCCATGGTTGTGCCTTCGCTGACTTTGCTTCTCCGCAGTATCTCGTTGTTATGCTGTCATCACCTCACTGCCATCATCGTCTCTCCTCGCCTTGCGTCATCTTGCCGACCATCGCTGCATCTTCCGGCGATGGTTTGCGAGGCGATGAGAGGCATCGATGGCAGCGAGGTGACGAAGACAAGGTGACGACGACGAGACGCCGTGGAGAAGCGAAGGCAATGGAGCCAAGGCTATGGGAAGGGAGCGAGGAGAGAGCAGTGGCAGGGGTAGTGCTTTGTAAATTTACAAAGTTTGGGGAGATAATTTTGTTTTTTTACCTTTTTTTTATAAGGTGCTCAATAAGCGCGTTTGACTCTATAGTGGCCCCATTTGTTGCAGGTTAATTAGAGAAATTATAATTTCTAACTTCTCATATTATAGTTTTTAAAACTTAGAATAAATTGTAAACCTGTTTGCTGCAACTTCTAAGAAGTTGTAGTTAAATAATTGTGGTGTTTGATACCATAAATTCTAAAATAACTTATTTTTGTATAATTATCCATAATACCCTTGATAGTTACAGAATGATAATTTAAAAATTAATTAGTGTATATGTATAAGTTTCAAGTGTTATAAAAAAATTAATTAGAGTATAGAGAGAGATGAAGATTGTGAGAGAAAGGAAGAGATCTGAAAATGGAGATAGCGGTGGAGAAGAGAAACACTTGATTGTGTGGACAGGAGAGTAATTTTTTATTAAAAATAAAGATAAAATTATCAAAAAAATGTAATCATTTAAGCAGAAGTTGTAAAAGATAGAGTACTCTAACTTTGAAAAAGCCAACTTCTACCCCTTCTAAAAGTTAGTAGAATCTATAAATTAAATTCTATAAGTTAAAACAAACTATACATTTTTATTTTTTTAAAACTATAAACTAAAAATCATAACTTTTAACTTGCAGCAAACAGTCGAGTAAGACTCAAGAGTAGCATGTCATTTACAACCTGGCGTACTATCTCCAACGGGGCTTCTCGAGTGGAGACGCCTAAGAAGCTCCAGTTTCTTTGCCCATGGCGTTGAGATATATCAGTATTAATTGTTGACTGACTTCACTAACGACAAGACAATTGGAGATTGGAAGCTTTTGTACGCTTGAAGAAAATCTACAGTCGATGTCATAAAAGCTAATCAAGAGCGACAGATTGTTATTAGCCAATTGGGTGTGTGTTTCACTTTTTAATACATTCACCAAAAATAATTAGTTATTAGCCGATGCTAATTAGTTATCTGAAGAAAATGATAACTTTTAATTTCATTGTTTAAGAGAGCCTTTTTTTTTAATCTTTGTTGGGTAAAAATAATATTAAGAATGAGTAACTTAGGTAGCATCTTTTTAATAAAAGGATCTTGAAAGTCGCTCGTCATTAAAGTTCTTAATAATGTAAAATCTATAATTAAGAATGTTGGTAATGTCCCTCGTATTAGATCTGATAATGGTAGTTGGATTGATCACACTATAATATATCTTGATGTGAGCTTCTGAAAAAAAAAATGATTTTTTTAATATAATATCATGCACTCAAGTTTATAGAATAAATGAATAATAAATATTTAAATAGCACTCTGAATTTTTTGATTTACATGTGAGGATTCTATCCTTTATATAAATAAAATTAGTTATGATATTCAGAATTATCTTTAAAATTCTTGAACTCAATTATGATAGAGAATTCTTCGTACTAAGGGAGCATTTGTTAATCAAGATATGGGATGGAAAAGCCAAGATATAGAATACATCCCGAACTTCTATCTTTTCTAATATGTTTGTTAAATTTATCTAACAATTCTTAAAAACGTCATTAATGACTTCTTATCTTGATTGTTCAATATATGCTTATCTCTCCCCCCTCAAGATAAGCATATCTTGGTCTTTATAGATAAGAAAAAAATAATAATTGTGTCATCTAGTGCATTTTAAAAAATTTAACAAACAGCTTGATAAACATCTTAGAATACTTCTCAACCTTATCTTGATTATTTCATATCTTGGTCCGGAAAGTATTCCGATCTTATCTTGATACTCTCTTATCTTGCTCATTTTAACAAACGCTACCTAAATAGACTTAATTATCTTGAATTGCATAGAGATAGCATTGGGCCCAATCGATAAGAGTGGAATTCTTAGAAAGACAAATGGACCAAGATATTTAAAGTTAAATCTCTAATGCTCCTAAACTTGGATATCTCGATTTGACATTATCAATCAAGATTTTCAAAACTATCTCTAAAGTTTTCAAACTTGGATATTTTGTACTTATAGTGAATTATTTGATCCAAAATTATCTTTTTAAGACTTTTAGGTCAATTTGTCTGAAGCCATTCTAATGGAGGTTAGGTTTTTTAAGATTATTATTTGAGTTAAATTTTATAAATTTAGGTTGTGTTTTTTTTATTGTTTTTAAGTCATTTTTAGTTTTCAATTTTCTAAAATAATGAAAATGTGTTCTCTTTACTGTTTTTAAAAATATATTTTTAAAAACAAAAAAAATATAAAGAAAACTCAAAACAATAAAAAGTTGTTTTGATTATTTTCACCTAAAATAAACTCTAAACTCAAAATACATTTATTTATTTATTTATTCATATTTTTATTATTGTAATGGGAAAAATTATTACAAAATTTATTAATTTTAAAATGTATATATTTTTTTAATAATATATTAACATTAAATATTTATAATTTACTGAATAATCAAATTTATTGAATAAAATATCATTAAAAATTATTTTTAAAATTTCAAAGAGAACGCGTTTTTTAATTTTTTGTTTTGAAAAATAGTTTTTTAAAATAACAAAGAGAACATGTTTTCAATTTTCTAAAAATAGACTATCAAAATAAAAAATTAAAAATAAATTCAAAATTTAAAATTCAAAATTAAAAAATAAAAAGAACACAATCTTATTCTTTTGATCTAGACCAAATAAAAAAACACGTCACCCTCTTATTTCTTATTAGAGACATGTGGGAAGATGGGATTAGTTGTATTCTAAAGCTAGATTAATACTTTTACTTTTTATGGATATCCCCTGTCAAGACGTATATTACGTTCTAACAGCTTTGGGGGTTGAAATCTCAATTGAAATGATTGCCGAAACAATAAATGAGGAGTGACGCCGAAATGCCAAATAAATCCCAAGATCTTACAGCCAAAGCGTTACATCCATAACGTTTATATAGAAAACAAAAAAAGGCCATATTGACCCCGGCTTGGGCAAGATCGGGCAACGGATTATTAAACGAAGCAGAGCGAACAGGGGAAGTGGAAAAGACTAAAGAGAGCTAATTAGACATGTTTAGTTGGTACCAATTAAGATTGGAGAAAGTCAAAGATACGAGACTGGCAAGTAATGGAATTGATATGATTAAGATGAGTGGTGTTGTCACTTCAACTCATAAAGTAGGTATATTTTTGCTACATCATGCATATTTGGTGTCTCAAACTAACTTAATTACAAGTGTCTAATGGTGAAAAATCTGTTACAACTTCCAAGAACGACTAACAAAAATCAATATAATTTCTCATAAGCAACAATGAATTTTGTATAATATTAACCCTAAAATTTTGCCGACAGCTAAAGTAATTTAATTTTTTCTTCTTTCTTCTTAATGCCCTCCCGTTAGGACACTTTGAAGCCTTCCTCTTCAATTGGGAGCAGCTTATTTTATTTTTTTCTATATATATAAAATAACAGAAACTAAGATTCCATACGAACAAGGGAATTACTTCTTTTTCCTCTTTTCTTCCTCTTCCGTCCCCTCAATCCGAGCGTAGTTTGAAGCATAAGGGATGCTTAATGATTAATTTCACGCCCTCTAACAAACATTTAAGAAATAGTATTTACTCTAAAAATTGAACATAGCATAGAAGTTTAAAACAGGAACTAAATAAAGGCTTTATTGGGAGTAGAAAGCAGAGATCCCTGCAACCATCGCCGCCTCTCTGCCCTCTCTATTCTCCGCTCCCCTGTACATTTCCCCTTCCTCTCCATTAATTCCCGCTTCGACATTTTCCAGCTTGATTCGGCTTCCCTTTTCATCGTTGCGCCTCTCCCACCCTCCTTCCTTATCTGCACATCCCCTTTCCTAAACTCTGCCGCACCTTAACCCTAACCGTAACCATGGCTCCTGCCTCTGTTTCTAGAGTTCACCAACAATGTTGATATTTGATGGTGCTGAAGGATCATCAAGTGCGTTAACATCCAAACTCCTGTAAAGACAGGATTTTATCTTTCGATACAGTTTTCGATGATCTAAGTTAGATTCGATATAAAAAAAGGTAAATATGAGTGAGTCAATGAAGTTAAATTTATTTACTTGTTGAGATCTTACCCATTATATAAACAACAACTGAGTGGATTCTCGCCAAAATCCTTCCATGAAGATTTGTGGACTTTGAGAAAGATATTTTAAGGATGAACCACTTCCCCATTTAATAAAGGAGTTGGTAGGCCGCATGTTATGCTGTAGCAGATGAGATCGTTGACACGCTATAACTGATGAGACACATGACATGTCGTGATTGGCTTTCCCCTAAAGTGGTAATGTGGGTGAATTTATAAATAAGCCATAGTCCCAGGTCCATTTTCATCATTTGTCCTCCACTCGTTAAGTTGAACTCACAGATTAGGTGGTGGAGTGTTACAAGTATGAGTCTTTCTATCTCTTCCCCTTTCGTCTGTCTTGTTAGGTTTATTATTTTGTTTCAAATTAATTGATAAATAAAAGGTATTATTTACTTATTTTTGGATGCTTGACATATGGCATTAGATCAGCGTTTAGTGGCTATTCTATCCTTGGTTGTTGATCCCCTACAATCCTATGATTTAACAGCTGTTGTTGTTTTCTCCTTTATATATATTGGCTGTTACAATTTTTTATTTAACACGGGAGACAAATTGTGAACAAAGGAGGAACGATCAGAGCCTTAACTCTAATCAAGTGTTGATTCTTTTACTATAAAATTCACAGGATTGTGTGTGAGAGAGGTGTAAACGATTGTTTGAGAGTGTTGGAATAGCTCGGGTTTTTATGAATTTTGTACTCTGTTTGATTTGTCTTCTTAATTCAGTAAGTCAATTTTGATTTGTGTTGTATTCTCTATAATCCATTTGTTCTTTATATTAATGAATTGACAAGAAACAAAATTCATGTTGTGAGTAGGATCCATTTATGAATCCAAACACATAAATATTTTGTTGTGATTCTGTGTGAGCGTAAACATGGAAGAGGTTGAGGCCTTCTTCCCACCTTACTCAGCATATTATTGAAATGCCTGAAAAGGTTGGAGTAGCTAGGTCTGAGAAGGTGGGAGTAACCAGGGGTCTTTCCTAGGACTCAACGGAGGACCAATTGGTTCTTGAGAATGAGAACATCCAAACCTTAGTTAGCAAATACAATATGCTAGCTTATTAGGCCTAGACAGCTAGATGGGTCATGCATGAGCATGCCCTAAAAGCAAGCTCGTGCCTTTCCTTAACCCATCTAGTCTCCTTGACCTTTAAGCTCCTTGACCTAAGCCCTTCCCAATTGCACTAAACAAGTGGAAGAATTTATTCTTTTTCCACTTATATTGTTGATCCAAATCCATTCTTCAATATGCCCGATTATTCTTAAAGTTGTTTAGGGTGTCCACCTTAACAAGAGTGAGGTTAAATACACCTTCATAGCTACTCAAAAGAAGAAATTTTTTCATGGATAACCCCTCCTCGATTAAGAAGTGGAAAGAAATATACTTTTTTGTGAAGTGGATAGGTGGAGAGAGGTTCTTGTTTCCAACCAAATTGAACTTGGGGTAGACTCCCAAGATTAGACTAACTTAGTTGGAGAAGAGAAGCATGGAGATTTTGGTCGATCTAGAGCATGTTAGTGCTCTCAAAGTAATCTCAAAACAAGCATTAACCTTAGGCTTCCTCACTTCGAGTCCTCGCCAACAGTATTTTGAGGAGACCGTAGGTTATTTGTCTTCTATTTATTTATTTAGGCTTCCTCACCCTTACTTGGCTTGTTTATCTTGGGAATAGCTATGGATCAAGGTGGCAAAAGCCTTAAGCTCGTTCTTTTATTTCTCATTCTCAAATGGTCTATCTTCCTTGGCATTTTTCTCATACTCTTTATGCATGAATCACTCTTGCTCTTGCCTTTGCCCTTCATCTTGTTGTTGGGAGTGGTGAGTGAAGGGATTATGTTGTTGCTACTCTTGTTGGTCCTAAATGAACTCTTAGAGCATCAATGTTAATAACCAAACTTGCAACTAAAGATTACCAATGCATTCAATACTAGCCTAATCAAGAAGAGAAGGAAGAGAAACTCCATTAATGCTTGACGAAGCTCGCAACTATCCCCATTGTTGGTCTAAGCTAAGGGTGCATGGCAAGGAGGCATGGTGGGAATTTTTGAGAGTTTGATTATGCACACTACTAAGTGATAGGCCCCATAGTGAGTGCCAATTAATAATGCTTGAGAAGATCATCGAACATGTCAACATCCAAATTCTTTCAAGAGTGGGACTTTATCCCTTTAAATAGCCTTCAAAAATCAAGTTAACACTCAAGGAGTTAAAGTAAATATAAATAAGTCTCTAAATTCAGATGTGCTTACTTGCTAAGATCTTATTCATTATATAAGTCAAGTTTGCAATAGTTAAGTAGGATTCTTGTAAAATCCTTCCACTAAGATTTTTAAATTCCGAACAAGATATTTTAAGCATATATTGCTTCCCCAAGTAAAAGGGAATCGGTAGTTTACATGTCACATTTTAATAGATAAGACACATGACACGTGATTAATTCTCCTCAAAGGAGATACCAAAGGTGGATTTAGGATTATAAATAAGTGATAATTCTAGAGTCCCTTATATATCATTATTCAAAATTTTCAATTGAAGATATATAGCCAACTCTAAAGCTATGGAGCAACTCGTGGAATTTCCTTTGAAGCTTTACACATGGGACCTAGGAATAATTTCAATCCATACATAATTTTCTCTTAGAATGCCTTTTCTTGGCAACTTTTTTTCATAGTTCTCTCAACCCGTGGCCAATTTGTAGCTTGTTGAGAGACAGTCGATCAAAGAACTTGGTTTGATAGCTGAAACTTGTCCTTTTACATCAATTGTGCCACTAGTAATGCTTTTAACTTTTGGCTTTGGTCTACGTATATGCTCTTCTACATCAATAGTAAAACTGGGATTTAACTATTCTCTAGTATCTTTCTCGTAAATACATATATTAATATATATGTGTGTGTGTGTGTGTGTGGGCATCACTTAAAAGTCAAAACCTATCATCATATCCTCCAAATTGTCACTGAATTAAGGTATGTCACCATTTTGAATTTTATTATATATGTTTCTACTATTTTAACCATTATCTTATAAAGTTCGGCGAAAACTGGACTCATTGTCATCATCGCTCGACAAGTTTGATTTAATTAGTAAATTAAATTCAACTATCTTTTTTCTTATAATTAAATTTTTAATTTTAAAATATATTTTTTATTTATTTATAATTAAAAATACTCTTCCATCTCCATTCGAGTGTTAAAGTGTTCACCCGTGTGGATAAGATTTTGAGAGGGAGAGAAGGGGGAGAGAGTGCATCATGAATCCATGTCATATATTCACAAGGCTTGTCTGTATGTAACCACCGGTGCTATCCAACGAAGCAGCCTACAAACCTAATTTAATACTTTGCTGATGGCCATGCATTCATTAGATAAGCCTCTATATATATATATATAAATATATATAATCTACTATTTATTAATCAAGACCAAAAAAAAATAAAATATAGATAATACATCAGACTTTTATTCTTTTCATTATATTTGTTAAATTTATCTGACGACTAATAGAAAAGAAGTCATGTAACTTCTTATCTGTTATTTTTTAAATATATTTATCCCCCATTTGACTATAAACATATTTTAGATCTTACAAATAAAAAAAATAACGAATATATTTTTCAGTACATTATAAAAAATTTAACAAATAATTTGATAAAAATCTTAAAATATTTCTCAATCTTATCTTGACTATTCTATATTTTAATCTACAAAAAATTTCAATCTTATCTCACTCATTTTAACAAACGTTGTCTTAGCCAATTTGCAAGGACTCTACACTTTTTGGTAACGATTGTCTATCCCGCGTAGTTAAAATTGAACCTAACTAATTAGTTTGATTTGATT
This sequence comes from Diospyros kaki, assembly GCA_036245055.1. Classification (NCBI taxonomy): domain Eukaryota; kingdom Viridiplantae; phylum Streptophyta; class Magnoliopsida; order Ericales; family Ebenaceae; genus Diospyros; species Diospyros kaki. The sequence continues at coordinate 34,628,990 of BSEG01000007.1, forward strand.
ATATTTAAGTTTTTTTTTCTTTTAAATGATTTGATTTAGAAAATAAAAGAAAATTGTGGTTTGCTTAAAAAAATATTTTATAGATAAATTATGAGCCTTTTTTCGGTCTAAGAATTCGTGTAGAAATTTTGTGCGAAGAAGTTTCTATTCTAACTTCTCAAAAAATTGTAAGTTAATAGTAATTATTGATTAATATGGTTTTTATATCGTTCAAACTTCAAACTTCAAGCCTGTGATTTGAACCGAATCAATCCTAATTTTATGGTTTTGTTTTAGTTTAATTTACTACTTGGTGGAGTCAGTTCCCGTGTATGAATTATGGACCATCAACTAGACATGATCACATTTCATTATTTTTCCTTTGTCTCAGCATTTCCTTATGCTAAGCATTGTTGAACTTCAATATATATAAGGGCCTTTCTAGGGAAGAAGGCTCTAGGCATCCCCCCTAGAGGATCAGTGAAGCGTCACCCCCATTCCCATTATTGCCCATTCAATCTAATGTCTTGAGCTAATAAAAATGGTTCAGTTGCATGGTTTGGGACACATTCAAATAGGGACTTGTAATTCAATTTCTACTTTCTTTTAAACCTAATCAAATTGAACCCTACACATTATTTCTCCATGAAATCAAATTATAAGCAGCATTAATTGTCACCAATTAATCTTTGAATAAAATTTATAATCCAGTCAGTCTGATTCAAAACACACCTTGATTAATTCTTCTTGATCTATTTATAGCAATTCCAAGCGTGTTTGGCTGCTTCTACATACTTCAACCTCTTCTGATTTATTATTTTTTATTAATTTTATTTTCAAAATGAGTTCTTCTAATTAATTCTAAGTCTAACACTAGGAATGGGGAGTGATGATAATGAAAATGAGATTTGGGTAATTATAACAAGTATATTGTTTCTGTGCAATCAATGGAGAAGTGTGATAATGTAGTAATTATCAAGTGGCAGAGGTTTATGGTTAGGGCATTTATTCATCAATTTTGTTTAGCTCTTCTAATTCGATGCTAACTAGACTCGAACCAATATTTGTTTAACATCAAACCCGAACTAAATTATAAGAATTAATTAGTCTCGAGTCTACTCGCATATGCTATATATAAACTAAATAATTGACAAAACGACTTCGATCAACTAGGAACGGATATTTCAATGTAATAATGGCAACGAAAGTAATTAAAGAAGTAAAGGGTCCTGATAAATGGCAACAAACATAAACAAAGAATTAACTCAAGAATTAAATATATATATATATATATATATATAGCCGCAAATTGAATTGTATGCATATGAAACGACGCTTTTGCCCTTGGAAGTATTCCTTGATCAGATCAGGCCAGCGACATACATGTTCTCCATCACATCGAGGAAGACGACGACGAAGCAGAAACGAACAGTCGAATCTCCTCCAGAAAACTCCTATCCTTGGACCTCAGCTCTTTCTTTACGTACCCGGCGCTCTCCTTCTCCGAATACTCGCTGAACCCGACCTGGCCCGCCCTCAGCCAGAGCACTTCCGCGAAGCTCCTGTGAGCGTAGTAGGCCTCCGCCGCCACCCCCACTGCCGCCGCGCCTTCCTCGCCATCGGGGAGGAGCTGAACGGGGAGGCACTCGTAATGGCCTAGGGAGATGCCCTCTAGGTGGTCGAGGCGGACCAGGCCGGCGTCGGAGACGGAGTAGAGCTCGCCGCGGACCCGGTGGCTGCCCGATCCGGGGAGATTGAGGAGGAAGGGCACGCTTTGCGGGCCGCAAACAAGGGGGAGGCGGTCGACGGTGGCGTAGCGGCCGAGGAAGGCAGCGTCGTTCGAGGAGATCAGGTCCTGCATTAGGCCGTGGTTGGCAAAGCCCTGCTTCAGCGTTCCGTACGTGAAGATTAGGGTTTGCTTCTGCTTGGCTTCGTCCCTCTCCGCCGTATTTGTGAATTGTGAATCGGAATCAATATCTAGTGAGAGATTCAGAGAGAAGAAATAGGAAGGGGAGATAACTAATTGATCTAAATTGTTCTTGGGCTTCCAATTGGGCTGGCAAAGGACCGAATTCTCAGATTGGCTTGTATGGGTTATAGGCCCATTCAGCCCATTGTAGCCCCTCCTTGATTATTGACATTGTACATCGTTATCGCCATCATAGATAGGACGTTTTATTTTCTTGTGAGATCAACAGAAGAGGAAAAGAAACCATAAAATTTGAGCATCCATTATTTCTGGGAGAAGATTTTTCTATAATCTTACTCTCTGTCATGCCTTCGGATATCCCAAGCCATGACACGTGGCAAATTATAACCAAACTAGGCCTCTTTTAAGCACCTTTTCTAATGGTATTTTTGGTAAGTTTATTGTTAAAATTATTTTCTTCTTATTGTCGGCCAATATATATATATATATGCATACATACATACATACATAACAATATTAAAAATGCTTCCAAATAATTTAACAAAATACTAAGCCCGCCCCAATAACCCAAGGAAAAGCTACTCCGCCCATTTTTAAATAGAGGAGCACAAAGAGAATTTTGCTAGTGAGAGAAGTTTTTGGTATGTTTATTTGTGGAGAATTTTTTATTTTTTATTTAATTTATTTTTTACTTTTGTTTTTATGTTTCTATTTTTATAAAAATTAGAGAAAAATAAAAAATGTATTTATTTCTATTAAATATGAAACTAGTTTTAGACTTTAAAAAATAAAAAAAGAATGTGTGTTCAAAATTGTGTAGAAGAAGAGATATAGTGATGGATGATAGGGGGAGAGTTGAGTAGTCAGGGTTGCTTGATAAAAAAAAGTTGTTGTAGTGATAGTAACAGAGCAATGGTGTTAGTCAAGGGATAAGGATGATAAGATGAAAAGATGAAGAGACTATTATTGTTTGTCGTCGTAATAATATGAATAAGAACGACAAAAAAAAAGTCGGTTGTGCTTGCTGTCACAATGGCAAAGAGTGCATGGCAAAGAGGAGAGAAAAGTGTGTTGAATGGTTGGTTGGGTAGGTGGATGCGAATGAAGTACTAGAAATAAGAGAAACAAAATATATATATATTGTTGACATAATTTAAAGTATGATCAAATTTAAAAAGTCTATTTTTCTTAAAAAAATATTTTTAAGATGGTTTTATTATCTAATTTATGAAAAATAATAATTTTAAACACAATTTTCAATTTTTTTTATCTTTATAGGGATATTTTTAAAAAAAAAACTACTCTAATTTTTTACAATTAAACTGACCTTTAAATTTTTATTACCTTGAAAAAGTTAGAAATGAAGGATGGAAGGTTTTTTAAGGGTGTGCATTCGCAGTTTAAAAAAATATATATTTTTAGAATAAGCTACATTTTAGGGATTGTCTATTTTTTAGATTATAATTAATATATTATGTATTTAAAATTATTCAAATTATAACTTAATAATTTGAGCAATTTAATTAGTTTGAGATGGCAACTAATAGGGTTAAAAAAAATAACAATAACAATGATGGCTTTCCTTTATATTTGTGTTTAAAATAAAAACTAAAAAAAAAAAAAAGTTGTCAATTAAGATCGTCACATACCTACATGGGAGGGTAAGAAGCCTACTATGCTTTCGCTCAAATTGATATTCCATCATATCTAGAAGGAAAAAAGACAATGACGGCTTCTAGAAAAAAGAAATTGAATTTGCATTTGGGTATACGATTTTTAAATTAGAAGAATAACATTAATAAAGAGGAATCGAAAAAAGATCTGCTAATTAAGGCAGGTACTATCCCATCATCACGAAAAGAGTTTTGACTAAGACAATTACCTTCAACGTTGGGAAAGGGGAAGAAGAGAGAGAAAGAGGGAAGATTCGAGAGTCTTTTTGTTATATTAATTTTTTTAATATATTTAAAAAAAAGTATAATTATAGTTGTAAAGTTAATGAAATTCTATTTTATATTTCAAATATTAGTGGTATTTTTATTTTTTTAATATGGGTGTTAAATGTAATTTAGTTTTTTATATTTTAAATTATTCAATTTGTTTAGGTGTAAATCTAAACTGGATTTGAACTTAAACTCTAATGTTTGAAATCAATATTTTTAAATTTTAAATTTTAAATTAATTTTAAATTAGGAGATGATTTCATCCTAAAGCACATTTAGAGTTTGTTTGATTACACACATTTATTATAAAAAAATATATAATTATTACAATATTTTTTATGGAAGTAATCAATTTTTTTAATTTTTTATAAAAAAATATGTATGATACAAGTATTTAAATTTTTTTTTCATAGAATTCATTTTTTAAGAGAGAGGTGATTTTTATATTCTTAACAACTACTTCTTAAAATTAAATTATAAATAATACAATCAAATACACTCTTAATTCGAGTGACATGGATATGAATTTGAACAACAAGCATATATATTAACGGGAAACTTCTCAGAAGATATAAATTATAATTGAGGCAACTTCGTTTCATCCGTTGCCAGTTTGCTACCCGATACATGTATGGGTTTTGCCAAGGGTAATGTTTGTAAAGGTGAATTTTTTTTAGAATTTAAAATATTTGTATGGTGAAAATAAAATATATTAAAAATATATCAAATATATATTAACAATTATCCTAGAAACATTTTTTTAAAAAAAGCCTAATACGTAGATTCACTCAAGATCATCCTTAAAAATTTGTCCGGTACCGAAGTGATGCTGAAAACAAACACAAACGTTTCATCTTCTTCATGTCCTTCGAAACACACACCAACGTCAACGGCGGGGAAGGAAGGAATGAAGGAAGGAAGGAAGGAAGCGTGTGCGTATGTCTGTCGCTATCTGTGTTGTTTGTACGCATGCCAATAGAGGAGTGGGAAAAAGCTGCGATGGAAGTGCGTGCATGGGCCGACTGTTGACATGCGACCAATCGCAACATGACAAGTTCGCGTGCATGGGCCGACTGTTGACATGAGATTATTATTTTTATACGATTTTTCATTCCTTATACTCTTAATTTTGACAAAAAAGATAAATTATAAGTAGAGATTTTGTGTCACTGCATAAAATAACGAATCAAACTTACAATCTATTAATATAAATTCTAACTTATTATGATTTAATGACAATCTTACCCCTTTTTCTTACATCGTGTTGCAGGGACAAAACTAGGCAGATAGTCCGAGGATGTGCGGCATGTGCCCCTCCCCGACGACGGTCCCATTTAGTCTTTTAAGTAATGACGATCAAAAGTTTGTGGTAGGGGATACTTATATTTGAATTCAATAAATAAAAATCAAAATACGTTGATCGAAGTCCAAAACCTGGAGAAAGTCACATTGATAAGCTCCCTTCTAACTCCAGAATTGATTTTTGCCTTTTGAATTATTTATTTATACTACCCGATAGCGTACAAGAAAACACTATTTCTCATAATCCACATGGTTTTGTGCTTTTGTTTGTGTTTTTTTTTCTTTTTTTTTACTATAAAAAATATAAGTAAGTAAATATGTGGATCTCATATGTTTGTTACTCATTACCTACCTTTCTCCCACTTCAATTACAAATTCTATCATATTTCTCTCTTTTAGGAATGTAGAGTGCAATTTAAATAAAATTAATTTTGATATTTTTAAATGATTATTTATATTTTATTATTTAGTTTATTGCCCAAAATTTGTTAATATAAATTTAGCCACCTACCAAAAGTTTTTGGTTCCGCCCCTGCTTACCCACATGCTATCGGCACACCAACTACATCATGATTTTGAGTGCCCTGAATGGTGGTGAGCTCTTGGAGCCCTCCGCCTTCATGTTGTTGCATCACCCTCGAACGCGATGGGTTCCACTTCCAGCCCTCAGCTGGCGATCTCCTTTTTTATTGTTTGTTTTATTTAATTTATCTTAACTAGCACTTAATTAAGATGTTTGTGATATACATGATCTCTAATTAAAATATGACGATAGTTTACGCCCTCCAATCAATTCCAAAGTGCCACGTGGCCAAAATAGAGTTGCAAGACCGAATTAAGCAAACTTGCAATTTGCGTTTCATTTTAAGGAAGATTAAGTATAAAACTAGAAGAAAAAGACAAGCAAAAAATGCATTTAGATAATGTTTGTTAAAATGAGTAAGATAAAATTGTATTAAGATAAGGTTTGAATATTTTCTAAATCAAGATAAGAAAATGGTTAAGATAAGTCTAGGAATTTTTTTAAAATTTTTATTAAACTGTTTGTTAAATTTTTTAAAATGCATTGGAAGACATATGCATAATTTTTTTCTTATCTATAAGGTCTAAAATATACTTATTTAGAAGGAAAAAGAGAAAAGTATATCTGAAAAATATCAGATAAAAAGTCATATGATTTCTTTTTTAAAGATCACCAAATAAGTTTAATAAATACATTGGAAATGATAAAAATTAGGAATACTTTTCATATATTATCTTTTTTTATCTATATATTGATTTACAAACACTACCTTAAAAGAAATGACGAGAAGGAAATTTCTTAAGGCTGCTCTAGAGCCATCATCTCGATATAATCCTTCTCTGGGTTTTCAATAGGAGGTTTAGCCTGTCCGCTCCTCGACCTCTGTTAAACTTGCCATCAATGAATAGCTTTGGCAGCCTTATCAGCCGATAGTAGCTTGATGAGATCTTGCCTAGGGAAAACTCCAACTAACTCATCTCAAAAATGGTCTAATAGTAGCTTAAGGTTGCATTAGCTCGATTCTTAGGATATTTTCGAGGATCTTAGACCTCGAAAAGCTCGATGGGATTGCTAAGCTGGACCGTCGGATAATGCAGTGACAGTTGGCAAGGCGACGAGGCAAGGTGAGGCGAGGCGATGGCAGCGAGGCGACAGGAATGCTAGACGAAGGCAACAGTGGTTGGCAGTCGGCGATCGCATCGTGACCATGGGAAAGGAGAGAGGTGAAGGCAGTGGCATCCTTTGCAAATTTGTATTTTGGGGTGGTGCATTTTGGTCTTTTTGACCATATTCAGTAAGCCCCTCGCCCAATGTAGGACGACTCTTCAATTATAGAAAACACTACTTTGCCCGAAGGGCTTACCGACAAGCTTAATGAATGGGGGCAAAACGACCAAAATGCCTATGCCACTGTCTTCGTCTCTCTTCTCTCTCCCTTTCCATGGCCACAATAACACCATTGACCACCAATTGCTGCTACCTTCGCCTCATCGTCTTGTTGCCATCGCCTCGTCACGCCTCACCTCGTCGTCTTACCGACTATCGGAGGATGCAGTGACAATCGACGAGGTGATGGCAGCGAGAAAACAAGGCAATGGTAGCAAGGCGACGAGGTGAAGGCAGTAGCGACCAACGGTCACATCGTGACCATGGGAAGGGAGAAAAGAGAAAGGCGAAGGCAGTGGCATCCCTTGCAAATTTATATTTTGGGAGAGGGCATTTTGATCTTTTTGACCATATTCAATAAGCCCCTCAAGTAATGTAGGACAGCACTTCAATTATGGAAAGCACTACTTTGCTCGAGGGGCTTACCGAATGGGGGCAAAAAGACCAAAATACCCATGTCACTGCCTTCACCTCTCTCCTCTCTCCCTTCCCATGGCCGCAATGCCACCGCTGATCGCTGTTGCCTTCACTTCGTCGCCTCGTCGCACCTTACCTCATCTCTTCACAGACCATCGGAGGATGCAGCGACAGTCAGTGAGGCGAGGCAGCGAGGCGATGGTAGAAGCGGTCGGTGGTCACATTGCTGCCATGGAAAGGGAGAGAGGAAGGAGGCGAAAGCAATGACATCCCTTGCAATGTAGGATGACCCTTCAATTATTGAGAATAGGGGGAACTACTACTCCAAACTCTCTACTCTAATCCTCAGTTAACCCGAGCTCTTGATCCATTGTAGCAATAGCTTCATGGGGAGCTTTCAGCTGGTATTTGAGCTTAAAGACCTAGTTCCCTACTAATCGAGCCTTCATTAACTCGACCTCATTTCCTTCCAAAGCCTTGGACTTTAGAAAAAGTTCATTACCTAAGCTTAGGACCTTCTGGAAGGCCAAGGAAAAACTTTCTTTGAAGGTTGATAGCATGGCGATGTTTTGTAAGAAGAAAAGAATAACGTAAGAAAACCTTCAGGAAACACTACAAAAAAGCAAGATTCACTTTTAAACTACACTTAGCCCAAGTGTTTGCCTATTGAAGTCTCCAGGGTCTCCATGGTAAGCTCAACCACTACTCATTGGTCTGTAAGAATAAGAAGAGGCCCTAAAGGAGTTCTTGGGTGATCGCCACATTCTAGCAGGAGTCTTTCTCCTAAACATCATACTTGAAATCCTGGACACAACCCATGTTCACCAAAGATATGGGAGGATGAGACGCCTCAGAGGTTATCTCCACTAGATGTTTAGGAATGGCCACCTAGTTGTTTGTGTGACGAGCCTTGCTCAAGGGGGTTGAGACACGCCTCTGGACATGGTCCTTCAAGGAAGAGGCATTGGCTCTCTTCTTCTTGTTCAACAGAGCCTATGATGCATAGAAGCGAGGGCACTACTTTAGTGTTTTTAAAATATTTTTGTTTTCGAGAAGCCAAAATAAACATTTTTAGACTATTTTTATAATTTTAAAAATATTTTGAGACTATTTCGTAATATTTTTCATCCGCAAAGAGGTTAAAATTCCGTTTTTAAGTCAAAATTTTTAATTTTTTTCAAATTTGTTTAAATGCATTATGAAATTTATATTTATTTTTAGATTGAATAACTATTTTTTATAATTTTTTATATTAAAAATTATATTTTCAAAAATATCTATATTTTTTTATTTACGCATTTTGTTTTCTACTTTTTTAAAAAGTAGTATTTCTCTGTTTTTGTTTTACATCATTCCCATCACTGATGAGCTCGTTGTCTACTACTCTTAGCATTCTCAATTATTACTTGAGAGGCATTCGTTGAAACAAAAAAGAAAGCAGTTTGATTAAACAATCAAATAAACAAGCAGGAAAAGATCTAAATGCAAAATGCCTTAGAGATGAACAAAAAAATGGATGAAAAACTTAGGGAGGGACTTGGTTCGATATCAATATGGGAGAAATGAGGCTAACTAATTATAAAGCTCAATCAGAAATGAGTTTTATAGCACTAATATGTTCAGGCTAAGGAGAACTTGTAAGCTTAACTTTTTAGTCTTGGAAAGTCAAACTTTTAAGGTAATGGCGCGCTCGATTTGTTTTCCATCGAGTAAGGATAGGGAGAGGAAGAAAAACCTTTCTTTCCACCTCTTAATGGAAGAAGGATTATCAACTATAAACTGTGACCATAAAGGTGTATAATGCCTCGAGTTCAAAGGTTGCTAATCAAAACATTTTTAAGAAAAACCAAGCATGGGGAAGCATGGAATTAGCACAACAGTAGAAGTGAAAGGACGCCAAATTCCTCCACCCGTATGGGAGCGCACCTGGGAAGGGCTTAAATCAAGAAATTTGAAAATGGTGTAAATAAGATGGGGGAGGGGGAGACAAAGACTTGCTTCTAGGGCTTGCTCATACACTATTTAATTGTTCGATGGCGCACGATGGGCAAAATGGTTACTAGGCACTATATATTCATCATGAGGAAAAGGAGCTTATGAACAAGGATCTCAATGTCCTCATTATCAAGCACGGAGAAATCCCTTGGAAAGTCTTTGAGGAAAACTCTCAGATTTCACGCCCTCGGGCTCCATTGGTATAGGCTCGGTCAACTGAGAAGCGGCCTTAGCATTCTCGACCAACCTTACCCGTGACCTTGGGATGGGCCTTACTTGACTAGAATCCGAGCTACTACTGGTACTCGGATCTAATACATACACATTAAAGGACCTATTTTGATAATAACTAGTCAAAAAGTAAAAGTGAAGTGAGCTAGCAAAAAACAAGGAACAATTGAGTGAAATGAAATTGCAAATTAAAATGGAGAAATGAAATTGGAATAGGGTGAGACCATTTATAAGACTCAAGGAGAAGAGTAAACAGTCGCAATGCCTCTTCCCTTTCCTCTCGGTAGAATGATGTGGCAGAATGTGGAGCATCTATTAAAATGTCTAAGCAAGAAAAAAAGAAGAAAAGGGACATTAAGAGATAGAAGATGAAAGGTCGAACCATAAATAACTCTTACACAGGAGCAAACTCAACTATAGGAGTGAGGAGCAAATGATGAGGGTTAAATAGTCAACCCTCCAACCAATTCCAAGGTGCCACATGGCCCAATCCAAGCCAGGAACATGGACCAATAATTAAGTAGAGGACACATTACTTGAATCTGAAAAGGAGGTCTTGATTGCCACCTGGAGTACTTCTCGACCCAGCATGTGACAAATTCAAAACCTTTGACGATTAATGAGCATGGTTCAACAAGTATGGCTCGAGCCCCTGAGCCTATGTTCGGATCATGTTTAGTTATGTTGGGACGCTCAGTAGAAATTACACTCGGGATCATTTTCATGTAAATTATAAAAATTTAATTTTTTGACCATAGGTATACATTAACTCTTTTTCTTATTTTTTATTATACTCATTTTCTTATCACTGAATACTAACTTAAACATCAGAATACATATCCAAAGAAAGTAGCCTTCGACTTGAAAGAAATTGTTAAGTATTACTTTGGGCCCTCGTTCTATAACAACACCAAAATATAAAAAAACACCATAAATATTTTTAATTATAAAAATTTTGTTTATAAATAATCTAAACCACAAAAAATTTGAGACAATTTGCCCTTAATTCTAACAGAAATTAAAACAGCTATGAACATATTCATATTGAATTTGTCCCGTTCAATCATTTGTATCCCCAACTTGAAGAGAGATGTATTGTATCTCTCAAATTTTAATTTGAATGAACATTTTTTAGTTAAATTAAAACTTAAAGAGTACAATAAATCTCTTTTTAAATTCAAGAACACAAATAATTAAACGAAATAAATTCAGAAACATAATATATTCAAGAACACAAATAATTAAACGGAATAAATTCAGAAACATAATATATTGAAACTTGAGGGGCTCAATAAATCCCCTTCAAATTGAGGAGCACAAATTATTAAAGGGGGCATGGATATCTTTTTAGCCCATTAAAACTCACTATCCTTGTGAGAATGGCAGATATATGACAAGATTGAAAAGAAAGGATTGGATGATCGATGGCTCCTCCATGCATGATTTCTCGACTTTATCCAGATATTCATCTCATGGCCCTCTCAGAAGGGCCCATCTGTATTATCTCACAGTGAGTGATCTCTGGATCAACTGACTGTTAGACTTCTTGTCACAATGATAATTCTGTCCAATATGAATCCGAAGGTTGTCACAGCTTGTATGACTGTTTTCAGAAGCTACTGTCAAAATGGCTTGCTGTGGCTCTGCCAATCTTCTTTCTGCTTTTTTGGTTCGAGCCACAGCCACCCACCTGCAGCTCAACCACTCGACTCACTATATCATCAATCGTCATTCATACATACATACATATTTATATGGGACTCACCAGTCGTCAGTGACTCCAAATGCGCCAACAGTCACCACCCACCCCCCTAACCCCACCGTTTTTATATTTATATCCAATTAAGAGTTCAATTTTATACCAATCTAAATTCTCCTTTTAATTCATTCATCTTTTCCTTGATTAAAAAACTTCATGGGGCCATGCAGTAGTTTAATTAATTTAGTAGTTAAAAGTATTAGAAAAAAAAAAAGTTTCCCACCTAGTTAGTTGTTTTCTTTTCTTTTCTTTTTTTTATTTCCCATGTAACAAAAAGAATGTGTTTTAAAAAATGTCTCGTATTTTTAGTTTTTTTTATGTAAATATTTTCACTTTGTCCATTGGGATCTAATTAGTTATCACAAAAAAAATCTCAAATTTAAGAAAAAAGAGATTAATAATAGACATTAATTATTTAAAGATATTCTAGAATTCATATACCAGTTAAACAACAATAAAAAGTCATAAATTGACCTTCCTTAATATAACCTAATTGGTGAGTAAGGGACGGGACGGCACTTGCTCATCTTACAAATAAATGTTTTTTTTTAACATTCAAAATTATCCTTTCAAGTGATCATTTTTGTCTTACTAAAATGAAAAGCAAGGACATATGGGTCAAGGTAGAGGTGATGGAAGTACAAAATTTTATCTTCATGTTGCCCTTTTAGATTTGTGCCCTTTTAGATTTGGAAAAGATTAGATGCTGAGGCTTTCTTTTTTCTTCTTTTGATTTGATAACATTACGTTGTAACAATTAAGTATTGTGAGTTGTGTAATGCCACAAGCAATCAGGAACTTGCTCTCTCTTTTTTTTCTTTTTTTCTTTTTTTGTAACATCAGAAACTTGCTCTAAATAGTCAAATTAAGGACAAAACTCGGATCGAGCATATGCAGAAATAATTTTTTTATAGTGTTTTAAAACCGTTCATAATATTTTATACGAGTTCAAGAATGAAGAGATTTTATAAAGATTTGGGATTGTGACATAAGTATGTACGATTAGAACAACAATTACAACAACTGTTCAGAGTTGTCTCCTTACCGTGGAACTATTTGAAAGCAGTTTCTCATAAGCAATTATAAAAATTTACCTTGAGTTGTAGCCCTGAAACGAGGACCAGCTCATCAAAGCAAAGAACATTTTTAAATACCATGACAAGGTGCGAAGACAGTAAAGCACTTTACACTTTGAAGATTCTTAAAGAAACCAATTAGAAACCTAATTAGCAAGATTATATTATAGCTTTAGCGCCACATGATCAGTCGAATCAAAGAATCTAGAGTTTTTTATTTTAATATATATTTAATATACAAGCAGAAAATTAATTTATACAAATTAAAAAATATCGCCATTTACTGATTTCGTCACTATTGTACTATTTTGCTGACACTACTACTTGTTTTAAAAACTTCATAAAAATATCGTTTTCTTGAATATAATACACAAGTCGCGAATCCAGAAATCTTTACCGATCGATGCACATTTATTAGCAAGTTCATCCCCTAGCTCTTAACACGAAGTTTAATTCATGTGCAGTTATTCGAAGGATTTGCATTAAAAACTGCTGCTGTTTGTGTGGATCCTAGGATTCGTAGATGCTTAATTAATTGCAGGATTTGCTAAAATCCCTCCCACATGGTTAATTAAAAAGTCGGCCATAATTTTCTGGAGAATCCGATGAAATGATGAGACTTGTATAGGAGTTGGAAATTAATAATGGGAGGAGCCAGTTTGGAATTTTCTCGCTTTGATGCAAGAAAGTAGGAAAGAAAATCGTGCGAGTTTTGGCAACTAATTAAATGGAAGAATGGGATTGGAAAGGGTACACGTTCATTGCCTCCATTTATTGAAATCTTTGCTCCAGTATGCTTGGACTTTTCACTTGGGACATTTCCAATCAATTAGTCGACTGCTTTGACTAATTTGCACTACCTCACCAAGCAGAGGCACTAAATATATGTATATATATATATATTAAGCGTGACAGCTTATGCGAAGGCAACATGGTTTTCCAATCTGTGATTATGGCGAATTTGATTAATAATTCTGGATAATGTTGGACGGTTATAGGAATAAAATTGTTTGTGATACAGCATAATAGGACTCAGAATCTAAAAAGTGGAGGAGTATGGTTCATTTCCATAGAATGCCATATAAATCTATCTATAATTCTGGACTATTACGTTTCCTTTTCTGTCTCCACTGTCCACATTTAATTTCATAATATTTTCATTCAAATGAAGAATGAAGAAAGTCGCGATTGTGATTGAGCTGGTTTAATTTATTAGGAAACCATGTTTCCATTTTAATAATAATAATAATATGGTAGCTAATTGGTCCCTATCCACGGTTTAATTGTCACAATTCATCTAAATAGTAAAAGTGGCCACATTCCCAACCATCCTGACCAGTTGCGGGATTAGACCACCGCGTTCTAATTAATGTAACTGACCCCAACGCCAATTTAATTTCAATCATTTCATTTGGGACAACTAATCTAACGACCGCCATATCATTGATCGGACAATTTGCTCCGATATCAAATCAATCATAACCTAATAATTATATTGCACGCAAATCAAAATCTCATACGAAGATAGATATTGGACAGCAAGAAAATCTATGGAACAGGAAGAAAATTTACAGTTCGGAGGGAATGGACGAAGAACATGAGAAATGTCACCTGTCACCCGTGGCTGTCAAACTTATATGATTGATCTCGAATGACGGGCCGCTGTTATTGTTTGAAAGTTTAGAAAGAAAAATTATTAACCTCTATACAAAGGAGATCGTTCTCGAACGACTCTGGGAGTTGTCCAGTGCCTGAAAGCTTTGATGGGGCTGGGGAAGTACCAGCCCCTGCTTTTTCCCGGCGATGCTCTGACGTCTCCGTTGATTCGGTTTGACGCCGCCGGCACGCTCACAGATCTTGATCTCATCATCATCCGTTGCACGTAATATTCCGGCCTCTTCGACTCTTCGTCTTCTTCTTCGGCGCCTTTCTTGTTCTTGCGCGTCCTGAACACCGACCAGAACGACGATCTGGACCGAGTTCCCGGAGCCGGAGTTTTGCTGCCGCCGTAATCTCTGACTGATCCTAACCGAGAGCGGAGGAAGGGGAGTCCGACGGATCGGGAGCGGTGGAAGGAAGGTTCGCTGTCGATGAGGTTTGAAACGCGGCCGATGGAGCCGACGCCGGCGGCCCTGGAGGACTCCCGGACACTACGGGAGGAAAAGAGAGAGAAGGAAGAGGAAGAAGAGGAGTTAGACGACGTAGTGGCGGAGGTGGGGCAGCACGCACAGGGGCGCACGTTAGCGCAGTCGGGGCAGAGGGTGTTGAGTCGGTCACGAAGGCAGGTTGGGCAAATTCCGGTCTTCCTCCGCTTGGAAGGGTGTTGTGGACATTTCCACACCTCCTCTTCGTCTGCGTAAAACGCCATTGCCGCTAACACAGAGCTCTTTCTCAATATTCAGGTACTGTTCGAACTCTTCTTTCTCTTGTTCTTCTTCTTCGTCTTCTCTCTCTCTCTCTCTCTCTCTGCTCCGGATATTTGATTGGATACTCGTATCTGCGGCTGCTGTTGGGTTGCTTTAAAAAGGGCCAGGTGGAGAGGAGGACGACAAGTTAACCATGGTTAACAAATTCGGGTTAAGACGGATGGCGTTTTCGGATGTTGGGTTGGTGAATGATGGATCAAACGTCGTCGTCCTTGCTCAAGTCACCCTGACTGAGAGGTCAACTCACTCGATTACTCGGACTCGGACTCGGACTCGTCGCTTTTATTCATCATAAACTTAACCTCGCCAGAATATTTAATTTGGTTTAAAAGGTTATAGTTGAATTTATTTATTTATATTACCTTATAATAATAGCACTTCACTCTTAATACAATTGTTACACATTATTAATTCCAATGTTTTTGTTAAATTAAGTGTATACTTTATTAGCGACAATGAATGATAGCCTTATACTAGATTTTTTTAGAAATCATACAAATTAAATGAGAAGATTGACACAAATTCTTTGTGGATAAGTCTATTTTACTATTTTGTTGGTATTATTAATTATATATCTTTTTAAAGTTTTAATTATTTTTCTGTGGCATTGATGAGGATTCAGAGTCACTTTTCGTGTCCATCACAATAATTTTCTCATAATTTCTAACATTTTTATTATTTTTTTATCACAATTCTGCTTTATATATTGCAGTATTATTTGTCCCTAGTATCTCAATTTAGTTGATCGTGACATTTCTCACAATTATAATTTAATTAATTCTGAGACACATCACCCCGTACATATAAATAAAAAATACAGTAAAACACAGATATGTTTCTTTTTACTTGAATTTAGTTATGATATCTCGGCCCAATCTGCGGGTAAAATAAAACTTGAATTTATGATAGATAGATAGATGGATAGATAGATAGATAGATAGATTGAGGGGATTGGAAGGGGGACGGAAATTGTGTGGTGTGAAAGATGGAATTTCTGTGAAGCTGTGCCAAGGGAGGGGCCGGCCATTTGGAATTGAAGTGTGGTTTCATTTAATCTCCAAATCGCGGAAAATATTGCATGTTTATTGACCACAAAATTTGTTGACTTTGACGGGATCCACCGCGCGCAAAATCATACTACGTAATATTGTGATTGGGGGGAATTTTATTTTATGAAAAATATAGAGATATAAGTGCCAATGTGAAGTGAATACTGGTAGCTTTTTGACTTGAACAAACCTACCTTAGTTTGACAAATCGCAGATATGAGAGTGAGTCGAATCAGTGGGTTGCTGTCTGTTATTAATGTTCACGGATGGGCGGGCAAACCTGACCCAGTCCAATTTGTATCATCTCTCTTCTAGATGAACCCCGTAAAATATAAGTCAAATTAATTCACCGCTTTTATTTTTCTTTTTCCAAGTCAAACATTTAGCAATTAAAACGATACTAAACTTCTTTTTTTTTTTTGTAAGTTATACTAAACTTTTATGTTGGAGACCATAGATCTTAATTTCATAAATTTTTAATTGCAAACATGTTTGCGACCGCTTCAAACTATTATTGGGGCAGTGAAGTTGACATAAGTTCTCTTCTCTTGATATTTCAAGATTAATTGGGATTTGTTTTATCTTTATTTATTAAATAGTTTTTTAATAAAATTTTAAAATTATCTATTTGCATTTTTCTCCGTTTAGGAATGTCCCAATGGGAGTCTCCAAGAGACCTTGCCAAGTCACCCGAAACTTCCTTTCGTTGGGAATTTGCCAAGAGGGTCTCTAGAGCCATTTGTGGGTCTCTCCTTTGTTTTGTCCCATATGTCTTGTCTTTAACTTTTGGACTTGTCTTTTATGGACTTTATGGTTGGGATGATGCATATTAATTGAGTTGATCCTTTTGCCCCAAGTTTTTTTTTCTTAGGGTTTCCCTCTAGGATTTTCTTAGGATCTCCCTTTGGGTCTCTCATTAAGTCTATTTAACTAGAGCTTGGCCCATATACACTTCAATTACTCCTCCACTATTTACTTCGGGTTTCTTTGAAGGAATAGTAGCTTTTGTTGTCACCAACTTGCTGGATAACTGTGTATATCCACAAGGTTCCTTATTTTCTATAACTCATTGGCTCAATAGTTATTCTAACCCTTGTATGTTTGGGTAGTTGTTCGCATTTGTTCTTTAGACTGAGACTGAAGCAATCCTAAGTCATTGAGTTCAAGATTTTTCATGCTTAACCCTACAATCCTTGTTATTGCATGCATTCTCATGAGCCTTTTAGTTTGTTTCTTAACAGTTTCTGTCTTCGAACCGTGTACATCACAATGAGTCTTTTAGCTCATTACATGTCTTAACAACCTTTGTCCTCTTAGATGGTGATCAGTCCTAGATTATTTGTAAGCTTTTTGCATTTTTTATTCTAAATCATTCTTATGCATTTTGCATTTTTTATTCTAGATCTATCTTAAATCATTCTCACTTTTTTTGCGTTTTTTATCCTAGATCATTCTCACATATTTTGCGCTTCTAATGCTAGGTTTATCCTAGTTCATTTTTATACATTTATCGCTTTTGATTCTGGTTTATCCTATATTATTTTCATGCTTTTGTGTTTCAATTTTTAGACATTTTTCACGCATTTTATGCTTTTGATTCTAGGGTTTCCTCTATCATTCTCATGCATTTTTGCGTTTCTAATTCTAGGTCCTCGATGATGATGGATTCGAGATCATTCTCAAGATTTTGCATTTTAATTTTTAATACATTCTCATGCTTTTGCATTTCTAATACTAGGTTTTTGCTGGATGATAGATCGTAGATCATTCTCGTGCTTTTATGTTTCGATTTGTAATCTGCTCTTGCACTTTTTTACTTCTAATGCTAGGTTTTTGTTAAATGATCGATAAACCATAGATCATTCTCATGTTTTCGTATTTTGGTTTTTAATCTGTTATCACACATTTGCACTTCTGATTCTAGGTTTGTTCATCCATCCTCTATTCTTCTTGACAAAACCTAGGTCGTTCTTGCATGTTTTTTGCTTCCTATGCCAAATTTGCTTGTTCACCAAGATTTTGGTCTTTTTTTCATGCATTTATCGTCCTGAATAATAAAATACACAAAAAAGACATTGCAATAGAGTAAAAGTTATCATATATTGAAAGATAAATATAACTTGCTAGTATTTCAATTTTTTGCCTTGCAATACTTCCCTATAGCATTTGCAAAGAACAAGAGTTTCTATGATTTCATTCATGGAATTTTGCCCAAAGTGAATTGGTTTTTTAAAGGCCTAGACAGTTGAGTGGTTAATTGTGCTCCCTAACCCTTATCGGTCAAGGTATTCTTTCTACATATAGTCTCACTATCCCTAGGGTAATTTATTTGGGCCTCAGTGTCCCCAAATCTTCTCAGTTTCCCTTCTAATCAAAGCCTCTATTTGTTCATCAATTCATGGCATTTGTTAGTGGCATGACCATAGATATCATGAAATTGGCAAAAAGTATTCATTTTTCTCTTCAGAGTCTTGTCAGTCTTCTTGAATAATTTAGTAAGGCCCAATCTTTTTGTAGTTGTCAAAATAGTGGAACGTGACTTTGTAAGTAGGGCATAGTTCCTAAATTCAAGCATGGAAAAACTATTAGAGTTTTTGGCTTTCTTCTTCCTCTAGCTTATCTCTTCATCAGAGTCTCTTTCTTATTATTTTTATCTCTTTCTTCATTTCCTCTAACTATTCTCATCATCTCAACTTGCAAAATATACTGGCCGAATAGACTAATATATCTTGAATTTTGGGCTAATTCTCAATTTTATCTAGTGTTGACCTTTATTTTAATTTGGTCATCAAACTTTCACAGTTGTTTCAATTTTATCCTCGATTTGTCAAGCGTGTGCTTTACCTTACGTGGCGGCTAATGTGACCTGTTGATGTGCCTAATAATGGACACATCAGCAAAACACCTGATTTGACCCGACCCGTCCTGCCCTGACCCACTCGCTAAAAACCCTTTATGAGTTGCCCTAAGATTGTTGTCAGCGACGGTGGCTTCCGACCACTGTCGTTGGAGGCCGCCAAGCCAAGGCCATCTTATTGTTTGGGGTTAGGGTTCATTGTGAAGAAAAAGAAGATGATGATGATGATGATGATGAAGAAGTTGATGCAGAAGAAGCAAAAGAAGAAAATGACGCAAAAGAAGAAGACGACGTAGAAGAAACAGAAGAAGAAGCAAGATCGAATCAAGGGAAAGTAAAGGGGATTCGAAGCCAACAACCAAGATACCATCAATCTTGGCCATTGCACAACCCCACACAAAATTGAAATCAATGGAATGGCGATGCAGGGCTATGTTCTTACCTGCGTTTTCGGCCACCACCCACAGCACTAAGAAGAAGTCGAGCAATAGAGAGAGAGATATTATGAGAGAGGGGGGAAAGAAAGAGAGAGAGTTGATTGCTGAATAAATCTTGCAAGAGAGGAAGACGTTGCTACCATGGAAGGAAATGTGCGAGATTGTCGATTCATGAATGGGGGATGAGAAAGGGGAAGCTTGATCCATGCCTCTAAGGAAGGAATGGCGGTTGTTATAGAGAAAAAGAAAGGAACTTAGAGCCCTAAGGCTGCCTTTGCACATGGGCTTGACTCTTCTTAGCCCTGTCGATACCCTCATATGCTACAAAGTTCATAATACAAGTTCCATGTAGCTCTTGCTCAAGCAACATTCGGTCCTAATCTTCGTGTGGAATAGTTGCTTCGAGCATATCAAAAACTCCAAAGAATTCCTTTTTTCGGGATGACTCTTTGTCTTTGCTACATCAGGTTTGGCCGGAGGCCAAAAACGAAACTCTAGTTTCAGTTCCGACATCTGTTTTGGCAACAGCAATAGCTCACAAAAGGGTTAGAACCCTAGCTAAAGGATGAAGATAATGGGTTCTAAGAGAATGGATTAAGGCAGGATGAGTCAAGTGGGGTGTTTTACTGATGTGTTTATTATTGGCCACATCAGCCACCACATAAGTTGGGGAACACGTTTGACCAATCGAGGATAAAAATGAAACAAATGTGAAATTTTGATAACTAAATTGAAACAAATGTCAAAACTGAATAAAATTGAAAATTTACCCAAAGTTCAAGATATATTAGTATATTTGACAAAATATACTTGTTGGCTCTAACAGACAAGACTACTAAAGATCCAAGCTACTCTAAAGTGAAGGATTCTTATAGTGGTATCAATTTCGTCCCATGGAGCATTACGCCTACTACCATGCCCACTTGCAAGTTTTGTATTTTCAATATTGTGTTCCTAAAATGATCAATGTATCGTCTAAGAGTTTTTTTGCCACTTTGTTGGATGTTAAGTGGATATATAGCATATTTCTTTCTTCGGTTGCTAATACTAAAGGCATTAATGAGCTCTCTTCTCAGTTGCTCGAAAGATGAGACACATTTTTCTGCTAAGCCAATAGACCATGTGCATGCATAGCTAGTTAGAGTTAAAAGAAAGGCTTGACACATGATAGCATCATCCTAGCCATATAGTAGCATCACAAAGTCATAGTTTTAAATGTGATTACAATGATAGCTTTTTTCTAGGTAAGTAGTAAGCTGAGGTATCTTAAATTTATAAGGAAGAGTTTTTCCATGATTAGGGGTAAAAGGAATCTTTCTCTTATCTTGTTCATCTTCCTTGGGTACTAGTTTCTTTTGTTTTAGCACTTGTTCAATCATATTTCTCATGTCAGCAGCTTCGCAACTAGTGAAAATAGACTGACTGTTAGTTTCAAATTCTTTCTAAGGTTAATGCCTTGGTGGAACCACAATTATACTTTCTACGATTTCCTAGCGTTTGTCCTTGCAGGTTGGTCTATCCCAAATTGGTTTCAGATTAAGGTTGCACCTGGTCTTTCTTGTTGATTCAAGAAACTCTCTCACGCCTCTCTTGGCAAGCCTTTGGGGAAGAACCCTGCTAGAGACTCTCTTGTAGGGTTTCTAAAGGATGTTTTCCCAATGGCCTACTTCTGCGTAATTGTGTAGAGTGGCGGAAATGGAGCCTAAGGCATGACTTTCTAAAGAAAGTGTCATCTCCTGGAAAGCCATGGTGCTTTCTTCATGCCGTCTATGGAAGACTTCAAAGTTGCTTAGAAGGGCAGCTTGGGGGGTTATTCTAGAGGCTCCAAGAGCCCCCACCAAGGAAGTTTCTCACAAGGAGCTTTTTTTCGAGAGATTCTATATGTGACTTGGAGCATTTGGACTGTTCACTACAAGAAATTCGGGATTTAGCGACGGATTTTTAGCGACGGACATTTCCTTCGTTATTTTGCGACGGAACAGCGACGAACTTGCGACGGAATACAAAATTTTTTTTTTTGTAAAATTAGCAACGGATTTTAACGACGGAAACAAAATCCGTCGCAAAAAAAATAAAAATATAATTTTTTAGCGACGGAATCAGGAATCCATCGCTGTAATTAGCGACGGAAACTTCTTTCCGTCGCCAAATTTTAATAAGAATAAAAAAAGTAAAAATAAAAATTAATTTTTTAGCGACGGATAATAATTCCATCGCAAAAAAATAAAAAAATTAATTTTTTAGCGACGGAAATAGTAATCCATCGCTATGATTAGCGACGGAAATAATTTTCCGTCGCTACATTTTAATAAGAATAAAAAAAATAAAAATTAAAATTAAAATTTTAGCGACGGATAATAATTCCGTCGCAAAAAAATAAAAAAAATTATTTTTTAGCGACGGAATCAGTAATCCATCGCTATGAGTAGCGACGGAAATTCCGTCGCTAAATTTTAATAAGAATAAAAAAGTAAAAATAAAAATTTTAATTTTAGCGACGGAAAAAATTCCGTCGCAAAAAAATAAAAAAAATAATATTTTTGCGACGGAAACAGTAATCCATCGCTATGATTAGCGACGGAAAATTATTTCCGTCGCTATATTTTAATAATAATAAAAAAATAAAAAATTTTAAAATAAAAAATTAATTTTAATATTAAACGTTAAAATAAAAAATTTAAAATTAATTTAAATTAAAAAAATAAAGTTAGCGACGGATTATCCTATTCCGTCACTCATTTAGCGACGGAATATTTAATCCGTCGCTAAAATTAATTTTTTTATATTTTTTATTCAGTTAATTTATAAATATTTGAATTTGAAATGAATATTTAAATATATAAATATTTAAATTTTATAAAAAAATTAAATGTACTTTTAACCATGAGATGAGTATAAAAAAAATAATTTATAAAATTGAAATAAATATATTAATATTAAAAATCATAATATTGCTAAATTCTAACTCATCAATTAATATATTTCATTTGCATAAAATAAAAAATATTAAATATATAATAATTAATTATTTGTAATATTTATTAAATGTGTACAAAATATAAACAAACACTATATTTGAAAAATAAATAAAAAGTTTTAAAACTATAATATTATTGAAATTTTCTTTATTTTAAATTTTAGAAATCATAAAAATAAAACAATATTGAGGGATTACATTATATAGAAAGAAGTCTAGAAGCTATCTTGTTAGTATTTTTCTCTCTATAAATAGGAGAATTTTTTGATAAAATAAAAATTTTAAAAATATGATATATAGATGACATTGTGTCTTATACTTGATAACAGTATCATATGTTACTATCTAATATATAGACATTATAACACGATTAAATGTATAATTAAGTCATTCATAATAAAATAACTAGAGAAGTGACATATGCTAATCCGGATAAGAAAGTATCAAAATAAGTCCAGGATGATTTTTGAACAAATATATGGAATGATTTTCCCCCTTAATAGTTATACTATAAAAAAATATATAGATTACATTAACGTTGACTAAGAAAAAAATAAATATATCTCTTTATCATTTGTCCTCTCTAATATATTAATGTATATTTAATTAAAAAATTTTATAAATTTTTCTTTTTAATTATCTCATGATATTAAATATTATATCTTCGTTGTTTTGTTATGCATCGTTTGACCTCTTTGTTTGTTTGATAGTATATCGTTAGTTTTAAATATTTATGATTTTTAAAATTTTTAATTTTATTTTTGTTGTTTACTACTTTATTGAATCAAATCAAATTAATTAAACTTCGATATAAACTCTTTGTTTGTATGACAATATATCGTTAGTTTTTAAAATGTATTATTTTTTTATTTCTAATTTTATTTTGATTTTTACTACTTTATTGAATCAAATTAATTAAAATTCGGTATAATCAAATTCATTGAATCAAATTAATAAAAATTATTAATTTTTTAAAAAATTTGCTACTATTCAATTAATGTTTTTTAAAAAAATTAGTTTTTGTTTTCGATTATATTTTTTAATTAAAAAAAATCGAATCGATTGGATTTTAAAAAAAATCGAATCGATTGGATTTTAAAAAAAATCGAATCGATTCGATTATATTTAAATATATAAATATTTAAATTTTATAAAAAATTAAATATACATTTAAAGATGAGATGAATATAAAAAAATTAATTTATAAAATTTAAATAAATATATTAATATTAAAAATCATAATATTGCTAAATTCTAACTTTATCAATTAATATATTTCATGTGTATAAAATAAAAAATATATTAAACAATTTGAAATTCAACAATTTGAAATATATTACTCTTTAATTTTGTTTATGAGATATAGATGAAATTCAACAATTTGAAATTCGTTTAGTATAATTTTTATTTATAAAAATAAATTAATTTTTTAAGATAATAAACTATTAATAAATAATTCAATATATAAAATTAATTTATTATAATTATTCGATTTATAATATAATTAAATTTTTAGATCAATTAATTTATAATATAAAATAAATTTATTATAATTATTCGATTTATAATATAATATATTTTATTTAAATTATTGAATGATAAAATTTTATTTAAATTATATTATTTTTATCAATTAAATAATTATTTTTATTATTTTTATAAATTATATTATTTTTTATTTAATTAATAAATATTTAAAAAAAATTTGAAGAGGCGGGAAACTCCCCGCCACTTTCTTAACGAAACCCCCCTCTCCCTTCCCCTCCCCAAAAAACCCTAAGTCCCCCCCGCTTTCGCTCACTGCCTAGCCTTCCCGGCCCCGCTCTCGCTCGATGTCACATCTCGCTCGCGGCCTCGCCCTCGCTCTCTCGCTCTCGCTCTGGGTCGCTGCTTCGCCCTCGCTCGACCTCGCCTCTCGGTCGCTGCTTCGCCCTCGCTCGACCTCACCTCTCGGTTGCTGCTTCACCCTCACTCGACCTCGCCTCTCGCTCATTGTCTCGCTCTCACTCTCGGTCGCTGCTTCGCCCACGCTCGACCTCGCCTCTCGCTCGCTGTTTCGCTCTCGCTCGCGCCCTCGCCCTTGCTGTCTCGCCATCGCTCTCGCTGTCGCTCTCCCTTGCTGCTTCGCCCTCGCTCGCGGCCTCGCCCTCGCCCTATCTGTCTCGCCATCGCTCTCTCGCTCTCGTTCTCTGTCGCTGCTTCGCCCTCACTCGATCTCGCCTCTCGCTCGCGGCCTCGCCCTCACTGTCTCGCCATCGCTCTCTAGCTCTCGCTTGCTGCATCGCCCTCGTCTCTCGCTCGCTCGCTCGCGGCTCACCCTCGCTCGCTCGCTGCCCCTCGCCCTCGCCCGCGTTGCAGCCCCTCGCCCTCGCCGTTGCCTAGGTTAGTCTTTTATTTTTTATTTTGTAGATATTTATTTTATTTTTTATTTTGAAAATTAGTTTGCAGCTCAATTTAATTTAAGCATATTTAAAGTGTTTTCATATGTTTATTTTTTAGATATTTATTTTATTTTTTATTTTTTAGATGTTTTTTTTTGCTGTTCATATATTTTGTATGCTTTTTTCTTTTTTTTTGTGTTATTTTATTTATTTTCAGCCAATTATTAGAAGTGTTTGTTAGTATTATAATTTTATTCTGTTTTTTATTATATGTAATGTTTAAATATTTAAGTATTAATTAATTATTTTTTTAATAATTTTATATTTGTCAATTGTAGTGTAAATTTTTTTTTATTTTTTAATTATTATTATTATTATTTTATTTTTATTTTTTATTTTTTATTTATAAATATGCATTAGCGACGGATTATAGTCCGTCGCTAACATTTTTTAATTTTTAATTTTATATTTTAAAAATAAAAAAATATATTTTATAAAAAAAATCTTAAAAATAGCGACGGAATATTCCGTTGCTAAAATAAATTTAAATTTTTTTTTAAAAAAATAGCGACGGAAATTTTCGTCGCTAAATTTTAAAAAAAATACATTTAGCGACGAAAAATTTTTCGTCGCTAATCCGTCGCTAAATTGGCGATGGATCCGTCGCAAAAAAACATAGCGACGGAAAAAATCCGTCGCTAAATTGATTTAGCGACGAATTTTTGGGTTTAGCGACAGAAATATTCCGTCGCTAAAATTCGAAATTCTTGTAGTGGTTGGCTCATAGTTCTTCCTCGCTTTGTCTTTTTGGATTACTTGTGATCTCGCATGAATCATTTTGTTTTGCTTTAACTTTTTGATTGAAATTTTTCATAAATGACGTCAATTTTGCTACCTAAACACAAGAATAAAATTTAGATATCAAGAATCATTTTCAAACCATTAGGATTTTGCAAGGAAAAAAAAACAATCAAAGGACATTAGGGCATTCTTTACACAAACATTTCGATGCTCAAGTGAAATCCTCGTATTTTGAAGAGTTAGCAAAGTTTTATTTTTTTGGGTTGGAATGACTTACCTTTGAGGAATGATAATTTACTTATGTATAGAAA
Organism: Diospyros kaki; assembly: GCA_036245055.1. Lineage (NCBI taxonomy): Eukaryota > Viridiplantae > Streptophyta > Magnoliopsida > Ericales > Ebenaceae > Diospyros > Diospyros kaki. The sequence continues at coordinate 34,654,770 of BSEG01000007.1, forward strand.
AATTTAAAAGATTTGTGATAACCATTCTTGATATTCCAAGATTGACTAAAATTTAGTTTATCCTTATTTGATATACAGTTTTTGAATAAGGATAAACCAAATCCTAGTCAATTTCGCTAAGGAGTCTTTAAGAGACCTTACTAGGTCACTTGAACTTTCTTTGTCGAGAGTTTGCTAGGAGGATCTCCCAAAGACCCTTTTTCCTAAGGGTCTCCTAGGTCTTTTGCGACTCTCTTCTCTGTTTTTTTCCTTGTGCTTTATCTTCAACTCTTGAGCTTCTCCTTTACAGCCTTCATGATTAGGCTAATGTGTATTCATTGACTAAATCATTTTGCCCAAATCTTTTTCCCTCACTATCTCCCTTTAGGTTTTCTTCAAGATTTCCTTCTAAGTCTACCATTGGATCTATTTACCATGACCTTGGTCCATATACACATCAATACTACACTTGAAGTTTTAATAAATTATAATGTCTATTTTTTATAATTAAAAAATTAAATTGATTGGATTAAAAAAATGTTTATATAAACATATAAAACGTTAAGTATGACGTAAGTTTAAATGTGAGAGACAATTTTATATAACTTTTATAGAATAGAAATATTGAGTGTAATTTCTAAAATATCAATTATATTTTTAATTTATATGAAACTTAAGACGATGCTTTCATAAAAGAATAAAAAAAATTGGTAGTATATTTTATCTTTTATCAGTTTTTTATTATATAAGCAAACACAAAATTTGAAATTACTAATTTAAAAAACTTTGGAGTCACAAGTTCTACCATTTATCATTACTCCACAAACCTACAACTCCAATAGTATTTTACTGCTTGTAGCCCTTAACTCATAATAATATAATAAAAATAACTTACCGTTATACAATGATTAATTGTAAATTAATTTTTTTTATTTTTTTATTTGTACATATACCACCCTATAGTGATATAATGGCCAAATTTGTGAAAACACGATATGACATAACGGGGAAGTGTGTGATCTTTGTTTGTCGGGAAAGGTGGGCCTGAAGTCGTCAATGGATAAATTGGGCCCAAAGCAAAGCCCTCAGACGTTCCGCCTGGACCTTAATTCGGTTGTCGGTTGTCCAAAACAATGAGAAACGGCCAAGTCAAAGGGGCACTGAGAACTTAGAAGATGAAGGAATGTTCACTACTGAAAGGACAAAATAACCTGCCAAATTATCAGAAACTTTTTAGGGTTGTAAAAAATATTTTCTAATATTAATTTAAAAATAAAATATAGCCTAATATTTTATTTTAAAAAATTAATGGCATTAACTTTCAGAAAACTTAGAGAACTTTTTTTTTTTATATACTTCCAACTAATAGTAGCATAAAGTTGAAAAATTAGAAATTGAATTTTTATATTTTGTAATTAAAGATTGAATCATTTAATATAAAATTAAAATTAAAACATAATTTCTATAGGCCTGCATTTCCAAACATCTTTTCTGAAAGTGTTTTCGACAGCATGAAAGTGTTTTCCAAACATCTTTCGAGATCAATTTTTTTTTTTAAAAAAAAAAACAACTGTTCGGACCAAAATTAGTTTTGTAACCGCAACCAAACCAGGCATCCATTATTCCCTTCTTAGTTGAGAAGAGTAAATTGGGCCAATTAACATCAATTAGGGAAGTTGGGCCTGGGCCTCATCATATTAGGTCCAATTCACGGTAATGTTTCCTACAAAATCATCATGAACCCAATACTTACATCTTAATTGCTTGATTAAGTATCTGAAAACCTTTAAAACATTAAAAAAAAATGATTACTGTATCGATGGTCATGAATTATTTCACTTATTTCTACATTCCAAACGGAAAGTAAATAGAGTAAGAAAAGAAAAGCTGAAATGATTTTGCATGCATTTCAATATTTCATTCATTATTCAATATTACTGGGAAGGGAAGTAGCCAAATCATCAGAAAGAATAAAAGGGGAGTGGAATCGTTTGTCGCTAATACTCATGAGTAGGCTTTGTTTCTGCAATATGTAGGGTAGGGCTTTGTGGCATTCACAAAGATGGACCGGAAAGCTGCCAAAAGAACAGCGAAAGAGCCAAAGCAAAGCAGGTAATCCTCTCTCTCTCTCTCTCTCTCTCTCTCTCTATATATATATATATATATATGCAAGTACTATTCATTTCTTTTTGGTCTAGCCATACCCATTTTGTATGCAGAAAAAAGTAGTTCTTAAGAGAACCTTTTGACATGAACAACTCAACACACGAGAACAATGCCAACCCACTCATTAACAGCCATCACAGTAGTAATCTATACATACATATATATATATATCACGAATATTAAGATAGAATTGGTATGATTTGAAAGATCACAAACACAAAAGTTGAAGTGGAATAGTAGAAGGTGCATCATGTTCATGTGCTTATTTGAGCGGTGATTAATTCTGGTTTTCTCTAAAAGTTTAAAGTGAACAACAGATCAAGAGCTTTTTGGACAAAGCTTTTCAGAGCTCCAAAAATGAAAATTTTAACTTTATATGTGAGATACTCAGTATTAATATTTAGTTACTTGTCGGCCGATGATTATTCAAATTAAATCTTTGGTTAGCTAGCAAGTTACCAACCACATTTCATTTCATTTGTTAATTACTGGATTAATTAGTTTATTATTTTTAAAGTAAGCAATTGTAGCTAGGTGACTCTATATATAGGAGAAGGGTTAGCTTTGGCAATATATAGTCTAGCTAGCCTATGAGTTGGGTATTGCTAATAATGTACCCTTTTTTTTATTTATGATAAAAAATTGTTAAACCACATGGTGTGTATAATCAATTTATTTATGATTAATAGATAATTATATTGAAAGTCAAAACCATCAATTTAACCTTTATTTCTCTTAAATTAGTAAATGGAAAAGTAGTTTAAACTATAAGAGACAATGTCTAAGTAACAATTTCCAATAGTTGATAGGGTAGCTAAATATATGGGAAATGCTATGTTTATAGATAAGTCTGACAAATAATTTTTATAAATTTATAATAATTTTATCCAAATTTATGATAATTATACCCAAAATTAATAATAATTGATAGTCATGTGTAAATTTATTGATAATTTTATGTAAGACTATATATTATAGATTTAGGTAGAACTATTATAAATTTATATGTAGAGCTATTATAAAATTACATCAATTTGTGAGAATTATTTATCAAATTTATTTATAAATATAATATTTTTCAAAATATATTGGCAAATATACTATTTATTCCGTAAATTGTTTAATGTTTAGTGAGCATGACTCTTGCAACAGATCATTTAAGTGAAATGATATATGATTTACTAAATTATAAAACAGTTAATATAGTAAACAGTGAAGTAATTGGATTAACAATCACAGTAAGGCTAATCAAAGCATGACATTGCTATTATTCTTAACATTTTTATAGTTACAAGAAATGAAAAACAAATACGAATTCTAAATCATACTTTTCCCATTATATATATATATATAGTACAAAGATTTTACTAACAAGTGTTTTAAGAGTAGTATTCACTAAGATACACTTAATCTATTTTATTTTCAGCATCTAAACATTTTGGTAGTTAGTAAAATATTTTAAAATATAATATATTTATCACGAACTAATAATTAAGAATGTTTAGGTTCTAAAAATAAAATACATTAAAAATACATATAAATTATTTGTATCTAGCGAAAAGTATAATCCTCAATAATGTAATTAAATTTTAATCAAATCGAAATAACATATTTAAGTTTTAATACTCAATTTATTTTCTTATGTTATTTATTGTTATGAAAAGAAAAGGAAAGGAAAAATTAAAGTGTGTTTTCTTTGAATTTTAATTTTTAATTTTGGATTTTAAAATTATTTTTATTTTTTTATTTTAGTAATTTGTTTTCAAGAAATAAAAAATATATTCTGTTACAGAATATTAGAAAATACGTTTTATTTGAAATTTTAAAAATATTTTTTTAATGATATTTTATTTACTAAATTTAATTATTCAATAAATTAAAACTATTTAATACTAATATATTATTAAAAAATATATATATCTTAAAGTTGACAAACCTTGTAATATTTTTTTATTACAAGAATAAAATACAAATAAGTAAATAAATTCCCTCCTTTTTTTATGTGTTTTGATTATTTTAACTAAAAATAATTAAAATAATTTTTTTATATTTTAAATTTATTTATAAAAAAAATATTTTTAAAAATAATAAAATAAATATTTTTTTTTATTTTAAAAATTAAAAATGACAACAAAACAGTAAAAAGAAGGAGCCTGGGGGAATCTAGGGGGTAGCGCTGGCCGCTGTTAAATGGAGAGATGGGACTTGTTGGACATTTTATGTGCGCGTGTATGTGCAGAGACAGAGAGAGAGGGGGCGCAGCACGTGTGAAACGCACCTTAAGCTCTGTGCGGACCATGGATGGCGGGCGGTGACCGTGTTGTCGAAGACAACCCCGACGGCTCTTGACTCTTCTGAGTATCTGACTCAGCGTTCGGTGTATAGAGTCAACTCAAATTACAAGTTCACACCTCTTTTTTGTTATAAGTAATAATAAATTAAAAAAAAACAAAAATAAAGTCCATCAAACTGTGGTGAAGCATGGCATGCCCCCACAAACAAAGCATCTTAATTCAGCTCATTTCCTGACTTACACTATATTAACTAACAAAACATTCGTATAAATTACGACACTGGTATTTAAAATCCACTGAAGATGATTGCTAGTCAGTTATGAATTGTGATAAGAGTTCATAATATAACGAAAATGATACTTTTAAGAAAGACAAACAAAATATGTATGGATATTTATATATTAATGCCATCATTAATAATTAATGATAACAATTTGTTAATTTTAAGAATTGTCCCAACAGTAGAGGTTATAATAGTCTTTTTCGTCATAATTGAGATATAATTTTTTTTTTTTACATTGAATTTTGACACAAATTTTTGTGTACTAGTCAAATATATACTCAAGAAATTAATACACTAAAAGAATTAGTTCTATATTTTTTTATTTGTAAATTATTACACATGACTAATATGCACTCAAGCAACATTGCCTTGTGAATTCTCATTAATAGAAAATTACCAGTAACTTGCATATGAGTTGTATATTTTTGTGCATGTATATATATGTGTGTGACATGTTTGGAAAGTAAAATCTAACCCTAATATATAGTATTATTATGGTACAGTTGACAACCCCAGTGAGCCTAATCAATTATTGGGGTTCCATATTCTAATGCGTGACTGACATCTGCAAGATATGTATCATCTCTAAGATATATCATGATCTATTTTAATATCCTCTCTAAAGCTATGTGCTTTTGTTCTTGAGATGCCCATGCTTCTTATCTTCACTCATCTTTATCCTCTCTCTTTCTCCCTCCTATTCCCTTTGTTTTTAAAAAATAATAATAATTATAAATTTCTTCATATGTCTGGAAAATGTTAAATTCCGAATTATTAAATTGGCGACAACCTACTGATTAAGAGAACCTAGTGCGAAGAGGGTATCTATAATTAATTTCAGATGAATGAATCTAATATTAAATTAGATAATGGGAGATATTGTGTGTCACGCAAACATATCCATCATCAATATTATAATAATGCGTAGTTAAATGATGGTTAACTGGGGGATGATCTCCGTAAGTCAATTCCGATGCTTCTATTTTTCTAAATAGCATTAAAAACCATAGTTGAATACGTCCATTGGCAGCCCCCTTAGTTGATCCTATGCACGCACGGTGGAGTCTTGGACCCCCCCCCCCCACTTGACATTTCGCAAATTACAATATTATTACCCATGCCCCAGCTCATAACTACCATCCTACCCCTTCATACCACAATATGTATGTTTTAATAATTATGTGGGTAATTAAATTCTTTACAGACTACAGATCCCTTGGCATCCGATCGGGTTTTGGCCATTCTTAATGGAGACCACTCAATTATTTTTTACATTTAAAATTTTGAATTTCATTATTTCCTAAAATTACTTTTTAATTCTCGTAATATCAATTATTTTCAAGAAAACTCCAATTAAATAATTACTTTTGAGATTTAAAATTCCTTATTTTACTTTATTTTCATAGACACTATTGTCCCTGTGCTAGCTGTGCAATATAACTTTCACTAAATAAGTAAATGCTGATACTTTAAATGTCAAATATAAATTACATAATAATCTAATAATAATTTACCATTATAATGCATGCATAATGGCTAACATTTTAAAATTAAAGTTATATTATTTTATGATATATTTAAAAAGAATGTGTGTGCGTATATATCAGACTACGAAAACTGACCATTCATCAACCGAACCGACCATCAAATTTTGGACCTGACGAGACGAGGGGCAGGCCCGGCTGGGAAAACCCAATCCACCAACCCTAACACTACCCCTACATGGCCTATTGCCAAAAAATATCAATAAAATGTGCACTAACTATTATTTCATAATCATCAATGCCTGTCCCGGACAGATGTGCGATTTGTGAGGAATTTCATAACTTTTTTTTTTTAATATTTTGGGTTTAACAGTATTGTTGAGGGCGTCACTTTATTTTGTTCTTGCATCAAGTCATTGATCAAAATGACACATTTGTACAAGAAGACAATTTTGATTGATTAGAAAGTGTTGACAATGTTGTACATAAATGTTTTTTCCTCTTTCTTATTTTCTCTTCTTTGCTCTTGCTCTGTCTGAAAAGAAAATACAACCAATTCAATGGAAATTATTCCCCAGAGCCAGAGTCCTCTATTTTGGGGTCCTTAATGGAGTCATAATTTGAAGGGCAAATACAATAAAAAGGGGAAGAAAATGATTTATTTACTTGGCTTTCTAGGCTGGTTTGTCATCAATGCTATTCATTAAGTCATGAAGCATCTCTCTCTCTCTCTCTCTCAAGCGAATTCTTTTTCTTATAAAAGATTAGATAGTGGGCATGGCACTGGCATGAATTTTAGGAATGCTATTAATTAAATTTAAAAGACAACTACTAAAAATTGAAAATTAAAAAAAATATATACAATTGTTAATAATGCTACTACTTTTCACCCTCCCCAACTTGCACGAATATGAGGTTGTCTTCGTCACAAAATTGATCCCAAGTCCAACCCAACTTCTCCAGTACCATTATGAATCATGACCCATAACTTACTTTAACCGACCTTTTCTTTTAATTATTTCTTTTTTTTTTCATCTGGGTGATGCCATTAAAACTTGTTCACATAAATCAACCAAAAAGAAAGCCGTATACCAATTTGCAGAGTCAATGATTTTGATCAGTCGGTCATGCCAAAACACAAACTATAATCTTTGAAAAAGCTTCCATTCCGAGACTTCTTCACAGCTCGGAGTTCAAACCAAACATTTCCTACATTAAAACTTGCTAATAGAACCTAACCTACAAGAATTGATCTTCAGAAGGCAAAGTTCATTTTAGGGAAAAGAAAGGAAGGGGAGATGAAAAAACAAGCGGAATATCGCACATATAGATTTTTGTACAAAAAAATGTTCATATAAAATGATGTTTAGATATTATAATAAATGTCATTGCGTTATTTTTCAATTTTTATATTTAGGAATTTTAAATATATGTATATACATTATACATTTTAAAAATAAAATTATCATTTGTAATTAAGTCCATAACGGTGTCAAATATGTAAAGAATAATGGACCATTCTGATTCGGTTGAGTTAGAAATAAATGATAAAATAAAAAAAAAAAAAAAAGGATATGTTGTAGTAATAAATGGGAATAATGTAAAAATACTATAAGACCTACGAAAAAAATAAAACCGGCCCCCAAATGAAAACGAAAGGAAAGGAGGAGGTTGGTTCCTTGCTCCCAACGTATCTCTTGGTTCGGGTTGGGAATTAGGCTTGGATAGTAGACTTGGTGTGGATAAGAACGAACCACCCATCTACCTCCCTCTCTCTCTACATGAGCCCTCCCCCTCCCTCACCGCCTCCATTTCCAAAGCCCTCTTCCCAAACTCTCCCTCTCTCTCTCTCTCCATACACTAAAACGGAAGAGAAACAGGACCCTGCCATCATCCTGTTGCTTCAAACTGGCGATTGATAATCAGGAAACCACTGTCAAGCCTGAGAACAGGCGAATCATGGTGAGGGGAACTCACGAAACGAAAATATCTATCATTTTTCACAACTTTTCTAGTTTTTCTGTTTTGGGGTACGGGTGTTTTTGCTGACTGGGGGCTGTGTTTTGGTGGGTTTTGCAGGGAGCTGGTGGACCAGAGGAGGAAGACAACCGGTGGCCGCCGTGGCTGAAGCCGCTGCTGCGAGAGAGCTTCTTCGTCCAATGCAAGTCGCACGCCGACTCGCACAAGAGTGAGTGCAATATGTACTGCTTGGATTGTATGAATGGCGCTCTCTGTTCTCTCTGCTTGGCTGATCACAAGGATCACCGCGCCATCCAGGTTTGTGCCTAATCACTCGAATGCCTTCTCGCCCCTGTTTTTATCCAATTTTAGCTTCTGGGTTTTGTCAATTTTGGTCAGTACCGCCCCTTTTCATCAGTTTTCCTTTCTTTCTTGTAATGGAATCCATAAAAATGCTCTCCTTTTCAGACTCTTTTAGCAAGTGGATCTTCTAATTCACTGATCTCTCTTCTGCTCCATGAAATCCCACTATTTATTGGAAGGTCAATGCCTGACTATGTTTCTCATTGGTTTTTTTTTTTTTTTTTATTTGTCGCCCCTTTTGTTTTGACAGATTAGGAGATCATCATACCATGATGTGATCAGAGTGTCTGAGATTCAGAAGTATTTAGACATCACATCAGTTCAGACCTACATTATCAACAGCGCCAAGGTTGTGTTCCTGAACGAAAGGCCACAGCCGAGGCCCGGCAAAGGGGTCACCAACACCTGCGAAGTATGCGAGCGCAGCCTCCTCGATTCCTTCCGATTCTGCTCTCTTGGTTGCAAGGTACTACAATGCCCTCAAAAAATCGACTCTTCCTTTTTTTTTTTTTTTTTTGATAATTTTGATTGATATCTGGAGAATATTGTATTGGCTATTGGAATAGTTTCTGTTTTCGATTGGCAATCAATGTTTGAAATTTTTGGTTGTATAGATTGTTGGGACATCGAAGAATTTCCAGAGGAAGAAGAAGCAGTCTCCGGAGAAGAAGCGGGCGGCAGTGGTGGCGTCGGACTCCGACGACTCGTACAGCAGCACCAGCCATGGCCGGCGGGGCAATAACAACAGGGTCCAGAGCTTCAGTCCGTCAACGCCCCCCCCAACTATGGTTAAATACAGAACGGCCAAGCGAAGAAAGGGAATTCCACACAGGGCCCCAATGGGAGGCCTCGTTATAGAATACTAAATTACTCTTAAGACCCCGTATAAACATTAGTTTGCGGGAAGCCCCCAGAAGCCAGTGTATTGTACATAGATGCAGCAGCGAGTAGAAGAATATGTTGAAAATAGATGCGCTATAGTGAGAATAAGACAATGTGCAATGACTGAAAAAGCCGAAGACCAAAAAAAGGAAAAAAACAAGAGAAAAAGGGGAAAAAAAAAGTTGTGGACTAGAAAAAGAATAAGTTTTAGATGAGGAGGATGAGGAGGAGGAGGACGACGACGACAACGGGTATAGGGTGCCTTGGTGGTGGAGTGGTTAATGTTATATACGCAACATAAGTTTTGTTAGTTTTTGTTACAGTGTGGGTATAATTGTAAATACACTTTTGTGGGAGGGGTTGGCCAGTGAAATCAAAAATGACAATGCAACTCCTTGGAAATGGGAGGCTGTTTATATGTGAAATTTGAAATAATAGAAAATACCTATTTATAGTTATGTTGTAAAGTTTTTCTTTCCTTCTCTTTTTAAGTTTCAGTAATTTAACCCCTCTTAATTCTTTAAATAAGATAATGCTAAAGGTACAAAGAGGGCAATTCTAAGAAGAATGGTTAAGTTATATGGTAAATGTATTTTGTTTTCAGATAAATTTTAAAATAATTTTATTAATAAATGAAATATATCTATTGTTAATCAATAAAAAGTAAGATACTATTTAAAAATAAAATACATTTCATTAGTATCTATTTGATAAATTTATTAATTATTAAAATATTTAAATATAATCTATTTATTATTAATTAATAAATACATCTAATATATATATATAAAAATAAAATATAAATACATGAAAGTTATTAAAAAATGTCATGTGTTCCTTATATATTGGGATAATCGTTTTTATGCAATTTTTAGTGTTTATATTTTTAATTATGTTAAAAAAATAAATTATAAATTAATTTTTTAATATTTCATAAAATAAAAATTAAATTTATAATTTATTAAATTAATATCAATATATTACTTGTCCATAGACTAAATTTATCGCTGAAGACATGTGTTCCTTACACCTTAACCTTATGCCGTGTTGTGTGGTCATTCTATCGCTCTAAATTTCGAATTTTAAACTTTAAATTTGTCTGCAATTTCTTTAATGTCCGGACAGTACGGTGGCCGCGCAGGGGAGGGATCAAAACGTGTTCACCTGCAATAGATGTGTGGATCTCGGGATTGTCGATAAGGTCAGCCGCCCTCGGATCTAATGTCTGCGTGTGTGTGTGTGTTCGGCGTGGGAGGCGTGCGGCTGCGTCACGACGGGGTTTTAATTTATTAATTTATATATATGATTTTGTTTCTTAGCAAGTTTTTTTCTATTTTCTGCTGTTTATTTTTTAAATCGAAGCAATTATGATCTTTATTCTATAAAATATATTTATTTCAGAAGCAAAATTAAATATTTACTTCTCAAAATTTAAATTACTTTTAAATTAAATTTTGTTGTAATGGCATTGGGGCCTAGTAAATTTGAGTATCACATATTTGTTTTAATGAGAGGATGGAATATTATTTGTGACACGGGCATTTAACGTAAATAAGTTTGCTAGTTGGACCGGACACAATATGGAGTTAATTCCTTTGAAAATTATGATTTAGTTTTAATTAATCTATAAAATGGTTAAAATTGGAGGTTATAAGCATCTTTCAAAGCTTACTTTAGAACTTTTCTGTCCTAACTCCCTTTCGGCATTTTATGTTTTCAAAGTTGACAATACATAGAAAGTGGTGAAAGTGAGAATTTAATCTCAAAACCTATAAGCCTCTAAATTTTAATTATTGAAAAGATAACTTTTCTATTTAAATTTATTGAAATAATAACTTGATTTATGAAAAGACATATATGGCATTGAAGTTGTAACTTATTAATATAATATATTGATACGTTCAGAGTGTTTCACATTTTGAATTTGATTTTATTTGAGTATTACGTGCTCCTCTATCATGCTCTAATATAATTTTGCTTACAAGGACAAAATTTATTTATAAAACTTACCTAAAGAAAAAGGAAACTTGTATTGGAAGTATTTTCTTTTTTTTTTTTTTACCTTAGAACACTTTGCTTTTTGTTATTTAAAGAAAAATTAACAAGCAACAGTTTTAGTCTTTTTTAATAAAATATTATTGGTGCCAAATATGCAACCTAAATTTTGCTTCAAAAGAAATAGACTTTGGCTTCACACATCAACAACGGAAATGAACCATACGGCAAGGCTTATGTTAAGTGGCCTTCCAATCCATTCCATATCAATCCAGCATGTGGTTATGTATAAACTTAAATTACCAGGATGTCCTTATAAGATAATTAATATCATTTAATATATTTTTAAATTATCATATATTTTGATAATTTTTAAAATTTAAATAAAATTATTTTTTTCACCGATTTTTAAAATTTAAATTTCCCTCTTTATATATATTTTATTATCTAATACAAATCCCTTTCACCAAATTTTTAAATTATTTAATTTAATTTTATATTTTATTATCTATTATGAAAATATATTTTGATAATTTTTAATTATCTATGTAAAATTATTGTAATTCTACCAATAATTATTTTTGCTAGTCGGGTCTTTTTAGAATTTATTTTTAAACATGAATTTAGAAAATAAAACATTATTTTTATTTTTATTTTATTTTTTTGACAATTCACATTAATCATAAAATACTATTTTAATATTAACATACAATTTTGAATGAATTTAGTGATAGAGATATTTTGATTAAAAAAAACCCTTAGGTGATTATTATATATATTTAATAAACATATAAAAAAATATAATTCTCAATAAATTTTAAAAAATTTAACAAACAGTGTAATAAAAATCTTAAAATCTTATCTTAATCATTCTATATTTTAGTTCAGAAAGAATTTTAATCTTATTTTTATATTCTCTTATCTTGTTCATTTTAACAATGCTACTTTAAAATACAAACATGCCCCTATGATGATAACATATTTAAGCACCATATAATTAAGGGATATAACTCCAAATATTCTTAATTAATTTTTCTATTACCTTCTAATTATTCTTTGCGTTGCATATAATAATAAAAATATAAGGGTTTTATTAAAATTTTAATATTATAACTCTTTAATTTTTTTTATTTTCACTTGAACTCTCAAATAAAGAAGAAAATTCCCTTATTTTTTCCCATTAAACATTAAATGAAGTAACAACGTCTCCACCTTGGTTCGGATAAGAGTCATTTTACTATATCATTTAGAATTAAAAAAATTAAATTGAGTAAAATTTTAAGATAGATTTGGAAAAAAATTAAAATAATTTAAAATAAACACTAACATAAGTATGATTTCAAATAACAACAATTAGAATACGTAAATTCCAAATTATAAATTTAAAATAACATAATCTAAAAATTCATAATTCAAAGGCGACTTGAGATATAGTTTTCATGTGGCTCAAAATTCATATTAATTAAAAAGCAAAATTTTGAGGCAGAAGCAGACATTTTGGCTTCTGACTCCATTGTTTGAATGTATTTTTCTTTTGCCATCTAGAAAATACAAAACCACAAAAGGGCGGTTGCGTACGAATAATATTTCTACGTGCAAACACCAAACCGCGCCATGAAAGGAGGCTAATAAGTGGCTAACTGCTAAGAAACAACCAAAGATTTTTCATTTTTTTCGATTAAAACGTTGAATATATAAATTAATGAAAAATTTATTTATTAATCAAATTAAAAGGGATCCATTCAACCCTCGCTTTACCACTCTGTTTTTTTATAAGTTTTCAAGTACTGATTAGTGAATAATTATAAAATTCAAAATTTGATATTCCTTTTAACTATTTTTAATAAGGAGAAAATATTATGATATATAATATTATTGTGATAAGGCTGTGTCACAATTCAATAATATGCCTCTCTCTACATATTAAATTGGAAATTTATTTTTATTAATTATCATCTATATTCTACAAATTATCTTATATTCACGATATTAAATAATATTTCATAATGGTATCCTGTCATTACATTCTTTGAATAGTTTGTCGGTAACGTGGGAGAGCATCATGTCTTAGCGTCTGTAAATGTTTGATATTGAAGAATCTTCATTACAAATAAAAGTTTTAATGTCACATTAATTGTGTGATACTTTATAGAAGACTTTCATAATTATTTTAGATAATATAAATTCTGTATAAAATAAGAATAATATTAAGAATCATAATTAATAATAATATTATTAGTCATCTCTTTAATCTCTTTAATAAAAAAAAATGACTTATGACAGTATTATTCATAAAATAATTACCCAGAAAATGCCAAATAACGCATTTGACAATTATTGACTTTATTAATTTATAGAATTGAGAACCTATGCTCTTCTCCCAACAAGGCATAATCGGAAAGCATGGTGGACACGCGACGCGGCCTAAGGATAAAAGATGAAGAGGGGGTAATCACTATCCGTCGTCGTTTAGCTATCTTTTACGGCAAGTTCGTATGTGGTGACATTTGCAGGGGCACGTGTCAAGTAGGTTCCAGAGGCTCTAAGACCATTGCGCCACGGCGTCATTTTCCATGCCGCGTCTACACAGCTGATGCGACCGTGACGGCTGGCAGCTGCCCCTTGGCTAATGTTAATGTGGCGACGAATGACCTCACCTCGGACAACATCGGAAACTTATGTATCTTTTCTAAATTTCTTATACACATCACAAATATCGACATACTTATAAATACTTCTGAATATATAAATTATGGACAATGACGTTTAAAAAATTATTTATAATATAAAATAAATAATAATTTTTAAAAATATTTATAGTTACTTTACTTTAAAATGTTAATGACACTTTTAAATTTTACTAATATTACCGTCCTAAATTATTAGCATCATGTTGCTTTTAACATATTATTTTGAGTAAAAAAATATGTTATAAAAATAAATTAACTATAATGTCTTAATTAATCTTAAGTAATTATAAACAGTTTTATTATTATTAATTAATTAAAAACAAAAATACCAAACTTACCATTAGTGCACAAAAATGGCACCAATCGAGAATTTGAGAGATAAAATAAGAAAAAAAAAGTGAAAAAAGTTAAAAATAAGAAAATTTTAACTTTTCAAATTAGAAGTACAAATATAGTATTTGAACATTTTAATCAAAAATTATATTTATTGAGAAAAATAAGAAAATTTAAAGAATTGTGTGTTTCAAAATTTAACCAAAAATTGTATTTATTAAGAAAAAAAAATCAATTGTTTAGAGATGACTTTAATTCCACCATTCAAAACTAAATTAGTGACTAATTTATTTTTATGATTCAAAAAATTAATTAGATTTCTCTTTAACTTGTGGACTAACTAATTAAGGTGCGTTCTCTTTGCTTTTTAATTTTCAGTTTTTTATTTTGGTAGTTTACTTTTAAAAAATTGAAAACATGTTCTCTTTGTCATTTTGAAAAACTATTTTTCAAAACAGAAAATTAGAAAACGAGTTCTCTTTGAAATTTTGAAAATATTTTTTTAATAATATTTTATTCAATAAATTTGATTATTAAGTAAATTATAAATATTTAATGTTAATAGATTATTAAAAAAATATATACATTTTAAAGTTAATGAATTTTATAATATTTTTTTCAATTATAATAATAAAATATAAATAAATAAATAAATAAATATGTTTTGAGTTTTGAGTTTCTTTTGAATGAAAACACTCAAAATAACTTTTTATTGTTTTGAATTTTCTTTGTAATTTTTTTTTTATTTTCAAAAATGCATTTTCAAAAACAGTAAAGAGAAAACGTTTTCATTATTTTAGAAAATTGAAAACTAAAAATGACTTGAAAACAATAAAGAGAATGCAACTTTAGCTTTTACACTTTTTTTGGAGATAAATTAAGATTTTATTTAAGTTTAGCAATTGAATTAGTAGTTACATTTTCTTGCTTTTCAAAAGTGGATTCTTTTTGTTAAATAAATCAATTTAATTATATTTGCTCTCATGAAAAAATATAATTTAGTCATCATATTTGTTCAAAATCATATCAATATCTATTTTCCCAAATTTTCATAATTTCTTCTATTTTCTTTATTTTTCGCCTCAAAATTCTAATAAATATCTACTCCAAATTCTTCATTGATTTCTCTTCATAATAATTCATAAATATTTAATTCCTATCTCCCAAAAATTTCTAAGGATTTTCTAATTCCTTTTCCTATTTTTTCTAAGCCTTATTCACTTTGAAAATTACAAAATGACCATTTCCTCAAACATTTTTCTAAATTTTATTGCACCATAAATAATAAAATAATTTTCTAAACATAATAAAAAAAAATTCGAAATTACCTGACTTGCCACGCGCCCTCACGCGCTGGCGAGTGGTGCTGCGCGTGGCAGCCGCGCGTGCACTGCACGCGCCCTTTCTTCTCCGGCGAGACGGTCGCCAGCCGGTGCTCCGATGATGGAAAATCGGGTGCCGTTCGAAAGCCCTTGCCAAATCGATCACAACCCCGTTGGTTTCATGCCGAAAGAACGTCGGGAAGACGTTTAAAAATCGATTTACAGGTGGCAGAAATCGGTCCGCCTCTGACCCTCGACCACCTTCGAAACACCCTCAAACCTCTACCAAAATAGTTCAAACCACTCCCAAAATGATCCTCACCTCCTGGAGACCAAAAGCCCCTTATCCAAGCTCCAAAAATCGTTCGAGAACGAGCTTGATTTGTGCTTCATTCTCGGCCGAACCCTCGGCTATTTATAGCAAAAAACCCACCCCACGTGGCCGATCTCCGGCCAATGCTTTCCCCTCACGCCACTAGGACGGTCCTCGGCCATCCCTTGACAAGACTTGACGGCCACATGGCCAGATTTTCCGGCCAAATCGTGCGCCAGGTCTGCCATGCGCGGCCAGCTTTTCCAAAAATTGCAGTTAGGCCCCTGAATTTTCTTCTTTGCATTTTGGCCCCTTTTCTCAAGCCCCTGATCTTTCTAACACTTTCACTAAGACCCTTAAGGTTAATAATTCTCATTTCACCCTTGAAACATTTGAAAAATTGCTGTTTAGACCTCCCTCGGGCATTTTTAGAAAATTACACTTTGGCCCGACTGATTTATTTGACCTCAAATCCATCCGATTCAACCCGAAACCACTTAAGGGTTGTTCTACACATCGAATACTATTTCCTGACGCTCTCTGTTGACTTTTTGGACGTCGTTTACAGCGATTCGGTAATACGACCTAATTGGGCAGCTGTATTTCGCTGTACCGAAAATCGTTCCCGATCTTCTTTATTTCACCACTAAAAATCATAATTTTTATTGCTTATCGATACTGTACTGTTTTCTCGGGCAATCTAGAGTCCGAGGTACTCCCGTTGGCTAATTTGGTCGTCCAAAGCCGTGTTAGTGTGCCCTAACGTCTCCATTTTCTCAAATTTCCAATTTTACCCTTTACCAAATGTCATTTTATTCTCAAAAATTTTCCCGGGTGTTACACTAATAGATAGTTTGTCTAGAATTCATATTTGGATTCGACTAGATTTTACGCTGGCTGTCGGCTACCTAACGCAACCCTCCTCCTTTATCCAGACTTGGGACCGATAGTGGAGAATATCCCCTGGCAGAGTAATGATGAAATGAAGTTTGAACACCATCTTCACATGGAGAAATTTCATGAGATGATGGTGAATAAAGATAATTGATATAGTTGTGTTCCATAACTTAGTTGACATGGTGAAACCAACAAGTACAATATGAAAACATAAAATATAAATAATATAATAGGATAATAATTTAATTATGTGAGATAAATATAACTTTTAACACCTTTCTTCACATATAGTGTGTAGGGTAACAAAAATTTGCTTTAATACTATGTTAAATGACTCCAAATAAAACTCACTTCTAAAACCTAATTCAGAAGAGAATGATATCCAAACCACATATAAACAACATAATAATATAATAACTTGGCGATGTGAGATAAATGTAACTTTTAACAACCTCCCTCATGCGTAGCATGCAAATGCATGCAAGGTAGGACCCAAACCCTACATCACAAATAAAAGCCTGCTTCAATACTATGTTAAATGGGGTTGGGTAGAACTCACTTCTAAAAACTAACTCAAATGAGGAGAGTGTTCAAATCACATATAAATAATATAATAGGCCAGTAATTTAGCCACGTGAGACAAATGTGACTTTTAACTTGGATTTTTATGAATAAAGTAATTTATAATATTATTACTAAAATTTAGTGAAGGAGAAAAATTAAAGGAGACCTACAAAATTTACATAAACAATCGCATTTAGATTTAAGTTATATTTATTTCTTTCAACAATTTATCGTACTAGCTAATGATCGAGATCAATGATCAAATATAATAACCCAAGATTGAAATCAAATAAAATATTTCACGTATCTATCAATCCATGCTTGAAATATGGCCGCACCCATTTTTTTTTTTTTTTTGAGTAAAAAAAAAATCACATGGGATGCAAATTAAGAAAATTAAAGTTTGAAAGTCACGATATACTGTTTTTAAGGTAAAACTTGTTTGGTCTTATGTCCGTGCACCTCTACCGAATGCAATCAAAACTTTGATTGTATATCAACAGTAGGCAGCAATATAAGTTCACAAAAACAGCAGTACTTGTAGTTTTTTAACCACATTGTTGAATTCAGAGCACATGCAGGGGGGGGGGGATATATAATTACGTTCTTTGTTAGAAATAAAAGAATTGAATTAAAAAAAGGACCTTTTGATTTCTGGTTTCAACGTGACATAAAATATATATAGGACAGTGCCATG
Source organism: Diospyros kaki (assembly GCA_036245055.1). Lineage (NCBI taxonomy): Eukaryota > Viridiplantae > Streptophyta > Magnoliopsida > Ericales > Ebenaceae > Diospyros > Diospyros kaki. Next base: position 34,672,991 of record BSEG01000007.1, read on the forward strand.
GGAATTGAGCCGGAGAAACTCAACATTTAAGTGTATTAGAATATGTTAAACTTAATAATACAATTAAACTAGCTAGGAAGGAACGCATAGTCTACAACCGTAACGTAGTCAACCAAACACAACTTAAAACTAGTTATAGATGTAACCACCTTTGAAATTAATACGCGCACACACCAAAAAAAAAGCATAAGGTAGCCAACATGCCCCTGTTGATTTCTTTATTTTTCTAATGAATAATGGCATGCTTTTTGGCCCTTTCCAAACTACAAAAATAGTTGAAATTTGATGGGTGGGTGTTTCAGAATAAATAAACTTTTCCGAATGGCCATCTTAGTCATGTCACAACTCATGTAACTGCAAGTGAGTGACGACTGAAACAGCAGGCTTATCCTGGCCTCCATGTATGTGTACGTAAGAATACAAACAACTTGCAAATAATAACAAAAGTTAATTTTAAGGTTAATTATGTATAGCAGCAGAACTACTGATGGTGGTGGCCACGTAAGATCCACTAAAGCCTTGAAAAAAAGTAAGTGGAATGGATGTGGATCTCACTCATCTACGTATATCTTCCCTACTACTTTCTCTTGCCTTAATTCATCTGCTACTTTCCTTTCCTTTGATGCGAATGCCCCCATTGCTTTCTTTTCACGCTAGCTAATTCCAATTTATATACAACCTCTTTTATCACACTCAAGCTAATTAATTATATCTATTTAATTTGTTTAATTTTTAATTTTATTTATAAAATTAATTAGATATATAATGTGTTTGATAATAAAGTGGCAGTATTAATTAGTCACATCTAAATTGTCATTTAAAAAAAAGTCACAATAAAATTCTTTTAACCTTAATTACGTCATATTGTTATTAAATAATATCTAAAAATAAAAACTCTTAAACTCACCAGCATTTCGACCTTCCACTAGAGTACATATTGTAGATACAATTAAATTTGATGAAGGTATCGTATTCCATTTGCGTATGCATCATTGAGGTGCCCCTTTTACAATAATAATAATAAAAAAAAGGGAAGCCAAATGAACATACATAGTTGCTCCATGAGTGGGCGTGGGTCCCATCCTAAATAAAGTTGCCTAAGCCATGATGTCATTTGGGTTTACTATCTTTTTTTTTTGTTTTTTTTTTGTTTTTTTAAGCCTATGATGATGGGGATGGGTTGATGAATCAAAGGTAGCCCCTTTCATCGTCATCATCACCCAATGCTCGTTTGTCCCTTCTTCCTCTTCCAAATTATGGGGCCCACCCTCCATTCCCAATTTGTTTATCATTCAGTCCTTCATTCATTCATTCATTGGTTAGCTCTGTTTGGTCACCCACATTACCTAATTTGGTAGATCAGAGGATCATGCACCCGTCGGTCATTCTAGCATTGCTTCCCCCCCAGTATTGCTTCTTCACCTAGATTAATAGATAGTGATAGATGATAAGCTTCCTCCTTTCCCTTGTTGGCATGTGACTTGTCTCTGCCCTTCATCTTTCATCTTTCCCAAATTCTGTTTGGGTGTGCGTCGTCTACTGGGGAAAGCTTCATTTCTATTTTTCCCTAAATGTTATTAAATTTAATGTTTAATAAAGCTAAAATTGATTTTGTACGCCAACAAAAATTATTCCATTCCTCTTGGTGATTCAAACTTTTTTTTTTATATATATTTATTTTTTTATTTTAGTAGTTCAAGTATTAATTTTAATGCAAAAACATAATAGCTTTTCTATAATTAAAAGTAATATTTATTCAAAAAAATTTGAAAGTTATTTTTATATTATACCCAAGTTGTTATAAAACTAGAAAAACACTTAGTGTGTTTGATTACACACATTTTTCATAGAAAATATGTAATTATTATATATTTTTTATGAAAAACAATCAAATATTCTTAACTTTTTTATAGAAAAATATGTATGGTACAAACATTTAAAGTTTCTTTTCATATAATTCATTTTTCGAGAGAATGGGATGGTTTTTATTTTCTAGACAATATTATCTAGAATTAAATTCTAAGTAATGCAATCAAACACACTCTTATGGTAATGCTAATGCCCTTTCTAGTAATTTGGTTGTTAAATGTATTTTAACAATCAAATACATATAATAATAATAATAATATTAAAAGCATATTGTAGATGATATAGTCAAAAGCTAAACCATTTTCTTAGTGATTTCTCACAAAAATGATTCTTGCAACAAAAAAATGTCACAAGGACGCTAATCTAGACCGTTCCAGTTTGACGGGCCCGACTTCATCCTCGATCGTCTATCACTCTCTTTAGGCGAATGTTTAGAAAACTAAATTGGGGTCAGCCCAAGCCATCTCACACAACAACTTAAGGGACCAGCGATTCAGTGGACATTGTGGGCCTAGATTTCTTTCATGGGCCCAAAATGAAGAAGGAAATTATACTTTCCTTATGCTTGACGCAGTTGAATATATATATATGCCTATGCTACGTACATATTCCTCATTGAATGGCTGTGGCATTTATTGAAAAGAGCTTGGAAGGGCATTATTAGGTGGGAATCATCTTTCCCAAGCGGCACCAAATTTCCTTACGACACTTGTTTTAATCATATTTAATTTAATCTAATAATAGCTTACACACATATATATCTTGTATAAAATTCTTAGTGGCTGCGGAAGATGCAAGAAGGCCCATCACAATTGGAATATAATCTCAATTATAGACTTCCGAATCAAATCTTATCTTTACCTCTATGTTAAGTTTCAGTGTTAACTCAAATGGGCAAGTCATATATCCTGTATTGTCGTTAAAGGAAATGGAAAAGTGGTAGCATTTCGATGCTTTCCCTTTGTAAAAATTCAGAGCTACTTCTATTTTAGTGATTTAAGGATATAATAATATAATATTTTTAATTAATTCAATAAAAGTCATTACATCAATTATGTGTAAATGATATAATGAACTCTAATACATTTAAAATATTATAAAGGAAATAGTACAATAAACGATGATCTAATAAATCTGAATGTACCACTTCAAAAGAGATTGTGTCTTTTAGTTCAAATTTGTGTGACAAATCAGGATCAGATGACCTTTCAACCATGAAAAGAAACGATTCAAGTTGGAACACCAAGTTGGGAGGAGGGACCCTCCTCCTCAAGAAAATAAAATTGTTGGGATTTGGGTTTTGATTGAAGCATGTTCCAAATGGGTCCATCAAGTGGATGGCTTTCTTTTTTTTTTTTTTGGCTCTCTTTTCCGATCGACTGTCACTTAAAAGAAATCCTCCTAATTGTGGACTTGCAATGCATCGGATTTCCTGCTACCTTCGTTTTCAATTTTCCTGGTGTCAAAAGCCTAGAAGGTGCAGGCAGGCAGGATGATATCTTAGATGTTGAATGTGCGCATATGAATGTTGAATGCCCCCCAAAAAGTCAGCTAGTCCCCTTCTACGAATTTTCCTCACCTTTCTATCTTGCCCCAAAAACCAAGAAAATGTAGAAGAGTCAAAGGACTCATTTTCGTACCACCAGCTAGTATGAATCTCTATTTAGACTTTTTTAAGTTTAAATAGTATTTTTTTAATAAATCATTTGTTATACAATTTATAAGTTTATGAATAAGAGAATCAATGATATTGGCTTGAATGACTTAAATTTTATCACTAAGGTTACAGGTGAACAAAATCGTTATTCGACTTGAATAGGGTGCTTCAAACTTTTAAATTTAATTATGAAAAAATTTGTATAAAACTCGCTTGTGATGAAACTCTTTTAGTGTAAATTAGCTAAACTTGAGATTGAGCTCAAGATTGATAAACTTCTACATAAACAAACTTGAGTATCATTTTTGAGCTTAACTCAAGCTCGAACTCAACTCCAAGTTTAATAAAATTTTAAATAAATAAATTTAACCTTTTATATTTACAGTCTTATCTATCAACTTGAAAGACAATACATTGTGTCCCTATTCCATTTTGTTTCGGCCACAAAAATATTGAACACAGCCAAGAGAACATGATCAAAATTAGTGGGCGCATAGCCCATTGATTAGTGGGCTTCTGCGTTCATTTCATTTGGATCCAAACTCAGGCCTATAATTAAACCCAATTCAGTTATTGTCATCATGCTTGTTATATTCGCAATTCAATTGGGTTCTTTCTGCACAATGTATGGGCTTTGGCCATTGCTAGGGCAGGATAAATGGGCCCAGAAACTGAAGCAACAACAAGCAATCTTCAATCCCTTTGGAAGGAAAAAACTTCCGGCCTGTTTGACAACCATTTCAATTTTATTTTATTTTATTTTTTAATTTCATTATCTTAAAGTAAAAATAAAATAAATTTTAATTACTTATTTTCATTTTCAAAAAAAAAATATTTTTTATTTTTATTTCATTTTATTTTTTCCTCATCTCTTACTTCTCCTAGAAGCATTTGGATCTGGGAGTCTATTGACGACCATCAACCATAGTATATATGTGGAGTTGTTGGGGTCTGTTGACTCCACTAGTTGTATGTGATAAAGAACTACAAAAACTAAAAATAAATAAAATTTTCAAAATAAAATAAAATAATAATAATAATACCTATCCAAAAGTTTCTTAACGCCCCCTAATGAACCATTCTTCAACTTGTTCCTCCATTCTAAGTTATTAAATTGTCTGTGCATTGTGCATAATTGATGCGTATGTTGAATGAAGCCTGGAAATATGGTTGGTATATATGGCAAACTTTTTGTTTAATTGAATAGTACGTATTATGTATCGTCAATTAGATTAATTGCCATATTGATATTGATAGAAATAATTAGAGAGATACAATCTATGTAAGTATGACTAAAGTTTGTAATAATAAGGATGAGTATCAGAGTATCGCTTACATTTTAATCAAATACAAGTTGAAGGTGGTAGGAATTTGTGGGACAATAATAATTTACTTAATTTTATAAAGGAATCACCAAATATGTAATTAATTTTAGGGTTTAAAGTTTCAGAAGATGCTCACCTCACCCACCGTCCACCGTCAATTGAGATAACCTTCTATTCAAATGTGGCACCCAACAAATTTTTTTTTTAATTTTTAATTATTTTAATAAATATCTATAATTATAATGATTATTTAATTATATATATATATAAAAACTTACGTATATATTTGTTGAAAATTTATTATAGCCACAAATTAAATTTAAATATATATATTTGTCAAACATGTTCGTGTCCGTGTTGATGGTATACCATCTTCCGTATGCCATTTTCCTTGTCGCCAATTCCAGAGCAATCAGCTTTCGGCGCATCCTGGAATCACTCTCAACAGCAGTCAACACCATCGAGAATCCCAACTTCACCTCTTTTACATCTACAACCAAATGGAATGGAAACAACAAAAGCATTTTCTTCTAGTCCTAGCTTCCAAAGTCGCAACAAATCCAAACTAGATTCACATTTCACAGCCCTAATCATGTATAGCCTTGCTGATACTTGCGGAAGAGCTCTTCAGTCTTGGCGTTCCTGAAGGAGCAACAACCCATCAAATAAACCGAAACCAAAGCAATCAGAGTGATCAAAAGCACAATGTCGGCTCGCCTCCAGTCCGTCCTCAAGCTCTCCAGCAGCCCGGCTTTGCACGAGTTGCAGCCGTAGCACAGCTCGGCTTGGTCGTTGTTCCATTTCAAGCAGTCCATGTCCGCCGCGTTGTTTATCGGAGCAACCCAGTACGTTGGTCTCTCGAACGTGTAGCCGCACTGGGTCGGCGGCTTGCAGCATCCGGACTGCGAGTTAATTAAGATGGCAAAAGGAAGAGACAAAGATGATGAGTGGCCATAAGAATATTAATTTGGAAAAGATATGGAGAGAGATGACCACATTGTTCAGGAATCCGTCTTTTTTATCTGTTCTTTTGTAACGTGACTCTTTTAATTTTAACAGCTTTTGTAATGTGATTATTAGGAACCTTGCTTTGACATGGACGTCACTCTAAGAATAATTCGGCAGACCTAATTAAGGCTTCACTTGGATTTTCCATATATATGGAAAACTCAAAATTCATGCAGGGAAAAACTGAAATTCTTATTTGGTAAGAGTAATACCATACAAATAAGATATATATATATATGAAAGACTCAATATGTACAGCTTACACACGGTGATACCCTTAAAACATAAATTTGAAGCCAAAACAGAGTTTGGTGTATGATAATTACTTAAAGATCTCCTTACAATATGTTCAAAGTACAAGCTAGTTTACTCTTCAAAATATAGGTTAAATAGTTGGATCAAGATAAACTAAAAGAATTCGTATCAGTAAATCATGGATTTGATTTCTTACTTTGCACAGTAAAATAAAGTCTCTATTTACTTTTTTTTAACCAAAATTAAAGACACAAATGATGAAAAACCACGTAAGGATAATAATCCCAAATATAGGCCGATTTAAGGGTGAGAGAGAGTTGATGTGTCTCAAATAACCTCTACTAAAGACTTCTCCAAATGTATTGAATGTTGGTTAATGTAGTTGGTCCGTCGAGTTAAAAGACATTAGAACACTAGTGACAGGCCACGTTCAAATTTTTGGAAAGAGAAACTATACTAGATTAAGTAGTGAGAATTTTTATACCTGTAAGGGGGTGAGATGTGCATTAAAGAAGTCTAGTGCCATGGTATAGCTCTGGTTCAATTGAGCACACGTGCTAGTGGAGCTGAGGCAGTTCTTGATCCTCTCCCACTTGTAAGAGCTCCGAACTCTCCGGCGAAGCCAGCCGGAGAAGTCATCGAGGTTATATTCCAAGTAAGCCCGGCTGGGTTCCAGGTGGCCGGAGCCTCTAACAGTGACCATGTAGATGAAAACCACCAAAGAAGCAAGCAATATGATGAGGACCAGCATGGCAACGAGGTAGAAGATGAGCAGCCAAGGGATGCGACAGAAGCCTCCCACAAAGCCGGCCAAAGCCACGGCCAAGATCAGAACGCCCAGGATGATAATCGGCCATTGCAGGATCTTGACGCAAGAGTTGTTTTGCTCGGTTGCCAGCCAGATTCCGGCTCCGATGATCGGAATGGAGAGGAGAACGGCTACGAAGTTGATGGCTCCAATAACATTGTTGCTTACGGCCATCTTGAAGAAGGTTATTGGAGATTCTGTAGCTGGATCGATCTAAACAGAAGAAGAGAGAGATTCAGCAAGAAATTAAGAAGATGAAAGCGGAGGGAAAGTGTAGAAAAAAGTGCATTTTTTGTTCCTTACCTTGGATGCATGAAAGCTACTAAAGGCAATTAACAATTCTTCTTAAAGTATTTATCTTTCTTTTGATCCTTTGGTCCAAATTTCCAATCGCTTTAGTTTTAACTTTTTGAAAAGGGTACAGGTACAGCTAGGTCTTGGAATTGTAATAATGGCAAGAAGGGACGAAAAGAAACAAAGGATCCGACCCCTCTCCTCATCAATCATCATCTTGCTTGTTACAAGAAAAGAAAACAGGGAAAGCTTGTTTTACTATATTATTATATTAATATAGTATTCTATATCTTATTATATATATATATATGAGATCATTTTTACTTTCCTTTTAAATACTCAAAAATTACTAATAATATGATGTCATGTAAGCGTGTTTTTCTAAAAGACAATATTAAATTCTAGTTTACTGATAAATAATATGTTTGTTTTCCTTTCAAAATCCAATCTGATTAAATGTTTACTCCATAACAATAACATTAATGGTGTCTCCAAGACCCGTTACCATCTAAATGAATTTTAACATCCAAAATCATGATTCCTGAGATTTGATATGATAAGAACTATTACAAAATGTATAAAATATGTTAGAAAATAAAAATAAAATAATATTTAATTTTTATTAATTCTAATATACTATTTAAGCATTATTCATATATTTTATAACAAAAGAAGTTACATCTATTTATAGATAAAGATAATCATCATCACATTGCATAATATATTAACGGTCAAGATGAACTAAGAACTTAAATTAAATAAATAAATATTACATTAATTCTTTGAGTTACAAAAAATAATGTAACTTAAAGAATTAATTTACTGATCTTTTCAACTTCCCCATTTACACCATTCTTCATCCATCATTTACATTTTGTACAAAACAATAGATATATATTAGATAGAAATAGATATTAATATTAATTTCATTTACACATGAGTAACATAGGTTAGGTTAAATTTTTATATCAATTATTATTAAGTACATGCCAGTTCAGAAAACAATGTTTTTGAATCATGAGAGATATAACTATCAAAACACAGTAATTCTCCCTATAGATCATTATGAAATCGGATACATTTATGATTGCAAGATTTTAAAACTGTGAGTATAATTCTTAATTTTTTGAATCAATTTTTAATTAAAATTATGTAGAGAGAAGATCACTGATGAGGATATGTTAGAGAAAACATTCTCTATCTTTCATGTCTCAAATGTGCTACTGCAACAATAATATTGAGAGAAAGGTTTTAAGAAATATTATGAGTTAATTTTGTGTCTTCTTGTGGCTAAACAAAATAACAAGCTATTAATGAAAAATCATAAAGTTTGCCAACTCTATTCTAAAACGTTTTAAGAACATAAAGGTAAAATTAGACAAAACAAGCATTTAAAAAATTCATAAAATATATCTTATAAATGTGGTATGAAATGACATTGGTCACATACTTATTGTATGTCAAGACATCTTGTTAACCCATTATTGATAAAGATATCTGGATAAAACAAATCATTCTTATACTCTTCTTTTAACAAATATTCACTGAAACAATTATATCACATACCTCTAGATTACTTTAATCCATACAAGTATCATTGTAATTGCTTGAATAGACTTATTGAGAACTTGAATCAAATGTTTTAGGCACTTTGAATTTTTTAGAGATTTTTATATAGATATCACTATCAAATGATTCATATAAGTAGCCTCTAACTATATTAGATACATTACAAATTTTTCTTGTATTACTAATTTAATAAGATATCTAAATATAATTGTATCAACCATAGAAAAATATGTTTCGTCATAATTAATATTAGGTTTTTGTGAAAAAACTTGTGCTACAAACCGTGCTTTATATCGTACAACTTCATTGTTCTCATATTGCTTTCATACAAATACCCATTTGTACTTTATAAGCTTTACACCTTTAGGTGTTTAGACTACAGGTCTAAAAACTCATGTCTTGCAAGTAAATTTAATTCTACTTGGACTGCCAATTTTCATTTTGGTTCATCATTTATATTTCAACACTTTTCCAAAAATTTAAGTTCAAGATATCCATTGTCTTTTTTTTCATAATATTGAGTGCCACATTACATCCAAAACTAATGTCAACAACTATTTATTTTCAATTCCATCTTGTCGCTTAGAAAAATACCCAAGAGCAAATTGGGTTTTTTCCAAAATTTATAATTTTTTCTCTTGCTGAAAACTTTTGAAATGTGATCTTATTAAATGGTGATTACAAAATAAATAAGAACAATAAAATTAAGCAATCAAAAAGAATACGCAAATTTTTATAGAGGTTCGGTTCTTAAGAGTTAAGTCCTCTCTCCCAAGATTGAGCTTGATGGTATCACTAAAGAAAATATAACACTATCTTTTAATTAGAGTTATAATCAACATATAATCCATTGACTAAACAAGAATTATTAGTACACAGCTAGCAAATATAAACTTTCACACAACACACTACAAGAAAAATCAGTTTTAGTGACGAAAAAATCCGTCACTAAAAGCATAAAATCCGTTACAAAATTTTTCTGTGACGAGTTTAGTGACGGGGTAACAAACCATCACTAAAGGGGGCGTGACAGAATTTTAGTGACGGGGTAAGGGTTACCCGTCGCAGATCTGTGACGGGATAGCAATTCCGTCACAGATCTGTGACGGGAAATACCCCGTCACAAATCTGTGACGGGGGAACTGTGCGTCACAGATCTATGATGGGGTCAATTTCCGTCACAGATTTGTGACGGGCACCACCCCGTCACAAATATTCTTAAAATAAAAAAAATAATAAATACGAACAATCTGTGGCGGGCAGTATCCAGTCACATTATCTAATAATATTTTTATAAAAATATCTTAAAATCTATTAGTGTGCTCTACATATTTTATAAAAACAAAATAATATTTTTCTTAAATACTATTTTAATTTTTAGTATTTAATTACCTGCATATTTGAATTAAAATAATTATCTAATTTATTTCCTATGTTAGTTTTAAATATTTGAATTGAAATTTTATTTATTATTTTTAATGTTTTATGTCAAATAGAATTTTTTGTATTTTTTAATGTATATTTTATTTATAATAATAAAAGTAATCTATATTACATTTAAAAATAAACTATTAAAAATTACGGTATTACATCAACATTTCCTATGTATTTTACTTAAAATTACAGTATTATATTTTAATTAAAAGTAAATTTTTTTAATTAAAAATAAAAAAAACACAAATAACCATTAAACTAAACTAATACAAAATAACTATAAGTAAACTAAAACAAAATAACTACAACTAAATTAACACAAAATAATCATTAAACTAAACTAACACAAAATAACTAAAACTAAACAATACAAAATAACTAAAACTAAACAACACAAAATAATTACCTCATTGACTGAAAGAGTGGCGGCAATGGCATCGGAGTAATAACAATACCGGTGGGAGACAACAGCTGTAGAAAAATCAAAAGAACCAAGGGGGAATAGAGAAATGGCGTCAGAATAGGGGGAAGGGGGCGAGAAAGAGTGAGAACCAGATAGGGGAAGGGGAAAAATGGTTGTTCGGGAGGGGGGGTTTTAAACTTAAATTAGTGATGGGCGTGCCAGTCTCGTCGCTGATCAGTGACGGGAATGGCAGGCTCGTCGTTGATCAGTGATAGGCATGGCAGGCCCGTCGCTGATCAGTGACAGGTATTGCAGTCCCGTCGCTGATCAGTGACGGGAAAGGCACGCCCGTCACTGATCAGTGACGGGCATGACAGTCCCGTTAGGCCCGTCACTGATCAATGACGGGCATGGCAGTCCCGTCACTGATCAGTGACGGGCATTGTAGTCCCGTCAGGCCCATCACTGATCAGTGACAGGTATGATAATCCTATCACTAATCAGTGATGGGTATGGCAGGCCCGTCACTGCGTGCCTTGTCCGTCACTAATTAGTGACGGGCATTGCAGTCCCGTCACTAAATTTTGTGTCATGTTTTTTGTGACAAATTTTCGTCACTAAACCCATCACAAATTAGTGATGGGTGGGCCCCCGTCACAAATCCCGTCACTAAATTATGATTTTCTTGTAGTGACAAGTTAGTAAAAATAATAAACTTTCAAAAAGAGACAATTTCAAACAAATCACTAATGTTAAGAATTTACCAGTCAGCACACTTCCAGTACTTGTCAATAGTTTGTTCTATCTCTTAATAGCCTCTATACTCACCCTATATATAAGCATCTCCAAAGAACTAGTTGTTACGTACAAAGAAGGGCAAAAGATAATTTTAAAATTTGGAAAATCTTCAAGCTTTTCAATCTCCAACTAACATCTGTAGTAATATTGGCTTACAAACACATTAAAGAAAATATATTGTATAAACGACCAATATGAGAAAGTTGAGGAGACAACTTGATAACAAGATTAGCCATAAGTATTTTGAGATAAAAAGTTCATGAGAGTTAGAGATAATAAAATTAGAATATGTAAAAGTGAAGTAAAAAATACTTTTTCTTCAAAAAGAGATTTTACTTTTTGCATAAGAAAATTATGATATAATTTTAAGATTAAGGTGAAAAATATTTTGTGTAAATATATATTTGAGCGTACAACAAAAGAAATGTAGAAAACAAACTACAATAGAGGAGACCGTTGGACTTTGATTAATCGAAGGCATTATTTCAATCGACCAAAGTTGTTCGGCAACTATCCGCACAATTTTGATCGAATGCTAGGTCGATTTAAGACAAAAGACCAAGATTCTAGCCAACTTTGTTCTACTTAAGTTATACTTAGGTCGACCGAACTTATATACAATCATATAAAAATATTCTGTCTGACTTCAATCGACTTAGGCTTAACCATTAGTTGACTTAAGATATATAGACATGAAAAATAGATCTTCTACTTCACAAGGAGCTGATAAACTATATTTATATTATAAAAATATTTTTGTTATCATCAAAATCTTATTTTCGTACCCTTAAACTTAACACATCTTCTTATTGTGATGGCATAACTTGTCGAGATCTTTTCATTATGATTAGTTATGTTAATGGTTTCTTCGTGAGTACTTGTCCCCTTAACATGAACATCTTGATTATTTGCTTTTTTTTTTGAGAATTTTATCTTTAGAATTGGCTGATCTTCCAAGCTTCAAATGTGTCTTATACTCATTTACAATTATAATAATAGATTGTTGTGCAGAGATATCAATTAATATTTTTAGGTATATATACCTTATACCCTTAGACACACTTACTGACAACATTAAACTTATACACTTCCAACTTAACATTTATTAAGCTACTCCCATGACATGTCACGCATCCGTAACATAACCATTAATATATCATTCCTATTCTCATTCCTTTTAATTTTCATAAAATTATCTCAACATGTAAAATAGACTCTTAACATATTTTCATAATCTAAATCATATCATTTTCTAAAAACCTAGCCCCAACGGGTTCGACATCATTCCTAAAGGAAGCAGAGCGATACAAAATCCCGTGACAGACGTAAGAAGCGTCATCAAGGAATAATTTATTTAGCTTATTTAATCACCAATAGACCCATTATTAACATATAAGACATAAAATAGTGGCCACACGGATTTGCATTATTAATGCGTGGAATCAAGTCACGATGAGGGAGGGTTTAAAATATCAAAAATAACGAAGACTCTTGCAAGAAATAAACAACACGAGGAGAGGGTTAGGAATTTGCCTGCAAATAATTGATCATAGTTTCTCTCGCACTTCCGCTGCGAAACAAAATGTTTTATAGGAAATAACAAGATTACGGCTCAAATTAATTAAATCTAACAACATAATACATATAATTTAGTCGTGAAAAATACATAATTTAAATATATAATATTTATACTAATTTTATCCACTTATCTAATCACTTTAAACGCTGGATATCTCAAAATTTTCTCCTATTTCCCTCACTTTTCTTTCAATTTCCAGCTGCCAAGCGCCTCCTCTTTCTTCCCGAATTCTTCTCTCCAATTTCTTCCTTTGCTTGGTCGTGCTTTGCTCCCAAATTGCCTTAATTTTTAAGCCTTTTAAAGGCTTATAGTTTGCTGCCCAAGACTCCGATTCGGAGGAAAATTGAGTGGCCTAAAAGCCACAAAAAACATGGCTGGAAGACAGCCACGCTCCAGCCCAAGGTGCTGCTCATTTTTTTATTTTAATATATATTATAATATTAATATTACTTAAAAATATTTTATTTTATTATATAAAATATATGTTTGCTCCGATAATATATATATATATATATATCAACTATGAGCTTATACCATATGCAGTTAGGTGAGCAACTTTTTCATCTCCACATTACAAATTTTTTTTATTTATTTTTAATATAATATGAGATATAAGTTTTTCAATTTTATTTCTTTTTACTCATAAATATAATTAATTTAATACCCTTAAGTATATTCCTTAAACCACAAATTCTCAATAAATTATTTCTAACATTCAAAATTATCTATTATTATGTTCTCAAAATATCGGAATGTTATAGATAAAAATAATTAGAGAGATACAATCTATGTAAGTAAGACTTAAGTTTGTAATAATAAAGATGAGTATCGGAGTATCGCTTACATTTTAATCAAATACAAGTTGAAGGTGGTAGGAATTTGTGGGACAATAATAATTTACTTAATTTTATAAAGGAATCACCAAATATGTAATTAATTTTAGGGTTTAAAGTTTCAGAAGATGCTCACCTCACCCACCGTCCACCGTCAATTGAGATCACCTTCCATTCAAATGTGGCACCCAACAATTTGTTTTTATAATTTTTAATTATTTTAATAAATATCTATAATTATAAGGATTATTTAATTATATATATATAAACTTACGTATATATTTGTTGAAAATTTATTATAGCCACAGGTTAAATTTACATATATATATTTGTCAAACATGTTCGTGTCCGTGTTGATGGTATACCATCTTCCGTATGCCATTTTCCTTGTCGCCAATTCCAGAGCAATCAGCTTTCGGCGCATCCTGGAATCACTCTCAACAACAGTCAACACCATCGAGAATCCCAACTACACCTCTTTTACATCTACAACCAAATGGAATGGAAACAACAAAAGCATTTTCTTCTAGTCCTAGCTTCCAAAGTCGCAACAAATCCAAACTAGATTCACATTTCACAGCCCTAATCATGTATAGCCTTGCTGATACTTGCGGAACAGCTCTTCAGTCTTGGCGTTCCTGAAGGAGCAACAACCCATCAAATAAACCGAAACCAAAGCAATCAGAGTGATCAAAAGCACAATGTCGGCTCTCCTCCAGTCCGTCCTCAAGCTCTCCAGCAGCCCGGCTTTGCACGAGTTGCAGCCGTAGCACAGCTCGGCTTGGTCGTTGTTCCACTTCAAGCAGTCCATGTCCGCCGCGTTGTTTATCGGAGCAACCCAGTACGTTGGGCTCTCGAACGTGTAGCCGCACTGGGTCGGCGGCTTGCAGCATCCGGACTGCGAGTTAATTAAGATGGCAAAATGAAGAGACAAAGATGGTGAGTGGCCATAAGAATATTAATTTGGAAAAGATATGGAGAGAGATGACCACATTGTTAAGGAATCCGTCTTTTTTATCTGTTCTTTTGTAACGTGACTGTTTTAATTTTAACAGCTTTTGTAATGTGATTATTCGGAACCTTGCTTTGACACGGACGTCACTCTAAGAATAATTCGGCAGACCTAATTAAGTAAGGCTTCACTTGGATTTTCCATATGTATGGAAAACTCAAAATTCGAAAAACTGAAATTCTTATTTGGTAATTAAGAGTAATATCACACAAATAAGATATATATATATGTGTGTGTGTGTGTGTGTGTGTGTGTGAAAGGCTCAATATGTACAGCTTACACATGGTGATATCCTTAAAACATAAATTTGAAGCCAAAATTTTGAGTTTGGTGTATGATAAATTATTTAAAGATCATCCTATAATATGTTCTATGTACAGGTCAAATGCCAGTTTAGTCTTTAGGACACATGTTAAAGTGATTGAACTACGATAAAGTGAGATTTGTACCAATAGATCGTAGATTTGATTTTTTGTACAGTAAGACAAAAATTTCAATTATGATTTACCTTATCTATTAAAATTAAGTATACAAGTAGTGGGAAACCGCGTAAAGACAATAATCTCAATCCCAAATACAGGCTAGTTTAAGGGTGGGAGAGACTTTATGGTGTCTCAAATTACCTCTAGTAAAGACTTCTCCAAATGTATTGAATGTACGTTAATGTACTTAGTCCGTTGAGTTAAAAAGACATTTGTACACTAGTGACAAGCCACGTTCAAATTTTTAGAAAGAGAACCTATACTAGATTAAGTAGTGAGAATTTTAATACCTGTAAGGGGGTGAGATGTGCATTAAAGAAGTCTGGTGCCATGGTATAGCTCTGGTTCAATTGAGCACACATGCTAGTGGAGCCGAGGCAGTTCTTGATCCTCTCCCACTTGTAAGAGCTCCGAACTCTCCGTCGAAGCTAGCCGGAGAAGTCATCGAGGTTATATTCCAAGTAAGCCCGGCTGGGTTCCAGGTGGCCGGAGCCTCTAACAGTGACCATGTAGATGAAAACCACCAAAGAAGCAAGCAATATGATGAGGACTAGCATGGCAACGAGGTAGAAGATGAGCAGCCAAGGGATGCGACAGAATGACACAGGAGTGTTTTTCGAAAATTCACAAAAATTCCGGCAAATAATTGAAGATGAAGTGAGCTGTTAAAATTCTCTGTTGTGGGTCAATTTCTACAAATAAATTGTACCAATCTACAAGGCCAAAAAATACGAGCCCTATATGGTTGGAAAGCTTTATGAGTCTAGTTTCTAAAGTAGCAAGCAGCTCGTCAATCAGAGTCTTCTAGAGGAAGTCATGACTGATTTACTAGGGAAGGGTCTGCTTGGGGTGCTACAATAGAATTAAGAACTTCATTTAATGTTTTATGTCATTTTCTATGTTTTCCATATTTTCCATGTATTTAGCCTTTACTCTCAGTTATTAGACTTTGAAACTCAGCCAGTTATGCTTGGAGGATAGTTCTAAGATGCCCTTAAGATAGCTTTTGTAATGAAGATGAGGAGGATTGGATTTTAAATGAAAGTTTGCCTGAGAGTATTTTCTTTTCTCTGTATCCCTTGGTTTAGGGTGGTGAGATTCTAAAATTCTGTATCTCTTGTTAATTCTTTTGGGCGGTGAGTTTCTGTATCCTTAAGGAATTAATTTGAGTGGTGAATTTTCTACTTTTCTTGGCATTTTCTTGTTGTTTTTTTTTCACTTCGGTAGCACAGAAGCCTCCCACAAAGCCGGCCAAAGCCACGGCCAAGATCAGAACGCCCAGGATGATAATCGGCCATTGCAGGATCTTGACGCAGGAGTTGTTTTGCTCGGTTGCCAGCCAGATTCCGGCTCGATCCGATGATCGGAATGGAGAGGAGAACGGCTACGAAGTTGATGGCTCCAATAACATTGTTGCTTACGGCCATCTTGAAGAAGGTTATTGGAGATTCTGTAGCTGGATCGATCTAAATAGAAGAAGAGAGAGATTCAGCAAGAAATTAAGAAGATGAAAGCGGAGGGAAAGTGTAGAAAAAAGTGCATTTTTTGTTCCTTACCTTGGATGCATGAAAGCTACTAAAGGCAATTAACAATTCTTCTTAAAGTATTTATCTTTCTTTTGATCCTTTGGTCCAAATTTCCAATCGCTTTAGTTTTAACTTTTTGAAAAGGGTACAGGTACAGCTAGGTTTTGGAATTGTAATAATGGCAAGAAGAGAAGAAAAGAAACAAAGCACTGAGATCCGACCCCTCTCCTCATCAATCATCATCTTGCTTGTTCCAAGAAAAGAAAATGGGGAAAGCTTGTTTTACTATATTATTATATTAATATAGTATTCTATATCTTATTATATATAAATATATAAGATTATTTTTATTTTCTTTTTACATTACTCAAAAATTACTGGTAATATGATGTCATGACAACGTGTTTTTCTAAAAGACAATATTAAACTCTAGTTTAGTATAAATATAAATAATATGTTTGTTTTTCATTCAAAACCCAATCTGATTAACAATAAAAGTATCATGATATTTTATTAATTAAGCCGAAAAAATTCTTAGGAGTCCTAATAATCTCTTATTAATGTTATTGTTCCTCCCTGAGAAATGTAGATGAAAATTCCAAAATTTAACTAGTTGCAGCTCCCACATGGCTTACAACACAATCCAACTTTCACTAAAAAGAATTGTTTTTGCTTTATTACTTATTATTATACTGTATCAACTTACCTTAGTGGCTAAGAGGATCCGTAACCTTTCTATATATCCTTTCTCTTTGAATAAATAATCCTATTTGGAAAAATAAACTTTTTTTTTGCCAAGCAAAAAAAAAAAAAAAGACGTTTTGAATTTCTTTGGGTTTGGGCTGGCCCAATACCTATGTTGCTGTTGGACAGCATGAAATGAATCCAACAAATTCTAAAAGCCCATTTAAAAAACTGTCCAAATTTTGGAAAAGAAATAGTCCAATCCTCATGATTCAAAAACATTGTTTTCTGAACTGGCATGTACTTAATAATAATTGATATAAAAATTTAACCTAACCTATGTAACTCATGTGTAAATGAAATTAATATTAATATCTATTTCTAGCTAATATATATCTATTTTTTTGTACAAAATGTAAATGATGGATGATGAATGGTGTAAATGGGGAAGTTGAAAAGATCAGTAAATTAATTCTTTAAGTTACATTATTTTTTGTAACTCAAAGAATTAATGTAATATTTATTTATTTATTTAATTTAAGTTCTTAGTTCATCTTTACCATTAATATATTATGCAATGTGATGATGATTATCTTTATCTATAAATAGATGTAACTTCTTTTGTTATAAAATATATGAATAATGCTTAAATAGTATATTAGAATTAATAAAAATTAAATATTATTTGATTTTTATTTTCTAACATATTTTATACATTTTATAATAGTTCTTATGATCATATCAAATCTCACGAATCTTGAATTTATATATGGCCCTTGACATTAGGAGCAAGAATTATCTATCATGATTTTGGATGTTAAAATTCATTTAGATGCTTATGGGTCTTGGAGACACCATCAAAGAACGAAATAATGAATCCATGAGGGATTGAAAATTGAGTATCTCATGGTAAAAGATTCATTTGATCTTTGGAAAAAATTGAAAGAGAGATATAACTATCAAAACACAGTGATTCTCCCTATTGATCATTATGAAATTGGATACATTTATGATTGCAAGATTTTAAAACTGTGATTATAATTCTTAATTTTTTGATTCAGTTCTCAATTAAAATTACATAGAAACAAGATTATTGACAAAGATATGTTAGAGAAAATATTTTTACCTTTCATGTCTCGAATTTGTTCCTGCAGCAACAATATTGAGAGAAAAGTTTTAAGAAATATTGTGAGTTAATTTTGTCTTCTTAATTGTGGATAAAGAAAATAACGAGGTATTGATTAAAAATCATAAAATTTGGCTAACTCTTTCGTAAAATGTTTTAAGAACATAAAGGTAAAAGTAGACAAAATAAGCATTCAAAAAATTCATAAAATATATGCTATAAATGTGGTATGAAAGGACATTAGTCACATACTTATTGTATGTAAAGACATCTCGTTAATCCATTATTGATAAAGATATCTGGATAAAACAAATTATTCTTATACTTTTCTTTTAACAAATATTCACTGAGACAATTATATTACATACGTTTAGATTGTTTTAATCCATACAAAGATCATCGTAATTTCTTGAATATACTTCTTGAGAACTTGAATCGAATGTTTTAGGCACTTTGAATTCTTTATGAATTTTTATATAGATATCACTATCAAGTGATTCATATAAATAGGGTGTAACTATATTCATTAGATACATTACAAGTTTTTCTTGTATTATTAGTCTAGGCAACTATTGTGTTGTCCATCGTCGGGCAACATAGCAGTGTCCTACAAGTCTAATAAGATATCTAAATGTAATTGTATCAACCATAGGAGAATATGTATGTTTCGTCATAATTAATATTAGGTCTTTGTGAAAAAATTTGTGCTACAAGCTATGTTTCATATCGTACAACTTCATTGTTCTCATATTATTTTCATACAAATACCCATTTGTACCTTCTAGGTTTCACACTTTTAGGTGTTTAAACTAAAGATCTAAAAACCTCACGTCTTGCAAGTAAATTTAATTCTACTTGAATTGCTTATATCCATTTTGGTTAATCATTTCTATTTCAATACTTTACAACAAATTTACGTTCAAGATATCTATTTTTTTTCTTCATAATATTGAGTGCCACATTACATGCAAAACTAATGTCAACAACTATTTATTTTCAATTTCATCTTGTTGTCCAGAAAAATACCCAAGAAGGGAGGGGGTAAATTGGGTTTTTTCAAAAATTTATAATTTTAGCTCTTGAGGAAAACTTTTGAAATGTGATCTTGTTAAATAGTGATTGCAAAATAAATAAGAATAATAAAATTAAGCAACCACAAAAAACATATGAATTTTTATAGAGGTTTGGTTCTTAAGAGTTTAGTTCTCTCTTCCAAGACTGAGCTTGAGAGTATCACTAGGGAAAATATAACACTATTTTTTAATTGGAACTAAAATCAACATACAATCTCTTATCTAAGCAAGAACCACTAGTACACAATTAACAAATACAAACCCCTCACACAACAAGTTAGTAAAAACAATAAACTTACAAAGAGAGAATATTTCAAACAAATCACCAATGTTAAGAATTCCACCAGTCAGCACACTTCCAACACTTGAGGTTTCTCATTCTTGTTTGAATGCTCTACCAATAATTTGTTCTATCTCTTAATAGCTTCCATACTCACCCTATATATAAGCATTTCCAAAGAACTAGCTGTTACAAACAGGGACAAAAGATAATTTTGAAATTTGAAAATTTTTCGAGCTTTTCAGTCTCCAACTAGCATTTGTAGGAATATTGGCTTACAAACATTAAAGAAAATACATTGTACAAAAGACCAATATGAGAAAATTGAGGAGACAACCTGATAACAAGATTAACCATAAGCATTTTGAGACAAAAAGTTCATGAGAGTTAGAGATAATAAAATCATAATATGCAAAAGTGAAGTTAAAACACTTTTTCTTCAAAAAGAGATTTTACTTTTGCATAAGAAAATCAAGATATAATTTTAAAATTCAAGGTGAAAAATATTTTGTGTAAATATACATTTGAGCGTGCAACAAAAGAAATGCAAAAAACAAACTACAACAGAGGGGACCGTTGGACTTTGATTAACCGAAGGCATTATTTCAATCGACTAAAGTTGTCCAACAACTATCTGCACAACTCTGGTCAAATGCTAGGTCAATTTAAGATAAGAGGCCAAGATTCTAGCCAACTTTGATCTACTTAAGTTATACTTAGGTCGATTGAACTTACATACAATCATATAGAAACATTTTTTCTGATTTCAGTCAACTTAGGCTCAACCATTAGTTGACTTAAGATATATAGACATGAAAAACAAATCTTCTACTTCACAAGGAGCTGAAAAAATATATTTATATCATAAAAATATTTTTGTTATCATCAAAATCTTATTTTCGTACCCTTGAGCTTAACACATCTTCTTATTGTGATGGCATAACTTGTCAAGATCTTTTCATTATTTTTAGGTATATGTACCTCTTCTAGGGTATTATGATTAGTTATGTTAATGGTCTCTTCATGAGTATCTGTCCCCTTAACATGAACATCTTGATTATTTGCTTCTTCTTTTTTTTGTGATAATTTTTATCTTTAGAATTGATTGATTTTCCAAGCGTCAAACATGTCTTATACTCATTTGCAATTATACTAATAGATTGTTGTGTAGATACATCAATACGGCTTGGAGCATTCCTATATGGGATATGAGATTTAGTTACTCTTTTTAGGTTAGTAAATGCATTTGGCAATTGATTTGCTACACATTATAAATGAAAAATCCTTTGAACTTTTTGTTCACATTGTTTGTGCAAGGATCAAAATGAGATAAGAATGATGCGTTCCAAATAATTTCTTTTTCCAAGCTTGCCTATTTACTCCTATAATACTAGACAAATTGTTTCATCAAAATGATAATTAACGAACCATGCTATAAAGTCATCTTCGTCATTGGTTCAAGATATCTAATTATGAAAGGATAGTCATAACCAACATATATCCCTAACCTTCTTTGAGAACCCATTTTAGTGCGATATGGTGAAGCAATCGAGAGATACATTGCACATCCAAAAATTCTTAAATGGAAAATATTTAACTCTTGAGCAAAAACCAATTGTTAGCCTAATGCGTATAAATGCTACTACATGTAAAATAGCATATCTGCAAGGCAGAAATGAGGAGTTTTGTTCTCAATAGTAATGGTCTAGCCATTAATTGGAGGCATTTAATGAATGATTCTATTAAACCATTTTGTGTATGGAGATGGGCAACATGTTTTTTAATGATTATTATATTGTCAATGATTATTTTAATCGACATTATAATAATCATTAAAAGCTTGAGATGTAAATTCACCAGTATTATTAAGGCCTTAATTACATATTTTGGAAATTGTACTTGTAATTGAATAATTTGAGCAAATAATCTCGCCAATACTAGGTTATCAGTTAATAATAAACACACATGTGACCATTTTGTAAATGCATCTATTAAACCATAAAATATCTGAATGGTCCATGGGTGAATGAGTCCACATATATCATGTTGTATAAGTTCTTGAAATATAGGGGGATCCAATTCCAACTTTATCTAGTGATGGTCTAATGACAAGTTTGCTCTAATAACAAGCAACACAAGATAATTCTTCGGATTTGAGAATCTTTTGGTTCTTCAATGGATGGCTATGTGAATTTCCAATAATTTTTTGGATCATTATTGAATGGAGATGTCCCTATTAGTCATGCCAAATAATAAAAGTAGTTAGATTAGTAAACTTATAGTTTACTATATGGCTGCACTCTCACCCTATAATTAAAACACAATAAAAACACATTAAAACTTTTATATTTTTTTTCTTTATTTTGGTGAGAGGTTTATACTCGTCAGTGTACGAGTGCAGTTGTAGTCCAAATTTAAATTTATATTTTCTGGATGAGTCCAGGTCGTCCACTGAGAGATTTATTTATGGCAAAAGAAAAAGAATGTCACAAACACACACACACATTTGGATGAATTGGAAACAGGAATTTTTTTATGGATTTTCAAATAACAGGTGCTAGAAAATAAAGTAAAACAAAAATTAAATAAACACTGAATGTGAGAATATGAAATTGGACGACACTTGAGTTAAGACAATTTCAGCACCAACCCGTTGATTCTCAATTTTTAGCAGAAGAGTTTAGCAATATTAATTTAATTTCAAATATGAGGGTTTGTTATTAAATGCAATTAGAGATGATGATAGTTCTAGTTTAAGCAATCCCCATACATGATATGTGAGATTCTAGTTTAAGCAACTACCATAAATCCAATTACAATTAATATACAAAACAACTAAATTAATCATCCGGGTTTGGGTATGATAGCGTTTTCAGTTCTAGTAACTCTCATACGTGGCATGAAAGCTCTAAGTTAGGCTTACGCTCCAATCCAAACCTAGTGATTTCTTAATTTAAAAATACACACTCATATTAAAATTTAAATTAATATCACTCATTTAAAGCGTAGCTTTCTTTGGGAATCATTGGCGTTGGACACTGTCTTTGCCTTAACCCAAGATTGGGTTTAGCTACTCATCTTTATTTGTAAATTAATTAACATGAATTTAAATGGCGTAATTTAAATGACAGGAATTAAAATAGCATAAACTAACCGGCCATTTAGGCGGTGAATAATAAAAAGACAATAATTAAAATTGTAGAAATTTAAAGGCATAAATTAACCGGCCATTTAGGCGGTGGATAATTAAGTAACAATAAATGACATAAGAATTTAAAAGAAGAAAGAGAAGAAGTAAGATCACAAGAGAAAATAATAAAGAAAAGGAGAAAGAACAAGAATAATTCTCAAAGAGAGAATTATAAGGAAACAACTAAACTTTGATTCAAGAATAATAATCACACTTATAAATGCAATCAAGTGACCTATTTATAGGCCACAAGATGCAATACAAACCACACAATTTCAATTATTTAACTAGACATAATTATATCTAATGGGCACTCACACACTTAAAGTTAAATGGATTTTAGCTATAATACATAATTAAAGTTAAATGAATTTTAGCTAAAATACATACCTAATAAAGCATTCATAAAGTTAAATAGATTTTAGCTATAATACACAACTAATAGTTAAATGGATTTTAGCTAAAAGACACACCTAATAAAGCACTCACATAAAAATAAAAATAGATTTCTATAAATTGATTTTTAATCTTCATTAAGATTAAAAATAATCCTTGGGCCTTCTTCAAATGATATCTTTCATGGGATGCTCAAGTTGGGTCTTAATTCTTCATGGACTTTAATTTTTTCATGGACTTTAATTCTTTCATGGACTTTAATTCTCCATGGGTTTGAATTCTTTTTTCTTCATGAGCTTGAATTCTTCATTCTTCATGGGCTTGAATTCTTTTTAGGCTTGAATTCTTCATGGACTTGAATTTTTTTTGGGCTTCCAAGTCCACCTTCTTCATACCTATAAATAAGTAATTTATTAATAAATCATCTATTATATTATATATATATATTGATATGATATATTATATGGGATATTATATGCTTATATATTATATAGATAATCCATGTATGCATTTCATTGAGTATATATATGTATTATATTTACATGTTTATTATAATATATTATATATTATATATATAGATATATATTATACATAATTATTCAATTAAACCAATTTAAAATCAAAATGGTGGTTATAATTATAACAAAAATTTTACAAAATTAACCACTAATCACTATAGCATTTTACTTCAATTGCACTAATATTTTGTGTAGTAGAAGTCAAAAGAAAAGGCATGTAATTTTTCTAATACATATTTCTTACTCAATACAATATTCATAATAAAGGGGTATTTAATGTTCCCTTTATTCATAGTGTTGATATGGTATTCATTTCAACAAATGTCATTGGAACTTAATAAATTTCTTAGAGATTAGAAGAAAATAATATATTTTTTGTAGCAAACTTTGTTTCTCCGAATAATAATATATTAGCTCTTTTAGAGGCTTCAATAAGTTTTGCACTATACTGAATATGATATTAGCATACTTTGGTAGAAATCAAGGCCGACTCAAGAGTTGGTGGGGCCCTAGGTAGTTTGGCGGCCGACGGTTGGCATTTGTAGTGGGCAGCGGCGCAGGCGACCTTATCTCTCTTTCTCATCAATCACTGTCTTGGGTCTATGTGAACCCTGACCGGTGACCACACGTTCACCGTCATCTCCTTCCTCTTGTCGATGACCTTGTCTCATCGGTGTTTGTCGTCTTCTCTCTTCTCCGTTGGCCGATCGATTGGCATTTCCTTCTCTTGATTTTGGGTACGTGATCAACGGTCTCATGAAGTAGTGAAGCTTCTAATTTATTGAGCACAACAACTCTCACGACGGCGACGTAATATAATCACCATTTGCATGCTCGCCAAATCTCACTTTTTGCAAAACATATATACATACTTATGCTTGCTTTTCCTTTCACACCAACCATCTTTTTGGGATTCTTCTCTTTAATTACTTTTAATTTGCATATGAAATTAATCTTATTATTCTTCTTAATATCCTCTCTCGCAATATATTTAATTAGAATTAAAAATCATTATTATTGAGATAAAAAAAATTAACATTTGCTAAACTAGACTCTAGAAGAAGAAAATTTACTCAAAAAAAAGGGATGAGATGGGAAGACCTTCTACACGTTGTCCAACATCATAACTATATATATATATATATATAAAGAGAAAGAGAGAGAGAGAGAGAGTCAATACAAAAGAGAGAGCACAACAATTTTTTTGGAGCCCCCGCCATGTTGGGGACCTTAGGCATAGGCCTTAGCGGTCTATGTCTTAAGTCAGCTCTGGTCCAAATCATCATTTTGGTATACAAAATTTGTCTCCACATGTTTTCCTTTCTCTTTCAATAATGCCTGGTAAAAATCATGTGTGTTTATTATCAACACATAACTTGTCGTTTGTAAGATTGTTAGCTCAAATTATTCAATTATGAGCACAATCTTCAAAATATGCAATTAAGAAAATTCACCTTGATAATACTAGAGAATTTAGATTCCAAATTTTTAATGATTAATATATACCGATTAAAAATCATTAAATAACCTATTATACATGTTCATACACAAAATGATTTAGCATAATTATTCATTGAGAATCCATTATGATGAGAACAAAACTCTCCATTTTTGCTTGGGGACACACTATTTTACGAGCAATTATAGTTATGCACATTAGGCCAACAAATTATTATAAATTCTCTCATTTATAATTGATTTTTGGTTAAGAGAAATATTTTTCATATAAAAATTTTTGGATGTCGGGTGTACATTCTGACCGCTTAAGTTATTGTTTTCCTTTTGTATTCTTTTTTATTCCATTGTTTTGGCTATTGGTTTTCTTATTTTTAATTACTTAAGTTTATAATAGAAAAACATACCTGAATTAGAGAGGTAAAACGTAATATATATATATATATATATATGGATGAGTTGTATTAAAGTAAGATGGTTTATATATTTTATATTTCATTATTCAACTAATAGATGTTTGCTTTTCTTTTGTATTGTGAATGTTGTAAAAAACGTTAGATTTTGAATTTGTGTGGTCATAATAATAGAATTATTATTTTAAATATATGCATTTTGATTTTCAGTGGTTTAAAAATGTTTTAAAAAATTCTTATAATTTTTTCCGCGCAGGTTAAGTCAACAATGCATATAATTTCCTTAAATATTAAATTTGAATTATAAAAAAATCAAATAACTTATAGGGATATAACCCATTTGTCAATTCGGATCAACCCGACTTTCTTTTTTGTGGAACACCTCTGCAAAGAAATCAAGCAGCAATTGAACAACAATCAAAATTGACAAATAGAAGAACATAATTGGGTATATGAAGACTCAAGTGATTAATAAAGTTATTAAAAATATTTAGGGAAATATCATTAAACGAGTGATGCAATAAATTAAGTCAAATATTTAAATTTTACTTTTTAATGAGAAAAATATATAAAAGAAAAGAAAAAACACCGCCAACTGTCCTATTTTATTCTAATCTTCAAGTGGCAGACCAGCGCAGCAGAGGCGACGCTACTTCTAAAGAGCAGCCTAGGATTTGTACATGGCAGATAAGCCTTCACGGAGCAGCAAGACACG
Source organism: Diospyros kaki (assembly GCA_036245055.1). Classification (NCBI taxonomy): domain Eukaryota; kingdom Viridiplantae; phylum Streptophyta; class Magnoliopsida; order Ericales; family Ebenaceae; genus Diospyros; species Diospyros kaki. The sequence goes on from BSEG01000007.1 coordinate 34,699,693, forward strand.
TGGCAACAGCAAACCATCACGGCGCATTGAGGCATCGCCACGTCATCACCCCAAGCAACCTGTCCTCCCCCCCGACCCCAGCACCCCTCTCTCTCTCTCTCTCTGCGCGCGTCCCCCGCTCTCTCTCTCTCTGTCCCCTGAATACGCACACACAGAGAGACAAAGAGAGAGAGATGAAGAGATGGGTATGAGAGAGTGAGAGAGAAAAAAATGAGTGCAATGAAAGAGAAAGAGAGATACAGTAAATGAGTGGTTGTGGCTCTAGGGAGTAAAAATAGAAGGAAGATGGCTGTGAGTGTGGGCTACGAAGGGTAAAATAAGGCTTTTAAAAGATGTTGATAAATTTTAACGGAAGTGAATGTAAAAAATAATAATGTGAACTGTAAATAAAATTTTTCATTATATTATTATTGTCTAGGTGAAAAATTAATTCCTACTTTATCAGATTGTTTTTCAAACTAAAAAACTGTCTAATCACCGTGCCAAGTTTAGAACAGAGGTCATAAGATTTTTAAATTTTAAATTCAAAGTCTTATTATGTGTAATTTTTTTTTGTTAGATAATTTATATTGTTGTATTTTAAAAATTATACTTTGATGTTTTATTTTTAAATTATTTAATTATAATCTTAAAATATATGTTATGTTCATAATTGAAAAGAAATCACCATACAAACACACTCAAAGGTAAGACTTTTGAAAAGTAAATATAGAAGAACGGACGACCTTCAAACTTTGTCAATGTCTTTTGTCACCTGCTATAACTAGAAAAGTTGTAGCCTTGTGTGAGTAGTTAGTTGGTAGGAGATCACCTTGAAACATGGGGAATTAAGGTTAGGACCTAGATTTAAAATTTTTATACAAAACAATATTAATATATATATATATAGGTTACAATGTTTGATTTGGGGTCCTTTCAATTACCCCTTGATATGCGCAATGATTGGTTCAACTTGTGTGAATCATCATCAACTCATTTGGGGACATTTGATTTGGGTTGGGAAGGATATTAATGTGGCATTGTCTAGATAAGTAGAGTTTATTAGATTATTATTCAATGTTTGGATTTGATTTGATTTTGGAGTCGTACGTTTGACTCTTCTGAACCATTGCCTATCAAAATCAATTTTGGTCAATTAATCCAATTCAAGTTGTTAATCTTTAGATCTGATTCGATTTTTGAGCCATTAAAATTCAACTGTGTAAAGACTTATTTGATTCGATTTAAGAGGTTGAGATTTTGTGTATTTAGCTATATTTGAAGAATCGAATAAAGGTGGGGAATAATTAAAATTATCTTTAATTTATATTTAGATAATCCGATTTAAAATATGGTAAAAATAAAATTTTTGTAGTTAGTTCAAAACTTATTAAAAATTAAAGTTACATAAATAATAATTACTAATAAAGATATGATATATTAATAACGGATGCAATTTAAAAAAGGGTAAATCACAATAAAATTGTGAGTTTGTGTATAGAAGAGCTTTCCAAATAAAAGTGAGAGGGTCTACCACTCACTTGTATCCCTTATGGCATAGTGAATTGATGCTGCTGCCACTCCTTTGCCGATTGATATAGAGATATGGTCAACCTACGGTGAATCTGTACATCTTTTATTTTAATCTAGTGTCAGTATGTCTAAAATATTTTTATAATTATTTTATTTTACATCAAACGAAAGCTGATTACTTAAAATGGTAGGTAAAATTGTGATAAAAGAATGAATTGAATATTGAAGGGAGGAGGGTGAGAGAGATGGGCATTAATGCAGAGAGAGAGAGAGAGAGTGGGACCAAGTGTAGTGGGGGATGGAGATGGTGGGGAATCTCTCTCTATCATTCCCTAGAGACCATACAAAAGCCTCATTAACGGGAGATCTTGGCTTATTATGGCCTGAGGTCCGGTGCCCACATGTTCAATCTGACCAAATATGGCTTCATTCGAAACCTCGCAAATTTGCAATTGCCCTCTCTCTCTCTCTCTCTCTCTGCCCGGACTGCAGTACAGCAGAACAGATGGCACAAACCTTAATGAATGTTGAGATTAATGAATGAACCGAAACCCCCCACCCCCCACATAAAGAACAAATCTGCAAGATGGATAGGAATCAACGCAAAATATGCATCGATCCCACAAAACTACTCGCCAGCTTTTCCCTTAAAGAAGACTCCAAACTGTACTCTCCTCTGTCTGTGGCCGCTTTTGCATTGCTTTCCCTCGCTCATACGGCACCAACCGTCGGTCATCCCCACCACCATACACGAGAATCAAATCCAGTATTCAGTTGGGTTCAACTTGGTTTTTGATGAATTAGGTTGGGCTTCGGTTCGTTCCTTAATAAAAAAGAAAAAAGAAAAAAAAGAGAGAATTCTGCTTTGGTTTCAATTTACCTAAAATTTCAATAAAACCTAAATGGAACCAGAGCGAGCATGCGTCCTTTTCCTCTCTTAAGACTTTTAGTTTTATCCTTCTCCCTTAAATTTCTCTCACTCACACAAACACACCCTAAGTTTACTTGGTATAATAATAGTTAAACTAATTTAACCAAACCGGTGATGTTCTCTTTGTATTTTATTTTTAATTTTTGAATTTATTTTCACTTTTGTGTTTTAAGTATCTGTTTTGAAAATTTTAAAAACGTGTTTTTTTTTGTCATTTTGAAAAATTATTTTTCAAAATAGAAAACTAAAAAATGCGTTGTTTTGAAATTTTGTAAAATGTTATTTTATGATATTTTATTTAAGAAATTTGATTCAAAATAAATTTTAAATATTTATTAATAAATTATAAATTTTATTTAAAGAATTTCAAATATAATATAAGTTATATAATTTAATCATATATAATATATTAAAATTACAAAATACATTCTAACTCATTTTTAATTTCACTCAACTATTAATTTCATAATAAATTTATTTTCACCTATAAATTAAAATTTGATATTAATTTTGAGATTTAAATTATCCACAACATAAATATTAAAAAAATTATAAATCATAAAATAACAAAATATTAATTTATTCAAAGTTTTAAAAATATCATTGAAAAAAATTAATAAAAAACCTATATTATTACATTGGGTGGAGGCAGTGGCCATAGAAAGATGTAACACCCGAGGATAATTTGAGGACAAAAAATGATATTTGATAAAGGGCATAAATGAAATTTTGAGAAAAATAAGACTATAGGACATACTAACACAGCTTTGGACGACCGAATTAGTCAGAGGGAGTACCCTGGACCCTTGATAGCCAAAGAAAATGGTATAGTATTGACAAGTAAAATAAATTATGATTTTTGGTGATGAAGAAAATTGGATCGGGAACAGTTTTCGGTACAATGAAAATACAGCTGCCAATTAGGTCGTATTATCGAATTGTTATAAACGACGTCCAAAAAGTCAACAAAGAGTGTCAAGGACTAGTATTCGATGTATAGAACAACCCTTAAGTGGTTTCAGGTTGAATCGAGTGGATTTGAGGTCAAATAAATCAATCGGGCCTAAGTGTAATTTTCAAAAAATGCCCGAGGGAGGTCTAAATGGTAATTTTTTGAAAGTTTCAAGGGAGAAATGGGAAGTACTAATCTTGAGGGTGTTAGAAAGATCAGGGGCTTGAGGACAAAGACCAAATGCAAAGGAGAAATTTCAAGGGGCTAAAGTACAATTTTCAAAAAGTTGCACATGCATGGCAGATTTGGCCATGGATTTGACCGGAAAATCTGGCCATTTGGCAGCCTAGGGTTGTCAGGGAATGGCCTAGGGTGGTCTAGGAGGCGTGAGAAAGAAGTTTTGGCCGGAGATCGGCCACGTGGGGGGTTATTTTTGCCTATAAATATCGAGGGCTTTCGGCCGAATTTGAAACACAAATCGACCTCGTTTTTGGATGATTTTGGGAGCTTTGATAGGGGGCTTTTGGTCTCTAGGCATCAAGGATCATTTTGGGAGTGTTTTGAAGCATTTTGGTGAGCTTTTGAGGGTGGTTCGAGTTCGGCCGAGGGTTAGAGGCGGACCGCCACCGCCGACCTGTAACTAGCCATTTGAAGGCCTTCCGGTGTCCTTTCAACATGAGACCGGTGGCATCGCGATCGAATCTTCAAGGGCTTTCGGACGACACCGGTTTTGTGGCTATCGGAGTAACCACCGGCGACCGGCTCGAGGTTGAAAATGGTGGCGCGTGACTGCCACGCGCCAACCTTTGCTTCCAGCCCACTCGCTCGCGCGTGAGGGTGCGTGAGGGCTCAAGTAATTTTGTAATTTTTTTATTATTTTAAGAAAAATAAGTTAGGCATTATGGTGGAAGAAAATTTTGAAAAATGTTAGAGAAAATGGTCATTTTGTAATTTTCAAGGTAAATAAGGCTTATGAAAAATAGGAGGAAGTATTGGAAAATTTTCAGAAAATTCTAGAAGTTAAGAAATATTTATTTATGAATTTTTGTGAAAAAAAATCGAGGAAAAACCTTGAGTAGGCATTTATTAGAATTTTGAGGAGAAATATAGAGAAAATAGGAAGAAAATTATGAAAAATTAGAAAAATAGATATTGATATGATTTTAAACAAATGTGGTGTCTAGGGTATTGTTGAACCTCGAGGTTGAATTATAAGAGCGTCGGGCACGAGAATCGAGGTCGGACACGCAAATTGAGGCGTCTCGCACTCTTCGAGAAAAAGTTGAGTTGCAAGGTGAGTGGTTCTACCCGAAAAGACTTAAAGTAACATGTGAATAGTTATTGTGAGTGTTCATCCTTATGGCTTGGTTTATTGTGATGGTTTGTCCAAATGGTTATTTACACGTGCATTAAATTCGTACAGTAAATTACATCGAAATGTTAATTTTAAGTTATACATGTTATGATTTTTTATATTGGCTTGTTTTGTGTCGTCCATGTGGGACGTGGGTTGTTAGCCTGTGGCGTAGCCCAGAGTGACAGCACTCGGGATGCATACGAAGAATTAATGCTAGGTGACCCACTTGGGACGGGGTTGAGACGGACTTCACCCTACGGGACCCAAGTGGCGGGGCTGAGAGTGGACACCACCCTGGTTGTTGGCTCAAGTGGCGAGGCTACGAGTGGACACCACCCTAGGTTCCTTTGAGCAATAGCATTAATGTCGAAGTGACGTCGATTCCGAGAATAGTGCTGATGTGACACTCTTGGGGCTAGGGTTGCGTTGGGTTTTGGAATGCTTTTGAGTAGGAGCGTAAAGCCTAACAATGACAATGGAGTGATTCCCGGGTTCATATGTCGAGATTGTCCCTCTTAAGCAGGATCGGTTTACCAATGGGTCGATGTGGTCGTGTCGCCTTTAGAGAGATTGCATTTTCCCCGGTTATGGCTAAATGTTGTGTGGGATTCTCTTAGGCTGGTGCATATTGGGATTTATCGGTTTTGTACATGATTTTGCATATGTTCATGAAAATGTTTTTGAACTCTCACTTAGATGATTCAGGATCTAATTTGGACTATGTCCCTGGAATATTCAAACGTTCCAGGTGAAAGCAGTGGCGTCAAAGGAAAGAATGTCATCGAGATGTAGCTATTATGTTCAGTCTTCGTAGGTTTTGTCTATGATTACGATGTTCAGAGACTATGTAATATATTTTCATGTGAAACATCGATCTGGTTATTGTAAAAGGAATTGTTGGTTATATATATATCATTGAGGTTTCGATCTTGCTTCCATTGATGTGATTGATAATGTCTGTCTTAGTCTATTAATTATTAATATACTGAGAAGGTACGATCGGGACTGTCGGGAAATAATTATGATGAGAGTATGTATATCGAGAGATTTATGTTATGTTTGATTTTGAAAAAAAAAAAAAATTTCCGAAATCTCGAGTTAACGCATGCTTGGGGAAAAGTGGGGCATTACAAAAGAAGTGGCAAAAAGGGGTGGCAGGCGGTGGCGATGGTCGATTTGGGCTTGGAGGGCAATGGGGAGCGAGAGTGATGGCTGTGGCGAGCAGATTTGGGCGTCGCGGGCAACCGGATTTGGGCAGTGGCGGTGATGGCCGTGGCGGACGGTGGCAGTGATGGTAGTGGTGATCGTGGATGGCAGTGATGGTGGCGGCACGGATAGTGGTGGCACCCAAACTTGAAGAGAAAAGAAAAGAAAGAGAAGAAAGAAGAGAGGTGGAAGAGAAGAGGTGAAAACATTGCTAGTTTCTGTATTTTCGATTGAGGGGTTGGTTTTGGCTAAAAAACAGTCAAAACGTATTTTTGGCATTTTGGATTTTCTGTGTAAAATTTTTATGTATTTTGCAAAATGTGTTTTTGAAAATAGGTAAACAAACACATTTTGAGTATTTTAAAAACTGAAAATGAAAAAAGAACTCAAAATACCAAAAAGAACAGGCTTACCTTCTATCCTCAACTCAATCCAGCCGCCGCAACAACCTTAAGTTTCCTACAGCCAACATGCCCTAATCTTTTTCTACTTTTTGCATAAATATCACATTCTTCATAAATGACGTTAATTAAATCTTAATTAAACTAATTAAAACCTTAATTAAACACTAATTGAGTAACATTTAACAAAAACTAAACAATAAAATAAAAAAATTTAGTAAAAGTAGAATAATTCAAAAAAAAAAAAAACACATTTGGCCGACAAAACCCCATTGCCTGTTGTTACTTCTTTAGATTTCTTCTGTTTTATTAGTCATTTCGTCAATTTTAGCCACCACATCTCCAATACTTCTCCAACTCTCTCCCCTTTGTCTTCTTTATTCTCCTCTCTCTAAAATAACCCTAGCTTTACCATCACCACAGCGACCACTATCATAGGCCACCCGCCTTCTTCACCCGCTAGGTCTCCAATTTGCTCCATCTTTCTTAGGGTTTCCATGATGGAACCTATTATATTGGCATCGCCCTCTTTATTTTGTATAGATGTGTACGTCCGAGTGCGCGTGCACATGTATGTTGTGATATATAATATGCATGTATGTGTTGCCATTTTTTGAGGAAGGAGGAGGAGAAAGAGAAACCTTAACCATAATTTCATCTTTTTTTTCTAAATTGTTAAAAGCCAAATTGATGGTGATGCAAAAATCCTTTTCTTCTCCTCCTCCTCCTTCTTCTGCTTTCTCTCTCTCTCCCATCTCTTATCCTTCTTTGCAAATTAAACCATCATCCATATTATGATGGGTTCTAGAACCCAGACAAGGGGTCTCTATAGTCTTGAACTCAACGATAATTTTTTTTTTTAATTTTTAGTTATATTTAAATTAATTGAAATTTAATTAATCATTTATCTAAGAAGAGATTTCATTAGTTTAATTTTATTTAATTAGATTTAATTAACTCCACTTGTGATGGAGGGGTGTCTAAAGAAAGAACGTAGACAATTTTTTACTCAATTTTATTTAACTAAATTCATATTTTTGTAATATTTGTATAGTTATTTAAATTTTTTGTTATTTTGACTACACTGTTATACCTATATTTTTAAGTCAATTTAATCTCTATAACTTTTTTTGGTATGACAATCTGAATTTTTCATTATTTCAATTACACTTTTAAACTTATATTTTTGAATTAATTTAATTCTTATACTTTTATGTGTAAAAAAAAAGTAAAATGAGATGACAAAGTACACATTATATTTTATTCACGTCAAAGTATAGGGATTAAATTGATTCAAAAATGTAGACCTATGTGTGTAATCAAAATAACAAAAAGTTTGGTTGGTATATAAAAAAAATGTCAAAGTACAAAAATTAAATTAATTTAAAAATACAGATCCAAAGATATAGACGAAATAATGAAAAATTTGAATAATCACACACACAAAAAAAAAAAACGTGAGAGTACACAAGCAATTTAACTAATGAAACCCCATTGTAAAATAATTATATATTTGTGTCAATTCAGTTAAAAACTAGAATTCTCATCTTAAAGTTGAGCCAAAAATAAAAAATTAAGAAATATTTAAACTAAAATGGAACTAAATCAAATTTAATAAAAAACTAAACTGTATTAATTGAAATTACTGTATTTAGTTTGACAATTCCCTTTTAACCAGATAACAGTTGGCACCATACATCATATAATTTTAGAAATCCGATTAGCTTATTAATTACATTTTCTCCTAGAATTTAAGGAGACCAAGCATCAGTTCTAAAGTTGGTATATATACGTGTTTGGGATTTTAGGAATGAATATTATTATTTATTTAGGTTGGAGATAGATATTCAATTTAGATAGCATATTTTTATCGGATAATGAAAATGTGCAAGTGTTAATATTTATTATGCACATTTTTATTACTCAATAAAAAAGTGTCCTATAAATTAAAAATTTATTTTTAATCTAGATAAATAATATTATTTTTTAAAAATTAAATTAAATGCACAAAGTGATTATACCCATGCCATATGGCTCATCTACAGGGAAGAGAGAGAGAGTTAAATTAAATACACAAAGTGATTACATCCATGCCATAGTGCTCATGTACAATGAGAGAGAGAGAGAGAGAGGGGGGGGGGGGGGGGTGGCATTTTGGTGATTCAATTGAAACTAGAAGGGTACCTGGGGCAACTAAACTAGTATTATTATTTGATCAATATAGGATAGCATCCTCCTCAAATATTATCCTAAGGATGTGGTGAACTGCGCTTGCTATTTCATCTGCTGAAGTCAGTTGGCATCCATCTTCCATCTACACCAAATATTTCCTAAATTTAACTTATATTCTTTGATTCTATTTTTATTCAAAATAATAATAAAAAAAAAGTAATAGAAATACACATGCAAATTGTAATCCTCCCTGAACTATATATATATATATATATATCGTGCATTATTAGAACACACACCCACCCCTATATATCCTATAAAAAATACTTACCTTTCTTATGAAGTAATTAAAAATCTCCTAACACTAATTACTATATATAAAAATATCACGTACTATCCCGTACGTGATTTAATTTGACTGTGCTTACATTAAAATTTTATTAAGATTTCTCAGAAAAAAATTATTTAAGATAGTTTAGTTACGTACAGAAAAAAAAAACAATCAAAATAGACATTTGTAAAAAAAAAAAAAAAGAATTATCAAATTAAACAAACAATTAACACAAAAGACAAGAGGTAAAAGAGTTAACAATGATATGAATTATAAGAATATAAAATACATAGAAAATAAGATTATAAATAAAATAGCTAAAAGATTTTAATTTATATAATAATAATAGAGTCCGTGAAAGAAAGAAGGAGATGTTTCCGAATTTCAATTTTGAAATTCCGTACTGACATCCATTTCCCAAATTGTGACACGTTTAATGACATACCTTGGCACTGATGGAGTAGAGGACCAATGGATCCAAAGTGGTGACGCTGAGGTGAAGGACGGAGAGGAACAGTGTCTGAAAGGCGGCCACCATTTTCGAGAGCTGTCTAAAGCATTTTCTTGACAGAATTCTAAGGTTTGCATGGGTTTCAATCAAAGTCACCTCAATATCCGCCATGGCTGCCTTGCTCTGGGACGCATACTTGCTGGGAAACTGAGACCATGTGTACTGTGGGAATGAGAAAAATTGAGCAAAGGGTGCTGTTGCCAATTCCGCAGAGGAGGAGGAGGAGGCTGCGGCGGCGGTTGCAGGCGGCGTTCCTCCTTGTTGTAGTACTAAGAACTTTTGAGCTTCCAGGGACTGCAGCAGCTGCTCTAGTTCTTTCACATATTCAATGGCACCACCCACTATCGAAGCTTGGTCACCCTGCACGAGTGCAGTTTCACCATGTGTAAAGTTTAACGGAATGGTACTGATGCACATGTATAAAACTTGAAAATTATATTGAATTATTTGAAGAACAGTTCACATGAAAAGGACCCTTTTTGATTTTTACCAGGGAAAAAAAAGAAAGAGAAATAGACCTTAATTATACCATCTAGCAGCTAGCCAGGTTTTCCTGTAGAGCAATCATCAGCGTACAGTATCTTCGAATGTACCATACACTGTTCCATTCCCATTTTCCAAACATACACAGTTCCTTGTTTAGGATTCCAATTTATTTTTTGGGGGTTCTCCAACCACATCTATTAAACATGAAGTGTAGGAAGGCACAATTATGTTCAGAAAGTCTTGTCTCAAATTAATTTCCCAATTTCTTGCGACAATGAGAAGTTACTTTTGCTAGTTTCAAAAATGGTTTCCATCTGGGAACAAAAATTATATCACAACAGTGTTTGTAAAATCTTAATATTTAATGTTGAAAGAAACGAACTATAAGAAGTAAAAACACATAAACACTAATCAAACTGGCCCAAAAGGCAGTCCAAAGCATGGAGCAGAAAGATTCCTCTACAACAGGTCATGCATGTCAACGTACATGCGAGTATGAACCACTACATAGATATATATATATATATATGTGTGTGTGTGTGTGTGTGTGATGAAAAGAATCAAACCCTTTGGACGTAAGATTCCGGCATGAGAGAGCGCAAGACGGTGAGGTGCTCATTCATCTGCTTCCGGCGGTTTCTCTCCACTGCAATGTGTGTCATTCTCTGTGTCTCAGCTTCCTCCTTGTTCTTACAAATTCTTTGCCTCCTCCTCCTCTTCTTCCGCCCTTGCACAGCCAAATTCTGCCTTCTGTCGACGGCCTCTGGCCCTGCCGGGCGGGGCCGGGGCGCCATTGCAGTACTGGTATCTGGGGGGTCTCTGAATTCTTGAAGTTTCAGGCAAGGTCGTGGCATGAAAGGGGGCTCTAAAGAGTGGTCAATGCAGCTGTAAGGGGTGGCGCTGAGAGCGTCATAGTCATGGATAATGAAGTGCAAGGGTTCATTTGTAGATAGTGCTTCTAAGGCCATTTCTGCTTTGGGATTCAGCCACCAGCAGCAGCGTCTGAGAGTTGCTTGACAAGCCCATCCTGTTGACTTGCCTTTATTTATAGGCCTACTTCCTGTCCATAGCAAATCCCCTTTCCTTATCTCCCAGAGAGAGAGAGATATATATGCAGAACAGAACTCTGCAAATATAAATGGATTTTTTTGTGAATTTCCAATTCCAAGGTAAAAACATCCATTGTATTGGGTCAAAATTTCAGAGTTGCCACTGCTGCCTTATTTTGGCAACATTTTTTCCTTAAAAATAAAATGATGTTACTATGCCATTTCAATTAGTTTTATTGTTTCGTATAGAACTCATTTACAAAAATTGTATATCAATTCAATACCCTTCTAAATATATGGATGATAATGGCTGCAATGCAAGAATATAGAAAATATATATATACATATAAGGGGGGGTTTGCACTCAACCACTATTTTAACCTTATTTAAGAGCGAACCACAAATAAATTTGTATTGCTTCACCTAGTGTGCATGAATTTTAAATTGTTATATGTACACGGTGAGTTTATCAACACTATAGTAGTAGCAGGGTCGTTATCATAAAAATATATGTACATCATCAGTATATACACAGTACACCACGTGAGAGGGCAGAAAAGGTATTCTGCTGTTCTGCTTCAACTCTCTCTCAAAGATGTTTTGTTAGGGTTTTGGTAGATGCTGTTAAGCACACTGCCAAAGTGTGCTGCAGTGGAGGGAAGAGGGGGGACCCAAAGTCTAAGAGAAACACGCATAAAAACAACACAACAAGCTGTCTAAAAGCTACTCTTCACGTTCTCAAACTTTTTTCTTTTTTTTTTTTTTTCTCGAGTTGGGATTCTCAACAAATGGCTGCCTGCCTCAGACCTCACTGCTCACTTACCCTTTGCTTCATCCATCTACACCGCATTTATCCTATTTGTATCCATCAACTGCTCCGTACAACGAATACCATGTGCCTCGTAAAACACTGCAGATACCATATTGCTTCATTATCAAAATTTCCCTACTTTGAATGGCTGCAAACGTCCAAGGAAAATGATACTTACTATATGGGGAAGATGATACTTACTATACTTCAATCCAAATAAACTTCTTTTCAAGCTGTTACTTACTATATGGGGAAGATTTCTGGTGATATCAATCGACTAAAGTCTCTGTTAAATAGTTTTTTGATGTTTCAAAGAGTAGATAGAAAGGTCTCGCTTTCAAGTAACTACTTTAATCCAAATAAACATCAGCTTATGGTGTTAGAAATCGTGCATGAAGAAAACATTTTACAATGGATCAGTTGTTTGTTTAGCACTTCCATGACATACCAACAAAAACAAGCCCACATGAAGGTCAATGTTACGTCAATTCTCAAACCTGTAAGTAACAACAAGAAATCACAAATACAGAAGCTCTAAGTTAGCAAAAGGACAAATGATGATAAATGTGTTTATATTACAGGAGCAACCAGGCTTTCATGGAAACCCCTTCTGCTTAGGGATAAAAGGCAACTATACAATCCCTCTGCTTAATCTTGGCTTAGCAGGAAACATGATAAAAAAGGAGAAATTAGCATAAAGTTGCTACTGGTTAACCTTTCAAGGTGGTGATAGTAATTGATTCTAGCCATCTCTATTACCAAATATCGGCAATCAAAGAGGTCATATAATTGATTCCAAATATCTTTATTACCAGATATCAAAGATCAAAGATGTCAGAATGGGAGATAAGAAATAAACCCTCACAGCCGTAGAGATAAAATTCAAATACATAATATATCAAAAAACAAAAAATTCTAGCTAAGAAGATATTTGATTAACATTCACGCTTCAGAAAGTTCAGCGGCAAAGGAAGCAAGCAAGCCCCGTACATAATATGCAATTAGGGAAACTATCTTGTTCCCAAGTAGTTGCATATTTAGACAATCCTAGCTAAGAAGATATCACATGCAAATATACATAAGGAATACATATTGGCATATTACATTGCAGATGGAGAGGGAAACAAACCAGAAACGCTGGGAACCGTTCCCCTTTCTTTTCTAGTGAGGAGGACTAATGAGAAGGGAGTTATCAACACCATATATGGTCCAATCTGTCAGATGCCATGCAGAGGAATCCATGTGACCACCAGCCTCCCTTTCTCCAATGGTACTTCTCAGCAATCATCCACATTCAAATCTAAAACTCAATAAGTTTTCCTTTTCTATTCTGCCTGATTTTGGCTGCCAAAGTACCAACTGGCTGATAGATTCAGCTACTTTGACTCTGTGGCACAGTTTATTTTTCTGTAGGGAAAGAAAAGTTAAAAGGAAAAAAAGAACCGTGGGATTGTATCCAAGAAAACATAGTCTTACATGAAGCTTATTTATCTAGAATAACAAAAGGGGCTAAACCAAGCCTGAATAACCAAACTAAGCTCTGCCAAAAGCTGTTCAGATCGGCATGAAAAAAGAACCAAACTAAGCCTGAATAAATTTGGAACATATACCTACTTTGGCTCATTTACAACACTACAAGCAAAAGACACAAATATCACACTGCAGAAATAACACCTGTGGAGGCATGATAAGATGCAAAGTACACGTGCATATCAATTGGTGTACTTCGGATCTCTTTTGTCCTTGGATCATGAACATACTCCACTATAATGTTGAAGTTAGTATAAAATTAGATACTTTGTGTCTCACGTGTAAATGAGAAAAAGGAAAATTGGTGCCAATAACATTTACAGAGCATTCAGAGTAATCTTGTTCTTAGGGCTGAGATACCCCCATAAACATTATAGCCAAATGTCAAGCACAAATCACATCCACTAGCAAAACTAAATTACTATTGATCACGGAGAGATGGACTTCATCGAATAAAAAGTACCTCTCAAAAAGTTTAGTTTGTGCAAGACTTATAGGTTATCTACCAAAACTTCGACTTAATGCCATAAAAGTCAGCCAGTCCAACAAGAAGGCACAGAATAAATGCATATGCACCCAAGGTAGCAAGGGCTGAGACCAAGGAAGCAAACATGGTGTCAACAAACAAGTTAACCAACCCTGTGAAAACATTTGCCTGCATGGATGAATGCAAATATAACATTAGTTTACCATCTTAAGCTCAAGATAATGAAAGCGACAATTTCAAATGCAAACACAAATGCACAAAGTTCTTTACCTGTTTTGATATGATAGGCAACTCATTCAATTATCATTCCGTATGCAAGTAAATTATAAAACAAGAGGATATGAATTATGCAAACAAATAATGAAAGAAGAAGGTATATGATTTACCAGAAGAAATGATCCCAGTAGATTCCTGTTGAATGCTTCTTCCAGAATAGAAATCTTGTGTCCAGGGATAAAATCAGACAGCATTAGGATTCCTAAGACCTGCACAACTGCATAGTTTTTATAACAGAATGAATTTTTCTAGTTCAGAAAATAAAGTACACCATGTAACCGTTATCTATTCTGCTTAAAACAGAACTTACTAAATCACAGATCTACACTGGATAGTCTATAATAAAAAATAAAGGAAAAAACCATGTTAACTGACACTTCACCCCTCGTGGAGAATTAGAAATTACCCTTCACTTCACCGTATTTTCTACTTCGTAATATGTGGTAATAACACAAAAAGTATCATATCTAGAGTCATACTGTCATAGTGATTTAGCTGCACCATTAACTTCAACTGGTTGAATGGTGTCAATAATTAGAAATAAGCCCCTTTCCATAGTATGTTGTGTTCATGTCAAGGTATTGATGCTAACCTTTGGGAATAAACGGAGGTGGTAAACATAAATCACAGCAATAAGTGATCTATAGAGTTTGAGGCACTTAAAAGACTTGGACAAAAAATGGAGACAAGCAGCTTCTGTGGATGAACCATGATGAAACAGAAGATGACGTTTGTAGTTTAGAAAGGCATACTCATAAGCTACTATAAGAGAAAGAACGAGAAAACAAGTGTGCATAGAAGGATAAAACAAGCATCAATAATACAACAATAATTTTAGCAGAAGAGTGAGAAGAAGAAATACGAGGAAGAAGGAAGGCCAAGAGAAAGACATAAGGATTTTAGCAGAGAAGCACCAATAATTTTATTCAATCAATCAATTTAAAAAATATATTTTCACATTTCACAAATGACTGATACAGGCTTGATAAAATTCCTAAAACAACTAAATCTCTTTAACTTTTTCAAAACTGCTCTGAACTAATATGGTAACCTAATACCATTAAATCCTATCACACAATCCACCAAAAGTCCAAATGAAAAAAAATACATTTAGATAAAATCAGAAATTCTTAGTGATATAAAACTAGTATAATTTTTTGTTTTGATTCCTATAATCATGTCACCCATGACTCATTTAACTTGCTTAACCTGAAATGACCCGTATAACCTGGTTCAAAATATATATATATATATATATAATAATTGAAATGTATAAATTAGATTTTAGTGTGTAATGAATGGTGTTAATTATTTTGTATTGTTGAAATACAATTTAGATTTTAATTTTCACAAAAATTGCTCCACATTTATTGTTGGAAATTTAAAGTTAAAGAGTTCATGTTGGATATTATAATGAATTATCAATTTTGAAATGCCTGGATGAAGTTATTTTTATATTAGATTTTGTAGTTGTTTATTTATCTTTATGTAGTTTCTGTAATTAATTAGACAGGTTGTTGGGTTAAATTAAATGTACTAGATCTTTAAGTTTCTATTTGTAAATGACTAAAGGGGTTATTGGTGTCAGATCATGTCATGTTGTGATTCATTTTGTTCAACGTGTTATATTGGTTGTGTTGTGTCAGTTCTTGTTGGCACAATCTATTAGTTAAACAGGTCATATAGGCTATGTAGTTTTATTCATATAATAGATGAGTCATGTTCAGATCTAGGTATTTGACACGATGTTGTATTCAACTTGACCTGTGTTTTGTTACATTCACGGCTTGAAGGCAACCCAAACATGAATTGCCAAACGTGTAAAAAGATCTAACAAGAAAATAGCACTCCTATAAACACTACAGTAATAACAAGAATTCAGTACATAAACGAATTAAGGCCCAAAGACCCCAAAAGGAGGAAGGAAATTCCAATGGAAAGATTTTTTTATTTCTATATAATTAAAACACAATGAACCATTAAACCTGAAATACAGTTTGATAGAGGCAAAACCATCAATATACTGATTAACAAACAATATGGAGAACAGATAAAATCATCATATCATATGTTATTCTGCAAAAGAACCTTTACAAAATGTTACTTTCATGATAAAGGGTAAATGATAATAACCTGGAGATTTTGAGCCAGTACTAAAGTTACATAAGCTAAGTTACACTGCAAAAAGAATTTTCCCATTAGTGTTAAGAAAGTTGAAATTAAAACTGAGAATGAGTTTGAAGGAATATTTCTCAGAATGCTGTTAGAAAATACAACTACCATTCTGCGTGAAACTCTTTCCACAAGCCTGTCTAGAAGGATAGTGAACAACCTGCACCATTCATGAAGTCCAATTTGAACTCAACTAAAATGCCAGTGAAAGATATTGAGATGAAAAACACTCCAGTGCTAGAAATATACCAAAACAAAAGAGCCAGCACCCAGACTCTGATTCTTGCCCACTTGTTGGATCTGGATATTTGCTTAGAGTTGCCAAAGAAAAGATAGTTTCCCAGTTGGACACCAACAAGATAGATACCCCAATATCCTGAGAAGAAAAAAACAAAATCAATTTCTTGAGATGAAAATTCTGTATTAGGTTATTAACCACAAAAGGCAATAACATGAGATATACCAATCCAAGTTTGCACGGTACATATTGCATTTACTAAATATGATACAACCAAGCGAATTCGACCTACTAATACAATGAAGTTTTTAATAAAGGAATCCAAGTTCCAAGGTTGACCTGGTTGAAAAGGCCTAACATAAATATTTTTTTCTTTGCAAATGATATTATCCAGGTAGAGGAGGCAAAAGAAGCATGAACTCTAACTTTGAGTTATGGAGGAAAACCTTAGAATTCAAAGGTTTCAAGGTTAGCAAGTTGAAAACCAAGCATCTGAGTTGGTCAAACAAAAAAAAAAAAAAGAAAAAAAGAAAACCAAACATCTGGAGCATAAGTTTGATAGCACCCCATACTTATAATTAAGATGAGATGAAGATAGGAGGAAGAAAGAGGTGGCTTTCTTACAGAAGCAAGTGGCAATGTCCTAATATAATAACTTATACAATATAGACCTGTATTACTGCACGCACACTTGGCTAGTGGTAGAAGATGAGAGCTGGACAGGTTAAAGGGGTGTGCGTTGTATTAATTTTGATGATGTTTTGACGATCATCATTGTTTTCACAAAACTTTAACAAAAGAGTCTTGAAACATTCATTTCAAAGTCAAATATCAAAGTCTCCTGCCTTCGACTATATGTTTAAAACTATTTATTTGAATTATTAGTATAATTGTATATATTGTATGTGTGTTTTATTTGTAATTAGGTTAAACCCATAGGTTAAGCCCATAGATTAAGGCCCGTTATGCCTATTATAAATAACAAGTTAAATCTCTTAGATTTTTCTCTCCTAATTATTTTCTTACATAGTATCAGAGCCACCGATGAAAAAAAACCCTAAACCGCCGCTGTGTATCCTTTTCCAACAGTCTTCAAACCCTAAAAAACCCTTTTTTTCTCTCTCCTCACCGCCCCCTGTCAAAGGCTGGAACTCCACTGTCCGGCCACCATTTGCTAGCTCTGCCACCACCATAGGGTTCGCTGTCATAAGATCAGCCGACCACCGAAGACCTATCGCCGCCAGAGCCGTCACACGCTGCCGACTTTTTCGGGCTAGCTTCCATGCGCTGGCGCATGGGAGCGCATGCATCACCAAAAGTTCGCCATTTTCTCACCGAAACCTCAATGGAGACTCTTAAACCCGTCCCCAATGTTCATTTTCCCAAAAACCATCATGTTTTGTGTGTATCAATTACCCAACAGCCTTTTTTAAACTCTGGAGTTTCAGTTTATTAGCCTGAATCCCACCATGTCGTCCTTGAGTGATGCCAACTCTGCTCCTGGATCCTCCTTTGCTCCTAGTGCCTTGTCTGCATCTCAACCCTTCACCCTCTTCAACATAGGGACCCCTGCTATCACCTCTGACAAGTTGATAGGGTTTGCCAACTATCTCTCATGGGCAACCTCTATCAAGATGTGGTTCAACGGGCCGGGACAAGCAAACCATCTCACCAAGAAGGCAAAAGATGTCAATGCAGCCAACAAGGCTAAATGGGAACAAGTCGATGCACAATTGTGTAATATTTTATGTAATTCTATTGACTGATCTGTTTTGTAGCTCTTTCGACAATTTGAAACTTGTTATGAGGTTTGGAAGGAAGCCACCGAGTGTTATAACAACGACATTCATCGTCTCTATACTGTTGTCCACTCTATCAATAACATCTAGCAAGGTTAATGCATGGAATCCTATCTGGGCCAGATGCGTTCTCTCATGTAGGAGTTTGAAGCTCTTTTTCCATACTCTGATTCCAAAGCCACTCATGGTCTTTACTTTATCCGGTCTCAAGCCTAAGTTCAACACTGTCCGCCATTAGATCTTGACTGGGTCCACTACCCCCACTATGAAAGATACATACAAACGGTTGCTTAATATGGCTGGCAATTCTTCCTCTACTGTTGCTTTTACAAGTACCCCTCCCAAGGCCTCTACTCTTGTGTCTCAAACTTCAGGCGGTAATCAGGGTTGGTCCAATAGTTGCTCTCGCCCTCGGTGCAACTTTTGAAAATGAAAAAAAAAAAAAAAAAAGCATGAGGAAGACAAATGTTGGAAGAAACACGGTAGACCAGCTGCCCCTCCTGCCTCTTAGACATCCCGAGTGGCTCATGTTGCACAAAGTGACCATAGTCTAACATCGAGTCCTCTAACGATAACCCTGTCTACTACTAACTGACTTTCTTGAAATTCGAAGCATCTCAGTAATCTACTGGTAATCTCATGGCTTGTGTTACTCAAAGCTCTTCTATTGGGCCTTGGATTTTGGACTCTGGCACCACCAATCACATATGTGGTAATAAAGATCTTTTCTCTACCCTTACCTTGTTTGAACATTTACTGACAATCACTCTTGCAGATGGCACCAAAACGCCAGTTAAAGGGATAGGGACAACCTCTCCTAC
Source organism: Diospyros kaki (assembly GCA_036245055.1). NCBI lineage: Eukaryota > Viridiplantae > Streptophyta > Magnoliopsida > Ericales > Ebenaceae > Diospyros > Diospyros kaki. The sequence continues at coordinate 34,718,735 of BSEG01000007.1, forward strand.
CTCTTATTTCTCTTTAAAATATGTCATTTATCTCTCCCATAGTCCTTTTAATTTGCTTTCTATTAGTCAGCTTACTAAAGACCTAGACTATTCTATAACCTTTACTTCCACTTCTGTTTGTGTGCGGGACCGGGTACGAGGCGGACGATTGGCGTCGGGAGTGAGTCACGGGGTCACTGTCATCTTGTTGTGACTAGTTCGCCAATAACTTGCACCAGTGCTGCTTCCCTAGACCTTCTCCACTCTCGTCTCGGTTATCCCAACCTCTCCAAATTGAAGAAATTAGTTCATAATCTATCGTCATTATCCACTTTTAGTTGTGAATCATGTTAGTGTGGTAAACACACTTGTAGTTCTTTTTTCTAGTCCCACCAATAATAGGGATAACTGATAAGGCTCCCTTTTCCCTTGTGCACCCTGATGTATGAAGGCCAAGTTGAATCAATTCTACTCTAGATTTTTTATATTTCGTTACTTTTATTGATGACTTTTCTCATTGCACTTAGTTGTTTCTCATGAAGAGTCGGCCCGAATTATTTTCTGTCTTCCAGACATTTACTAATAAAATAAAAATACAGTTTGAAGTTTTTATACATGCTTTACGTAGTGATAATGCCCCTAAGTACTCTTCCTCTCAATTTACTACTTTCATGACTGTTAATGGCATCCTGCATCAATCTTCCTGTCCTTTCACGCCTCAACAAAATGGTGGTGTTGAGCATCAAAATTGCCATCTTATTGAAACTGCATGAACACTACTTTTACATGCTAATCTTCCCATCAAATTTTGGAGAGATGTTCTTCTTACTACGTGTTATCTAATAAATCACATGCCATCTTCAATATTACAGGACAAAATTCTTCATTCTCTTTTATTCCCTACACAGCCACTTTATTCTATTCCTCTTCATATATTTGGATGTATCTGTTTTGTGCATTCTTTTTTACCTAGACAAGATAAACTTGCTGCCAAATCTCTCAAGAGTATCTTTCTCGGCTACTCCCAGTTGCAAAAAGGCTATAAATATTACTCTCCTGAGTTGAACCGTTATCTTATGTCTGCTGATGTCACCTTCTTTGAACAACAATCATTCTTCTTGGTTGCTCAACCCGATTCATAGAGTTTTGACCAAGTATTGCCTATTCCTTTTTCTTTTCTTTCGTTGCCCTTATTGGGTTCGTCTGTCTCCTCCTATATGGAACCTCCATTACCATCTTTCGACCCACATTCCATGGATCCTCCACTTCTTCCATATCATCGTCATCCTCATCTCGTTACCCGCGCCAGCATTCCTCTAGAACAAGACTCTCCTAACTCACTCTCTTTGTCAGTGGTTCCTCCTGCCATAGATCCTGAGCCAAGTAGTCTTCTTGTTGCTCTTCACAAAGGTACAAGGTCTACTCGTAATCCACACCCTCTTTATAACTTTTTGTGCTATGACCATTTGTCACCTGCTTATAGTGTCCTTGTTTCAAGTTTTTCCTCTATTTCTATTCCTAAAATCACAACTGAAGCCATGTCCCATCCTGGTTGGTACCAGACTATGTTAGATGAGATTGAAGCTTTACATTCAAATGGTACTTGGGATTTGGTGCCTTTACCACTAGAAAAGACTTGTTGGTTGCTAATGACAAGTGGATCGTCTTAACGCCCGTTGGGTTGCCAAAGGCTTTACACAGATCTATGGGCTGGATTACAGTGACACCTTCTCTCTTATTGCTAAAATGGCCTCTGTTTGCCTCTTTCTTTCTATGGCTGCCATGCGTTATTGGCCGCTCTATCAGCTGGATATTAAAAATGTCTTTTTTCATGGTGATTTGCAGGAGGAGGTTTATATGGAGCAACCACCTGGTTTTGTTGCTCAGGGGGAGTCCAATATAGTCTACAAACTCAAGAAGTTTCTCTATAGTTTGAAACAATCTCCATGAACATGGTTCGATAGGTTCAACATTGTGGTTCAAGCCTTTGGTCTCACTCGGAATGAAGCTGATCATTCGGTTTTCTATCGACACTCTTCTTCTTTATGCATTTACCTTATTGTTTATGTAAATGACATTGTTATCACATGGAGTGATTAGGTTGATATACAGAAGCTGAAGGAACATCTACATCGGCACTTTTAAACCAAAGACCTAGGCAGACTCTGGTATTTCTTGGGTATTGAAGTTGCTCAATCAAGAGATGATATCTCAATCTCTCAAAGGAAGTATGCACTTGATATCTTAGAAGAAACTGGTATGGTGAACTGCAAACTGGTTGACACTCCAATGGACCCAAATGTCAAACTCTTGTCGGGACAGGGGGAGCTCTATTCTGATCCTGGAAGATATTGAAGACTGATAGGCAAATTGAACAATTTCTCAGTCACTCGTCTTGACATTGTTTTTGCTGTAAATGTAGTTAGTTTCTTAGTTCTCCATGTGATTCTCACTAAGATGATGTTATCCGGATTCTGAGATATATCAAAAGAGCCCCGGGTAAAGGGCTACTCTATGAGGATAAGAGATACAAATATTTGTTGTTATGTAGATGCAAATTGGGCAACATCTCCTTCTGATCGTCGGTTAACCTCTGGGTATTGTGTTCTTGTGGGAGGAAATCTAGTCTCCTGGTAAAGTAAAAAATATAATATACCTAGATCTAGTGTAGAGGCAGAGTATCAAACTATGACTAATGCTACTTGTGAGCTCATCTGGCTTAAGCAAATCCTGCAGGAACTCAAGTTTTGTGCAGTGTCCTCTATGAAGCTTGTTTGTGATAACCAGACTACCTTGCACATTGCTTCCAATCTAGTATTCCATGAGCGGACTAAGCATATTGAAATCGACAGTCACTTTATTAGAGAAAAGTTGATTAAAGGTATTATTGTTACAGAGTTTGTTAACTCAAATAATCAACTTGCAGATGTCTTCACCAAGTCTCTAAAGGGTCATCGGGTAGAATATATTTGTAGCAAGCTTAGTACATATGATATTTATGCTCCAACTTGAGGGAGAGTATTAGAATTATTAGTATAATTGTACATTATATGTGTATTTTATTGTAATTAAGTTAAGCCCATAAATTAAGACTCGTTATGCCTATTATAAATAACAAGTAAGAGAGGCAAATCTCTTAGGTTTTTCTCTCCTAATTATTTTCTCACACTGTTGACTAGTTTTTATATCTTCACCTTTATATAATCTTCTAAGTAAAAACTGTCGACCGTTTGTTTTGCATGCTCTTAGTCGTTTGCAATTGACTATTATTGCATCATTTCTAGTTGAAAGTTCTCAGAATTGTCGACCGGTTTTTATAAACTGTCAATCGGCCCACTTAGAGGTTCAAAAATTAGTCGACTGATTATTCAAAATAGTCAACTAATTTTGTCATAGAAATTCCAACGGCTAACTGTACTTGATTTCTACAAGAAGAATTTCTCAATCCATTGGTTCTAATGGCTATATTTATTCAGAAGGACCATGAAGACTTTAAATTGGAGACCATTTGAAGTTCAATAGAGTTGGAAAATTTGGGCTTTCAAGTTTTCAAGTTTATATACTCTCTAGCTTCTTGTGCCTCATTGTTTTTCACTCTCATTTTTCTATCAAGGCTGTTTTTATGCATTGTAAAGATCTCTTCAAGCCTTGTTCCAGATTAGATTTCAGAGAAAATGGTGTGAGATTTGAATATCTTGTATTGTATCTTTCCTAGCTGGTTGTGCTAAAAGAACTAGCTTGGGAGCTAGTTGATGTAAAAGGTTGTGGTTTGCATCCTAAGATTTTATAGTGGATTTGAAAAATCTCTAATGGGGAGCTAGAGTAGTAGATGTAGGTTGAATTGAGCCAAACCACTCCAAATTTTGTCTCTCTTGCATACCTTGATTTCTATCTTTTTGTTTATAGCTCACTGCTTTCCCATTTTTTCTTGAAAACCTTTACAAATTTTTTTACATAAACCTAACAATGTGTGTGTGTGTTTTCTTTTTCTTTTTTTTTTTTTGGGGGGCGGGGGGGACACAATTATAGTGAGGAAATCAAAGAGAGAAGAAAGAGTTACCAAAATATGCGTGTTATGCAGATGAAACTGGGAGCAAAAAAGTACGCTTTCAGTAAGGATTCATGCTGGAACTAAGTTCTGCAACACAAAGGAAATCTACAATTGCTGTGACAGATTACTGAAAGGACCACAAGAGAAGGTTGCAGTACAGTGTTGGGTTGCTAGACATGGAAAATAAGGGAGGAAAGAGAAGACACAGCGGGTGTTTGCTGCTGATGCAGAGTAGATGGTCTTTGTCACATCACAAATGAGGAGTGCTGTTTCCGCAAGCCCCCAGATGGAAGGGAGCAGCGTGGTTACAGGTGACAGGACAAGGTTGTTGGGAGTACTGAAATTTCCTTCACTCTCTTTCTCAGAGGTTCAGTTCCAAATTACTGAAATGAGAGATGTACATATTCATATATATGCTGCAATACCAAATTGCTGGAAGAGATGAACTCTTGGCTGAAGAAATATCGAAGGAAAGAAGTGGTGGTGGATGCGTGCATGTGTAATCCTTTATGCAGTGTTAAAAGTGTGGAGTTTCTGCCCTTGGTGTTGGAACCTTTCTAAATGATAAATACAAGGTTGAAGAATCAAATATAATCAACAAAGTAAGGAAGTATGAGGTGACAATAATCCAATATAATGTAATATAACTAAGCTACACTATGTGCCAAGTAAAGAGAGAGACATTAAAAGGGAATAAGCTGAAATTGCTGCTATATATGTATCACTAAAGGAAGGATGAGGTGGCATCCAGATTTGCTGAAACATGAGAAAGAAAACCTCAGGAACAGCTGATTTTGAACTCAATTTTGGGGGACTAAATGAAGAGAAAATAGCTGTATTTTTAATATGTTACCAGGCATGGTGACAGGATTTCAATGATATATATTTTGTTAATTTTGGATAAGGTTTATGGAAGTGGGATTAGTGGTTAAATAAGTGATTAAGAGTTATGAAATTAGATTAGAATATTCTCTAAATGCTCTAGCAGCTAGTGGAATTCTCTAACATCATGTGGGGACTTCTAGAAGATGGTAAGCTGTCCCTTATCAGGGTAAAGTAGGCAGCTACGTGTCACTGAAGGAAGTGACACAGGTAGTGCTAGGTGGCAACCATGGAAGTGATGAATCACATGATAGTTCTATAATTCAAATATAAAGTTATGGTTTTAATGATGAAATCAATCTCTCGTTTTTGCAAAATCTCGTATATTAAAAAGCGATTTGTCATCTTCAAAATCAAAGTGTAATCCTTTTTAAGAGGTTGTAAAAAGCCGTTAGGTATTTTGTTCCGAAAAAAGATTGTGTTATAAATTCTGTAAAGCCATCTGTCGACTGGTCTATATGATCTGTCGACCGGTTTTCAAAAATTGGATCATCTGTCGACCGATGGTTTTCCATCTGTCGACCGACAGTATGAATGTTTCTTAAAAGACCTTCATCTGTCGATAGATTACTTCTCATCTGTCGACCGATCCTTTGTTCTATACTTAATCTGTCGACCGATGTCTATGCATCTGTCGACTGGCAGTAAGGGTCTTTTGAGAATGGCTTCATCTGTCGACCGATGTTCAAACATCTGTCGACCGATCATATACCTTTGTAAAGATCTGTCGACCTGTGCTCTTGCATCTGTCGACCGATAGAATGTAAATCCCTGATGCTTTTCTTATGCAATCAAGCCATCTGTCGACCGATGCCCATGCATCTGTCGACCGGCAGAATGTTGCCCAAGGAACTGTCGACAGATTCAAATAATCTGTCGACTGGAATTTGAAATTTTACCTATCTGTCGACCGTTTTATTCGCAGAGACAAATAACGGCTAGTTCAGCTTTTGCTCCCAAGTGCTATTTCCACTAACAACGGGTTGATTCAATCATGGACTTTCAAGAGGCTATATATACAAGTCATTTGTGGATTTCAAGGGTTTAAGAAAATCAATCTACAAGCTCCAAAGTGCTGAAATCGTTATTGTGCTTCATTTGTAAAATTGTTCTCCTTTTTTAAGGCATTGGGTTTACTTTGTAATCAATTCTATTTTATGCCTTGTCTTGATCTTTGAAGAGAACTTGTAACTGAGAAGATTGTCTCTCAGATTCTCTTGTGTATTGTAACATTTTATATCATCCTAGCTTGTATTGCTAGTGGGCTTATTTTGCTTGTAAGAGGTTTAGAATACCTAGATTTTACTAGAGGACTTGCTAGTCCAAGCAAGAGGTTTGTATCTTCCTAACTCAGTGCTAGAGGGCCTATCAAGTATGATAGGAGAGTTATAATATTTTGCTTAAAAATCCTTAGTGAGGAGCTAAGGTAGTGGATTAGGCTTAGTCAAGCCGAACCACTATAATTCATTGTGTTCTTTTATGCTTGTGTCTCTTACTCTTCATTCTCTTAGGCATTTCTTTATTTCCTTCTTGGTCCATAGATTTAAAGTTCTTCATTAAAAATATAGTTCGTAGTTTTGAGTCTTGTATTCTTCATTGTCAAATCAAGAGTGTTTTAATACAGTTGACACCTTATTGTGCATCCTCAAAGTCTTAAGGTTTAACTAAGCCGTAGTCTTCATAGACTATAACTCGTTTTATCAAAAGAATTTTTAAATATACCAATTCACCCCCCTCTTGATATTTTCCATTGATTCGTCAAATCTAACAGGAAGCTGCCACCCATCAGCTGCTTCAGCAGTCTGGACTGATTATAAATAGGCCTCCACACCATTTGATTCTAACAAAATAAGGTAGAGGGAGAAGCATGTGGGGGAAAACACCTGTAAACACACTATTGCAAACACAGCCCAGAAATAAATAAACCAAGCCTGTTAAAACAATTCTCCCTCTTTGTGTGAACCTGGTAGGAAACAATCAAATAGAGAATATGTTGCAGCAATATAATCCAAGTACATCCAAAACCAAGACAATGGATTTTTACGTGGAAAACCTCTTTTTGAAAGAGGAAAAACCCCCGGGACTTTGTCCAGCTAAAAATTTCCACTGTATGACAATGATGGACATTACACCAAGTCTTCTATAGATCAAACTAGAGGCAAAACTAACAGTAATCATCAAGAACATCTAATTCTTGGCATTCAACTAGATCTAGAACAAAACAAGAAGAGAAGGTAAAGGAAATATCACCAAGAGGAGGCTGTTGGCCCATACACAATCCAGGAGCTACAGTACACCAATTCAAATCTCCATTATTCAAAATGAAGATAAAAGTTTTGGGAGCTTGCTGTTAAAATTTGAGGCCAATCAGACCACAAACGAGTCTACATTGACAATTTGATGAAGACTGCCCAAATGCTCTTCTCCTCCAAATTTCTTCTTCTCTGCTGCACAAAAACATTTGATTTTTTTTTTTGTGTCAAAGACCCTAACTGCCCACTCACATATTCAGTTAGCCCATTTTGGGCTTTTCTTGCTGGGCTCTCCAACTAGGAGGGTCCCAATATAACAAAGCTCTCTACAAGTTTTGGGGGGTGGGGGGAGAGGGTCGTAAATGAGGAAGGGAAAAGTTGCACCCAAAAAGTAAAATGTGTTGAAAGGAAGCTATCATTATATTGTGTGTGCTTGCACATTGACTATGCGCATGCAAGCCATATATGCCCTTAGTAGTTAGACTCATGCCATGTGCATATCACCATTTCAGCTTAGGAAGACTTAAGAGATTATGGTGGACTTGCAAGGGAACTGTTAGCATTCTGTATCTCAAAAGTATGTATCTGTCGATAGATAAGCAGTTTTATTTTTAATTTTTATTTGGTTGTTCTTGTTTTATCTTATCTTTGAATAGGAGGTTATGGTCAAAGCTGATCCATAAGTAGACTTAGTCTCTTATCTCTATCATCTTATCCTTGTTTCAGATTAGGTAGTTGAGAAAGTGTCCTATTTTTAAGGGAGTGGTTTGTTGACTCTCTAAAGGCTGTATATATTGAGTTTTATTTTTGAAATAAAATACACGATTTTTCTACTCAAATTCTATCATGATATTAGACCTGTAGGCTCTTTTCTGGAATGGTATTTCTCTTCTTCATGTCCTCAAGTCCTGCAAATTTGTACTATTGCAAGGACGAGATTCTACCCCATTTTTTAACCCAAGAGATTAAGCAATTTTTACCCAGAGGCCATGACCACAGAAGCTGAATCCGATGGTGCATCCAAGGCACCTATTACAATACTTGTCAACAGAGAGAACAAGGCCACCACTCCAACCAGGGAATTACAAAATATTCAAGCAGCCTATAGGCTGAATGGTAAAAATTATCTAAAATGGTCTCAGTTGGTTCGCACATTCTGGAAGGGAAGAGGCAAGTTGAGTCATTTATTTGGCACTGGGTCCAAGAAAAGGGATCCTACATTTGAGACTTAGGATGAAGAAGATTCTATGGTAATGTCTTGACTATGGAACTCTATGCTCCCAGAAATAAGTGACACTGTCATGTTTCTAAGCACAACTCAAGAGATTTGGGATGTTGTTAAACAAATCTATTCTAAAGTCCAGGATGCTACCTAGATTTATGAGATTATAACTAAAATCTCGGCTACAAAGCAAAGGAATCAGTCAATCACAAAATACTCCAATCTTCTACAAACATTGTGCTAGGAGATGGATCATTATAAGTGTATCTAGATGACATGCATTGAGGATGCAACACTTCTCAAAAGATTTGTTGAGAAAGATAGGATTTATGAATTTCTTGTTGGACTGAATATTGAGTTTGATGCAGTAAGGGTACAAATTCTTGAAAAAGCATACTTGACATCTCTAAATGAGACTCTAGCTAGTGTTCATGCTGAGGAAGGAAGGAGGGCAGTTATGCTCGAGACTCCTACAGTAGATGGCTCAGCTCTAATGACAAGAAGAGTGACTCCGCAACATCTTAGTTCAAAACAACAATCAGGTGAGGTCAAAAAGACACCTGATGGATCTCGGTCAAACAAGGATCTTATATGGTGTACTTACTATAAAAAAGCCTAGACATACCATAGACAAATGTTGGAAGCTACATGGTAAACCACAAGTTGAGAACAAAGGATCAGTAGGCAAACAAAGAAGATAGAAGCAGGTATATGTGGCAAACACACAACAAATTGGGGAAGGGGATTCTCAAGAATCATTGACCGAGTTTAATAAGGAAGAAGTTACCAAGCTGAAATAGTTACTTAGGTCCCTAGAGAAACCAATTGGATTAGGTACCTGTACCTTAACTTTTTTAGGTATTTCTTCCTTCTCTCATGTTTTAAACACAACCCTCTCGAGTGTCTAGATCATTGATTTAGGGGTCATAGACCACATGACCTGTTCCTCCCAGAAATTTATTTCATATACACCATGTCCTAGTAACAGATAGATAACCATCGTTGATGGCACAACAAACACAATAGCAGGTCAAGGAGATGTTTACATCAATGATTCTCCCATACTAAGAAATGCCTTGCACATACCTAAGTTGTTTACTAACCTTATCTCAATCCAAAAACTCACCATAAACTCTAATTGTAGGGTGATTTTTCATCCTTCTTATTGTAAAATTCAAGAACATGACACAAGAAAGATAATTGGGCATGCTAGAGAAAGAGATGGTCTCTACCATCTTGAGGAATCCAGTGGACAGGATAGGACAGCTAAGTTCTCACCATTATCTTTTCTGACCGAGTCTTCAAAGTCACATAAAGGAAAAATCTGGTTACAACACCTACATCTTGGTCATCCATCTTTTAATGTTCTCATATTAATGTCTCCTTTATTGTTTAAAGGATTATCTGGAGAAGTTATTCATTGTGACATATGTGAACTTGCAAATCATAAAAGAGCATCATTTCCAATTAACATGAAAAGAAATTCTTCTCCATTAGCTCCTATTCATAGTGACATATGGGGTCCCTATCCTATTTCTAATATCACTGGGGCTCAGTGGTTTGTCTTTTATTAATGATTGCACTCATGTCACTTAGATTTACCTTTTGAAAGATAAATCTGAAGTGAGTTCCATATTTCCATTTTTCTATAATATGATGAGAACTCAATTCAATGTTGACATTAAAAGAAATTGTTCGGATAATGCTAAGGACTATTTCAATCAGTTCATTTCCCCCTATTTTTAAGCAAGAGGTATAATTCATGAATCCTCTTGTGTTAATACCCCTCAACAAAATAGGGTGGCCGAAAGGAAAAATGGTCATCTTCTCACCATTACAAGAGCCCTTCTATTTAAAAAAAATGTTCCAAAACAGTACTGGGGGAAGTTGTTTTAACTGCTACTCATCTTCTAAATAGGTTACCTTCAAGAAATCTTAATTCACAAAGCCTACTTCAAATCATTTCACAATTCTTCCCTAATTTTTCAATCTCTAATGGCCTTATTCCTAGAGTGTTTGGGTGTGTAGCATTTGTACATTTACACTCTCAACACAGGAGAAAACTTGATCCTAGAGCTCTCAGATGTATCATTGTTGGTTATTCATCTACTCAAAAAGGCTATAAGTGTTTTCATCCACCAACCAAGAAATTCTTTGTATTAGCTGATGTTACATTTGTTGAACAAGACCAGAACTTTACTTAGCCTTCTCTTCAGGGGGAGACCTCATAACCTGAAGATAAGGACAGAGATCTCTTTCTTCTTGAGTTGCTAGTTTCATTAATTCCATGTGTTCCACCCACAACCTATAAGTCCAATAGTTCAAATGATCAGTCTCAAACATAAGAACTGATACAAGAAGGACCAGCTCAATAGCCTACCCGCTGTTTACTGCAAGTATACTCAAGACGAAAGAGACCAGCTGCTCATCCTACACCTATTCAATAGTCAGATTCTACTCCTAGTACTAACACTGGTCATGATGAGGTAATTACTCCTTCTATCTCTCCGAATGAGACTAAACATATTGTTGAACCATCTAATTTGAGTGATAGAGATATTCCTATTACTATTCGTAAAGGAACTAGAGCATGCACAAAGCACCCCCTACAGTTATTTATGTCTTACAAAAATCTGTCCCACAGCCATAAAGCCCTACTTACCAACATAAGCTCCATTCCAATACCAAAAACTGTATCTAAGGCATTAAGTGATGAGAATTGGAAAAATGCTATGAAGGTGGAGATGCAAGCACTTGAAAACAACAAGACATGGGATCTGGTAAGCTTGACTAAAGAAAAAAAAAAACAATTGGATGTAGATGGATATTTACAATTAAATATAACTCTGATGGATCATTGGAAAGATATAAAGTCAGGTTGGTTGCTAAGGGATATACCCAAACCTATGGTGTAGATTATCTTGAAACTTTGGCTCTGGCTGCAAAAATGAGCACTATAAGAATATTGTTATCTCTAGCAACTAATCTTGAATGGAAATTGCAGCAATTTGATGTAAAAAAATGTCTTTTTGCATGGAAATCTATAGGAAGAGATCTATATGGGGGTTCCACCCGAGTTATGTCCAGCTGCAAGAAAAGATGCATGCAGATTGAATAAGGCATTATATGGCTTGAAGCAATTTTGAAGAGCATGGTTTGGAAGGTTTACCAAAGCCATGCTTAGTTTGGGGTACAAACAAAGTCAAGGTGATCATACCTTGTTTATAAGACACTCTATTTTAGGAAAAGTAACTGTTTTCCTAGTTTATGTGGATGACATCATAATGACAGGAGATGACTTAGAAGGAATGGAAAGCCTAAGAAAGTGTTCAATAAAGGAGTTTGAGATTAAGGAGTTAGGCAAGCTGAAGTATTTTTTGGATATTGAAGTGGCCCATTCTCAACAAAGAATTTTTACATCTCAACAGAAATACATCATAGATCTACTAACATATACAGAAAAGCTAGGGTGCAAACCTACCGAAACGCCCATTGAACCTAATCATCGACTTGGTGATAGCCCAGAGGATGCAGCAACAAATAAGAGCCTTTACCAAAGGTTAGTTGGGAGACTTATCTATTTGTCACATACCAAGCCAAACATAGCATTTGCTATTAGTGTTGTTAGCCAATTTATGTATAATCTAAAGGAGGTACACTTGAAAGCGATGCACAGAATTCTACATTACTTGAAGGGTACACCAAGTAGGGAAATCTTGTTCAAAAGGGGACAAGAACTAACTCTTAAAGCTTATATAGATGTTGACTATGCTAGGTTAGTGATTGACAAGAGGCCAACATCTGGGTACTGCACATTTCTAGGAGAAAATATTATAACTTGGAGGAGTAAGAAGCAGAGTGTTGTGGCACAGTCCAATGCAGAGGTTGAATTTAGGTCAATAGCTCTCAAAATTTGTGAGTTGTGGTTGAAAATAATCTTAAGAGATCTGAAAGTCAGGTGGAAGGCTCCAATGAAGCTATACTGTGATAATAAATCAGGCCATTAATATTGCACATAATCCAGTGCAACATGATCATGCTAAACATGTGGAGGTTGACAAACATTTTATGAAAGAAAAACTTGACAGTAGTCTAATTTGCACACCATTTGTATCTACAGGAAATCAGGTTGCAAGTTTACTCACAAAAGGATTTCCTGGTGCTTTTTTTTAGAAAATAACTAGCAAACTGAGAATGGAAGATATCTATTCACCAGCTTGAGGGGGAGTGTCAAGAGACAAGCAATTTTATTTTTAGTTTTTAGTGGGTTGTTCTTGTTTTATCTTATCTTTGAATAGGAGGTTATGGTCAAAGCTGATCCATGAGTAGACCTAGTCTCTTATCTCTATCATCTTATCCTTGTTTTAAATTAGGTAGTTGAGTTAGTGTCCTATTTTTAAGGAAGTGGTTTGTTGACTCTCTAAAGGTTGTATATATTAAGTTTTATGCTTGAAATAAAATACACGATTTTTCTACTCAAATTCTATCAATATCCTTAAAGCATGCCTTAGCAAAAAAAAAGGATGCTAATAGCATATTGACGTACTAAAGAAGACATGCAAAACATATGAAAATAAGGATATTATAGTAAATTCATACTTGGTGCTATCTTGGTTAAATATTATGACATATATATTATGAGATGCAAGAAATGTGAAACCCACTGGACCTAGGATCAAAATGGGAACTGAGGTCCTAACCGCATGCAAATGTATTCAAGAGACATCCATTTGGTGAGAAGACTCCTATGCAACTCCACACAGTGGGGTCACAGGAAGGCGCCTGGCTAGGGGCGAGGTGCCACAAGTTTAGTGAAAACAAAAGTGTGGATGACATTAGGAAACTTGAAGATCAAAATTATCTCAAAAAGGTATCAATTCGATATCTCGGATCAATTGTTTAGAAAGGAGAAGAGATTATGGAGGATGTTGCACGACGGATCAAAGTAGGATACTTAAAATGGGAAAAAAAAAAAAAAAAGATACCTATAGTGGAGAGAAACTCCGCCTGGGGATGTTATCCACTGCCGGTCCCAAGCCCGGATAAAGGAGGAGGGTTATGTTAGGTAGCCGACAGCCAACGTAAAACTTAGTCGGATCCAAAACATGAACTCTAGACAAATTATGAAAAATCGTTTGGACGTGGGCGTAACCCTTCATAGCGACGCGCTACACTGCCCCCGTGTAGTGACAAGTGAGCTAGGGCCGCTGCATCGGCGCCCGGATGTAGTGATAAATGAGCAAGGGTTCCCGCATTTGCTTGGACGGATGTGGGTAAAGAAGTTAGTCCAAAATCAAAATCAAAATCAAAACCAAAATCAAAACCAAAATCAAAATCAGAACCAAAATCAAAATCAAAAACAAAATCAAATTCAAAGCCAAGGTCAAAAACAAAATCAAATCCAAAGTCAAGGACAAAAACAAAATCATAGATTAAGGATTGGGTCATGGAACATAGGAACATTAACAGGCAAAGCTATGGAAGTGGTGGATGTGATGATTAGGAGAAAAATTAATATTATGTGCCTTCAAGAGACGAGATGGGTAGGGGAAAAAGCAAAAACTTTATCAGAAGCTGGATATAAACTATGGTACACAGGAACTGATCGAGCGAAAAATGGAGTGGGGATTATTATGGATAAAAGCTTAATAGATGAGGTAGTGGATGTAAAGAGAATAGGGGATAGGATTATTATGGTGAAGATTAGTCTAGGAAGAATAACTATGAATATCTTTAGTACATATGCACCACAAGCGGGGTTAGGTGATGAGATAAAAGCAAAATTCTGGGAAGACCTAGAGGGACTCATACAAATGATACCAAGAGGAGAGAAAGTGATTATAGGAGGTGACTTAAATGGGCACGTGGGTAGAGACGGAAACGGATATAGAGAGGTACATGGAGGGTATGGATTTGGGGAAATTAATAATGAGGGTAAATCTATCCTAGATTTTGCTATGGCATATGGGCTCATTATAACCAATACGAGGTTCAAAAAACGGGACGAACATTTAATCACATATAAAAATATCACCTCAAGCACCCAAATAGATTACTTCCTCATGAGACAAGAGGATCGGTTATGTTGTAGGGATTGTAAGGTAATACCGGGAGAGTGTTTGACTACTCAACATAGACTTCTAGTACTTGACGTCCAAGTAAGAAATTGGAAGAGAAAAAATCACATAAAACAAAATTCAAGAATCAGGTGGTGGAATTTAAAAGGGGAGAAACAACTAATCTTCAAAGAAAAATTAAGGGGTAGAAGGGAATGGAATGGAGAAAGACAGACAAACCAAATGTGGAAAGAAATGGCTAATGCTCTGAGAAGCACGGCAAAGGTAGTCCTTGGAGAGACAAATGGTAGAGCCCCTAACCTTAAGGAGTCTTGGTGGTGGAATGAAGATGTACAATTGAAAATTAAAAATAAGAAAACTTGCTATAAGGCGGTATATCAATGCAACAATGAAGAAAATAAAAAAAATTATAAAGAAGCAAAAAAGGCAGCAAAAAGAGCTGTTAGTGAAGCAAGGTCAAAAGCATATGAGAATCTATATAAACGACTTGATACAAAAGATGGAGAAAGGGATATATATAAATTAGCTAAAGCAAGAGAAAGAAAAACACGGGATTTAAATCAAGTGAAATGCATAAAAGATGACAATCAAAATGTTTTAGTAAATGAGGGAGTGATTAAGGAGAGATGGAAGGAGTATTTCACAAAATTATTCAATGATGGTGGTGACACAAGAGTTAGGTTGGGACATCTTAGTAATTCCGAAGGGAATGTGAGCTACACATTCTATCGACGCATAAGTTCAAATGAAATAAGGCAAGCTTTAAAAAAGATGAAAAATCATAAGGCAGTGGGACCAGATAATATACCAATAGAAGCATGGAAATGCATGGGAGAAGAGGGCATCTCCTGGCTAACGCAACTATTTAACGCGATCCTTAAATCAAAAAAGATGCCAGATGAGTGGAGGAAGAGTACTTTGGTTCCTATATACAAGAACAAAGGAGATGTTCAAAACTGTGAAAATTATAGAGGAATTAAGTTAATGAGTCATACCATGAAACTCTGGGAGAGAGTAATATAGCAGAGGCTTAGAAAAGAAACAAATGTGTCAGAAAATCAGTTTGGTTTCATGCCTGGCAGGTCAACAATGGAAGCTATATATTTACTGAGGCGTCTAATGGAAAGGTATCGGGATCATCAGAAGGACCTACATATGGTGTTTATAGATCTAGAAAAGGCCTATGATAGGGTCCCTAGAGAAGTATTATGGAGGGTTTTAGAGAAGAAAGGAGTCAAAATAGCCTATATACAAGCCCTTAAGGACATGTATCATGGTGTAGAGACAAGGGTCAGAACATGCGGAGGGGATACTGAACCATTTACAACCACAATAGGACTGCATCAAGGTTCTGCACTAAGTCCCTACTTATTTGCCTTAGTAATGGATGAACTCACTAAAGATATTCAAACAGATGTGCCATGGTGTATGCTATTTGCAGACGACATAGTGTTGGTGGATGAAACAAAAGAAGGAGTGAACACTAAGCTTGAGTTGTGGAGAAACAATTTAGAATCTAAGGGATTTAAATTAAGTAGAAAGAAAACAGAATATATGGAATGCAAATTTAGTAAAAATGCAAGAGTGGATGATGTTATAATAAAATTAGAAGACCAAATCTTACAAAGAAAAGACCATTTTCGATATTTGGGATCAGTGATTCAAAAAGATGGAGAAATTCACGAGGATGTTGCACATAGAATTAAGGCAGGTTGGCTAAAATGGAGAAATGCATCGGGAGTGTTATGTGATGGTAAAATCCCATTAAAATTGAAAGGAAAATTTTATAGGAGAGCTATAAGACCAGTCTTGTTGTATGGCTCAGAATGTTGGGCAGTCAAATACCAGCATGAGCAAAAGACGAGTGTAGCGGAGATGAGGATGTTAAGATGGATGTGCGGACATACAAGAAATGATAAAATTAGAAATGAAGTTATTCGTAATAAGGTAGGAGTAGTGCCAATCGAGGAGAAGATGAGAGAGACTAGACTAAGATGGTTTGGTCATGTGAGAAGGAGACTAAGAGACGCTCCTGTGAGGAGAGTTGATGAAATGGAACAATTAGTCACAAAAAGAGGTAGAGGTAGACCCAAGAAGACTTTGGGAGAGACATTAAAGTTCGATATGAAATATATGGATCTAAATGAAGATATGACAAACGATAGAAATACATGGAAGTCTAGAATTCATGTAGCCGACCCCACATAGTGGGATAAAGGCTGGATATGTTGTTGTTGTTGTTGTTTACCTATAGTGGAGAGAGTACTTCTAACATTTTATGCAATTGTAAAATTCCTATAAAGCTAAAAAAAAATTATCTTACAACTATAAGAATAACTTTGTTGCTTGGCATAGATATTGGACAATATATACCAAAATGTGCCAAATATGAGCATAGCAAAGAATAGAATTGAAAATGAGATTATCCATAACAAGATTCAAATGGCACCTATTGAGAACAAATATACAAAATGTTATTTAGATGGTTTGAATATGTAAGAAGAAGTCCACAAAAGCACATACAAAAAGGGCAGATGTAAATTTGTAGTAAACGAGGTAAAGGAAAACCTAAGAAAAGTTCGCGAAAAACTAGTAGGCATGACAGGATATAATGGCCTTACAAAAACTAAAGCCATGGATAAAGATGATAGGAAAGCTAGAACTTATATAGCTGACATCACCTAGTAGGATTAGGGTTTTGTGGTGGTGTTACAAATACTATGGCCATGGATAAAGATGATAGGAAAACTAGAACTTATATAGCTGACATCAACTTGTAGGATTAGGGCTCTATAGATGATGTAATGAATATAGACAAGTTAAAAAATAAAGCTATACCAACCCATACATCATGATATCTACAAAGTCAAAAAAGGCACTCATGAGATAGATTAACCTTCCAAATCACAACCATGCAAAAGACCCAAAAAGTTGCTCACCAATCTACTGATCTGCTCTTGAACTTCTTGCAAGTTCTTTGGTGGTAAAATAATTCTTTAAACATTTTTGTCACAAATATGAAGTCAAGAAACAAAATCACAAAATATATATGGCCAAAATTGTCGAATGAGCAAAAAGAACAAAAACACTAAAAACAAGCCATAGTGCAGTAGTATAAATCCAATAGAAACATGAAGCAAACCAGTATCTAAAACAACAGTAAATTAATACAAGCAGCCCTCACCAAATATGCTAAATATTCCCTCCTTGTTTTGGCTAACGATGTCTGTTCCCCTTTCATTAGAAAGTAAATAGGCATTTAAACCACGTGTCAAGCAGATCTGGTACCCTACAAATTAAATACAAAAGGAACAAGTAATAAAGATGAAGAAAGAGAAATATAATTTCTATTTCTAAAAAAAATAAGAAAACTAAATCAATGAAAGTATACCTACTAGAATTAATAAACCAAGAATCCCAGAATATTTTGGGGGAACATTAATGATTGATGTTAAGATTGATACAGCAGCAAGTGTGAAAAAGAAATTCCAGTGAACCCCATATTCCCCCACATGGACCTACAAGGAAAAAGTGAGCCCAGTCTCATGTGAAAGAAACATAACCAGGTAACTATCTAACATGTAAAACCTTCATTGCCGCAAAAATACAGAATAGAATAATATATTATAGTGCAGATAGAATGCCTTCAGGCGAAAGTTAAGTCAGAAAAGAAATTTTTGGATCACAAAACAAGCATAAAAAAGGAGGATTTCATCTATTCCAAAAGCAATATTTTGTTTCAAACCACTTTTAAAAAGGATTTTTTTTTACCTAGCAAAAAAAGGATTGGCTAAATGAACAAGCATCAGGATTATGAAGTGCTTTTCTTTCTTTCTTTCTTCTTTGGTTCATGTAAGTTTTAGCATGGGATGAACCTTACTGAGTGGGAAGCCTCATGCCCCAGGGATGCCCTTTTTTTAATCTTTTAGCAAGCATGTGCATTCCAAAATTTGTGGCATATCAAATCCAACATATAAATTATATGCATGTTTGTTGGAAAAGAAAAAATAAATACATGAAAGACACGCCACATGACATTTTCATTGTCCAATGACATTGCCTCATGGGAGAATTGCAAACATGATGGGCATGCCACATGACTCATGCAACACATCAAAGGCGTCAACAAGCTATGTGACATCTCCAATGATGATGACTTGGTTCAGAAATGCTTACTATCTTGTTTGGGGGTTTTATGAGTAATGGATGCTTCGGTGTTCTAAAATTGTAATGACCTATTCAATTATGAAATTTTTTTAACATGTCATAATTTACTGAATGCTCAAATTTCAAAGTTTTTTATCAAGCAAAAAATAAAAATTCCAAAGTTTTTATATTTGTCATCATAGTTGTCAAAGGCACAAGGCACAGATTAGGGCTTGGGTCCTAGATGTGAGGTGCACGGTGAAGCGCAAGCCTCAAGCACATGAGGTACACATTTATTCAAAATGCTTATAAAATACTTGTGCACTATTCTTTTCAATATGTACCTCCTTAGGAGGTAGACGTTGTTGATATGTTTGCCTTGAGTTATCCTAGAAGATCAGTGAAGACAGTGGCTTTGTCGGCTAGAGTGTAAATAGGCAGTTAGAAATAATACTTAAATGTTATTAGTATATGTTTGGGGGTTTAAACTATAATTATCTAATCCCAGACGGTTATATTGGGATGTCCGCCCACTATTATAAATAAAGGGCAAGGGCTAGCCGAGAGAAGGAGGAGAGTTCTCATTTTCTGCTGTGACGAGTACTGTTTGTTCTGACAAAAAGGGTAGTGTTGATAGATAGCTTTGTAATCTTGGGGAGCGAAGGCTTGATGTACTCGGGAACAAAAGGAAGGGAACTAACTGTGTATTGATCATTCATACAAAATAAAGAAAGCTTCTCGAGGGGTGTTTGACTGCTGGATGTAGGGTTGCAACACTTGCAATCCGAACCAGGATAAAATTGGTTTCTTGTGGTTTGATTTTCTGATTTATATCTTGAATTGTGAATTCTTTACTTCCTGTTTCCATTAGCATATATTTCTATTAATTCGAGAGTGTGGGAAAAGTATTTGTGAGAGATCAGATCATCTAAATTCGCCTAACCAGTAAGTCTAAATCAACAGATGTGAACTCATAAAATCATAAAGGACAAATAACTAACCCTATAATAACAACTAATATTATTGCAAAAAAATAATTAGTTTCTTTTGCATTTAGTCTCTTCTAACTGCAAAAGGTATTAGAGGAAAGAAAGAATTATAGCAAAACACACTGCAAAAAAAAAATTAGAAGAAAACAATTAGTTTCTTCTAATTTCTTTTGCAAATAGAAGGAAGAAAAAAAAATACAGCAAAAAAAGTAATAGAAAAACAATTAGTTTCTGTGGAAAATCAGGAATGATACAGCTGTCCAAATCACTAGCTGTACAGATCTCTAGCTGTCTCCTTTATTCTATGTTTCTAAGTATAGATTAGCCTAATAGGAAGTAGAATATGTATAACTGTAAATTAGCAGTTTCCTATTCCTATTGTTTCCTATTATTGTATAGATTAGGCATTAATGTAGATTCCTAATCTAGGATTAGAATATCTGTATATAAACTGATGTACACACCAGTGATGTATTGTAGAAAACTCACTCTTTCAGTTATCTTTCTACCTGAGTTTTGTCATTCAATTATTCAGTTGCCTACTCGAGTAAACCTATTATTCAGTTCTTTTTTTCGTTCATGGTATCAGAGCCATAACAGTTCAATCGCAGCCCTGTTTTCACCATGTCTGAAATTTCATCTGAATCTTGTACCTCTACTCCAGCCCCAAACCCATATAGAAATTTCGAAACTCAGCCCAGACCTGTCCAAATCATCACCATTAGGTTGAATGGTGATAATTTTCTACACTGGTCTCACTCAGTTCTGATGTACATACATGGGCGTGGCAAGATTGGGTATTTAACAGGTGATATGAAGCAGCCTAATGAGAAGGATACAGCATACTCCACATGGCACGCAGAAAATTTCATGGTGGTGAATTTGATGGAAGAAGAAATCAATGCAAATTACATGTGTCATGCAACGGCGAAGGAACTTTGGGACAAAGTCACCCAAATTTACTTGGATTTGGGAAACCAGTTCCAAGTATATGAGTTGACCCTCAAACTAGGTGAGATCCGGCAAGAAGGAGACAGTATTACAAAATATTTCAATTCACTGAAAAGGCTGTGGCAAGATCTAGACCTATTCAATGACTATGAATGGAAATCTCCACACAAATGAACAAGAAATAGGGTTTTAATACACTTATAAGGCATGAACCTCAGTGTTGATGAGGCACAAAAAGCTGCGCCTCTGTGCTCCTCATGCCTAGGCGCCTTTGACAACTATGTTTGTCATATGATAGTAAATGACTACTGAAATAGTGTTGCTTTTATATCATAAAGGTTATTAAACTTATGAATTTCATGGTAAATTACTAATCTCCCATTTTAGGTTAGAGCTATATCTCTAGTGATTTATTGACATTACTTTTACATACATGGCAGATAAAAAGATATAAAGATTCAACCTTTTCTCCATATTCCCACTGCATCCTTATCCAAATCAATGTGTTCCTGTCTGCATCTATTCCAAAAACTACTTGTACTTGGTAGGTGATGACATATAAGGCATATAAAGCCAAAGAAAAGGGGTCTCCCAACACATTACATAGAAGGAGCATATCACAAGAGTGACATGACCTTCCAAATTATAATCAGATTCCAGAACCGACCCATCCCACCAGCAACAAAAGTAAGAACAAAAAATATAAGTAAAAGGCAAGAAAAGGGGATCAGATTGAAAAGCACAGGCTTAAGCGGAAAGTCATTTTCATAGGGCAAAGCTAAGGTGCAGGGTATCCTAAAACATTTATATACTGCAGAATGTAGCGAGACATACTAACCAGGGCTATAGATTCAATAGTCTTAGCCTAGACATCACAATGCACACCAACAGGAAATAACTTTATTGGACATTGGTATACAATACATAGCAACCAAATGAATCATATATGATCAATGGACAGATGAAACTGTTTACCTGATAGTCTATACCTACAGTCGAAACAAGTCGAGCAATCCCCAGAACAATAAGTGGACTAGTAGATTGAAGTGCACCTCTCAGTTTCCTATGACACAAGGACAAACAAGAATCTTAACATCATTATTAATAAACAAAATCAGAGAAAAGCATGGTTCATCAAAAAGAAAAGGCAACAATTTAGGGCCCGTTTGATTGCACTTCGTTTTTAGTCTTTTGTTTTCATTTTCAAAATTTTGTAACCAAAAACAGAAAATTCTGTTTGGTTGCCTATTTTTGTTTTCAAAAGTTTACAAAAATTTTCAAAATTTTGAACACACAAAAATCTTGTGTTCATTTTTTGTTCTTGTTTTCATTTTTCTAACTTTAAAATAACTTTCACCTTAAAATTAAATCAATATATTTTGTATATCTAAATCAATTTATTTTTTTAGCCACATAATGGCTACATAATGGTTGTAAACTAGTTGTGTTCTAACTTCTAAGGCAGTTGCTATCAAAATTAATGTTGTAAATTTCACATAACTGTTTGACATTTCTACTTCTCACCCATAGACCAACATTTAACTATTGTCTATCATTCGACTTACTACTCACCCTCAAACTGATATTTTTTAATACAAACAACATGTTTATTTTTAAAATTTTGAAAATTAACAGCATTATCAAACAATATGCTCAGTTTTCATTTTTTTTAACAGAAAACCAAAACTGAACATAGAAAACTGAAAAAAAAAAAAAAAAAATTGACAACTCTCTCAAGTGAGTCCTTAGAAAACTAATTTGAGTTTGCAGCCTTCTAATGATTCTGTTTAACCAACCAAATGAGAATAAATAAATGATAAAAAAGCATGCAACTTTTATTTTTACTCTCAAATTCATTTATCAGTTTCACTAATGAAGCCAAAATGAGAGACCTGAACATGGAACATACAAAATCCTATAGGCCCATAATAAAACTTAATTCTCATATAAGATCTAGCAAAGAAAAAAGAAAATGACTATAAACTTTTCTTTTAGCCAAATATGAAAGGCATGATGCAGAGAAAGCCTAAGCCTACAAAAGACCACACATCCTTAAAGAAATGCCAACTCATTTTTCTCCCCATGCACTATCCAAGCCTTCCAGACCCTCATGGACTAGCACCCACTAGACCAACAGTCATTTCACTTGATTTTTCTAGACAACATCACAAACATCAACTCCTGATGGAGAATAATAAGATCTACTTGTCTCTAACTTTGTCAAAGTCAGCAGTTCTATAAATTGTGGTGTTTTTCTCTTTTTTGGGGCCTCAGGCATTCTAGTGACCACACATCTGGATAACCTTAGGCGTATCCTTCCATACCCTCTAAAGTGAAAAAGAAAAAAAAAACATGAAAAATAAGTGCCAAATGAAACATAAAGGAAAATATATTCAGAATTGCCTTTATTTTGTAAGCCACATCCTAAAAAAATAATGGCTTTTTTCTGTTCTTTCCTGGCTTCACAGAGAAAGATCTTACAGCTGCCCGACCTAATGGCATCCCAATAAAAAGAATCATTATTTTTTCCAAAGTTAAAGAGGAAGATTTAATGGCAAAACAACTTGCAATGACTTACAATGTTGAGAAGCCCCGAGCTTGTCGTGAAACCAATGAATTTGCCAACACAAATGAGCCTACCCCTAGATCCATCTGAGTTAGTTTAGGAGGGGAAAAAATTAGAAGAAGAAGAAGAAGATGTAGCCAGATTCATCTGAATTAGTTTTTTAAAAAAATAGAAGAGGATGATTATGATGAAATTTTATTGATTTAATTTTAAAGTTTGTCATCAATCAAGATTGAAATTATCCACTATTAATAAATTACACGGATGGCTATTCCCTAGAACAAAGGGAAATTAACAAGGCATGCTAAAACCAACACAGAAGCAATTAAAATATAAAATTTAACTTTACTAATACTATTAATGCAATAGAATTGTACTTGGTGAGAGACAAGGGTGGAGGGTCATTGGGGCAGGGAAGGGCAATGCCCCATATACGCTATGGATTTTTAGTATTTAAAACTTATTTATAGTTTTTGTAAGAGGTGACCCCCTCAATATCTAATAACTAAAGAAAAAAAAAGGGTAATAGTTTTGTAAAAATAAAGAGGTAGATATATTTTTTGTTTTCTTTTTACCTTAAGCATTATATTTTGCTTGAGTCTATATTAATATGAATGAATATATATAGTTGTATAAATACATTAACAATTTCACCCCCGGAACAATATCTATCACACTTCACCTCTAGTGAGAGAGAAGTCTAGATAAGAAAACCGATAGGATATGAAGAACAAACAATTCATTTATTCCTTTTAGATGTGAGGAGCATACAATTCATTTATTTATTTTTAAGTCAACCAACTGCATATAGCTCATAGAATGTAAAGTTCAAAAAGAATAATTTGTCTAAAGATAAAGTAATCATCCAAATGGCACAAACAACGGTATGTACTAGCAAAGAAGATGATTTTCACTTAATTGGGGATTAAAGGGCAACAATGCATATGCAAATCTCTTGATGAAAGATAACAAGCAAAGGTTTTGTCAAGACCTTGGGTGTATACTTGCAAGAGACTAGTGGTTGTAGCATATTAGTTCTCAAGGGAATAACAGTTAGCAGTTATTTTTGTTATAACTAAAAAACTATATAAGGAGTAGCGATAGATATGAGATAGCAGAAAACAATTAAAGTTGCTTCAACTACAATCATTACAGTTACAGTCATTGGTAACAAACCACTGCAACTGTTATAAGCTGCTAATATAATCACTTACAAATGTAACCAATTAACTGCTGAGGATAGCCATATATAAGGTTATACCACCTTGTACTGAGGCATTATAAATCAAGACTTGAATTCAGTTTCTCATTTCTCTCTCAATTCTCTCTGTGTTTTCTCTCTATTTCTCCCTAATTTCTCTCTGTTTTCTCCCTCTTCTTTCTCTTTCCCTCTCTCATTCTACATTTTGTTCTTCATCAAACCCTAAGTTAGGACAAGATCCTGATAGGTTGTTGAGTTACCCATTGGAGCAAAAGTCACACAACTGCACATTTGAAAGTTTCTTTTGGTCACAAAGTTAAAGTGTGATGGAAAGAGGTTGCTATTCACACAGCCAAAGGAATATAAAGATGTGCCATAAGTAGGTTTCAGGAGAACATCTTGCCCTATGGTTTCAAATAAGGTGTGAAAATGGGTGTGTAATGGACATTAAAAATTAGTTGTAAGTCTAAAGGAAGAGTGTAGTTACTATGATTTAGCCTTTATACAAAGAGGTCAATATTCACACTACAATGGAATCATATAAAGAGGGTGGCATAAGTACAATTGAGCACAACTTGTTCTAAGATCTTAACTTTAAATGAGCAGTAATACTAGGTGTGTAGTGGAAGTTGACAGGGAATCATGCAAGAATGAAAAATCTAGTGCAAGAGTTATGGGGCTTAAGCTAAGAAATTACTTAAAAGAAAACACAAACCACTACCCGATAATATTGGTGGGTTATATAGATGAGAGATGGACAATAAAGGCATATCTCTGCACTTAAATTTTCTGGTAATATTGGTGGGTGTCTGCAAGCCAAAAGCCAAACTATCCGATTTGAGTATCCCATTTGCCAATCCATCTTTGGGGCATGCAGATTATCAGGGCCATCAATGGCTTTGTTGGGACTTTGGAGTTTGTGGCCATTAAGAACATGTTGAAGAGCTTAACTGCTTTTGATGGCTGAGTTTGTTATGCCTCAGAAGATTAATGTAACACCCAAAAATTTTACAAAATTTTAAAATGTTAATTTATGAGGAAAAATCACCAAAATAGACATGATTGATGAATAAATTAAAAATTCTAATACTTGTGGAATTACCCAAAGCTCGTTAAGATTTTGGAGTATCAATTTTTGGAAGTTTGGGGCCCTAGTATAACTACCAAGATTTTCTAAAACGTTTGGGAAGTTTTTCAAAGAGAAATTGTCAAAAATTACCTTAATGGATGATTATTCAAAATTTCAAAGTATCACTGTGATTATTTAAAATGTTGATACTTGAATAGTTTGGAAAAATAGTTCTTGAGGCAAATAATTTTTAGAATTATTTCCTAAGTAAAGGTTGTAAAAATTGGGGTTGAGATAAATAGTGGCACACATTTCAAAATAATGAGACTTGAAAATTTATTTGGTTTGGTGAATAATGTGTGTATATATATAATTAAAATAGAAGACGATATATATATATACATATAAAGAAAAAGAAAGAGTGAGAGAGAGAAGGGGAGGGAGAGAGAGAGAAGCAAAACATATATATATATATCTAGTATGTATATATACATATATATATACACACATATATACAGCTTGCTGCCCACACGGGTGGGCAGCAGCGCCCAGAGGAAACGGACCTCCAAAGTTTTTCATAAAAGGGGGTCTTGTAGCCCCCTATCCCATGGTCCTCTATGACAATTAGTTTAAATAACCTCATTTTGAATTAAAGGAGTCCATTAATATATTAAATTGGAAGGGTTCTTTATTCAAAATTTTAAATTTATTATCCTATTAATAAATGGAAATTTAAGAAGATGATTGGGTCACAAGCCTCTTGAACCCATGTAAATAGGAGATGATAGGGTTGTTGTCCTCTAACCTTAGGGAGAAGACACAAGTGATGATGGGTGAAGTGAAGTGAGTTTTGGAAGAAAAGAAGAGAGGAAGCTAGAGAAGGAGAAGGAAAAGCTTTAGCTAAGGAGAAGAAGGTCTTCCCAAAAAGGAAAAGCCTAAAAGCAAAGAAAGTCTTCCTCAGACGCACTATCAAAGTAAGGGGTATGAGAAAAAAATTTCTCGCATTACTCAACATGATGATTTGATTTCATGAACGCTATTTTGAATACCTGATGAAAATGTTAAAAATGGCTATGCATATGCTTGTTAGGTATTCTTGGAAAAAAAAAAGTGTTATATGTGAATGTTTTGATGCATTTGAAGCTTGTTGAAAATACAGTACATGTCAAAATGTTTATATAATGCTTGATAAATGTATAGCTCACCTCAAGATGTATTTTTTTCATCTACAAATGTGTATATATATATGTGTGTAGATGTGGCAGCAGATTTTCAATGGCAAGAAGAAGATTGTCGAATGAAGGAATATGGATTTTGAATATGAAGCATATATAGTTAGACATCTTGTTTAGCTTTATTTTCATATCATGAATCTATGTTCTTGTAAGCTTTTGAACTAAATAGGTTTCATTTTGGTAGGGCTTTGTATGAGAATGGATTCTTATGTAGTAATATGTAGATTATTGAAAGGTTGAGATGCAAAGTAACTTTGTTTTTATTGTTTGGAATAAAATGCCTATGTTCTGTAACACTTACTGTTTTGCTTAAAATGGAGTTCCTAGTGTATGGTTATGTGCTTAACTATATTTTTCTCAAAACCTAAGAAGTGTTGTCGAACTTTTGGCACAAGAAGCATTGAAAAAGGATTTTTGTGCATTTAGTTATGAATTTTCCCATGAAACATGTTTGAACAGTTTAAAATATAACACTTGTACGATTCAGTCCTTTTGTCAGCTTCCTAGGAATGGTTGTATTTACTTACAAGAAAATTCCAGATGATGATTAAGGAAGTTTAGTTTCTAGAAAACTTGGTATTGTTGGAGAGATTATTTGAGTTTGTTTCTGTTAGAATACTTGAGATTGTTTCTGTTATGTATTTACTTAGTGTATGCTGTTACTATGCGGTAATGTGGCTTCCGTTATAGTGGTTAGGCACAGTTGTATATAAGCTCGATGAGCTTTCATTGTATGTGTTGAGAAAACATTTATTCACTTTCCTAAGAAGTAAAGTTTTGAGATCGTTCTCTTCTTCTCTCTTGTGCCCTAGATTTCAGTTGCCCTAACTTTCTTTACATGGTATCTGAGCCTATGACTTCCGTCAATGGCCTCGAACCTTGATCAAAATTCTTCTTCTTCACTTTCGATACCTTCTTCCACCTCGCTATCCTCAGCCTCACAGTCTGATTTCTCAGCTGTGGTGAAAGTGTTTAGCTTTATACCGATTAAGTTAGACTCGAGTAACTACATCTTTTGGAAAGCACAGGTTCTCGCTACAATTCGTGCCTTCGACTTGTTGCCTTTTCTGAACAAGTCACCTTCTCCTCCTAAATTTGTGTCAGATTTGACTAGTGATGGTGAAGCTCCAGTGACTAACATGGAGTATATGAATTGGATGCAATCAGACCAATTGTTGCTTAGCCGGTTGTTTTCTACCATTGACAAGGAGGTGCTTGCATAGGTGATTCAATGCGAATCATCTGCCGAGATATGGTCTGCCCTTGAGAGCTTGTATTCTCATCAAACCATAGCAAAATCTTTTCAATTAAACCAGCAACTAAGATCTGTTAAAAAGGATTCAATGTCCATTAATGATAACATTCTGAAAATTAAGACAATTAGTCATTCTCTGGCTACTATTGGTGAATCTTTGAGTGATAAGGATCCATTACTCGCAATTCTAAGTGGATTAGATCACGAATATTGAACTATCGTAAGCTTGATCACCTATCAAATGGACGAGATCGATTTAGAAAAGGTGCAGTACTTATTGTTGATGCATGAATAGCGATTGAACTCGAAAAATACTGCACAGTCTATGGTGAATTTTGAATTTGTTATGCATGCTCCTATTAATGTGAATATGACTTCTGTTGCATCACATAATGGTAGCAATACTAAAGGAGGTTTTGTACAAAGAGGAGGGGGATATAGAGGTGGAAGAGGTTGTGGTAGGGCATCAAATAGGCGAGTCTATTGTCAATTATGTGAAAAACGAAGGCACCTTGTTGATAAATGCTACCATAGGTTTGATAGAAATTTCCAAAGGAATACTGGTGGTCAGAATTTTCAAAATTCTCAGAGATTTCCCTCTGCTGATTCTAGGGCATATGTAGCTACCTTCATTGATTCTAATGAGCCCTACATGACTGATATAGGTTCTTCACAAGGAGTCACCTTGTATGGCCATTTTTCCTCAGCCTTCAGAAAATTTGTCTCCCACAACTTTGCCTAATCACTCATGGTTTGTTGATTCTGGGGCAACAAACCATATCACTTCAAACCTCAACAACTTGTCATTGCATGCACCTTACAACGAATGTGACAAGGTCTTTGTTGGTAATGGTAAGCAATTGTCTATATCTAACGTTAGTCTTGAACAGCTATATACTCACACTAAACCTCTTTCTGTTATTACTTTGCCTAGAGTTCTTCATGTTCCTCATATGAAAAAAAATTTAATCAGTGTATCACAACTTACTAATGACCATAATGTGATTGTTGAATTTCATTCAAATGTGTGTTTGATTAAGGACAAGAATATAGGGTTGGTGCTGCTTCGAGGACATCTTAGGGATGGTCTTTATCAGTTGATTCCTACTTTTGATCAAACTACCAGCATCCCTGAGCACTCTGTCAAGTCTACTCATCCAATGTCCTTTGCTGCTACTTCATCCTCTTTGAATAAATATACTGATTTTTCTTCTGAATGTTGTAAAAGACAACTTCCATTTAGTCATGGAATGTCTCCTAGTGTTTGTTTAGCCTAATACAATAAGACATGCCAGCAATGGCATGCTCGGTTGAGTCATCCTACATACAATGTATTGAAATTGATTCTTAATAAAATTAGAATTCCATGTTTTCCTTCAGCTCTTTCATTCTGTGATTCTTGTAAACTTGGAAAACATCATCAACTTCCATTTGTCTCTCATGATATTACAGCAAAGAGAGCTTTAGAGTTGATATACTCTGATGTATGGGGTCCTTCTCCTACTATTTCTGTTAAAGGATTCAAATATTATATTATCTTTGTTGATGCTTATTCAAGGTTCACATGGCTATATCCATTAAAATTAAAATCAGATGCCTTACCTACCTTTATCAATTTTCATAAACTTGCTGAAAATTAATACCAAACCAAGCTTAAAGCTATCCAAACTGATAATTAGGGGGGGGGGGGGGAATTTCGAGCCTTTTTACCTTATTTACAAAGCCATGGAATACAGCCTAGGTTTTCATGTCCTTACACTCAACAACAAAATGGTGTAGCCGAAAGAAAACATAGACATGTAATTGAGATGAGTCTTACATTACTCGCTCATGCTCACATGTCGTTAAGATTCTAGGAAGAGGCATTTCAAACTGCAGCTTTTGTTATTAACATGCTGCCATCCTCTTCATTATAGTTTCGTACCCCCTTTGAGCTTCTCTATGATAAAACACCTAATTATCTATTGTTACAACCTTTTGGATGTGCTTGTTTTTCTTACTTGAGACCTTATAACAAGCACAAGTTTGACTTTCATACCCAAAAGTGCATATTTCTTGGATATTGCCATACTCAAGGAGGTAACATCTGTTTGCATCCTTCTGGAAAAATTTATGTCTCCAAACATGTGAGTTTCAATCCGGATGAGTTTCCATTTCCAGTTCTATGCTCTTCTTTATCCTCTACTTCATCTATGTCCAGTCAAGCCAGTTCTTCTACTTTGATTTTTCAATCTCTTCCTTCTTCTTTTTCTTCCACCTCTTTTAGTCCTCGAGTAGTATAGTCTTCTATTCCTCCTGAGTTTGCACACACTTCTACAAGTTATGATCATTCCTCATCTCAGGCAGTCTCTTCTGCCTCATCTCTTCAGCCTGTACAGTCTTTTACTCCCAGAATGTCAATTTCTGTCCCTAAATACAAAATTGCTCCAACTCCCTCAATTCATCCTATGATCACTAGGTCCAAGACTAGACAGCTTTTAACCACCTCTCTGTTAGAACTCCGATTCTGACAAGCCGAATTCCTCTTCAGCCGAGAGGAATGTAGAAGTAACCAAAAGGTTCGAAGAAGACAAGAGAGAGAGAGAGAGAGAGAGAGAGATGGTGGGAGAGAATGAATGTATTGATAATTCTCTGAGTAGTTTGGGAGGATGGCATTAGAGCTATATATACTGCTCCTACCCATCCTTAGGCGCCAAAGGCTACTTGCCTTATTTACAAAAATTTGAAATCAAATTGCTTAACTAACTAACCAATCTTCCCACTACATTCTACAATTGTTAGTTACACTTGCCCCCCCCCCCCCCCATTATTCAACCATTCTCGTGATAGCAATCACTCCCGTGACAACTACCCTCCCCTTTAGCAACTTCTTGTCCTCAAGAAGTTCACAATAGGCTAGCCACCCTAGGAAACTGAGTAAGTAGTTGGGGAAGGTACTCCCAAGTGTTGTTCTCCGAATGGAGATTGGACCAGCGAACCAAAACTTGCATCAATGGGGCCCCATGTCAGTGTATGATGCGCTTATCCACAATAGCTACAAGCTCCAGAACCTGTGTAGGTTCAATTAAGAGAGTGGGTGGGGCAGTGCTTGTTGCATGAGTCCCGATCAACTTTTTCATAAGCGAAACATGGAACAAGGGGTGGATTTGGGACTCCGATGGCAGCTGCAATTTGTAGGCTACCCTCCCGATCCTTGTTGCAATAGGATAGGGGCCAAAGTATATGGGGCTCAATTTAGAGCTTTGACCTGGGGCCAAGGTCTGCCTGTGGGTCTTTCTGAATTTTAGGTAGACTAGATCGCCTACCTCAAACTCCAGATCGGTCCTCTTTCTATCAGCAAACTGCTTTGTGCGGCTCTGAGGACTGGACAATTCCTTCTTCAACACCTGCAGCACTTGTTGCCTTTACTATAAGTAGGATTCCACTATCTCCACGGTTACCTCCCCTGCTAATGCTGGCAGTAGAGGTGGCTTATACCCATATAAGGCCTCGAAAGGGGTCATCTTTATGGCGTTGTGGTAGCAAAAATTGTACCACCATTGAGCCAATGATAGCTACCGATGCCATCCCTTAGGCTGTAAGAAACACAAGCATCCCAAGTAACTCAAGGCATTGATTCACTCATTCAGTTTGGCCATCTGACTCTGGGTGATAGGCTGAACTCATGTGTAAGTTAGCCCCCAAGCTCTTGAACAGCTCCTTCCAAAAAAGACTGGTAAAGACTTTATCTCTATCCGACACTATGGTCGAGGAACACCATGTAGTTGCACTACTTTGTCAAGGAAGATGCGGGCTACCTCCTGGGCGGTGAAAGGATGAGTTAGGCCAATGAAATGGGAGAATTTAGTGAATCTGTCAACCACCACTAGTATACAATCCCGACCTTCGGACTTTGGTAATCCTTCCACAAAGTCCATTGAAATATTGGTCCATGCTTGGGTATGAATGGGTAGCGGCTGGAGTAACCCGAGTTGGGCTACTATTTCATGTTTGCATCTCCTGCATGCATCACATCTCAACACAAATTCCATAACATACTTCCTGAGCTTAGGCCAAAAGAACATCTGTTTTACCCTTTGATGGGTACCCTGCACCCCAGAATGGCCTCCTAGAGGAGAGCTATGCAGTGTCTCCAGAATCTTACCCTTTAACTCCTCCTGGTTTCCCACTACCAATCTACCTTGGTATCTCAGTACTCCATTTTTTAGGGTGAACCCAAGTTTTGAGGTTAGATTTATAGTAAGCTACTCCATTATGCCTTTAGGCCATTCATCTCGTGCATAGCTATCACTGACCTCTTGATACCAGTCAGGTACCACCGTTGTGATAGAGGTCGTCAGTGCTTCTTCCACACATCTGGACAGTGCATCCGCGGCTTTGTTCTCCTTTTCCTTTCAGTATTGGATAATGTAGTCCAATCCCATTAATCTCGCCATCCCCTTCTTCTGTAGATGCGTGTGTAGCCTCTGTTGTAGGAGGAATTTGAGGCTCTCATGGTCAGTTTTGATAATGAATTGTCTACTTTCCAAATAGTGACATCATTTGTCAACTGCAATTAACAGCGCCATCAACTCTTTGTCATAGACACTAAGTCCTTGATGCCTTGGACTCAAAGCTTTGCTAATGAAAGCTAGGGGCCTCCCCTCTTGGGATAGTACTGCTCCTACTCCATTGCTACTAGCGTCAGTTTCCAGAGTGAAAGGTTTGGAGAAGTCAGGAAAACCCAAGGTAAGGGCATCGCTCATTGCCTTCTTAACCCTCTCAAATGCCTCTTCTGCTTTCTCATCCCACTAGAACCCTTCTTTTTTAAGCAAATTGGTGAGTGGTCTGTTGATCGCCCCATAATCTTTAACGAACCTCCTGTAGCAGCTTGTGAGGCCCAAAAATCCCCTCAAGGCCTTTATTGATGTGGGCTTTGGCCATGATAACATTGCAACTATTTTGGTGGAATCAGTGCTAACTCCTGCATCAGATATGACATATCCCAAGTATTCTACCTTTGGTTGGGCAAAGGAACACTTAGACTTTTTAATAAACAGTTTGTTGAATCTCAGGACCTTTAGAATAGTTCTCAGATTGGTGAGGTGTTGTGAGAACGAAGGGCTATAGATGAGAATGTCATCAAAAAATACTAACACAAACTTACGGAGGTAGAGTTCAAATATGTGATTCATTAAGACTTGGAAGGTAGCAGGGGCATTGGTTAAACTGAAGAGCATTACTAAAAATTCGCAGTGTCCTTGATGAGTAGAGAAGCTTGTTTTAGAGATATCATCAGGGTTCATACGTATCTGATGATACCTTGATCTTAGGTCTAATTTGGTGAATACTTTGGCATGTTTAAGCTCATCAAGGAGGTCTTCGATTATAGGGATGGGGAACTTATTTTTCACAATTTGGGAATTGAGCTGGTGGTAGTCTATGTAGAAACGCCAGCTCCCATCTTTTTTCTTGACTAGTAGTATAGGTGAGGAATAGGGGCTTTGGCTTGGTCGAACTATTGACCTAGCCAACATATCCTTAATCAAGTTCTCAATTTCTATTTTCTGTTTAGGAGGATATCTATAGGCTCAAATATTGATGGGTTCGGTTTTAAAATTATAGAATGATCAAAAGGTCGATAAGGTGGCAGTGCTTGAGGTTCATCAAACAAATCCTTAAATTCAAACAAGAGTTTATTAAGGAAGTTTATTTCGTGTACCTACCAAGGTTGAGATTGGGTAGTAATCTCTGCTTCTGGCTGCTCGGTATTCCCTTCTCCATGTTCCACTACCTCAATTGAAAACAGCTAGGCCACCTGAGTCCATTTGGACTTTAAGACCTTCTGCAACCTCCTCCTGGTAATCATCTTACAAACCCCCATTTCCAGACTTCCTGTGAGTGTCAATCTCCTGCCATCCTTCTCAAATGTAACTTCCATTGCATTAAAGTCAAAGCTAATAGGGCTCATACCCTTCATCCAGTCCACACCTAGGACCATATCGCACCCCCCTAACTTTAGTAATGTTAAATCAGCTTCAAAAGGCTCCCCACGCATCTCCCACCAGAACCTTCACACGCCGATCGACACGTCACCTTATTGTCGTTGGCCACCATTACAAACAAGGGTTATGTCCCTATCAACACACATTTTAACTTCTCGGTCGTCCCCTCATCAAGGAAGCTATGAGTGCTTCCATTATCTATTAAGACCATTAACTGGTGGTCCTTGGATTTCCCTTCCACTCATATAATCTTGTTGTTGGCTAAACCTCGAAGAGCATGGAGAGATATCTCTATGTTTTCTTCCCCTTCTTCACTGCCTTGAGGCAGCATTTCTTCCTCCTGCTCTTCCATATCTTCATCTCCTTCTATGAGTAGGAGTTGCCTCCTGCACTGATGTCCGGGAGTATACTAATCCCCGCAACGGAAACAGAGTCATGCTCTTCTCCTCTATTTAGCAAACCTCCCGCTATTCAGAGGCACTGGAGTTAAGGCAGAGGATTGTCCTCCACCTGCATTTCCTTGGATCATCTATCTTCCTTCTCTTCCTACTCCTCTCTTTCCCATTGAAGTCATTCCCACATTTAAGGTTGTCACACCCCTAATGGCATAAGTGTAATAAACATACAAATACGTAACTATAGCCGTAATGTGATAGGACTTGCAATAACAAAAAGTAGCATGTGATAGGCGGTTCCGCCTAGGCCACTTGTAGGCAATCGGTTACAATAACAACCAAGGATGTTAGCCTATAAAAGGCAGTGTATACCGAGGATGGGATCTATCACTGAATACATTCGGATCTTTCCCTCTCTGAATTCTTTCCCTCTTAAATCTTTTTCTCCAATTCAAATTGTCCCTCCCTCTCTTTCTCTTAACAATTCTAGAATTGCCCAAGTCTCATATTCAAGACTTGACAATTGGTATCAGAACTAGCGACCTTGATAGTATCTATAGGAGAATTTGTGCAATGAACGATGGCGAAAGGAACGAGACTCAAGCAAATGGAGACGAGAATGAAAGCGCTGGAGTTCAGAATGTCGCAGACACATGAAGCTATCACTTAAAGCAGGGAAGACGTGGTTGCAATGCGAGAAGGAATGTGAGAGGAATTGGCAACTTCTCGTGAAGATATGCAAAGTGAGCTAGAGAGGCATAGAGAGACGATGGACCAGTTCGATCAAAGGATCAACAGCATGTTCAACATGTTGTTGTCCCTACCACAATTCCATTTACCACCGGAATTTCCCCCACAATCTGGAGCTGGATCGAACTCAAACGAATCTAGTATACTTTCGAGGCCTCCAGGCCAAACAGAGTCGGAAGGAGTGGAAGGTATTGAGACGGATCCTCAGGTAAGAGATTTCCATCTACAATCTGGTACACACACGCCGATGCCAAGGTTGGAGATACTGTTGTTTGATGGCACAAGGCCAAGATAGTGGATCCGCCGGTGTGAACGTTTCTTCCAATACTATAATGTGGCTAAGCCACAACAAATTACATTGGCCACAGCCTATCTTAATGATACGGCTGATTCCTGGTTTCAAGGATGGTTCAAGTGCAGAGGACTTGGGGTAAGATGGATTGACTTTGCCAAAGAATTGTGTAAGAGATTTGGGGAGAAAAATATGGCTGATGTGATAGAAGAATTCAATAAAATTAGGCAAGAGGGGGCTATAACAGAGTATCTGGAAAAATTTGAGGAATTAGGAGCCCTAATGTGGAATGCTCAGCCAACACTTACTAAGCAATACTTCGTATCCAGCTTTATTAGTGGGCTTAAAGATGAGTTGAGATCAATGGTGAAGATGATGATGCCAACCACAGTTACGCAGGCGGCGGAGAAGGCCAAGTTACAAGAATTGACGTTAGAAGCAATCTAGAAACGGAATAGAGTCTCACCTCGCACGGGTCCATTAATCAGTTTACCTCCTAGTGGACACAGTGGGGGGGTGGGAGCAACAGGGAGTACAGGTCCCTCGCAAGGGAATTAGCAGACCCCGGCTATCAGAAACCCCACTATGGAGCAGAGGAGACAGATGAGATTATGTTACAACTGTGGTGACCCTTACAGCCCTAGCCACCAATGTAGAAGGCAATTATTGAATATGGAAGGAGGTGAGGAAAAAATGACCGAAAAAGAGCAAGAAGGTCCCCCAAGCATGACCCCACCGACGAAGGGTGGGAAATTTCGTTCCATGCACTAAAAGGGTGACACGCAGGGCAAATCATCAAGGTTGAAGGGAGAGTGGGCAAGAGAAGGATAATGATGTTGATTGACAGTGGCAGCACCCACAGCTTCCTCAATGAAGCAACTGCCACCGAATTAGGGTGTACACTAGTGGATACTGCCCCCTTATCCGTAACTGTAGCCAACGGCAGTAAGATGTACAGCAACTACAAGAGTATGGGGTTTAAATGGCTGATGCAAGGGGAGGAGTTCTCTACGGATTTGAGGATTTTGGAATTAGGAGGCTGTGACATAGTCCTTGGGGTGGACTAGATGAGGACAGTCAGCCCTCTAACTTTTGACTTCAATAAATTAGAAGTCACACTTGATTTGAAGGAAGGAAGCTGACATTAAAAGGGAACCTTGAGGCAGGGGAATGTAAGATGATCATAGGAAAAAGGTTACAGACGCTATTACTTAAGGGGAAAGGGAAGATATCTCAGATGTTTTCCATTCAAGCCATGGAGAAGGATGAAGGAGAATAGGAAGGCCCTCCAGTCACCGATCTCTTTGTAAAGGTAACCTTTCCTACTGAATTACAACCATTGCTTATAGAATTTAAAGAATTATTTGTGGAACCACATACACTGTCCCCAAACCACTTGTTCAACCATTCCATACCTTTGAAACCTAATGCCGAACCAGTGAATGTTCGAGCCTACCGTTACCCCACTTACCAGAAGGCTGAAATTGAAAAACAAGTCAGGAGCATGCTCCATGCCTCCATTATCTAGCCTAGTCAAAGCCCCTTCGCATCTCCCGTACTTCTTGTCAAAAAGGACAGCACTTGGCGCTTTTACATAGACTATAGACAACTTAATGACCTTACCGTGAAAAACAAATTTCCTATTCCCTTGATTGAAGACCTACTTGATGAACTAAATGAGGCTACCATCTTCACTAAATTAGACCTGAGGGCAGGGTATCACCAAATTAGGATGCACCCTGCCGATATACAGAAAACAGCCTTCAGGACACACCAAGGCCTCCATGAATTCCGGGTGATGCCATTTGGGCTCACCAATGCCCCAGCCACTTTCCAAACCCTTATGAAAAACCTATTTGCCCCCTACTTGAGGAAATTTATTCTGATATTCTTTGATGACATTTTAGTTTACAACCCTACCCTCAAACAACACCTATCCCACCTTAGAACCACATTTGAAGTCCTAAAAGTTGACCAACTATATGTTAAGCCTTCAAAGTGTTCATTTGCAAAGAATGAGGTGGACTATTTAGGGCATATCATCTCAGGACAAGGAGTCAGCATCGACCCCAGTAAAATTGCATCTATGCTGGAGTGGCCTAAGCCTTCAACTATAAGGGAGTTGAGGGGATTTCTAGGGTTAACAGGGTATTATAGAAGGTTTATATAAAATTATGGGGTGATCAGAAAGCCATTGACTGAATTACTCAAGAAAGACAATTTTGGATGGAACCCTCAGGCTGAAGAAGCTTTCAGATCACTTAAAAGGGCAATGACACAAGCCCCGGTTCTGGCCTTACCTGATTTTTCTAAGCCCTTTGTGATTGAGACAGATGCATGAGACATTGGAGTAGGAGCAATGTTAACACAGGAAGGAAGACCCTTAGCCTACATCAGCCAGGCACTGGCTGCTCGGCATCAGGGGCTGAGTGTGTATGAGAAAGAGTTGTTGGCCATGATCATAGCTATCGACAAATGGAGGCACTACTTAGAGGGAGCCCCCTTCATAATACGGACAGACCACGAGAATCTGAAACACCTTCTGCAACAGAAATTGCATACACATCTACAAAGGAAG
This sequence comes from Diospyros kaki, assembly GCA_036245055.1. Taxonomy (NCBI): domain Eukaryota; kingdom Viridiplantae; phylum Streptophyta; class Magnoliopsida; order Ericales; family Ebenaceae; genus Diospyros; species Diospyros kaki. Next base: position 34,756,609 of record BSEG01000007.1, read on the forward strand.
GGAGTCTCAAAATTATTGGGCCTGGACTATGTGATACAGTATAAAAAAGGAAAAGAGAACATTGTGGCCAATGCCTTGTCACGAAGAGAGGAACAAGGGACGTGTAAAGCCATCACATCAGTGGTTCCCGATTGGGTTAAGGAAGTTACTGAGAGCTATGAGAAGTCCGAGTGGATAAAATCCCTACAAACTCAGTTGGCAGTAAGACATGTCAATGCACAAAGATACTCTATATCCAATGGTCTAATTAGATATAAAGGCAGATTAGTCGTGGGGGATGACAGGGAACTAAAATCCAAGATCCTACAAGCACTACATAGCTCTCCCTTAGGTGGGCACTCAAGGGTCCGAGCTATGTACTATCAGGTTCGGCAGATGTTCTTTTGGCCATGCCTCAAGAAGGACGTTGCGGAGTTTGTGGCAGCCTGCATGACTTGCCAACGCTGTAAGCATGAACAGGTGGCTTATCCAGGGTTACATCCACTGGCTATACCGGATCAGGCATGGGAAGAGATATCCATGGATTTTGTGGAGGGCCTACCAAAGTCTGAAGGTCGAAACGCGATCCTAGTGGTAGTTGACATGCTGACCAAATTTGCTCACTTCATTAGCCTCACACATCCGTTCACAGCCCAGGAAATCGCCCGAGTGTTCATTGATACAGTGGCTAAACTGCATGGACTACCTAAATCCATTGTCTTGGATCGAGACAAGATATTCACCAGTCACTTTTGGCAAGAATTGTTCAAAAACCTAGGGGTGAGTTTACATATGTCGTCAACATATCATCCTGAGTCGGATGGGCAAACCGAACGGGTCAACCAGTGCTTGGAATCCTACTTCCGATGTATGTGCTTTGTAAGGCCTAAAAGTTGGGGCAAGTGGCTATCATTAGCACAATGGTGGTACAATACAAGTTACCATAGCTCAATCAAGAAAACCCCTTTTGAAGCTCTATTCAGATACAAGACACCTACACTGCCCGCTATGACTGGTGTCCACGAGGCTCGAACTAACACAGCAAAATATTTACAAAGCAGACAGGAGATGCTTTCAATACTCAAACAAGAGTTGGCTACAGCTAACAACAGGATGAAACAGGTTGTTGACCGTAAGCGAAGTGACAAAAATTTTGAGGTGGGTGATCAAGTCTTTCTTAAGGTCAGACGCTTCCTACAGTCCTCATTTTCTGCTACCACCCCCACCAAGCTCAGTCCAAAGTACTTCAGACCCTTTCGTGTTTTGGAACGGGTGGGTAAAGTCGCCTACAAGTTACAATCACCTCCCAATGTGGAATGTCATCCAGTCTTTCATGTCTCCCTCCTGAAGAAATACATCGAACCTAATGCTACTGTTAGCCCAGAACCGCCACCTGCCACTGAAGAGGTTGAAGAAGCAGTGGAACCACTAGCTATCGTCGACAGAAGGATAGTCCATTAGGGCCCCTTGTCCCTCATTCAAGTGTTGGTCCAGTGCTCACACAGGCACCCTGAGAATACGACGTGGGAATACCTACCCCAGCTATTGAAGCAATTCCCACGAGTTGCTCACAATTACTCTCCTTCCTTGGGGACAAGGAAGATTTTAAGGGGAGGGGACTGTCACACGCCTAATGGCATAAGTGTAATAAACATACGACTACATAGCTATAACTGTAATGTGACAGGAGCTGTAATAACAGAAAGTCGCATATGATAGGCAATTCCGCCTAGGCCACTTGTAGGCAATCGGTTACAATAACAACCAAGGATGTTAGCCTATAAAAGGCAGTGTATACTGAGGATGGGATCTATCAATGAATACATTCGAATCTTTCCCTCTCTAAATTCTTTCCCTGTTAATCTTTTTCTCCAATTCAAATTCTCCCTCCCTCTCTTTCTCTTAACAATTCTAGAATTGCCCAAGTCTCATATTTGAGACTTGACAAAGGCCCTCATCTGCCCTCTCTGTTTCTTCATTAATGCTTCTACCGTTAGTTCCTGAAGCCTTGCACATTCCGCGGCTTGTTTAACCGCTCTTGGATGCTGCATTATGACAATGGGCCTTAATTCTTCACTTAATCCACTCACAAAACTAGAAACAAAATACCCCTCAGTCAGGTAGGGGTATAGAATGATCATAAGGGACTTAAGCTCCTCAAATTTCGATTGATATCCCTGCACCGTTCCTTCCTATCGAAGTTTATTGAACTCCTTGACCACATCCAACATATTCCAATCTCCAAATCTCTCGCAGAGGTCCTCCACAAATTCCGCCCATCGGCAGCCTTCCTTAGTTCCGATCCACCCCTAAAACCATGCATCCCCTGCATCGTTCAGGTATGTTGTTGCAAGAGTCACACGCTGCTACTCCGGCACCCCATAGAAGCTGAACATCCTCTTGCACCTGTGCACCCACCACCTTGGGTTCGTCCCATCGAACATTGGTATTTCCAATTTAGGAGTTGGAATTCCCTGCGGATGGGAAGCTATGTGCCTGCCCTGCGGCCTCTCCACGTGATTCTCCTCTACCATCATCGAATCACCCCCGAATTCAGAAGCACCTTCTACACGAGACAGTGGGTTATGGCCAGGTAGGATGAGATCGAATCTCTCCCGTGGAGGGAAATCTGGTGAGAGCCTCACCTGGTTCTGACTCATGACCATGCATATAAACATCTACATCTGGTCACGCAATTGATTGTATTGCTCTCGATTTTCATCCCTCTATCGCTCCATGGCACCTTCAATTCTCCTTTCCACTACTGCCTCCATGGACAATTCCAGACCACCCATTCGCATCTGCATGTCAGACACCGCCGTTGTGACTTACTGTAGTTGAGCTTCCATTTGCTTCATCCTTGTGCTGTCGGCCATTGTGAATTCCAATGAGATCGCAGCCCTAGATCTGCCTTGATACCAGAATTGTCAGAACTCTGATTCTGACAAGCTGAATTCCTCTTCAGCTGAGAGGAATGTAGAAGTAACCAGAAGGTTCGAAGAAGACGAGAGAGAGAGAGAGAGAGAGAGAGAGATCAAGAAAGAAATGGCGGGAGAGAATGAATGTACTGATAATTCTTTGAGTAGTTTGGGAGGATGGCATTAGAGCTATATATACTGCTCCTACCCATCCTTAGGCGCCAAAGGCCACTTGCCTTATTTACAAAAAATTGAAATCAACTTGCTTAACTAACTAACCAATCTTCCCGCTACATTCTACAATTGTTAGTTACACTTGCGCCCCCCATTATTCAACCATTCTCGTGATAGCAATCACTCTCGTGACACTCTCCTCAAGCCTTGGTGAGTTCCTTAGAACCTAAAATAGTTCATGAGGCTTTATTAGACTCACGATGGGTTAAAACTATGGAAGAGGAGTTTTTAGCTTTGCAGAAAAATAATACATGGGAGCTTGTTCCACTTTCTGATGATATGAATCTGATTGGGTGTAAATGGGTATTCAGAATTAAGTATAACTCTGATGGGACTGTTCTAAAATATAAGGCTCGCCTAGTTGCAAAAGGTTTTCTCCAAAATTCGGGCATTGATTATGCTGAAACATTCAGCCCTATTGTTAAAGCACCTACTATTAGAGTGTTGTTTTCTTTAGTAGTGACCTTTGGATGGGATATACAACAGGTTGATGTAAATAATGCATTCCTAAGTTGTGATCTTAAAGAGGAAGTGTTCATGTCTCAGCCTGAAGGGTTTATTAGTTCTACATGTCCTCCTCATGTCTGCAGGCTAAAAAAGTCCCTTTATGGACTGAAACAAGCTCCTAGAGCTTGGTACACAAAGTTAAGGAATGCTCTTTAGTCTTGGGGTTTCTTAAGGGCTGTCTCAGATGCTTCACTGTTTATCAAATGAACATCTACCTTTGTCATTTTTATTTTGGTGTGTGTTGATGATATATTGATTACAGGCTCGGATTATGCTGCTTTACAAGCTTGTATTCATGATCTTGACACCCATTTTGCTCAAAGACCCTAGGTTCTGTTAATTACTTCCTAGGGTTTGAAGCATATAGAGATAGCAATGGTCTCTATCTTACTCAGTCAAAGTATGTGTTAAACTTGTTAAAGAAGGCTGTTATGTCAGATTGTAATTCGTGTGACACCCCCAGTTGATACTATTATATCTCTAACTGATGAAGGTGAATTGTTTGCTAATCCAACCTTGTATCAGACATTGGTTGGGTCACTGCAATACCTTACTTATACAAGGCCAAACATAACCTTTGGAGTGAATACGCTTAGTCAATTTTTGGCTAACCCTAACCAGCAGCATTGGTTGGATTGTAAGAGGCTACTGAGGTATCTTAAGGGTACAATCGATTTGGGCCTCTTCTTTTCACCTTCTTCGGCAGATTTACCCCTTACTGTTTTCACGGATGCCCATCATGCTAGTTGTAAGGTGTCTAGGCAATCAACTAGTGGGGTGTGTGTATTTTTTGGTAATAATCTAATCGTTTGGAGTCCAAAGAAACAATCAGTGGTTACTCGGTCTATTGGGGAGGCTAAATATAGGGCCATTGCTCAAGGTGTGACAGAATTGTTGTGGCTGAAATCCTTATTTGGTGAGCTGGGCTATTCGTGTGTGCATACTCCAATCATTTGGAGTGATAATCAAGCAGCCAAGAGTATTGCTAAGAATCTAGTTTTTCATGCGCGTACAAAACATATTGAGATAGATATTCATTTTGTTCGTGAGAAGGTGGAGAAGAATAAAGTTGAGATTAGATATGTGCCCACCACTCATCAAATAGCAGATGTGTTTACTAAAGGATTGCCAAGGAGCAACTTCAAGTTTTTGGTTAACAAGTTGCATATGCAGCAGTCTCCCATGGTTGTTGATTCTCAAGGATTAACTGCTAGACAAATGATCAAAGGGAAGTCCACTTTGAGGGGGACTGTTGGAGAGATTACTTGAGCTTGTTTCCGTTAGAATACTTGAGATTGTTTCTGTTATGTATTTACCTAGTGTATGTTGTTAATATGCGGTAATGTGGTTTCTATTATAGTGGTTAGGCACAGTTGTATATAAGCTCGATAAGCTTTCATTGTATGTGTTGAGAAAACATTTATTCATTTTCCTAAGAAGTAAAGTTCCGAGATCATTCTCTTCTTCTCTCTTGTGTCCTAGATTTCTGTTGCCCTAACCTTCTTTACTAGTTTCATGTCTTTTTGATTTTTGTGGAAAAAGATATGCCCAATTGGTAACGACTTTACAGTGCAGTCGCTCGATTAGACTAGCTAACTAGAGTTAAATTCGAGAAATTCAAACCTTAATAAAATAAAATAATTTTTGGCTTTTGGGTATGTTACAGTTCATCAAGTGAGCTCTCCAACAGCGTATGACTCCCATGAAAAGGTGGAGATTTGGCCAATCAAATAACTAAAATACAGAAATGTGTCACAGCAAGAACGAAACTATGAACAACGGACTTTATGTAATTTTTCAAAGGGTCAAACGATGTTATTTGAAGCTGATATTTTTACACAAGGTCATCTTATGATTGTTATTGTTGTTTTGAAATTTTCATAAAATTTGACGACTATTTATGTATTTTAAATATTCGACTTTGATGGGATTTCGAAGATGACTCACAAAGTGTATAAAATGGTAATATAACCAAGATTCAATCTAAACACGTTTAGATGCGTTAGAACCCTTAATCATGATTTTAGAATAAATGGTTGCATTTTTAAATAGATTCAAGTCGAGGCTCTCTAGTGATCTTTGGGTTAAACTTAACCAAAGGAAAATTTGTTAAGGGATTCACTAAAAGAGCCAAGGGGGAAGAAATTAATTTAACAAGGGAAGTTGAATTAATTATAATTATTTCTTTAAAAATAATTCCCCCAGTCTTTGATTTAGAAACATGCCTGGGAGGGCAGGATGTTACAATTAAGCCTATATTAACACAACATTGTTTCTAGAGTATAAGGCCTGAAAGCATTTTATAGTGTAATCCATTTCATGGATGAGACAAAAGGGACGAAAACCAAGAGATTAATTTGTTAAGGAAGGTTAAAGTAAAAACTACAGTTGCACATGGCTAGGAGAAAAAGATAGGCCCAACTGATTCTCTTTGACAAGCAAAAGGAGGTTGCAAGGAATTATATCATTTAGGAAATGCATATGCAATGAAGAATGAACAAAGAGCCACCATGCGAAAATTATATGAAAGGAATTTGAATATCAGTAAACAATAAAGAATCAGACTTTTTAAAGAAGAATTTTGTGTAAGAGATTTGATACTCAAATTTTCATTATATTCATTATCTCTTCATTTCTAGTGGTTAAGTGTTTTTTGGGGGAAAGGGCTCTGGAGGTTTGTAAATGAAACTAATCTTTCGGTTGGAATAAAGGAAATAGAAGACTTACTCAGCTAATTGGCTCACCATTGAATGCAGAAAATTATGTTTCCTAATGTAGGTATAGAATGTACAGTTAGCCGTTTTTTCTGTATCAATTAGCTGACTAATTAGTTAGTTTCCTAATTGTTTATGTTTCCTTAGAAGATAGATTGATAGTTTCCTCATGAAGGTGTTTCCTTATGAAGGTGTCACTCACCTTAAATATAACTGTAAATATACAAGAATTTTGAGAATTTCTACATGGTATCAAAGCCATCTTTCTAGGGCATTTTTTTTCAGCCTTCGTTGCTTTTCACATTTCCAGCTTTCTCTGTCTCTCTAGCCTTCATTGCCACCATCACATGCTATTCTGCCTTCATCGCAGCCTTTCCTAACCATTCTCCCTTCTTTTCATCACAATATGTCAACTACTTCTTAGGATTCTATCTCAACTGCTATGGGTGAACTACCGGCCACACCTAGGACTATCACTGCAGTCGGAACTAGAAGCGATTTCCAGAATATAAATCCTCTATATCGGCTTGATGGAACTAACTATCTGCAGCGGAGTCAAGTAGTTCGCACTTTTCTCAAAGGAAGAGGGAAGATAAGACATCTTATTGACCCTAGCCCAAAAGAAAAAGATATAGGATTCAGGGCATGGGATGAAGAAGATTCAGTGATTATGTCCTGCTTATGAAATTCCATAAAACCAAAGATTACTAAAAATTTGATGTTCCTTACCACTGCAAAGTAAATACGGGAAAATCTGCAGCAAACTTATTCCAAGAAGAAAGATGTAGCATTGATCTACAAGTTGAAAATTCAAGTAAGTTCTACTAAACAAGGGGGAATGTCTGTCACCGAGTATTACAACCAGATGACTAGATTTTGGCTTGAAATAGACCACAACCGAGATCTAAAACTGGAATGCAGCCGTGACATTCAAGTGGTTCAAGAATTACTCGAAAATGATTGAGTATTTGAATTTCTTGTAGGATTGAATTCTGAGTATGATCAAATCAGAGTTCAAATCCTAGGTAAGGTTCCTAAACCAACTCTTCGTGAATGTTTTCAATTGTTCGTGCTGAAGAGAGTTAATGAGGTGTTATGCTGGAACCTCGTATACAAGAGGCTGCAGCAATGATCTCTCGTAAACCCAGAGGGAATAAAGGAAACAAAAATTTGAGGCCAGCAGAATCAAGAAAACAATCTAGCAAAGATGGACTGTGGTGCACCTACTGCAACAAATCTCGCTACACTCGTGAGAACTGTTTTAAACTACATGGTATGGCCCAAGTTTTGGCACAGACGAGGATTCAAGGGCCAAGGAAGCAGCTAAGCTAATGTGGCCAGCAAAAAGCAGTTACTAATCGGCGTTGCATAGCCAGACAAGGAGTCGTCTATAGAATTCAACAAAGAAGACATAAGAAGATTGAGACACCTTCTTGAATCTCTCAATAAATCTTCAGGTTCTTGTTCTCTTTCCAAAAGTGGTATGTGTCTTATGAATGATTCTTTCAAAGCATCGCATACTAAAACAAGTAGATGAGTTGTAGATTCTGGGGCTATTGATCATATGATTTATGATATCTCTTTCTTTGATTCATACAAACCAACCCAATGAAACAAAAAAATTACTGTAGCTGATGGCTCTCCCACTGACATTGCTAGACAAGGAAGTATTCATCTTACCCCTTCCATATCTCTTACAAATGTCCTCCATATCCCTAACCTTTCAACTAATCTTATCTCTGTCCAAAAAATTACTAAAGAACTCCATTACAAACTAACATTCTTTGACTCTCATTGTGTGTTTCAGGATCAAGTCTCGGGAAGATGATTGGATTTACTAGGAAGCGTGATGGGTTGTACCTTGAGGATCTTGACAACGGTCGAATAAAGAGAAACCAGTCTCCTTTCTCTCAAGCCCTTGTAGCCACATCTAATAAACAAATGATCTACACATATCATATTCCCCTTGGTCATCCACCTTTTCCTCTCTTAAAACATATGTTTCCATTGTTGTTTAAAGATCAAGTTGTGTCAGATTTTCAATGTGAAGGGTGTCAATTTGCTAAACACTATCATACTTCCTTCCCTATCAATTCAATGAAATGCAATCAACCTTTTACTTTGATACATTCTAATATTAGGGGGCCAACAAAAATTCCTGATATTCATGGGATAGGTGGTTTGTCACTTTTATTGATGGACTGCACTAGGGCTATCTGGTTGTTTTTAATGAAAGACAAATCTGAAGTTAGTTCACTGCTTCCTCAATTTCAAAAAATGATTTTTACTCAGTTTGGAGCAAAAATAAAACGGTCTTGCTCAGATAATGCTAGGGATTATTCCAAACAGAACCTCTCTTCCTTTTTTATCACGGAAGGTACTATTCATGAATTTTCTTGTGTTGAAACCCCACAGTAAAATGGGATGGCAGAACGGAAAAAACCGTCATCTCCTAGAAGTCACTCGTGCACTTTTTTTTCAATCCAATGCTCCAAAATTCCTATGGGGGGAAGCAATTCTAACAGCTACTTATCTCATAAATTGTTTTCCTTCTGTTAAAATATGATATGAAAGAGGAACAAATCAGAGAGGAATAAAGAGAGAGACCTGATATTGTATAAACTATATTCTCAATACAGAAAATGAGTACTATGCTAATATATATATATATAATCAGCCAGCCTCTCTTACAGACCTACCGTATAAAGCAATCTCTTAATTTACAACCAGCAAGCTTAACAGAAAGCTAACAGAAAAACTAAAACACAGAAAAGACTAACAAACTTTACTTACTCATGTCACGTGATCTCCCATATTTCCCCTCAAAACAAACTTCCTATTAACAGATGATTGTTCTTCCTTTGTCTTAGAGTGAGCTTCTCCAACATTCCCCCTCAAAACAAACTTCCTGTTAACAGATGATTGTGCTTCATTTGTCTTAGAGTGAGCTTCTCCAACAGAAGCAAGAGACATCTGTATGCCCAGATTAGCACAAAGCAACTAAAATCTGTTCTCTTAGTAAAAACATCAGCCAACTGATTATAAGTAGGAACATATCTAATCTCCATTTTGCCCTTCTCAACCTTTTCTCGAATAAAATGAAGATCAATCTCAAAATGTTTTGTACGAGCATGAAATACCAGGTTTTCTGCAATGCTCTTAGCTGCCATGTTGTCACTCCAAATAATTGGCGTACGCTGAGATTTAAAACCCAATTCAGAAAACAAAGAAACTAGCCACATTATTTCTGTGACACCTTAAGCAATAGCTCGATACTCAGCCTCTCCAACTGACTGAGCTACAATTGTTTGTTTTCTTGAACTCCACACCACTAAATTGTTGCCAAGAAAAACACATACACCACTGGTTGACTTCCTTGTAACTTTACAACCTGCATGATCAGCATCACAGTAGATTACAAGTGGTAGATCAGAAGGAATTGGAGAAAAAAATAGTCCTTGGCCAACAGAACTTTTGAGGTAAGATAGTAAGCGTTTGCAGGCAGGCCACCCAATGTTGCAGTTTCGGAGAGGAAAGAAACTAGCTAAGCTTGTTAACAGCAAAGGAGATGTCAGGCCGTGTGTAAATCAAATATTGTAAAGAATCAATAATTGTCCTACACAATGAAGGATTAGAAAACGGTTCACCCTCATATGTTAATGCACCAGTGGAAGTCATAGGAGTGTCACAAGGTTTACATGCGAGCATAGACGCCTTTCGAAGCAAATCAACTATATATTTAGATTGAGAAAGAAATATGCTAGTGGAACTTCGAAACACCTCAAAGCCAAGGAAATAATGAACCGACCCCAAAGTCTTGAGAGCAAAGTGAGTGTCCAAATCATGAATGAATGTTTGAATAGCTGATTGTTTAGACCCGATAATCAAGATATCATCTACATATACCAAAACATACATAACAAACTGATCAGTCCTCTTGATGAACAAAGAAGCATCAGAAATGGCTCTAACAAAACCCCAAGAATGCAGAGCTGATCTCAGCTTTGTATACAAAGCTCTAGGCGCTTGTTTAAGGCCATAGAGCAACTTTTTAAGTTTACAAACATGAGTAGGAAATTGATCATCAACAAAACCCTCCAACTGAACCATAAACACATACTCTTGAAGATCGCCATTTAAGAAAGCATTATTCACATCCACTTGTTGAATATCCCAGCCAAAAGTCACTGCTAGAGTAAACAAAACTCTGATGGTAGGGGCCTTAACAACTGGACTGAATGTCTCCTCAAAATCAATGCCAGGTGTTTGATGAAATCCTTTTGCTACAAGCCTAGCCTTATGTTTAAGTATTATACCATCAGATTTAAAATTCACTTTAAACACCCATTTGCAACCAATCAGATTCAAATCAGTAGAAAAGGGAACCAAATCCCATGTATGGTTGCGTTGCAAAGCTGAAAATTCATCAGTCATAGCCTGAACCCACTGGGAATCTAACAAGGCCTCACTAACTGAAGTAGGTTCTAGGGAACTAACAAGGACATGAGGAGAAGGATGAGAAGAAGCAAGAAGTTTGGTCTTGGACCGAGTTTGCATAGGATGGATAGAGGGAGCTAAGGCAGGTATAGGGTTAGGTATCCGGGATTGAGATTTGGTGGCCACAGGGCTGGATTGAGATACAGTGGCTGAGACACAACAGCTATTTGTATTCATAGGAGAAGAATGCACAGGCTGATCTCCTCTAGAGGATTTAGACAATGGAAGAGATTGAAACACAATGGTGGAAAGTCCACCAGAGGTAGAGGATGACGAAGAAGCCAATACAGGTGAAGGAAACAGCTGGATATAAGGAAACTCAGCTGGATTGAATTCTACATGACGAGAAGCATAGATTCTCCCATAAGGATGCAAACAATTGTACCCAACCTAACCATAGCTATACCCAATGAAAATGCACTTGGTAGAATGAAAATCAAACTTGTGTTTATGATAAGACCGAAGATAAGGAAAACATGTACAGCCAAAGGGCTGTAACTTAAGATAATTCGGTTGCTTATGAAAAAGAGATTCAAATGGAGAACAAAAGTTGAGGGGAGAAGAAGGTAGAAGGTTAATAGTGTGCACAACAGTGCTGAAAGCTGCCACCCAAAACTTAAGAGGCACGTTGGCATGAGACAATAGAGTAAGCCCCATTTCAACAATATGCCTATGTTTGCATTTAGTTACTCCATTTTGTTGATGTGTATAGGGACATGTGAACCGAGGTTGAATACCATGATGGCGGAGATAAGGAATAAAAGCCTTAAATTCGCCACCATTATCAGTCTATAAGGCCTTGAGTTTGGTCTGAAAGTGATTTTCAATAAGCTTGTGAAAGGTTACAAAAACAGACAAGGCATCGGATTTAAGTTTCAGAGAGTATAGCCAGGTGTACCGTGTATATGCATCTACAAAAACAATAATACCGATAACCTTCAATAGAAACAGTGGGTGAAGGTCTCCAAAGGTCAGAGTAGAATAATTCGAAAGGCTATTTTGTTGTTATAGAGCAATCAGCAAATGGTAATTGATGTAGTTTCCCAACCTTGCAAGAATCATAAAAGGATAGAGTAGAACTAGAGCAGAGAAAGTGAATTTTATTCAACATAATTTTCAGAACATTAAAAGAGGGATGGCTTAATTTGGCATGCCATTGATTACACAATGAGCTATTAAACGCTACATTTACAGTCATGGCAGTTCATGAGAAAATGAAACTGGCCTATTACATTTATTTGCTGAAAGAAAAGTTCTACTAGAACAAAAGGAAAGATGAGTGGATTCAAGAGACTGGGTAGAAGTGCTCTTAGCATGACCAAATACTGAATGCAGCTAATAAAGCCCATCCTTAAGAAATCCTCTGAGAATAACCAGTCCGGAATTCTTGTCCCTAATCAAACAAGAAAAGGAGTTAAATTCAGCCACAAGATCATGATCTCTAGTGAGTTAAGAAATACTAATCAAATTCTTAGTCATGTTAGGCACATGTAAAACATTGGATAGAGAAATGGTAGAAGCTAGTTGTGTATGGGTATTCAAACGTCCGAGACCAACATGAGAGATAGGAAGTTTCTTACCATTACCAACGGAGACTTTGTCATTGTCGTTGTATGGAGTATGTAAGGAAAGATTGTTGAGGTTTGATGTAATATGGTTAGTTGCCCCGGAGTCAACAAACCATGAAGAATCTGGTAAAACAAAAAACTGAGGGTTTTCAAAACTCTGTGGTTGAGAAAAATGGCCAATTGTTCCATACGTTGAACCTACATCACTAATGTAGGGCTCATTAGAGTCACAGTGAGAGGCTATATAGGCTCTTGGATCAAAAGAAGAACTCGAGTTGCCTCTCCCATAGACCAAACCAAGATTTTGACTTGATTAAAACGAAGTTCCTCTCTGAAAATTACAATCATCTCTCTGAAAATTACGATCAAATAGATGATAACATCAATCCACAACATGTCATGGCTTTCCACAAAGCTGACAATACACACGTCTATTAGATTGACGACCTCTACCTCTTCCTCCACGATTATAACCACCTCTATTTTGTATGTAACCTCCTCCTTGATTCACAGGACCACCACCTCTTGCTTTGTTATCACTAAAATTTACATTCATTGTCGATGGTAAAAACGACTCAGTAGTTACAAAAACAGAATTCTTGACACTCAATCGTTGTTCATGCATTAACAAAAGATACTGCACTTTGTCTAAATCAATGTCATCCAATTGATAGGTTATGAGACTGACGACAGTCTCATACTCTTGATCCAATCCATTAAGAATAGCTAGAAGCACATCCTTATCATTCAATGGTTCGCCTATAGCAACGAGAGAGTGTCCTATCGTTTTAATCTTGAGTATATAGTCGTTAATTGACATAGAATCTTTCTTGACCGATCAAAGTTGTTGCTTGAGTTGAAAAGATTTAGCAATTGTTTGTCTCGAATATAAATTCTCTAGACATGACCATACCTCAGAGGATGATTCCCAATGAATCACTTGAGTTAAGACTTCCTTGTCAATGGTTGAAAACAGCCAGCCAAGCAACAACTGGTCAGATCGCATCCAAGTCAGATACTCTGGACTCACCGTTGTACCGTCTTCTGCATTAGCGTCTGAAGTTGCTATAAATTTTAGAGGAGGTGGAGTCTTGTTGATAAATGGTTGAAGGTCGAAAGCACGAATAGTGGCAAAGATATGTGCCTTCTAGAAAAAAAAATTGTTCGAATCAAGGCGAATCGGAATATAGTTAAATGCCTTGGTCATCTCAACAAAATTCAACTGAGATGTAGACGAGAGTGACGAAGAGACATGAGGAGGAAGAGAAGAAGCAGAAGTCGAACTAGAATGTGACGCCATGGATGTTAATCCGAAGGCTCTGATACCATGTCAAAATATGATATGAAAGAGGTACAAATCAGAAAGGAATAGAGAGAGAGAACTGATATTGTATAAACTATGTTCTCAATACAGAAAATGAGTACTATGCTGATATATATATATAATCAGCCAGCCTCTGTTACAGACCTACCGTATAAAGCAATCTCTTAATTTACAACCAGCAAGCTTAACAGAAAGCTAACAGAAAAACTAAAACATAGAAAAGACTAACAAACTTTACTTACTCATGTCACGTGATCTCCAACACCTTCTAAAGTCCTAGCCAATCATAGTCCTATACATATTCTTGTCACAGTCCTAATATGTAGAAGTAGATATACCGTGTAAAGAGGGGGGGCTAGCATAGACGTGCAGTAGTTAGGGAAGGCGGTTAGCTAATTCTAGAATAGGGTACCTATGTAAATAAGCTTGGTGGCAGGAATGTAATTGTGGGATCCTATATATAAAGGACCCGAGCACATGTAAGGAGCTATTGAGAACATTTCATGAGTCTCAACCTTTCTACAAATCTCCTCACACCTATCTTTAGGGGGAGCAATCTAGAAACAAAGATGTGTTCTTAGGTTCCATCCCCTTTCTCGAAATAAATGCAAACCTTCTTGATAAACTATCATCATCTCAACCCTTTCGCAGTGTTATCGATCCAAAAACAATTAAACAGGTTGTAAATATGGCAGATATCACTGCTACAAAGGACATTGCAGCAACTAACACTAACAACATTGAAGCTGCCAATGACACTGCGAATGTCCTTGATATAGTTCTAAAAGGCGCTAGGCGCAAAGGGTCCTGGAGCCTGAGCCGCGAGGCGCACGAGGCGAGGCACGCCTTTGCGAAGTGAGGCGCACTTTTTAGAAAAAAACTCAAAATCTTGTAAAATCATAAAAAACTATCAAATTATCAATAATAACACATGCATTTCATTAATGATTCATTATCTTCAAATTCTAAACTAACATCATCAAAGTTGATTCATTCATCATGCAAATTCTAAACTAGAAACATCATCAAAGTTCAAACTTAAAGTCTCAAATTCAAACAAATACCAATCATCATGTAAAGTTCTAAATAAACATATAAACACTACAAGTCCACAATCAAGAAAATGTTTTCATTTTGAAAAATGTTATTTTTCTAAGTCTGAAAGATTAGCGCATTATAAGGAGACATATAAAAAAATGTTTTCATTTTGAAAAACTATCTCCCGGTATTTTGATAGCTAATATTCATTGTTGTTAAAATGATTTTTAATGAATTTTTCAAGAAATAGTAGGTATGTATTTTGGCAGTGGTAAAATCGTTAAATTCCAAGTTTGTACTAAAACCAAAATTATATTTTCTTATTGTTATGGATTTTGATTTTTTCAATATTTTTATTAAATCCAAATGGGGGATACTTTCTTATTTACATTTATGTATTAAAGTAAATGGAAGGTAAAATATAAATAAAAGAAAATGTGTATCTTGCAATGTATACATGCTGGAACCAAGAAGAGGGGAGGAATTGAGCTGCTCAAGTTTTAATTAAAAGTAGTTTCATGAGGCGCGCCTCTCGCCTCGACGCCTCACTGTGCAAGGCGAGAGCCTCATTGAAATCGCCTCGGCCCAGGCAAGGCGCAGAATTGGCGCCTAGGCACGCCTTTGACAACTATGGTCCTTGAACCTACCAATGATATTGAACCACATGCCAATGACACTATAAATGTCCTTGACCCTGCTAACAACATGCAAATATTCTAGAACCTGCCAATTTCCATGAACAGGTGCAAATCCAAAACCTTTTAAAGACACTAAAACAGTATTCAAGAAAAGTACAACCCTCACAGTCGCTCAAGCAAGTCCAAGAATCAACTCCAAGCCTAGGTAATGCAAACACTTTGAACTTGTTCAATTCTAAAACTGATAGCACTATTGTTTGTGATGCTAACTCAAATTGTGATCTCTATCTTCCTATTGCTTGGAGAAAAGGAAAGTGTACCCAACATCCTATAACCCATTTCATCTCTTCACATAAACTATCCTCTCGGCACAAAAGCTTTCTCTCCACTTTGAACTCAATCGAAATATCCAAAATAGTATGTGATGATTTAAGGGATAGGAACTGGACATATGCCATGAAGGCCGAAATGAGAGCTTTGGAGAAGAATGAAACATGGGAGATGGTGGTGCATCCCAAGGAAAAGAAAGCAGTTGGCTGCAAATGGGTCTACACTGTTAAATTTAAGGCAAATGGAACTATTGAATGGTACAAGCCAAGGCTAGTTGCAAAAAGCTACACACAAACCTATGGGGTGGATTACCAAGAGACTTTTGCACTAATGGCAAAAATGAACACGGTCAGAATCCTATTATCTCTACCAATTCATTTTGGCTGGGAAATCTAACAATATGATGTAAAAAATGCATTTCTTCATGAAAACTTAGAAGAAGAGATGGACATGGAGCCACTACCAAGCTTTGATGCCAAATATGGTCATGACAAAGTTTGCAGACTGAAGAAAGCCTTGTATGGGCTAAAACAATCTTCATGAGCTTGGTTTGGGAGATTCACTAAGGTTGTGATGCAGTTTGGGTATAAGCAAAGTCATGGTGACCATACTTTATTTGTAAAACACTCAGGTAAGGAAAAGATTACAGTCCTATTGGTATATGTAGATGATATTATAGTTACTGGGAGTGATGAGGAAGAAAAACCGAGGCTGAAAGCATAATTGGCTCAAGAATTTGAAATGAATGAGCTGGGCAAATTGAAATACTTCCTCGGAATTGAAGTAGCATATTTTAAACAACAGATATTTATATGTCAGCAAAAGTATATTCTTGACTTTCTCAAGGAAACAAGTACCCTTATATACAAACCAATGAGTACACCTATTGATCCGAACCATAGAATGAACCAAGAAAGCATGGGGGGAATAATCATTGATAAAGGGCGCTACCAGAGGATAGTAGGAAGATTGATTTATCTCTCACACACCAGACCTAACATTGCTTATGCCATGGGATTAGTTAGTCAGTTCATGCATAATCCTAAGGAGGAACATCTACAAGCAATGCAGAGAACTCTCAAGTACTCAGTGAACTAAAACGCGGCCTAGGTAGCTGCCTAGGCGGCGCCGAGGCGCTAGGCGGCCTCTGGCCGCCGCAATTATGGCCAAATCGGCCACCTTAGGTGTCGACCCGGCTAATCGGTACCGGGCAGCCCCTAAGCGGCCAAGGCGGATGCCTACCCGCATGAATCGCCTGGCCGATTATGGCCAAATCGGCCGCGTGAATCGCCTGGGCCGCGTGATTTAGTATAAATTTTTTAGGGTTTTGTTTCCCCTTAGCCGTTACCCCTTCTCTCTCACGCGCACTGCCACCGACAGTCTATTGCATAGTCGCCGTCGTCGTCGCCTCTCTTGTACTCGCACACCGCCACCGTCTCGTGCTCGCACACCGTCGCCTCTCTCGTGCTTGCTCGCACATCTTCCTCACTCACCCAGTCACCCTCCGCCTCCTCTGGTAAGTAGTAAGCAAGTAGCATCGTGATGCTGTTTGCTGTCTGCATTTTGTTTTCTTTTTGTTATTTAATTTAGTATTTATGTTAATATTTGATTATTTATTATTCACTTATTTGAATATTTATTAATTATTATTATTAATTTTTATTAAATTTAATATTTGTAACTTGCAATTGCAAGCAAGCAACAAATGTAGCAAGCTACCTTTGTTATTGTTTATTGTTTGCATTATTCATGCTTTTCAACTTTGATTTAATTAAAAATAATATCAAATTACATCACAAAGTTAAAAAATAAAAAAAAACAGCAATTTTCCTAGGCCCTGCCTAGTCCCTGCCTAGACGCCCTAGGCGCTAGGCCCCAGCCTGACGCCCGACTAGCGCCTAGCGCCTTTTAGAACACTGCAAGTACTTAAAAACTACTCCAAGAAAAAGGAATTTTGTTCAAAAAGGGAAGTAATCTGATAGTAAAGGGATACACCGATGCTAACTATGTAGAATCTCTTACAGATAGAAGGTTAACTACAAGCTACTGCACTTTCATAGGAGGAAATTTGGTTGCTTAAAGGAGCAAGAAGCAAAATGTAGTGGCTAGATTAAGTGCAGAAGCAAAATTTCGTGCTATGGCTCTAGGTGTTTGAGAGCTTTTGTGGATCAAAATAATTCTAAAGGATTTGATGATTGTGAAACAGTATACTAGGGCAAACGAATTAGCAGACTAGGGCACAATCAAGAGAGAAAAAAGCTCTCATAATTCATTGAATTTAACTCAGAAGAAATGAAATGAATCAGGAGTACAAGAATAACTCTGTTGTGTTTATATTTATACTTAGCAAGACAATTCCCTAACACACACCGCCAATACATAGAGTAAAATACAAACAGTGTTACAGCAACATTAGCTATCAACTAAATTAACAAAGTAATTTGAATATAAGCAAATCAGAAAATACTTCCTTCTAAATTCCCTCTCAAACCAAACTTCCTCTTGGATGCTTGCTTATCTGAAAATTCTTGAAAGGCAGCCTTTTGAACAGGTGACAACTTAAGACTTAGTTTGTCACGCAGAAGCTGAAATCTACTCCTTGACAATCCCTTAGTGAAAACATCAGCTATCTGATAGGCAGTAGGAACATAGCGTATTTCAACTTCACCATTCTCCACCTTTTTTCGCACAAAATGAACATCAATCTCAATGTGTTTAGTGCGAGAATGAAACACTGGATTTTCAGCAATGCTCTTAGCAGCTAGATTGTCACTCCATACAACAAGGTTATGAACACACGGATACCCGAGCTCTGAAAACAAACATTTAAGCCACATAATTTCAGTTACACCTTGGCCTGTATTCAGCTTCCCCAATAGACCTTGCTATAACTAATTGCTTTCGAGAGCTCCAAACTATCAAATTACTTCCAAGAAATACACACAATCCACCTGTTGAATGCCTAGTTACCTTGCAACCAACGTGATCAGCATCAGTATATACAACTAGGGGCAAATCTGTAGATGAAGGAGAAAATAACAAGCTCAAACCAATAGTACCCTTGAGATACCTAAGAAGTCTTTTACAAGCTAGCCAATGTTGCTGCTTGGGGGCAGAGAGGAACTGACTAAGCTTATTAATTGCAAATGCAACGTCTGGTCTAGTGTAGGTTAGATATTGCAAAGAACCAATCACAGTCTGAAATAGACCCTCATTTATTAAAGATTCAGTTGAATTTACTAGAGTGGCACAAGGTTCACAATCCAACATAGCTGCATTCTTTAAGAGATCCAACGTATATTTTGATTAAGGTAGATGCCACTATGATCTCTATATGCCTCAAAGCTAAGAAAATAACTAATAGATCCAAGAGTCTTTAAAGCAAAGTGAGTTTCCAAATCCTGAATACAAGCTCTAAGTGTTGTGGTATCCGATCTAGTGATTAAAATGTCATCTACATACACCAAGAGAAACAACACAAATTGAGAAGTTCTTTGATACCATGAAGCAGTATACTAGGGCAAACGAATTAGCAAACTAGGGCATAATCGAGAGAGAAGAAAGCTCTCGTAATTCACTGAATTAAACTCAGATGAAATGAAATGAATCGAGAGTACAACAATAACTCTATTGAGTTTATATTTATACTCAACAAGACAACTACCTAACTAACACTACCAATACATAGAGTAAAATACAAACAGTGTTACAGCAACATTAGCTATCAACTAAATTAACAAAATAACTTGAATATAAGCAAATCATAAAATACTTCCTTCTACAGATTGAAAGTGGATCAATGAACCTATACTGTGATAACAAATCAGCTATCAGTATAGCACACAATCTAGTACAACATGATCAAAAAAAGCATGTACACCATCCCTCGCGTGACATCACTATTGTTAGAATCGTACGATTCATGATTTAAATCGTACGATTCACGATTTAAATCATACGATTCGACTCAATTCATATAGAAATCAAGTCGAATCTATAGGGTGAATCGAAAATCCCTTAGAATCATACGATTCACGATTTGAATTGTACGATTTGACTCGATTCATATAGAAATCGAGTCGAATTTATAGGGTGAATCGAAAATCCCTTAGAATCAACTATGAATTGGACGAATTGATTGTGAATTGCATGAATAACACGATTCGTCCAATTCATCCAATTCGTGAGACTTCGTCTGCATGTGTGCTTTAATCAAATATTCGTTTGATTTGGCCATCTTTGAAAACAAAGAAGATGATGATGCTCTTGAACTTGAAGATGAAGATGATTGATAACTAGTGAAGATTATGGACAATGGAGTTTATTAGTAACCTTATAGTTGTAGTTTTTTTTTTTTTTTTCTTGCTTGTTATTTTGAAAGTGGTTTGGTTTGGCGCAATTTGAATTTAAAGGCAACATGAATATACTTTTTCCTTTTGGTATAATTTTAAAATTAGCAAATATATTTAGAAGTTTATTTATCTATTTATATTTAAAAGAATTGATCATGGTGGACACATTATTTATTTTCTATGGATATATATTATTTATAGTTGAAATTGAGAATGTGTACCGAATCTTACGATTCGATTTGATTCTCGATTCACAATTCATAAAATAAGGATTTCGATTCTCGATTCGAATCTCGATTTAACAACTATGCGTGACATCAGAGAATCGATTGGTTGATGTTCTAACCAAAGGGTTATCCACTTCTTAGGTTTCAAGAGATTACTGGCAAGCTGGGAATGGAAGATATCCACTCACCAGCTTGAAGGGGAGTGTCGGAATAAAGGAAATAGAAGACTTACTCAGTTAATTGGCTCACCATTGAATGCAGAAAATTATGTTTCCTACTGTAAATATAGAATGTACAGTTAGCCTTTTTTTTCTGTATCAATTAGTTGCCTAATTAGTTAGTTTCCTAATTGTTTATGTTTCCTTAATAGCTAGTTTCCTTAGAAGATAGATTGATAGTTTCCTTATGAAGGTGTCAAAATTCACCTTAAATATGACTGTAAATATGCGCTGTAAATATACAAGAATTATGAGAATTCATACACTCACATAAAGAAGTTACTAAGATGAAGTTTGGATATCTTTCAGGGAACGATGGAGTCTGGTTGTTAGGTCCAAAGTCTTACCTCATTGTGCAGGGTTGCAAGAAGGCATTGTGAGAGTTTGGATGATTTTTAGGGGTTCATCTTTTTTCAGGTAAGTAACATGTCTCAAATTAAATACTCCTCAGATTCTTGATGTAGTTCTATCCTTTTCAGAGGTTTGCAAATGAAAGTAATCTTTTAACAAATAAAAAGGTCAATGAGGTGAAGTTTGGATACCTCTTTTTCTGTTTCTTTTATTGGGGGATTTTTTTTTTTTTTTCGGTTTCGGGGGGGGGGAGTTCGGTCGAGGTCCAATGCTCTCACCTTGTGGTGTAGGGCTGTGGAAAAGCATTATAAGAGTTTGGAATGATTTGTACAGGTTTATAATTCTCTCCTTTTACATAGGTAACCAGTCAGAAAGTAGATACTAGCTGGATAATAGGGCGGTTCCATCCTATAGTGTTTTTATTCTTGGAATTGTTTCCATTTGATAGTAACAAACAGGCTCTGTAAAATAATATTTGCCTATCCTCACCGGTAAGGTTGTTAAGTCCCCACTTTTAAAGCATAATCAACTTGAACAGGAGCTGGATTCCTCTATGGTACTGTTTGAGCATCTTTCACACTGCAGGAAGCACAAATACTTCATTTTGGGTCTTGTAACCATGTCTCATATGTATTGAACACAGATACATTGGGATAGATAGGTTTTGGACACACCAAATGGCATATCCTAATTTTTCATTATTAGCTCTACTTTTGGACACTTCTAGGGCACACAATAGATTCATGACTCCAAAGGTTAGGGGGCAATGGACATGATCAGGATATGTTAGCTTTCACTAGCCCTTAAACAAATTAGGTTAAAATCTACACATACAATAAATTTTGGGTAAATAATAAAACACAAATTTAAGCCTAGTTACAACTCAAACAAAAATGAACGATATTTGTTTTGTGTGTTGCTTGATATTTATCCTATCATTATTGTAGATTTATAGTCGCATCTTTAAGTTTAATTATTGATATTTTTCATTAACTTCTGGAGAGGGCAATTCAACAAGGGTTGAGGAGAAGACAATATATCTGAAAACCAATTTGGTTTCGTGCCTACTAGGTTGACAACAGAAGCTATCTACTCAAAGTGTCTGATAGAAAAGTCCAGTTATTAGCAAAAGAATTACATTTGGTTTATAAACATAGAAAAAGACTATGAAAGAGTGCCCAGAGAAGTTTTTGATTAGAAATTTACATGTGATACTTATACCTTTTATGTCAATTCGCATAAAAATTCTTCCAGGACTAGAATCCTACCATATGTTAGAAATCTACAATATAAATACAAGTTTTAAGGATGCTACTGAGCATCCCAGAGATAACATAGAGCATATAAAGAGCTTTTTTCCTAAATAGTTCATGTTGAAGCTTTAGTGAGATATTTTCATCATTGTACACAATAACCATTTTAATGTTGATTCTAGTTAAGTTCTTGATGTACTCCAATTGCATTATGGATCTTGAGTCAATTTGCATAAAAATTCTGTAAGGACTAGAATCCTTCCATATTTTAGAAATCTACAATATAAATACAAGTTTTAAGGATGTTACTGAACATCCCAGAGATAACATAGAGCGCAAAGAGCTTTTTTCCTAAATTGTTTGTGTTCAAGCTTCAGTGAGATATTTTCGTGATTGTACACTATAAACATTTTAATGTTGATTCTAGTTAAGTTCTTGATGTACTCCAATTGCATTATGGATCTCAACTCAAGCAATCACTAATGAGCCAGGCCACGGGACTTGGCGCGGGACCATGGTGCCTGGCACAAGGATCATGCACCTACAACTTGTGGATTCTGCACTTGAGACACATAAGGGAATTTCAGCTTGGATTAGATTATGAGTTGTCTACTTGTACTAATCATTTTTAATAGTGCACTAATTCACTGGATAATATCATATATATTTTCCTCATGGGATTTCGAGAAAAAAAAAAAAAAAGAATGAATGAATAACAGAAACCAAGAAATTAAACAATCACCTCCAAAAGATCCTAGGCAAACCACCAAGAACATAAACAATCAAGCTGTCACCTGAAATTTAAAGCACAAGAATGAACTTTGATGTTGTTGGTATGTCTCATCAGTGCTCTAGAGAAGGTACACAACAACGAACTCAAAAATCTGCCCAAGAAAAGACCTAAAGAAATATAAAGGCTAAGGAAGTGCTGTTTTTCATCAAACAAACCATCCCCCCAACACCCCCTCCCCCCCTAAAAAAAAAAAAGAAAAAGAAAATAGCAATCTCACCCCGGGGGATGAACCATTTTTTTTCCATTCATGGCTTTAAAGAATCACTCTTCTTGTTGTCTTCCCTAGTATGGTATCAACCATGAATTGGAACTGTTGGGTTTTTGCATGAAGGAATCTGTCCAGAAAATGAAGAAGACAGTAGAACCTCTTAGGCAAGTGAATGCGACTGGAATTCTAAGTTAGAAAGAAGTTAACTTAGATGTTTTATTATAAGGGATATTTTAGTCTTTGTGTAGGGTAAATAAAAGTCATTGTATTTAACACCTCCTATGGTCTATAAATAGAAGGTGTTGGCAAGGCAGTCGGATAGAACAAACATTTCATTCATTTCTGTCTCTGTATGGGAGTGAGATTGCTGAGAAGAGAGAAAAGGCTCTGTATGTAGAGAGTCTTTGTAATCTCGGTGTGTGTGGTAGTGTACTTGTGTGATACAGAGTTGAGCGTTCTTGTAATCTGTTTTCACTGGATTTCTAGTGGCTTGCTCTCAGAATTTGCGGTTGGATGTAGGACTGATCTTTGATCAGTTTGAACCAGGATAAATCGTGCGCCTATTGTGTGGTTTGGTCGTATTTCTTTCATTTCTTTCACTGCTAATTCTGTTCTTACATTTCCAGTTTATATTTCTGTTGTTGGTTGATTTCGGGTGAGGAGTGAGAATTGGCAAACTAGAAGTATTGATTGAGTATCCAAGAGCTCCTAATCTTAACAGGAACAGACTCAATCTTCTTCAAAAGTGGGGTTCTTTTCCCCCTTTAAAGGTGCATGCAGGGAGGGGGAATATAAAAGGGAAGCAAGAAAAAGATGTCACTTAATTCTTGACCCAAATGTCTTCAGGTGATAGGCTCCCAGACATGAAAGCTTTTCTAATATGCAAATATAACCTAACAATCACACTAAATTATAAGTCATCGATATGTCACTTAATTCTTGACCCAAATGTCTTCAGGTGATAGGCTCCCAAACATGAAAGCTTTTGTACTATGCAAATATAACCTAACAATCACGCTAAATTATAAGTCATCGATATTATCTTGACAAAGTTTCCTTCAAGGCTGAATCTTTTTGACTGGGACCATTTTTCAACTCATAAATAAATTCATAATAATGAAATGAATTTAATTTACAATACAAAGTAAGTATTGACTGTCATTTGTAATAATCGCAGATCAAAGTAGAGTGGTACAGTATCAAGAAGTGATGTCCTCATTTTACTGACACTCCATGCAGATAATTAACTTCAACCTCATCTTAACCTGTTTCTCATTTTTGCACTTCACACAAGCTGTTGCAAGAATTGAGATTAAGCATAAATCTCGAACAAGTCTAATTTCAAAGCATTAAAAAAAATGTTGAATATTAGATAAGAGCATGCATAATTAATACACATTCCAAGAAAATAAATAACTAAAAGTGTTAAAGATTGAGGAAGCTTACTAGACTAGTGCCATAAGTCTCAGTTTTTGCATATCTTCTAGGGAATACCTTGAAGTCCACAGCCAAAATGCACAAGCATGTAGCAATCATCTGCAGAAGTCATTCTTGAGATGCTATGTAGACAATACAAAGACAGTAGAATAGCTACATAGGTTGAGGCTGCATACAACAGTAACCCTGTAGGACGAGATAATTGTCCTGAGAGAATTGACCTCATCTTCCAAATAAAGAGAAGCTCGGTATCTATATGAAAAGTCATATTTAAATTTCGGTCAATGGATTAAAGTGGAGCTCAGTTTGTAATCAACAACTTATCCCTCAGAAATTTATATAAAAAAAATTGCATAAAAGCTGCATAAGTCAAAGCAATAGCCAAAGATAAACAATAAAACAGAACAGAATAAATTATCAAATTCCAAATTTTACCTTTTAGCTGTGATAAGGAAAATTAACAGCAACACCAGCCAAACTGCACCTACACAAGTCCATTCTGATAGAACCTGATGTTGATACAAGCAATTAATCTGGAACAGTCGATTCTACCAACTACAAAAAACCTAGACTTTGTGCAGGAAAATGTGATTACAAGACAACAGGAAATCATTATCTCTCAACCCACATCTGTTCCAAAGATAAGGAAGAGAGGTGACATTGCTCCAAAGCCCTGGACAGTGAGTACTATTATCAAACGCCCAAAAACTCACATGAAACTCCAGAACCAGTGTTTTCAAAAGCACAAAGTGCAGTTGAGAGCAGAAAGCCTACAGAGCTTAAGCGCCAAGCGAAGCACATGCTTAAGCCAGGTGAAGTGCATACAAATAAAATAAAGAATATAAACTTTTATAAGCATCAAAAATATAAATTATTAAAAAAGCAATCAATTAAAAGAACTAAAAAATAATGAGGGCTGCAAATTTAACAAAAAATAAGATATCATTTTTCATTTATATTTTATACTAGCTTACAAGTTCATGCAACCATCTGGTAAGCTACTGGTCCTGATGGAACTTGGAAGACAAACTGGCCCTAACTCTTAGTTGAAAGGATCTGAATATGCTAAGGCTTCTTTTTTAATTTTTTTTTTTTTTTTTTTTGTTGAGTCTTC
The DNA here is from genome assembly GCA_036245055.1 of Diospyros kaki. NCBI lineage: Eukaryota > Viridiplantae > Streptophyta > Magnoliopsida > Ericales > Ebenaceae > Diospyros > Diospyros kaki. The sequence continues at coordinate 34,782,309 of BSEG01000007.1, forward strand.
TTTTGTTTTGTATAAAAGTTTGGCAAAAATTCTATTTCATTAAAACGATTTATATAGGGGACCCGATAGAAGAATAAGGGAAAAAAAAAATCATTCCTAATTTACAACAAACCCCAACTAATCAACCCCAAATTTACAGCAATCACCAATCAATCAATTAACAATGCCTAATTTACAACAATCAAGAATCAATCATCAATCCCTAATTTAAGGCAATCTGTAATTAATCATCAATCCCTAATTTACAGCAATTAGGAATAAATTAGCAACCCTTAATTTACACCTAATTGCATGTTTCCTTCAATATCTTTTGCTTCGTAAATACAGCTGAGTTTCCTTTTTTTTTTTTTTAAATGTATACAAGCTTTTTATTTAGACCTTTCTAAGATCTGATAATAGCTTTTTTCAGGTAAGGACTCCATACAAGCAGCCACACTACCGCAAAAATTTAAACAAATCGAACCATTCATATTGTTTGATAAAAAAAAAAAAAAAAACAAGAAGTGTATTTATGAAGTGCACGCTTTAATGGCACTCAGCTAAAATCATTGAGCTTCACACAAAGAAAGTCCCAAGCATGTTGTGCTTTGCGCTTAAGTGTGCTTTTTTAAACACTGTCCAGAACAACTTTTTTCCCAGTATGAATAAACATAAAGAGCTTAATAATTTAAACCACTAAAAGGATCAGAAGTTTTGAAATTAAGATTGATGAAATCCTGTCAGAATTTCAGAAGAATGACTGTGAAGGTATCTGTGTTTTACTGCAAGCAAAGCAAACTTTTTAGATCAGGTTGTGAAACTTACAGTGAAAAATAGGAGCACAGGAAGAACAATCAACAGAAAATCTATTGTCATCCTTGCCATGTAAACCCTCCAACTCTTGAAGCCAACAACTAAATCATCATTCTTCTTCATAGAAAATTTTTCAGCATTAGGATCTGATTAAACAAAACAAAACCATTAGAAAACAAGAATTTGATAACAATTCCTTGCATTATGGGGTAAAGAAGCGCAGGTAGTGATACTAAAGCAGCTGGCTCTTTGTTATGAGCAAGTGTAGGAATAAAGAACAAGGCAAATCTGATGTAATACTTGAAGAACCAATGATAATATTAAATAACAGAGTAGTCAAAAATTCAGAAGCCCACAGGGAGACCAGGAGGTTCGCTAGGGGATGATGTTAGAATATGGCTAAACACAGCCTTCAGTTCCAACGTCAGATCCAAAAAGCTAAAAGCATTTGGCTTGACCAAATAAAAGCACAACAGACCAGACCAAGATTTCATAAAAAAGAGTAACTGGCTAGCTGCAATTGCGATTTTCATTCTAGAGTTGTCTCTTGATAGTTTTCATTTTCAACAAGTAAATACTGTGATCCTTTTATATTACAAGGATTTACTTAAACAATCTAAGCATAGTGGCAACAAATATTTTCTTGTAAGAGATAAAAAATTTTGCAATAGGGTGATGACATCTAAAGACAGGTTATTCTTCTGAAACTGGACTAACCAAAAGTTCTCGTGTATAAACATTTTAAGCATTTTTTTTCTTTGCTGGCAGGGGTGGGGTGACAACAAGATTTGCACACAAAATCTAGTATGCAGGTGGAACTGCTAGTTTCCAGCTTTGCATAAAATTGCAATAGACAAGGATGCAGCCAGGATAGAAGTATCTTATGCACACCATAGAAAAGGTGCAGTGAGCATAATTTTGGAAAGGTAAAGTATTTGCAATAGAAGCAGTGGTCATCTATTAATGTTCTGTATATAGTATACAGTGATCACTTAGGTGGCAGGAAAATGGGATTTGATATAGTGCCACTAACCAAGTAATATGAAATTGAATCTTCCTAAGAAATGTGGCAGGCAAGAACTTTTATTTCCTTAGGAAGGGGATTTAGGCTCCAAGGTTCCTTAGAAGATTTTTGGTGCACATATAGGAAAATTCTCTCAACTAATAATTTAAAAAAGATGTATCATCATCAACTGTTTTTGTATAAGGACACAATCATAGAGCACAGAGGCACCAAAAAGATTTAGGAATCAGTTTAGCTATTTGGCATATCAATTGGTACAATACTCTGGAAAATTCAGAGCGGGGTTGAGAGATTATTAGACCTCTTCATCTAGTCAAAAAGCACCTCAATTAGGAAATGTGATAGTATCCAGAGAGCATCGACTTAGGGTAGGGCTAGGGAGGGTGGTAGGTAAACATTAACATAAAATAGAATTCTTTCTTCACTTTTGCCCTTCTATGTTAGTAATTGACAAAAGATAATTCGTGGGTGTCTACCTTTGATAACGCTGGAGCAGAATAAATGTTGCAGAAGAAACAGAGCCTAAAAGAAAACAAGCAGAAACAACAAACAGATTGAGATCACAAACTGGCCCCAGGTAACTAGCAAGCAGCACAAATGAACTGAAATGTACAAATACAACATTTTTGAATTAAATCACTCCAATGGAACGCCTTAAATATTTGTAAAGATTGTAACTCACGGGAACTACAGTCGCTAGCGCAAAGATTTCAAGCATCGAAGATCCTTCAAGATTGCTCACAAATCTGAACAAATATGTAAATATCGAACCACAAAATGAGATATGTACATATATGACATGTCTATATATATGGAAAGAGAGAGGGGGAATGGGAGGGAAGGGACCGAAGAGACTGTAACTGTTCTTTCAAATGCTTGTTAGGGTTGAATGACTTCACAGACGAATCCATGGCTGCGTCGAACCGGAACGAAACCACAGCTCACTTGGCCGCTTAACGCATTCGTGAGTAAAAATACGGGATCAATCTATATCGCTGTCTTCTAAAATAAACACAAACCCCCCGGCGCCAACGAAACGTCTATTTGTGCCAACAGATTTAGGTCCCAGATGTAAAATTCAAAGACTAAAAATCAGAATTATTGCCCAGCATAGGTCAAAGTGGCAGATAAATGATACATTAAAATTAATATAAATAGGTTGTAAGTTTGATATTCGACCTAAACAAAGGTTAAAAGACTGTGTATAATTTATCTCTTTTACTAAAATCAAGAACATAAGCTACAAATGATCATGCAATAAAGGTAATTTTTAAAAAAAAATTAATGATAATTTAAGAAGTTTTTAAAATGCCAGGCGAGATTCAAGAGAACAACAAATATGAATTCATAGAGAATTGAGCCTAAATGTAGTTTGATGAAAATTATAAGATAGGTTAATTTTATTAAGTTATTGAGTTAATTCTTAACTCAAAATTGAAGCAAAACAAATCGAATTGGGTTGAGCTTAATTAAAAATATTATAAACGGGATTATAAATAACTCATGAGACTCAAGTTTAACAAAAATCAACAAACGGATTAAAAGTTATTATATTTCGAAGTTAGTTAAAATGCACAACAATTTAGGTGAAAAGCTTAATTTAAACTTGAGTAAAATTCAAATAATCTTGAATTTAAATAAATGGAAAGATGGATGTCAAAATAAATATAACCAATAACAAAATGGTATAATCAAATTTCAGAATTGACTATCAAATCAAAAATAATTAAGCATGAAATATTGCAAAAATAGTTGTCCAAGATATGTCAAATAACTTCGATGTGTCACTTTGAGTCAAAATTTAGAACAAATGGTTACAAATTTGATTGAATCATTTTAGGTCTTATGACACCTGGATATGGTATGAAGGAAAATATTGTGATAGCCCTTAGAGCATAGATCAAATGGTTGGATCGTGATAAATTGAAATTCACAGCAGTAGGTCGTGAATTTGATTTCTTGCCTTGCACAGTGAAACAAAGTCTCCATCTGTAATTTACATTTTATGTCGAAATCGAGAGCACGAGCGGCGGGGGACCACGCAAGGGCGATAATCCTAAGGAAAACACTGTGATACTTTCAATACTAATTCTCGACTAGAGACAAGTAAGATATTAAAGGTCAAAAACGAACAAAATAACCAAACAAAATTGGAAAAAAAAAAAAACAACAAAGTGTTCACTCAGCAATGTAAAGCTTGATCAAGTTTGAACTTCAACCACTTAGATTTGATTATAAATAGTCATATCTTTTGAAATAAGGAAGAGAATTGACAAAACAAATTAATTAAATAATTACAAGGTGATTTATAACACATTTGTTGAGTGTACGAGTTACCAAAAATCAGTTATAAAAGCTTATGTATTTCTTCAAATCTAGAAGCACCAAACGAGATTGAATAAGAATGAGAAGGAAAAAAAAGAAGAGAAAAATCAGAGATTTTGGTTGCCAAAAAAAAATGTTCAATGACTTAATTTCACTAGATAAATAAATCGTGACAATTTTGATAGTTTTTATTGATTTCCAAATATGAAGAACGGCGAATGGTGGTTGATGACATTGCAAAAAGGTTTATGGCATGAAATAAAGGTTGTTCGAGGTGGTCCAAGGCTAGCCAAAGCATTGATGATGTTGAACAATTTATCGAGGAAGAAATAAGGTTTGGCATAATTAATAAAAAAAATTGGCCTTTTGTGCAAGTGACAATTTTACTATTAAACTTTTGAGTTATTGCATATATGCCTATTATTTTCAATTTATCATGCATATAACCTCTTATTTCACTCTAATTCTACTAGTATATTGCAATTTATATATTATCATGAGACTATTTAATTGACATATATAGTACTACAACATTAAAATTTATGCATAAATTTGAAGTTTATATTTATTGTAGTAAAACTCATTTTTTAGCAACATGCATATGTAGTCATATAATTACCCAAATAAAATGGGGATACATTGTTGTCAATAGGGTGATTAATATTTTTCTCCAAACCAAACAACATAGACTCACTTAATATACAATAAACGGTGATTATCACAACATTTGTCATAATTAGGTATACGTAGTATATACTTATTATATATTTAATCATATGCACAAAATTTGTTTTGGAGGTATCAATAGGTAGTTCATCACTTAATTTGGTACATTAAACGTGTCAACAGGTGAACCGAGCACATTAAAGGGAAACAAAAAGATAGTCTAATAAAAGATTGTTACTTAGTATTAATTTATATATGTTAATTTTTTTTCACAATCATCAAGCCTAATTTGGTGATGTAATAAATTTATTTCAACATTTAAATTTTAGTTATTGCATGTCAATTAGGTTTTGTTAAGCTCAAGGATAAGAAAAATAAGATTTTGATAATAACAAAAATATTTTTATGATATAAATATAGTTTATCCACTCTTTGTAAAGTAAAAGATGTGTCTTTCATGTATATGTATTTTAAGTCGACTAATGGTTTAGCCTAAGTTAATTGAAGTCAAACAAAATATTGTTATCTAATCGTATGTGTAATACCCAAAAAAAATTGTACTTAGGTATAATTTTTATTATGGGCAAAAGTGTAATTTTCAAAGTTACTAAGGGCAAAAATGTAAATTTTTAAAGTTATGGGGACTAAGTGTAATTTTTTAAACCTAAAGACTTGAGGGCAAAGGGTCAAAATGAAAGAAGGCAAAAGTTGAAAGCCTGAAATGCAATAAGTGGCATGAATACACTGTAAGTTGTCGACAGTCGTATTCTGGCCGCAGGCAACAGACATCATATCGACGTCCGAGAAGGAGTTTAGGGCCATTATGGCTTAAGGTAAGGTCATGGATGCAAAGGAGCCACCAAATTGGCTAAAAAAATGGCCAGAATCAGCTATAAATAGAGGGTTTTTGGCCAAGGGTTTCATCAAAATTTTTAGTTGAAAATCCAAGCATTTGGGGGAAAATTGAAAAAAATAGATATAGGACTTTCGTTCTCCAAGTGAAGGAAGGAATTTCTGAAAAGTTTGAAGAATTTTGGTGTAGTTTTGAAGGTGTTTCGAAACCTTGTCAAAAAATCAAGTACTCACCGGAACCGAGGATTAATCAGCCAAATCGAGTGGATTTTGGCCAAATTTTCAAGTCATGAAGGGGTCTATCATGTTCGAAAGGGAGAATAAAGCAAGAAAAATGAAGAAAAACAAATAAATCAAGTAAAAATCAGTGGTCAACGACCAAAAAACAATCGGAGAAGGCGCATGAAAAACACACGCAAAGCACATGGGTGCGAGCGCATGTAGGCGTGTGAAGGTAAAAAATTATATATAAAAAAAAAATATAGGGGAAAATAAAAAAAGGGAGAAATTTTAGAAAAATTATGAAAAATTAGGAAATTTAATTTTTATTAATTTTTAAAAAAATTTGGTCAGGAAAAATATCATGGCACATGTTTTGAGACAAGGCATGAGTTTTGAGAAAGTTTAAACAGTTAAATCAATGTAAGTGGTTTATTTAAAAAATTTACATGTGAAATGGTTTATCGAAATTAAACATAAATTTAACGTGTGTTGGCAAAATATATGCGATTTATGTACATCTTATCATATTTGTGCCCTAGGGACAACCCATGCCTAAAGGCATGATGCAATTAGAAATAAATCGAATATTAAATTTAAACGTGAAATAATCAAGCACTAAACTCGGACATGTACTAAATTGAAAGTCTAAACTCGCTTATATCACGTATCTAAAGACAATGTATATAGTTTTTAAATATGAAATTATTAAAAAATGAATAGAAATATACCTAAAAGGATGATGTAAATAATATTAAAATTAAAAAATAGTTATAATTTATATGTATTATGTTAAAATTTGTGAAGTTTGTATCATTTTTTGATAAAGATACTGAAAAAATATATTAAAATATTTTTCATCTTAAAGAACTTGTAATAATTTTACTTGTATTACACACTCTACAAAATTCAAATAATAACAACTCTCCCTAAAATCTACGCTATTGACATTTTTTTATTTAAAAATTTTAAATGTTATTAAATATTGATATTTAGAATACTTAATTGATATTTAAAATTAAGTATTAATTTTTTAAAAAAATAAAAATTTAAAAAAATTGGACAGTCCCCGATGGCTGCTGGTCGGGGGCTCCAAGAGCACGTATTATCTATCTAAATAAACAAAAAAACCAAAAACCTAATACGATTTAGAAACACGCAGATACACACACATATATATCTATCTATATATATATGCACAAATGATAAAATTCACAAACAACAGAGAAAAGCCAAGGCAAAAAAGATTCAGAAATAGAAAACTACATATATTTGCATATATCCACAAACTGAGGAGACAAAGTACAATTCATTAATGAAAAATTCTAACTGTTAATTCACCCACAATTCGCTCATAAAAAAATAAAGGAACATTAATCAAGCTTATACGCATCGTCCAAAATTTGCTCCTGTAAGGAATTCTAAAGCAATAGAAGATTCTCATCAAATCAAATAAACACAATATCAACCTCTCATTCTCAAAATTTCATTGGCTCATTAGTTTGATTAACAAATTCTTTCATCCAAATAAAGGAGAAAATAAAATCTCAAATTTTAAAATTTCACAGATTGAAATACAGCTAATTTAAAAAAAAAAATCTAAATTACGCAACGTCATCGTGCACGCTAGCAAACTAAACATAAATTCAACACATGACCCAATCTGAAACAGTCGCAAAAGCTAAAATTCTGAAACTTCAAAGCCTCAAAGTCCCATTAAAATTTGGAGGAAGAGATGAGAGTTTTCTTGTTTGGGTACCTAACAAAGGGATGGGGAGATGGAGCTCTAAAAAAAACATAGGCAGATTTAACAAGATGGGGAAGATGGATTACGGATACGCCACCGTAAAATCTCCGACAGCAGTCTTCTTCCTCTCAGATCCACAGCACCAGTCCCCTCTGGCCACCACCGGACCAGATCCGCCGTCACGCCTGTCTCTTCATCTCCTTCGCCATCCCCCATTTTCTCTCTCTCTCTCTCCCCCTTTCATTATCTCCCACCTATCTCCCACACACTCTGTCTGATACAACCCACAGCCCAAAGAGCATCGCAGTCGCGAGCATCATCGGTTGTCATCCCCTCTGTGCTCGCACCACCTCGTCCCCACCACCGTAAAGAGGACCGCCACCGGCCGTCGCCCCCTCTTACCTCATCGCCTGCCCCCCCGCCATCGCCCCCCAGCCGGTTGCCCACCGTCGCCTCCGCCAGCTGATTGCCCATCCCACTGTCGGTGTGGGTGGATGGGAGAGAGAGAAAGAGAGAATGAGAGAGATAAGGGTGGGTCTCTGAGAGAGAGAGACAGAGGGAGATAGTGAGCAGTCAGTGGGTGGGTGGGTGGGTGGGTTGTGAGAGAGAGAAAGATGTCTCTGATATTGGGCGGGAAGTGAAATTAATCCCAACCATTCACTAACACTCAAAATCCATCTCAACCATCAAAAAATGTCCCCCTCACATTTGTCTCTCAATTTCAAAAACCATCCTCCCTTATTATATAGATGTTATATTGTCTAAAAAATTGTGATATTGCATTTGACATGAAATTATTAGTATATCATTATTTGTGTCATCCATGTTGATCATTGTGGGATAAAATGTTGCCCTAGTAGCGTGATTTGTGTTTCTCTTAGTGAGTTTTACTGGAATGACCGTAGAAGTATCCCGTGCCGTGTATAATTGCTCAGATGACTGTCGAGGGTTGTGTGTCGGGACTAGAATGCTAACAAAAAATTACCCTAAGGTGTCAGTTGATTTTATGTCCATGCATCATACATTTATGAAAATTGTTTTAAACCCTCATTTAGAATATTCATCTTCTAATTTGGACTTTGTCCCTGAAATATTTAACTTTCCAGGTGAGACGAGCAGTGGGAAAGGAAAAAAGATTGCAAAGATGTGATTGTACTGATAGTCATATAATAAGTCATACACTTGTGCTATGACAAGTTGTGAGAATCTTGATAGATGGCATGTTACAGCTATTATTATGTTAAATTTGTCTGCCGGATATTGTAATTTTTATGGTTATTGAGAACAATATTATACAGATTAATTACCTTTGCGATTACAATATTTCTTTAGGTTTCAATTCTGCTTCTGCAAAATATTTAATTTATCATTCATTGGCTTATCATTTGGAATGCTATTTATATATGTTTGGGGTTTTTTAAATACACTATTTTAAAATTTTCAAGATGGTATTGGGAAAAAATACATATATATTTAAAAAAAAAATCCAGAAATAATGATATGCCTTGGAAAGACAAGTCGTTACAGTATGTAAGTTCTATCAACCTAAGTATAACTTAAGTAGATTGAAGTTTGATAGAATCTTAGCTTCTTAGCTTAGGTTGATTTAGCCTTCGACTGAAGTTGTACAAATGGCTATTGAACAATTTCGGTCGACTAAAATAGTGTATTCAGTTAACAAAAGTCCAACAGTCATCTCTATTGTACTTTATTCTTTGCATTTATTTTGTTGCATGCTCAAAAGTATATTTATACAAAATGTTTTTCACCTTATACCTTAAAATTATATTCTGATTTACTCATGCAAAAAAGTAAAATCTCTTTTTGAAGAAAATGTGTTTTGAGTTCACTTTTGCATATCCTAATTTTCTTATCTCTAATTCATATGATCTTTTTATCTCAAAAATCTTATGGCTAATTTTGATATCAGATTGTCTCATTAGTTTTATTTAATTGGCTTTTTGTACAATATATTTTTCTGATATGTTTTTAAATTAAGATAATAATAGATGCTGATATGCTTTAGTTACAACCTATAAAAGTTGAAGAATTTTTGAATTTCAAAATTGTTCTTTGCCCTTCTTTGTAATAACTAGTTCTCTAGAGATGTCTATATACATAGGGTGAGTATGGAGGCTAATCAAGATAAAATAGATTGTGGTAAAACATTCAAACAAGAGTGAGAAAACTCAAGTGCTGGAAGTGTACTGGCTGGTGGAATTTTCAATCTCGGTGACTTGTTTGAAATTGTCTCTGGTTGTAATTTTGTTATTTTTACTCACTTGTTGTGTGAGGGATTTGTATTTGATAGTTATGTGCTAATGGTTCTTACTTAGACGATAGATTATATATTGATTCTAATTCCAATTAAAAACTAGTGTTATATTTTCTCTAGTGGCACTCTCAAGCTCAGTCTTGAGAAAGAAAATTAGACTCTTAAGAGCCAAACCTCTATAAAAATTATCGTGTTCTATGTGGTTGCTTGATTTTATTATTGTTATTCATATTGCAATCACCATTTACCAAAATCACATTTTAAGAGTTTTTAACCAGAGCTAAATTTATAAATTTTCGAAAAACTCAACTCACCCCGCTTTTGTGTATTTTTCTAGGCAACAGCTTCAATCTAGACCATGTTTCATACAAAACTTTGATTGGTCTCCTTAACTATAGTTAAAGATAGGGGTGTGAACTGACTAATATGTTTGGTGAACAATTCGTAAATAAATTTAGTTTGAGCTTATTTATATTCATTTATTAAGTAAATAAATGAATTTGAACAAAATTTAAAAGCTTACTTAATAAGTGAGTCTAGGTCAAACAAAAAATTGTTCACCACATTTTATTCATAAAAAACATAGTTAATCTATAAATGATTGTTTTTTTGTTCTTAAATAAGATCTATAACTTCTTGTTTGGACAAACTCAATAACTTGTTCATAAACAATTTTAATAACAATATTGAATTTGGCCCTTTTAACTTAAAGTACCCAAACTCGAACATGAAAAGTTGTTCACGGACCAAATTTGAACTTTTTTATAGAGCTCGGCTTATTGAAACCCTACACTTAAGGGGCTAAAAGAGAAAATGTATGGAATAATGTGGGTATAAATATAAATTTAGGAAAAAATTATAAATTTAATGTGCCCAAAAGAGCGAGCTGTTATAGTAAATGCTTTCTAATTAATGTCTAGGTGTTTGATCAAACAAAAAAATAAGGAGATAAATAAGAAAAAAAATGGGGAAAGTGTGGACATGATGATGTTTACGAAAGCCTGATTGTCTATAATATTCTCCATAAAGGATTTGAGAGATGTTACATATATTTTAGGAATTAGACTTTATAGAGATAGAGTCAGAAAATTGATAAGTCTCTCATAGAGCTTGTACATAAAACAGATGCTAAAGAGATTTAACATGTTAAATTCCAAAAGAGGACAGTTGCATGTTCAGGTATGAGTAAGGTACCATATGCTTCGGTGATTAGGAGCTTTATGTATACGATGATATGTGTGCACTACAATAAATTTTAGATTAAGAGGCATTTAAAAATGTCTTAATAGATAATTTATTGGGACATTTTAACTATTAGGGCACTAATAATAATGCCACGTGTAATGATGCCCTAAAAACATATTGAGGCACTTACAAATGCCTCAAAAATAACTATAAATTTAAGTTTGTTGCAACACTTAAAAATACCTCAAAAATCATTATAATTTTATTTTTCATATCCCTCACAAGGCCTTCTCTTTACTCTAGCTTACTTCTCCCTCAACTCGAACCCTGATCCTTTCCTTCTTCTTGCACACGCGTGACTACCTAATCTACACATCATCTTATTAATATATGTGCCTATGTTTATTTTATAGTATATCTAAGTTTCATTAGAATTATTCTATTGGGGCACTTAAGATTTGTCTATTAGGGCATTTCATCAGAGTGTCTTGTTAGAATTATTTTAATAGGGCATTTCAAAAATTCTGCCCTATTAAATTTATCTATTAAAACACTTATATTTGTCTATTAGGGCATTTCATTGTCATGCCTCATTAGAATTGTTTTATTAGAGCACTTCTTTAAATTGTGCCTTAAAATGGTATTTTATAGGGCACTTAATTGTTGTGCCTCATTAAAGTTATTGTATTGAAGCACTTTTTAGATTGTGCCTTAAAATGGTATTTTAGAGAACACTTTTTAAAAAATGCCCTAAAGGAGATGCCTTAACAAATCATTTTTGTTGTAGTGATGAGGTCAAATATTGCATACACTGTGAGTGTTATAAGCCGATATTAGTCCAATCCTAGTGATAGTCATTGGATCGTAGTGAAATATATTCTAAAATACTTGCGAATGATTAAAGATATGCTACAAATTTATGGAGGGGGTGATTTTCATGTGGATAGATTCACTGATTTGGATTTTCAATTGGACGTTGATGATCGCAAATTGACATCTAGTTTTATATATCTCTTGAATAATGGTGTCGTGTGCTAAAAAAGTTTCAAGCAGGTAATCACAACAGATTCAACCACTGAAGTAGAGTATGTTGCAGCATGTGATGCTATTAAGGAAGTTGTTGAGATTCGAAAGTTTATTTCGAAGGTTGATGTGGTTCCAACCATTTTGTCATCAATACTTTTGTATTGTGACAACAATTGAGCTATTGTGCAAATGAAGGAACCCAAGTCTTATCAAAAGTCCAAACACATTGAACGTTAGTTTCATTTGAATTGAGAGATTATAACATGTAGGGACGTGTAGCTATAGAGAATAGATTTAGCAGATAATGTAGTTGACCCACTCTCCAAATCTATGACTCAGTCATAGTTGGATTGGCATTTTGAGAAGATGAGTATCCAATTCTTTTTGATGGTGGAACACTAAATATACATGTGGTGTATATTAGCATTAGTGCAAGTGGGAGATTGTTAGTGTTGTGTGCCCTTATGCTAGATTTGGAGGATATCTAACGGGGTTGTTTTATATATTGATTGTAACTTTGTATAAATCAATAAAATGCAAGGTTTTCTTCATTAATATTTTTTTCAATCAATTATATGAATGAGTCCCTAGATCTTTTGTGTGAGAATTTTATTCTCAAGGTATTCAGACTGCGTGATAGATTCTCTGGTAACATGATTTCTTAAATTATTTGTAGTTCTTAGATTCTTTAGATGAGGATTTTGATTGATCAAGTATGGATTAGCACAAGGGTTACTATCTCGTTCAGTATGAGGATACTGATGAGAAGATGGTGTGTTACACTCCATATGACATGAGATATTGCTAGTAGACTTGTGGGTGGTCGTTGGGGAACGATCAATCGAATGTGACACCGATGACTGACCACATGGCATGGTGAATAATGGCCGAGTCATCAAATTGGGATGGTGTGTTGATCATTAAATTTGAACTAACACTGTTATTTTATGTATTAGTGTGCGAGATTTGCTAATGAAGTGAACCATCCAATTGGGAGGTAAAAATATTCATCTATATAGTTCCATATTGATGGTATATGGAGACAAGTGTTGGGAATAGGATTCACCGCCCTTGTCGGGATTTGATGGGGTGAACTTCTTGTGTGATCTACTGTTAATGTGTTGGGATAATCCCTGAACAGGGCAAATTGAAAGTCAAGAAATGTGTTTCCCGATGTGTCATCTAGTCAGCATCTAGTCACATTAATGAGGTCTGACACATAGTTACTGAGTTTGTCACTCTATGGCTCTTGCTTAGTCGAGACGTTAGGTGATAGAAGGATTACAACATACCATAATTGCAACTGTAATAGGTTCACTTGAAGTGAGACTTCACTGTCATCTATACTGTCCTGAATTGCTGCTATGTGCTATTCAGGAACTCTCGGAAGATCGTCGGGATTTGAAAAAGTTTGGGTAATGGGTCAAAGGGTTGACTGATACCGAAAAAGATTTTGGTATTATCTGATTGCTAACAGGTAGTGAATCTAGAAAATCACACACCATACAGTGTTACGTTTGATATCAACATCATATGCCCATAATGTCTCAGGAATTGATTGGTTAAAAATTGACCATTGGCCTCCCTCCTGCTAATAATGCATAGTAAAATTACATAGTAAATTGAATGATTGTAGAATTATTAAAGAGATGGCAGCAAACGTGAAAATGAATTGAGTTGGGATACGGAAGAAGAAAAAGAGAATGGGGGATTGATTAAAAGGAGGTGACCTTCTACTTTCTTTTTCTCTCTTTATGCGTGCTTTCTCCTCTTCTTCTTTCTTCTTTCCCTATTTCCTTTGAAAATATTCTACAGCTATAAAAATTATATGTGTGAAGGTCACACATAATTTTGAAACGCAGGCACTGGTGATACGCGAAACCTTAATGTTTAGCACGAGAACTGGAACAATATCATTTGACATATTAGATATGGACAAACTAAGACCACCACAACATGAGGTGGATATAGTTTGAATACAAAAATTGTTTCTATACCCCAATCTTACATCTAACAATATGTATGAATTTAGTTATATTTAATTGTTAAATATGCATGTTGCTTAAATATTCAATCTATGTATAGCATGTATATTATATTTGCTGTGTAAATCTGATATACGATAAAAAAAATTTATTTTTACTTGTACTGCCGTACAAGTAATTCCTTCACTCGACTCATTGAAACCCTATAGTCGAGGGGTTAAAAGAAAAATGTATGGAATAATGTGGGTATAAATATAAATTTAGAAAAAAATTCTAAATTTTCAAAATAATAATGTGCGGAAAAGAGTGAGATGTTACACTAAATGCTTCTTAATTAATGTCTAGGTGTTTGATCAAACAAAACAAGAAATGAGACAAATAAAAAAAAAAAAGATGGGAAGAGTGAAATACACTATAATTATCAATCTGAATAAGATTATTGATCGTCTCCAAATCATTACCGTTGATAGGAGATGAGAGAGAAATTAGGGAAAAGGAATAAGTAATTTAAATGTAAAGGCAAAAAGGTCAATTAAAATTTATTACAGTTAATAAAAATTTGTGTCATTTTTAAGAACACAAAAATAATTGATGCAATTTAGGCAAACTTCATAAATAATTTGTGAAATTTAAAAAAAAAGGGATAAAATGTGACTTACAAAAGAAAAGATAAAAAGGTGAATCTCTTTCCCACAACCAAAAAAGGTGATCCTTTATCTATTTTTGGGTAAAAATTTATATGCATATATATATATATATAATAAGATACAACCTAATATCATAGTTGTATGAAATATTTTATTTTTTTCGATAATACACACACACAAACCTTTTTGATACTAATCATGGGACATATATAGCAACAAATCTAAGAGCTAGACTTATGGGAGTAATGCACATGTTGAATGATGTTGAGGGGAAGCGAAAAATTGAATTTTGTCAACAAATTTGGTGAACGTGAATGATCTAAAGTAATTTAACACTTGAATAATTTAACTGTTAGATACCAATTAGTTTCTTCGACAGTTTGATATCCGTTGTTAATTGAATGATGGGAGCAAAGGCTAAGGAGACAATGAAGCTATCCTCACCAAAAACATTGAAGAAAACAAGAAGATGGAGCACAATGGTCAAAGGACATTCTTGTTTTCTCTAGATTCATTTTCAATGTCAATTCTTAATCTTAATGATTCAGTAACTCGATCTATTAGATATTTATTAATTTTTTTAAAAAAATCTCAATTTGCCATTGAATAGAAATAATCAATTCTATAATAACTACGATGGCATTCTCAATCAATCTTGATTCTCAGCAAAAAAACTTAAATTTCAAAATCATTATTGCACAAATTGCTTGATTCATTTATTAAGATTTTAATTCATGATTTTTGATCTATAGACTAGCTAGTGATAAAACTAATAGGAATTTATTGGAAAAATCTTAGTAGTAGAGAATTGTGAATGTTTTAAAGAAACTTTCATGCTTTAATGATTTTTTTGTTTCTTGTTTTTACTATTGCCTTATAGCTTTCAATAATTAAAGTGATCATATTTTCCATTTCTCTATTGTTGAAGAGTTCATGTTTTACTTCAAGGTGCTGACGGATGTGTTCATTACAATGCAAGCTAGAAATTTTGTTAGCCATTGATGATGATTTTCCATAACACATTTTATAGCAGGATTGACTTAGATTGGTATTTGTTGTTGTCGAAATATAATAATAAATTTATAGTTGTGAAGAAGTCTTCTCTTTTATCGTTCAATCTTTAAGAAACTTATAAAATAAAAGACAATCAAGGGTATAAGGTGTTTACCGCGCAGGCCCTTGGATCCTCAAATTAGTTCAATTGACAAGAAGTGCAATATTAATTGTAGAAGTTTAGTTTTAGTAAAGTCTATGTCATACATTAATTGGAGAGATCATTTTCTATTTATAGAAGATAAAGTTAACAAATGGGAGACTATTCACATCCATTGTGATCATCTATTTTGAATTTTTGAGTGAAGAATTCAGATATGAGTTAACGTATTTCTGAAGAGTTACATTCTAGAAGATTCTCTGGATATTATATCTTTGAAAGATTCGAGAGAGAACACTACTTTATCAATAAAATCTCTCAAACTTTTTTTTAAGATTTTTTTTTTTTTAACTTGCCTTGAGTTTTGCCCCAATTTTTTTGGACATATCAGTATCAATACGTTTGCACCAATTTTACCCTTCCCCTTCAGCGGAGTAGAAATTGAGCAACATCCAACAATAGAGAAAAACATCTTGTGAAACCCACTACAACCAAAGCGAAGGAAAATGACAATGATTATGCACATTTGGTATGGTGGTGGCATTTAGATGGGATTACCACCTTTGCATGATTTTTCGTCACTCGTGCCCTCAATTTTGGCAGAGTAAATAAATCACAAATAGAGATTTTGTCTTACTAGGCAGGACAAGTAATTGAATCCACGACCTATTGATATGAATTCTATCTTATCATGATCTAATCATTTGATCTGGGTGATGGTGACATTTACTTTTATTGAGATGTTGTAGTATAAAAAATGGTCAAATTTGCATTTACTTCTACTCATATATTATTGTTTATATATTTAAAAAATCCAAATTAGTATTCTTGCAAACTTTAAATTTTACCTAGTTACGATCTTTTTGGTCTCTTATCCTTGCCATTAATAAATTAAGTTGATATCTTTTTGTTACTTAATATATTATAATAATTTAAAATATTGCAATTATTCTCTTTA
Source organism: Diospyros kaki (assembly GCA_036245055.1). Lineage (NCBI taxonomy): Eukaryota > Viridiplantae > Streptophyta > Magnoliopsida > Ericales > Ebenaceae > Diospyros > Diospyros kaki. Next base: position 34,799,163 of record BSEG01000007.1, read on the forward strand.
GCTTTTACTTTCACTAATATCTAATTCATTTCTTATCAAATTGTTGTGAAATTAATTAAATTATGAATGTCAATTTGTTAGAATTATATATTAGGGTAGTATTTATTAACTAAGATATAAAGCTAAAAAAAGTAAGATATGAAAAATATTCTACACTTTTTTTCATTTTCAATGCGTTTGTTAAACTTATTTAGTGAATATTGAAAAAGAAGTCACGTGACTTCTTATCTAAATTTTTTCAGATATATTTATCTTTTCCCCATCAAGATAATCATATTTTGATCCTTACAGATAAGAAAAATGACGCTTGTGTTCTTTAGTGCATTTTAAAAAATTTAACAAATAATTTAATAAAAATCTTAGAATGTTTCTCACCCTTATATTGACTATTCTATATCTTGGTTCAGAAAATATTTCAATCTTATCTAGATACAAGCTTTTTTTACTTATTTTAACAAACGTCACTAAATATATCTATTAAGTACTTATTACCCTACAATTTTAACAATAGAGTTAAATAAAATACTTTAACAATACGTATATAGCTAGATAGGTCCCTCTTGAAATCTTTTTTATACAAGTTACAATTTTTTGGGATAAAACTTCAAATAGAAAAAACTAAGGGCCTGTTTGATTGACCATTTTTTTTCATGGAAAATAGTCATTTTCTACCTAAATTTCAGCTTTTGGAGTGTTTAATTAATCAAATTTTTCATGAAAAATATTTTCCCACTTAGGGTCATGTAACCCTCTTTTCCCACTTTTGCTGGAAAATGAATTCCCATGGGGGGGTAGAGAAATTATTTTCTAGGCGAGCGTCAAAGTGTGTCTTGGAGAGAGGATGGACCAGAACTTGGTCTTTCCCTTCCCAGTGAGTCTGCAACAGTTGCTGGGAGATGGATTGCCTGGGTGATGTCGGTTTTGAGGGGTTGGTTGGTGACGGGAGGCGGATGCGGGGCGATGGCCTTCTTGTAAGAGTAGAAGAGGCATTGCATCAGGTGGAGGCAAAAAGAGGTGAAGAGTAGATTACATGCAGAAATGCATGTGTGTATATATATATACACACACATGTCTTTCATCACTGCTCAACAACAAAGATGGATCTCTATCTCTTTCTATATATATATATTAACAACAAAGATGGGTCTCTATCTCTCAGCAACAAAGATAGGTCATGGGTCTCAAGATGGGTCTCTCTCTCTCAACAACAAAAGATGGGTCATGGGTCTCTAGATGAGTCTCTCTCTCTCTCCCTCTTTCTATATATATATATATATATATATATAGAAAGAGTTGCGAGGAAGATGGATGAACATGGGGATGTATATTTGTGTTTGATTTATTTTTTTGAATATTTTGTAATTAATTATTAATTTTTATATTATTGATTAGTGTATATGTGATTATTTTTATGAAAAATAATTGTAATCAAAGACCAAAAGTTAGAAAATTATAATAATTTTTAGGTAAAAAATTAAGCCAATCAAACACCTTCAATTGATATTTTTCCTGAAATATAATTCTAGGCAATTGAATTACCTATAAAATATTTTTTTTTCATACAAATTTCATACTTACAATCAAACGCAACTTAACATAATTTAACTTTAAAAGTATAACAATAGCAAACAATCTCTAAATCCATTATTTAGGGCCATGGAATAACAGCAAGTTGCTTTTGCACTTTATTTTAGAAGAAATTAAAAATGTCAACTCGTGAGTAAGGTCAAGCTAGCTTGTTACTTTGGCATTATATCCCCCGTTTATATAAATTAGGCTAAGCCCAACTTTTTTAGGCACTGGCCTGAGTTATCTAAGGGCTCGGCCTAATTTTGATTTTATAAAAAATAAAATTATAAATAATTCCACATTGAGTTTAAATTTTTAATATTTAATTTAATAAATCATATACTTTAAAAATTATATAGATGGTGTCACAAATTCACAATAATAATTAATAATTTTAAATAATTTATATCATATATAATTTTACACTTTTTATAAAAAAAATTATATTGAATAAACAAAAGATTATATTAATGTTGTTGCACTTTTACAACAATAAATTTATGTATGGAAAATCGTCTTAGGATGACTCACACGTGGATTATTCGAGCGATAGGTGACTATTGGGAGCGATGGATGACTCTCTCGGGGTAGAGCGACAGTAATGGATAACTCTCTCAGGGTTACCAACAATGATGGATGAGTCTTCTAGGGGTAACAACAACGATGGATGAGTCCCTCAATTAGGTTGAGAGAGATGGATGACCTATCCAAGAAAGAAGATCGGTTAGGGGCGTACATGAGAATTCCCGCATAGACCCTTCGATGCCTAAGTTAGTCTTTCGAAAATATAGGGTAGTCGAATGCAATAAAGTGATGTGAGTGTGAGAGATTAGATACCGAATGGGGGAGATGACTCCCTTATTTATAGTGATGGAAGAGGCAACTAGGTGTTGGATGACCTGATTTCTTTGATCAGGTCATAGGTGGTTTTGACTGGGTCTCGCGGGAGTGATGGCGCACAGATAATGGGCGCACGTGCCCATGGCACCCTCGAGTGGGGGTCATTGGGTGAGCGTCACTCGAAGGTACGGGCGAAGGGCCAATAGCGTGCAGGGTGGCGTATGGTCGCACAAGGCCGTGCATGGCCCTGCGGGGCTGCGCGGGCTAGGGCTCCGCGGGGTGACAACACTCAGGGGTGCAAGCCACTTGTGTGCCGGGCCGTGCGTGATCGCAAGAGTAGGGATGACAATTGCAAACGAAACTGTGGGGAACCGAACCGAAATCGAACCGGTCAACCCAGTTAAAAATTGTTTGACTGGGTAATGGTTTGGTTTGGGAAAAAACCAAACACTGTTTCAATGGGTATGATTTGATTATAGTTTTCACTAAATCCAAACCAAAACTCGAATCGAAACTGAACTGAATGTGTGGGTAATCGAACCAAACTGAACCGAATATACATATATATAATAACTATTTATTTATGTAACATCCCGGATCGAGCGATAGGAAGGACTGGAACAACTTACCCTGATGGGCCTACGCGAACTTCCCAGGGGGGTCACCCATCCCTGGATTGCCCCAAGTCAAGCACGCTTAACTTGGGAGTTATTTGCCAACATTCAGCCCAAAAGGTATCTAGCTAGTGTTGTTTCCTTTCTTACACTATCTTCGATATATACTAACTTTTTGGACTCTCGGGGTATTACATTCTCCCCCCTTTAAGCACATGACGTCCTCGTCATGCGACCTTACAACCGGTCCCAGATCTCTCCCCCCTTGCATGACCGATGTGGGATTCGCCTAAGGTGCCTACACGCACCCCCCATAGGGGCCTACACGCCCCCCCTCGGGACTCAGTCTCTTCGTTGAGGTTTGCCCCACCAACGCGCTCAGAGGCTCGGGGGTCGGCTCTGATACCACCTGTAACATCCCGGATCGAGCGATAGGAAGGATTGTAACAACTTACCCTGATGGGTCTACGCGAACTTCCCAGGGGGGTCACTCATCCCTAGATTGCCCCAAGTCAAGTATGCTTAACTTGGGAGTTCTTTGCCAACATTCAGCCCAAAAGGTATCCAGCTGATGTTGTTTCCTTTCTTACACTATCCTCGATATATACTAACTTTTCTGGACTCTCGAAGTATTACAATTTATTTAATATATTATATATACACATAATATATATCGACTAATGCATTACAAATATATAAAATATTTAACATTTATAGAGTAATTAACAAATAAAAATAAAATCTAATGTTAAATTATTTTATTTTTATCAATCAAATAATTATTTTCAAGAAGTTTGAAGTTTATTTGTAACTTTATGCAAGAAGAAGGTAATTTTATTAAAGTTTATCTTTATTTGTTGTGGAATTATCAAAAAATTTTATGAATGTAATTTGTAAGAGTTTGTTTTGTTTGTTGATATGGATCAAATTAAAAAAATCATGGTTAAAATCAAAATCGAATGGCTTGGTCATGGTTTTTAATTTTTAAAACTAATGGGTAATGGTTTGGTTTTGGTTTTAGTAGTTTAAGTTTGGTTTGATTATGATTTTAGTAAAAATCAAAATCAAACCAAACCATTGTCAACCCTACGCACGAGTGCTCGCACGGGGTGGGTGATGCTATGGCGATGCAAGCGCGCGTGGGGTTGTTGCAAAGCTTGCGTGGTAAGTCGCGAGTAGGCACGTTGGGGCTCCTTGCGTGGTCACATGGCACTGTCTCCTTCCTCCGATTCTTTCGTTTATTTTTACAGATCCACTCTATCCACTTGTTTTGCAGGACAGATCAATTAACCTTAACAAAATTCTAAATATATATATATATATATATATAAATATACATTTTATACACAATTGGTGAACTTTGAATTTAAGTAATTTTTATAGTTTTCAAATATTTATAAAAATTAATACCACTTTTAAAGTGAAATTAGAAACTATAAAAAAATTCTATTTTCAAAACTTTTAACTTCTATATTCTAAATTTTTTATTTTTAAAAATATTTTTATACATTAGATGTTAATTAAATAAACATAGTTTTTAAAAGTATTTTCAAACTGTTTTAAAAATAGATGGCTCTAGAAGACTTCTACGAGGCTCGACCCATTAAATCTTGACCGGGCCTAGTATGGCATGACAGCTTCACCAGGGCACCTCAATTTGATCTAGACGTGTTCATAAGTTGAGTTAGGTCTTTGGTTTAGTAAACGACTTGAATCCAAACTAGGCCTCTTTCACTAACAAGTCATTCCTAGACCACCCGTTGATCAAAGGCCCAAAGACGGGTTGGACCAGTTTGACGTGTCCAGAAGAAGTAATGCTTTCATTGATGAGTTAGAGAACTTGAAATTCAAGATTTGAAGAAGGTTAGATATTTTTCTCCCTTTAAGTAAATTAACAAAAAAAAAAAAAAAGAAGAAGCAAAAAACCACAAGCAGTATCAAAGAATAAAAACCATATAAAAAAGTGATAAATCTCCTAAAGAGACTGGAAGTGGCGATCTGGACAGTTCCCCTTTTCCCTGTTAAGTGGTGTTAGTACCCGTGATCTCAAAATTTTTGAGGTCCAATAGTTGCCAGGTGATCATCTCTTTCTAAAGTCCATACAAGATCAATCAATAACAGACTAAAACCTTAGGCAACATGAGAAACCTCATATGTCCTCAGTCTGCAAAAATTAGATATCAAACGATTTTTAACTCTACAATTGCAAGGAAGAATAACCAACCTTCAAGACTTGATCCAAATAAATAATCATCCATTTGTCTCATATATCACAGCATAACAGACATCTTATCAAAATTGCATGATTTACAAGTTAAGCAATCATAGAACTAGAATAATGACGAAATTCCAGATTTAACAACAAAATCACACTCATAACGGTAGGTTAGGAACTAGGATTTGTGGAGGAAAACAAAGGAAAAATGACTGCTTATGCGTATCCAAAACTACACGCACATAAATTATGTCATTTAATTTTCATTTTCCTTTCATGGAAACTTCCTTCTTCCCACACAGCCTAAGGGAAAGCAAGATGATATTCTAATACAAAGAGGAACTGCAACCATGGATTAAAGCACTGTGAAGTTATCAGTTGTACAAAGATTAGTGGTAGTTACATCGGGGCAAGAAAAGCGTTGAGTTTTGTAATTGACAACAAAAGAAAGTTTACGTAAGTTACTGAAAGCTAGAAATTCTGGCAAATCCCTGTCTGCCCTTCAGAATCTACAAGCCAAGGCGTTGCCGGAAACCCTGAAAACAACAAGATGGAACATTCTCTTCATCCAAACGCTTGAACAAGAGAAGTACCATTTCTAAAAGAGCCAAACATTCTGTTCTTCTTTCATGAGTCCATAATTGGAAGTCCACTTTGACTTAGTATTAGCTGGTGAAGAATTTAGAGTTCTACTCAATGTCGTCAATCCAGTCACCATAGATCCTACTAATTTTGTCTGGACCCTTCCACTTCTGGTGGGGCCTATGGCCTGTCCTCTGGATTACATTGGACAACCTCTGTGTTGGAACTCCAATATGATAGTTATCCGAATGAGGAACTGAAGTGATAGGCGCAACAGCAGCATCTGCCGGAGTTTTAGAAGGGACAACCCCCTGCTTTACCTCCTGAGGAGCAGAAACAGAATCTCGAGAGTCTGCCTCTGCAGGTCCCCCACCATAACGATGCAACTCTAAGACAAGGAAAAACAGAAAACTAAGACACTGTATATATTAAGAAGACCAAATAAATGGCATTGACAGAATATATATACATATATATTTTTTTTAATTTTGAAGATATGATTATAACAAAAAATTTGCTTGATTTCACGATATATAAGATGAAAGCTAAGAAGAGGAAATTCCAATCTTTTGGGGGAGTTAGGGTTTTTTGGTGACTGCCACTCTTGTTTTTTGGGCGGCCACCTTCATTTTAGGTTATTTTTATTTTGTTCTATGCTTCTTCCTTAGTTTTCTACTTCTCTTCCATCTTTCTTTGTCTTAGGTTTGTGTTCCCGTGGCACTTCTTAATTTAAACTTCACCACTTAAAAATAAATAAGAAAAAGAAAAAGGAAAATTAGTACAATAATTTAACAAAAGGACTTTGGACCAAGATAGTTGACCAACCAGGTTAAGCTTTCCTCTCAGGGATTCTCTTCACGTATGGTCATGGGTTTAAATCTTGTTTCATCACTTTCATGCACCTATTGGACTCTAGGTTTTAGGATTCACTATCAATGGATGCAACAGCAGTTAGAACTGCCAACATCGCCCCTGCAACATTTTTATCTTTTAACATAAAAAAACAAAATAACTTGGACTGCAAGGTCCATAATCAGTAGCCAACCAATGAATAAAGCAACAGACTAACAATGCTCTGAAATGGAATGGTCGAAGAACAAAGCTTTACCTAGCCAAAACTAGTGAGGCATGCACCTGAGGAAGCAGAAACCCAGTTTATATCAACTCTACTATGTCTTTTTCAACAACAACAAAGCTACGAAACTACAAAGGATTTTTTTTTTTAAACAAATTTGAGCTTATTAACAAAAAAAAAATTATAAACTAAAATCCCAACCAAACTTATTCCCAAAATATAACTTTCCATCACATCATTCACATCTTGTGATTCAATGCACATGCAACATGCTAGGAGATATGTAAAAAGTTGTAACAACTAATGTGGTTCCAAATTTGTTGAAGGAACCACCAAGGCGGTTTATGCCTTCAAGCAAAAACCTTCTTTTCTGCCAAAACAGAAACCACCAAGGTGGTTTGTTATCTAAATGAGAACTCAAGTTTCTGCCAAATGCAGTTGCCTTAGGCAGAAACCACCTTCCCTAAATGAGAAACCAGCAAGGCAGTTTGTTATTTAAGGTATAAACTGCCTTGACAGTTTATTATTTAAGGTGGTTTGTGATCCAAGCAGTTTATGCACTAAAGAAGAAACTGCCAAACACTTTCTTAAACCAGTTTGGAAATGCATTAGTGGTTCCCATTTACACATCTCCTGATGTTTCGCATGTGCATTGAACAATAAGGTGTGAGTGATGTGATGGAGAGTTTTATTTTGGTAATAAGTATTGATTTGGGGTTTTAGTTTCTAAATTTTGGAAAAAAAAAAACTCAACTACCAATATTATGTATAACCTTTACTATCGAGAAGGAAGTTGTTTTGGTTCATAATAAGCAATAACTATTAAGGGCACAAAAACCTATTTATGGTATAATAATAGCAAATAAGCAACAAAACCTAGATTTAAAAGGATCATCACCACATATTACAGCGATTTTAACCCCATGGGCAGATGGTAGTTGGGGGGCCCGGGAGTGGGGGACTTCAAATTTTTCCATGTACAGGGGTTTCTCTGTATTATTGGAGGGTTAATTACTTGGCAACAAGAGGATCAATTGGCTTCTTGGTGGTTTAATTTTTGGGGCATAAATTGGTTTTCTTAGTTCTGTGTCTTTCTTAGTTAAAATCTATGGATGGTAGTTATTCATCAGAGTGACAGTTCTGTGTTTTTGGTTTCTTATAGTGTTTGGATAGTGCAGAGCATGATTGCTCATTTTTGGCTGGTTGTATCCTAAAAAATTCCAGGCTTACCTTTCCAAAAAAAAATGTTTCCACTGTAGAGTATGAATTTTCACATGGCATTTAGAATTTATTTATAGTTATTGAAATGATGCCCTCCAATATCTGATAGAAAGGAGAAATGAAGTGTAATAGCTTTGTAAAAATAAAGAGGTGCATATACTTTCATTTTTGTTTTTACATTACACATCGTATTTTTGTTGTGCAGGTGTTAATATGTACTGATGCATGTAGTTACATTTATACATTAACTCTTTGGCCTCCCAATAATAAATGTCACCTTCTACCCCTGCCTAGGGTTGAAGCCTCAGCACTTTAATGAGGCTTGTGCTTCATCAAATGAATGACTCATGTTGGGAAGATTTCCACAAGATACAATGCAGATGCTTCATGAGCAAGCCATTAACTTGACAACTTTTGAACACCTTGCCTTAGCTACTAAGAAGCACACATACTAACTCAGCACACACATAAAATATTACACCAACGAACAGCATAATAGTTCTAAAGAGAGAAAATCAGAAATAGGCACAATATCAAATATTCATACATAGTAGATTTAGAGCACATGAAGATAATAACTATTTCTTTATTTCTTACATTAGAAAATATATAATATATTTGCTACATTGTAGAGAAAATGAAGTACGAATAAAATGTTCTAACTTATATTATATAGTGCGCATGAAGAGAATAACTTCTCTGTTTCTTACATTAGCAAATTTTGTTAATATATTTGCCACATTGTAGTGAACATGAAGTATGAATAAATGTTCTAAATTATATTATATGTAGCAAATATCTGTATAAGAACTTGCAAGTTTATAGAAGGAATATTTCATAGATTAAAAGTACATATAAGTTTTATTTTAGCAATAAATTCCTAGTAAGTCTCTTCAAGCTTGGATGTTTGAATGTGTATCTCCAGGTGTGCACAATGTGTTAGGTACAAAAATTACTAAAAGAATAAAAAAATGACTGGATACATGTCTAATTGTAAAATAGAGCAAGGAAAATTTCATATTTTTGTGTGTAAAGAGAGGATACATTTATACATGTAAAACTTTAATAAAAATTGCATATGGTATGTAAACATACCTGAGTCATAGTGGAATAATCAAATCACTGATTTGTCTAATGACCTCTGCGGAAGAAAATTATAAAAGCTTTCTTATAAGTCCACCTCTTGTCCGTCCAAGACTCGGAATGGTGATGCCGGAGATGGCGTATGAATGACCAGAAACTGATTCTAATTACTATGTCTTTTTCATTCTATTATATGCCTATTTATAATTATCACACAAATATAGATATCTCTTTAAAATTCAAACGTATAGAAATTTGAATCAAATTCAAATTCCAATCATTTATCCCATCATCTTGTTAAAATTTAAATGTGGATGAATTTGAATCAAATTCAAATTCTAGCCACTTATCTTATCACTAAGGAACTTATCCCATAGTAACTGCAATTCTAACAATACATGTTTTGGTTTCCTAAACTTAGCCAATCCAGATCCTACAATCTGCTTCTTGATTGACTTGATTGGTGCTTGATATCTTACAGCTACGGCTACATGTTTAAATTAATTTACAGCTTTAATCTTTCCATATTTACAACACTACCCCTCAAGCAGGTGCATAGATGTTACTCATGCCCAGCTGGTTGCATATGTAATCAATCCAAGAACCACTCAAGGCCTTTGTGAATATATCACTGAATTGCTCGCTTGTTCTGACATGACTTGTAGAAATCAAATTCTTTTGGATCTTCTCCCATATGAAGTGGCAATCAATCTTAATGTGTTTGGTTCTCTCATGAAACATAGGATTTAATGCGATATGAAGTGCAACTTGATTGTCGCACCATAGTTTCATAGGTAGAGAATTGTCTAGACCAATTTCTTGCAATAATTGATATATCTGCATCAATTCACATGTGGATTGTGCCATAGCTTTATATTATGATTCTGCATTGGATCTAGATACCACATTTTGCTTCTTACTTTTTCAGGAGACCAAGTTGCCTCCCGTAACGACATAGTACCTTGTTATTGATCTTCTATATGCCTTGGAAGCTGCCCAATCTACATCCGCAAAGCAATAGATACAAAAGTAACCATGATTACTATATAACAACCCTCCTCCTAGGGCACACTTGAGATAACACAAAATCTTTTTTAAGATCAGCCCAATGAGTAGTCCAAGGTGAGGACATAAATTGACTTGCGATATTAACAGGGTAAGCAATATCAGGATGAGTTATCAAAAAATAATTCAGCTTTCCCACCAACATTTGATACATCTCAGGATTGTCAAATACTTCTACATCCTCTGCAGTAAGTATCATTGGCGCATTTCATGGCTTAGCATCCAACTTCCTTGGCTCAGTTAAAAGATCAAGAGTATATTTTCCTCGGGAGAGAAATATACCCTTTTTACATCTTGTAACCTCAATACCCAAAAAATAGTTGAGCTTTCCCAAGTCTTTAGTTTGGAAACTCTTCTAGAGAAATGATTTAAGAGCCATGATACCTAAATTATTGCTACTTGTAATCACAATATCATCAACATATACAACCAATTGGATAATACCAGCCTCAGATTGTTGATAAAACATAGAATGATTACAACTGTTCTTCATACCAAATTCTTGAACGACTACGCTGAATCGGCCAATCCAAGCATGAGGACTTTGTTTTAAACCATATAGAGATTTGCGATGGTGACATATCTTATCAGACTCCTCCTGAACAATAAATCCAGGTGATTGCTCCATATACACCTCCTTATATAACTCACCATGAAGAAAAACCTTCTTAACATCCAATTGATATAAAGCCCACTCATGAGTAGCACCAAGAGAAATAAACAAGCAAACAAACGCAAGCTTAGCCACAGGAGAAGAGGTATTAGAATAGTCAACACCATATGTCTAAGCATAGCCTTGGGAAACTAGTTGGGCTTTGAGACGTGCTACAAAACCATCAAGATGGACTTTGACAACAAATACCCATTTACAACCAATAGCTTTGTGGTAAGGAGGAAGAGAAAGAAGCTCTCAAGTACCATTATCATTCAGAGCACGCATCTCGTCAACCATAACAGCCAGCCAACCAGGGTGAAACAAGGCGTCAACTAAGCTCTTAGGAATAGAAATAGAATCAAGAGATGAAATAAAACGATGAAGGGAAGGAGACAAATGTTTGTATGAAGCAAAGGAAGAAATAGGATGAGTACATTGGTGTTTACTTTTGCGAAGAGCAATAGAGGTCTAGATCTAGATGAGAGGTGGAGGCCAGTCCAAGAGGATCCACATACAAAGGAACAGGTGGAGAATGTGAGACTGGTTGCTGCGAGCAACGAGCATACACTTGAGTGATGGAAGGGGGAGAAAAGGGGACATGAGAAGTCATAGTATATACCAAGCGATCATCACACTCCCCCTCACGAGGAGGACTAGGAGACAACAGAAAGAAGGGAGTGGCCTTAAAGAAGGTAACATCCAAAGAAACCAAATAGTGACCCAAGTCAGGAGAATAACAGTGGTAGCCTTTTTGGGGTACGAGAATAGTTAAGGAATACACACTTGAGAGACTTAGGATCCAACTTAGACACACAAGGGCGAACATCACGAACAAAGTAGGTGCAACTGAAAATATGAGGTGTTCAATAAGAAACAAAGGACGAGAAGAAAATAGAACATAGTAAGTACTAACACTAGCAAGGATTGAGGAAGGCATGCGATTTATCAAGAAACAGGCGGTAGAAACAGCGTTCGCTCATAATGGTTTAGGAACATTCATTTGAAAAAGGACATGCGCTAATTCCAACAAATGACAATTCTTGCATTCGATAACACCATTTTAGGGTGGGGTGTCAACACAAGAAGATTCATGGAGTATGCCATGTTGGGACAAGCATGAGGAGAAGGCCTTAGAAAAATATTCAGTGGCATTATCACTATGTAGAATGCAAATGGTAGTATGAAATTGTGTTTGAAGCTTAGCAAAGAATGAACGAAATAAAGAAAATAATTTGGAGCGATCTTTTATTAAACACAACCAAGTAATGCGAGAAAAATCGTCAACGAAGGTAACAAAATAATGCAAACCAGATTTGGAGATTACAGGATAGGGCCCCCGAACATCCGAGTGAACTAATTCAAAAGGGGATGAAGCTCATTTATTGACACGAGGCAAATGAGGCACACGATGATATTTGGCATATTGGCAGTACTTACAATATAAGTGGGATAAATGTTGAAAACGTGGAAATAACTTCGGTAAGGTAGACAAAGATGGATGGCCTAACTGACAATGAAGATCATGTGGGGACGTGACACTGGAACATGCCACAAGGTTGGACACAGTGGGAGATATGGTGTCATGGAGATACAAGCCACTTGACTCACACCCTCTACTAATAATCCTCTTCATCGTGAGAACCTGAAATACACAATGATTAGGAAAAAACTAAGACAACAATTGCGGGATTGAGTAATTTTACTAATGGAAAGTAAATTGAAGGAAAAATTGGGTAAGCATAAGACAGAGTACAAAGCAATAGATGGCCTAACTGACAATATAAGTGGGATATAAGTGGGATAAATGTTGAAAACGTGGAAATAACTTCGGTAAGGTAGACAAAGATGGATGGCCTAACTGACAATGAAGATCATGTGGGGACGCGACACTGGAACATGCCACAAGGTTGGACACAGTGGGAGATATGGTGTCATGGAGATACAAGCCACTTGACTCACACCCTCTACTAATAATCCTCTTCATCGTGAGAACCTGAAATACACAATGATTAGGAAAAAACTAAGACAACAATTGAGGGATTGAGTAATTTTACTAATGGAAAGTAAATTGAAGGAAAAATTGGGTAAGCATAAGACAGAGTACAAAGCAATAGAAGGTGTAGGATGAGCAACACCGAATCCCACAAGCAGCAGTAGAACTATCGGCCAAGGTAACAATCAGAAGATGAGTGTAAGAGTTAAAGGAGGAAAGAATACCTGGATTACCATTCATATGATTAGTGGCACTAGAATCAAGAACCCCTTTTTGAAAGGACACAAGGTAGGTAGTAGGATTACCTGACAATCATTAATGGTTGTTGGGGCATGATTGGACTGTTTATGTTAACCTTAGGACTCTTAGATTATACCCTTAGGTGAGAAAACCCTCTCATAAACCCTCTCCAACACTCACAGATGCAATGGAATTACAAGAACAAAAAAATGAACAACAGAAAAAAATTAACAGAATTGAAAAGATTAAACTATAAAGGAGACACAACAGATTTATCCTGATTCAAGCCAATTTAATTGGCTCTACATCTAGCAGTCCAATACCCCAATCGAGTAACTTTTATTGAGAAGAAATTGATCAGTACAAAACCCAAGCCCTCATACAATCCTATCGCTCAAGTACAATCCCTTGTTCGCTCCAAGAAAACCCAAGAACTCAATACACAAGTTTCACTCTCTCTAGAATAAAAGTACTCACAATAGCAACCGAGAACTTAAAAAGAGAGAAGATGATCCTAGACCGCCGCCTTGCCCTCTTATTTATAGAGGAGGCGGAACCCCTCATATAACTAATCAAATATGGTATTTACAGTTAGACTCCTAAAGTTTACATTAATTACGCTTTGGCTTAAAAAACCCTAACTGTCTAATAGCTTTCCAGCCGATAGCCATCAACGCTTCCACTGATCTTCCAATCAAAAAACTCTAGGCAAACCTCAACAATTTAGATACTTGGTACTAAGCAAATCGTGCACACTCATCAATAAAAATTAAGAATGATTTATCATGAGAAGATTGTCCAGTCTCATGGGCAGCCACATTAGCCATTTGAGAAGATTAATGGGGTTTCCCATGGAGCTTCCAACACATCCTTTTTGTGTGGCCAATTTCTCCATAATAATAACAAGTTGGTCAATCTTGTCTGTGGCCACTATGATCACTCCCATGTTGAATGCCTCGAGTGGTAGAGAAACTACGACCATGTCTACCACCACGATCACGTCCAGTGCCATGACTTATAAGGGCAATAGAAGGGTTATAAGAGGAAGAGCAAGATCCTTCAGCCTGAAGCACACAAGTAAATGTATCACGAAGGGTTGGAATCTCTAGTCTAGACAGAATCTGTGTCCAGGTAGCATCATATTTGGATGGAAGGCCAACAAGAAAGCTCAGAACAACTATTTGCTCACACTAAGTCTGTTGTACCTTTACATCACTATTGAAAGGGAGAAGGACATTCAATTCTTCATATACCTTCTTAAAATCCACAAAATATTCAATCAGAGTTCTTTTGCCCTATTTCTCTGGCCTATAGAATTCCTTGCACACATCATATGTATGTGACACATTACCCGTCCCAGCATATAAGAAAGCTAAGTAATTTATCAATTCTTTAATGAATTCACAATGATTGATTAGACCAATTACCTCAAGTGTCAATGGAATTATGAAGCTATACAAATATCTTGGCATCTTCTTGTAGCCATGCCTTCTTTGCAACAACATCGGATGGTGGATCATTACTAAGATGATCATCCTTCTCAATACTATGCAAATACACACGTACTATCTTACTCCATTTTAGGAAATTCCCGACATTAAGTTTGTGATCTATGATTCGTGTTGGCATAGGAACAACATTTGAAATCACAGCTTTCACGTTTGTTTTAGCTCCAACAATTTCTACTACCATACTAACTCCAAGGTTTAATTTGCCATCTTCCAATCCAGACGTTATCAAACGAAAGCAAGACTCAAACGATAACTAACAGAAACCCTAACCTGTGACTGAACAACTGCAGCTAGGGCAGAGCTGTGAATAGAGCAGTCGCAAACACACTTGGAACTGGGTTTGTTGAGGTTTGGCGAGCACACCTGGAACTGGGCTCGTTGGGGCTAGGTGGGATGGTCTACTGACTGGGCTCGCCTGTGCTTGAAATGACAACACCTAGTGGTCGAACCTCGGGCACGACAGAGACTGCTGCACCTCGAGCAGAAGGGCTTGCTCAACTAGGGCAAAACTTACCATAGACTAGTGCTCTGGTACCATGTAAAATAGAGCAAGGAAAATTTCATATTTTTCTGTGTAAAGAGAGGATGCATTTATATAGGTTTTTGTTTCCTAAACTTAGCCAATTCAGATCCTAAATCTAGCAAATCCAAATCCTACAATCAAGCTTCTTGATTAACTTGATTGATGCTTAATATCTTACGACTACGGCTACAGCTTTATATTAATTTACAGCTTTAATCTTTCCATATTTACAACACTAATAAATAGTGTTTAAGATGGACATATTTATCATTACATGTCTAGCTAGATGTATCTGAAATAACTTTCTGATTATTTCTTCACATATTCACAGAATCAGTTACATCCCTATTTAAGGTGAATCCCGAACCCTTCATACAAGGAAAACTAGACTAACCAATTAGGAAATTAGCTAATAAGGAAACTGTACATTTAGGAAACTAACTAATAAGGAAAACTACCTATACATCTATACATTAGGAAACTAGAATGAATCCCCTAAATTAAGCAATCAATCAAATCTTCAGTAGTCAACAGTATCCAGTAACAACATACCATGCACCAGCCCAAGAATCAAGTGCCCCACATAAATTTTTTGAAATCCATAAAAGGGCCAGTCACACTTAGGGCATAGTGAGGTCAGTGATTTAGTTAGGGCCAGTCAGACTTAGTTAGGGCAAACCTCCCTAGCAAATATATCTAGCACAAGTTAGTGAAGTGATAGGTTTGCTATTGTCACAGAAAAGGCATGGCAATGAGCTCTTCTTCACCTTAGCTCTAAAGAGGACAGGCTAGCTTCTTTGGATCAAGCGTATAGGGATGAATGGGGCAGGAAGTAGGGATCAGAGGGGAGTAGGGGATTTGCTTTGAAGAAAACAGCAAGCAGCTTCAGCGGTTTGTTGAGAATTCCTCACTGTCAAAAAATGGTGAGTCCTTTGTTTCTGGATCGTACCATGGGTATACGTGGAGGGATAGATTTACCACAGTGTTTGTTGACTACTTGGTGCCAGGTACCACCCAGAGCATGTTACAAGATACTTTGGGGAGATTTGGAAGAATAATGGATTTTTACATTGTTAAAAAGAGAAGGAAACTTTTCTCAAATTTGCTTTTGCATGTTTCATGTTTGAAAAAGAAGCTGTAAGTGTTATCAATGGGGTTACTGGTCACATGTTCAGGAGGAAAGGGTAATTAGTCAGACATCCTAACTTCCCTTCAGAAGATGGTAAGAAACAGTTTATCCTTAAGAACACTGTTCAGAGCGGTAGGGTATGGAAGCTTGTGTTGGGATACAAACTGCTGTCAGGATTCTAGGATGTATAAGGGTTTACGGTAGGGTTGAGTATAGCAGATTATTCCTCAGGATAGTAGGGGTTACTGGTCGCATGTTCAGGAGGAAAAGGTAATTAGTCAAACGTCCTAACTTCCCTTAAGAAGATGGTAAGAAACAGTTTATCCTCAAGAACACTGTTCAGCATGGTAGGGTATGGAAACCTGTGTTGGGGTACAAACTGCTGTCAGGACCCTAGGATGTATAAGGGTTTACGGTAGGGTTGAGTATAGTAGATTATTCCTCAGGAGTAGTAGTTAATTCTGTTGTGTTGTTAGGATAGTTATCTTGTAATCTGTTGTGTTGTTAGGGTAGTTATCTTGTAATCTGTTGAGTTGTTGTAGAAGCTATATAAAGCTGCTAGGCTGTTGTAGTGAGGGATACAACATACAACAACAACATATCCAGCCGTTATCCCACTATGTGGGGTTGGCTACATGAATTCTAGACTTCTATGTGGGTTACATCCCAACAGATAGTTTATCTAGAATTCATATTTGGATCCGACTAGGTTTTACGCTGGCTGTCGGCTACCTAACGCAACCCTCCTCCTTTATCCGGGCTTGGGACCGGCAGTGGATAATATCCCCTGGCGGAGTAATGATGAAATGAAGTTTGAACACCATCTTCACATGGAGAAATTTCATGAGATGGTGGTGAATGAAGATAATGAGGGATATGCAGAAAATATCAATTGAAAGTTGAAACATTTGTTCTACTCTCTCCCAAACTCTCTCCCTCCCCCTCTCGGACCTGTCTCCTCTTTCCCTCAGCTTCTCTTCTTATCTTTTCCCTTTTGATTCTCTCTAATTCTCCCTCTCTTCTCTCCGGTTTTTCCCTCTCTTTCTCCAATTCTACCCTAATTCTTCCTAAAATTGGCCCTAATTCTCTGTTGAAACCCTAGGATAATGACAATATGGTATCAGAGCAGTCAATCCTTGGCTGTGATTTAATTCAATTTGAACAGTGCCAACTGTTCAATTGTGAATTCCAGCTATCCGTGTTCAAATCTTGCAGGATTAAATCAGTTTCAGTGATTCTGACGGAGGAATTCTCGGTTGAGAATCTGGAAATTTTTGCAGTAATTAAGTCCAGATTGTGAAGGCGAGTGAAAAGCCAGGCCGTTCCAACGGTGCTTCCGACAACTCCTAGAGCAATTTCAGCTTATCAGATTTTGCAGACGAGCAGGCAAGGCGACTCCAATTGGAAGTCCGACGACTCATAGAAGCGGAACAACAGGTGGATTTTGGGCTGTTTTCCAAGGCTGTTGTGGTGTATCGTCAATAATCAATAAGGCAAACTCGACAGCAAGCAGCGTCAGGCAAAATTTCGATGACTCTCAGTGAAGACGGTCTGAATTGGGGTCGGCGCGGTTGGGCAAGCGAGAAGAGGCAGACTCAGAACTCCGACGGCCAAATTCTACTAATCCAAGAACATGACGGTCTTAATTGGGGTCGGTGCTGTTAGGCGAGCAAGACCAGCGGCAATCTTGGAGTCGAACGAGCAAGATCAGGCCACGATCAGAACTTGGAGTCGAACAAGGAAGGCGAAGTCAACTCGGTGCTGTGAGGCGAACAGGACCAGCGGCGATCTTGGTGTCGAACAAAGGAGGTAAGTCGACTCAAGGCGTTCCAGAAAATCGAAGTGGTGACAGTAGGCGTTGGTGTTCGAATTGTAGAAGGGGTGCCCAGAAGCTTGAATCTTGGCCGATAGTAGATAGCTTCAGTTCAGGTGGCGATGGCGTTTATGAATCTTGGGTGACGGTTGTTTCAGAGGTGGAATAGGTTTGCAAATTGGAAGTAGCGATCGAGACGAACTAGGAGACTGTTCTGAGCATTCTTGGAGGTGATTCTGACTATTCCGGTGAATTGTTGAGTTCGAGACATCGAAGCAATCTGGCAATTGTACTGGCTGTGAGAAGACGGAATCAGCGGTGAACTCTAGTAATCGCGATCACCGACAACCATAGCCTTCGACAGTTAATCGGACACAAGAAATGAGGGTGTATGGAACAAGAATGACGCAGATGGAGGCACAACTTCAGCAAGTGACGGCAACGATAACAGAAAGGCAGATCCACATTGGATTTGTAGAACCGGCGATTGATAAGAAGCTAGACAGTACTTTCAATCCGTTGCGAGAGGAGATCAGTCACATGCATGAAATTTGGGATGAATTCAAAAGTTAGATGATGGACGAATACATGATAATGTTCGCTAGACAAAATCAGGTTAGACTACCTGCTTGTTTGCTTTCCAGAATCTAGAGAATATTCCGATCCGATTATTTTAGGAAAGCGACCAAATCCTATGATTAATCCCTGCTCCATTGTCAAATCGCGGAGTTCAACTCCGGAAGACAAAACTGTTTTTTGGGAAATGAATTTTGGAATGTCTAAGGAAGAAAACAGTAATAAGAAGGAAGTTGCAAAAGAAGCATTACAGCTTCAAGAGTTCCTTAAAATGAAGCAGCCTAAGGAGAAGTCAGGATTGTGGAAAACTGATTCACTGCTTACTTTAGATTTTGAGCAGAAGAAGAAATATTCTGATTTAAGCAGCATTGACAAGAAGGATGACTGCAATATCGAAAATAATATTGACAGTGAAAAGCATTATCCAGAGGAAAACTATAACGATCAGGTTGCTCGGACAACAGGTACAAAGGAACAATTGGATTCCATTGAAAAAGAAGTTTATGAAGAGGATATTCGAGGTGATATTATTGGAAGTTTAGATCAAAAGGTGACTGATTCAGCCAATCAATTCCCAAAATTGAAAGCAGATAATGGGGAACTTTCAAAGACGGAGATAAAAACAATTGGATTTTCTGAAGTTGAAATTGATTCGGCCTTTTGCAATTAACAATAGACAGGCAGTGAGATGAAGGAACCAGTTGCAATTGTCAAGACTAATGATGTGCCTAGTAAGAGTGGCAGAGAAAGCAAAGCATATTACATAATCCCTGGTGGGCTTACAGAAGTTTTTCAAGCTTGCTCCGATCAAACTGTGGAAGAGAAAGAAAAGAGCTAAGATTGGAAGCTATTATTGCACTACCACTCCATCTTCATGGGAATGGTCTTGTCAAGTATTGCATTTCTTGAGGACAAGAAATATTTCAAGGCGGGGGAAATGTCAGGACCCTAGAATGTACAAGGGTTTACGGTAGGATTTGAGTATAACAGATTATTCCTCAAGAGTAGTAGTTAATTCCGTTGTGTTGTTAGGGTAGTTATCCTGTAATCTGTTGTGTTGTTAGGGTGGTTATCTTGTAATCTGTTGAGTTGTTGTAGTAGCTATATAAAGCTACTAGGCTGTTCTAGTGAGGGATATGCAGAAAATATCAATTGAAACATTTGTTCTACTCTCTCCAAAACTCTCTCTCTCCCTCTCGGACCTGTCTCCTCTTCCCCTAAGCTTCTCTTCCTATCTTTTCCCTTCTGATTCTCTCTAATTCTCCCTCTCTTCTCTCCGGTTTTTCCCTCTCTTTCTCCAATTCTGCCCTAATTCTTCCTAAAACTGGCCCTAATTCTCTGTTAAAACCCTAGGGTCATGACAACTGCCTACCTAGTGCCTACCAAAGTGACAAACACACCTTATGCTGAGGTGGAGAAAGGGTTTAATTCCTCGGGTGGGGGCATGAAGGGGCCACAATGAGTCCAAGAAGACAAAGAGGTTGGTCCAAGACCTTTGGATTCATAGGCTAATATTGTATATTGCTCAAAGGCAGAAGACACAGGCTGGTTGGAGACGAGTTCTGATTACAGAATATTTTTTGAGAATGATCCTCTGCGAAACTACAAAATTCTCTCGTTGGGACGGAAGATAGTTTTACTGAAATTTGAGGACAAGAAAGGTAAAGATGCTTCGATATCTGAAAGGAAAAAATGGTCTCACAGTGGTTTGATCTGGTAAAGGATCGGCAAGATTACTTTGTGGATGAGACCAATTCCACAAAGACTCTGTCAGGCAAAGAGGACATATGTTATAGTAGCATATGTATATGCTTTGCACAAAATATCATTTCTTGTGCATGTGCTTGTTATCAGCCATGTATAAGAGAAGCATGAATCTGTCTTCTAATGTGGAAGACTAAGACATTAGATATAAGGTAATGGCAGTGGGCTACATAGGCAAAGTCCTTCCATCTGTGTCTAAGTCTAACCATGAATAGGTATCAGCATATTACACATGAAGTTTTCTCCAGTCAAAAAGGGACCCAAAAAAATGAAAAAGTAAAGGATGAGACAATCTGACAAATTTTGTATATTACTATTTTTAGTACTCAATGATACATGGAGCCAAAATTTCTAAAGACGGGACTGGAATCCAGTAAGTCAGTATACCAAAATGCATCCAATATCGAGAATTAGAAGAATAGCACAATAAATAATAAAACACATTCTTTCTGTAGATATTCACTAGGTGATGGAGCACAGTCACTAGTTTCCTGAACAGAGATAATTAATTGCCAACGATCTGTGTATGAAATCATACCTTGAGCTCCATGAGCAAAATGACATTTGCTTCCAAATGGGCAGTACCCTGTTAACTCCCACTTGTTGCAAATCCTGGTTTTCCAATTGGAAGGTTTCACATTAGATCCATTGGCATTGCCCGCATATTCACGACCACTTCCAGGACCCAAACTTATTGCCACACTCTCTCGAGCTTTTGATTGCTCATCGTGAAGAAAAGTGCAGTTATCTCCATATGGGCAGCCCTCTTCAGTATAAAATTTCTTGCAATGTCGACCTTTATATGACCTCGGAGTCTCCCCAACAAAAGCAGAGGACTCAAGTGTTGGAATCTGGAATGCCATCCTTTGCTCAGATGATACAGCTCGTTCATCCTCGCAGGCTGCCACGATTTCTTGCCAATTGGAAGGTGGGCTTCTAAGTTCTTCAGTACTATGCGCAAAATTGCAGTTGGTGATATATGGGCAAGTTCCAGCTCGGAATTTGCAGCAACGTTTGGTTTTGAAAAACATCTTTCCAATTGCCTTTGATCGACTATCACTCACTTGGGAGTTTCTTGACTTCTTATTCGGTGGTTCACTTCCAGACCGAGTTTGCGATTGCCTTCCATCATAATTGGAATTAGAAGTAGTATCGACAGAAGCTTCTCTATTCCATGTACCATAATCATCTTCAGTCGCCCAAACTCCCTGGTCAGCCACCCCTGAATCCCAATTCTCAGGAACACCATTATTGCTTTGGGGTTCAGTAAGTATCTGAACAACATTGCTTGGAGAAAACCCAGTTTCGCGGCCGTAATCCATTACAAACATAACCCAGAAGCTAAGCTTTTTAACTTCAGAGGCGGAAAGGAGATAAAAGATGAGAAAAGAAGCAATTAAGGCAAACCTCTAGCTGCCAAAAGCAATAGCTCAAACAAATAAAGGTTAACCAACCCACGTCATTTAGGAAATTCAACTTATGAACGAACCCTAACTGTTAATCAAAGAAAATACTAGTCCGCCAGAAACAACAGCGAAAACCATATCACCTTGTTTCAATCACAAGTACATAATACCAACACCTAAGCAAAGGGTATGGAACTGAAAACACCAATTCTGGAATTTAACTGCTTAAACATCGGCTCTACAGATAAAAAGGGGAAAATTTGAGTCCTTTCGAACAACAAGAACAATAATACAGTAGCAGGAAGAAGTGGGAGAACAGCTACAAGAAAAACTGATAAATACTGCAAACAAACAAAAAGTTGCCTGAGAAAATATAGTATCGATTTGGGACTAGATTAATGGACAACCGAGCAGTTAACGAAGAGAGAAAATTCTAAAAACGAACAGTTGTTGAGGAAGGGCCAGCAGACTTGCATTCAGATCAGAAAGATGAGATTTTTACGGACAAATTGGGCAAATCCCAAAATAATCACTTACCATATTTTCTGTTCTCATAAAAAGATTGGTAAGAAGAGTGAGTTAACTTCGCAATCAATGGTGCTCAGAGGAGAGGAGAAGCGGTGACGGTGAGGGAGAGAGTCGGGAGAGAGTTGAGCTTCATTTATCCGTTTTATTTTTCCTTTTCTTTTCTTGGCGTTTGTCATTTTCTTACGCCATGTGCTATGTTGGAAGAAGAGAAAAAATAAATGAGTACGTATATTATTTAATATATTCAGTTAGGTTAGAAAATAAAAAAGAAAAAATAAATGAGTTTAAAATATTAATAATATTTATGTCTCCCTTGTTTATGTATATTACAAGATGAAATTTAAATAAATAGATGCCTATCAAAATATTTTTTTCCTGAATTTAATCTTAGTGTGCTCCTTATTGGGAAATCTTCCATTTTATATTTGAATAATAATTCTCAATCTTCAAACTATGTTTGTAAAAAAATAGGCTTCTATATAACGCTTTTGGAATTTATATTGGAAATGATTTTATTAAATAGCTAAACTATTATTAGGTGAGTATGTGAGATGGGGTTTAAGGGTAAATTAAGGTGTCCAAATAAGAGTAGGTTAATTATAACCGTTGAGATTAGGTTATGAACTATAATGCAATTAGTTTAAGATTCAATCCTTTAATCTTATAGTCGAAACTCATGAGCATTGCGACAATTCAAAAATGGTCTACTAAAAATTAAATAGTACTCTAATTTCCTTAGTAATGGATGTATATATATATATATATATGTATATTATAAGAGTACTGATGCTATGTATGTATAAAAAAAAATATAATATTTTAAATAAAGGTTGATTGATGATTTGAACTTGTATATTTTTTTTATTTTTAGCTGTAACTATAAAATCAAATTTATTATAACTTGTAGGCTATCAGTTTAAATATAACTGAAAGAGTTAATTTTTATTTTTTCAAAACAAAATATATAAAGGGTATTTTAGAAATTTAATTTATTAACAAAGTTTCATAACACCAAAATAACTTATTACTTGTATAATAGAGTATTTAGAGGCATGTGTTAAGACAAAAACCGTGAGTGAAAAAGAAAAATGAAATGAAGTTCCAAGTGTAATTTTATAATTATTCAGGGAATTTAATTGAATAAGTATGAAAATAAAAGATTAATGTATATTACTCAAAAATTTATATAGGTTCATGTAATATAAAATAGAAGTTACAAATAAAATAGGTCTATTTATATATACAACAATACTATATATCATTTGTTTGTCAATAAGGAGGGCACAGGCCCATGTATATAGAGCCCATATGCAGAGGCGGACACCACGTGCATGGAGCTCGTGCCCCCTTCATTGGCGAGTAAATATTATGTTGCCCGTCAATGAACAATATAACATCACTGCTTATATATAAGTATTTCACAAATTTGAACTTGAGTTTTTCTTTCGTGATAGTCAACCTAATAAAGAAAAAGTGAATTCAAATTAGTTTTAGTTGAAATTTCAAA
This sequence comes from Diospyros kaki, assembly GCA_036245055.1. Classification (NCBI taxonomy): domain Eukaryota; kingdom Viridiplantae; phylum Streptophyta; class Magnoliopsida; order Ericales; family Ebenaceae; genus Diospyros; species Diospyros kaki. The sequence goes on from BSEG01000007.1 coordinate 34,823,072, forward strand.
TATACATTTCAAATACCTTATATTTAAATGTGTATTTAATCTTAGTTAGTGAAGATTAAAAAAAAAAAATTGTAGTCACGCGATTTAAACCAAAATAGTGAGTTGTGGGAGAAAAATGTGCTACCTAATGTGTACTTTGAAGTTTCGTACGAAATTTTGAAACTTTTTTTAACTAGAAAACACAAAACAGTTTACTTAAGAAATAATATTAAAGGCTAATCCACCATCTACAAACAAGAATTCATATTTAAATTTAAATTTTCAAATGACATTGTTTAAAATTCATATATTCAAGCTTCAATATATAATATAATTTTAATATTAATATTCCATTATTCCTTAAAATTCATATATTCATATTTTATCGTGCCTTAATAATTTAATTTAGCATTGAGAATTTTTTACCCATTTATTTAGCAAAAAGACATTTTTCATTTAAATTAAACGAGTTTGAGTGTATGAGTTTAGTTTAGCATTTTGTCACCAACCCAAGATTAGCAAAATTTAGAAGTAAATTATCAATATATTTTGATCTTGTTAATAAAGTATTAATAGTAATTTTAATAAATAATACCTCATTAATCAATATATCTCTTACTAAATCATTCAAGTGAGGGGAATATTAGCATTACCCAACAACAAATAAATATTTAATTAGTAAAAATTAAAAAAGAAAAAGAAAAAGAAAAAACCCATCTTTATCCCTAACTTGTACTAAGTTTTACTAAAATTTGCACCAGCCAGAGCCACTGCGCTGCGAAACAAAAGAATGCGGTCCCAAGATGATACATCAGAATTCAGAAAAACCATGGAAGAAGCCTATTTCAGAAACATACGGAATGCAAGCAAGGTGATCCAAAATCCAAATAATCAACCTTCAGCACTTTTATCCAAATAAAACATAATCATCCGTTTGTCTTACATATTACCGCAATCCGCAAAGCGGGCAGGTCGCCGAGGATAATGATGAAATTTAAGAATAATCTCAAACAATGCTTTAGGTCAGGTTTAGTAACAAAATCATACTCTAATGCTAGGTTAGGTTAGGAGCTAGGATTTGTGGAAGGGAAAGAAAGGAAAATAAATATGCTATTGCTTATGCATATGTAAAACTAGATGTGCATATATTGTCATTTTCCTTTGAATCATGTTAGATGCACAATATTTTTGTACATCTTGGTCTATATAAAGGGATATTATGACCAAAATATCCCTCACCTTCATGCGTCTCTATACGTCTCATGAGGGACATTTTTGTCTTTAACACACCTTTGCGTAGTTTAAGGTATATACAAAAGTGTACCACTAGCATTATTCTTTTCCTTTCTGTCGAAACTTCCTTCTTCCCACACAGACTGAGTCTAAAGGAAAGCAAGATGATATTATAATACAAAGAGGAACTGGAAACATAGACTGAAGAACTGCGAAGTTATCAGTTGTACAAAGATTAGTAGTAGTTACATTGGGGCAAGAAAAGCCATTGAGTTTTGTAATTGACAACAAGAGAAAGTTTACATAAGTTACTGAAGCTAGAAATTCTGGTAAATCCGTGTATGCTCTTCGGACTCTACAAGCCAAAGCGTTGCCGGAAACTCTGAAAACAACAAGATGAACATTCTCCTCATCCAAACGCTTGAACAACAGAAGTACCATCTCTGAAAGAGCCAAACACTCGGTTCTTTCATGAGTCCAAACTGCAAGTCCGCTTTGACAGTCTTAGTATATGCTGGTGAAGAATTTCGATTTCTACTCAACATCATCAATCCAGTCACCATAGATCCTACTAATTTTGTCTGGACCCTTCCACTTCTGGTGGGGCCTATGGCCGGTCCTCTGGATTACATTGGACAACCTCTGTGTTGGAACCCCCATATGATAGTTATCTGAATGAGGAACTGAAGTGATAGGCGCAACAGCAGCATCTGCCGGAGTTTTAAAAGGGACAACCCCCTGCTTTACCTCCTGAGGAGCAGAAACAGAATCTCGCGCGTCGGCCTCTGCAGGTCCCCCACCATAACGATGCAATTCTAAGACAAGGAAAAACAGAAAACTAAGACTCTATATATTAAGAAGACCAAAAAATGGCACTAACATAATTTTTTTTTTTTAATTTTGAAGAAGCTATCATTATTGCAGAAGATATGATTATAACAAAAATTTTGCTTGATTTCATGATGTATAAGATGAAAGATAAGAAGAGGAAATTCCAATCTTTTGGGGGAGTTAGGGTTTGTTGGTGACTGACACTCTTGTTTTTTGGGCGGCCACCTTCATTTTAGGTTATTTTTATTTTGTTCTATGCTTCTTCCTTAGTTTTCTACTTCTCTTCCATCTTTCTTTGTCTTAGGTTTGTGTTCCCATGGCACTTCTTAAATTAAACTTCACCAATTAAAAATAAATACGAAATAGAAAAAGAAAAAAATAGTACAATAATTTAACAAAAGGGCCTTGGACCAAGACACTTGACCAACCGGGTCAAGCTTTCCACTCAGGGATTCTCTTCATGTATGGTCATGGGTTTAACTCTTGATTCATCACTTTCATGCACCCATTGGACTCTAGGTTTTAGGATTCACTATCAATAGATGCCACACCAGTTTTAGGTTTTATGTTTTATCATAAAAAAGCAAAATAACTTGGACTGAAAGGTCCATTATCAGTAGCCAACCAATGAATAAAGCAACAGGGTAACAGTGCTCTGAAATGGTATGGTCTAAGAACAAAGCTTTACAAAGCCGAAACTAGTGAGGCATGCACCTGAGGAAACAGAAACCCAGTTTATGTCAACTCTACCATGTCCTTTTCAACAACAACAACGAAAGCTATGAAACTACAAAGAATTTTTTTTTTCAAAATTTGAGCTTATTTATAAAAAAAGAAATTACAACTAAAATCCTAACCAAACTTATTCCCAGAATAGAACTTTCCATCACATCACTCACATCTCATGAACCAATGCACATGTAAAATGTTAGGAGATATGTAAAAAGGTGTAACAGCTAATGCGTTTCCGAATTTGTTGAAGAAAACGCCAAGGCGGTTTATGCCTTCAAGCAAAAACCTTATTTTCTGCCAAAACAGAAACCACCAAGGAGGTTTATTATCTAAGTGAGAACTCAAGTTTTCTGCCAAATGCAGTTGCCTTAGGCAGAAACCACCTTCCCTAAAGAAGAAACCACCAAGCAGTTTGTTATTTAAGGTTTAAACCGCCTTGGCAGTATATTATTTAAGAAGGTGGTTTGTTATCTAAGCGGTTTTTGCGCTAAAGAAGAAACCGCCAAACACTTTCTTAAACCAGTTTGGAACTGAATTAGTGGTTCCCATTTACATATCTCCTGATATTTCGCATGTGCGTTGAACAATGAGATGTGAGTGATATGATGGCGAGTTTTATTTTGGTAAGAGATTAGTTTCTCTTAACTTGCTATTTACAATATGCATAACGGGTCTTAATCTATAGGCTTAACCTAGGACTAATTACAAGACCAAATAATTACAAATAAAACACACATAAAATATGTACAATTATATTAATAATTCTAATACTCCCCCTCAAGTTGGAGCATAAATATCATATGCACCAAGGTTGTCACAAATATATTCTACCCGAGAACCTTTTAGAAACTTGGTGAAAACATCAACAAATTGATAATTGGAGTTAACAAACTCTATAATAATAACATATTCAACCAACTTCTCTCTAATAAAGTGATGGTCAATTTTAATATATTTGGTCCGTTCATGGAACACTAGATTGGAAGCAATGTATAAGGCAGCCTAATTATCACAAACAAACTTCATAGAAGACACTTTACAAAACTTAAGTTATTGCAGGAGTTGTTTAAGCCAGTCAAGCTCACAAGTTGCATTAGCCATAGCCCGATACTTTGCCTCCGCACTAGATCTAACTACTACATTTTTTTCCTTATTTTTTTAAGAAACTAGATTTCCTCTCACAAGAACACAATGCACAAGTTGACCTACAATCAAAAGGAGATCCTGCCTAATTTGCATCTGCATAACAACAAATATTTGTGTGCCCTTGTGAGAATCCCACATTGTCTCAATAAGAGAGACTTGGGCTGTATATAAGGAGGATCCCTCCACTTGTCAAGCTGCCTTTTTAGGTTGGAGTTCTACCTCTGACTTGTTCACATAGTATCAAAGCCGACCCTTGGCTAGGGGACTACTCTCGATCATGGTTATGCCCAGTGCCCAATCGTCTTATACGGGCATGTATCAAGTACTGGAAGATGCTTCGGTGTTGGGGGGGGGGGAAGGATGTGTGTGAGAATGCCACATTGCCTCAGCAAGGGAGACATAGGCTATATATAAGGAGGATGATCCCTCCACCTAACATGCTAGCTTTTCAGGTTGTAGTTCTATCTATGACTTGTTCACAATCTCTTATCCTCATAAAGTAGCCTTTTACTTTATGCTTTTTTTATGCATCTCAAAATTCGAATAACAACATCTCAATGAGTATCACATGTCGAACTTTAACTTTTGAGGATATAAGCTACTCTACTTTAACTGTAAGAGTGGGTATATAAGCTACTCTAGAGGACCTTTTGGAGGATATTGAGTAATAACTAATTAAATGCTTTTCCCTCTCAATTCTCTCCTTGAGTTCTCTCGTATCTTCTACTCTTTTCTCCCTTCCTCTCTGTTCTACTTCTATTCTTGTCATCTCCCTTCATTTCTGTCTCATTCTTCCCCATATTCTTCTCAATTTCCCATTCCAACCCTAGCCAAACCCTAGAGTCGTAACAGGTAGTTGTTCATCAAAGTGACAGTTCTGTGTTTTTGGTTTCTTTGTAGTGTTTGGATAGTGCAGAGCATGACTGCTCATTTTTAGTTGGTTGTATCCTATTTATTATTTTCAAAAAAAGAAAGTTTCAATGTAAAGTATGAATTTTCACATGGCATTTAGAATTTATTTATAGTTATTGAAATGATGCCCTCCAATATTTGGTAGAAAGGAAAAATGAAGTGGTAAAGAATTCATAACTAACACAAAACAAATGCATACAATCATTTTTAACCACTTTTTTGAAAAAAAAAACGTTTTCAGCCACTCAAACAAACTAATTACTCTATAGCCACTTTTTTTTCAAGAACTGTACTTAACTAGAAATGTGACAGGGTCAAAACTAGTTGGGTTAAAACTTAAAAAAAAAAAATGACAGACTTGCAAAATTAGTTGACAGGCTCAAAACTGGTAAAGTGACTATAAAGTGCAATTAATTTGTTTGAGTGGTTGAAAACATTTTTTTTAAGAAAAGTGGCTAAAAACGATTTTTTTTTTTTTGCAACATGGTTAGTTTTTGCAATTTCCACTTACTACTACACTTACTTACTTACCACTAGTTCCACTAGTGTTACATTTATACATTAACTCCTTGGCCTCCTAATAATAAATGTCACCCTCTACCCATGCCTAGGGTTGAAGCCTCAACACTTTAATGAGGCTTATGCTTCACCAAAGGAATGACTCATGTTGGGAAGACTGATTTCTTCCTCAAGATACAATGCAAATGCTTCATGAGCAAACCACTAACTAGACAACTTTCGAACATCTTGCCTTAGCTAATAAGAAGCACACATACTTGCCAAGAAAGGGGGAAAAAGACCAATCTTATTACATTCAAACAACCTTAGTGGCATACATACATGCCTATCAATTATATAGGCACTAGTTTCCTAATACTAATTAAGTGACTTCCTAATTAGATAGCTTTCCAAACTAGATTAGGAAAGATGTACAGAGGAAGATATTTACAGGAAAAGGAAACTACAACTACTTCATACAATCAAATCAAACAAACAAAGAAATAAGGAAAGACAATAAACGATACAACTAGAAAAGTAAAGCTGTATATAAGGAAAGGCAGACATAAGAATGTTGTCTTTTAACACTCCTCCTCAAGATGGAGAGTGTATATCATACATTCCCATCTTGCTCAAGATCTTGTGATACATAGAACCCAATCGACCTTTAGTTAACACATCAACAAGCTACTCTCCTGTAGGGACAAAAGGGGTGTAGATCAAGCCACTCTCTAGCTTTTCTTTAATGAAATGCCTATCAACTTCAACATGCTTAGTCCTATCATGTTGAACTGGGTTATGAGTAATGTTGATGGTTGATTTGTTATCACAATATAATCTCATAGGTGTTAACCAGCAGACCTTTAAATCCTCCAAAACAATCTTAAGCCACAACAACTCACAAATACCTAAGGGCATAGACCTAAATTCAACTTCAGCATTGGATCTTGCTAGGAATGTACAATAGCCTGAAGTGGACCTCATATCAACAAGAAATCCTACATAATCAGCATCAATATATGCTTTCAAAGACATGTCTCCTCCTTTTTTAAACAAAATCCCCTTACTAGGAGTCCCCTTAAGATAATGAAGAATTATATTCACAGCCTTAAGATGACTTTCCTTATGACTATGCATTAATTGGCTGGACACACTCACTGCATAAGCAATGTTTGGCTATGTATGAGATAAGTAAATAAGTCTCCCTACTAGCCTCTGATAGGATTCTTTATCAACAACAGCCTCTTCAGCATTATCACCAATTCTGTGATTTTGGTCAATGGATGTGTCAAGGGCCCTGTTGCCTAGAATACTAGTATCATTCAAAAGATCCAGCACATATTTGTGTTGGGAAATGAATATTCCTTCCTTAGACCGAACTACTTCAATGCCCAAGAAATATTTTAGCTTCCCCAACTCCTTTATCTCAAACTCCTTAATCAAACAGCTCTTTAAGAGTTCCATGCCTTCCTTGTCATCCCCGGTCACAATTATATTATCAACATAGACTAACAATGCAGTTAGTTTCCTTGTTCTTGAATGATGAACAAAAAGTGTGAAATCCCCTTGACTTTACTTATATCCCAAACCAAGCATTACACTTGTAAATCTCCCAAACAATGGTCTTGGGGACTGTTTCAGTCCATAGAGAGCCTTCCTTAACCAACATACCACATTCTCCTCTTGATTTTGTAACCCAGACCCATGAGGAACCTCCATATAAATTTCTTCTTCTAAATCTCCATGTAAAAAAACATTTTTGATATCAAATTGATATAGGGGCCAATTAGAGATAGTTGTTAATGACAATAGAATTATGACAGTATTCATCTTTGCTACAGGAGCAAAGGTTTCAAGATAGTCCACTCTATATGTTTGGGTATAACCCTTAGCCACTAGCCTAACTTTATACCTTTCTAGGGACCCATCAAACTTGTATTTTACTATAACCACCCATCTACACTCTACCGGCTTCTTCTCCTTGGGTAACTTAACCAAATCCTAGGTTTGGTTCTTCTCAAGGGCTTCCATTTCAACCCTCATGGCATCCTTCCAACTTTCATTACTTAATGCTTCAGATAAAGTCTTTGGGATAGGGATAGAATTAATGCTAGTTAGAAAGGCCTTGTGTGTAGGAGACAAATTGGAGTAGGTCAGGAACAAATGCAAGAGATGTTGAGTACATGCTCAGGTTCCCTTCCTGAGGGAAATGGGGATGTAAAGGTCATCAAGATCAGGTTTGGGCTACTGATAGTCACTGGAAACAAGTCCCGGTGTAGCTGAATCAGCTTCATTCATAGGCTGGACAGGGTTTGACATAGGTTCAGGTGCTGGACTGCAAGGTTCCGGACATGAGTTAGGCAATTCAGCATGTTTAGGGTGATAATCTGGGACTTTCCTCCTTGAGCACACCTTTAGTGGACTAGAAGTAGGTGGGAAATTTTCTCTAGGTACCATATTTAGAAAATCTTGAGGAGTATCCTTTGGATGAGGCCAAGATTGATGAGAGGAAGAAGAAGGAAAAGTAGGAAGACATAATTCCCTATCTTTCCCTTCTAAGAACTCAGTCTCCCCCTGAGGATAGGAAGTACTGAAATAAGAGGTTTCCTTCACAAAACTCACATCAGCTGAGACAAATAGCTTTTTTGATGGAGGATGAAAACATTTATAACCTTTTTGAGTGGAGGAGTACCCAACAAAGATACATTTGAGGGCTCTAGGGTCCAATTTCCCTCTATTAGAAGAATGATTATGAACAAAGACAAAGCAACCAAACACCCTAGGACAAAGACCATTAGGAGGAACAAACTTTGGAAAGAGCTTAGAGAGAAGCTGAATTGGACTATTAAAAGTCAAGGCTTCTAGAAGGTAACCTATTGATGAGATAGGTTGCTGTCAAGATAGCTTCTTCCCAATAATATTAAGGAATATTATTGTGGAATAGCAAGGCTCTTGTAATAGCTAACAAATTGCCATTTTTCCTCTCAGCCACCCCATTTTGCTGCTGAAGAGTATAGACACAAGAAGATTCATGGATTATACCCTTTTCTTGGAAAAAATTAGATAAGATTTGATTGAAAAAATCTCTAGCATTATCTGTTCTAATCCTCTTAATTTCAACACCAAATTGATTCTTAATCATTGTAACATCCCGCATCGAGTGATAGGAAGGACCGGAACAACTTACCCTGATGGGCCTACGTGAACTTCCCAAGGGGTCATCCATCCTTGAACTGCTCCCAGCTCAAGCACGCTTAACCCTGGAGTTCCTTGCCTACATTCAGCCCAAAAGGTATCCAGCTAGTGTTGTTTCCTTTTTTACACTATCCTCGATATATACTAACTTCTCTGGGCTCTCGGGGTATTACATTCTCCCCCCCTTAAGCACATGACATCCTCGTCATGCGACCTTACAACCGGTTCCAGATCTCTCCCCCCTTGCATGGCCGATGTGAGATTCGCCTAAGGTGCCTACACGCACCCCCCATAGGGGGCCTACACACCCCCCTTGGGACTCAGCCTCCTCGCTGAGGTTTGCCCCACCACCGCGGTTAGAGGCTCGGGGGTCGGCTCTGATACCACCTGTAACATCCCGCATCGAGTGATAGGAAGGACCGGAACAACTTACCCTGATGGGCCTACGCGAACTTCCCAGGGGGTCACCCATCCTTGAACTGCTCCCAGCTCAAGCACGCTTAACCCTGGAGTTCCTTGCCTACATTCAGCCCAAAAGGTATCCAGCTGGTGTTGTTTCCTTTCTTACACTATCCTCGATATATACTAACTTCTCTGGGCTCTCGGGGTATTACAATCATAGTATAGAAATTAGGAAAGATGGTGCATACTTTTGATTTGGTTTTTAATAGATATAACCACACCACTCGTGTGCAATCATCTACAAATAACACAAACCATCTTGCACCTGAAAGGTTAGGAATAGGAGAGGGGCCCCATATGTCACTATGAATCAAAGTAAAGGGAAGAGCACTTCGATTATTATTAAGAGGGAATGAAACCCTTCTATGTTTAGCAAACTGACAAACATCACATTAGAATTCTCTACTATCTAATCCCTTGAACAAAGAGGGAAACATAGATTGAAGAACTACAAAAGATAGATATCCTAGGCAAAAATGATGAAGCCAAAGAACATCTTTATTGGATTTAGCTAAAAATGACACTAGAGAAATTTGTTCCCTAACATTCAGCCCACTAGGATCTGCAAGATGATAAAGTCCCTCCTTCACCCTAGCATGCCCAATCATCTTCCTCGAGTCTCTTTCTTGGAATTCACAAAAAGTAGGATAGAAGATGACATGGAAGTTAGCATCTTGGGTTAGTTTTTTAATAGAAACAAAGTTGGTGAAAAGCTCGAGGACATGAAGGACATCCTTCAAGATTGTTGTTTATAAGGATATCCCCAATTCTAGCTATAGTAGTTAAGGAACCATAGGCCAAAACAATTTTCTTGGTACTAGGACATGGCTTGTAAGATAAAAATTTGTGTGAGGAGGGGGTCATATGGTTTGTGGCTTCGGAGTCAAGAACCCAAATATTCTTAAGAGCTAAATCTGAAGCATGTAAGCAAAGAGAGGTGAAAGTAGTACCTATGAAGGCAAGATTTGAAGTATCTGCCCCTTGCTCTTTTTCAAGAGTCCCCAACAAGTTCCTCAACTTCTCTATCTCCTCCTAGTTAAGCTCCATTAATTCTGTATGTTTTGGAGCTTTCCCTTTTGTAACCTACTGGCCATTGGTCACATTGGAAACCTGTTGACCATTAGCAACATAGGTTTGTCCCTTGTCCCTTAGGTTGTCCTCCTTTAGTTGGCTTCCCACGAAGCTTCCAGCACTTCTCAATAGTATGCCTCGACTTCTTGCAATATGTACACCACAAGCTATCTTTGTTTGTGGTTTTACTTGGGTCCACAACTTTTCTATCCTCTCTAGCCCATCTTTCATGACCAAGACCCTTTAGGGTTAACAAAGCCGAACTCTCCAAATGATTATTCTCCAGCATTACCCTTCTTCTACCTTCCCCTGCACGCACAATAGATGTTGCCTCATTTAAGGAGGGTAAATCTGACTTACCAAGAATTTGGACCGTATCACATGCCAAAGGGTAGCCATTGTAAAATTGTCACATGGCCAAGGGTAGCTATGTAATTGTCCCCCTCTATTCTATTAGGATATTTTCTTTTTTGTCTTTTCCCTTTTTGTCTTGTAGTTAAGGTGGTTATAGTGCCTTGTTCGGTAACTAAAGTGAGGCTATATATGAATTGTCTTAGCCGTAGAAAGGAGGATTAATGAGAATGAATTGAATATTCTGTTTCTCTCCTAATATTTCTCTCTCTCGATTATCTTCTTCCTCATCTTCTTACTGTTGTTTCTCTCCCTTCCATCTAATCCCTCCCCCAAATTCTTCTCTTAATCTTCCCAAGTCCCTTTTCATACCCTAGCTCAACGCTAAGGGCGTGACAATTGGTATCAGAGCCCCTCGTTCCTCGACTATAGATTCAATTGCCCATGGTGTTGATTTTTTTTCCGGTTGTAATTTCCGTCAGAGGTGAAGTGGACGGCCCAGAGGGTTGCGACTGCTTGAGGCGACCATGAGTTTGTTGGAGGTGAAGCAGACGACCCAGAGAGTTGCGACTAGACCGGAAGACCATTCCAACCCAGACCGATAAGCTTCCTGCAAATGCAACTATAGTGTTGCGATTTTGATTGGGAATTCCGACTGGAGTTTTGTAGGGTGTTGCCACTTTGATCGAAAGGCACTGTGTGTGCTGCAGTTTTGGTCGGAATTGCTGGTGAAGCAAATGGGGTGTCACAACGAGCTTTCCACCTTGATCGGAAAGAGATTCCGACCATTCTAGAGAGCCAACTCAAAGCAGCCAGACGAGACCCGACCAATCAGTTCAAACATTCCGGTGAGCAGCAGATTCTGAGGTCCTTGGTTGTGAGTCAGGTAGTCTGTAGGCGACCTTCAGGTGCTTTTCATAGTGGTCAGTTGAATGTTTTGGCGACATCGGAGATGGAAGAAGGTGCACAAATGAGGCAAGCACTGGTTATGGAAGAAGAAAATTGGATGAAATGATTGGAAACTAGGACGAACAATCTAGTAATCGGTTTCGAATAGCTCCAAGTGGAGGGAAGTTGCTATTGAGCAGAATGTGCTGCAACAAGAAAGGCAATCTTGGAAGAATGAGCTATGACAAGAAAAGAAATCAAGGAAGCATGCCAACAACTCATTAACCTCACCCACAAGTTGGAAGACCTACTAATTTTGACATCAAAGAAATACCGGATCAGCCTACCAGTGGAACATCTTTCAAAATTCACTGCTGAACTAATTCTAGCGGAAATTGTTACCTCAGGCGTGCAACAAGAATCAGATCGAGCAATCCTGGATGCCAAGGCAGGGGCTGAAAAAATCAACATGACACCATTGGAGGAGGTAACTGTTGAAGATGAAACTGAGATGTTCGCCAGCAATTTGAAAGCCAAAGATGTTGGAATGGAAACGACCACAACAGCCTTAGATTGTGGAGATTTTAAATCTATTTCTCTTAAAGGAACAGAATAGGAAGAAGTTGTTGAATTACCTACATTGGATCAGTATATTTGTGATTTGGAGTAGAGGAGGATGCAGAAGGAAAAATTGAAATGTGACGGAAGGAAAATGATGGAAAAGAAGGTTGTTGCCATCTGGTTCGAGAGTTTTGACATTGGAGAAGGGAGCCTCGACATGGCGATCCTCGGAGTCTACATTTTATTTTTATAGGAAAAACAAAAACAACAAAACGTAAGAGAAGATGGGACAAAGCTTAGAAGGAGAAAGAAAGAAAGGAAAAAGAGGAGAAGAATAAATTAGATTGTAAAAGTTGGGATTGGATGAATAACAACAGCTCAATGGTAATAAGTTTCTTGGGGGACAAGAAACATTTCAAGGGGAGGAAATTTGTCACATGCCACAGGGTAGCCATTGTAAAATTGTCACATGGCCAAGGGTAGCTATGTAATTGTGCCCCTCTATTCTGTTAGGATATTTTCTTTTTTGTCTTTTCCCTTTTTGTCTTGTAGCTAAGGTGGTTAGAGTGCCTTGTCCGGTAGCTAAAGTGAGGTTATATATGTATTGCCTTAGCTGTAGGAAGGAGGATGAATGAGAATGAATTGAATATTCTGTTTCTCTCCTAATATTTCTCTCTCAATTATCTTCTTCCTCATCTTCTTGTTGCTGTTTCTCTCCCTTCCATTTGATCCCTCCCCCAAATTCTTCTCTTAATCTTCCCAAGTCTCTTTCCATACCCTAGCTCAACCTAATTGCATCATACTCCACAAACCTCTTTTGAATGGCAGCATCTTCACTACATTTCATTTGGATGCACTGATAGTGATCCAATTCTTGTCACAAGGTTTGCAACAAATTGGCATACTCGATAATGGACCGAGTTCCTTGCTTGGTGGCTGCTACATTGGTTCTAATCTCGTAGATTTGTGTAGCATCATTCACCTTTGAGTGGGTGATCTTCACTGCTTCCCATATCTCCTTGGCTGTTGTGAGGAACATCACGATGTCACTAATTTCTGGAATCATGGAATTCCAGAGCCAGGACATGACTAATGAGTCCTCTTCATCCCATGTAGCATACATGGGATCCCCCTCCTTAGGCCTGGTTCCAAGTAAATGACTCAATTTTCCCTTGCCTTTTAGGAACGTCCTAATCAATTGGGACTACTTGAGATAGTTCTTCCCATTCAACCTATAAAATGCTTGTACGTTTGGTAGTTCTCCACCGGTGATCGCATCATGGCTTGAACTCCCCGTGAAAGTGACTTCAGTTGTGCTAACTAATTCTACAGCTTCAGCCATACTTCTAGGATTCTGAAAGAAGATTGGATCAAGAAGGTTTTTTTGGGCTACAAACAACCAAGGAGGACATTACTTCTATGGTAGAACCTAAGGCTCTAATACCATGTCAAGAAGAAGGGAAAAAGACCAATCTTATTATATTCAAACGGCCTTAGCCGCATATATACACGCCTATCAATTGTATAGGCACGAGTTTTCTAATACTAATTAAGTGACTTCCTAATTAGATAGCTTTCCAAACTAGATTAGGAAAGATGTACAGAGAAAGATATTTACAGGAAAAGGAAACTACAACTACTTCATACAATCAAATCAAACAAACAAAGAAATAAGGAAAGACAATACACGATACAACCAGAAAATTAAAGCTGTATATAAGGAAAGGCGGCTGCACATAAGAATGCTATCGTCTTCTAACAATACTAACTTGGCACACACATAAAACATAACACCAACGAACAGCATAATAGTTCTAAATAAAAAAAGAAAATCACAAACAGGCACAGTATCAAATATTCATACATAGTAGATTAGTGCACATGAAGATAATAACAATTTCTTTAATTCTTACATTAGAAAATGATCTAATATATTTTCCACATTGTAGTGAAAATGAAGAACGAATAAAATGTTCTAACTTAGATTATATAGTGCACATGAAGAGAATAACTTCTTCTATGTTTCCTACATTAGCAAATTATGCTAATATATTTGCCGCCTTGTAGTGAAAATGAAGTATGAATAAATGTTCTAAATTATATTATATGCAGCACATATCTTTATAAGAACTTAAACGTTTAGGTTTTTCTAAAATTTAATTAGTTTAAAGAAGGAATATTTAATAGATTAAAAGTACGTATTAGTTTTATTTTTAGCAATAAATTCGTAGGAAGTCTCTTCAAGCTTGGATGTCAGAATGTGTATCTCCAGGTGTGCAGAATGTGTTATGTACAAAAATTACTAAAAAAAATAGAAAAATGACTGGATACATGTCTAATAAATCGTCTGTTTGAGATGGACATATTTATCATTATGTGTCTAGCTAGATGCATCCAGTAACAACATACCATGCACTAGCGAAAGAATCAAGTGCCCCACATAATTTTTTTGAAATCCATAAAGGGCCAGTCACACTTAGTGTAGCAACCCGCAAATTGTGATTTAATTTAATTATGCATTATCGGGGTAATTTAATTTAAAAAGAAATATTAAAATTAACTTGTTGTTATAAATAAAAATAAATTATGTGATTTTAAGGAAATAAGAAATTAAGGTAATTAATTAATTATTTTAGAATATTTCTGGAATAAGAAAAAAATTGAAATAATTAAATTGTGGGATTTTTAGAAGTTTCGGGTGTTAATGTAATTATTATAGGGGGTGTTTGTGTGAATAATGGAAGTTTGGGGGTGGCTGGAGCGATTTTAGAAAATGGGACCAAGGGCTCCTTTAAATTTAATGGTGGCACTATATGGTTAAAGGCGAGCGTGGGCGCGAGGGCAGCCGTGGGCGAGGCGCAGGATCGAATCCGCGGGCAGGCGCATGCGAGGCAAGGAAATTTGCTGATTTTAATCAACAATAGGCGTCGAAACGACGCCGTTTCAGTGAGGCGATGGCCTCCCCAGCGGCTAGCCCGCGCGTTGCCACGTGGCGCCCTCTCGTCCGCTCTTTTTTGCACGAATTTAAAGCCCAAATCGGGCGTTTTTAATGCAGCAAACAGTGAGCAAATTTCTAGAGAAGAACCAGCGTGCACGAGCTCGAAATTTGGAGAAATTTGGTGGAAAAATCCAGATTAATTCAAGTTTAATTGAAGATTTAAATTGTCAGGTATGTAGAGAAGCTAGTAATTAATATTCTGTACGGTCGGAATTTCGTTTGGAGTCCGATTTTGTTAATTTTGACAAATAATTTGGGTGTTGCAGTTTGTATAATTTTTACCGCTTTTGGACCAAATGAGCCTAAGGATATCTCTGTTAAGGCAAGTTCCCTGTACCCTCTTTGTCGATTCTTCCGTTGTCAATTTATTTGACCTCCCTTCGCTTGTTTCGACCGTTAGTTAAATATGGAAATTTTTAACGGTTAGTTTTAAATTTAATTAATTAAATTGGTCTTGTGGATTCTATTCGTTGGTTGCCTACGGGGGGTTTGTGCCACCCTCCTGTCTGTGGGAATGATGCCGTACTCACCCGGGGCTAGGTTCTTAGTTGTTCGGGCATTATTATGGATTTTGGTTGTTTACAGGTTAGAGCGGTTGTGCAGTGGGGGCTAGGATCGACGGTTCGGTGACGGAGTGACTGTCGTACGGTCTATCTTAGGCCGTCAGTTGGTCTCTTCTATCCACTAACCGTTGACCGGCGCCAAGCACTGTTGACTAGCTCTGCCGTTACGTGATTATAGCATGACTAGTATCATTTATTTATTGTTGCATGTTTTGGTATGCACATGGGTACGGGCAGCATGTCGAGGTTTTCATGATCTGGTTATGCTTGGTCACGGACATTCTAGCTTGGTTATGTTGCATCCAGCACGGGCATATGCATCGCATGTGGTTTACTATGTGGGCTGAGCATGGCCTGATGTTTGGATGTATGGGCGCCAGTGTATCACGTTGATGCTCATTACGCCATTGCATTTTATGTACATTGCATGGTTACTGGTAGTATTTAGTTCTCGGACAGGAGTACTGTTCCGAGGGAGCCTATGGCTCGGGTGTCGGGAGTACCGACATGGATACGGGTGACGGGAGTACCAACCTGAAACAGTGCGCACAGGTTTGTGGAGATTTATGTTGCCTTTCAGGGCAGCGGCAGGTTGGTATAGGACTTGGGTGCCAAGTGTCTTATGTGGGCCCCAAGGACTGGTATGTGCTTTTATTATGCTTCACTATTGTATTGTTGTGTCTCATGGCTTGTGTGTATGTGTGGGACGGTGTTCGGGGTGATCTTCTCCTCTATTTTCTATATAGCCTTCCTTTTCTTATAACTTGATGAGTCTTGCGACTCACCTTGCTTTCCATCATTCCAGGTAAGGGTAAAGCGAAGGCCGTGAGCGAGGATCGTTCCACCTAGCAGCCAGCTGTGTCGGTAGGGTGTACATTTAGCTTGCCTCTATTGTCTCCGATGTTTTGTTAGGAGTTCTGTCTCTCATTTTTGACTGTGCCGGTTTGTTCCTTGTATCTTTTATTTGTTGGCACAGGTGTCTGTATATTTTTATATACTCATTGACCACTGTTTCAGCAGGGTACTTGTGGACATGCATGTTTACCGTTTTTGCTTCCGCTGTTGTATTTCTTATGTATGCATGCCAGGGAATTTTTGTCTTGTGTTTATTTCTTTTCCCTTCCGTAAGCGCTTCCGTTCCGATAGACTGGGTGGTTGGGATATCCGGGCGGAGGTGCTTACACTTAGTTAGGGGATAATGAGGTTACTGATTTAGTTAGCGCCAATCATGCTTAGTTAGGGCAAACCTCCCTAGCAAATGTATCTAGCACAAGTTAGTGAAGTTATAGGTTTGCTATTGTCACAGAAAAGGCATGGCAATGAGCTCTTCTTCACCTTAGCTCTGAATAGGACAGGCTAGCTTCTTTGGATCAAGCATATAGGGATGAATGGGGCAGGAAGAAGGGATCAGAGGGTAGTAGGGGGTTTGCTCTGACGAAAACAGCAAGCAGCTTCAGCGGTTTGTTGGGAATTCCTTGCTGTCAAAAAATGTTAAGTCCTTTGTTTCTGGATCGTACTATGGATATAAGTGAAGGGATAGATTTGCCACAGTTTTCATTGACTATTTGGTGCCAGGTACCACCCAGAGCATGTTACAAGATACACTTGGGAGATTTGGAAGAATAATGGATTTTAAGATTGTTAAAAAGAGAAGGGAAACTTTTCTCAAATTTGCCTTTGCATGTTTCATGTTTGAAAAAGAAGCTGTAAGTGTTGTCAATGGGTTACTCGTAACATGTTCAGGAGGAAAGGGTAATTAGTCAAACATCCTGACTTCCCTTCAGAAGATGGTAAGAAACAGTCTTTCCACAAGAACAGTGTTCAGAGTGGTAGGGTATGGAAGCCTGTGTCGGCGTACAAACTGCCTGCCTAGTGAGTCCACATTTACTCCAAAAAGACAAAGAGGTTGGTCCAAGGCCTTTGGATTCAAAAGGCTGATATTGTACACTGCTCAAAGGCAGAAGACACTGGCTGGTTGGAGACGAGTTCTGAGTGAATTACAGAATATTTTTTGACAATGATCCTCTGCCCAACTACAAAATTCTCTTGTTGGGACTGAAGATGGTTTAACTGAAATTTGAGGACAAGGAAGGTAAAGATGCTTCGTTATCTGAAAGGAAAAAATGGTTTTCACAGTGGTTTGATCTAGTAAAGGATTGGCAAGATTACTTTGTGGATGAGACCATTTCCACAAAGACTCTGTCCAGTAAAGAGTAGGACATATGTTATAGTAGCATATGTATATGCTTTGCACAAAATATCATTTCTTGTGTATGTGCTTGTTATCAACCATGTATAAGAGAAGCACGTATCTGTCTTCTAATGTGAAGACTTAAAGACATTAGATATAAGGTAATGGCAGTGGGCTATATAGGCAAAGTCCATCTGTGTCTAAGTCTAACCATGAATAGGTATAAGCATATTACAAATGAAGTTTTCTCCAGTCAAAAAGGGAAAAAAAAAAAAAAAAGAGACAAGACAATCTGACAAAATTTGTATATTGGTATTTTTGGTACTCAATGTGATAAACATGGAGCCAAAATTTCTAAAGACAACTGGAATCCAGTAAGTCAGTATACCAAAATGCATCCAATATCGAGAATTAAAAGAATAGCATAAAAAATAATAAAACACATTCTTTCTGTATACATTCACTAGGTGATGGAACACAGTCACTAGTTTCCTGAACAGAGATAATTAATTGCCAATGATTTGTACATGAAATCATACCTTGAGCCCCATGAGCAAAATGACATTTGTTTCCAAATGGGCAGTACCCTGTTAACTCCCACTTGTTACAAATCCTGGTTTTCCAGTTGGAAGGCTTCACATTAGATCCATTGGCATTGCCCCCATATTCACGACCACTTCCAGGACCCAAGCTTATTGCCACACTCTCTCGAGCTTTTGATTGCTCATCATGAAGAAAAGTGCAATTATCTCCATATGGGCAGCCCTCTTCAGTATAAAATTTCTTGCAATGTCGACCTTTATATGACCTTTGAGTCTCCGCAACAAGAGCAGAGGACCCAAGAGTTGGAATCTGGAACTCCCCCATTGGCTCAGATGACACAGCTCGCTCCTCACGTGCTGCCACAATTTCTTGCCAATTGTGAGGTGGACTTCTAAGTTCTTCTCTACCATGCGCAAAATTGCAGTTGGTGATATACGGGCAAGTTCCAGCTCGGAATTTGCAGCACAATTTGGTTTTGAAAAACATCTTTCCAATTGCCTTTGATCGACTATCACCTGATTGGGAGTTTCTTGATTTCTTATTTGGTGGTTCACTTCCAGACCTTGTTTGCGGTTGCCTTCCATCATAGTTTGAATTAGAAGTATTATCAACAGAAGCCTCTCTATTCCATGCCCCATAATCATCTTCAGTTGCCCAATCTCCCTGGTCAGCCACCCCTGAACCCCAATTATCAGCAACACCATTATTGCTTTGGGGTCCAGTAAGTATCTGAACAACATTGCTTCCAGAAAACCCGGTTTCGCGGCCGTAATCCATTACAAACAGAACCCAGAAGCCAAGTTTTAACTTCAGAGATGGCAAGGTAGTAAAAGATGAGAAACGAAGCAATGAAGATAAACCTCTACCCGGCAAAGCAGTAGCTCAAATAAATAAATGTAGCAAAGCCACGTAATTTAAGCAATTAAACTTATGAACCCTAACTGTTAATCGAAGAAAATACTAGACCGTCCAAAACAACATCCAAAAGCCAGATCACCTTGTTTCTATCACAACTCAGTATCCAACTATACAATTCCAACAGTTTAAGCAATGGGTATGGAACTAAAACACAATTCTGGAATTAAACTGCAAACATTTTCGATTCTACAGAGAAAATGGGGAAAAATTGAGTCTTTTCGAACCAGAAGAACAATAACACAGTAACAAGAAGTGGAAGAACAGCTACAAGAAAAACTGATAAATACAGCAAACGAACAAGAAGTTGCATGATAAAGTATAGCTATCGATTTGGATTGGATCCAGACATATGAGACCAGATTAATGGAACAACCGAGCAATTAGTGACGAGAGAAAATTCTAAAAATGAACAGTTGAGGAAGGGCCAGCGGACTTACATTCAGATCAGAAAGATGAGATTTTTACGGATAAATTAGGAAAATCCCGAAAGAATCCCCCACCATGTTTGCTATTCCCGTAAAAAGATTGATAGTAAGAGGTAACTTTGCAATCAATGAAGCCGAGATGAGAAGCGGTGAGGGCGAGAGCTGTGTTCATTCATCAGTTTTCTTTTTCCTTTTCTTTTATTGGCGTTTGTCATGTTCTTACGCTATGTTTGGAAGGAAAGAAGAAATAAAAGGAAAAAATGAATAGATTTATTTGCATAACTTATGTAATTAGATTAGCAAATGTACACTTTATAAAACACCGAAATCTTTGGTGTAATTGGTATGATCTGAAAGAGCCCAGCCCTTGGCTATCCCATCAATGAAAATAAGACATCTCATTAAATTTATATACAAATTAATGATAAAAATTTTTAATATTTTTTTTTCAAAATTTATTTTAGAATTAACGCGAAAAAACACATTTTTTTTAGATAAAGAGATGAGTTTTTTTTTAAATAAAATATTTTCAAGTAGAATAAATGAATTTTTCCATATAGAAGAGATGAGTTTTTTTCTCATTAATTGCAGAATTAATTTTGAAAGAAGAATTTTAAGTTTTTTGTCGTTAATTTAAAATAATCACTATTTAATGATGTGTATAAATTTGGTGAAATGACTTATTTTTATTAATTGGACAATCAAGAAAATAGGGGAGACAACAAATCTGGGCTCGATCTTAAGGATATGAAATAAAAGTATGATAAATTGAAGATATAATTTATGTCATTAAATATAATACAGACTTTTTGTTTTGTTTTTTTTTTTTTTTTGTACTTGACAAAAAAGTAACAAACACGAAACCTAAACTAACTATTGCATAGTTCAACAGTTAACAAATGAACCTCGTGTAAAGTTTTAACAATAACATGAGAGAAATCCCAAATATAAACCCATAACAAATGAATGGCTTAAAAGTGCAAAACAATGGGATTATGCAATCAATAAGGCGAGAGGAGAAGCGGTGATGGGGAGAGTTGTGTTCATCTCGAGCAGGAGCATACATCAATGACCAACTCGGGAGAATCCAAGGTTGTATGCATATCCAGAGCCAACGCCATCACGTAATGAGCTTGATTCTGCAAGCTACTAAATCTCCCTTCAATAGCAGCCACATTGCAAACTTGGGAGGAGGAGAGGCACACATTGAAGTTGCAATTTCCCTGGACAATGGGGTCTCGATTGAAGAAGGATCCCAGTGTCCCAGTTGAGTCGGACTGAACCATTCTTCCACAATCATGTCCAAATCCATCAATCGAACAACACCATCCAACAAATCAGTAAGAGGGGTGTTTGATGACTGATAATACCTATCCTCAATCAGCTCCACACAATCCTCCCCTAAATAGGAATCTTCCCCTAAATAGGACTCCTCCAGAACAAGACTCCTCAATCACAGGGATTACATAGGTCTCATCCAAATCATATCTATTGTAATCTCTTTGGCTACCAAATCATATCTGTTGTAATCTCTTTGGCTATAAATATAGTTCACTGTACATGTAAATCATTAACATTGAATATTCAGAAATTATTCCTCAACCTCTTTGTCTCTAATTATTCTATATGGTATCAGAGCTTACAAGGGCACGATAACCTTCTCACAGTTTCTTGAACAGTCTATATTCTTGGCCCACGCCTCATTGTGTCTTTCAGCCTAAGTTTTTGATTTCTGGCTTAAGCCAAAATTTTGTCTCTGCCTACGCAGTCTCTATGTTTCTTCCCTATCAACATGGCCGACGCCTCAACCAACACCATTGTCCCAACCAATACATCTTCCCAATTTCCTTTCCCTGCAACATTAAATGTTGCAAACTTCGTTACCCTTAAACTCAGAGATCAAAACTACTTGTTGTGGGAAACTCAGATTACATCTTTGATGGAGAGTCAAGATCTAATGGGTTTTCTCATTGGTGAAATCGCCGCTCCAAATCGGTATTGTAGCGGCAACGGTGATGCTCAAATTCTGAATCCTGTCTACACATCATGGTTACGAACAAATCGATTAGTCAAATCATGGCTTATTGGGACACTTTCAGAAGATGCACTCGGATATGCTGTTGGCTTGAAAACAGCAGCTGAAGTCTGGCAAGCCCTGACAAATCAATTTACCCAAGCCTCTGTGGCAAGAGAATTCGATCTGCTCTCTCAACTGCAACACATTACTAAGGGAAGTAAATCTCTCTCTGTCTATCTCCGGGAATTTAAATCCATTTGTGATCAACTCAACGCCATTGGCAAATCTGTTTCTGATGTCACCAAAGTTTTCAGGCTACTTGAGGGACTAGATGACAGTTATGAAGCCTTTAAGACCACCATGCTTCGGCGTCCATTACCTTCTTTTGCTGAAATTGTTCCTCAGCTTCAAAGCTATGAACTTCGAACGAAGAAAGACACTCTTGCCCGAGTAAATACAGTTGTTGCGTTTTTGACTCAATCAGGAACGCGTGCTAACATGCGGGGGCGAGGACGTGGCTTCAGCTCGTCTCATGGCCGTGGGTTTCCTCAACAGAACCGTCAACCTCAGGGTGCACAAGGATCTGAACGGTCCACCAAGTCTGCAGATGATACATCTACAGTGCACCATACGCCGCCTACCTGTCAGATATGTCGTCGAAGGGGTCACACATCACTTAAATGTTGGAATCGTTTTGATCATAGTTATCAAGCAGATGACATCCCACAAGGGCTTGCTGCACTACAAATCTCTGAATTTTCGGATGAGGGTGAATGGCATCCTGATACAGGGGCTAATACCCATATGACTGCCACGACAGGTACTCTTTCCTCTCTTACCCCTTTGGAAGGCACCATGCAGATAATGGTTGGTAACGGTGATTTATTGCCTGTTACACATGTGGGTGAAGGTTTACTACCAACATCATTTGGATCTCTACCTCTGAAAGATGTATTGGTTGCTCCTCATCTTAAAAAGAATCTCTTATCTGTTTCTAAACTCACCGCTGATTATCCTTGCTATTTTGTGTTTAATAATGCTGGTTTCTCGGTTAAGAATGCAAAGACGAATCAGCTCCTTCTCTCGGGCAACACTGATGGTGGCCTTTATACTCTAAGACCCACGGCTCCAACTGCTCTCTTTTCCACTAGGAATAAAACAGCATCTGCAGAAGTCTGGCACAGAAGACTTAGCCATACAAACTCCAAGGTGTTGCATCATCTTCACAATAAGCAACTGATTGGTGTCCAAAAGTTGTCATCTCCTTCACAGCTTTGCTCTTACTGTCAGATGAGCAAGAGCTCTAAATTACCTTTTTGTTCTATTGTTGAACATGCTCAGTCACCATTACATAAAATACATTGTGATTTGTGGGGTCCAACCCCCACTACTTCTATTCAGCACTTTCATTACTTTACTGTCTTGATTGATGACTATTCTCGATTTTGTTGGTTTTATCCACTTAAGAAGAAATCCGATTTCTTTTCTGTCTTTGACTCTTTTCGACAAATGGTGGAAACTCAGTTTAATAGTGTAATCAAAATTTTCCAATCTGATGGTGGTGGTGAATTCTCAGGGATCCCTCTTGAAACTTACTTGCAAAATCATGGAATTCTCCATCTGTCTTCTTGTCCTAAGACTCCAGAGCAGAATGGAGTTGCTGAACGGAAACATCGGCATCTAGTGGAGCTTGGTTTGGCATCCTTATTTTCTGCTTCTATGCCTCTTACATATTGGGTTGATGCTTTTGCCACAGTCAATTATGTTGTCAATCGCTTACCTACTCCTTTGCATCAAATGAATAGTCCTTACTTTTTGTTGTATAACAAGATGCCTGATTATAGCCATTTCAGAATTTTTGGGTCCCGGTGTTTTCCCTGCTTACGTGGCTACATGTCTCATAAATTTGATGTTCGATCCCTTGAGTGTATCTTTCTGGGATACAGTGATCGTTACAAGGGTTACCGATGTCTTCATTTGCCCACAGGTCGTGTTTACACCTCTCGTCATGTGGTTTTTGATGAGAATGTGTTTCCCTTTGCAGCCTCTTCGTCCTCTTCACCAGGCGACTTCTCGGATCATTTGCAGCAGTGGGCCCGCATGTTTAACACCAGTGCCACACCGCTGCCGTTATTGCCAACGATTTCTATAGATCCTATTAGCCACAACACCATTGCACCTTCCCAACATTCCCCAGCTACTCCATCTTCATCTGCTAGCCTCGCAGCACAGTCTCAAGATCCTCCTAATACCCAACAGTCCACATCACATATTCTTGACCCAACTATCCATCCCCAACTATCTCCTCAACTGACTGTTGGCGATGTACCTAACCCACCCAATACCCATTCCATGCACACTCGCTCAAAATCTGGTATCACCAAACCTAACCCCCGGTATGCCCTATCCACTACATTAAATATCCCATCTGAACCCAAAACTATTGTGTCTGCCCTTAAACATCCTGGTTGGAAATCTGCTATGATGAAGGAGCTTGAGGCTTTAGCTACCACCAACACTTGGGAACTTGTTCCACGTCACCCACACATGAATGTTGTCGGTTGCAAATGGGTGTTCCGATCTAAACTCAAGGCTGATGGCACTTTGGAGCGCTTGAAGGCCAGACTTGTTGCAAAGGGGTTTCATCAAGAAGCGGGAAAAGATTATGTTGAGACATTCAGTCCAGTTATCAAACCTACTAGTCTACGAATTGTGCTCACCATTGCCATAGTTCGGGGCTGGCCTATCAAACAGTTAGATGTGAAAAATGTGTTTCTTCACGATGACCTCTCTGTTCCGGTATACATGAAACAACCGCCTGGCTTTCAGAATTCTATTTATCCTGATCATGTGTGTCATCTAAGGCGCTCTCTCTATGGCCTCAAACAGGCGTCTCGTGCTTGGTTTGATAAATTCAGCACTTACTTGCTTCATTATGGGTTCACTTGTAGTTTGGCTGATCCTTCCCTTTTTACCTATACTTCTGCTGGCCATACCATTTTACTTCTTCTTTATGTTGATGATATTGTTCTTACCGGAGATAGCTTGGTCGTATTGACTGCACTCATTCAAGATTTGAGCAGCCGTTTTGCCATGAAGGATCTTGGAGACTTGCACTATTTTCTGGGTATTGAGGTCCAACGCTCATGTACTGGGCTATTTTTATCCCAACGGAAATACGCTTCTGATCTTCTCACCAAAGCTCTTATGCATCAAAGCAAGCCGATTGCCACTCCTCTACCTTCCAAACTACCGGATCGGCATGGGTCACTATCTTACTCTAATCCAACCTTTTATCGCAGTTTGGTTGGTGGCTTGCAATATCTTACACTGACTCGTCCTAATCTTACACTCGCTGTGAATTTGGTTAGTCAACATATGTCCTCACCAACAGTTGCCGACTTTGCTCATCTAAAACGCATCCTTCGCTATGTGGCTGGCTCCCTGGATCGTGGCATTTGCATCTTGGCCTCTAGTTCACTGCAACTTTATGCCTTTTCTGATGCTGATTGGGCTTGCTGCAAAGACACTCGTCGCTCAACCACTGGATATTGTGTATTTTTAGGCTCCAATTGTGTTTCATGGAGTGCTAAAAAGCAACCCACAGTTGCTCGTTCCTCTGCGGAGGCTGAATATCGCGCCCTTGCTTCCACCTCTGCTGAGCTTACATGGATCTCCCTTGTGTTACGTGATATCAGGTTCTCACAACCACATCCTGCCATTCTTTTCTCCGACAATGTCTCTGCTCTTCACCTTACTACGAATCCTGTGTTTCATGCTCGAACAAAGCATGTTGAGCTTGATTATCATTATGTTCGTGAGAAGGTTTCCCTTGGTCATATACTTACTCGGTTTGTTTCTTCCCGGCACAACTTGGCAGATGTGTTCACGAAGCCTTTACCTCGTCATTTATTCTGTGAACTCCGCAACAAACTTGGCGTTTGGCCTGCACTAGCCATGCCCAGTTTGAGGGGGGATGATAATACCTATCCTCAATCAGCTCCACACAATCCTCCCCTAAATAGGAATCTTCCCCTAAATAGGACTCCTCCAGAACAAGACTCCTCAATCACAGGGATTACATAGGTCTCATCCAAATCATATCTGTTGTAATCTCTTTGGCTACCAAATCATATCTGTTGTAATCTCTTTGGCTATAAATATAGCTCACTGTACATGTAAATCATTAACATTGAATATTCAGAAATTATTCCTCAACCTCTTTGTCTCTAATTATTCTATACCATTTGTCAAACCACACCCACATAGTTCAGCCATTGCCAACTCTCCATCTCTAACAATTCTGGGAAATGGCAGCACTATATCTCTCACGAAATGATGTGGTTGATGAACAAAAATATCCAACACTTTCAAACATAGCAAAACTCACGTATTGTAAATGGAAAGGCGTACATCTATGGGCAGTATTACTTAACTAATATATAGATTTAAAAAGATAAAATATAAAAAATATTTTATTTTTTTAATGTATTTGTTAAACTTATCTAATGATCTGTGAAAAATAAGTCATGTGACTTCTTATTTGGTATTTTTCATATATGCTTATTTCTCTCCTCTAAAGATAAACATATTTGAACCTTGCAGATAAGAAAAAAAATAATTCACATGTTCTCCAGTGTATTATTCCAAAAAATTTAACAAATAGTTTGATAAAAATATTAAAATATTTTTCAATCTTATCTTAAACATTCTATATCTTAGTCTGAAAAACATTCTAACATGATCTTGATACAATCTTATTTTACTCATTTTAACAAACGCTACCATAATAAATAGAATTTTGATTTCTTAAATAACGTTTCTTAGTATAAACTAAATAACGTTATGTGATAATTCAAATATAATTATTATGTGGGGTCTATCCCATATGATAATTTGTTTTATTATGTAGGGGCCCAACTCAAATAGAATTATTATTTGAGTTGCTACATTAATGTTATTTAGTATAAATTAAATAAATTGTTTAGAAAATCAAAACTTATAATGAATAAGTAAAGATAAATCAAATCAAAGGTCATAAAACTTTAGTGTCTTTTGCAAAGTGGTCACTAAACTTCAATTCTTTGCAAAGTGATTATAAAAGTTTGAAATGTTTTGCAATGTGGTCTCTAAACTGATTTTTTGGCAAGCCCTTCGCCAGAGTTGGTGACGTGGCGCTAATATGACAAACTGATTGTACAATAATTGCTAATGAGAATCTGTCACGTGTCACTGCCCTAATCCCCATAAAACCCTTTCTTTTTTCTCCTCTCTTTATCTTTTTATTTCTGTTGGTGCCTACTACTCTTCTTCTAATCACTGTTGTTGTTGTTGCACTTGCCGTCGTTTGCCTTTGACGTAATTGCCGCCTCCATCGTCATTCATCGTCGTTGAAACTACCCCCATCAATGCTTCTGGTCATTGTTCGCCTTCGCTGTTCCAGTTGCCGCCAACGCTTCTATCTCTTTCTCTTTCTCTCCCTCTCTCTAGGTCTTCTCGTTCTCTCTCGCAGCTTCTCCTCTCCTATCGTCGTTCACCCTTTCCCATCGTTCGTCGCCGTTGTAGCCGTTGTTGAAGCCTCAATCGCCTCCATCGTTCCAATCGCCGCCTGAGGCCGCCATCAAATAATATATATATTACATATATATAAATCCAAATATTAAATTATAAAATATTATAATTTAAAAATAAATTATAAAATACTATTTCTGTTTTAAATTAAATTAAATATTTTTTTTATAATCAAATCAAACAATAAAATTATGATTTAGTTGGGTTGAACTATGATTTTGTACAACTTTACATAACAATTTTTGACCTTTTGACCTTTTAATTTAAGCAATACAAATAAATAATAACATAAAAATATATTTAATTATATATAAATAAGATAATTACAAAATACTTAAAATTTTATATTTTGTATGAATGATAAACGAGAAGAAATATAATTATTTTGTGATGGATATATGAATATATATTTTTATGAATAATAAATATTATAATATTATGGTTTATAGTTTGATTTTCATTTTATAACTTTAAAAATGGAACAAAGCTATAAATGATTTTTTAAAAATAACAAGCCAAACTATGCTCTTAAAAGTTTCAACATGTTCTAAGCCAAAATTTTTAAAACTTATAAAATGGGTTTAATTTGGTCTAGATTATTTTGTATAATATGTTTTTAATTTATAGTTGTATTTAAATATTTGTATAATCTGTTTTTAGTTTATAGTTATATTTAAATAACATATTTGTGTATATTTATATATATGTAAATATTTTGTGTAATATATATATATATATATACTTAGTTTGTGTATATTTATATTTAGAAAGAATATGTTTAGTTTATATTTTTGTTTAGAAAATATATATATTTAACCCGAAATTATATATTATATATTTATATATGTGTTAGTTTATGTTTTTAAAAATTAGAAGCAAAATGGTCAATCCATACAATCTATTAATAGTTCAGTGTTTTTATCATTTATGATAGACTAAGAATGCATATTTTTTTTGTCAAAACTTTAAAAATATTAAGTGTAATATACTAAAAAATAAATATAAATCTTTTTGACTTGCTATTTGTTAGTTACTAATCAATTTTAATATTTGGGTTCATATATATATGCAATATATATATATATATATATTATTTGATGGTGGTGGCAACTAGAACAATGAAGGCAATGATAATTGAGGCGTCGACAATGGCTGCAAAAGCGGGGAACAGTGAACGACAATAGGAGATGATAAGTTGTGGGCTCTCACAAGAAGACTCAGAGAAAGAAAGAGATGAAAGCGTTGACGGTTGTTAAAATGACAGAGGTGAATAATGACTAGAAGTGTTGATGGCAGCAATTTAAATGGCAATGAATGGCAATGAAGGTAGCAGCAAAGCCGGCCACGTCGGAGGCAAGTGACAGCGAATGGTGACTAGAATGAGGGTAGCAAATGTCGGCAATAACAAGAAAAGAGAGTGAGATAGGGGAAGGAAAAAGGATTTTATGGGGATTAAGGAGTAGTGACACGTGACAAATTTTCATTGGTAATTATTATACAATCAACATGTGACTTTTACTGTTTGTCACATCAACGCTACGTCCCTAACTCCGATAAGGGGTTTGTCGAAAAATCAGTTTATTCATGACCACATTACAAAATATTTTAAAATTTTATGATTATTTTGTAAAAAATTAAAATTTAGTGATCACTTTGCAAAAGACACTAAAGTATATTTGGTATGATTTAAATAAGTAATATTAAGTAAATAAGTCATTCAAATATATATATTTATATATATATATGTATATATATTTAGAGGCGCGGATCCATCATGGGGGCAGGAGTTGGCTACGCCCCATGCTCAAACAAAATGTTTTAAAAATTTATTATATTTATTTTGAGTCTATATTTTTGCTCGCCAACTAATCTTTTGGTTCAAAAAATTTTAAAGACTTAGATTATTATGGTAATTTTACTTATAATTGTAATTTATCCTAAATATCATCTCTCCTTCCCACATTCTCTAACAACTTTCTCCTTTTTTATTTTTTTGGGTTTGCATTCTGAATTCGTTTTATCTCTCAAATTTCTTTGATATTTTCTTTTTATCTCTCAAATTTTATTAACAAGTTAGAGAGTATTGAAAGTGGGCTTTCAATTTTCTTAAGTATACTACACGGATTGTTCGATTTTTAACCAAACTAAGAAATCTTCAAACCTCAAATTACATAATTTGAGGATTTTTTAACTGTGTTGAACCACTCTCCTCAAAAAAACTCATAGTGCGGTCAGTTTTCGTGGTTTGTTGATTTTTTTGAACACTCCTAACTACAGGCAAAATCTCCTTATCAATTCATTTATTTTTTGACATTGTGATGTCTTTAAAGTAGATTAAAAGTGATTTAACTTATTTTCCTAATTTTGATTTGCTAATGAATGATGTGGATTAAAAGTGTTTTTGATTTCTACCTATCTAGGTCTCATTACTAATAGTTTGTCTATGATGTGTATTCATTAGTATATAAACTTGTGATACTAGTATTAATTTTTTCTGTTGCTATTGCTACAGTAGAAATATCATTTTCTGCCATGAAACTTATTAAGACCTAACTGCACAATTGAATTAAAGATTAATGGTTGAATGACGCTTTAATTATATATATTAAAAATGATATATTTAATGAAATTAATAATGATGTCATTATATGACGTTATCAAAATATGAAAACAGGTCGAGAACAATTATAATAATTTATCGATATATTTTTTAATATTATATTATTTTAATTTTTTTTACTATTTAATTTTTGTCTACCCAAATAAATTTGTTTTACTATTATATATATTATGTAAAAAAATATAAAATAAAGTTAAAATTATCTGTACAACGTATATCTACTTGTTAGAAAATAAAACAATATATTAATAAATTCATCACAATAGCTTACCATTACAGACATTTAGTGAATCTAGTGAGATAAAGAGTCTTTTTACTTATCAAACTTGTAGGACATCCAAAATTAGGTGGTCTATTTGCAGAATATTTTGAGTTGGGAACACCCAGAATGCGTTGTAGGAATGGGCCTATAAAGCCCAATGCAAACCCACGAGCCCGCCATAAAAAGATTGAAACATGTGGGTTGGAAAAAAAAAACAAGGGGCAGTAGTCCCTAATACGTGGGGCTGGGCCTGTCGGACCCAACTCAAGGTGTTCAACGGAAATAGAAATAGTGACCTTTACCTTGAATATGTGTAAGATTTTGCGTGTATTAAATGATTTTATTTAAAAAAAGTAGTGATTGATATTTTTTTATAGACAATTAAAAAAAACAATGTATCTAGTTTTTATTTTTATTTAAAAATAGAAAATTAATGTGTTGTATGATATTTTTGTTTTGTTTCTGATTTTGTATTCTTTTTAATTTATTTTCATATTGTGGACAACTCTATTGATGAGTTATTATGCTGCAATACAATAATTAAAATTTGTTTATTCAAAGAAAAACTCAACAGAGAGTCGGTAGAGTTAAGATGGCAATTAGGTATAGAAGAAGTTGGTTCTAATGGGTAGTACTAGGTGAGGTCAAGGGTTACTTGAGAAAGCAATAACACACGGGTAAAGTTCAATCCATTGTTTGAGAGAACAAGTGGAAAGCCCCAAAGTCACTTGAAAAGGTGTCTCAAAGGGTCTTTGATAAGTGCTGGAACTTGAAGGGTTCTTGGTGGAAGCACCGAGAGGTTCGACTCTGGGAGAGTTGATCCTATCTCTGGGAGAAGCTAAGAACTATGAAGGGTCTTCTGAAAGAGTTAAAGGGCCTCTAGATCTATAAGATAGAAGTATTTAGAAAGCACATGAGGATCTTTCCCTCACAGGGTCATTCGATGCCTACCTGAAGCATGGTCATGAGGTTGGAATAATGATGTAGATGTAGGGGTGCAAAATGAGCCGGGCTTGGCTCGGTATTCGATTCTATAAAAGTTCGTTCGAATTCGTTCATTAAAGTAAACAAAACAGGCTTGAACCTAACTTTGAACCTCTATTTGTAAACGACCTGAATTTGAGCTTAGTAAATTTGCTTCATTAACTCGCGAGTTGGGTCAAATAGAAGCTCATGAGCTGGCTCAATTATAAACTCGTAAACTGTCTCAAATAGAGGTTCGCGAGCTAACTCATTTGTAGGCTCGTGAACTAGCTTGAGTAAAGGCTCACAAATTGGCTAGTAAATAAGCTTGTTTACAAATACATTAATAAAATTATTTATAATTTTATAAAAATATATAACATAAAATTATCAAACTTTACTTTATTATGATAATATCATAATAAGAATGCGTAGATAAAAAGATTTGTTGTGACTTAAAAATTAATTAACTAATGTATAAATTTAATAGAATAATTATCATTTTAACCGAGTAATGAAATGTTTAGTTGAGTAACAACTAATAAATATTGTACTATATTGATTTTTTTAATTAAGTAAAATGTAAACATTTAAGTGATTAATCGATTATATATTTGTCTTACTCGAATATATGATAGAATAACATTAATTGAATAACTAAATAGTTAATTGACTAAGTGGTACATTAGTTAAATAACTTTGTTGTGTTGCAATTTTGATTATGTTTGTATTTTGAAAATAACTAGACAAGTAATTTGATTATTTTTTTGTACAGTAAATGATATTGTGGTTATTGTAATTTGTGAAATTATTATTACTTAATTATCATGTCGATGTTATATTTGTTGATTATCAGATTGATATTTATTTTTATTATACATCAGTTTATTAAATTTTTTTTTAAAATAAAACTTTGATAAATTCCAACTCGATATTATATTTGTTGATTATCATGTTGGGTTCATTTAGGTATATTTGTTTATTATCTGATTTATATTTATTTTTATTATACATCAGTTTATTAAGTTTTTTTTTTAAATAAAATTTTGATAAATTCCAACCTGAACTTGAGCCCAAGACTAAGCTTTGGTTGGGGCTCGCTTGAGCCTGAGCTCGAGCTTGAGCTCGGGCTATGCTAATTGAGCTCGAGCTTGTGATAAAATTTGTCAAGCTGAGCCGAGCTCAGTGAAGCTCAGCTCGATTTGGTTCAGCTCAAGTCATTTACACCTCTATGTAGATACAATGTGATGTACAGATGAGGGCTTTGGAAGAGCTATAGCCTTTCAAAGAAGGTGTGGTGTATGCAGACAAGGGCTCCAAATGAGGTTAGACTCTTCGAAAAAGGTATTCGAGTAAGTTTAGCGGATGTAGATTTTGGTGTTAGTCTTTAGAGTTTGGATATGGGTCCTCGAAGGTGTGGGATCGATGGATATTTATAGTCATAGAAGGACTGGGACATGTGGCATGCATGTACAGGAACTCATCTTTAAGTGAGAGAACACAAGTCCTTGAGTGTCTTGGATTAGGATCGGAAGGCCGGGAGATGCCTCCTAAAGATTGGTCTTCGAAGGTAAGAGGCCTCAAAAAAGGGTAAGAAGTTATTGAGGGATAATTTGGATTAAGTCGTGGGAGAATGTCTTCCAAAGGCTTTGGGATTTTGTTTGGATTGAAAGATGCCTTAAGAGCATAGTGTTACGATCTCAAGTCTTTACCCTTGAGGTTTGGGACACACCTGCCTCGGATAACAGCCTAGGAATTAGGGCAATAGGCAAAAGTTCTTGACAACCCAATAGAAGTGAGAAGCAGGCTACACCAAGCGAGGCTCCACCTTACCATCCAGTGGAGCAACAGGTTCCATTTGGGGGCTCAGCCCAACATCAACATACAGAGTCAGCCCACAGTGCAACCACAGGGGCCAGCTCAGCCCAACAGAATGAAGCCCACCAAACCAAGCCCAACACACCCAATCCAACAGGCTCATCAGCCCAATTCGTCCAGCTCATCAGATGGAGACCAAGAGCCAAGTCAATTCACTTGATCTAGCTTTCTTTATTAGATACATAATTGTTCTCTTTATTTTCAGCATTGATGTATTTTTTAATTACCAGCATTCATGTAGATGCTTAAATTACTTTCTCTGTATTCATGTGCTTAGCATCTAAGGGATCATTATCAACCACTATATAAGGCTATGGTCTTCCTTCATTTGACAACTTTTGATCAATTGAAAAACATAACTAATTGAAGTGTCTTAACACTTTCGATTTCTTTCTCCTCTTCTGTGATAATTATCTAGAAATCAACTTCCCAAAAATTAGGGCATTCATTACGTAAGACTAACTCTTTGGGGAAATAGGTCCCGAAAGGCCCTTGATAATGCCTTTGGGAGGCACGCCCTGAAGGCTCTTTTGGAAAGTCTTTCTCACGAGTAATGACGGTGCCTACGGGGGAGTTACCCTTCCGAATGGGTCACCCGAAGGTCATGCCACAACATGAGCCATAGTCATTGTCAATTGGTAGACACAACGATAGAGGGCGGTATAAGAATTTTTTTTAATTTTTATTTGTGAAAGTAAAACATAGACTAAAAATTAAAATCAAACGGCCCAAGCCTAAAGCTTCACGTGGTGATAGTTGATTTGATACCAATATTTCTACATGCTATTGAAAAGACACCATCGGTCCTCTCCGGTCTCCCCCCTCAATCTTATTTTCACATTTTAATAATATTTATATAAATATTATTAAAAGTATTATAAATAAGTATTTTAATATTATCTCTATTTGAAAATTTTGAATTATACAGCATCTCGAACAAATATTATTTGCAGAAATTCTACAAACAATAATTTTGAGGTTCTATTTATTATTATTATTATTATTATTATTATCCAACAATGTGCAGAGAGGGAGAGAGAGAGAGGGAGGGGTTACACTTACATTACACTTGAGAGATTGCAGAAAAGTAAACGGCAAGAGGTGAGGCATCATGATCACGAATTGGCAGGAAAAGAAAAAAGTTCAACGGCCCACATTTACTCGAGAAGGACGAAAAGACATGGTGCAAAGGTGGCAGCGTGGCACCGCAGGCAAGTGCACAGTGACAGGCTGAGGTCGCCATCTCCGAAATCGAATCGTCCTACTACAACTCCAGTCCGATATTAATTGTGGTTATAAAGTAGAAATAAATACAGAGAGGATAAGGACAAGTTGTGTTTGGGCGTTTGGTGACAAAGAAGTAGATTGGAGATCCAATTTTTCAGAATTATTAACAAAATTTATTTCCACAGCTGTTATTTGCGCCTACAAGTTGTTTTTATGTTGACATACATGTATGTGTGGCTGTGTGACTGCGACAGAAGACCGGTGTCACTCGTTGCCGTCACCAGAGGACAATCCCAGCTCGTCCCCCCCTGTTTTTATATTCTTATCTTTTACTGCTAACTTAAAAATTCACTCAATTATTTGAAGATAGCAAAGCGTGAAGATTAATGCAATTAAAAAAAAATTATAAATTTCATTCAAAATCTCAATTATAAATTATATTTAATTATTTATGCGTGCAAGGGGCTAGGATAAAATTATTTATGTTTTAATAAAAAATTATTTGTGTGAAGTTTCTTTTAATAAATAAGATTATATATCACTTTTAACTTCTAGTGAGGGATTAGTGAACAACCTATAAAAAAACAGAATAGTGAATTATGAAATAGATTTCTCAAAATTAAGAAATTTATTGTATTTTAAATTATATATTATTTGGCGATTGCAATTTTTGTAAGCACTTAGAATTACAATTCTTGACAAAGCTTTGAAAATACCAAATTGTGGATTCTTCACTTTTTAGACCGAAATACACGATTTGAGATGAGAAATAATGATTTGATCGGATTTCTTTACAAAATTAAAAAAAAACACTTCCATTCTAACTTCTTTTTTTTTTATTCTAATTTCTTTTTTTAGTTCACGCATTATCACGAACGCCGTCTACTACTCGATCCCATGATTTTAGCAAGAGAAATAAATCAAGAAATTCATCAACCAATTTTTATTTTTAATCATTCTTTGTTGACATAAGAGCATTTTGACATTTTTTTAATTTTTAAGATATTCTCTCACTGTTAAACTTTTTTTCGTGATCAGATCTCAAATACAAAATCTAAAATCCCAAGAAAACAACAGCTCATTGATTCTTCCTTGCTTGATCAAATTTCATTCTAATCTTCTTCATAGATACATACAGGGGAATACAGCGCGGATGTAACAGATAAAAATACAAAGGAAAAAAAAGAAAGCAAGAAATAATTCATACACCTAGAGGACGTAATTACCCCACCTCACATGGCTCTGCCACTCTTTGTACATCACATCACAGACACAAAAGTCACCTATTTAAAAAAGAAGTAGCCACGTGCTGTCGCGCTTCCCATTTCCGAACCCCAGCGTCGACTGCCGAGTGCTGATTTTTGGGTCAATCCAACGGCCCAAAACGCCCCTCCCTTCCAAATTTATTAGTGAAGAAGCGACTGACTTGACTCCTATTCCTTGCCAGCAAACAAAAAGTTTGACTACGTACACGTGTCCACCTTCCAGGCCACTCAATATAATTCCTAAAATATCCTTTCAGGGTCTACAATCGCTTTTCGCTCGTCCCTGGCCCCACTATCGAAATCAACCATCAACTTGTTCAGCTTCTTGTTACTGATTCTCTGTTGTATGATTCTCATATCCTCCTCGTAACTGTACCACCACAAGAAGAATGAAAATCCCCCAAGATAATTAGTACAAATTAAATCCACCCAAAACGAATTTAATTGTCACAAATAAAAAAGGTTTGATACTTTAATATTGGTTGGTGCTGGGTACCTTGGAGGAGGGGGCTGAGGGGAATCGGGGGAGAGCATCTGGGCCAGCTTGACGGCGTCCTCGTTCGTGCTGATCGCGTGGTTGAAGCACAGATACCGGCCGTAGGATGCGACGTCTTCGAAGACGCAGATATGGGCGTCGACGAGGAAGTCGAGATCGACGGTGACGAAGACGCCGTCTTCGTACATCTCGGCCGCTCCTTTCAGGTAAGGATTGGTGATGGTTAGATCTGGACCGCCCATCAAGAGTCCGGCGTTGACGCACACCATGCTGACTCCCCTGTCCATGGCCAAGGCCCATGCCGCCTTCTCGGCCAGCGTCTTCGACAGCGCGTGCCACAGCTTAAATTTACGGCATAAGTTGATGTCCGTCCAGTGTGTTTCGTCAAAATCTGAGAGCTGCAATGATTTACGATCCTCCCTCCAAATAACGGCCGTTGCCGATGAAGTGATAACCACCTTGTCGATGGTCTCTGTTTGGGCGCAGGCTTCCAGCACGTTGTGCGCTGCTCTTACCTCAATTTCCGCCATGAATTCCTGCGCCAAAATCATCATTTGTTCGCAACTTATTAGAATTCGAAGAACCATATATAGTTTGCATAAAAACGACATACGCTTCAGTGTGGACATGCAAAACAATATTTTCCCGCCAAAAAACTCTCGAGAGACTCGAAATGTGGCACAAGAAATGCCAATTTTATAAGATAGTGTTTTACTAACCGAAATATAGATTAAAAAAATAAAATATAAAAAATATTTTTTTATCATATTTATTAAATTTATTTTTAAAAATATTGTGTGATTTTTTATTTTAAGTTTTTTCCTCTTTCTTCCAAATAAATTATTTTAAATTTCACAGATAAATTATGTTCATTCAACCTTATGTTAGTTAAGCAATGTTACATAAGAAAGAGCAATCTCAGTGTTATCTTTCACTGCTCTCTTTAAATAAAGAAAATGAAATGGGAAGCGCAATATCTTTTTTTTTTTGGGTACACATAATACGAAGTTTTTGCAACGTGATGAGTGTGGAATAATTTCCCGTTAGATACAGTCACCTCTTTAATCAAATCAAAGTTCAAGAATGATTAATTTTGAGAGAGAAAGCGAGAGAGGGAGGGAGAGAGCATACATCATAGATGGGATAGTCTTCGGGAGGCTCGAAACTGTAGAACAAACCAGAACAGCCCTTGAGAGCGTCGACTATGCTCTGGTAATCGAAGGGGTCGGAGTGAAAAATCTTCAGATTCTGGTTTTCGCACGCCAGTTTCTTCAATGTCTGACTCTCCTCTGCAAGATTATCACAAAAATGCACCCGTTACATACGGCCCCATACATACATTGCACAAGCAGAAGGAACGAGCGAACAGAGGGGGTTTAAATAAGGATGAGAAAGAAATTAACAAAGGATTATGAAAGACTGACTAGGGCTCTGAATAGCGGCGTGGACTTGATAGCCTCGACGGAGCAAGTGGTCGACCAGGCCGCAGCCCAGGCGGCTGTTGGCGTCCATTACGCAGACGGTGTTGAAGCTGCTCTGGAAAAAAGGAGTTGCTGCCATTTTGCAGAGACAGACAGACAGACAAACACCGTGGGAGGGCAAGAGGGTTTGCGTCTTCTGGCACGAACAGAGGCGGAGTGGTTGGTTCTCTATTTATAAGCCAACTCCCATGGGCGTGGGAACGAATTCACGCGGACGCGGTGGTCCACAAGAGATAAAGGTTAAAAGAGTAATATTACACTTAATTGACCCTTATAATACGGGAGAAATTTGAAACGATAAAGATTATGATTACTTTGTCCCCATAATACTTTTAAGTACATTTAGTTTTATAAGGTTAAAAGAGTAATATTACACTTAGTATTGAGATTTACTTATATATTGGAATGATGAAGATTTTCTTATATTAATAATAATAATTTTAGATTTGATTAAATATTCAAAGAAAATAAAAATCAGCTAAATCAAAAACCTTTATAATTTATATGATAGAAATTTCAACCAATCAATATATGAATGCGCCATACAACCGGTGTGTAGCTAAGTATTTTTCCACAATATCAGGAATGATTGATTGGTCGCATTTAATTTTTTTCTTTAAAAAAAGTGAAAATCCTATGAGTATAAGAACCTTTCCTATTGCTTCCCAATAGAATAGGTTTATTTATTGGTTGTCAAGTGCTTGATTCTTCACTGTTCTTTAATAAAAAAATTTGTTGAGACCCCAGACTCTATTTCATAGTATCATATATTTTATTCTTAATATAGGAAAAATTTTAGTTCTTAGGGTAAATTTCACCTATCATCGTAAGATTTCTTTAAATTGCACTCGTCATCCCTGTTTTTTTTTTTATGAAAAAAAAAATTAACACTTACCTTCCATAAATTTTATGAGTGTAAATTACTTTTCTTTGACCATTAACAAACGAGTGTTATAATATTTCAAGAGTTAAGAGAAGAGTAGCATATATCGAGAATAAGTAAGGAAGAAAATAATATTAGTTGGATACCTTTTAAGCTGAATATAGACAAAGAACTTTAGGGTTATGCGTGCTTAACTTGGGGAAACTCAAGGATGAGTGACCCTTTGAAAAATTTGTGTAAGCCCATTAAGATAAGTTGTTTCGATTTTTCCTATCGTTCCATGTGAAATGTTACAATTGTTAATTCTTTTAAAATTTTCAAAATACCCTATTCTATATTTCAATATTATTATAAAAAAAAAAGAAAAAAAGGGAAAAGATAATGAGATGTGATAATTGATCCATTCCATTGTGAGTTTAATTGAATCCTTTTATAGAATTAAACTGAGAAAAAGTTTAAAGTTAAACTCTTAGAAATGAGTTGGAAGGAATTCAAATCCAAGATTGATTTAAATGATAGAAAAAGAAGACAAACAAAGAGATAATAAATTTTTAGTAAAGTCACACTATGTGTTGAGGTTTTTCGCGAAATAAAGAGACAAACTGGAGTATCATTGACCACAAGCTTTGTATATCATCAACTATTAGTGATCAAAAACAAGTAAGGAAAAAGAAAGTAAAGATGAATTGGGAATATGAGAGAAAAAAAAGTTCTCGAGATAGACAAAGAGATGACATAGAAAGATGGAGAATTTATTTATATATATGGATAAAATGGTTGATTTCAATATTAACTTTAAAAAAAATTAGAGTAAAGAAAGTTAAGTGTAAGGAAAGTTGGTGCAATTTTTGAAAAGATTAGAATAATCATTGTAAGTTTGACAAATCTGAAGGATGGTCTGTGAAACTTTGTTGATTTTTTTAGAAAAAAATGCAATATCCACTTTTAAGATTTCACATAATTACAAAAATCACCCCATATGTTGAAAATAACAATAATCATTTTATTGTGAAATAAAAAGATAAAATCGTTATTTTATCTTTCATTCTCTTTTATCTTTTCTTTATTTCTCTTTTAATTTTGAAAAAAAAAAGTAAAAAATAAACCAGCAATGTTGCAAGCAACTAAGGATCATTTGGTATTTCGGTTTGTAATCAAATTGACATGAACTTCATATGTGTTTGATTGCAAATCTAAATGCATCTCGAACCTAAACTTATGACCACCTCATCATAAGTTGATGTAGTCACAAGAATTAATGGATTGTCCGTAGAGCAAGAGAGAGAGAAATATAGGAGAGAAAAAAATAAGAATTAAGAAAAGAGTTTTTAAATATAAGAATATTTTAGTTATTTTAAAATGTTTAATTCAAGTTAACTGATAGTAAAGGAAATTAAAATATTATATTAAACTTTAGAGGTTTTTGCTTTATTTTCTAAACTATTAAAAGTAATTTTTGTAATTATTCTAAATTTTAAAAATACCTCATTTAATTTTTTGTATTTTTTTTATAGCGAGACCCCTAAGTAATAGATGATAAAAGAAAACTGTTAAAAATGAAATAAATAAAATGTGTTTTGCAATTTATAATTAAATAAACTGTTACAAATTTATTTTTTTTGTGCTTTTTAGAGTAGAATTTTTTTGTAATTTGTTTTATAGTAAAATAAATAAATCACAGCCGTACAAACTGCTATGATGAAAATATTAAGTGATAACTTTTATAAATGACGTCAAAGAAAGACTATCATATACATACCAGTGTTACTTCAATAAAAATAATAAAAAAAGAGAAATAATTATGAATTTCTTAATTTTAATAAATAATTTAAAAAGTGATTTTTATGTCGGGTAATCCTATTTGTACCCCAATTTTATACACTTAAAAAATTAGTACTAAATTTAAAAAGAATTAATAATAATTTTCCTGATAATTATCCACTATATTATTATACAAAAGATTTTATAATTTTCAAAAATCAATTAATAATTTTACAAAAATATGTATAATTTCTGAAGTGTAAAAAAAAAAAATAGAAATCCCTTACTAAAATAGCGTCACCGTTTTCGTAGTTGCATGAAAGTCGCCTATATCCGAAAAAATACTTTCAATGTTCATTCATGAATCATGATGAATCCAAGTTTGAGTAGAGTACAGTAATAGCCCCATTATCACTATCACGAGAAACACGAACCACACAATATAGAG
Organism: Diospyros kaki; assembly: GCA_036245055.1. Classification (NCBI taxonomy): domain Eukaryota; kingdom Viridiplantae; phylum Streptophyta; class Magnoliopsida; order Ericales; family Ebenaceae; genus Diospyros; species Diospyros kaki. The sequence continues at coordinate 34,863,441 of BSEG01000007.1, forward strand.
CCTTTCATTGCACTCAAATAGCATAAAAATAGCAAAGCGCAATATCACCACGTGAACGCAGCACCCCACGCCACGGCCACAGCCCCCGGCCACCCCACCTTGATTTAATAAATAAATAAAATAAATTAACAATGATTGTAAAAAAAAAAAAGAACAATAATAATAAAATAATCTGCCACGAGATAGATCACGTTGAAGTTGCCCCCTTCCTATTCCTATTCCTACCCATACCAATGCCATTCCTCTCAATCTGTCTCCATTCTCCATTCAATTGAACGCAGCTTCTTTGCACTTTCCATTTCTGTGACTTTAATCACTTTTTCCTTTCCATTCAAACCGAATTAAGTTGTAAAACTATCTATCAAGGCCCAAACCCAACGGACGAGACGACGGCATTTCCGTTGGGTTGGGGTTAAACCGTGTCTTGCCAACTGCCAACGAAAGCCTACCATTCTACCATGCCTAATCGAATGCATGCATTTGCCATTCCAGTTGAAGAATTTTCTATGGTGAACCATTCTTAACCCATTGTAAAAATAAAAAAATAAAAATTAATTATAAATTGCTAATTTAGACTAATTTTAAAATACTTACTATATCTAATTTTTACCGTTCGATAAAAAAAAAAAGTGATTATAAATTGCTGCTTTTAGTTTGAGTTGAATTGGGGGGTACATAAAATAACATTATCTGCAGAAATTATCTACACATTGTTGGCATATTTAAAATTTAGATTTTATTACTCTTTCAACTATTCTGACATTTGGTTTCTCCATCGATCTTTTCTAATATTTTTTATTTGGTTGAAATTGAATTAGCTTTGGCTAAATTCTTTACCAAGTAATGTGATGTGTGTGTCATCAATTTTTTATTTTATTTTTCTTCTTATTTAATCAATCTATACTACCATTATGTTTTAGAATAACTTAAAACTTGGAATGAGTATTTTTTTACTTAACCTAACCTTTGACAATTTCTCATTGCTTTACCAAACTAAGGGAGTGGTTTTTTTGTCGTTATTACTTTCATCTTATCTATTGCTTAATTAGTCACCATGTTTTAATCTTAAGAATCTCTTTAATGCCATAGTGATAGTGCGTAATATAACAATTTGAACAGCAGTCATTAATGAAGATGACTTAATTTACCTAATAAATAATGAAGACTAGACTAGACTATATATTGTGTATACATGCGACGAATTGAATTGGTCGATTACCAACTACCATTTTACTTACAAAATTAAGGAATTCAACAATACATACATATATATAGCTTTATCTAAAACTTTAATTAGTTTAGACTCAATCTCTTTGACTATAGTTGATACATATAATTGCCAAATACAAAATTAACTTACTTCCCCCATAAGTTTAGATTTTTAATTTGTTCATATACTGATCATAAAAGTCAAGAAAATAAACACTTGATTAAAATATATTTTACAACTCTTAACTTCTCTAATGGGTAGCTAAACACATTTTACCTAACTCAAAAACAACGTATATATATTGTTATATATTATTAAGAATTATGTATAAAATATACAACATTGCATAATGAAAGACACGCAACAAGATTTTGGTAAAAAGACAACAAATTAACTCTCTATCTTTTGTAGAGAGTGGCAAGTGGTGAATTATTTAATACACAATTAAGTGTGTTGGTGTTGTGAAGAAGTAATATTTTATGATATCACTTGTTCTCTTTACCAACTTTACCCAAAATTGTTATTTATTTATATGCATATTTTTCACTTGTTTTTTAATTATTTCCCCAAAAATAATAATAAGTTTCAAACTTCTTTATGGTTTGAAAGATAAAACATATAATATGGCACAAACACTCAATAATATATATATCACCAATCCAACCTCATCTGCCCACTCAACCAACTCAAAGAATATTACAAATTACAATACTTAATATAATAATAATTGGGTTTGAGTCCCAACTCAAACTCACCTCAACATATAGTTTTATTTTTATTTCTCTGATTTATGGAAGACTGAAACGAGGGACAGCTGGACCACCCAATTATTGAAATATTCAGCACTAAAAAAATGGGAAAACATGGCCCATGGGGCATTATTATGATAGTATCTCCAGCAGCATGGAACCATGAGGCATGAGCTTCTGAATTTTTAGGATGGATTTCACGTAAATAATGATCATAATGACACGCTCACGTGAATCCAGCGTACAACACAAGCCCATTATATAACATAACATATTCTAAAAATCTTTGATGATAAATAAATAAATAATTATAAATGAACATTTGGTGATTAAATAATATTTTTTGAGAACGACTAAATATTTCTACAAATGAGAAAGTTATTTTTTTTATTGATTTGAAGCCATCATATATCATTTAAAAGAGAAAAAATAATTTCATTCCGAATATATATATATATATATATATATACAATGTGAAAAGGCTTGTAATAGATAAGGTATTAGACAAATGTAATAATTTACGAATTGCATGTCATCTGAGATTGAATAAATATTGCATCATATTATTATTTGTATAATAAGACTGTTTAATTGGTGCTATAAGCAATTGGGCGTGTTTTTAAGGTACCCCCCCTGGCTAATAATGACAAGACAGACGACAATTAAATATGAAATTGTGGCCGTGCAGTGCACGTGGTGAGAAACAAACAACGTGGGCATTTATTATTATTATTATTTATGAATTTTATAATAATTAGTACGCTCTTTTTTAATTTTTTTAATAATCCAAATATCACAACTTGCACTCCACTATTCTTGAGATAGAGGTGGACCTCACGCAAACCCACTCTCAGTACGTACGTGCTCTTTTCAAATCTCCAAATTTATATAAAGAGTAATATTATTTATACAATAAATTTACAGGTGGATTGAATAATTATTTTGTCACTTCTTTTTTCTTTTTTTATTTCTTCCCTTTCTCTTTACCGACCATTTTTTTTTTCACCACCTCATCAATTGTTTTGAAGAGAGAAGATACAACAAAGAGAGAGAGAGAAAGAGACAACGAGAGAAGATTATTGGAGGGAAAAAAGCGAGAGATGAGAGAATATCACCAATTTAAATCTAAAATGTCGTCAACTTATGGCTAGAAAATGCACCTATAACTCCTTATACAAATAGCATTACTTTTGAGCAAAAGCTTACACTCCCAGTCCAGCTGCAATTGCCTCAAACCAGTTCAAATTCATTATTCTTATAATGATAGGAGTAAAGTTTCTTAATGTACACCAATGCAATGTGTTTATATATATATATCTTTATTATCATTGCATTGCCCTCGCAAATGGTAAGTCTCCTAAATTTTTTTTAGAAGGGACAGGAATCAATTCTTGGTAGAAATAAAAATGTTTAATTTGATAGAAACTAACAGTATATTCGTTTGAGAATGTATAAGATAACGACTGAATTGGATTTACTCAAGATCAAACTAAGAGAAAATACTAATTTCCTTTAAGATTAGATGGATGAAACCCAAGTAGCTGAGTCATAAAATATATATATATATATATATATATATATTATTAAGAATCTGAAAGAAATGTGGAGATGGACTGCAAATTTACGGTAGTACAAGCGGCTGGGCTGGTATGTGGTATCCAATTTAATAATCACTTTCTTTTTTACATCAAGACATAAGTCTTTGCATCCCTCACTTCATACTTGGTCATTAATTTTTACTTATCATAGGAATGCACATGCGTTAATTTGCCATGCAAACTGGTTGAAAGTTTCAAAGTTGAAAACTCTCTCTCATAGTGTTCTTACTTGAGTTTTGCATCGATCGTCGGGTCATTTACCCTTATAAATCTGTCTTAAATCATATAATTTAGGTTATTTATACAAAAAATCTAGAAACTATGAACATCAAAATTAAGCCATGCCATGTGATGTACCCTTAAAAAACAGGGAGTGCGGATGAAAATACGGTACCCTCATTTATTCACATCACATGCGCTCAAATTGTTGATTTTTCATTTTGTTTCAAGACAAAGAAAATTTACTAATTTAGCCAACGTGGTAGTTTATTTCGTAATGGTTGTTAAAAAAATTAACCCAAACCCAATTAAATTAGAGGTTAATTTACATAAATTAATATGTACGTAGTTTAAACATCATGCAATTTTTGGTTTAAGGGACAAGCAATTATAAAAGAAGCAATGACAGTAACAGGGTCTGGGTGGAAGATGGGGCACCACTGCACTGCCCTTTTTAGCCATTTTTGTGAGTGCCAGGGCAACCCATACCCATCGTTTCCATGGAAGAAGAAGAAGACGCGGACGAGAACGACCAGGAGGAGACAATGACAAAATTAAAACTAAAGTCGAAAGGAGGGGGAAAAGAAGAAGAAGAAAGTGGTCCAAATGTATGTATGTACGTTACGTTTGTAGGGCGAAGCCCATAAAAGGAGTGGTACAGCTTTATTCTTAGAATATTTTTGGGAATACTTTTATATTTTGGAACTTGTAAGGGAGGCATGGAAGCACGTGAACGTGGAAAAGGACAAAAAGGCCAAATCTCCAACGGCCGTGGAAGGAAGCCGAAAGCCCGAAACACGACGTGGAGTGAGTGAGTGAGTGAGTGACAACTCATTCTCACTCACTCCTCCTACTTGCCACTCACGGTCACATTCATTCATTCATGCCTCATGCCTCCTCCCTCCCAATTATTGGCTCTATTTTAACTTTTGCTCTTTGTTCTTTTTACGCATGCAATGGACAACGTGTCGTCTGTCCGTCATGGCGGGGTAGGGTAGGGTAGGGTATATTAATTATCATTTCGTTCTGTCAAGTTGGTGGCCAAAATATATAAGAATAATATTATTGATACACTTTTGTGTATATTTTAAATTACATAAAGATATATTAATGACAAAAATATCTTTTATGAGGTGTATAGAGGCGCGTGAGGTGTATGGAGATGAAGAATATTTTGATCATAATATCCTTGTGTATAGCTTAAGATGTACAAAAATGATGTACATCTAGTATGATTTAATATATAATGCCTATTTCACGCTTACTTCATAAATCATTTTCAAAGTATTCATTTTACATTTCAAAGTATTTAATTTTTCAAGTAATTAATTAATATTGTTACATCTAATCTAATCACCATATAAAATAAATAAATTTTAAAAAATGAACCTTTTTGAGATACCCTCTTTTGCGGGGGTCCCGTCGCTTGATCTCACAATTTTCGACAGAAAAGGTAAATTTGAATCTAATCTACAGTAACTGTGTATGGAGTGAATTTAAATATGAGAATTCAGACCGCCCTTCATTCCTTGCTAGTTATAGGGGGTAATTCTTGGAGATAAAAAAAAAAAAAAAAAAACATGAACCTTTTTCAGCAAAGCGTCGGAGGGTCCAGATGAGATGGCAGCCAGCCCCTCACAAAAAGCCATTTTCAAACTTAATAATATCCAGCATCTAGCTAGGAAGATAGATCTGTTAGTGCCAGTATGACAATAGATTTATCTGCCAAATTAAGGCATCATTCATGTTCAAAAGGAGGGAGGCTCATAATTTAGCCTCTAGTTTTGCTAATAATTTACACTTGATGGTTCTGATCGGTAATACACACACATATATACATATATATCTATATTTTAAAAATATATAACAAATTATAAGAAATGTCTATTTTAGTTGATATGGCAAAAAATATTAATAAAGAGACTATATGTTGAATCTACAAATATGGATCAAATACACACAAAAAAAAAGAAAAAAAAAATGAAGAAAGCAAAAAATTGGAGCACAAGTGGAGGTCAAAACCCCCTCCCCGGCTCAACTGAGTGGCCCTCAATTTATAACCAAGAGCCTCTCGATTCGTTTCCTTGAAAGGGTAGCCACGTTAAGTAGTCACAATTGAGAGCCTCTCGATTCATTTCCTAAAGCGTGGTCACAATAGAGAAACACTCAGTTCTACCGAAATCCTCTCAATTTAAGTCTTTTTCAAACTCTCGATTGAAATATGTCGAGAATATACCATCCGAGAAGCCCCAGATGGTTGTCAGGTGTCCCCCACTCCTTCCTCTATAAATAAGCAGATTGCCTTTTCATTTGGGGGGATTTCTTTGGACAAAGACTTCATTTTGCTCTCAAGCATTTCAAGGGCCACTCGGTTATTCAGAGCCAATCAATTTTTAGTGGCTAGTCGATTTTTTGGGGCCAGTCGGTTCTCCAAGGCTAGTCAGTTATTTAGGGCCAGTCTATTTTGTTAGAAATAATGAAACAAACGAATTATTAAACCAGACTTACCTAGTTGCACGATAGAGATAGGATCAACAGTTGAATCACTGGTTCGAAACGAAATCACAGTGAAAATTGTTTATTTCCACAACCTATAAGTCACACACACAGAGAGTTGATATTTGGAATTCTCAAGAGAGATTTTTCTGCCGATTCTATATATTCTATATGTTTCCTTTCTGATTGTGTATAGAAGATATGCAAGAGCTTGCCCAACCTATCTGCCTACTTCCTCCATGAATGGAGGAAGATGGTGAAACTGTCAATGGCAGTTTCTTCTGCAACCACACACAGTGGTTGTAGATCCAAACTTGTTATGGGCGGATCTACTCGGGTATACAACTCGAATTTACTTCATCCCCCACTCGCATATAATGGGTTCACATACCCATATACTCTCATTTCTTTGTGAGTTTCATATTAACAAATATGTTGTGCGACCAGCATACTTTTTTTTCTTTTCGAGAGCTCATTACTATACAACTATTAGGTATATATAACAACTTCATTATTCAAGTCGAGTCTGTATGTTATACCTTAGAACTATCAAGTCACATTTATTCATATTTAGATTTTAATTTAATTTATCACTTTTAAATAAAATTTATATTCACAATTATAATTCAACGAATGATTATAATTGGTCGACTTGTGAATACATCCAAATGTGACACTCAAATAGATCTTTCCTTCTTCCTGTAATCCTTCCATCATAATTCAATCGCTTTTCCAGATGTGTTCCGTCTAACCGAATCATACATGGTCTTTGGTAACATTCCAAGATAGTTGTACCGAATCATAACTTCAAAAAATAGTTAAAAGTCAAAGGGTATTTTACGAGATCCTTGTGACCTCAAGGGTCTCACACAATTAAAAGAAGAGATCCATATCTTTTGTTACCCTATTTTTTGTCGAACTGTATACACATGGTATGAAATATGTGCTACGATATTATTCTCCTTTCCCCATAAAGCGTATGTCTTATTTTATATAAATACCGTACAGATGATAGTTCAGATACACTCAGTATCAAACTTGAGTCAACAACTCTACTTTTTATATATCTATTAAGCATGACTCACACTTGGCATTCTTAGACAGGTAAGGTGAGAAACGAATCTTCACTTTTTAACTATCATTTATAGTCTCATCTTGATAACTCATTAAGGTGATTTTGTTTTAAGGTTGAGCTCTCATTAACTTGCCTTTGTGATATGCTTAAAACTTATCTTTCATCTATGCATCACTTAGTCATAGATGTGGTTGCTTGTGTGAGAAAACCAACCATTTGTCCGACATACCTTTAATGCACTCAGGAATATTCACGAAGCATTGAACTTAGTATTATGCACGAAGCATTGTGTGTATGTGTAGGGATTATAAATTTGTGTATTAAACACAATTGACATTAATAAACATGAATCATGAATTGACATAAATTGGGAAAATATTATATATCAATGTTCACAAAACAAAAAAAAATATTAAACATCTATGCATTCCTAAGGATTTAACATGACTCTGGAATAAATCTTTTGGAATGGATTTTGTGAACGGATCTGCTATCATTTTGTGTATAGAGATATACTCTAAGTGCGCCTCTTTCTAGGCAATAATATCTCTCAAAAAATTATATCTTGTGTTAATATGTTTGGTCTTCGAATGATATTTGAGATCCCTAGTGAATGCTATTGCAGCTTGACTGTCACAATTCACAACAACAGAATTCGATAAATCAATCACAATTCTCAAGTGGTTCAAAAACCTCTTAAACCAAACAGTTTCTTGTACTGTAACTAATAATGCTACAAACTCAGCTTCCATTGTAAACAAATCTACACAAGTTTGTTTCTTGCTACTCCAAGAGATAGCTCCATTGTCAAGTAGAAAAGCATATCCAGAGGTAGATTTTCTTTCATCAAAATCTCTTCCCCAATTAGCATCAGTATACCCCTCAAAATGTAGATCTTTTCCTTGATAATTAAGGGAATGATCCATTGTACCATTTAGGTACCTTATTATCCTTTTTACGGCTTTCCAATTGGGTTGGCCTGGGTTTGATTGATATCTACTTACCATGCCAACTTTATAGCAAATATCTGATATTGTGCACATCATAACATACATAAGACTACCCACAACATTAGAATAAAGAACTTTGGCCATCTATTCCTTTTTTTGTGGAGTTTTAGGACACATCTTTCTAGTTAAGCCTTTGCCTTTAGAAATTAGAGTATCTACAGGCTTGCAATTTTGCATATGAAATCGTTCAAGAATCTTTCGAATATATGACTCTTGAAAAAGAGTTAACAATTTCTTTGAACGATCTCTCTTGATCTTAACACAAAAAATATACACTACTTCGCCTAAGTCCTTCATCTCGAAATTGGAGGATAACCATTCTTTGATACTCAAAAGATATTCCTTAACATTCCCAGCCAAAAGTATGTCACCAAAATAAAAAGATAAGATTACAAACTTATTGTTAGATCTTTTGACATACACACAGTGGTCCTCATCAATCAGTTGAAAATCATATGAGATAATTGATTGATAGAATGTTAAGTACCACTGTCTAGAAGATTGTTTCAATCCATAAATAGATCTCATAAGTCTGCACGTTTTTTTCTCTAGACCATTTTTTATGAAACCTTTGGATTGTTCCATATAAATTTCCTCTTCTAGTTCGCCATCTAGAAATGTTGTTTTAAAATCCATTTGATGTAATTTCAAACCTAAACTGACTACTATTATTAGGATAAGGCGTATGGAGGTAAATCTTACAACATGAGAAAAAGTTTCTTCATAGTCAATGCCTTCCTGTTGAGTATATCCCTTGGCTACTAGACGTGCTTTATATTTCTCAATGGATTTATCAGCTTTGCGCTTGATTTTCAGAACTCATTTATTTCTAATAACCTTGCGATCCTTTGGAAGATCAACTAATGTCCAAACTTGGTTTGATTTCATTGAGTCAATTTATGTTAGATATGAGCCCTAAAGACCAATTATAGTGATACAAAGGGACTCGATCTTGTAATTCTTTAAATATTATTTAAATAGCAAGTTTATATTTTTATTTAAATTGCAATATGGTTTAAATTATAAAACATATATCTATTAGTATAATAAGAAGTAGATACCATTCTTAAGAGTTAAGAATACAAGTTACGGATAATCCAATTTCGTTATACTATAAACATGTTCCTGGCTGTAGAATTCCTAATCTAGATAATAGTAACTCGTAAAAACCAGCACATCGTCTTCTTCCTTATTCAGTATGAGATACTGAAAGATAAGGTTGGTGAGTCTCGTGCCATTTTGTATGAGATATAAAAACAAGATGAGTGGGTGCTTGTTACAATAATGACTTCACTGAACGGGACTGTTAACATTAAATCACATGGGTTATTTCTCACGGGTCAATGATTTAATGTTAGCTGCGATTTAGTAATTAGTCCTGAGACCTGAGATGGCATGGATATTTATGTATTGGTGGATTATGATATTAACGATATTATATGATTGTTCTAATCAAGGATAATCATACATATCTATGTGCCTGATCCACTACAAGAAAATTTAAATTTAGTGACGAACTTAGTGACAGACACCCGTCACTAAAATATTTAAGGTTAGTTTTATATAAAATTTAAGATTTAGTGACAGGGCAATCAGCCCCTGTCACAGATTTAGCGACGGGCTGTCAACCCCGTCACAAATTTAGTGACGGGGCTGACAACCCCGTCACTAAACTCGCTGTTTAGTGATGAGGCTTTTAGCCGCCCCCATCACAGATTTAGTGACGGGCTGTCAGTCCCGTCACTAAACAATGACTTTAAAATCCTGCCCTCCCCCTCTTTTCCCCGCACTGTTTTCATCTTCCCCATCTTCCTCTGCAATTTCTCTCTTCTCCCCCATCTCTCTCTGCGATTTCTCTCTTCTCTCACATCTCTCTCCGCACCGTTTTCTTCTCCCTCTGCGATTTCTCTCTTCTCCCCCATCTCCCTCTGCGTTGTTTTCTTCGTCCGCCGCTGCCTCTGTGCCATTACTATTGTTTTTTCAATCTTTTGGAGGTAATATAATTTAAGGTTAGTTTTATTATTCAGTTAATAGTTATTTTATGTTAGTTTAATTTTAATTATTCTGTATTGTTAATTTAGTTTAGTTTAATTGTTTAAAGTTAGTTATTTTTTGTTACTTTAATTTTAGTTATTTTATGTTATTCAGTGTTGTTATTTTAGTTTAGTTTAATTGTTGAAAATTAGTTATTTTGTGTTAGTTTAATTTTAGTTATTTTGTGTAGTTTAGTTTTAGTTTAATTGTTTATATTTTTTGTTACATTTAGAAATTAAAATGTAAAATTTATTAATTGTTATTTAATAGTCATAGTATAAATGTATCTTATTGTTTTATGTAATTATATTAATAAATATTATTTTTTTATTTAAAACAGTAAAAGTTTTTAATTTCAAATTTTTAATATTTTCTTTTTAATATAAATTTTTAATTATTTCTATAATTAATTTTAAATTTTTATTTATTATATATATAATTTAAATTTTTAAAAACGTTTCTTGTTATTTATTAAATTTTTATTTTTTATTTTAAAATTAATTTTAAAATTTTATTTTTTTAATTTTTTAAAAGGATCTATGGTAGGGAATTCTCGTCACAGATCAGTGACGGGTTGCAGAGCCATCACAAATCTGTGACGGCTTTACAATCCCGTCACTGATCGTGACAGGATCCAAAAAATCGTCACTAAAATTTAGTGACGTCCATTTTAGTGACGGATTCCTTACCTGTCACTAAACTCGTCACTAAAAAATTTAGTGATGGAATTTTTATTTTTAGTAATGGATTTTTCCGTCACTAAAACTAATTTTTCTTGTAGTGTGATTCAGTGATACATGAGGTATGTGTACATTAGACATGGAATCTATCACCTCGAGATTTATAAGGAAGATATCCTATGCGATCCAGTAATCACTTGACAATAAATCCTTGGCCAAAGTAATATGACGATGGAATTTATTCCATGAGGGTTGTGTCATAATTAATCAAGATTGATTTTGGATTTGGTCATATGACGAAATTGAGAGATTCGACTTACTGACCATGATTTCATATCTTATCGAGATATAGGATGCTAGAAGAACCGTATTACATGGTAACGTAGTAAAAGGTTCACAATGTCCGCTTCACAATAAATTGGGTAGTTATGACATATTGTTAGATGTCACTCATGATTGACGAGAATTAATCGTTGATTATTTTCGTTGCCAATTTATTTGTGAACCCAGAAAGTTCCACCCAAAAGAAATCACTGTCAAAGAGAAAATAAATAAATTAGTAATTTTATAATTACTAATAATAGTGCATTTATTAATTGGATAAATAATTATATTATGAATATAATTATTTAATCATTAATTGAGTTGGGCATTTTGCTAGAACATTAGGCTTAGCCCAATGGCACTGTTGGATTTAATTTAACACAATTAGATTGGGTTTGACCCAATTACATTAAATGGAATGAGGTTGAGAAACCCAACCCATTTAATATATATAAAAGCTCTCAATCTCTTCATTTATTTGACTTGAGTCTTCTTGATTCACTTGAATGTTGAGAGAGTTTTTGGAGAAGTGTTCTTGAATTTAAAAGATAAGATGGAAATTTTTATGAAAAATTTCTTTCATTTATATGTCTCTTTGATATTTTTGGATAGAAGTGGTTTCGGGTGGACTGACTCGGCATCCTACACTTGGAGGATTCAATGGCGGGAAATTTAACGATGAAATCAGATTTTATCTAATTTGTTAAACCATAATTTCTGAAAAACGAGATATTTATAAAATAAATTTTAATTTCGCTGCGCATATGATAAGATCTATGTAATTCAACAATTTCTTCTTCCATTGCCTTTTGCCATTTTTCTTTAGTAGATCCAAATAGAGCCTCTTCGATAGAATTAGGTTCTTTCTCATCTTGTGGGGCAATTAGAAAAGATTTACCTTCAACAATGAAACGACGCCGAGGTATGTGTCCATGCCTACTTTTTCTAATTTGAGGTTCACGTGAAACAGATTCAGGAACTCTCGTCTCTTTCTCACTTGGATTAGATTCCTTAGGTACATTTTCAGGTAAATATACTAGATGATTTTAAACAATGGAATCGTCTTAATCCTCAATTTCATAAAGAGACAAATTCTGATTTGTCTCTCCCTTGCTAGGAAACTCATTTTCTTTGAAACGAATTAAAGGAAAAAATGACAAAATAAGAATTTGACAAACAAATTCTTTAAACAATTTTATACAAAACAAAATGTATGTTATGGACACATCCACTTATGGTTAATTAATAACCTTAAAACAAATGCCACTATAAAATATTTATTATTATTATTGTTAACTAATAGCAATAAAATTTAAAAAAAAATTATCATAAAAGGAATAATTCACATGATTTCTATTTATAACTTGGATGCAGTGAAACAAGGCTTTAAATTGAAACCTATTTGATAATTTCAAGGCAAACGTATTGCATTTTAATTTAAGTTTCATTTGACTTTGCATTTCAAAAAAAAATTTAATGGCTACCAAACGTGGTCTTAAATTGAGATGGCAATTGAGACAATCGAGAGAAACCTCATCTGTAACTCTTAATTTCTATTTGATTTGATATTTGACTCCAATTTCACTTTAATTTGGATTGTATTTCAATGTCAATAAATTTTTTCTACACAAGGATTGATGGATTTAACAAACCAATTGAATAATAATTTGAATGGGACTTTCCTAAAACACACGAAACTCATTTGTATTTTACTTTCAATCTTAGAAAATAATGGTCACCAGCTACCATTGTATTCTGCTCTGTAAAAAAAAATTCAACATTTACAATCACGAAGCTACAAGGAGAAGATGAAAAGTGGCAAATAGACATCAACTATTTATCGCACTAGTCATCAAAGAAAAAACTGATGTGGAGAAGACAACCACAATAACGTTCATCCTCACAAAGAAGATGGCCGACATCGACTTCTCTCTGGCCAAATCTCTAGTATTTATTCTGATTTCGAATGCATACATACAACCACACATCTTCGTGTAGAAAAAATATATATTCTATGTGTATGTGAATACATCTCCTAAATGTATATGCACAAGTGTTCCCACTGTATGTATGTATTACGTATATACATCATTCAACACAGACATATATACACATATTACAACTAGAAAATAACCAAAACCTAGCTTTGATACCAATGTTAAAAATAATGAAACAAACGAATCATTAAACCAGACTTACTTGGTTGCACAGCGGACATAGGATCAACAGTTGAATCACTGATTCGAAACGAAATCACAGTGAAAATCGTTTATTTCCACAACCTAAGAGTCACACGCACACAGAGTTGATATTTGGAATTATCTTGAGGGAGATTTTTTTGCCGATTCTATATCTTCTATATATTTCCTTTTTGATTGTGTATAGATGATATGCGAGAGCATGCCCACCCTATCTGCCTACTTCCTCGATGAATGTAGGAAGAGGGTGAACTGCCAATGGCAGTTTCTTCTGCAACCACACACAGTAGTTGTAGATCCAAACTTGGTTTGGATCTAGATCTGGTTATTGGATCTGAACCTGTTATGGGTGGATCTATCAGGGTACATAACCCAGATTTGCTTCATATTTTTTGGATTTAGTCAGTTCTTGGAGGCACCCAATCTTCAGGACTTAGTCAGTTCTTGGAGGCACCTGGTTCTCAGGACACACTCGATTATTTGGACCCAATCATCTATTCATTACGGAGTTACTATTCACCAACATGAACAAAAACATCTATGCACATATCGATAAATGTTATCCATATTATCTGCTACATGCATTGTATATATTTCTTATAATGTTGTCTAATTTGACTATTAGCGGGCATGCGTGGGGGACTCCCCGACGTGGCCTTTCTAATTGTTTTTGTGCTCACATGCTAAATCCTGGACTACTTACCCTTAGCTTTGGAAGACCAACCTATTAAAGGCCCTCTCAGGGTCCCACGTCGTTTGTTACTCGAAGACCCTTCCATGCACATCACGTAGGAGATTTCAGATACTATTCCAGGCAATTGCCTTGTTGAATTCCAAATTCGACCTAATCTAAATCGTTCGAAGCCTTGCTAATGATATTTTGGACCTTTGACATCGATGAATGATTCTGCTTTCACTCATTTCGAGATAAATAAATTTTATTATTGTAATTAGGCAACAACATTAATTTTTTTTTTGGCTATATTTTAACTTCATTAAAATTTATTTATGATTGTTTGGGAAGGAGGAAGTATACAATCAATCAATAAATCTTAACCATACAAACCTCTTGATCCATTTTTAAATCAAATCGCAGAAATTATTGACTCAATTTACCTTTAAATCACTGTAACCTTAGATAAAGTTATTTAAACGAAATTTAATTTAATAGACCACAACCTTAGCTCTAAATTTTTAACCATGTACTAAAAATGTACCGAAACAGTCAACACACGCCTTTGTGATTCTATCAAGTCTCCAATATATTTTTAGTAAAGTTTTGTAGCAAAATGGAATGAAAATCTACACGCCAGATATATTTTTATTAAGTAAAAGTAGTACTATTCGAAAAATAAGGGAACCCCGTGGGTTAGGGTTACTGCAGAGCAGGTTGGAAGTGAAGTGAGTTTGTTAAATTAAATATTATATTTTAATTTTATCTCCTTTTAAGTTTATCTTTAATCATAATTAGTTAATATATATATATTTTAGTCACTTAACATTATAATTCAACTTAATTAATTTATTGAATATATTCATACGATTCAATTTACATACCCAAAGTTTGAAATTGAACAGAAAATGTGTTTGTTAATAATTTTTAAGGAACTTATAAATATGACGACGAACTCGTTACTCATCCCCAAATTGCCAATGAATGTAGACTGATGGCGTAACCAACAAATTAAAATTAATTCATTATATAAAACAACGGTTACATCGTTTTTTGGCGTTAGAAAAATAAAAAAATTCTTAAAATTTGTACGTGCCCTCAAGTTGGGACAGCCACAAGTTATTTCCCAAGAACAAATGTACACGTGGATATAACCCATTTGTCCAGGCATTCCTCAAATCACAGCCCTGACTCTTGGGGGCTCCGCTGTCGCCATCTCCGAACAGTCATGGACCACCAGCGGCCGCCGCCATGGCATTGGCAGCAGGCTCAGTGGTCACGGGTCAATATATTGTAAATTTTTTTCTTCACTTTTCAGGGTCTAGAATCGGTCCTCCGTGGCCCCACCCTCGAAATCAACCATCAATTTGTTCAGCTTCTTGTTGCTTATTCTCTGCTGTATGATCCTCATATCCTCCTCGTAACTGTACCACCACAACAAGAACCAGAACCCCCCAAGATAATTAGTACAATTAAATCCAAACAAAACGAATTTAATTGTCACAAATAAAAAAAGGTTTGATACTTCAATTGGTTGGTGCTTTGTACCTTGGAGGTGGCTGTGGGGAATCGGGGCAGAGCATCTGGGCCAGCTTGGCGGCGTCCTCGTTCGTGTTGATCACGTGGTTGAAGCACAGATACCGGCCGTAGGATGCGACGTCTTCGAAGACGCAGATGTGGGCGTCGACGAGGAAGTCAAGATCGACGGTGACGAAGACGCCGTCTTCGTACATCTCGGCCGCTCCTTTCAGGTAAGGATTCGTGATGGTTAGATCTGGGCCGCCCATCAAGAGTCCGGCGTTGACGCACACCATTCTGACTCCCCTGTCCATGGCCAGGGACCATGCCGCCTTCTCGGCCAGCGTCTTCGACAGCGCGTGCCACAGCTTAAATTTACGGCATAAGTTGATGTCCGTCCAGTGTGTTTCGTCAAAATCTGAGAGCTGCGATGATTTACGATCCTCCCTCCAAATAACGGCGGTTGCCGAAGACGTGAAAACCACCTTGTCGATGGTCTCTGTTTGGGCGCAGGCTTCTAGCACGTTGTGCGCCGCTCTTGCTTCAATTTCAGCCATGAATTCCTGGTCCAGCGTCATCATATGTTCGTAATTTATTAGAATTTGAAGAACGATAGTTGCATAAAAATGAGTTACTTTTTAATGTGGTCAATCAAAACATTTCCCCCAGAAAAGCTCTTTCGAGATTCAAAAATGTAGTAGTTTATGAATTGAACGTAGCAGAAATTTCATGCTATAGAGTTTGCCGTCGCTTCACTCAAGTCAAAGACAAAGAACAATTGAGAGAGAGAGAGAGAGAGAGAGAGAGAGAGAGAGAGAGCAAGAACGTACATCGTAGGTGGGATAATCTTCGGGAGGCTCGAAGTTGTAGAACAAACCAGTGCAGCCCTTCAGAGCGTCGACTATGCTCTGGTAATCGAAGGGGTCAGAGTGGAAAATCTTCAGATTCTGATTATCGCAAGCCAGTTTCTTCAATGTCTGACTCTCATCTACAAGATTATCACAAAAACACACCCATTACATTCAATCCTACCCCTACATTGCAAAAGCAGAAGGAAGAAACATGGGCTGAAATAAGGGTGAGGAAGAAGAAATTAACAAAGGGTGGTGGATGAAATACTCACTAGGGCTCTGAATGGCGGCGTGGACTTCGTAGCCTCGGCGGAGAAGCTGCTCGACGAGGCCGCAGCCTAGGCGTCCGTTGGCGTCCATGACGCAGACAGCGTTGTTGATGCTGGCCTGGAAAAAAGCTGACGCTGCTGCTGGTGCCATTTTGGAGAGAGAAAAGTTGGGAAGTGGGGAGAGTGGATCTGGCACGAATGGAAGTGGAGTGCTTGGTTACGTATTTATAGGCCAGAGAAACGAAAAGTCCCAAGGGCGTGGGGACGACGAAACCACAAGGAAGCGATGGACGATGAGAGAGAAAGGTTAAAAGAGTAATTTACATGAATTGACTAGTTTTTATTATAGGGGAAATAGAAATTACACAAATCACAATGTAACTTGAACTTGTTTACCAATTACCATGATTGAATGAATTCGTTGGATTCAAAATTGCTGGCTTCCTCAATTAATCTTCTTATAGTTTTATTTTATAAAAATATAAATAATTATAATAATTTCTTATTTTCTTTTTTTTTAAGGTGGTTATATTTCAGTCTCATACATCCATTTGCTTTTCTGATATTAATTTTAGAAAAAGTCAAATATATCTAAATGAAATGAAGCAAAAGTATTCAAGGATGGAGGGCGGGCGCGAGTCCACCAAACGCCAAGCACCGAATCCCATGGGATAAAAGCCCTCAAAAATATAAAACCAATAAATAATGAATTAGGAACATGAAAAAGCTGGGCTCCGCTGTTGCTGCGGTCTCTGAACAGAACAGTACGTTCCGCAATATCACCACGTGGACAAAAAAAAGCTAGGCTTACTCAATTAACAATAATAATAATAATAAAATAATGTGGCCACGAGATCACGTCGCCCCCTTTTATTCCCAATTTTCTCGCAATCTGTCTGTCTTTGCTTGCCGCAGCTTCTTTGAACTTTCTGTAAATATGAACCAATATTTCTCTCTTTTTCATGAGCGTGACATTATCCATTTTTGTACTGCATTCAAACCCAGTCAATTGAAAAACAATCATGGGCGACAGCATTTCTGTTGGGATTTCAAGGCTGAAGCCGTGTGTGTGTGTGTGTGTGTTTGCGAGCGAAAGCCTACCGACTCACTCGGCACTGAAACGACTGGTATTTGATTTGATGCAACAGAGTTAAGAAATTTGATTGATTGATATTGTCCGCCTGAAGTGGTTAGAAACAGCGTTTCCTTTGCTTTCAGTTGAATGGGTGTTTAAAAACATTATCTCTGCTCTGCCTAAATTATCTACGAATAGACTAGTTGTTGGAATATTATAGCGCTTTCATTACCTCGTCAACTATTGGAATATTATTATTATTATTATAGCGCTTTCTTTTCTTCCCCCTTTTATTTTCTAATATTTATTCTGTTGAACTGCTTGCTTTTCCACATATTGCATCTTCAATTAATTTTCTCTTAATTAAGAGTCTTGACAAATTCTTCTTTCTTTACAACCAAGTAATGCGAGCTTGTGAAGTGTTGCGTTGCGTCAGCTATTTCCTTAATTAATTAGTCAAACCGTTCTAAGAGTTGGACTTAGAAGGGGTATTGGAGAAGTTAATTTTTAACAAATTCGTCTGTCTTAGTCAAATTAACATATCTTATTTTATAGTTTTAATTTCAAAATAATTTAGCAGATTAAAAACAGTTGACAATTCTATATATAATTTATTTACGTCACAAATAACAGAGACTTAATTTGGTATACGTGTCTTGAGCAATTACTTATCACCTTTCATAAGTCTATTTTTGTAAAAAAAAAAATTAAAAAAAAAAATCCAAAACCAATTTTTATAATTAGCATATATAGCCTTAATTTAGACTCAATCTCTTGACTGTAAGTTGGTTTGAGATCCGATGCAAATCTTACTTTTAAAAGTATATTCTTGAAAAGTCTAAGAAAATAAAATTTATTAAAAGTATATATATATATATATAGTTTTCGTTACCTAACCCAAGACGACAATTAATACACTATTATTATTATTATAAAAAGCACAAAATCACATAATAAAATGTATGCAACAAGATTTGGCTCAACAAACCCACCTTCTACGTACCTTACCTGTTGTTGTTGCAGAGAATGGTGAATTATTTATTTTTAATACACAAGCACGAGCGCAAGTGCGTTCGTGTCGTGTGTAATAAATTATTTATTCTTTCCTTTTATGTCATGATGAAATATAATCCACTCCTTCTTCTCTATAGCTCCCTCAACTTAACCCACATACATTTTATTTATTGTCAAAGCATTATTATTAATTATTTACTTATTTTTAGGTGATAACGTACATCACTTATTCTCCTTTGCCAACTATCGTGTACTTTATTTATTTATTTATTTTCCACTTGTTATTTCTTTGGCAACCAAACCATCATCTTTACGAAATCGAACAAAAATATAGATTATGGTCTGAAAACTCCATTTTAAGGTCCACAAAGACCTACCAAATAGATGTAGGGTTTATCTGGGTATGGTAGATGCTACTTAAATAAGGTTTATAAGGCCATATTCAACGTATGACCAGAATCCTCCCTAAGTTAAAAAATGAGGAGGAAAGTACTTAAATTCAGCTCCTATGTCTTGCCATTTCTCAAAATTTGACTTAAGTTAAAATGACTCCCTATAGATGAGGAGCTTAAAATTGCTCCTTATTCCAATTTTTTATATATTTTATATGTATAAAATGGTGAGTGAATTAAATTTTATGTATTTCACTATTATTTTTTTATGTGTATATTTAATTATTTTGTATATTTGATTATATATTTTGTGTATGCATGTATTTAATTATTTTGTGTACTTTATTATTTATTTTGTGTGTATTTAATTATTGATTATATGTATGTGGGTATCTCATTATTTTAATGTAATGTATATGTGTGTATTTGTTTGACCAATTAAATTTTGAATTATGAAATATTTTAAATAATTTTGTTAAATAATTATTTTTAAAAATATTAGTAAATCTATTTATAAATATATTAAATATTATAAAAATCTAGTACTGCCATATTTATTATTAAATTATTAAATAAATAATAAATTTTTATAATAATAAAAAATATAAGTGAGGTAAAATAAATAGAATTAAAATTTATTAATAAACAAATAGGATAGGGAGTGTGATAGGGAGGAGAATAGAGAGTGTAGTTGGAGCACGCATAGTTTTCTAAGTAAAATCAGAATAGCGAGTGAATTATTTATAACATAACAAAGAGTAAAATAGGGAGTGTGGTTGGAGATAGTCTAAGAGATTAATTAAAAAAATAAAAAATAAAATAAAATATCAGAACATATCATAAAAATGATACTCAAGATCTTATTTGTATAAAAATGTTATATTATTCGTTAGATAACATAATATTTGTTTGAATTGAACAAAATAAAAGAAAAGACTTTATCCGGTAAACTCTAAATATTAAACTCTTACATGTTCACCAAGATCAGCTGGACCACCCACCCAATTCAATTGTTGAGATATTGGGCAATAAAAAATAATAATGATAATATGGGCGTGGGTGGCACGAGATCTTGGGCGACATGGAAGCATGAAGCATGGGGTGAGCTGCTCTGCTGCTTCTGAAAAACTTTTTACGACGCGAGCTGGGATGATCACATGGATGGTATGGATACGGCCGGATGTAACTAATTCCAATATTTTTGCAATTTTAGTTTTGTCCGCTATTCAATTAAATACAAATCCCTAGTTCGAGTGCATTGCGTGACAGTACTACTACTATAATATAAGAAATTATATATTTTATTTTTTATTTTTTCAAACCACTTTTACATTTAATATAATTTTACGAGCAAATTTCTCATTAAAAAAGATGAACCGTGTAGTTTTATCTCATTTATTTATTTTTTACTCCAACAAAAAATGGGAATGAAAATGTTTTGCAAAATTGAAATATAATTTTTATATGAAAAGCTTTTACACACACACACACAAAAAAAGAGGTTTTATTAAAAATATATTTTTCATTTTATTTGTTACTCAAAAATAAATAAAGGGCATTTTGATGACAAAGTAGAAAATTATGGACATTTATATGAAAAGTGTGGTCAACGCTGATACACGTGGGTCTTGATTCGGGTGAGCCGTGACAACAACAAACAGCCACAACGTCGCTATTTTTCTTTTTTGTTTATTATTATTATTATTACTATTACAATGTAAGGAGGTGTGCAACAACGTGGTACTTTAAGGAGCCTCCCACCTGCAAATTGCAATTGAATCCCATTTACGAGGTCAGGCTAATCATCTATTTAAAAACCAATTGAACAGTTCATTATTTTGACTGAATATTTCCTTTAGGAATATTTTTAAATTAGGGAAAGGGTAGCGCATTTTTTGTGTGACTTATTATGTATTTATGGTTTAAACACATTGAAAATTAATGTTGTTGTTTTTATTTTTAATTTTAATCCAAGTCATGAATGTATAATAAATTATGATACCCATAAACACAATAATAATATAATAATCATGTTTAAATATTAATTTCTTTCATAAACACTAACAGGGCTCGGGCTTGCGATTACAATTAGGGGTGTGCATAAAATCGGTTTTATCGATTTAATCGAATCGAACCAACCAGTTCGATTCGGTTCGGTTATCCATTGTAGGGGGTTCGGGTTTGATTAGTATTTTGTAAATAATTCGGGTATTCGGTTCGGTTCTGTTATACGTATTTCCTATATGGGCTAGACTCGCTCTGATGGGCCGGCCCAACCGCCTGGAAACTGGAAGGCCCAAACGACCTCACTGGGAGAGGTCATTTCACTACCAAAACCCGAACTTGTAAAGCGACACCTGGCGAACTCCCGATACGCCTTCAAACGAGTCTGAAGTCATCTGCGAGTGAACTCCAGGGAGCATCCTTCAGATCGCTGGACCACCGAGGTCTCTGGCCCAAAAACGATCAGCTCGCATAAAGTGGTAAAAGCTGTTAAGAAGTCAGAGGTAGGGACCATCCACCGCTACAGCCCATGCTCCTCGAAATGGAGACCCCACTTACGATTTTTGTACAGATGATAAGGACTGTTTGTCCCCTATTATATCATTTTTTTATTTCTATATGATATCCAAATTGTAAAGATCTCCTCGAATATAAATAAGGGGCAGAAGTAACAAAAGAAACAGGGAGAATAATGAGAAGAACCGCCACTCTGAAGAAATAATTAGAGTGGGGGCGTGGAGTAGGCATCGTTCTGGCCGAACCATGAGAAAATCGTTAAGTGTTCTTCATTAGCCTCCTAAAAAGGCCTCTCTTCTTACCGTGATCTATAATCATCCAGTGCGGCCCAAAACGAATTAGACTCGACTGAAATTGAACGTCGACAAGTTCGGATATCCATTGTTGGGGGTTCGGGTTCGATTAGTATTTTGTAAATAATTCGGGTATTCGGTTCGGTTCGGATATTTGAGCAAATATAACCGATTAACCGAACTGATCGACCCGCGTTACCCAACCAAGTCCAAGTCCATTATTCGTGTTCTGTCTTCTGTGACTTTTCCATTCATTACTTTCTTCTACGATTTTTCTTGCGCAACACACCCAAACTCTGTAACGCCCCACTTTTTCCAAGCGTGCGTTACTTCGAGATTTCGAGAAAATTTAAATCAATTACCACATAAATCCCTCGATAGCCATTATTTCCCGACAATCTCAATCGTACCTTCTTAGTATAACAACATTCAATAAATAACTAAGACAGGTGTCATCAATCACATCAGCGGAAGCAAGATCGTAACCTCAAATATATACATATTACTGACAATTTCTTTTACAATGACTGAATCGCTGTTTCACATAAAAATACGTTACATAATCTCTGAATATTGAAAACATAGACAGAACCTACAAAAACAACCGTATCTGCTACATCATGTTGGCCTTCTTCCTTTGATGTCACTGCTTTTACCTGGAACATTTGAATATTCCAGGGACATGGTCCAAATTAGATGCTGAATCATCTAAGTGAGAGTTCAAAAACGTTTTCATGAATGTATGCAGAGTCATGTACACAAAATCGATAAATCTCAACATGCTCCAGCCTAAGAGAATCCCAACGCATTTAACCCTAACCGGGGAAAACGCAATCTCTCTAAGGCGACACGACCAAATCGACCCATTGGCAAACCGATCCTGCTTAGAGGGACAACCTCGACACATGAACCCAGGAACCACCCCACGGTCATTGTCAGGCTTTACGCTCCCACTCAAGCATTCCAAAACATAACCCTAGCCCCGAGAGTGTCACAACAGCACTGTCCTTGGAATCGACGTCACCTAGGCATTAATGCTACCGCTCAAAGGATCCTGGGGTGGTGTCCACTCGCAGCCCCGCCACTTGAGCCATCAACCGGGGTGGTGTCCACTCGCAGCCCCGCCACTTGGGTCCCGTAGGGTGAAGTCCG
Source organism: Diospyros kaki (assembly GCA_036245055.1). Lineage (NCBI taxonomy): Eukaryota > Viridiplantae > Streptophyta > Magnoliopsida > Ericales > Ebenaceae > Diospyros > Diospyros kaki. The sequence goes on from BSEG01000007.1 coordinate 34,886,791, forward strand.
TCTCAGCCCCGTCCCAAGTCATCACCAAACATTAATCCTAGGTACGCATTCCCGAGTGCTGCCACTCTGGGCCACGTCACAGGTCAACAACCCACATACCACATGTACGACACAAAACCAGCCAATGGTCGAAAAATCATAACATGCATCACATGAACTCATAACTTGTAATGCACATGTAAACAATCATTCGTCACAACCGAGCATGAAAACCATTTACGTGTCACTTGAAATCTTTTGGGCAGAACCCCTCATGAGTCAAAATCAAGTTTGGAAGCGAACACTCACAGTAAAACAAGTTTTAGGGGAGAACTACTCACCTTTAGAAGAATTCAAATTGACAAGCGCGATTAGCCTCGATCTGCACGCCTGCCTCGATCTGCGTGCCTGGCATTGATTCTCGCGCCCGATGCTTTTATACCTCAACCTCGAGCTTCTACGATACCTTAGTCATCATGTTGTTCAAAATTATATCAATATCTATTTTTCCAATTTTTCATAATTTCTTCCTATTTTCTATACATTTCTCCTCAAAAATTCTAATAAATGCCTACTCAACATTTTTCCTTGATTTCTCTTCATAACAATTCATAGATAATTAATTCCTATCTCCCAAAATTTTCTAAGGATTTTCCGATACCTTTTCCTATTTTTCATAAGCCTTTTTCACTTTGAAAATTGCAAAATGACCATTTTCTCTAACAATTTTCTAAATTTTCTTGCACCAATATTAATAAAATAATTTTCTCAAAATAATAAAAAAATAATTTCGAAATTACCTGGTCTCACGCGCCCTCACGCGCGGGCGAGTGGTGGCCTCGTTTGAACTGGCGCGTGCCAGTCACGCGCCAGTCATCTTCAACCTCTAGCCGGTCGCCGGCGGGAGCTCCGATGGCCGCGATTCGGGTGCCGCCTGAAAGCCCATGAAGATTCGATCCTAGCCCCACCGGTTTCAGGCCGAAAGGAGTTCGAAAGGTCGATTAAAACTCCAGTTGCAGGTGTCGGTCGCGGTCCGCCTAGGGCTTTTCGGCCACCTTCGAAACTCCCTCAAATCTTCACCAAAATGCTTCAAACCGGTGCCAAAATGATCCTTGGCTCCAAGAGATCAAAAGCCCTCTATCAAAGCTCCAAGATTCATTCAAAATCGAGCTTGATTTGTGCTTCTAAGTTCGGCCGAACCCTCGGCTATTTATAGCCCAAAAACGCCCCCACGTGGCCGATTTTCCGGCCATTTCTTTCCCCTCACGCCACCAGGACACACCTTGGCCATCCCTTGACAAGACTTGACTGCCAAATGGCCGGATTTTCCGGCCAAATCATGCGGCCAGACTGCCATGCGCGATCCAACTTTCTGAAAATTGCACTTTAGCCCCTTTGAAATTTTTGTTTGCATTTTGGTCCTTTTCCTCAACCCCCTGATCTTTCTAACACTTTCACTAAGACCCTCAAGCTTAATATTTCTCATTTCACCCTTGAAACTTTTGAAAAATTGCCGTTTAGACTTCCCTCGGGCAATTTTGAAAAATTACACTTTGGCCTGACTGATTTATTTGACCTCAAATCCACCCGATTCAACCCGAAACCACTTAAGGGTTGTTCTACGTATCGAATACTATTCCATGACACTCTCCGTTGACATTTTGGATGTCGTTTACAGTGATTCGGTAATACGACCTAAATGGGCAGCTGTATTTTGCTGTGCCGAAAATTGTTCCTGATCTTCTTTATTTCACCACTAAAAATCATAATTTTAATTGCTTGTCGATACTATACCATTTTCTTGGGCTATTTAGGGTCCGAGGTACTCCTGTTGGCTATTTCGGTCGTCCAAAACTAGGTTAGTGTGCCCTAAAGTCTCATTTTTCTCAAAATTCCAATTTTTCCCTTTGTCAATTATCATTTTATCTTCAAAATTTTCTCGGGTGTTACAAACTCGATAGCTTGAGCTGAGACTGCCTCACCCACCCACACATCGTCAACCTTTACCTCACCATCGTCGTCGGAGACTCGGAGCAAAACGCCTTCGTTGTCTGTTTCTCCCTCACCCAACACCCAGCCCCCCTGCACCCGAGAGTCACTCTCTCCACCCATCGAACCCTAGATCACTCCTCACCAACTAACCCTCACCCAACACCCAGCCCCCCTACACCTGATAGCCCGAGACCCAACCCATCCCCCACCCCGTCGAACGCGACAACAAACCCTAAGCCATTTCACCTTCCTTACCTCACCGTCCACGATCTGGTTGGTTTCAGCAATTTAATCATGAATGATCTTGCGGATATCGCCGTCAAAGATTTGGAAAGGTAACACGATTTCAACAATTTAATCGTCGTGGTGTTTTGATTGTTATGTTTTCAAATATCTAATTGTTTATGTTCTTTTCCATTTTGGTCTAAATTACTAGTTTGGATTCTTGTTTCAGCACTATATCTTGTCGATGGGCTTCCAGTTTCAGCACTATATCTTGGCATTGTGGTCTGAATTACTGGTTTGGATTATTGTTTGACACTATATCTTTTATGTTTGTATTGCTTTAACTATGAGTGAATGCATATTCATATTGTGCAACTGTGCTGTGCTGAATTGTACTATTATCATTTGATTCATTTCTATCATTTTTATAATGAATTGTGCTGTGCTGTTAGTGTTATTGTTATTGTTTATAATGAGTGAATGTTTGATTGTATTGTTAGTGTTAATGTTAGTGTTAGTGTTATTGCTGTGTTGTTAGTGTTATTGAATTGTGTTGTGTTTTTAGTGTTTTGCCACCTAAGATATTTCTTAGTTAATTTCATAGAATCACCTGAGAATAAGGCAAGAGTCACTAGATCCTACTCTTTGAAGGTTGTTTTGTTGTCAATTTTCTTGATCTTTTACCTTTCTGTCAATATTATTGTCTACTCCAATACTTCTTTGAAATGGTTTTGTTTCTTTATAGAACTTGTTGTCCAGAACTTCTGTAGAACTCTATTCCATATTTATTCTTGGCTCATGTTCTCTCTTGTATTTGGGTAACCTGTGTGCTTCAACCTCTTTCATTGATGACAACGATCAAATGCAGTTTTGTTAGACATTCCTTATTGTCAATTAAAATGAAAAAAATACCTAACTTCTGTTAATCTTATTTTGTTTCTCCTTATCTCGATGGATCCAGTTATATGTGAACTTGAATAGCACAAGTGGTGTTAGTTTGGTGGTGATAGATTAATTGTTTCTCTTTGGTATATGTGTGATTAGCTTTAATATACTCATTTCTAGGTATAGTTTGGTTAAAAAATCTAGGTAGTCGATTAAATCGGTTTTTGTTTATATTTAGTTCGATTTTTGGGCTATGTTTTCAGTTCAATTAATTCAAATTTTAAATCGGTTAATTCGGTTTCAATTATTTCGATTAGTGTATTAAGTCGGTTCAATTCGATTCAATTATATTCATAAAGACGATTCGATTCGATTAGCTAAAATGAAACGATTCGATTCGACAATAACCGAATGCACATACCGACTTGCAGTGTACGAGAATTACTACTTACAAGCTGGCGCCGTCGTAGATAGTTGGGTCAGTGGCCAGATCCCAGATGAGATGGCTTAAAATTAACAAACCAATATGATTAGATTTGATTTAATGTCAATTGAATTGAGGTCAGGAATTAATGTCTTCTTTATTAATTCCAATGCGTTGAATCTGCAGGGATTTTAAAAAAATTGTAGAGATCAAAGGTCGGGGTGGGAGTGGGGTTTGCCTCCCAACGATATCATTAATATACGATCTCACAGATTGCAAATGTAGGGTCGTTGTTGGGCTGATATCTTTCGCTATCCAATTTTTAATTATATTTTCTCTTTTGTTTTAGAACGAGATCCATTCCATACATGTGGTGGGGCCTTTGCTTTTTCATCCCTCACTTTGTATTTTTATCATTTAATTTGTATATTTTACATACTCAAATAAATTTTCATTTTTTTTTTGTATACCATTAGTGGAGAACTTACCCAAAGTAATTATAATTACAACAATAGTTGTGAAGAACACAAATCTATTGAGATGAATGTTTCAGTGACACCCAAAAAAAAAAAAGTATAGAAATATGAGAAAATAAATGAATTGAACTCATTTTGTTTATCTATTATCATTTATTATTGATTTCTAATCATATAATTAGGGTTATCTTTTTTGTTAATTTACTCTAACAAGACCAATATAAGGGTTACGTGTTTAATTTTATAACATTTTTTAAGTTTACAGCTAGTGACTTGGGGCCCACTGCACCAAAAAGTAAAATTTTTTGCCTTATACCTTCATCTTAAAACACATTTAAGCATGAATTTCTTCATTATTATGTATGAATGATATGGATACACATACATTTGAATATTAATTGAAATGTGGACAAGGGAGAGGCTGCGTGCATTGTATGCAAGGCTAGTATGCCCCATTAATTGCCCTCAGGGCACAGCTCAGTTGGTAAGGAGCGGGTAGAGTTGCTCTCGAGTGGCAAGGATCGAGTCGGACAAGCCGCAGTGTGGGATTTCCTGCTCCTCAGGGGTCCTTGTGGGCGGCTCGCACTGGTCCTCCCCGTCACCTGCCAGCTGGGTTCCTGATTTACCCCCTTCATGTGGCGTGGGGCAGTTCGTGGGGGGCCCTCGGGGTGTGGGTTAACACCTTTTGCTCCCGAGTATGCCCCATTAATTAATTAATGTAAAATTGTTAGTGGGTTGGAGATGGATTCCTAATGATGCTATCTTTAAATCATATATATAATTGGACTCTCATCATAGTTGGAGGCGACTTAATTTAATGCATTCATTGTATGCAAAAACGAAAATGATGGACTCATGACAGGGTTCAGAGGGGGCCATGGCTTTTTTTTTATGTTTGTCACACATTTTTATCTATAAGCTTATGATGATGCTCTTATAATAGCAGTTAAATAATTACCAACTACCTTAAATTAGCATGTAGTTTAAACATTCTATTAATTAGTTCAGGGACAAGCAATGAGCAAATTAACCTTAAAGTTGGCTTAGAGAGAGAATTAAGAAGGTGAGATTTATAACAGTAGAATCAGCAAGAATTAATAATTACAATGGAAGAAATGATATATATATATATATATATATATGGATAGATAGATAAAAAGAGGCAGAGGGCTGGAAGATGGGGCACCACTGCTTTGCCCATTTTGAGGGGAGAAAGCAGCCCTTACCCACATCTGTTACCTACTTCTTGTCTCTTATGTCAATATGTGTTTAATTAGTGCTATTTTTAATTCATTTATTCATCTTGTTACTTCATGTACAGTCAAACTCCACTTTAATTCTTTTCGTAATCATGCTAAGACAATTTTGGCTAATAATATTTAGGATAGTTCGATCACACAATCAGAAATAAAAAAAAATTATAGTGTTGACAGCATGCCATATATGCATAGGTTTTAGACGTTGGGTAGAACGTCATAATCAGGAGACGGGATGGGAGTAGGTAGAAGAAGAAGAAGCAGCCGCAGCAGCAGAAAATAAATGGTCCGAATGAATGTTGCTGGTTCTAAGAGCACGAAGGCGAAGCCCATAACATCATAACATGAAAGCAGGCTAAATATTAAAAATCATACCCTCGTGCCCAAATCAACGTCACCTGTCATTTTTAACAACTGTAAACGTGGTTTTGTAATTTTATTAAAAAAAAAAGAAGGTAAAAATTGAATTGTCGATTTTATCCTTGTACCCTAATCAACGTCACCTTTCATTTTTTTGACAAAATTTAAAAACAACAATATAAGATTAAATTAGTGATTGGTGAGCTGAGACACAGATATTTTCATTAAAAGCAAAAGCTAGAGTGATTGCAAAGGCGATTCAATTTCAAACCCACTCCGAATCTAAATTTTGAAATTAATTAAAGAATAAATATGTTTTAGTAGACGACTCATCATGCTCTATTATCGCTGCTTAATGAGAGATAGAAATCAAATCAGAAGCATGGAAGCACGTGGTACGTGGAGAGAAGAAAAGGACAAAATCGCCAAATCTCCAACGGCCGTCGAAACCGCAACGCGATGTGAAAGATGACACCGGTCACTCCTCCTCCTCCTCCTGTGGCTATATCAGGAATTGACAAGACAAGGCTTATTGAGTTATGGCTATCCTCCTCTTCCTCCTCGGTCCTCCCTCCCTTCCTTCCAACACATATATGTTACAATACAGCTCTCCCCGGGCAAAGACATAATGTGTAATTTTTTACAATTTAATAAGAAAAGTTAAATTCAAAAAGAAACCCCGTAAAAAGCCCCAAATCATCAAATAAAATCAAACAAAAAGTTAGAGAAAAATGTTAAATAAAACTTACAAATGACCAGAATCAATAAATAAATGTGAGACTTAAAAGGGATCAAGAGATTATGTCTTTGCCTTTTCACTAACTGAAGAACTCATTAGCAATATTATGCGACGATATTCTATTTATTTAGAACATTTTTTTAATAAAACATATGTATTATGTAGAGAGACTAATAATTAGCTTGATATATGGCTAATATTAAGTAGTGAAGATTTTCCTTTTGTTTTAAATTGACTGTGCTTCCAATTTCAAGAGGGCAGCTACTTTTTTGGCAGAAGCGCATATCGGGGAATGGGGATGGGCCTCGATTCAGAGCTTTTTTTTTTGTTTTTTTGGTAAGAAAAGTACAAGATACAAACAGATTAAAAAAAAGAAAAGAAAAGAAAAGAACAATAGTTTGGTAGAACAGTACAATTGACAAATTCGACACTTAGTCTTTGATTAAAAATAAAAAAATAAATTGATCACACTAATCATTTTCTTACTTGAATCATATGTGAAGGCACTTTATTTATTTGTACCTCTAATAAAATAGTGCGCTCACTCACCTCATTCTATGAAAAAAAAAAGAGAGTACTTTCATACTGCCTTTCCTATTTTATTTTTATTTTTATTTTTACCAAATTAAAAGTATGTTAAACTTGCCCTGACCTCCCCTAAAGTGCTAAAACCTATTTAAATATATACCAACTTTTAGGTTGGCGACAATTTTGAAGCAACTTAACTTCCTAAACTCAAACAAGAAAGATAAAAGAGTACATGAATATTCATAAACTCAAGCCAATGAATGTAGAGTCGTAACCTGACAATAAATATAAAAAAAAAGAAAAGAATTCATATTATATATATATAAAAACTTGTTACATTATTTTGGGTGTTACTTTGTGTACAAGACTTCTCAAAACATTTGTACGTGCCAGGAAGTTGGACAGCTACAAGTTATTTCCAAGGTAAATTTACACGTGGCCAGAACCCATTTGTCCAAGCAGTTGCTTTTTTTTTTTTTTCTCTCCCTATTTTTCGTAAAGATCGACCTCCAAAGAAAGCAAAACTAGTCTGCATGCTACAGGGAACACTAGGGAAGCTCGCTGCGGCCACCGCCGCCGGAGACGAGGTAGGAAGAGAGCATCAGCTCAGCAGGGCCCACTCTCCATCAACGAGTTCAGCTTCATGTTGCTTATCCTCTGCTGAATTATTCTCATATCCTTCTCGCAACTGTAGAACAAAACACGAGGGGACAAAAAAAAAAAACGTTAGAGCGCGACACAGAGCGTCTCCACAATATGCATCACAATCATCTTGACGGTTGATTGGTACCTTGGAGGAGGCTGTGGGGAATCTGGGGTGAGCATCTGAGCCAGCTTGACGGCGTCGTCGTTCGTTTTGATCACGTGGTTGAAGCACAGATATCGGCCGAAGGATGCGATGTTTTCGAAGACGGAGATGTGGGCGTCAACAAGGAAGTCGAGATCGACGGTGACGAAGACGCCGTCTTCGTACATCTCGGCCGCTCCTTTCAGGTAGGGATTGGTGATGGTTAGATCAGGGCCGCCCGTCAAGAGGCCGGCGTTGATGGACACCATGCTGACTCCCCGGTCCATGGCCAAGGCCCATGCTGCCTTCTCTGCCACAGTCTTGGACAGTGCATGCCATAGCTGTACACAGCCGTGCAAATGGTCAGAAATTGGTGGCAATATAATATTTTCAAAAGATAATATATAAAAATTTCCACAAGTTGGGAATCTTGGTAGTATCATTGATTGGTATCCAGTTGCAGGCAATTTGGTATTGTTAATTTGATTATATTGTTTGTAAAAAGGAATATAAAATGGGGGGTACCTTGAATTTGCGGCAAAAATTGATGTCAGTCCAGTATGTCTCGTCAAAATCTGATTTAGACGATTTACGATCCTCCCTCCAGATGACAGCGGTCGCGGACGACGTGAAAACCACCTTGTCGATGGTATCTGTTTGGGCGCAGGCTTCCACTACGTTGTGTGCCGCTCTCACTTCAATCTCCCCCATGAATTCCTGCACCAAAATTAACCATGATTTGTTATTGTTGATCAAACCACTCGTATATAATATATATGCCTCCGCTAGTTTGGAATACTGGTTATCTACATGTGTTTGTCTCTTTCATTCAGACTCGTATTTGAAACCATCAAAGGTAAAACCAAATTGCTTTGTTGACTTGGTAAACAGGTGCCCAGTTTGATTCTTTTAAAAGTGATGATCCCTTTGACGAGTAATTAATTAAACTGCAGACTGTGATTCATTGTATTGATCGACGTCCTTTATCAACGAATTCTATGCTCTTGTAAAACCATAATTTGACTAGAAAAGAAAAAAAAAATCTTTTTGAGAATGAAAATGCGGTTTGCGAAATAGTAAACTGTATGCTAATATATTTTTCACTGCTCAGTACGTATAAAGAAAATGCAAAAGAAGCGTAATGCCGAGCTTATAAGAAATGCAGTGCAAATTTCACGTTATCATGGATTGATTGAGATCGATGTTAAAGAATGATAGTCCAGAGAGAGAGAGAGAGAGAGAGAGCATACGTCATAGGTTGTATAATCTTCCGGAGGCTCGAAGTTGTAGAACAAACCAGAACAGCCCTTGAGAGCGTCGACTATGCTCTGGTAATCGAAGGGGTCGGAGTGAAAAATCTGCAGATTCTGGTGGTCGCAAGCCAGTTTCTTTAATGCTTGACTCTCCTCTGCAAGATTATCACAAAAACGCACCCATTACATACGGCCCCATACATACATTGCATAAGCAGAAGGAACGAACGAACGAACAGGGGGATTAAGTAAGGACGAGAAAGAAATTAACAAAGGACTGTGAAAGACTTACTAGGGCTCTGAATGGCGGCGTGGACTTCGTAGCCTCGTCGGAGAAGCTGCTCGACGAGGCCGCAGCCGAGGCGGCTGTTGGCGTCCATAACGCAGACGGTGTTGAAGCTGCTCGAGAAAAAAGCTGCCGGTGCCATTTGAGTGAGTGAGAGAGAGAGAGAGAGAGAGAGAGAGTGTTAAGAATTTGGCACGAAGAGAGGTAAAGCGGTGAGTTGGGTATTTATAGGGTAAAGGCAGCCTTGGGTTGGGCTTGGAGAGCAAGTCGCTGGGAAGTGGTCATTGCTGCCGCTGCTGCTGGGAAGGAGAGGAGAGAGAAAAGGTTAAACAATAAATTAATATTACAGACGTAACATAAATTAATATGACTTCTTCCCTTCTCATTCATTGCATTCAAAAATGTTGTCTTCTCTCTCTCTCTCTCTCTCTCTCTCTCTCTCTCTCTGGCTTCAACGTCTAAACTTGAATTTGTTTATTAAAAAAAAAAACACCCATATATAATTTTTCATATTATTATTATTATTATTATTATTATTATTATTATTGTGTAATCCCCCTTGACTTTTATTGAAATATTCTTCATTCCTTTTAACAAGTTCACTTAAAATTAGTCGATTGAATAAATGATAATATGAAAATTATTAATAAACTAAAGTTTCAAACAGAATTATTTTTGTATAACAAAGAAAATCAAGAAGATATAGAAACTGAGAAAAATATATATACAGATGCAAGTTCAGAGGTATTTTGGTGGTTTTATTTATATTTTTTGAGAAGGATAAAAGAGGCCATTTAATTTGTATCGGGGCGGGGCGGGTTTGAGCAAAAACAGGAACATAGGCGAGGCTGTTCAACCACTCACACGTCCAGTTTGGGTTCTTATTTATTAGCTTCACACCAACTTAACTCTGTCCTCACTTTCTCTTACTCTATTGTGATTCATTCTATTTTCTATTATATCCTCCTCCTTCTCATCCTCAAACCTTGAGCATGGGTTTAATTATAAGGGTAGAATTTAAGTGAATTTTTTTTTTTAAAGAATTAAATTATTTAGAATTAAATTCTAGATAAAATATTTTGATTGGCTTAATTGAATTCTAAAAAAATTATCTAAAAATAAATCAAATATATATACATATGTATATACATATAGTTTGAGGATGTCATGGCCACCGCCGCTACCTCCATCGTCACTTTCAATGGCCATCGTCGCCATTACTGGCCGTCGTTGCTGTCACTCTCTCTTGCTTGCTCTCTCTCTCTCGCTCAGTTCATCGTTGTTATTGCCATATTCGTCGTCGTCACTGCTCGTCGCTGCCAAGTTTCCCCTATCACCATCGTCGTTGCCCCCTCGATCGTTGCCTCTCACTCGCCTTTTCATTTGATCGCCATCTCTCTCACTCGCCCTCTCATTTGACCACTCTTCTTCTTCTTTGCCTCTACCAGATAACTCCATTTCTCTTTGCCTAGAAAATTTGTTCCAGCCTCCTATGCAAAAATGAATTCTAGTAAAAGTGAAAAACGAGTCACATGAGCCAAAATGAGAAAATGTTTTCCACGGAAAAATTGATTAATCAAACACTATAAACTTAGAATTTGGGTAGAAATTAACCATTTTCCATGAAAAAAATATCCAAACAAACACAACCTAATATTTAATCCATCATTGAATTTGGGTGGAAATAAGCACTGCTGACTGGGCACGCCTTAATTTCCAACTTAATTCGTCTAGTATTTTCATATATTATATTCATAAATTAAATAAGTTATATATCAACTATAAAATATGTCTCAATAAACGCGTCATGTTCTATTTATACTATATTTAATGGGTTTCAATTTTTGAATATTTCTATTAGTTAATAAAATATTCCAAAATAAGATGTATTTATTATTAATTAATAAAAGTGTTTAGTGTAAAAAAATAAGGTCAAGTGCCTTGGACACAGTCATTAGCAAAACCCATATTTAATTTATTTGTTCCATATATTAACTTAATTGAATTATTATATATAATAATTAGAGTAAGATGTCAAATGATAGACCACTATATTTTAAGAATGACCAAGTAATTTATTGTATTTTCAAATTGATTATTTTATTTTAAAAATATTAAATAAATTATTATATTTTTATACCTGGAGTCATATTAATTATTATGATAGATTTTTTTTTTTTTTTTTACCGTTGCCCAATAATGTTTTAATTTTATTAACTACACTAACTCTATCTCTCATTATAAGAATATTACACAGCGTTACATATAGTTCTACTTTGTCTTTTTAAAATATATTAACCAATTTGACCCTCACTCCTAAACTACAATTATTTATTTGATTATTTTTATGGTATAATAACCAATTTGATCCCAACATACAATAACTTATTTTTCACTTAACCATAATAATTACCATATATTATATATCTTAAAAATATTACAATATTTATTATATTTAAATAGTACAATACCTTAAAATTTTAAGTATAATAAAATAATTTTGTTGTGACTAGAAATTTAATTAATTGTGAATATCTTCTAGTAAATTTGATTACACATATATATAATTAATTATGATAAGTATTTTTTTTCCTAATTGATTATTTTTTGATATGATAAAAAATATGGTTCATTTAATTTTTCTGTTGTTATATTTAGGTTAAATTAAATTATATTAAATAAGTTGAGACAATAACGTCTTTGGCCATGTCAATTTAAATCAGCTTATTTATTTATCATTTTCGCACATGGAGTTGAGTCAAATGACATGCAACCTTCATTTGCCAGTCAATTTATGTTAGCTATTGTTATTGATAGTCCTGTCAAACTGAATTAAATACATTTTAACCCTTCAAAATATCGTAATTATAAATTGTCATCATTAAAACTAAAGCGGGAAGACTCGTGCATTCACACATTTCTATTTCCCAATTTAATTTAATAAAACAGCGGACTTACTCATTTTATAAAGAATAATACTATTTATCTAAATTGAAGATAAATATCCAATCTAATTAATACATTTTTATTAAAAATCTGCACATATGTACCTCTTCATTTTTTAATGAAAATATACTAACATGACTAAAAATTTATCTTTAATTTAGATAAATAACATTACTCTTTTATAAAATAAAATAAATTTTATTATGATATATTTAATGTATTTTATTTTTAGATAACACATAATTATTATATATTATTTTTGATATTTAAATACTTTTATTAATTGGTAACAAATGAATTATGAATAATACTAATCGTTTTTTAGTAACAATACATATTTATTATACCTTGTTTTTAGATTTAAACATTTTCTGTAACTTGGTTTTGTAATAATAAATGCATTGATTTAGAACCAACTAATAAAAAATATTTTGCCTTAAAAATAATGTATAATTATTATGAATTGTGTAAAAATGTACATTTATTAGTGTTTAACCATTTTCCTATCTTATTTTAAAATGAAATTTAATGCATCTTATTTTCAGTATTTGAATATATTTTATTAGTTGATAAAATAGTTAAAAAATATGAAACATTTATTATTAACGAATAAAAGTATTTAATAAAAAAATAAAGTGTCTTAAATATTTTGAAATATTTTAGTAATTAATAAAAGTATTTAAATATTAAAAATAAAATATATTAATTAAACTCAAAAAACCGTTTGGATGCATCCGTTTGAAAACACAATAGTATGAGTGAAATTTCATTTAGAGTGTGCTTGATAGTATGAAAATTCTATAAAAAATATTTAAGAAATTGAATTTTATTTTTTTTGTTTGACATATTATATTTTTTTTGAAATTAAATTTTATGGTACAACCATTAAATTATCATTTATCCACTTTTTCATGAAAAATTTCATCTAAGAGAAGTAATTGTTATTTTACATGCAAGTTGAAAAATATTTTTTTTAATTAAATATTATCAAACACGTCTCAGCAAAGATATTTTAAAGAATTGAAGGCCATTGCAGGTAGATGGTAATTGATTATTTGAAAGTAGACTTTTATGCATATGGCTCGTCATGTCTCAATTCTCAAACCATGCATTTCACTTTCCTTAGAATTAAAACCCTAATAATTGGACCCATAAATATCTGTAAATATCTGTGTGGAAAAGCAAAAAGATGTATTGGAAAAAGGGTCAATAGCCAAAGCAAGTTAGTTCCGCGTCCAAATTGTCATTTCCCACTTCCTTTCTTTTCCTCTCTAGATATCTCTTACCTTACCACAAGTTGAAGAATTTATTATTATTCAATAGTAACAGTTGTAAGACGTGGCGGCACCCATATGAATGAACATACCAATTAGGTTTGAATTTTAATTTTTACTTAAATTTAACATTAATTACAACGAATCATTATTCAATTTGACAAATCAAATCCCGGTCACTGTGACAAGAGATCCATTTGCCATTCCCATCAAAGATACTCATAAACCCAACCTAACCTCTCTCCATCACTCTGCTAACTTCTACCATCTTGAGTCATTACATTGAAATTATACATTACAAATTATGGGAGTTCATTGTACTTGTAGAAAAAAAAATGAGTTGTGTAATTTTCCAATGAACCGTGTCACTCTCGCTGTCCCTGTTGTACTGTTATCCCATCCCCCTGACCTATGTATATGTATATATATCCTACCTTTCTTTCCCAATTACCCAAGGCCAAGGGGTTGACTCTCTCTATAAATAGATTTGAAACTTTGGTGCCCCTCTCTGTTGACGCTGATTGCTCGCCCTTGACTCGGCTCATCCTCTCCCATTTTGATCAGACGTCCTCCTTCCATTCTCCATCTGTTACCATGAGTATGAACAGACTCATGGTAACAGTAAACCATCAAGGTCTCTAGGGTGCTCGATAGCGCCACGTGAATATAGCATAGCGAGCAGCACCCATTGGGCGACCCAAATGAGCAAACACGAAGAAATAACCATAAACACTACAAGCCAAAATGAAAAACCAAGAAGGAAATAAAATAACGTGGCCACGAGATCCCGTTGTCCCTTTTTTTATTTATTTGCATCTTTTGAATTCTAATTCTCATGGCCTTGAGTGACGTCATCCCATTTCTCTCTCTCTCTCTCTCTCTCTCTCTCTCAAAAGAAAAAGCATATTATAATGCCTACTGATCAAGCGGGCCGGAAATTTTCCCGGAAAATTCATGCGTTCAGCCGGCAGTCAGTCGTTAGAAACAATGTTTAATCTCGTTGAATGGGTGGTGGTGGGTGCACGCGGCACCACCAAACACGATCCACACTCTAAAAATTATAAAATGTATTTTCGGCGTACAATTTGGCATTCCGCCATTATTACTTTAATTATTCCGATGACTTTTTTTGGGTCGCTCCATCCTTTTTAAATACTATTAGTGGGGTTGAACGGGTGTTTAAATCGTGACTTAATTCACTCAAATTTGACATCGTCTTACTTGCTCACCAGTTGTGCATCCTCCTGTGTCTTTCGACGTGCTTACGGTAATTTGTCGCTTTCTTTCCCACATTTAACATTCGCATTATTAAATTTCACCCTATCTCCTTAATTTGACAGTAGTTCATTAAATTGACTTAGAAGACAGTCCAAGCAAATCAACCATATAATAATATTGACTTTTGCATATATGTTATACCTATGCAACCGATAAATAATTTGAATATATTTTTTTCCCCTTGAATAAAACCAATTTCTTTTTTTTTTAATGGGACTTTCGGGAGAAATTTTTCCTCGTCAACCCAATTTCTGTAGGCCTCAGATTTGATTATCCTTTGATTGGACAATTAATTCTTCCCACAGGAAATAAAAGGAAAAAAATAAAAAGTAAATATAAAGTTAGAATGCATAACATTATGTACACACACGAAGGATTAAATTAATATATATATTCCATAGTAGTGCATGCATGTAGAGTGGGAACTGGGAGGGGTCCTGCTTAAAATTCTAAGTTTTGACAAGCCACCTGCGTGCCTAGGAAAAAACCTTATAAATATTTCTTCCTTGGCAAGTTTTCAAATTCATAGTCAAATTCAATTTGTCAAAGTCAAGAAAGCAAGCACGCAATTAAAAAGATCGGGGCTACTATTAATTTAGTAGTAGATTTCAATATGCCCCATGCCCAGCTCAAAATCACCCACAATTATCGTCGATTATAACTATAATAATAATACAAATCACACGATGAATGAGACGCGCAGCCAGACTTAGGTCAACTGCGGCACCAAATTTGTCAATTTCTTTTACAGTGAGAGAGATTATGTATATTAATGATTAATTATTTATTCATATAAATAGATGATAGTTAATAAATAAAGCAATGCCAACTTTACTTGTCGTTTGTCATTTAAAAAAAGAAAAGAAAAGAAAAACTATGCTACGCTGCTGCTTGTGGTAAGTTGGGGAATTATTCAAATCGCAAGCTGTGTTGGATTGAAGGAAGGAAAAAGTATTATTTGCTTTTTCCACATACTTGTTTGTTTTCCCTTCGAGCCATGAGATCACTTATTCTCTTGTGTGAAGTCATCAAATGTTATCGCTTACGCCAAAGTTCCAAATTTAACTAACGAATCAAAACATCATCAAATATATTAAGCGTGCGTAAGATTAGTATTATATATATCATGAAATTTTTGTTGTCATGCATTATAACTAGTTATGTATATATTTTCATTAAGAATAAACAGTTTGTCGCTTTAGTTAAAGCATCCAACAAACGTTGTAATTAAAAAATTGTTCTCATCAAGGAAATTACCAAAAATTAATGGCATTGGTTTTCATGATTAAAACTGAAAACCACCATATATATATATAATCTGTATCTGTCTTTCTTTTAATTATTGAAAAAATATAACAAAATTATTCAAATTACAACATAAAATGACCATGTTTTTGGGATATATAAATAACGTCACAAACTCTTAAATTTAAATTGCGAAATTTTAAAGATATGAACATCTGAAAATGTTAACAAAAAAATCATTTTACATTCAAAGACATACTCTCCTTCTCTTATAGAATTGACAAGAAGGATGATACATAATTTTTGTTGTTGTCGTCATGTAAGTAATGATATATGATTTTATATGAAATGGTGTGGTAAGATATAAGTTTTATATGTGTTGACCAATTTGCAAAGAGATTAAATTAGAATTATATATGATTGACGATAAGGGTGACATCTGTAGTTTTAAATATTGATTGTGGTTAATTTTGACTAAGAATAATCTTATTTTTTTTTATTTCTAATATTGTTTGGAGTAATAAATTTTTCTTGTGTTTCATAATAGAAAATTAACTTTTATTGTCAGGAACAAACCCTTTCTTAATTTTGACTAACTTCCACAAAACAATTTATAAAAATGCATTTATTTATTTATTTATTTTAAAAAAAATTGTCATGATTTGTCACCACACGACGATATAGACCATAAAAGTGTTGAGAAAAATGGGCCTAAATATAGTGAGGTCCCAGGCAGAGGGGGAGATTAGTTGAGAAGGGAATTCATGCATGATGAGAATATAAAATCATAATTTTAATTGAAGCAGTGGATGTAGCAGAGGGCTTGGAACTTGATTAATCAAAGTGTGGACATGGCAATAATATTGGCAGTGGAAGTCGTTACGCTGCTACATTAATGCGGTCCTTTTAATGACTTTGTCCTTTGTTTATATAATAATAATAATAATAATAATAATAATAATAATAATAATAATAATAATAATAATAATAATAATAATAATACAGCCTCACCCTAACGAAAGAAAAACATGTTACTTTAAAAGACCATGTAAAAATTCCACATCCAACTATATATTAAATATGCTGCCATGCCAACAGATTCAAACAAAATTAATTTTCAAAAATAAGTGTTGCAGTATTTTAAGTGAGGGTGAGGGTGAGGGGAGGTTGGTGCTTTGGATAGCCATGAGTAGTAGTTGGGCTGTCTTCAGTCTTTTTCTTAATTTTGTCTCAAATCCAAGCTTGGTTTCAATGAATTTTCCATTTTAAAATTTCATTGTGTAACACTTTGTCAATTCATTTGGTGGGTGTCAAAGTTTGGTTCCGTCTTTCTTGCATGCTGTCCTTTTTAGTCGAAAAGAGTTTTCATGTTGAGAAGAAGAATTTCGCATCAAATGTGAGTTAAGAAAAATTATAATTTATAAATAAGGCTTAATCCTCTTTTTTCTACATACGAGCCTTAAGATATATAAAATTATAATCATTACATTACATGTGCATTTCGCAAAAGTAAAGCCTTTTTAAAGAAAAATTATACGGATAATGTGTCTCTGACTATAATTTTAAAAAGTATTTTTTAATTTTTTATTTTAATTTTATAATTAAAGATGTCTTTTAGCATTTTTTTTATTTCAAAAAGTCATAATATTCATTTTTAAAAAGTTTAGAAACCACTGAAAAAGATATTCTCTAATTCATAATATAAAATTGCAAAATTAGCAAGTTGAGTCTTTTATTTTTAATAAAAAATTTAAAATATTTTCTACAAGTGAACAAACCCTGATTTGTCTTTCCATTATCATTTGATTTCATTTTATTTCGAACACAAAAAAGTAACACAACTTTGGTCAACAGTAACGACAAAGTCAAGGCATCATTAAACTAAGTTATTCCGAAAATTTAATTAACTAATATTAGGTACCTCACTTACGCAATTAGCTAGTTGGCCCCTTCTTATACAATGTGACGTAACACCATGAACTTAGTGCAATTCTTTATTGTACTTTGAATCTCAATAAATTGATGACCGGCGTTGGTGGGTAGGTAGGTGGGTAGGTAGTCGCTAAGTGAGGGCAGAATTTCGTGCCAAGGTTTGTAAAGCTTAAATCTGTTTTTTTATATATATATTTTGCGTAATTTTTTTTTGTCACTACTTGTTGAATTTAAACATAAAAGAACTAATGACATTGTTAATAAAACTTAGTAAAGTTATTGTTGTTTTCTATAAATAGTTTTTAAATAAAGATAAAGACTTAATATACAAGATGTATCTTTAATTATTAAAAAATATGACATTTAGTTTTTAATGTACAAAATGTCAAGATTTTATATTTTAACTATTAAAAATTATTGTTTTAAATTTTTACAATGATGGAATGTTAGTGTGTGTATGAATACGCTCGTATGCCACGTAAATGACAAGTTGATAGTATTTAATAAGGTTGATTGGTTTGTTTTACTTCTTTAATAATTAAAAAATATAATGTTTAGTTTTTAATGTATAAAATATCAAGATTTTATATCTCAAAAATTAAAAAACAGAGCTCTTATTTATTCCATGTAAGACATATACATAAAAAAAGAATAATTACCATGTCATAAAAAGACCAAGCCAATGAGACACATCAAATTAAAAGACCAAATTACCCATAGTTTTAAAAAAAATCCTAAATCCCAAACACCTAAATCTCTAAATCACTAATCCCAAAAATGTATCTTCTTCTATTTTCAATCATAAAATATGACAAGACTAATTTCCATCATTTCTTTTTGTTGCACTCAATTCTATTGTTTTCTCATTCTTTTATTTATATCCTCTTTTATGTCTTAAAGTAAGAACTTAAAATAATAATTTTTAATAATTGAAATACAAAATTTTGATATTTTGTACATTAGAGACCAAATATCATATTTTTTAATTATTGAGAGAGCATAATAAACTAGCCAAGTTTTTCATATATTACTAACTGATCATTCACGTGACATGTCACTTACGAAAATAAGCACATTCAAATACGTGTTAACGTTCTGTGATAGTAAGCATTTAAAGGATGTTTGGCTTAACATTTTTTAAGATGGTTTTTTTAAGCCTTTCTACTTAAAAGCTATGTAAATATTTTAAATTGACTAATGTTTAAATTGATAATGTATTTGAATAAATCTACTTTAAGCGATTATTTATATAGTTATATATTTGGTTTGAAAAATTTGATAAACTATCAAAATTTAACAAAAAGATTAAAATGGATATATTGCTAAATAATATAAATAAAATTCATAAAAATACTAATTTATAATAAAAATAAATTATAAATTGATGTTCATCTAATAAAATTGTTACTATTATATTTTAATAAATTATAATATACACTTATTAAAAATATAGTTCGATGTGGGAGGCAATGGTCACGATGGAAGAGTTGGAGGCAGCGATCGCGACGAAGGAGTTAGAGGCGGGAGGCAGCAACGACAATGGGGTGTGCAATGGTAGCGACAAGAAGGAAATGGAGAGAGGCAACGGTGTCGACGAAGGAGCTGGAGGTGGGAAGTGGTGACGACAATGTTGCTAGAAGCAGCGTAATGAAGGCAACAAGAAGGAGATAGAGAGAGACAACGAAAAAGAACAAGGTAGAGGGATGAAAGAGAGGGATAAGGTTGAAAATATGATAGTTGTTAAAGAACAAAATTGTAAAATAATTGGTCAACTAAATAAACTATGTACAATGTTTAGTTACGGAGAACTTTTCTAAAACATTGTTAAGTAGCGTTTAATCTTTTTATTTTTTAACAAACGTATAATTAAATAAATTATATAATTTTTAATCTTCACTAATAGCTTATAAGTAGTCAAACCGCTAAACCAAACACCATCTTAAAGAAATAATTTTTAATAGTTGAGATACAAATTTTTAACGTTTTATAAATTAAAAATTAAATATTATATTTATTAATTATTAAAAAGTTAACAAAAACTAAACATCATGTAGACAAATCAGGTGGCCTTTACGATTATGGCCAAAAAGCTGTTGAGACAAACCCCACTCCGAGGGGGAAGGTCAGCCTGGTAGGCGTGATGTATTGATACTTGACTTACCTTTATTTTACAATGGAAAGAAAAAGAATCTCAATAAATTGAACACCATACATAGCATATATACTATGTCGTCTGGCTCACAACGATGCTGTGATCTCATAGATCGCGTATGCAAAGGCAGTTGTTGGGCTCTTTTTAACTCCATGAAATCCATACATATATGTATGATTGGCCTTAAGCCTTAACTAATCTAAATCAGCTATATATGTACATATAAATTTTTGCATTTGTATAACGCTTATAAAAATTTATGTCGTTCTCCTCCCCACCACCAAGATATATAGAATCTTAATTAGTTTAATAAATATTGGAAGTATCTATTATTTAGTTACCAAAAGAATCTATTCGATCACTTGGGTCACTTTGAGTTACATTATTTAGAATATATTAATAGTTTATTAGAAATGCTGTAGGTAAGCATGAAACCAGTTTATAATGTATTCATATGGTTCTGCATTAGGTAGGATGTATGCTTCAAACCAAAGTCTAACCATGCAAGTGCAATATTTTTATACGTTTTGAGCTGTTTAGTATATTAATGGCTTCAGAAATAATATACTGTCACAAAGGTGATGGATTACAACAACAACAACAATCATCGCTATTCAGTATATACTAAAAAGGAAAATATTATTTTGACACTTTAATTTATCTTATATTCAGGTAATTCTCGTGGGAGTTATTCATAATAATACAAATATGATAACTCATCAATGAGTGTATTAGAGTTTGTGTAGCATCTCATATTGAGCGATAGGAAGGACCGAAACAACTTATCCTGATGGACCTACACGAACTTCCCAGGGGGGTCACCCATCCCTAGATTACCCCAGGTCAAGCACGCTTAACTTGTGAGTTCTTTGCCAACATTCAGCCCAAAAGGTATCCAACTAGTGTTGTTTCTTTTCTTACACTATTCTCGATATATACTAACTTCTTTGGGCTCCCGGGGTATTACATTCTCCCCCCTTGAGCACATGACGTCTTCGTCATGCGACCTTACAACTGGTCCCAGACCTTCTCCCCTTGGGGGCTACCATCCTAGAAGCCTGCCAGAAGCCGCTCCTTGTACAGGCCCTCGAGCCCTGGCGCCACTCCCCGCCCTCGTCGGACCGCCTTCACCAAGAGTCGGCTCTGATACCACCTGTAACATCCCATATCGAGCGATAGGAAGGACCGGAACAACTTACCCTGATGGGCCTACACGAACTTCCTATGGGGGTTACCCATCCCTGGATTACCCCAGGTCAAGTACGCTTAACTTGGGAGTTCTTTGCCAACATTCAGCCTAAAATGTATCCAGCTGGTGTTGTTTCCTTTCTTACACTATCATCGATATATACTAACTTCTCTGGGCTCCCGGGGTATTACATTCTCCCCCCTTGAGCACATGACGTCCTCGTCATGCGACCTTACAACTGGTCCAAGACCTTCTCCCCTTGGGGGCTGCCATCCTAGAAGCCTGCCAGAAGCCGCTCCTTGTACAGACCCTCGACCCCCGGCGCCACTCCCCGCCCTCGTAGGACCACCTTTACCAAGGGTCGGCTCTGATACCACCTGTAACATCCCATATCGAGCGATAGGAAGGACCAAAACAACTTACCCTGATGGGCCTACACGAACTTCCCAGGGGAGTCACCTATCCCTGGATTACCCCAGGTCAAGCACGCTTAACTTGAGAGTTCTTTGCCAATATTCAGCCCAAAATGTATCCAGCTGGTGTTGTTTCTTTTCTTATACTATCCTCGATATATACTAACTTCTCTGGGCTCCCGGGGTATTACAGTTTGTGTGTCCAAATAACATCTCCAATACCAAAATTATGCTTAAAAAAATATAAATGGAGAAATTTATTAATACATATACATATAATAAATATTAAATATTTATTATTGTTCAATATTCATTATTGATTTTATTATTTCTGATGTTGTAACATTATTTGTTCTTAGTTTTTTTTCTTTAGTAGGATTCCTATTATTCATTAAAATAATTTTTTTTTTTGTTTTATATTCTTTTTTCAAACTGATACAAGTAATTTCGGGTCATTAATATTTCTTATTATTTTTTTATAATCTCAACTTGTAAAACTCTGTAGAATAACATTCAATATATATATATATATATATATATATATACACTTGAATCAAAGTGGAAGAATCCATCTATGATTTGTCTAACGATCCATTACAAAGAAAGTTACAAGAGTTTCCTTTTTTTTTGTCCACCATTTGTTCATCCAAGACTCAAAATAGTGATGTCAAAAATAGTATATAAATAACAAAAAGATTGTGTTCTATTTTTATATATCTTTATATCATAGATATTTTTTTTAAAATAAAAAAATAGAGATTTGAAAATAGGATACCAACCATTATCAATTCAAATTTCAATCATTTATTCCATTACTTTGCTCACTAAGGAACTTATTCCATAATAATTGCAAAGTTTAAGAAATTTTCACGTGCATGGTATAATACTCAACTTATCTTCTCGTACAGGACGTCAAAAAGTGTAGCCTCGATGACAATAATAAGCGTACTATATCAAACAATCACCAATGCCATTATAGTATTTAGATGCATAAAAACATACACAAGGACAAATGTTATTTATGCCTTAAATAATATATAATATATCAATCAAATACTTTTAATCTCTCAAGAATAACCCTTAAAAGTAACTCTGAAGAGCACTTGATCATCATCCAAAGTTTTGCACTCATAACCATCATACAAATGATCATTTGAACTATGAGATGCAAAACTTACATAACGTGGTATAAAATATATTTCCTAAATTTAAATTAATCCATCTCTTAGTTCAGCTACTTATCTAGTTACAATCCACTTAGCTACTTATTTGATGGCCAATTATGTGATATGCTAATGTAATTAAAAAATGATCCATAGTTCAAATGAGCAATTGAGTGACATGTTAAAATTGAAAAACTAAAAAAAAAACTTGAGAATTTTATTATTGATTATCTAAAATTAAAAAATAATTTGTGACTTATGAAGTTATAGGGTTTATTTGTCTAAATAATACTTTATTATTTATTATCTAATATTAAAAAAAAATCTATAGATTTAAAGAGTTAGGAGATGTTCTCGTTTAGATAAAATAATAAAATAAATAGAATATAAAAAAATAAATTTTAAATAATTTTAAAATATTTGTTTTCTTGAGCATAAGCCTAAGCTAAAATTTGGGATTATCATTTTTGTGTGAACTTTCATCGTTTATGTCCTCAATTTTGATAGATAAAATAAATTATAAATAAAAATTGTATCTTATCATACATAAGAATAAATCAAACTTAAGATTTACTAGTACTTATTTTAATCACTTGTGTCCTGCGGGCCCATAAGTTAAGACGTACGCCATAACCTGGCCTGAGCTGAAAGCACGTGAATAAGGCAAGCGGACCCACAAATCTCCGACTACTGTGGGAGCAAAATCGCTCACTGAGGCAATGGGCCTCTGTGCCCCTGTTTTGCAATAATACAAGCCCCCCCCCCCCCCCCCCAAAAAAAAAAAAAAACCTGACCTGGCTTGACCTTGCCCACTCAGAAGAGCGAAAAAAAAACGAAAAAAAAAAAACAAAAAAAAGGTTTTTGTTTCATGGCATCTGTCAATGTCCGTGCAGACTGGCATTCAGTTGTCCTCATTTGGGTTAAAGTACCATTTAGTTCTGCTCAATTATTGTATTTGAAATTGGAGGCCTTAATAAAAAGAAAACAAAAATAATCTAATAAAACTAGAAAAGGGTATTTCATGAATTAGTTGCTTAATAACAATGAGTTAGCCTTCAAATCTTCATTTTTTCTCACAAAAATGAACGCAAATATTTAACCACTTAGAAAAAGTATTCATTTTAATTAGCATACATTAAAAAGGTGCTTATTTTATATCTCTCTCTAAGTCTCAACAATATTCACGTGATTCTATATGTATCATAAAATATTTATGTTAATATATAAATGAATACAAATACATGAGAATAAGTATGGATAAACTTTATTTTTATTTTTAAATTTATCAAAACTAGCTATTATTTTTTATCCATATAAATCACAACATATTACTAATTGTGATATATCATCAACTTTAATAAAATAGCATCATAATTATATTGAATATTTTTTCCATGCTAGCTTTTACATTAATGGACTTTGATTTAAATCCATTTAGATTTAGGTCCTTAAGAGGTGTCCAGTGGGCTGTGTTGGGCCGGACACCTAAAACCCACAACATATGAAAATGTGTCTGTGCATGCGGCCCAGATTTTTAAAACCCATTGGGATCATGAAGTGGGCCATCACGGCTCATTTTCTTTTTCTATAGAATCGTTTTCCTTTCCTCCTCCTTCCTCTTCCTCCGGCTTTTCTTCTATTTATATATATGTCATCTAAACATTTAGTTAAATTCATTTTTATAAGTTTACATGAATTGTTATATCTACATAGATTAGGTAAAATTATACTCAAATGAAAAACGTACTTGACCTTTAAAGAAAAAAAAAAGAATTAAAAATTCTCATGGTTCGAAGCCAAGTCAATTTTTTTTATATTATTTTATTTTTTAATTAAATCTTTGTTGTTTGTTCCTTGACAAAGAACTGATATGATAAGATTTTCATTAGGAAAAAATAATTAACAAACATTTTATTGGTGACTCAATATGGTTTAATTTTTTAAATTGGTTAACAAATAGAGTATAAATTATAAAAACTATTTATTACCACTTAAGAAAAAACTCTTATGCCAAAAGTTAGTAACAATTATTTCCTTTTTATTGGTTTATCAAACATTTTTGCTACACATTAAACTAGAATAGTTGACACATTCATAGACTCATAGGAAGTTTATCATTAATGTAAATTAGAAATATAGCTATAACCCATCTCCATTATCGTTTACATTAGGCATATATTGGGGGTTTTTTACTAGATAAGATATATATATATATATATATATATATATATATTTCTTGTTTTCTTGTTTACTAGACTTTAAATGTCTCAGTTTTCAGTTGATAACTTTATATTATTATTTATGTTTTTTTTATGGGAGTTGGGGTGTGGGCAAATGAGATGTTTAATAACTCATTTTGATGTCAATTGAGCATGAAAATATTAGCCTTAAAACCAAATTAAAATGAGAAAAAATGATTTACTTTTGTTTTTGGTTCTATTCAATTTCATAAACACTCTTTGTATTGTATTTTTTTCTCTTTTGGTAAGTTACACCCCTAATGTTGACATACAATAAATTTGATATTGCTATTGTTCAAAGTATTTATATATTTATTTAAAATGTTCTACTCAAATCATTAGTTAGATAAAACTAAAATATAATAAAGTGTTTTATCTAATAGGAAATCAAAATATTAAATATAGGTATTGGAATACAAATGATCAAATAGTATTCAAAATTTAATTATTGGAGAATGTTTTTCTATTAGATAGGAATATAATTTTATTATTCATTTTAAATACAAACTAATCAAAAATTAAACAATACAAATTAAGTTTAATTCTTCCCTACTATGATAATAATCGACATTTTTTAGAATATTAAATTATTAATAATTTAGTGATGAAGGAATAACCCTAGGAGAGGGAAATTACTATATTACTCCTCTAGACTCACTAATGTGCCATGTGTACAAAGGGAAGCCAATCCTAGGTCGCCATGTGTTTTTACCTAGAAATGCCATGTGTCCCTTGGATCTCCAAAATCAGTCTTTACCTTTAGATCTCACCCGACCCAAAACTAGATTAATTACTAGTATGGAAAACTTAAGCAAACCTAGTTCATTCCTTTGAACTCAATCAACTTGAAATCTCTCTAGTAAATTTGATCAATTGAGAATTTTTTTAATATCTTAAAAATCTCTCCAACTACTCAAAATCATGCCCCAATAGTGAAACTCTACTTCAGATGTCAATCCACGCGATTTATAAATATGAGTAAACTCCTAAAAGTATAAACATGCTAATAAATACTTATTCTATATATTAACTTACCTTTTCTTTACTGACTTGAAGGTCTTAACTGTAACACCATGCTTCTCCAGGACATTATATTATGCTAAGATTTTTATTGTTTTTGTTTACATACATTAACAAATCATACTAAAATCCTCAACATACCCTCATAAGAATAACATTCCCAAAACAGAACTAAAGAATGAAAAACTTATTCATAAGCGAAAACAAAATCAGAATCAGAATCAGAAATCTAGTAAATCATTACATAAACAAGTTCATACATATCATTTATGTCATTACAATAGCCGATAACAAGGCCAACTGAATAATTGGTCCTAACCTTGGCTTAGGACCCATCACAATCTCTACCACGCTCATGCTTCAATCACTCTTTTGCCCTTCTGATTGCTTGTCTCGCCTAAAAGTGGAATATTCTAGGAATATATGTCCAATATTAGAAGATGAATCTTCTAAGAGATGGTTAAAACAACATGAATGAATGATGCATGGACTTGTATAAACAGATACCCTAGTATAATTTCATTGGCAAACCAACCCGGTACGAAACCCTATGCAGTCATCTCAGTTTGCATACAAGGCAACGAGATACTCCTATACATTGTTCCGGCAACACCTTTGGGGAATTACGACTACGCTATCAAGGTGGCATCCCATCCCATACATGAGTGTCAATATGCCAATAATATCATGTCATGTGAGAAATCATGACTATCGATGTAACGATACATGCATAAATATGATAAAATGCTCATAAATTACATATGACTTAACAATCTTCGTGAATGTCATGCATAATATAGGTAATCACGTCACGTATAAGTTTTTTAGGTAAAACCACTCACATTGATCGATTGATTTTACTTATTCTTGAAATACGTGTTGACCTCGATTGTCACACTTTTTCTTAAACCTCGATGCCTCAATGGTTCTTGGCCTTCACAATTATTCAAGAATTTCACTATCATATTTTTCCTAATTTTTCTTCCATTTTCCTCTATAATATTCTAAAATAAATATTTTGTTAAATATTTTTCCAAATATTTTTTCATAGATATTCTTAAAATAAGTTTAGGAAAATTTCTAAAAAAATTCAAAAATTAAATACCTTGCCACGCGTGAACTGAGAGTGAAAGGTTGGTGTGTGCTCTTCACGCGTCGATCGTCTTCAAGTTTTTTTCTGTCATCGGCGATGCTCCGATGATCGATTTTCTTACACTACTTTGAAGCTCACTTCAAGTCAGTCCTGATGGCACTACCCTTGGCCTAGAAACAACACCGAAGATGCCCCAATTTGGCCAATTTCAGACCAACTCCAGTGATCCACTTGAAAGCTTCGGCCAAGCTCGAAACCCACTCAAATGACCTCGAAAGCCTCTCAAATTTTCCAAAAAAACCTTAAAAAATGTAAGGATCAAAAGCCCCTTAACTCTATCCCTCAATTCAACCTCTAAAGCTATGAATTTCGAGCTTGAGTTATGAAGAAACCCTCGGCCATTCAACCTTTATTTATACCCGAAATAGAGCTAAGACGAGCTATGCTTTGTAAAATCAGAGCCTTTAATGCCCTGATGCGACCTTATCTCATTTCAAATCATCGTGATTAGCCTCGAATACGCTTGCCTGATTTTTTAGCAACCCTCAACCATACCCACCATGTTTCCATCAAATGGCGACCATACTCAGCCATTTCTCGTCCCTCACTCACTTCAATCAATTCACCATGCTCTGGGGCCCATTTTTGGCCCCTGAAATGACCCTCTCGATGATGGAAGGAGGCTAGCCGATGGTGGCAGTGGTGGTCAACGATGGACATGGCTGCCTTTTAAAAAAAATACGATTTGGCCCTATTCAATTCTCTAAATTTTGTTTGGGCCTTTCCATGCACCCCTTTGCGTTTCTCAAATATCCATTATGACCCATAAAATTTCTTCTTTCACATTTTATCCCCCAAGTTTCATTTTTTCACTTTCGATCAACATTTAAAAATTACACTTAGACTCGAATCTATGTAAAATTGCATTTTGACCGCGAATCCTTTTATTTCATCCCGGGAGCACTTTAGGGTTGTTCTACTTACAACTTGAAAGTCTCCTTAGGTTTTCATTGACTTTTCAGATATCCCTAATGATAATTTGATTTCTCATCCTGAACCATAGTTGTACCGAAAACTATCTCTGATCTGATTCTTTCAACACTAAAAATCATGCCTCAAAATGCTCGTTAGAGACATTCCTAATTCCTTAGACATCTATGCTCCAGGGCATTCTCTGCGGTTAATTCAGTCACTCTCAACTGAGAGAATTTACACTAATACCCCTAATCTTCTGATAATTCTACTCACAACCCAAGATAATTTATGCTTGAGTCCCTTTAGAAAATTTTGGGTATTACATCAACTCTTTTGGGGACAAAAGCCTTGCTTTTGCAAGTACTTGGTTCGGGGTAAGACTTAGGTGATCAATCCAACTTCATCGCTTGGCACCCATCGTGGGGCCAATTGTTTTTCTTTGCTTAGAAAATATTCTTTCCAAGATCAAATCCCTTTTCACTATGGCATTTAGAAGGAACCCTTGCGAATTGCCATAAGAGGAAACAACAACTATTGTGACACGAGCCAAGGCAACCCATCTGAGGGCAGAGTTAGAGGAGGTCATTGCTTAGAAAACCTACCACTACCTCTAAACTAGCTCATTTAGTTGGAAGTACAAGCGCAACATTTGACCGAGCTACTCACTGGCTTCCTTAGCTAGTAACACTACCAAAAGCAACGATCAACTTGAGATATGCTAGGCTCAAGTACAAGGTGTGCCTTGGTCAAGTTGGAGGCAGAGCTATTGCTTTGTTGTATTGCCATCCCTTGTTGTGTTCACATACAAGATGCCACCTTGCCTTGCTGAGCTCACCGTCGAGGTGGACCTTGCGTCACTGAGCTGCAACCTCGTTGTTGCCTCGTCATCGTCCGGCTGCAACCTTGCTTTGCCGAGCTACTAGCTCGCCTTATAGACCTTGCCTGGTAAAGCTATCACCTTTCCCTAGTTGAGTTAAGGTTTTCCACTATCAAATTATATGACACTTAAGGTTCTCTAGGGCCAAATGAGCTCCCTATTTATAAGGTTCAAAAGGAGTAGGAAATAAGAAATCAAAAATACTATCTTTTCTAATTAAGCATTCATCCATATCTCCTTCAATAATTACGAACATATGAACCCTAAAATATTAAAATAGATTACCTCAACTCAAGGAGTTGGGGGAAAGTGATGAGGGAATAATCTAGGGGGAGGAAAATTACTCCACTACCCTTGTGGGCCCACCAATCACCATGTGTCATGTGTGCCAAGGAAAACTAATATGAAGTCACCATGAGTATTCACCTAAGAATACCACGTGTCCTTTAGATCTTACTTGACCTAGATCTAGATCAATTGCTAACATAGAACACTTAGGCAGACCCAATTTACTCTTTTAGACCCGGTCAATTGAGGATCTCTCTAATATACTGGGTCAATTAAGAATCTCTTTAATATCTCAAAAATCTCTCCAATTACTCAAGAATCTCAGCCCAATGGCCAAACTATACTTCAGATGCCATTTCATACCATTTATAAATAAGAGTAAACTCATAAAGATATAAACGTGTCAATAGAAACCTATTTTATATTAATTCACCTTTTTTGTACTAACTTAGAATGATAAAGTTCTCATGTGAGACAAAAGCGTTGCCATTGCAAGTATTCAATTCAAGGCCCACCACAGCATCATCACTTGGCCTGTCTTGGAGTCAATTACTTTTCTTTGCTTATCAAGTATTCTTTCCAAGATGAAGTATTTTTTACTATGGCATCTAGAAGAAACCCTTGCAAACTATCACGAGATGAAACAACAACTCTAACTCGAGCTAGGGTAACCTGTAACATCCCATATCGAGCGATAGGAAGGACCAGAACAACTTACCCTGATGGGTCTACACGAATTTCCCAGGGGGTCACCCATCCTTGAACTGCTCCCAGCTCAAGCACGCTTAATTTGGGAGTTCTTTGCCTACATTCAGCCCAAAAGGTATCCAGTTGGTGTTGTTTCCTTTCTTACACTATCCTCGATATATCCTAACTTCTCTGGGCTCTCGGGGTATTACATTCTCCCCCCCTTGAGCACATGACATCCTCGTCATGTGACCTTACAAGTGGTCCCAGACCTTCTCCCATTGGGGGCTTCCATCCTAGAAGCCTGCCAGAAGCCGTTCCTTGTACAGGCCCTCGAGCCCCGGCGCCACTCCCCGCCCTTATCGGACCGCCTTCACCAAGAGTCGGCTCTGATACCACCTGTAACATCTCATATCGAGCGATAGGAAGGACCTGAACAACTTACCCTAATAGGCCTACACGAACTTCCCAGGGGGTCACCCATCCTTGAACTGCTCCCAGCTCAAGCACGCTTAACTTGGGAGTTCTTTGCCTACATTCAGCCCAAAAGGTATCCAGCTGATGTTGTTTCCTTTCTTACACTATCCTCGATATATCCTAACTTCTCTGGGCTCTCGGGGTATTACATAACCCACTTAAGGGAAGAGATGGAAGGGGTCACTGCCTAGAAACACTACAAGAAAAATCAAATTTAGTGACAGGAAAATTCGTCACTAAAATAAAAAAATCCGTCACTAAGAGTGGCGTCGCTGAAATTTAGTCACGGATTTAGTGACAAACGATTTTTGTCACGAAATTAGTGATGGGAATATCCCGTCACTAATTTGTGACAGGATCCCCATCACAGATCTGCGATGGGATCTCCATCACAGATCAGCGACGAGTAGCCCCATCTTAGATCAGTGACGACTTTTCTGTCACTAAAATATTTTTTAAATAAAAAAATAAAAAATATATATTAAAATAAAAAAATTAAATTATTTTTATCGTTAATCTTTGATGGGGGCTACCCGTCGCTAATCAGTGACGGGATTCTCGTCACTAAAATATTTTGTAAAATAAAAAATAAAAAATAAAAATTATATTTTAAAATTTAAATAAAATTAAATTATTTTAATCCTACGCTGATTAATGACGGGAAGCCCGTCACAGATTAGTGACGAGGCTTCCCGTCACTAAATTATTTTTTTAAAGTAAAAAATAAAAATTATATATTATAATTTAAATAAAATTATATTAAAATTAAATTATTTTAATCCTAAGCTGATTAGGAACCCCGTCACAGATTAGTGACGGGAATCACCCGTTACAGATCAGTGACGGGGCTTCCCATCACTAGCTTATTTTTTTTAAAATAAAAAATAAAAATTATATATTATATTTTAAATAAAATTATGTTAACATTAAATTATTTTAATCTCTAAGCTGTAACGGGGCTGATTAGCGACGGGAAACCCATAAACCTGTCACAGGTCAATGACGGGTTTCCCGTTACTAAATTATTTTCAAAAATAAAAAAAAATATATATTATAATTTCAATAAAATTAAATTATTTTAAATCAGTTAAGAATCTAAAAATTAAAAAAATAATAATAAAAAAATTTAAAATTAGTTATTAAAATTAAATTAAATTTAAAAAATAATAATAATAAATTAAAATTATATATTAAAATTTAAATAAAATTAAATTATTTTAAATCATGCAAGAATGTAAAAATTTAAAAAAATAATTTCATTAATTAATTTTCATTAAATAAAAATAAAAATATAATTATATAAATTAATTATTATAAAAAAATAAATATTTTCATAATTATTCCTATTTACGAAAGTTCACATTTTAAATTTTTAATTTATATAATTATATTTAGAAATATTTTAATTGAAAATACAAATTAAAAGTTTGATAATTATATTTATATTTAAATACAAATTTTGATAATTAAAAATTTAATAAATTAATTGAATAGAAAAAAAAGCAAATATTAAGCTTTTATTTAAAATTATTATAATATATTTAATAAATAACTACTTAAAACACTGGTTTTACAAAAAAGAATTGAATATTTATTAAATTTTTATGTATAATTAATATTTCTTTTAAAAAAAATTATATTTTAAATTTTTATTAAATTTTATAAAAATATATTTGTATTTTTAATTTTAAAATATAAATAAAAATTAATTAAAATACAAATATTAAGCTTTTATTTAAAATTATTATAATATATTTAATAAATAACTAAAAACACTGTTTTTACAAAGAAAAATAGTATATTTATTAAATTTTTTATATAAATTAATATTTCTTTTATTAAAAAAAATATTTTTAAAATTTTTATTAAATTTTATAACATTATATTTTTATTTCCAATTTTAAAGCTTGTATTTAATAAATACCTAACTAACTAACAATATTTATAAAAACTAATTAAAATATAAATATTAAGCTTTTTATTTAAAATTATTATAATATATTTAATAAATAACTACATAAAACACTGTTGTAAAAAGAATTGTATATTCATTTTATTTTTTATAACCACTTAATATTTCATTTACAAATGTTAATTGACATAATAATTTTTTTACACATTTGTTAATGATTTTTTGTATAAATCATTAATAATATATACACAATACATAATAATATATAAACAAAATATACAACTATATAAATATAAAATAAACAATAACATACATGCAATAAATTTAAATAACAAAAATATTAAAATAAAATTGACTTATCAGTTAAGAAAAAACAATCTATAACTAACAAACATTCAAAATATATTTAACAGTTAAAATGATAAAGTAATAAAAATAAAAAATACCTTACAAGATGGAGTGATGCCGAACTGAAGGAGGGAGGGAGAGACGCAAAAAGGAACGCAGAAAGGGAGGGGGGGTGGATATTTAAATAGGGGGGAGGTGTGCGAGAAATTAAAATAATTGGGCATAAAGAAATGCAAAGAGGGCACACGTGGGGGGAGGAGGTTGGGGGGTAGCGTGGCAGGGAGGGGACACGGGGGGGAGGGGGATTTAAAATAAATTAAAAAAATATAAATAAGTAATAAAATATATACTAAAATATAAAATAATGTATTATAAAATTAAATAATAAAAGGTAAATATTATTTATTTTAACATTTAATTTTAAAATATTAAAATATAATATTTTATTTTTAAAAATTAAAATATAAAACAATATAAATAATATAAATACTAATAAAAATAAATATTTTATTTATAAAATATAAATATAAAAATGATAAAATATAAATTAATTTTAAA
Source organism: Diospyros kaki (assembly GCA_036245055.1). Lineage (NCBI taxonomy): Eukaryota > Viridiplantae > Streptophyta > Magnoliopsida > Ericales > Ebenaceae > Diospyros > Diospyros kaki. The sequence continues at coordinate 34,920,048 of BSEG01000007.1, forward strand.
ATATAATAAAATATAATTTTATACTTCTTGTTGATCAAGATTATTTCATTGAATCTTTATGCCCCTTTATTTATGTTTTTTAATTTACACTATAAATGTTGAAGACACTTGATATTAATTGTTAGATTTTTAATTTTATTTTTATTTGATACATGTCAAGTATTGTCAAATGTTTGATCACTAATTGTGCTAATATTGGGGTTCTTCATAAATTTTGGTGTATTGATTCATGCATATAGAATTATAATATATTACAAACAAAAATAATCTTAATATGGTATTACTCAAAAAACTTGGTGCATCAATTCCAATGATAAAAGAAATTTCTTCTAGGAATTTCTATATATTATTTGAGAAGTGCTTCTTGATTTGTATAGAGAGCATTTATCAAAATTAGTTTAAATAATATTATGTCCTTTTGGATGCATTTGTCTATATGATCATTGATTAATATATTAATTTAATATTTTTTTCATATGTGTATATATATTTTTCCTCTAAGACACGAATGATCTCACTGATCTCTGCAATCTCATTTAAATTTTAAAATAATAAAAAATTATTTTGAGATAATGATATGATCCAAATGTTTGTGATGGATTTTTTATATTGAATCTGTATTTATAAAATTATTGTAACGTTTATTGTTTGCGATGGATTTATTGTTTGCGTAGCATGTATGCTCATATCAAATTAAAAAAGTGTCATATGTAATATCACATTTTAGTCTTTTAGAGGCTGTTTGGTTGAGCGGTTTGATCGCTTATACGCTATACAAGCAGTGTATACGCTATGCAGCGTTTAACCCTTAAACGTTTGGCTTGAATAATTGCTTAAATGCTACATGGCTGAAACGCTGTTATAACAACGTTTTGGAGAAGCTGGTACCCCCCAGCTTTGACAAAAAAAGTTGCCAAGTTGACCGAGAAAACTACCATTATACCCTCAGAAATTCTCATCCCATCATCTTCTTCAAGCTCCCTCTCTTCTGCTCAGATCCCCCGCTGTCGCCGTCGCCAGCTACTCTGTCGCCCGCAGTCGCCCAGCTGATCTGTCGCCCACCGTCACCCAGCTGATCCGTTGACCCTCCATCGCTGCGGCTGCCTCCTCCCCAATCGACTGCAACTGGTGAGTATATATATATATTATATATACATATATATTGTATATATATATATATTCATGGTAATATTTTTTAAGAAAAAAATAAAAGAAGTAATATATATTGTAGTAATATATTTTTTAATAAATATGTATAATTTATCAGTTAGAAATTAATTTATAAAATTTTTTATAAAAAATAAAATTTTTATAAATTTTATTTATATTATTTAATATCATGTCTATTTTAGTTTTTTTGTCAAATTTTAACAACTTATCAGTTTTTATAAACCAAACACATAACTATTAACTGATAGCTTAAAAGTATATTTTTCCAACACATTATTAATTTAAATACTATACAACTTTTATACTAACAACTACCCCACTTAAAAGCTCTACAAAAAAACGGTAAGCCAAACAGCCTCTTAATCACCAGTATGTGTTGATTTATCAAATGCATTGAGGAAAAGAAAAATGAAGTGAAATCAAAAACTTAATTAAGAAACATGCCTGGTTGGTTTCAAATAATTAAATAGGTATTCTTAAATATTAATTTATTATCGAGAAAATTAATGATATCTCAACAGATGGATATTTAGAGATGGATATTTAGAGATGCATTTTTATTTTTAATTATCACTAAATAAATTTTATTTTATTTTTATTTTATTTAATTATTTAGAGATGGATATTCCTGTAGCTAATAAATTTTATTTTATTTTTTTAAATTATTTAGTGACAAGCTGCCCTTTTGCTAAATAAATTTATTTTATTTTTTATTCTTTTAATTATTTAGCGACGAGTCAAATCAGGCTAAATAATTTTATTTTATTTTTAAAATTATTTAGTGACTATAATCTCGTTGTTATATAATTTTATTTTATTTTTATTTTTTAAATTATTTAGTGACAGGTAAAATAGTCGGTAAATAAATTTTATTTTATTTTTTATTTTTTTAATTATTTAGCAACGAGTAATGTTGTCACTAAATAATTTTTAAAAAAAATTATTTAGTGACCGGCCTAAATAAATTTTATTTTATTTTTTAATTTTTTAATTTTTACTAAATAAATTTTATTTTATTTTTTATTTTTTAAATATTTTGTGATGGGTAAGTAGTCGCTATAGAATTTTATTTTATTTTTTAATTATTTAGTGACATGTAATGCCGTTGCTGAATAATTTTTTATTTTTAAAATTATTTAGTGACGGGTTTGTCGCTAAATAAATTTTATTTTATTTTTTAATTTTTTTAATTATTGCTAAATAAATTTTATTTTATTTTTATTTTGTTAAATATTTAGTGACGGATTTTCTCGTCGTTAAATAATTTTATTTTATTTTTTAATTTTTTAATTATCGTTAAATAAATTTTATTTTATTTTTTATTTTTTAATTATTTAGTGACGAATTTGCTCTTTGCTAAATAAATTTTATTTTATTTTTTTAATTTTTTAATTATCGATAAATAAATTTTATTTTATTTTTATTTTTTTAAATATTTAGTGACAAAATTTTTTATCGCTAAATAATTTTATTTTATTTTTTTAATTTTTTAATTATCATTAATTAAATTTTATTTTATTTTTTATTATTTGAATTATTTAGTAACTGGTGACTCGTCGTTAAATAATTTTATTTTATTTTTTATTTTTAAATTATAAATTTCATTTTATTTTTTAATTATTGATAAATAAATTTTATTTTATTTCTTATTTTTTAAATTTGTTAGTGACGGGTTATTCGTCGCTAAATAATTTTTATTTTATTTAATTATTTAGCGACTGGTAATCCTATCGTTAAATTTAACAATTTAATAAAAAATATTTAGTGACTGAATATTCCTTCGCTAAATATAAAAAAAAATTTAAAATTTGACGACAGAATTTTCGTCGCAAATCCGTCTCTAAATAGTGACGGAAAAATTCCGTCACTAAATCTGTCACTAATTAATGGATTTTTTTTTGAAGTGAAAACAAGTGTAATGCTAAGAGAAGCAGTGTTCGAGTGAAGATGAGTACCATGAGGAACACTGGGAAAAGAGGGAGTCCCGCCACAAGGAGCTGGAAAGACAAATAAAATAACATCACTCAGATTGACACTACTCTAGCTCGTCTGATACTCGGATGAGTGAAAGCCCATTGGAGAAACGGTTACATCTCTTACAGAAGGAGATTGCTAAGATGAAGAAAAAGAAAGAAGAACCTCAGGCTTTCAGTTTGAACCTTTGAGCTGGGAGCTCATAGCAGTGGTCCCCCCAAAACGTCTTTGTATCTTGGCTATAAAACTCTATGGAGGCGCCACAAACTCGGGTGACCACCTGGCCCCGTCACATCCCACATGATAGTTCAAGTTGCATTAGAGTTTTCGCTGCTACATTGGAAGGACATGCTTGCACTAGTTTTGAACAATTCTTTTGAGATTACTTTCTTCCATGATTCAATAATAAATTAAAAATTAACTTACTTTCGTGATTCAAAGATAAACTAAATTTCACTTAGATTATGGACTAATTAACTTTGTACCTTTTTTTTTATTAGATAAATTAGGATTTTGCTTAGATTTAGAAACTAATTAGGGTTATTTTCATTTTTAACATGTAAATATAATTTTTCTTGTTAAAAAATAATGTTAAAGGAGGTTCTCGATAAAATAAAATTACAAAAATCAAGTATCTTAAATTATAAGTTTTAAAAAGATCTAGTTGATTTTAGTCCTAAAATGATGCTGAATCAAAGTCTACTTACTTTTTTAAGCATTTAATAAAAAGTTGGTATTAAAAACAACTGTTATGTTGTCCACTGTCAGACAACATAACAGTTGCCCGATTAAAAGAGTGGGGGTGGCCCCATGCATGTGGGTCCCACATCACATGTATGGGGCCCACTCCCCTCTCTCTCAGTCGGGTAACTGTTATGTTGCCCCAACGATGGACAACATAGCAGTGCCTATGATTTAAAAGCTCAACTACACTAAATGATGGCTATATAATACCTACACATAGGAGTAGATGGCTGTAGGACATCCATTAAGGGTTAATAACTATATATATAGGTATTGATATCAGCTAACTGGTGGACGTAATTGAAGAGGCCAATTTAGTGGTTGATAATAACGTGTTTATATAAGTTAATATTTACATAATACTTAAAAATCAATTCAAATTGTAATTTGTTTTGTAGTTTGGATAGATCAAAACGACATCGTTTTGATCCATTCCTTCTCCCCTCCCACTTCTCCTCCCGTTCTCTTTTATATTCCCTTCTCTTTCTTTAGGAATCCTTCTCCTTCCTCCAAAAACCTGAATATATCTAATGGCGGGGCAACGGGAAGGAGTGACAGCGAGGTGAACGCTGAAGGCAGATCTGACGGTGACAGAACATTGGTGCGACCTTTCGCCATCCTAGTCACTAACATGACCCTTTGCCTCCCTATCGCTCATTCCTGTCGTATCGCCTGTGAGCCTCGATCACCTTAATTACTATTAAATCTGCCTCCAGCTCGTGTTTGCCTCGTTGCCACTCGTTCCCATCGAGTCACCAATGAGCCCCGCTGCCTGATATTCGACAATTCCTAAAGAAAAGAAAAAGGAAGAGGAGAAGAGAAGAGAAGGAAACAATCAAAACGATGATGTTGATTAGTCTGGACTGCAAAACGAATTGTAGTCTAAACTGATTTTAGATATTTTGTTATATTAATTTATATATATATAAAGACTGATATATATATATATATATCTATATATTGTTGTTGCAGAAGAAATAATTGAGGGGTGACTTATCCTCAATTAAATAATCAATAAGATGTATAAAAAATTGCATAAAGACAAAAATGTCAAGGGACATGTATGGTTTGCTTTCTGTGTGATGTGCCATGTAGAACCATCAAAATGAATGTTTGTAGGACATTTTATTGATCAAATGTCGGGTGGATTGTACAAAGATGATTTTCAGTGATGAAAAGCATCGCCATCGCGTGTGTGTACATTTATATTTGAGTCCTGTTATTTGTACAAAAGGTGAGTGGGTTACAAAAACACTTATAAGACAATAAAAATACTCATTTTGCCCCTGTAATAAATTATTCAAATAACTCAATACCATCTCTCTCCCTCTGTCTCTCTCTCGCTCTCCCTCTCACACTGTCGGCCCCAACAGCAAGGTGACAAGGCAACGAGGCGACCAAGGCGATGCGCGATTAGGCAGCAGAGGCGACGGGGCGAGGCGATAAAGGTTGCAACGGCAAGGTGAGGCGAAGTAGCTGAGGCGAAGAATGATAGCGAGTGGTCGGTTGCAGCGGCAAAGGAAGGGGGAGAAAGGGAGAAGGGGATGAACAAAATATATTGTGATATTTCATGATATATCATCGCTGTAAAGCATTCTCTAAGAATGCTTCTATACAAATAGTATTTTTCTTTATATTTATATATATATATATATGTATATATAACATTTAAGACTTTAGTTTTAATCCAAAGAATTGTTATTTAATCTCATTTCAATCTAAATGAAAGTTTGATAAAAAAAAAAAAGATTTCCATAAATATATCACTCCAAATTTAAAGGTGGATTAGTTGAGACTATGAAAATCATATATAATTGAAGTTTCGAATTCACTATTGTTTGTTACAATATATATCACTAAGCTACAACAATGACAAAAGTTTATAAATTCATGAATTCTCTTTCTATATGTATAAAATGACGATTTTGCTTTTGTTGTGTATCCTTACATCCAAACTATTAATTGCATGAAAATCTTCTCACAACTCATCCTTAGATCTCATCGTTTTAACTTTTGGGCTCTGTAAGTATAACTCAAAAAGCTCCAAAGGAAGTCGACTTACCGCTATGTTGAGAAAGAGAACAACCCAATGCAGTGCAAAACTATTCCATAAGGAAAGGTGGATATTGGGACCTGCTCTTGCTCTGCTCTGCTCAGGCCAAGCAAGCCAAGTAAACCTAATAACTAATTGTTATAGTTGAAATTAAAACCATTAATTGCACGTGAAGTTTGGTGAGTACATAAATGCAGCGGGACACTGAACATGGTTGAAACCTATGATTTGATTGACTTAATTTTAGATTACGCGTTATCACTCGCACCGTCATTCTTGTCAAACTCACTTCAAGATCATCACGAGAGAGATAAATCAGAGATGTACCTGAATAATTAGGATTTTTTTTTTTTTTGAAGCTGCGTCCACTGGCACTTACTAAGAACTACTCCCAGAAGGATGTAAATTTTTGCTTTCCCCAAAAATCGATCCCATACTAATAGCCTCTAACATAATTTTAAAACCCCTCCTTTGCCACCCAGCTATACCCCTGGGGGCTTGATTGGCTTAATTGAATGTAAAGAACGTTGAGTATAGAGTACATCTAGCCACACAAAAATAAAAATAAAATAAATAAATAAAAGAGTAAGCATTGAATACTCTTTTGTCTTTCAATAAAAAAATAAAATAGGATATGTGATGTGATATTATATAAATTATCAAAAATATTCCTTGTGCACTAGTTGTCTCACTCGCCACATGGATCTCCCAAAGAATTGACACGTGGCCACACTGGCAGAAAATCTGGAGTGGAGTCCAGAAAATCCGAACTCCACCAAGCGACTCATGCCAACTCGACTGAGATTCCCAAAAATCGTGTCCGACCACTTCAGACTTTATCTTGAGTACCCCATAACAATCTTGCTTATAAAAATCGCTAGGTATGGATAAACTCTCAAACTCTTATATTTTTTGAGACCCGTATTTACTCTACTGATTTGAGCGTCGGAATCTACCCTGAGGGATCCCAGCCCCGTCACTCTATTGTCTTGTAAGCTGTATTCCTGAGGCCCGATATAGTCAAGTTCGAAGCTTCTACACCCGAGGTCTATCCGTCGAGGCTGCGTGTGGTGGTCGATCTCACAAATCATCATCATTTGGCACCCCCGTGGGGCCGGCATCTAGACTCGCCAACCTCTTCTTTCCCTACCTTGCCCTTCAAACTTCCTCTCCTGACTTTAGACCTCGGGCTTTCCACCTCCAGCTAAGTTCCAACGATTTTTACTCCCTACCATAACTCCTTGTATGGCTTCCGGAAAAGATGTGACCCGCAGCCAAGTTAGGGTCAATCTAAAGGCCCAAGAAGAGGATTCGTCACCTCTGGTCCATCCAATGCCAGAAAACTGACTCGCCAGGCTGGAAAATCAAGTCCAATAGCTAACTGAGTTGTTGACCAGTTACCTACACTAGAATGAACAACGTCGCCTGCAGGTGCCCTCCATTCGAGAAGAGCACCAATCACTTCCTACTCAGGAGCTTCGTCCATCCCACCAGTCAGGCTAGGAAATCCATCCATCTAAGGTGGCAGGATCCACTTCTTCCCCCTCGCGGGAAAGAGGGACCTTGCAAGAAAAACGATTGCGTTTTCTAGAGCGACAGGTCTAAGAACTCAAGAAAGGAAATGAGGAGCTATCTCACTTTGGTTCTAACCAACCCCTGAGTAAGAACATCATGGCAGAGCTTCCTCCGAAAAGATTCCGTATCCCGTCCATCAAGCTTTACGACAGGAATACAGACCCCTATGATCACGTAGAGCTCTTCTCCTTTCATATGTTGGTGTAGTTGGGGTCAGATGCGATGTGGTGTCGGGCCTTTTCGGCTACTCTAGGAGGTCATGCCTGGACGTGGTACTCTTGCCTTCCTCATCGTTCCATCAACGGTTGGGGGAGAGTTAAAGACATGTTTCCTAGCTCATTATGCTCACCTGAAGTGCAACGAAAGTCTTCTATGGCTTTGGTTAACGTCAAGCAAAACCAAGGTGAGTCTCTGAGGGAATTTGTTGCAAGGTTTAATGAGGAAGCTTTGAGCATCGACGAGTTCGATCAACGAATTGCAATGATGGCCCTTCAGAATGGTTTGAGGGTTGGGCTGCTCGCTCAATCCTTGGCTAAGACCCCACCTCGTACCTTCACAGAAATCCTTGCTCGGGCTAACAAGTACATCAATGCTGACGAAATAATGAAGGTTAAGTAGGATGAGCAGCCCGACAAGAAGGGTTAAAAGCCCTAGGTAGTCCCCAAGACAAATGTGGACTAATGGATGGAAGAAACTAAACACTCTCCTCCATGAGGGAGTGGCTAAAATCCAAGGGTCAAGAGCCCTAGGTTGACCCCAAGATGAAGGTGGACTAATAGCCAGAAGAAACTGAACACCCTCATCTGCCAGGAAGTGGCTAAAATCTAAGGATCAAGAGCCCTAGGCCATCCCTAAGATGAAGGTGGACTAATGGCTAGAAGAAACTCAACACTCTCATTCGTGAGGGAATGGTTAAAATCCAAGGGTCAAGAGTCCTAAGCCATCCCCAAGATGAAGGTGGACTAATTAATGGTCAGAAGAAACTCAACACCCTCTTCTAGGAGGGAGTAGCTAAAATCTAAGGGTCAGGTGCCTTAGACTGTCCCCAAGTCAAAGGTGGACTAATGCCCCCCCCCCCCCAAAAAAAAAGAGAGGAGAAAGGCAAAAAGCTCCATAAAAGGGCTCTCCCTTAACCGAGCTCAGCCAGGGTGGGGCAGCGGCGTTGGCCATGGCTGAGCAACGCCTAGCCTCCTTGGTCGAGTTCGGCCAAGGCTTGTCCAAAGAAAAAAAAAAGCTAAATATATATATATATATAATAAATAAAAAATAAGAGAAAAAATAAAAGAAAAGAAGAAATAAAAGAGAAAGGGGAAAAGACTAACTTCAAAAGTTGGGAGCGTTAATCTCATACTTAAAAATACTATTGTACACGTTGGGAAAGTTCACACTCAGATGATCTCAAGAATTAGGTTACTCCTCGATCCAACATGATTCTCAAAGTCGGCTCAAGAAGTGGGGGGCAAGTGATGTGATATTATATAAATTACCAAAAATACCCCTTGCACACTAGCCGTCTCACTCGCCACGTGGATCTCCCAAAAAACTGACATATGGCCACATTGGCAGAAAATTCAGAGTAGAGTCTAGAAAATCCAAACTCCACCAGGCGACTCATGCCAACTTAACCGAGATTCTCAAAAATTGTGCCCGACCATGTCCGGCTTTATCTTGAGTACCCTATAATGGTCTCGCCTATAAAAAGCAATGGCTCTCGCCAAGTATGGACAGACTCTCCAACTCTTATATTTTTTGAGACCCATGTTTACTCTACTGAGTTGAGCGTCGGAGTCTACCCTGGGGGATCCTAACCCCGTCACTCCGTTGTCTTGCAGGTTTTATTCCTGAGACCCGACACAATCAAGTCTGAAGCTTCTACGCTCGAGGTCTATCCGTCGAGGCGATGTGTAATGGTTAGTCCCAGCCTGACCAAGGAATTCCAACCTAACTAGCCTCATTGCTCTATTGTCTTGCAGGCTACACATTCCCATAGATCCGAGGCCAAGAATACCCAAGTCCGAAGCTTTCATTCCCGAGATCTGCCATTTATTGAGGCGACATGTGGTGGTCGATCTCACAGATCATCACCAATATGCTTTTGTTAAAATTACTTAAAAAGTATCCTTAATATATATATATATATATATGACAATGTTGTTAACCAATAGAAGTCTCAGGCAGGGTTGGGGATGGAAATTGGATCATTTTTCAATCAATAAAATAAATATTCCATACCAACTCACTTCAACAATCAACAATCAATAAAATTAAAACACAGTTAACACGCCACACCTTTCTTTTGTGAAGTATCAAAGTGGAAGCACAAGTTCTTTCACAACCCTTTCTTCACAGCAATTCTTGGTGCATGTCTTTGTGCAACAATCTTCTTGTTATGCCCAATAGTTATTTTCTTCAACACCAAGGCAGGGGCGGAGCCAATGTAGCCCTCACTGGGACTTGGCCTGCCATTGATTTTGGCCTACAGTGAGGCTCGGGTATAAAATCTAAAATCCTTCCTCAATCCCTCTCTCACTCAAGCTCCTGCCGCCTGCCCTCCCTGGCCCCTGCCCTTCTCCATCTCTCACTCTTGCTCGCTGCCGGCTGTGAGCTTCCTCTCTATCGCTCTCACTCACTCCGGCCTCCGTCCGGCGACTTGGACCATCCGACCATCACTGAGGTGAGGTTGCTGACTGGCTCCGCTCACTTTGCTCGCCCTCCTCGGTCTACGGTTGCTCTTGCTCGCCTCGCTCAGTCCGTCACCGTAAATCGCTCTTGCTTGCTAGTTGCTGCATCTCTTAGCCCCTCTGGCTCCATCGCTCGCTGGCGTCACCACCTCGCCCTCGCCCTTGCCAGCTTGCCCTTCAGGGCTCTAACCCTCCGTCGCTGATCGCTCGCTAGAGCTGGATGCTGGCTGGTCGATATATATATATATATATATATATGTGTGTGTACTGTTTTCTTTTTGGGATGAGTAAAAGCAAGGATGATACTAGACAAACGAACGCAGCGACAAACAGTTTGACAAACCCTTTTAAATTACAAGTTAACCCTCAGCTCTGACTTTCTCTTTTACTCTCAACTCCTACTCTCTTTCACTTTCACTCCCCCTCTCTCTCTCAAACCCACTCTATCTCTCCCACATTCTCTCTCTCAAACCCCTACAGGTTGCAGTGTCTCCCCCCCACCCTCTCTCAAACCCCACTCTATCTTTCCCCCATTCTCTCTCTCAAACCCCTGCGGATTGTAGCGTCTCCCCTCCCATCTCTCAATCAAACCCACTCTATCTCTCCCCTATTCTTTCTCTCAAACCCCTGTGGGTTGCAATGTCCCCCGCCTCAACACATCGCCGTCGCCCAAGGATGGCCCCTCTATCGCCGCCCGCCGTCGACCTCCCCGCGTCTCACAGACCGCCACCATCAGACCCCATCGCGGCTGTAAAAGACCACGTTTATATATACATTTATAAATATTTTAATTTTTTGCATATACATATATACATTTATATATATTTATATATTTTCTTTTTTTTTGCTGTTGTTTTCTTTGCTTTTGTTGTTTTTTTATGATGATTTAACTGTTGAAATGAAAATTAAAAAATATAATTTATTTTGAATTATGAAAGAGCATAATTTATTTTGATTGTATATTTGACAATTAAGTAAAAAATATTGCTTGTGTTATTTTCACTTATTCCATGCTTTATTATTATTTTTTCTTCAAATTGAGGGTATTAATTAAATTACTTAATTTAAATTATTTACTTATAAAATTATAACATTTGTGTAAAATAAGATTAATATTTTACTTAAATCAGATTGGAGTAAAATTATAACTTGGTAAAATTACTTAAATCAGTGTAAAATAAAATTGGAGTAAAATTAATATTTTTAAGATCAAATCTAATATAATTAGATATATTTTTTTATTATTTTATGATTAAATATAACAACAATTTTTTTTTTATTATTTTGCAATGAGATGTAACAACACAATCTTGATAGTTGTCATTAAAGATGTTAATATTAATATATATAATAAGGTCACACAATTAATTAAATAATTTATTTTCTCATTTAAGATCACTTTAAATACTAACTTATTACAATAGTATCAATTATATCTTAAAATCATCTCTTATTTTGTATTAAAATTACCTTTCTTAAATAAAAAAAACATAACAGAGAGTGGGTGAAGTTTGGGCGGTCTGAGCGGCCGGGAGGGGGGGAGGGGCAACGACAGTGATGCCATCCTTGGGCGACGACGATGGGAGCAGCGGTGGCACGTTTCTCCCTCAAGGCCGAGGATGAAAGAGATAGTGGGTGAAGTTTGGGCGACAGTTGTTCGTGATGGTGGGTGGGGGCGAGGCGGTACGAGAGGCGGTGTGGGGGGCGGGCCATGGTGGTCAATGGCTGGTATGGGGGGTGACGGCGACGGCGATGGGGGAGTACTGTTTGCAGTGTTGGCAAGAGAGATGACTATGCGAGCAGAGGAGCGACGACATGCGGTGTTGGCAGGAGAGACGACAGTGGCACCATCTTTGGGCGATGGTGGTGCAAATAGCGGTGGCAGGGTTGACAACGATGAAGGTGCGAGAACAGTGTGAGGGGCAGACACTACACCCATAGGGGTGGGTTTGAGAGAGAATGGGTTTGATGGGGGTTTTGAGAGAGAAAGAGTGGGGGAGAAACAGAGTAAGTTTGAGAAATAATGGTTTTGAGAGAGAGAGAGAGAGAAATAGTGAGTTTGAAAATGGGCGGGCAAATATAAAATTAATTCAAAAATATTTAGAACGGGTTTGTCAACTCGTTTGTCGCTACGTTCGTCTATGTAGCATTATCCTAAAAACAAACACCTTAATAAAAAATTAAAGTACTTTCTTTCCTCTTATGTCCCACTTTCACTTCAGAAATAAAATTAGGTTTCGCCCATAGCCCATGGGTGGCTTTAGTGGTAATAACAAGAGTGAACATATCTGAAATGTTAGGTTTGAAACTTTCTAAAAACATTATACTATGATTTATCTAGGGGTGTGAGTTGGGGTGAGAACCACTTCCCCTGACGCTGGAGACTAGTTGGACAAAACCCAAAATATCCCAAGTTAATAAAAAAAAAAAAAATTCCGCCTAAACTTGATCTATCTATTAGTTACCTCTTGAAAATTATTCTTAAACAACCCTCCCCTAAAATATACACATAAAATGATTAACTAATAATATTAGTGAGGTGACTGTGAATTTGAAATTAATCTTGAGTTTGAGCACATGCAAATATATGCTTTATTCCTTAGTTGGTTGGTCGTTGAATCATTACTTCACTTGTCTACACAAGATATATACGAGCATTCCTAACTCACAGCTGTTCAACCCTTCAGAACCCCTTCCAACGTTCACACACGCCCCCCCTCCGCCTCTCGTTTTCCGGCCAAAATGAGCCTCCGATGTACCCCGGGGACAGCCGAAAATGATCCGAAGACCAAAGAAGGGGGCAACAAGAAGCCCAAAAACGTCCCCTTCATGAAGCTCTTTGCATTTGCTGACACCTACGATTATTTTCTCATGTTTCTTGGATCCGTCGGAGCTTGTATTCACGGCGCTTCGGTGCCGGTGTTCTTCATTTTCTTCGGCAAGCTAATAAACGTCATTGGCATGGCTTATCTCTTTCCTGGACAAGCTGCTCACAGAGTCTCCAAGGTGTGTATATAAATATATATATGCAAATTTCAATTGTAATTCGTCTAGTTATAATGTTCATCCCTGTTGCTAGAATCGCCGGTATCTTGTTATAATCGCTCTTTATACCACTTCTTGTGTTGCAGTACTCGTTGGATTTCGTATATCTCAGTGTGGCTATATTATTTTCATCATGGACAGGTATATACATATATACATGAACAGACTATTTCATCTCTAGCTAGTTTTGTTAATAATTTAACAAAGTTGGTTGATATATATATGTAGAGGTGGGTTGCTGGATGCACACCGGCGAACGACAAGCGGCGAAGATGAGGATGGCATACCTGAAGTCCATGTTAAATCAAGACATCAGCCTTTTCGACACCGAAGCTTCCACCGGAGAGGTGATCGCTGCAATTACCAGTGACATTATCGTGGTGCAAGATGCCATTTCAGAGAAGGTACCATTAATCTTGCTTCTAAATTCTTTTGTTTGCGGTTTGCGTGGATAATTCAAATCTGACAAATATCTTTTGTGTGAGTGATTTGGATGGGGAGTTGTAAGTGGGTTCAGGCAGCATTTAAGGTCGAGTTTGAGAAGTAGAGGGAGGCTATAAATATTTCTGGGCTGTATCTTTGGTTGGACAGTTGGAATTTTAATGAGTTGGTTCCGCGGCTCATTAATTAACTCATCTCATTTGGTGGATGAATTACGCCCATTGAAATTGGACAACTCGTTTTTGTTTTATTTTTGAGCCAAAAATCTCCTTTGACATGATTTTATTTTTTGATTCAACAAATATAGATTTACCTATCAAAAATAAAATAATCATAATTCCCTAATAAATTTTAAATAATTACATACAGTTCTATTATTTCAAATCAATTAAAAATAAAAATACCAAACTTTTATCATTAAGTGGAGAAAAGTGGCTGCCAATTGATGTTTTGAGAAGAAAAATTTAAGAATAAAACTTATATTATTTTGCTTTTGTTCTTTGTATATAAACAATTTCTTAGAGCTCGTTAATTTAGTCAATTTTTTGTCTTTAATTTTATTATTTTAAAAATAAAAATAAAAAATAGTATTATTTAATTCCTTGTTTTTGCTTTCAAAAATTTTAGAAAAGATTTTAAGAAAATAATGAAAATAATAAATGAATAATTTTAAATATTATGTTTGCTTAAAACACAATCCGTCACTCTAAAGTAGTTTATAGCAATTTTTGACCATTGTTGTTGCCAAGTAAAGTAGTTTCCAACTTTTAAAATTAGAAGGACAAATATAGTGTTAGAAAATTCAATCCAAAATTGCATATACTGAGGAAGAAAACAAAAAATTCAAAGAATTATATATTTAAAAATTTAATAAAAAATCGTAAAAAAAAAACAAGAGAAATCGATTAGAACTTCAATTATTTGGATATTACTTTGCTTCCGCCCTTTAAAAAGAAATTGAAGATTAATTGGCTTTTATAATTTAAAAATGAATTGGATTTCCCTCGGCCCATGGATTGATTGAATTTTATACTTTTTCAAAATAAATTGCACTTTTGCTTGGGTTTATGATTGATTATGGTTAGTGATTTTTTTTTATTTTTCTTTATTTTTCCTCTCAAATCATCAATTAACACCACTTTTCTTTACTTAAGGGTAATTTAATATTTTTATTTTTAATTGACTTGTAATAATAGAATTTTATGTAATTATTTAATATATTAATTAAGGTACTGCGATTATTTTTTTTGGGCATGTAATTCTAGCTTCTTTAGCAAAAAATAATGTCAAAAGAGATTATCTTTTAAAATTAAAATTATAAGAGAGATAATATATCAAATTATAAATTTTGGGATGGTTAAATGAATTTTAGCCTTAATTTTTCCTCGAATCCCTTGCAAAATCATATGAGAAAGATAACTTATTTGATTATAACACTATCCTATCCATAACTACTGCTCAGGAATTATTATTATTATTAACTTCTCCGATCCAAAGGGTCTTTTTTCTTTACAAGAAAATAGAAACACAATTGGAAAGGTCTCTCTCCCTTTTCTGGAATGATTTCCATAGGATTCGGCTAAAAATAAAACCATTCTCACACTCAAAATGTTTCAAAATTAAGCATTCATTATTCAACATATATCAAACTATTTAAACACATATTCTCTGAATTTTAAGAAACCCAACTCTGAATGGGTGACAAATCCAAATAAATTTACTAGGATTATATATATTCTGAAAGTAAAATGATATTGAAAGGGGGGGGGGGGTTGAATGAAATTATTGATGAATAGAAATGAATAACGTGGATGGTGATGGGGCATGCATATGCAGGTGGGGAACTTCATGCACTACGTCAGCAGGTTCATAGCAGGCTTCGCCATTGGGTTCATTAGGGTTTGGCAGATCAGTCTGGTCACCCTCTCTATTGTGCCCTTAATTGCCGTAGCAGGCGGCGTCTACGCCTATGTCGCCACTGGTCTCATTGCCAGAGTCCGCAAATCTTATGTCATGGCTGGTGAAATTGCCCAAGAGGTCTCTCTCTCTCTCTCCCTCCCTCCCCTATTTATATTCTTATGAATTGGTGGTACCACCAGTATCTCGAGTTCAATCCCACTTGGTTTTAATGAGTATAGTTTTATTTACCGAACAAATTAAAAGAAGATATACTAGTGAGACGTATAATAAACGGAAAACTGAAACTTTTCTGGATCGATGTCCTCTTTTGAAGGATGTAAGGTGGCAGAAAGGTTGATTGAATTTGTATGACTATTAAGCAACGAATCGAGATGTGGGTTATTGCTATCTAAAATTAATTGAAGGGAAAAAAATAAATATTGGCAGAAATTTTGTAAAAAATTATGTGTGAATAGCAGCTTTGCAGTTATATTAGGTGGTGTTTTCCTTCTCAATACAATTAATATTTACATAGAAATTGTGTTCCTATTATCATTGCCCAAATTAATTGTAGTGCGTCCATGCGAATATATATAGATATATATATTAATTTTCTGTCTCTTTTCTCTCTGAATTTGTGGAATTCCCAGGTGATTGGGAATGTAAGAACTGTTCAAGCATTTGCAGGAGAGGAAAGGGCAGTGAGATCATACAGAGCAGCCCTCTTGAACACTTACAAGTATGGCAGGAAAGCAGGTCTAGCCAAAGGTCTTGGACTGGGCACCTTGCACTCTGTGCTTTTCCTTTCGTGGTCTTTGCTTGTTTGGTTCACCAGCATCGTTGTCCACAAGCACATTGCCAGTGGAGGAGAATCCTTCACTACCATGCTCAATGTTGTCGTAGCTGGCCTGTAAGTCTTTCTACTATCTAGCATGGATACTCCTAGGACGTCTTTCTATATGCTGCTCGCATGTCCAAACGCTCTAACCTTATTACAAAGAAAATAAAGCGCAAGTAGCATTTTACATTATTCTCGTGTAGAATATTAATAAAATAAGCTCCTACGTACTGTTTCTCAGGTCACTTGGACAGGCTGCACCAGACATCTCTGCATTTGTCCGTGCAAAGGCGGCAGCTTATCCCATATTTGAGATGATAGAGAGAAACACCATAAGCAAAATCAGCTTGACAACTGGCAGGAAACTGGAAGAACTCGAAGGCCATATCCAATTCATGAATGTGCGTTTTAGCTATCCATCGCGTCCTGATGTTACAGTATTCGATCATCTGTCTCTTGACATACCTTCTGGGAAGATTGTAGCCCTTGTGGGAGGAAGCGGCTCTGGAAAGAGCACAGTTATATCCTTGATTGAGCGCTTCTATGAACCGCTATCTGGTCAAATACTAATAGATGGAGCTGATGCTAGGGAGCTTGACCTCAAGTGGCTGAGACAACAGATTGGGTTGGTTAGTCAAGAGCCTGCACTGTTTGCTACAACCATCCGAGAAAACATACTCTATGGGAAAGACGATGCCACCGTCGAAGAGATTACGCGCGCTGCAAAACTTTCAGAGGCGATCACTTTCATCAACAGCCTTCCTGATAGATTTGAAACCCAGGTTCAAGAAACTAGCTATTAGATATCTGTTTGATCACGAACAAATGCAACTTGAACAAAAACTAACTTGTAATGCCTTCTTTATCTTCAAATATTTTGCCGACTGGATTTTCATGAAAATATAGATGATGCAACTCATCGGTAACACTTGCATCTTCAACATCACTCGAGGAAAACTAAGAACACTGCAGCAAACACAAATATCCACTTGTGAAATCTGGAAATTTAATTAAAACGCACAGCTAGAAAGTAATTGTGGGAGTAATAGTGGAAGTTGTGTAGGTGGGTGAAAGGGGAATACAGCTATCTGGTGGACAGAAGCAGAGAATTGCAATATCACGGGCAATAGTGAAGAATCCTTCGATTCTTCTGCTGGATGAAGCTACAAGTGCACTTGATGCAGAGTCCGAGAAGAGTGTGCAGGAGGCACTTGATCGCGTGATGGTGGGAAGAACAACTGTGGTTGTGGCGCATCGCCTTTCTACCATTAGAAATGCAGATGTAATAGCTGTTGTCCAAAATGGGAAGATAGTTGAAACCGGGAGTCATGATGAGCTCATCTCAAGGCCAAATAGCACCTATTCATCGCTTGTTCAACTCCAAGAAACAGCTTCATTGCATCGTGGACCTACTGCGGGACGGCCACTCAGGTATATTTGTTATTATGTAGCTGTCGTATGCCATAGAAATGCAGAAATGTTTTCCTTTCTGCGCTTCATATCGTTGGTGTTATGATTCTGGATGGAAAATAAATCACAAACAAACCATCACCTACATAATTGAACACAGAAATTTAATGTAAAAAACCAAAATTAAGAAAAATCATGAATAAAAAGAATAAAATATTACTAAGATGACATTAATAACAACAAAAGTGATATGCCACGGTAATTCTAGGACATTAGACATTTATTTATAAATATAAACTCATCTATAAAGATATACCAGAAATTATATCTTGATCAGGAAATGAGTCAAGAGGATATTTCTCTAGTTGAGATAAGTTTCAATCAAAATCGAATTCAACATCCTAATCATAGTTAAATTCGAAGTCTTAATCATGATCAAATTAGAAATCTCAATCACAAATGCATTTGAATTTTAAATCACAATTATCACAAATTTTCACCTTGAAACAAAATTCAAATATGGAATTGTCTAGAATTTTTTCTTCCAACAAAATCATGAAAAATTAATCTCCATGATTAATACTAATCAAATCCACACAATACTTGAACTTTGTAATAGGCAGAAACTTGGTCAACATACCTATAGAATGATCATGGGTGTTGATTTGTCTCACAATAACTTCACCAAGAACAATAATATATTGAATAAAATGATATCTCACGTCAATGTACTTTGTTCTCTTGTAAAACATATAATTTTTAGTAAGAAAAATAATATTTTGACTATCACAATAGACTGTATTGTCTTGAAGATTCTCACTAATTTCATCAATCAACCCTTTTAGCCAAATGATTTCTTTAATAGCCTCAGTAATTGTCATATATTCAACTCTAATAGTAGACAAGACAATAATGGATTGTAAGGTAGCATTGCAACTAATAGCATAACCACCAATTGTGAAAACATACCCAGTAAGTAATCTTCTCTTATCAAGATCTCCTGTAAAATCAGAATCAACAAAACTTATAACTCAATCTCTCATGTTTTCGAACTATAAACAGGCATCAACGGTACCATGCAAATTAATATCGAAAAATCTATTGAAGTGTCTTCTAATGTTCTTTACCAAGGTTAGTCATGTATATATTAACCACGTTCATTGCATGAGTTAGATTAAGGTGTGTACAAACTATAGTATACATGAGAGAATCCATTGCACTAGAGTATGGAATTCTTGACATTTTGTCAATTTCAGCATCTGATTGAGGAGACAAGCTAGATAAAAGCTTAAAATGTGTAGACATTGGAGTATTTATAGGTTTAGCATTTTACATATTGAATTTAGTCAGAACTTTCTCAATGTATTCTTTTTGACTTAGATACAATTTATCTACCTTTCTGTCTCTTGAAATTTGCCTTCCAAACATCTTCTTTGTTGCTTCCAAATTTTTTATCTCAAATTCCTTGTTGAACTGAGTTTTCAATCTCTTTATCTCATCTTTATCTTTCGACGCTATTAGTATATCATCAACATATAGAAGTAGATATATATAAGACTTGTTCTTATTCCTTTTAAAATAAACACAATTGTTAAGGATACAATCTTTACTAGGCTTTTGAATTTCATTAGTTACTACCATAAGTTTCCCATTATTATTGTTATCTTTAACAACATTGGTTTCACTTGAAATTTCTAGTTGTTTCCATTTCTAGTCAAATTCATATCTCTTAAGTTTGTTTTGCAGTTTATAATACTCCTTCTGCATGTATCATTTCTTCTTACAATAATTACACGTTTTTTCTTTGTTTCTAAACTTGGATTTACTTTTCCCTTTACCATTAGAATTTCTATCATGTGTTCTCACTCTAAGCAATAGACCCTCTCTTTGATTTTTAAAATTTTTCAATAATTTCTTATCAATTTTCTCTTTCAATAACAAAATACCATAAACTTCATCTAGGGTGAGAGTGTTAAAACTATAGAGTATGGTGTCTCTAAAGTTGAAAACGAGGTCAATAGAGAACATAACAAAATTAAACCCAAATTCTCGTCATCATATTTAACCTCTATGCTTTCTAAATCAGAGACAATTTCTTTAAAAGTTGTTAAATGGCTTTTAATAGACATATCTTTTGTCATTCAATAAGAATATAGTATTTGCTTTAGATGCAACTTACTAGTCAAGTGTTTCATCATACACAACTATTCAAGTTTCAACCATAGAGCAGTAACAGTTTTTTCTTTCAAAACATTATGTAAAAATGCAAAAACATTTGAGATAAGGCCTTATGATCCTTATGTTGTTTTCTTCAATACTCCATGATTGGTCTAATGGGTTAGTTTTGAGCTGACCATATTTAAAGTGGGTCAAACTTAGCAAGTCAAGTCAAACCAGATCTGGGTGAGAAGCTTGAAACTTCTTTAATGGCAAAAGTTGCAAGGATGCATAAGTCGATGGTGATAAGGAATAAGGCCTACTAGTAGGTCAACGGTGAGGACTAGGTGGTCGATAAAGTCGACAGCGAGAGGGGAGGTTGAGGGCCAACCTGCCTGCAAGAAAGAAGTTGTCATCGATCAAGGAGTAAAGGCAGTCGAAGAAGACAATAATGACGATGGTAACGAGGGTTGTCGTCGGTGAAGATAGATTGAGGAAGTCGAGTGGGCCATCGATTGGCCGTGATGGCTAGGTCACAGTCACAGTCGACCAAGAAATAGATGCATTCGATGGAGAAGAAGACCCAAACAAAAAAGGAAGACTAAGCGAACAATGATAGAGGTAGTGTGGTTGATGGTAGTAATAGTCAATAGCCAAAGGCAATGTTAGTTGATGGTTACAGAAGAAGGGGCAGTCGAATGATGGCAGTTGTGGCGACGACGTTAGCAGTAGCTAGAAACCCTAGCTAAAAATATGATGCAGAACTTGTAGATTCAATGGTTGAGATCTACCAAAAACTAATGGTTTGATCCAATAGCTCTAATATCAATTGTTATGATTTTGGATAAAAAAAAAAAAACTACAAACAAACTATCAACCACACAAACGAACACATAAATTTAACATGAAAAATCCAAATTAGGAAAATCATAGGGAGAAAGAATAAAATATCACTAAGATGATATTGGTTACAATAAAAGTGATATTGACATGTTAATTCTAGGGCATTAGGCACCTATTTATAGACTTAAACTTATATATAGATGTACACTAAAAATTATATTCTGATTAGAAAATAAGCCAAAAGAATATTTCTCCATATAAGATAAATCTCAATCAAAATCAAATTTGATATCCTAATCACAGTTAATTCAAAGTTCTAATCACGGTCAAATTAGAAATCCCAATCACAGATGAATTTGGATTTTAAATCACAATTATCACAGTTGGGAAAATGAAAGCACAATAAATCAATCATACAATAAAAATAAACATAAAATTTTATGTGGTTTGGCTTCACGACAAGTCTACATCCATAGTCTTGAGCTCCCTAGAATGTTTTGTTAGATTCGCCAAGAATTACAAGTTTTAATGGATAAATTTGATAAAAAAAAATCCCTATCACACGCCACCCTTATACCCGTGTACAACCCTTTGTTATCTAAGACTCTCTTTAAAATGATGTTTGTCTCTCACATATATGACAAAATAAAGTAGAATAGGATCTATTTATAAGAGAGAGGCACCTCCTTATTTTCTATTCTTACAAGATGTAAGATTCTATTAATTCCTTTTCTGTTTGGGATTTGGGGAGCCCACAACAATTCCTGCATCGAACCAAAACTCCAAACACCTCAACATCACAAAAGGAAATTGTAAACCCAAATCCATCTTCAATTACTCACTATTCAACCCTCAAGAAAGACAAAATTCCCTCGCACGAAAAAGATAAACACCAAAACAAGAATAAAAGAATAGAAACAAGATCACACACTCACAAAGGAACACCGGGATTTATTCTAATTCAGAACTCCTTAAAGGAGAACCTACATCCAGACTGTATGGGGCTTTATTTCACTATCTTGAATAAGAAAACAATTACACCCGTACCGCAATCACAACTCTATGAATCTAACTATTGTCACAGAGACTATAAAGTATTTTGACTTTCCTCTCTAGCAGTACAAAATTACTCATAATACAAAATGAAAGATATCATGAGAAAGAAACTCCCTCGACCCTGTATTTATAAATTATAGGGGCGAGAATTACAATATAACTTTCTAACTAACCCAACTGGTAGTTACCGTTACATTAACAGCTTTTAAGAAAGCCCTTTTAATGCATATTTCTTGACCTCTTTCTTATATCTGAATCTTAAGTCTAATCTCTAGGCAAAACTTTAACAGAAACCTTATTCTTCACTTTGTCAATCTTGTCACCCTTGGGTTCCTTGCACATGGTTGCCATCCAAGTAGCAAATATTATTCCTATCTCTTTTTCCACGAAGAATCAAGTTGTTACCTTTATATACTTTGCACCATTTTCAACTCACACAATGAGATAATGTTGACACTCATCGTAGGTATGTGCCTCATTTTGTAGAATGTCATGACTTTATCATTGTGGAATTTAGGCGAACACTTGCCATGTCCTCAATCTTCAACTTTTGATTGTTTCTCGCATTAATAGAGCCAAAATCTTCATTGGTGCATAAAGTCTCAAATAAACATTGATCATTGCATATGTATATAGAAGTAGTAGAATACAACACCCATCTTGAATGATTCTCAATAGAATCATTAACAACATCTTTAATGTTAGCATCTTTTTGTTAAATAGAAATCTCCATCTTCACTTATGATCACATTATTCTCATCTTCATCCTCGGTCTTTGCATTTCCCTTCACCATCGTCTGTAACAATTTCAAACTCTTGAAATCTTCCTTTAATTTCTAATAACGACTTTGGATATGGCCTAAATAGTTGCAATAATAGCACTCTACATTGCTCATATCTCTTTTTGTGTCTCCCAGTTGAGATTTTGATCTTCCTCTTAAGCCACCCTTTTATTGAGTCCTCACTCTCCCAGAACTCTCTAGAGCTAGTACACGATCTTCTATAAACAAACTATCAGACCTTATCATCATTTCATTCTCCCTTAAGATGGAAGTTACCTCATCCAGCTTCAAAGTAGTTCTACCCACCATCAACATCTATATTAAGGAATTGTAATTTGTATGAAGTGGGCACTAAGGATAATAAGGGTAGTGCTTTCTTCAACCTTCAACATCTCATCTACATTCAACAATCCTTAATCCATTTCTAAAGAATACAATTCCATCTTCAAACACAAACAGTCAAAGACTTTGATGCATGGATGCTCTCGAGCTTGTCCCATGAAGCATTTAGTGTGGTCTGCTTTAACACACTATACTTAATCTTATGATTAAGAGCCAAACGAATTGTACTCGCAGCCTTCTTCTATATCATTGTCCAATTAGACTCCTTCATTTCTTTGAGTCTTTCATCCTCTAAAGCAACATCAAGACCTTGTTGAACCAACATATCTTGGATGGTGCTCTACCACAATTTGAAATTTAACTTCCCATCAGTTAGTGAAATCTTAAATTTTCCTGCCATGGTACTTGAAAACTCCTCCCTTTGTTTAAAACACCACAATAAAAGCTGAATTTGATAAAACAACATGTCAAAATAACTAGAAGCAGCACGTCAAAATTTAGGGGAAGGGCTATTTGACATTTTTTTGCTAATGTGGTGTTTGATTGATGACATGGCAATTTGACTTCTAACTAGTTGACTTGACTGGTGACCTATTTGTTGACTAGATGATGATGTGTCTAAGGCTGATGTTAGCAGGCTGTCTCCTTCCCCTAGTAATTGAATTTAACGGCTGAGAACATTCCAAATTCAAACGGCAATATCTCACAATTCGACCATTTAATTAACCTAAAACTTTGCTTACTACTAGAATCAAACCTAGAGAATTTGAATCTGATGTCTGATTGGTCTGATCTTACTCCATCGATGGCGAATAGACAGATTTTCCAGAAAACTCCTCTTGGTAATATGTCCTTATCCAATAGTCTGATATGCAAAAAATTTGGTCTACAAATGTTTTTTAACCTAGGGAATTGATTGAGGAACTTTGAACGTTGAAACAATCGTTCTTCCTATGAAAAAACTGCAACACATTCTCCAAATCACAAACTCAAATTTGATACCACTTGTTGGGAAAACAAAAGTGTAATTAATCAATCACACAATAAAAACAAACACAAGATTTTAAGTGGTCCAGCTTCACAAGAAGTTTACTTCCATGGTCCTAAACTCTATGGGATCTTTTATTAGATTCATCAAGAATTACAACTTTTGATAGACAAACTTAACAAAACCCTCCCTTTCACACACCATACCCGAGTACACCCCTTTGTTACCTAAGTCCCTCTCTAAAATGATATATATGTCTCTCTCTCAAAGATGATAAAATAAAGTAGGATAAAACCTATTTATAAGAGGAAGCCACCTCCCTATTTTCTATTCCTACTCTATGTGCGATTCTATTAATTCCTTTTTCATTGAAATTTGAGGAGCCCCACAACACATATTCATGTCTACAAAGCCATATGTTGTCCAAAATCCTCTGGCCCCTATGTTAAATGTATCTGATGAAATGATTTAACAAAAACACCAACATTAATCCCAGAGTTGTAATGGATGTCCATCCAAATATAATATTCATGAAATTCGTCCATCAGAAATAGATCAGTGTGCCTTTTCTTGCAAAATGACTAATATATACTCCTTTTTGGTTCTTGTAGCTTTAAGTATTCTCGTGAATTGTCCCGCACAGCAAGCCACAGTGCAAGTTTTCATTCTGATAAAGCATCCGTTGGTCGAATTGGAGCTGACGGGGCTGAGACTGCTAAGCCATACGTATCTAGCCGAAGATTGTATTCCATGGTCAGGCCTGACTGGATCCATGGGGTTTCTGGAACAATTTGTGCACTTATCGCCGGTGCCCTGTTTCCTCTTTTTGCTGTTGGTTTTACTCAGGCTCTTGTATCATATTACATGGACTGGGAAACAACATGTCGCGAAGTCAAGAAGATAGCTTTCCTTTTCTGTTGCGCCGCCGTTATCAGTGTCATTGTTAATGCCATCACTCATCTCTCTTTTGGAATGATGGGTGAGCGGCTCACTCTTCGTGTACGGGAAATGATGTTTTATGGTAAGTAATGGCAACTAGAACAGTTAATTATGTTCCAGTACCGTTAAGAAGTTAGCCCCTTCCCCAGATTTTCAAGATTTTCTTCCTCATGCTTCCTTCTGTAATCGGTTGCAGCCATTCTGAGAAACGAGATTGGATGGTTTGATGACATGAACAACACAAGCTCCATGCTTGCGTCGCGTCTAGAGTGTGACGCAACTTTGTTGAAAACTATAGTTGTCGATCGTGCTACAATTCTGCTGCAGAATGTCGGTTTGGTTGTTACTTCTTTTATCATCTCCTTCATGTTGAACTGGAGGCTCACACTTGTTGTCATCGCCACATATCCGTTGATCATCAGTGGCCACATTAGTGAGGTTCACTTCTTCTCCAAATATTTAGACTAAAACTAACATCCAAATTGTTCTATAATTAGCTTCCATTCCCTGTTTCAGAAAATATTCATGAAAGGCTACGGCGGCGACTTGACCAAGGCATATCTAAAAGCTAACATGTTAGCCGGAGAGGCTGTGAGTAACATCCGCACGGTGGCTGCATTCTGCTCCGAAGAGAAGGTCCTCAACCTATATGCCGGAGAGCTAGTTGAGCCCTCCAGGCGTTCATTCACTCGTGGTCAAATTGCTGGCATATTCTATGGAGTGTCTCAGTTCTTCATCTTCTCATCCTATGGTCTCGCTCTATGGTATGGCTCTGTTTTGATGGGGAAGGGGCTTGCTGGCTTTAAATCTGTCATGAAATCATTCATGGTTCTGATCGTGACGGCATTGGCCATGGGCGAGACTTTGGCAATGGCACCGGACCTTCTAAAAGGGAACCAAATGGCGGCATCAGTGTTTGAGGTACTTGACAGGAAAACACAGGTGACGGGCGATGTTGGGGAGGAGCTAACGAGAGTGGAGGGCATAATTGAGTTGAGAGCTGTTGATTTTAGCTATCCTTCGAGGCCTGATGTTCTAATCTTCAAGGACTTTGATCTAAAAGTGCAGGCAGGCAAGAGCATGGCTCTTGTGGGGCAGAGTGGCTCTGGAAAGAGCTCGGTGCTCTCTCTTATACTGCGATTCTACGACCCAACAGCCGGGAAAGTGATGATTGACGGTAAGGTTTACTGACTTATAGCGATTGAAAACAAGTTTGAGAAGTGGTTTTGATTGTTATTAGTCGAATCCTACAGGGAAAGATGTGAAGAAACTGAAGCTAAAATCTCTAAGGATGCACATTGGCCTAGTCCAACAAGAGCCAGCCCTTTTTGCCACTTCAATCTACGAAAACATACTATATGGGAAAGAAGGAGCTTCAGAAGGGGAAGTGATTGAAGCAGCCAAGCTAGCGAACGCTCATAGCTTCATTAGCGCACTGCCTGAGGGATACTCGACGAAAGTTGGAGAGCGAGGCGTGCAGTTGTCTGGTGGCCAAAAGCAAAGGGTTGCCATAGCCCGGGCTATACTGAAAAACCCGGCAATCCTGCTGCTCGATGAAGCCACCAGCGCGCTGGACGTGGAGTCAGAGCGGGTGGTGCAGCAAGCACTGGACCGGTTGATGAAGAGCCGAACCACGGTGACAGTGGCACACAGGCTTTCCACCATTAAAAATGCAGACCAGATATCGGTTTTGCAGGATGGGAGGATAGTAGAGCGAGGAACTCATTCAACTCTTGTAGAGAACCAGAACGGTGCATACTTCAAATTGATTAACTTACAGCAACAGCAGCAGCAATAGTGACAAAACTAAAACAAAGAAGAGGGAAAGCGGTTGCTATATACAACAGTGTTTCTTCTTTATTTTTCCAAATGGTTTTTATCAAATTTTTGTTATTTTTCTCCACATTTCTCTCTATTGTTTCTTTGAGAATACAAAATAATTAATTGTACTTGTAAGATGTATACATTTCAAAATGTTTGGTACGCAATCTACTGCGCTTGCTAGTTCAGTAAACACTCCGAGGAACTTGTGAATTAATTGAGGGAGGTAATGAAAGATATGAAAATCTCCCAGCATACCTCCCAATTGACAAATTGTTATGAGTGATACAACCATTGTCTAAGAGGTCAAAATCAAGAGAATTTGTAACAAAATTAGAATGTTCTTTTGTGATAGAAATGTGCCTTTTTAATATATCAGGAGTAACATGTTGCCATTGTTGATAGAAAGGTGAAAAGGCTCCAAAGCAAAGACATTTTATGATGTAGAGATTAGCCAACAATTGAAGTTATAGAATTTAGCCAAGATTACAATTTAGATTGCAAATACTTGTGTTAACACAACAGTAATAGCTATCCCAAAGCTCAGTCAAGATAATGGCACTTCAATGCTTAATTCAGCTAAGAATTTAAGAGAATTTAAAGGACATGATAATAATGTTCGAGATCATACCCATGTTGTGGAGGATTAGCTAATTCTCCCTAAGTTTGTGAGTCTAGGATTGAGTTGAACAAGAATTGTTGGACAAATTGAGTTATCTTGATTTAGATTTATGGGGTTTCAAATATGTGGCATTAAAAAGACTTAGAATGTCCATCCTCTAATTCTCTGCACTAATTTTGAATTTATTTATTTCTTAAATCTTAAGAATTGCCTCAAGTTTGAGGATTTAATTAATCAGTCTTGAGGTCTTCTTTGACTCAAATTGTGCTTATAATGACTAATTTTACCTTATTTGGAGAGTATTTTGATGTTTTATCACTGGATCAAGTTATTTTTCTCTGTTCATCTTTGAAAAGTTTGAGGAGATATGTTTCATCAAAATCCTAGTCCAAGTGCCCCCAAGC
The DNA here is from genome assembly GCA_036245055.1 of Diospyros kaki. NCBI lineage: Eukaryota > Viridiplantae > Streptophyta > Magnoliopsida > Ericales > Ebenaceae > Diospyros > Diospyros kaki. The sequence continues at coordinate 34,947,832 of BSEG01000007.1, forward strand.
CTTAGCTTAAAAATTAATAAGGCATTGACTTTCATCATGACTTAAAAAATGTGGTTTCTATAACATAATTTTTTTTTATTTTCTCAACATTGTTTCAATAAAACTAGTTTGGCAAAACCACTACGCTAAGAGGCCAAATGAAAAGTGGGGCCATGACGGTAAGGTGCCATCACTCAGTCACCAATTAATCTACTAAAAGAAAATGCTCACTGCTTAAGGAGAATTTAAAGTAAAATTCAAGTATGTGTTTTCAATAACAGCATAAGAATATAAGACTCGATTATTACATACATTTAAGATTATCTTTTTATCTTAACTTATATGGTCTTGGAACAAATAGAGACCCTTCAATTAAATCTAATATTTTACGCGAGTGTTAAGGTTTTGATGATAAAAAATAACAAATAATTTTATACCTAAAGTTTAAGTATGTGTTTTTCAAAATTAAAATCAATTTCATATACTTTGTTCGAATAAATATCATTTTCAAGCCTAAATGAAAATATTGTCTTTTTTATCAAAAAGAGATTTAAAAAATAAAGTTTAACATCTCTAAAAAATTCTCCCTAAAGAGTTTTTGAAATTGATTTTTCGTATTGATAAAATGAAGAAAAAAAATTCAAAGGAAAATCAAGCAATATGTTGACCACTTAAGCTATTTTGCTTCTGCTTGTCGATCGATCTTCCTTGATCTGTCGACCGACAAAATGCTAGTCTATTATAATTTGATGTTTTATCTTAATTTGTCAATTGATCCAATTGGATATGTCGACCGATAAAATGTTTGTCCTCAATATTTTGCATTTTAAGCTTTTGGTTGTTAACCAATCCTTTATGATATGTCGATTGACAGAATGTTATGCACAAGAGGGTGTCGACAGTTCTTCTCTAGATTGTCAATCGATTTTTTAATTTTAATTAATCTGTTGACCGATGTCTTGCATTTGTCGACTATTTTTATTGCAGAAACCTCCAACGACTAGTTTTTTCACTCATCCAAAATGATCTTCCCACTACCAATGACTATATTCTTGCAAGATTTCATCAAAGATTATAAATAGAAGTCAAATTGATGATTCAAATCAACAAAGTGATTAAATTATAAGCTCTCAAGTGTTCATTCATTTTGTGCTTCATTGTTCCATTCATTTATCTCTTCAAGGCTTTGCGTTCACTTTATAAGATTTATTTTCAAGCCCTGTTTCATTTTGAGAGATTTTGTATCTAAGAGTTTCATCTCTTAGAATCCATTTTCTGTATAATCCTTTGAATTGTCTAACTTGTTACTAGGAGGTTTGATTGTTTAAGTAAGAGGTTGTAATACCTAACGTGGTGCTAAAGGGCTTGTTTATTTAAGCAAGAGATCGAAATACATAATTTGTTGCTAGAGAGGTTGTTTGTCTAAACAAGAAGTTATAAATTTCTATCTTGTTGCTAAAGGGTCTATTCGGAGAGATAAAAGGATTATAGTGAATTGGTTGAAAAATTCTTTAATGAGGAGCCAAAAGAGTAGATTAGCCTTGTTTTAAGGCGAACCACTGTATATCGTCGTGTCTCTTTTTGTTTTTGTTTTATTTATTGGGCCAAAAAAAATTCATTTTTTAATCTCATTTTCCATAAAAAAAAAAATTCAAGTTTAATCAGATTATTGAATAACTTAATTCACCCCATTCTTGAATATTGGTCACATTGTTATACAATTCTCATAGGATTATTTTTTAAATATTTAAACAAACTCCAACAGGAAGATGACGCAATAGTAGATGAGAGATGGTCACCACACTTGTAAAATTGTAAATTATTTTAATAAGATATTTACTTTAAAATAATAGAATATAAAAGTGTGACATAATTTTGTAAATGAATTTTCTTTTGCACTGGCATTAAATTTAAGCTTTAACTAGTCATCTAAATCACATTGTGTATATATATATAGTATTGCAAGCAATCCAAGATGCATGTTAATTATAGAATGTGAGGATTTTATTGGTCGGGAGAAGATGAGCCATGCAATACAAAGCAAAGCAAGAATCAAACAGCGCAGTTAGAGACCGCTGCATTCTTTACACACTAGCGCAACACTTTGAATTCACAGGGAAATAACGTTTGAGGGATACAGTAATTTTCTCCAAACTTGCTAAAGATTTAGTAATTTTTTTAAAATTTTAATGTCCAATGCTAATATTTAATATTTAACATGTGACATTTATTTAAACTAATCATTGCCTACTACATTATCAAATTTTAAAAATCCTATAAATTACTATAACAAGGTCCAACTGACACTACAAAAGTTTGATTCCATTGGAAAATGGAAACATTCTGACGCACGTGATGACTTATTTCATGATAACTCAAGGATTAATATAATGGAAGCCAATAACTACAAGCAAAGTTGACACCAGTCGTCGCCAAATAATCATATTCAAATAAAAAATTTATACTTGAATTATTTTTATACATAATTTTTGTCATTTATATTCTCAATTTCAATAAAAAAAATAAATTATAAGTAAATTTTTAACTTTTATTTAAGCCAAGTATCAAACTAGTGATCTAATAGCATTAATTTAAGCACATCACTTGTTCGCCGCTTAATTCATGTCTTGAGAGTGAAAAAAAAATGTTATTAGACATGCTTAAATAGCTTATAAATTATGAATATTAGATAACTAAATAAAAATTTATATTTCAAGAAATTTTAAACCCTAATCATGAAAAAATTACTATAATCTCTTCATATCTCTCTCCAGCATAGAGAGTTGGTGGTGGTCATTTTCAAGACATTCCCATTGGTTTCAACTTGCATTGTGAATTGTGAGATTTGTATTCTTTCAAAGGGCACATTTTGTTATGCTGGAAGCTAAGCTGCCACTGTTACTAGCTTAGGGTGGTGATATCAACCTATACACTAGGTTTTGAACTTAACATAAGGTATCAATTAAAAAAAAAAAAACTAAATAAACTATAAAAACTAAATTAAAATTCATGAAGTGCTTAAAAATAACCCAAATAAGAAGATATATATGTATATAATATTTATCAATTTGTTTCATTGGGATGATTATTTGTGCGTGGCCTTTGATACTCGTGCCCTCAATTACGTTAGAGAAGATAAATCACAGATTGAACCTTTAATTTTTATGTAAAACAAGAATTAAAGTCATAACCCACTTTATTTTATTAATAACATAAAAGGGGATAGGGTTCCTCATGTGTTGCAATTAATAAAGAAGGTTACATGATTGCAAGCAATTACCTTAAGAACAATTTAATATAAAAATACATTATTTAGTTTATAAGAGTTGGGTCAGACAAATATTTAGACTCCATAGTTTAATTTGAATCCCATGTAAATAGCAATCGACTCTAAAAAATTAAATCAAATATATAAAATAAAAAAAAACACTAAACTGATTACTTTAATTTGGATCAATTCTCAAATTTACTCCAACCAATGGGCACTCCGTACCATCCATCGTGTGTTTCATATGCTACGATGCACAGACAAGGTCATTAGTCAAAAACCTCCCTGACCCTGAGGAAACACAATTAACCAGATTTATTATTAAGGATTAGGAACAACATGCAAATCATAATGGAGGGTTTCCTATTTCCTTTCCCCATCAAATGACATTAGCATCACCCTACCTCAATTATACACAATTCTTTCATTTCTCCCCCCTCGCTGGAAAAAATAAAAACCAAAAAGATGATAATGTACTCACAGCATATATACATATATTCACAGCATATACATAGCCTTGCAAGAGATCCAAGGCTAGTCCCAGAATTGCCTTTCCCAGTTATTTGTTTGCTGCGCCTTGGCAAATGGGAAGGTCTCCATGCTGCGCCGACACTGGCCTGAAGAAGGGTCCCTGGACGCCGGAAGAAGATCAGAAACTCGTGGACTATATTCACAAACACGGCCAGGGAAGCTGGAGGACGCTGCCAAAGCGTGCAGAACTCAACAGGTGTGGAAAGAGTTGCAGGCTCAGATGGATTAACTATCTAAACCCTGACATTAAGAGAGGAAAGTTCTCCGACGATGAAGTGAATACCATCATCAGCCTTCACTCAGTTCTCGGAAACAAGTGAGCACCTCTTTACATATCTCTGTATAGATTTGTATGTGTTTATCTAATGTGTGCTGCTTGTGTACTGCGCCTGAAAAACAGTGGCTGTGGATTCTCATTGAAGGGGGGGGGGGGGGGGGGTGTAACGTGTAATCACTTGAGATTAATAACGGGTATTACTTGCAGGTGGTCAAGAATCGCTGCTCATCTTCCGGGGAGAACAGACAATGAAATCAAGAATTATTGGAATACCCATATCAGGAAGAAGTTCCTCCAAAGGGGTATCGATCCCAAAACTCACAGGCCAATATCTCATCTCAGTTTACTAGCATATCTTTCTCGGTTTCTATCTTGCTCAAACTCCAGCAACTTGATAAATCCATGGGACAATGCTGCTCAAATAGCCCAAAACCAACTCCTGCAAAGCATTATGCAAGTTATAAACACAAGTCCACTGCCAAATATGACAGAAACTAGCCTGTTGAGACCCCCTATTCTCATGACCCAATTTACTGATATCCCACAAGCACCATTGGAATTTCCTGACTACTTTCCTGGCATGGATTATCCATTGGCATGCTTTGAAGATGGGTTTCAGCCAGAAGTTGCCGATTATTATGACAACATGAGCAGTGATTTTCATGCTCAAACAGGAACCGAACTTCCTGAAATAGATTCTGCCTTGGTGGAGGAATCTACTGTCACCAAAAAGTGAAAGCAAAATCAACTGATCAATGTTTTCATCTCCCTTCCATTTGGGATCTTCTTTGCAGCCAAATCTAATTAATGGCTACCATCGTTGGTTCAGGGAAAGTTTTCATCCATTCACAAAATTTCTGTTTCGGGTTGACATGTTTTTCTCTTCTTTTCTTTTTTCTTAATTAAATCAAGATTAAGGCCATAGAAGATCCAGAGTAGAATTTCGTGTAAACATTTTCAAATGTTCACCACGTTAGTGTAGTCTTCAATATGAGTTTCTGAACTATGCGCTTGATTCATTTTAGTTCTACTCTCAAGCACGTTTGACCCAAATTCATGAAAAAAGATTAGTAGTCAGCCACGTAATGCAACCCACATTTATCGCCATTTTGTTTTTCTAAGTAAAAGATTGAATAAAACAGAGGAGTTCATATACAACAGGAGGCAACCGAGGGGGCTAAACATTGCCAACAAAAAACAAACAACATAACCAAGCAAGCTTTCTCAAGCCAGGCACGTTGTTCCTTCATTATCAAAGAATGACAAAAAATCAGGACTTCTCCTAACTTGAAAAACGTTTTCCAGGACTCTGAAACTCAAGTAATTAATTACTGTTGAAGTTGCATTTGTCCTATATGGCCAAATTATTGAACTATTATGTTGTTTATGTGGTTTGGACACCCTCTGAGCTAACTTTTAGGAGTGAGTTTTATTCATGTCTATTTAACATGATATCCGAGCAGACTTTTGTTTGCGATGTTAGATTTGGACTATGCCCATATATTTTTACACGCTACGCATAAGAGAGGGTGTTGAAGTTGCATTTATCCCACCACTAAGTTACTAAAGTGTTATGTTGTTTATAAATGGTTTAGCTCCTTCCTCTTTTTATTCACAATATGTTTTGGTATATCATAGTCAGACTTGGCTTGACGTCTGACTTCATGTCAATGACCGCACTGTTGGAGTCAAGCCACCATTCATTTGGCTTGTTACGCTAGTGAGTTGGCCACTTTGTTAATGGGTAACCATTCTTGGCTGTATCAAGGAATTAGTGGGTTAGGCCATTCTTGGCTGTATCAGAGAGTTAGTGGGTTTGGCCTAACTCTTGTTGTCTTTATAGCCTCCTAATCTCCTATAAATAGCTAGTCATTCTCTTCTTGTAATTGCATCCCAAGATAGAGGATTGAGAGGGATCCAGAGCGAGAGATCCATTTGAGAGTTTTTTGTTTGTGAGAAATTCTGGTTGAGATTTCTCCTATAAATTTATTCATGAGTAATAGATTGTTTTTCTCTCATATCTCTTGTTTCATTGTTGTTTGAATCTCTGGATTTTCTCCAACAAGTGGTATCAGAGCGCTAGGTTGTGTGCTAGTGAGAGAAAATTGGAGGAATTTTGAAGAACAGCTCTCTGTTCTTCAAACCAGTTTTTACAAAGTTGTCAAATTGGTATTTTGAATATACCAAAAGACTCCTCGTGCCAAGACGAGCACGGAAAAATTTTTCGGAGGCCTAAACGACTCCGCACGCGCCTACACGCGCCGCCTGAAGATCGGAGAGTGGAGCCCACTCTCGACACGCGCCACACGCGCCGTCTGGAGGTTGAAGACGACCCACGTGGCGCCACGTCACCCACCACGTCATCCGGTCAACGGCCCCCTCAGCCAGTCAGCTGCCACCTCATCGGGTCAACGCCACCTCACGGGTCAACGCCACATCATCCGCCACGTCAGCCGGGACCCAAGCATGTCAGTTGCCACGTCAGCAGCCCTGCCACGTCAGCACATAAGTTTAAAAAATTGCAGGTTGGTCCCTGAAGCTTTCGAAAATTATAGTTTGACCCCCTGAATTTTTCAGAAATTTCAATTTGGCCCCTGAATTTTTCGATAATTTCAATTTGGCCCCTAAACTTTTTAGTAATTGCAATTTAGCCCCTGAACTTTTCTGTAATTGCAATTTAGCCCCTAAACTTTCTGAAATTGCACTTTAGTCCCTGAAAATTTCAAAAAATTACATTTGAGCCCTGATTTTTTCACAAGTCAAAATTTGACCCCGTAAGAGTCAAATCTACCATTTTCGACCCTTCCGGACGCAACGGTGCGCTCCGTTTTGGAAGATTCAACTTTGTTTTTGAACAAGTTATTGAAAATGGAGGAAGGAACATCATCAGGAGCCATGATAAAGCTCACATCCACTAACTACACACTGTGGAGACCTCGGATGAAAGATCTTCTCAGTTGTAGGGATTTGTACGATCCCCTGGAGTTATTAGGTGTCAACCCTAATTCTACTAAAGAAGTAGAATGGAAGAAATTAAACAGAAAAACTATCGGTCAGATCCGGCAATGGATTGATCATAGTGTCTTCCACCATGTCGCACAAGAGACAGACGCATATGCCCTATGGACGAAGCTGGAAGGTATGTACCAGGCAAAGACCGCTCGAAACAAAGCCCTGTTAATGAGGCGGTTAGTTAATTTGAAGCTGGGTAGTGAAACTTCAGTTGCCGAGCACACCAGTGAGTTCCAAAGCCTAGTGAACCAGTTGTCGTCTGTGGATATGTCGCTTGGGGATGAAACACAAACACTCTTACTTCTCAGTTCTCTTCCTGACAGCTGGGAGACGCTAGTAGTCTCTCTTAGCAATTCTGCCCCGGAGGGAAAACTTACCACGATGATGGTCAAGGATGCCCTGTTTAATGAAGAGGCCAGAAGAAAAGACATGAGCACGAATCAGACTCATGCCTTTGTAACAGAGAACCGATGGAGTCAAGAGGGAAGTAGTCAAGGCGAGTGGAGAGGAAAGAGCAAAAGTAGGGGCAGATCCACAGATGGAGGAAAGCCGAAGTACAAGTGCTACCATTGTGGAATAGAGGGCCATTTGAAGAAGAATTGCAGAAAATTGCAACGAGAGCAGAGTCAAGGCAGTTCCGAGCTGAAGAACAAGGATGGAGAAACACTAGTGACAATCCATGGAGAGGTAGCTTATTGTTCAATCCAAGATGAGACATGCCTTCACGTCTCAAGAGAAGACATAGAATAGGTGGTAGATACTGCGACATCTTACCACGTGACTCCCCACAGAGATTTTTTCACAACATACAAAACAGGTGATTTTGGAGCAGTGAAGATGGAAAATTCCAGTTCTTCTGAGATTGTAGGAATTGGTGACGTTCAGATACGAACGAGCAACGGGAGCACAATCACCTTGAAGGATGTCAGACATGTGCCAGACCTTCGGTTGAATCTACTTTCTAGAGTAGCTCTTGACAAACAAGGCTATGGTAATCAGTTTAGTAAGGGCACATGGAAGTTGAAAAGAGACGCTATGGTAGTCGCCCAAGGACATATTTGTGGCACATTGTACAAGACTCACGTGAAGATATGTACAGACAGGTGCAATATAGTTGACACGAAGGCTTCTCAGAATTAGTGGCAGTAGAGACTTGGCCATATGGATCCCAAGAGAGAATCAGTATGAATTCCAAGAGAGGATCATGTGTATATATCCCTGGTAAGAGGATATGAATCCCAAGAGAGGATTAGTATGAATTCCAAGAGAGGATCAGTGTGTATCCCAAGAGAGAATCAGTGAGGATATCCCACTGAGAGGATCATCCCAGTTTAGAGGATTTATCCCCAGTTAGAGGCACATTCCCAGTTGAAGAGGAATCCTCAGTGAGAGGGATAATCCCATGTTGAAGATCTATCCCCAGTTAGAGGTGTATTCCCAGTTTAAGAGGAATCCCCAGTGAGAGGGATAATCCCATAGATCCCAGTTAGAGGATTTGAGGAGAACCAGAAGATGTTGAGGTCACAGGTAAGAACCTCGGTTGCAAGCCAGAGAAGAGTTTGTATGGTTTAAAGCAAGTACCAGGGCAATGGTATGTACCAAACCGGATGTTGCTCACCCAGTGAGTGCAGTGAGCTGTTTTTCTCTCTAAGCCTAGAAAGAAACATTGTGAGGCAGTCAAAGGGATTCTTGGGTACTTGAAAGGTACGCCGGAAACATGTCTTTGGTACGGGGGAGCTGTTCGTACAAAGCATATTGGTATTCGCTATCATTAGATATGCGAGGTAATGGATCAACAACTGTCGAGACTAGTTAAGATCCATACGAAGAGGAATCCAACTGACACTCGAGAAAAGCTAGAGTTATGCAGAGACATAGCCAGGATGTTTTTCAGATTGTTTTTCAGATGTGGCTTGAGGGGGAGAATTGTTGGAGTCAAGCCACCATTCATTTGGCTTGTTACGCTAGTGAGTTGGCCACTTTGTTAGTGGGTTTGGCCATTCTTGACTGTATCAAGGAATTAGTGGGTTAGGCCATTCTTGGCTGTATCAGAGAGTTAGTGGGTTTGGCCTAACTCTTGTTGTCTTTATAGCCTCCTAATCTCCTATAAATAGCTAGTCATTCCCTTCTTGTAATTGCATCCCAAGATAGAGGATTGAGAGGAATCCAGAGCGAGAGATCCATTTGAGAGTTTTTTGTTTGTGAGAAATTCTGATTGAGATTTCTCCTGTAAATTTATTCATGAGTAATAGATTGCTTTTCTCTTATATCTCTTGTTTCATTGTTGTTTGAATCTCTGGATTTTCCCCAACACGCACGACGGGAAAAATCACGATGTTTTTCACGAACAGTTTGTATTACCTCTACTGTGGTTGTGGATATTTTATTCTTAAGAGAAATAAACGTTTAATTAAGGACAAGGGGAATGGCACTTAACAGTATTATCCACTGGTGGTGGATCAACAGCCGTTCGATTGATGAGGGGAAGAACCCTAGTTCGCTGATAATCGATTAGCCGGAGGCGATTAAGCGGCTGCACAACCGGATTCCGATGATCGAGGCGGTGAAGAGCTGGAGACTGAGACAGAGAACGAGAACTTTGGGATTCTGAAGCGGATTGTGATTTACGACTCACAATATGTCGAAGACATTGCCAAGCCGCACAAGATGTCGCCAGTGTTCAACCAGGGCGGTTTGAAAAGGTTGGAACGGAACCGCCGATTGTGTTGCAAGAATTTGTGAACCATAGCGGCGTGATCTTGAAGGTGTACGTGGTTGGAGACTGCGTGAAGTGGAAGCCTTTTCCGGACGTTTTGGAGGAGAAATTGAGTTGTTTGCAGGGCTTCTTGCCCTTCTCGGAGATTCAACCGAAGAAAGAAATGATGATGACTAAGCAACGAAACTGCCTATATATGTTCATCTTAGCATTAGCAATGGGTAAACTTGCAATTGACATAAATTAAATTATAGATTTAACCTTTAACACATACACAAGATCAGAATAGATCTCGCAATTTATTAGATTAACACTCTTACAATTTATTAGATTAATACTAATATATTACTTATTCAACTAATCGATTTATATTCTGAAAATGAGACACTATTAATAACAAAAATTATTTTATATTCTACTCTTATAAATATGTTCCAAGCAAGGCTAGTAGGCCTATTAAGATTTTGATAAGAGTTAATGGACAGCACTTGGAGTTTTGACAAATCCTTTACTTACTTCCCATTAGATTGCTAACCCCTACGAGTCTATCTAACATCATCCACCATAAATGAGATAAAAGAATTTATGCCAAACCCATTGTAATTTATAAACCCTCGACCGACACAAATGTCGCATGTCAAGATTTGAATCGTGGTCTAGCTTCTGTTATTACAGGTTGGACTAAGCAGCCTGCATGGACAGTTCAGTTGATTAAGAAGAGGGGCACAAAGTGCTGTCAGTGATAAATCTCGAAATAAGGACCAAAAATCGAGTCTCGCAAGTGGTAGTGTGAGAGTAAACTTCTCTCTAAAGTGAAGGAGAGCTCCTTGTGTGCAATAAGCATGATTTAGCCATTACGTCCGACTGAATCACCCTAATTAAACTCTTATACGTCCTCTCGAGTCAGAGATAAAAGGTGACTCAGTGGACGAAGTCACCTTTTGGAACAAGGTTGGACTGAGCAATGCACATTTTCATTTTTCTCTTAGCTAGCAGATAGATAGTACAGTGGTAAGTAGTAGGTTCTTTCCTTCTCTTTCGGCCTCCCAAAGGTATGAGATGACTAATGATAATCCTTGTTGATCATGATGTACTACTGCATTCTATCGTTGCGTTGACCATGAAAAGTGGAAACTTCTCACCTCTTTTACAGTATGCGAGTCAGTCAGACAATGTTTGAATATATTATATAATAATTGCAACCATAGAACAAATAGGATATTAAGGACCAACTATAAATTAGGCATTCCTGTTCAGTTGTAAGAGCATTGCTCATTAGGCATTCCCTCACTATAAAATATTGTAATAACATCCTTGCAGATTGTGGCCATTTATAAATGTCTTCTTCTATTGGTTGAGAGAGAGACTTATGAAATGATAGTTAAAAGATTAAAATATCTTCATTTATTTTATAAATTTGTAAAATGGGCTACTATTCTGCTCTCTTCTCTCTCTTCTCATGGTCACAATGCGACTGTCAAGCGCTATTACCTTAGTCTCGCTACCATCGTCTTGTCGACCGTCAGAAAATACAATGATGATTAACAAGGTGAAGACAACAACGCTTAATAGTCAACAATTACATCATGACCATAAGAAGAGAGAGAAGAAAGAATAGAGCAGTGACTCACTTTACAAATTTATAATGTGATCAAAAACATTTTGATCTTTTAACCCCTATTCGATAAGTCCCTCAGTAAACTTTTCAGGCTGTCAAGAATTTCCCTTTATAAATTGTAGAACTAAGAACCCTATTTCATGAAAACCATGATCACTAATAAAGTGAGATGCAACAGAAATACACGTATTTATTTCTTGCTTAGAATCTAGATATCATAAATAGGCATACATTTTAGAAGAGAACGTTTCTGAAGTGAGAAAATCAATGCTTGGATAAAAAAATATATATATATTTTAAATCTTTAAGGCATCCAATAAAACTGGACTTGAATCTTTTCAAAACTATTTATGCATTTTTTAAATAATTATCTTTACAAAAATATAATAACTGTTCTCATTTCACAATAAAATTCGCAAGGGCACCTCTAGGCACATATGGGTAAATATGACAAGTGCAGTAATTCGTAAAACAAATGTATTATAACGCAAAAGGTTGGCCCTTCATAAAAACTGTATACTTCTTATAAAAACAAAAACAAAAAAAAAGTGAAATCATTAATGATCTTAAATACTTCAGGAAACAAGATTCCCTTCTTCGCTTTGCATGAGATCACAAAAGTCGTAAATTCCCTCCGTTCTGCAACAGTGAATACATCATCTGCCACAAGAATCAAGAAACAATCACACAATAATCAAAAAACAGATTTCCTTCTAAACGTCCATATAGCATCTCAACAGCCCAACTGCCCTTTACTCACATGCTGATTCTGCAACAAGTTTCCGACTACGAGGAACCACCAAATCAAGAACCATATACACAGACAAGCTGTTACATAATGAATGCATCACAAACCATAAAAACAACTGTATGTTCTGAGCATAAGAATGTGGCAACATAAGCAACGCAACATCTCCAGGACCAAAGTTGTAACTTCCATTGGTTCAGTACACAAAGACTGCTTTGATAGAGTAAAAGCAATCATCTATTTCCCATTTGGCAATAGCCTAAATTCTTTCTTGTCTCACCTGCACATCTACCATATCATCTCTACTTTTATTACATGCATATTTTACACATATTAATGTTTTATTGGCCACCATTACGTGCTATACAATAGGGCATCTAAAGAGAGAGAAAAAACTAAAAAGAATTAAAAACCAATTTTATTACCTGTGTACTAGCTACTATCTAAATGAAATTGGGGCAGTCTAGCATTGAAGGGCTCCAAACCGGCGACCGCAGACTTAATAGTTCACAATTAATACCATTCTTGCACGTGCTGGGTGGTAAAACAGTTTAAACATCAAAAATGCTATCAAAAACAATGACAACAAGCTTTAAAGATGCAGCTTTAATTGGCCACTGCACCCAATACATCCAATCTGTCCTACAGTTGCTTCAGCAGTAACGTCCTCATCCATGTCTCATTATCTTTATATGCGTCCATTATGGCTGAACAATTAACCACACTACTCCACCACCAACAGCTCCCCACTTCTTTGGGTGCAATGCATCTACAAGTTCTCAAAAACACAAGTTCCTTGACAAACCTCAAGTTAACCTCACACCTTATCATTTAATCTTCAGCATAAAACAACCCCACCAGTATGTAATCCCACTCCGCTTCACCCCTTCCCTTCCAACATTTTAAATCCATTAGAAATGCCATGGCTTCACAATAAGCAGGGAAAGAAGTTAAAATGCTTTTCTTCCACTTTTGTTTTACATCATCACATAACATGATACTTCCACAGCCATTTTCCCAAAAGAAAAACTCTTCCTTTCTGACGTAGTTACAAAGGATCATGCATACTGGAACCTAACTATTCAATAACCTAACTATTCGATAGTTGCCCACGACCCACTTCTTAAGAACCATTTCTGTGCAGCGTGTTCTTGGCAAGTAAATGGATCTTAACAGTTGCCATCTAAAATTGTAGCAACATTCTCCCAGAGTTTCTACAACAGCCACATAACTCAGGGAGAACGTTGACAAAGACATGTAAGGCTAGGCCCACAGTTAAACCTCAAATCTACGCACTTTCATTTGCTAGGCCCCCCACAGTTATATGACAAAGACATGTAATGCACAGGAACTAGGTGTAGGATACAGCAATTAAAGACAATAACGTGTGTGTGTGTGTGTGTGTGAGAGAGAGAGAGAGAGAGTCTAGGTAGATTACTAATCATGATCCTAAATGAATCTACAGGGTGAAAGCACCCTAAAATTCAGAGGGTAGAAATCCTAGGATATGGCTTCTGCCAAGGATGAGGATGATCCCAACTATAAATGGTTTGGACTATCTGCAAATATGTGTTACCACTTAGAACCCAACTATAAATGGTTTGGACTATCTGCAAATGTGTTACCACTTAGAACCCAGTCCTAATAGCATTGACACAAGAACTCCAAGTCAAATTGACCCCTAGCACTGAACCATCTGTATGGATAGTATGCCACACCAAACCTGTCTTAAGCCACAAAACCAAGCCACATAATCTCAAATCCTCGAGATGCTCAATGTTCACACCGCCTGGGCAAGGGTTGAACTTATCAATGCATCTATCAACCAGGTGCACTAGTTAACCCCACCCAATCTGCGTGGCCTCTGAACCCATGTGTTTAGTGCCTCATACATGGAACAACATCCATCACTAACATGTTAACTGATCTAAACATACACATGGCTTTGCATGTCAAGATAATCAAGTGCCTACACCCTCCACAACGATTATTATTTCATATAATGATGGCCAAGATTAATTAGGATTATATTACCAAAAGAAGCTTACATATACATTTGCCTGTACATTTTTTCATCAATTAGGATCACAGACATGTCTGTAAAGCATCAAAAATTTGAACCACAATTGATGTTAGGGAAGGTAAAAAGTAAGACTATTCATGGGTTAGTTTGAGTTTTATATAAACCCCAAACCCAATTTGTAATTCCAAACTCAAAACTTGACCAATCATAAAACAAAATAAGACGAACCAAATCAAAATCAAGAACAATCAGGGATCTTAGCTCTAAAATAATTCAGGCTACAACTTTGGGCCTGCCTTTTTGATTGCACACAGTAGTTAGGTAGGTTCCATGCCAACAGAGCAATGAAAAAATAAAATTGAACAGAGAAAAGGAGCAACATAATGTTGCTGGGAATTTGCACAAGGAGGCTTGCAGCAGTAGGGCAGTTCATAGAAGATAAAGAACTGAAGGGGTTGCACTGTTTGCTTTCACGCCTTGATAGATGCGAGCAAGATGCCAACGCCACACTAGAGCAAAATTTTGAAGAAGAAAATGTAAGAATTACTGAGCCACGAAGATGTAGCAACATTGATGAGGAAGAAGTTAAGAGAGAAAGAGAGCGAGGGGAAAAAAAAGAGACACGAAGGAGACTCCATACAGAAAAGGATGAGAAGAGTCACAACCATGTGACAACATGAGATAAGGACAATTTTGAAGGAGAGGGGGAAGGGGGAAAGAGTCACAAAGATGTGGCAACCAAAAAAAAAAAAATCCAACATAACCAATCGCCTTTGAAATTAGTTCTAATCTACCAAACCCATGAGCAACCCTAGCAAAAAGTAGAAGGCCAACATACAAAGAGAGGAACATTAATAATTAAATGAAAAGTGAGTAAATGT
This sequence comes from Diospyros kaki, assembly GCA_036245055.1. Lineage (NCBI taxonomy): Eukaryota > Viridiplantae > Streptophyta > Magnoliopsida > Ericales > Ebenaceae > Diospyros > Diospyros kaki. The sequence goes on from BSEG01000007.1 coordinate 34,962,885, forward strand.
CAATCCCCTCCCTCCCCTCAAATCCCAACAAGAGAACAAGAAAAGAAGTTCAAGCTAATGTTGCCTTTGTATATTTATTATTTTCTGAAGCTCCATTGAATATATTCTAGGAACTGCAATTGTATTGTATCTGTATAATGAAGGTGTTTGAACCAAATAAGTAAAATTCACAGACAAAAATGTCAGCTTTCAAAGGGATAGGGAAAATAGGATCATCAAAAGACTAAAAGGGCAAGTACGTGCAAAAGTTACATTTGTTTTTGGTAAATCCTCCATGATGAGGCAAGCTTTCTTAGTGATAGCAAGGTTGTTCCTGTATGACTGGAAACCAAGAGTTCGAATTACAAAAACAGCCTCTGCGCCAAAAAAAACAAAAAACAAAAGCAACGGTAAATTTGCATACAAAAACCCTTCCCCAACTCTTAAAATGTGGGGAGCTTCATGCACTAGAAACACACTGTTTGGCAAATCCTCCATGATATCAAAGTAACATGTTGGAAAATAACACTGAAACAGAGCCCTAGTCAGACAGAAGTATTAGTGTCCAAGCTTCCTTGAGCCTATGGCCTTTCAGTCAGTTACATGACGTCCATGTCATTTCTATACAAACAAGCAGACATTATTGTAACTCTCATTTAGACACTCGCTAAGTTAAATTTGACCATAAAATTTGTGTTTATATGGCGCTATGATTATATGAATTGCAGTTTTATCCTTAAAATGTGTCAAGGTCGCATTCAATCCCATAGAAGGAATAAAATATATAGATTACATAATTACATTCTAGATTTTTATTTAGTTTTTAAGGGCCTCAACTAGTTTCCTGTAAAGCATAAAATGGAAAAGGAAGTGTTGGATTCACACCTTAATTTTAATCTACAGTTGAAAGCATGTGACATATTAGCATTATTGCAAGATTTCAATGTATGTACCATTGCTTGATACTTACATTTGTGTATTATCCAAATCCAAGGACACAAGATATATCAAACATTTCCACCCCTAGAAATCCTATGGAAAATATAAATCCATCTTTGCTACTTCTCCTTTCTTTCAGCAAGGAACAGCACAGCATATGTAGAAATTTTCTTTTTCTTGTTATGACAAGTAAAAAAAATTGTTACAAGCATAACTAGCTAAACAAGCCTGATTCCTGCCTTCGTACAATCATCATATCTACATCAAGGAAAGAATTTCAAAGGGAATTGCGAGCAATCAGCCCTAACCAGTAGCCACGAGGCCCATAACCAACATAACCACCAACTGATTTTGGTCTAAGAGAGGTCTAAGATCTCTCCTCCCAAGTACCACTTAGTTCCAAAATATAAGCATGCTAAACCTATTTAAAGATGAACTTATTATACTACAACAGAAGACAGCTTCCATTACTTGCCGACAAAACGGTCTCCTTGAAAGTAATAAATTCAGCCGCTAAAGTTTCAGTGAGCAAACTGACAAGAAAAATTTGTCCATGAATGACACAGCCATGTCTAATAAAACATGAATGCAAATAAGAAAAGCTACTGTTATTCTCCGGAAAAACAGTTCTGAGAAAGGAAAGTAACAAGTCAACCACCAAAGCTTTGATTGATCAAACTAACAAGAACACTTGCCAACATCAACAGAACAACTAACAATTCTTTATCAATATTGAAACAATGTCTATATGACGTTGCATTAAAGCATATGCCCAATAATGAAGCTCATTTGGACCAGCCAGGGTAAGCAAGTGATGATGCAGCTTCACCTCTTCAAATCTGGACTAGACAAGTCAACAACAAACAAGCATATGATTAAAGTAAGAAGCTGCAGCTAGGCATGCATAATTCCATGGGCCTTACACTCCCTCCTGAGATCCAGTGTCCAAAAATAAGAAGCTGCAGCTAGATATAAGTTTCCCACCTCCACTAAAGGTTCATCTGGCAAGATTAAAATGAAAAGGCTAGCCTCAAACTCTATCTCTACATGCTTGCCTCACCAGCTTAGGATTGGATTTCATTTAAACTACGAATTCTTTTACATGTTAGACAAACAGTACAAAATTTATTTGAAGGTTTACCCTACAATCTCTCAAGGCATTGTTCTGTCCTTCACATGAAAGATAGGTGAACAATATTCAGGTATGGATACTAGAATCTAACATATAAATTAGAGTATGATTCGTCTTAAAGACAAGTATAGTCAGCATTCCTACATGAAGCAACCCTAAGAAAGACATAAACCCATCTTTAATTACTATCTATTCTTTTAGCTCTCTCAAAAACTACATCTGTTTCAATTCACTGCACATGCGAAAGGGCACAGGAAATTACAAGATATGTGTTAAAAGTGTAAAAGACAGACACGACACAAATTAACCCAAAGGCTAATTGCAGTTACAAGCCTCACAAAATCAGTATATCTAAAGGCTGTCTGAAGGCAAGATCAGCTAGCAGTCACTTACACAGAAAGGTTTAACCATATTAAAGTACGAAAAATTCCTGGCAGCTAATGGGCTCATGGTGAACTTGCACTACAATTCGCTGATTTGTCTTCTTGATTTAGGCCTAAGCGGTTAAAATTTTTTCTTTCTGATTGCCATTTAGTTTCCCAAAAATAAGCATCCCTAATATAATAAAGATGAACTTGCACTACAATTCTCTGAAAATGGTCTCCTGAAGGAGACAAATCAGTGAATTTCAATATGCAAATGCATTATGAGTAACTGGATGATAGACAGAATATTAAACACTGAACATATATATATATATATGCGTGTGTGTGTGTGTGTGTGTATTTATAAGCAAATGTTTCTAAACGAAGATACCATAATTGAATCATTATACAATACAAACCGTACAATTAATCGTATAAATGAATCCACCACAAAAAAAGGAAAAACTAAAAAGCAATAATTCTTCCCAATCCGAGACATCACATCCAGAAAGAGGGGCAATGCAACTCATCTCAACTAAGCATGGTCCTTTTACCAAATAAGGGCCCACAATGCAGAAAAGGAAAATAAACTGAAATTTTCTACATTTTAACTTCCCCAGATTGGATCAACAGCTATCAGAGACCATTGTCGGCCAATGCTTTCTACAATCAGTAATAAAACTTAACACCATCAAAATGCAAATGGAAGAAAATTAAACAATCATTGATTCTATGAAAGAATAAAGAAAGGAAAACTTTGATTGGAGTTTACCAAAGGCAGAAATTCAAACAATTTCTAAGCAAGGATTGCATATGCCTCAAAGAACAACTTGACCTTCCTAAAACTTTTAGAGTATTTGAGAAGTATCTATTGCCAAAGCAACAATGGAATGTACATGATCAACAAGGATATCATTTCATGCCATTGGGAGGCAGAAACATAAGCAAAGAACCTACTTACTCACCACTGTACTAACTGCTAGCTAAGAGAAATGTGCATCGCTTAATCCAACCTGTAAGTCGAGTGTAGGGCCTTCGCACTTGAGAAGCTGCTGCCATCAAAAGACCAAGAAGCAAAAACTATGGATCAAAATCTTGATGTCCATTTGTCAAACATCAGACTTGAATGGCGTTTTCAGTTTCTTCCCTGCTAAGAGGTGAAACGGGAAGGGAGGCATCAATCCCCTCGCAGTCACTATTTCCAATTAACTTCCTTGATTATTTTTCACAACTAATGGCCGGCAGATCATCAGGACCTGCCTCCTTCTTGTTTAATATATCCCAGAAGAAGTCTGTTAAAACAGTCTCATACGATGGCATTTTCGCATATCCAGGGAAGTAGTTTATGTCGATTACAAGGTACCTATTCCCAATGCTAGTGTCCCTAATGACATCAAAGTTAAAAAGATGCAGTTTCGTTGCTTGCCGCAATCCTCGAGCAATATCAGTAATAAATCTCTCTGGAGGCATTTCCGCGTCTTCCAAATTCATCATCTTGTAGTACTCGTCATCATTTCTTTCTTCAGTGGTTAGATTTGAAATCTGCGAGAAGGGCAAGAAACCCTCTAAAGAACCCAATTTCTCCTCCGAAACGTCCGGCAAAGACTTCCGCTTCACGCATTTCACGTAGTCTCCAACCACATACACCTTAAAGATCACCCCACCATGATTCACGAATTCTTGCAACACAATCGGCGGTTTCAGCTTTTCCAAACCGTCCTGGTTGAACACGAGCGACATCTTATGCGACTTGGCACTGCCGTCGGCAACCAACGGCTTCGCAATGACAGGAAAGTTCAGCCCCTCCCCCCACGCCCCCGGATCGAGGAGCGTTTCCGAATCGTAAATCAACACCTGCTTCGGAATCCCGAAACTCTCATTCTCAGTCTCAATCTCCAACTCCGTCACCACCTCGAGCATCGAAATCCGGTTGTGCAGCCGCTCAATCGCATCCGGTGAATCGATTATCAGCACACTAGGGTTCTCCGCGGTGTACTCCTCTACCTTCCTCTTCCAATCCTCGCCGCGCAGCTTGTGCAGTAGGCAATCAAACGGCCCTTGATCCACCAGCGGCTTCTCCGTGTCGATCCGAATGAGATCGATCCCACGCTCCCTCGCTAGATTCACCAACGAATCTTGAATGAAGCTCTCCTGCTTCTTCGGCGCCAGCGCGTATCCGACTCCGAATCTCCTCCCCGGTTCCGCCATTAATCTCTGCAGGACGCTCCAAAACTCATAACATTCCACCCAAACCCAAAATCCAGCTCTCAAATTCGGAGAATTAGGGCTCCGAAAGGATGCAGAGAGAAACACATACACAAGAACATACAACGAGCAAACAGAAGCAATGCAGCTGAGGAGAAACAGACACCGGAACGAAAGAGAAACACAATAAACGGGGAGAGGCTGTAGACGTGTATATATAGAGCTCGGTGGAGAGAGTTAGGGTTAGGGTTAGGGTTTGATAAAAGTAACCGTGGTTCGGTTAAGGGAGTACACGTGACATATTCTAGTGCAATTGTGCGGATTCCCGCCGCACAGAGGAACGCGTATCGGTGAAAGGTTGGCTTTTAGTGCGCGGGGGAAGCAACGGCTGGGATCATTTTAGATTGACGACACCAGCCTGAAGGCCCCTTCTTCAGATGGACGACCGCCCTTTGACAGCTGACTGACTCTAGTCTCCTCCTCCATTCCGCCTTTCTATTTCTTTTTACTTTTCAGACCCCTAACCCAAATCTACCATTTTTTTTTTTATTTTTTGTCTCACTTCGTGAGGATGATTCTACGGCACGCCTAACTCAACAAAGCAGATACATCCATCCTCTATGAGATGTGATTGCATGTTTATTAAATAATATATTTTATTTCCTAAACTATCACATTTTCCGTCGCTGATTCCTTTTTAGTTTGGAGACCACAAAACTAATTTCCATTTTCCACAACCAATGAACGTTTTATTTCCACGAATTAATTAATTGGCTTCCCTCTCGTCTCTCAACTTCAGTTTGATTGGTACTTGGGACTTTGTGGGGCCGACGGCACGCATTTTTAAAAAAAATCATAGCCCAGAGCATGTCCACATCATCCAGAATCTAAATTTTATTTGACAAATTTCATCCCAATTTATATGTGTATGTGCCCTTTTTTTGTAATTTTTAAAGGTGCATGCCTCTACATCATCAGGTACCTATACACCAAATATTACTTTTAATTTTAATTCATAATTTAAGTAATTTCATGTTTATAACACTAGCCATACATGAGAGTGAAAACTATTATTGTATTTTATAAATTATTTTATATATTGACAAGGTTTTTAAAATGAAAGGAATGTTATAATATTTAAAGACATCGATATCTTATACAATAATTTAAAGAGTATTTCATATAATATAAAGAATTATGATATATAACAAGAAGAAGAGTGATTTACACTTTATTTATAATATGAAGTAACTTTCATTTAAATACCATAACATTTGTTTCTCCTAAAACAAAAGCAATGTGTAATGATTTTGACGGTAGATCTCGTATCTTTATAAATGTGTAAAAACAAAATAGAACGATATGGGAGGAGGGGCCTGCAGCATTGGGATGAAGGGACCAGCCACCACAGGGTGGCACATTTTAAACATTGCTAAGCTACGCTTTTGTGTTGAATATATTGAAGGGTGGGGCAGGGGCAGCTAAGGGAACTTTTAGAGCTCGAACCACAAGCGTGTGGGATCAGGCTGGCTTCCACTTGAGAGTCCCAATTTCATTTACCCATCATCCATCATCCAGACAGGCATGCCTCTTTAGCATAAATGCCTAAAGAGGAAGACTAATGTTTGCGAAAGCGAAAGATGCAAAAACAGAGTACCTGTACCACTGGAATGCATCTTTGGCCAACTAGTTTTGTAATTAATCCTTTTGATGACATGCAAAAATTAGATCATCATCAGAGTCGGGTTGGAGTAACTATTGCGGGTTTGATGGCCATGTCTTCATTATTGAGATGCTCCTGTCATATTTATATGGCTCCACACCTTGATATAAATCGTGCCCATTCCATCCTCTTTTGCTGTTATTGTTAATGATTCTTTGGCCTTTTGATTCCTTTTTGACCCGCGCCCCTCCCTCCCCCCACCCCACCCCTTTTGCCTATCTTTCAATCTGTGTGTGTAACACTCTACTATTGAAAGCGAAAGACACGAAATCAAGTACATGTGGAAGTGGGTTAGATAGGAAAATTAAATTGAAAATTAATATAAAGTTCTTATCTTAATTTTTCATAGATAAGACAATTGACAGTTTAAAGGCGTTTAATAACAAATAACATAAGCTATTTTCAACAGTCAAATATGATTGTAAGTTTTATTCAAAAATCAAACAAAGGAAGGTATAGGGATGGTAAATCAAAATCTACGACTGAAAGTCACATGCCTCTTTACTATAAAATATTTTGAGTAAAGTTTAGTGAAATGATCACGAAAGGGCAGTCCATATTGATGCTCGTGCCAATTAATATTTAGACCTTGTTCAACTAATCTAATGATTCTCTTTAAGGCTATGCATGTCTACTTCAATTAATTTGGTTTGAGTCACGACTTTAAATTACATATAAATTTCTTTACATAAATTTTTGACCTTTTAATTAAATCCATATAAACAAGTAATAATAATACAGAAATATACCTAAATTTGATAGCATTCATCAAGCCTTTGATGGGATTGAAATTGCTTGCATCGTAAGAAAAACTGGAATACTAATTTGGTAACTTGGTTGAGTATTTTGTTAAAAAAAAAAAAAAAAATCTGTGTCTTGTGATTAAATATATTGTTAAGAAAGTTTGGAAAAGGTACCACCTTCAAGATGTCATATTAGTTAATTCAAACGGCATCCTTTTTCTTTTCACTTCAAAAGACAAATAATAAAGTCTTCAAGGGGGTCCCTAGCTTTTTGTTGCCATGCTATTGTACTTGAAACAATGGCTGTTGGGAATGTCACTGTCTAAAGAGGAATGTAAAATATTACGTATTTGGGTTAAACTCTTTTAATATACCATTGGAATATTAGAGGAATCTAGTTAAGCTGCATAGCAAGTGCCATTGGTAAACCGTTTAGGACGAAGATACAATGGGAGAGGCGATGACACAAATTGGATACACAAGGGCTTGTGTGGAAGTCAAAGCAAACAACAAATTATACCAAAGAAAATTTTGTTGTGGGGCTCCTCAAATCTCAAATGAAAAAAGAATTAATATAATCTCACATTGAGTGCTAATAGAAGGGTAATTCACACCAAAAGTTATAAAACTTTGGTGTCTTTTGTAATTTGATCACTAAACTTCAATTTATTATAAATTGATCACAAAACTTTCAAATATTTTGTAATGTAATCACATTTGAGACTTTTCGGTATACTCTCACCAAAGTTGTTGATTTGTCGATAACGTGGCACTGATGTGTTAGCGAGAGCATGCCGAAAAGTCTTAAATATGATCACATTACAAAATATTTAAAAGTTTTGTGATCATTTTATAATCAAATTGTAAAAGACACCAAATTTTTATAACTTTTAATGTGAATTACCCGCTAATAGAAAATAGGAAGGTGGTTCCTTCTTATAAATAGATCCTATCTTACTTTATTTCACATAAGAAAATAATACATCATTCTAAAGAAAGTCTTGGGTAACAAAGGGGTCTACTCGAGTATAAGGGTGGTGCGTAACAGGTAGAGATTTGTCAAGTTTTGTCTATCAAAACTTGTAATTCTTGGTGAATTAAATCAAACCTCTCATGGAGTTCAAGACCATGGATATAGACTTCTTGTGAAACGAAACCAAACTACGTAAAATCTTGTGCTTGTAATTCATTTATTGTGCTTTTATTTTCTCAAACAATGGTATTGGAGTTGAGTTTATGATTTGAAAAATGCATTGCAATTTTCCACAAGAAGAAAGATTATTTCAACGGTGAGACTTCGTAGATCAATTCCTTGGGGGTACAAAACATCTGCAAACCAAATTTTTTGCAAAAAAAACCACTAAATAAGGAGATATTGCAAAGAGGAGTTTTTTGAGGAATCAGTCTGTTCACCATCGCCAAAGTGAATCAAACCGATCAAATGTCAGATTTAGATTCTCTAGGTCTAGTTCTAGTAGTCTACAAAGTTTCAAGTCAATTAGATGGTTGAATTTTGAGATATTGCCATTTGAATTCAGAGCTTTATTAGCTATTGAATTCAATTGCCAGAGGAAAGAGACAACCTGCTGACATCAGCCCTAAACACGTCATCATTTGAGTCAGTAGCCACATAGGCACTATGCAATTAAGAAAGACCAAATTATCATGCCATGTCAACTTGACACATCATCATCTAATCAACAGACACAACACCAGTCAAGTCAACGGTCAAATAATCATGCCATCAGTCAAATGCCACATCAACAAAAAAAGTCAAACGATCCTTCCCCATAATTTTGGATGTGTTGATTTTGATTTTGGGGTTTGTTTTCTCAAATTCAACTTTTATCATGGTGTTTGAACAAGGAAGGAGTTTTCAAGCACCATGGTAAGAAAATTTGAGATTTTGTCAGAAAGATGAATTTCACATTATGGCAAAGCACCATCCAAGATGAGCTAGTTCAACTAGGTCTTGATGTTGCTTTGAAGGATGAAAGACCAAAAGAAATGAAAGTGTCTAATTGGATAACGATACAGAAGAATGCTACAAGTACAATTCAGTTGGGGCTTGTTCCCGAGATTAAGTATAGTATGTTGATGGAGACCACACCAAATACATTATAGGACAAGCTCAAGAGTATGCATCTATGCATCGAAGTCATTAACCAACTGTTTGTGCTTGAAGATGGAATTGTATTCGTTAAAGATGGATTCCATGATCACATTAATTTATTTAACCAGCTAGTTTGTTAATTGTTGAATGCAAATGAGACATTGAAAGATGAAGATAATAAATGCGCTACTCTTATTATCTTCATTGCCCAAAAACCAAATGAAAAAGGAATTAATAGAATTCCATATCAGTAGGAATAGAAAATAAGGAGATGGTTCCTTCTTTTAAATAGGTCATATCTTACTTTATTTTATACAAGAGAGACGTCATTTTAAGAGTCTTGGGTAACAAAAAGGTGTACTTGAGTATAAGGATGGTGTGTGAGATGGAGGGCTTTGTCAAGTTCATCCATTATGTTAGAATTTAATTTGGGTTGAAAACAAGATAAAAAAACAAAACTCGATCAAACCATAAACTACATACACAAATATAGAATTTAACGTGAAAAAGCCAAATCGAAAAAAATTACTAGTAGAAAAAATAAAATATCACTAATCTGATATTAGTGCTACAACAATGATATTGATATAACTAATTTCAAGATATTGGACACTTATTTATATAGTTAAACTCATCTATAGATGTACACAAGAAATTATATCATAATCAAAAGATTAGCCAAAAAGATAAATTTTCAACTAAGATAAATCTCAATCACAATCGAATTTGATGTTCTGATCATAGTCAAATTTAAAGTCATAATTATGATCAAATTAAGAATCTCAATCACAATCAAATTTGAATTTTTGGTCACAATAATAACACATTAAAACTTATACTTCTTGGTGAATCTAATAAAACATCACAAAAGTTCAAGCCCATGGACGTAGACTTGTTGTGAAGTTGATGTAAGAATTATCTTGTGTCTCACATGATAATTGAAGTAAATATTTTATCATAAATTATTGTGTTTATCTAATGAGATAATTAAGGTTGCATTCTCTTTGTTGTTTTTAAGTCATTTTTAGTTTTCAATTTTTTAAAATAATAAAAATGCGTTATCTTTACTATTTTTAAAAATACATTTTTGAAAACAAAAAAAAAATTGTAAAGAAAACTCAAAACAACAAAAAGTTGTTTTGAGTGTTTTCATCCAAAACAAACTCTAAACTCAAAACACATTTATTTATTTATTTATTCATATTTTATTATTATAATGAAAAAAATATTACAAAATTTGTTAACTTTAAAATGTATATATTTTTTTAATAATTTATAAACATTAAATATTTTTAATTTACTGAATAATCAAATTTATTGAATAAAATATCATTAAAAAATTATTTTCAAAATTTCAAAGAGAACGCGTTTCCTAATTTTCTGTTTTGAGAAATAGTTTTTCAAAATAACAAAGAGAATATGTTTTCAATTTTCTAAAAACAGACTACTAAAATAGAAAATTGAAAATAAATTTAAAACTCAAAACTAAAAATTGAAAAGTAAAGAAAACGCAACCTAAAAGATTCAATAAGATAATTGATGACTAAAATTCTATTTGGTTTAGAAGACTACTTCTACAATTATAAATAGAGGTTTGATCCTCTCTCTACCCTAAACAAATTACAGTTTTATTTTCATCCATCATCAAGGTCAAAATTAAGATTGAGAAATCAAATTCAGTTGTTTTCTTCATTAACTAGCAATCTCCTTTACAACTTTAAGTTTCAATGGATCAAGGTACGGTTTTTTGTGAAATACATGAAGTTTCTAAGATTTATGCGTATGATATTTTATTGTTTGTTGTTATATTTACAAGCAATATGATAGCTTACATGTGATATCAAAGCTTGAGGTTTAGAAACTCGTGTTTTTCGTTTAAAGTTGTTTGATTTTTGTCTCTGTGTGAATAAATTTGTACATAAAAAAATAAAGCAAAAAAAGATAATTGTTGAAGATACTCACCATCATATCAAGGAAATCATCGAAAAAATTGGTGGCAGTTGTCAACGATGACCGACAACTAAGGGCGATGCTGGGCCGCGTCTCTTCACCTTCTCCAACAGTGCACCCTTCGCCTTCATCGTGATCAGTCAACCTTGGTCGTATGCCTTCGTTGTGACGGACCAGACAAGGGCCAAAGCTCCAATCGCATGACTTACTGGCGACCTTAGTAGTCGTGAACAACCAACATGAATAGCCTTACATCTTCACTGCAACTCTTCATTTTTCGATTGTGCCTCCTTATTTTCGTTGTCACTAGTTGTTGCTTTACCCTCGCCACGCGTCTCTTAGTCTTCATCGTCCATGACCAACTGTTTCCGTATTGGTCTTCTTCTTCTCCGGTACTGACGACATTGGCTTTTAAAGATCATGAACATGTTAGCTCGTTTAATAATTGGTAGAGGGGCATTACTACCAAGCACATAAGTCGATGGTAACTGAGGCTTGTGTCTCTCAAGTTGCTGGTAATCGAGGTTAAGGGTGTGCAATCAGTTATAACTGAATCAAACCGACCAAAAATTATTAATCGAACTAAACCAAACTAAATTGAACCGTATGTAATAACCAAACCGAACTAACCGACTAACCCTAACTAAGTGAACTAACCGAAACCGAACTAACCTAAACCGTGGTAACCAAACCAAACCAAAAATCGAACTAATGCACAAAATAACCAAAGAAACTAAACATTAGTTCGGCCTTATTGTTGCCTCCGGCCACCTAGCTAGATGGTGATTTCAATTATCAAAATCGATCATCAAATTCCCCCAATTATAGTGATTCATATATCCAAAAAAGATTTGATCCAACGATTGATTTTTATAGATTTAAAAATTAATTTTATGGTTAAAAAATTCAAAAACATGTTTATGAAAAAACGTCGACAGCCACCATCCATGATGGATTTTGACGATTAGAATCAACCATCATATTTGCTTTGACTCAATGACCAACATACCCAAAATCAAAAGGTGATTCATATATCCAAAAAAAGATTTGATCCAATGGTTGATTTTTATAGATTTAAAAATTAATTTTATGGTTAAAAAATTCAAAAACATGTTTATGAAAAAACGTCGACAGCCACCATCCATGACGGATTTTGACGATTAGAATCAACCATCATATTTGCTTTGACTCAATGACCAACATACCCAAAATCAAAAGCATCTAATAGTTGAATTTTAGTAGATCTACATATTAATATAAAATAGAAGTTGTTAAAAAAATTACTGAATGGGTCATCGGCGTTGATGGGTGAGCACAGTGGTGTGCAAATCAAAGAGAGAGAAAGACGTTGGGTCAACGTTGAAGGGAGACGAAGGATTAGAAATAAAGGGCCAAGCAAATCAAAGACAAAGACGAATGAGGGCCAGCCCTTCAGCTTTAGCCCATCACTCCGCCAGTCAACCCTTTTGTGACGCCCCTTTCCCGGGGCCCGAAATTAATTTGGATGAGGTTCAAATAAACTCATTTTTTTCAACTATAAGAAAATATAACCATACATTCAAATGACTAAATAAATAAATACCCAAAATATCATTTGTCCCACAATTTTAATATAATCACACAAAATTTGTAATTTAAAATAATTTATAAATGAATAAAATGATCTCATGACTCGTCACTTGTTCACAATGGTGATTCCTCCATCAACATTGTCTTTCCTTTGGTAGACCCCGAGCTATCTGTATGGTTGGTTGGGGGAAGGCGGGTGAGTTCTAAGATTTAGTAAAGACAATATATATAAAATAAAAAATCATAGTTCATAACAAACATGAAAAATAAAACATGAAGTGATGCATGTATGCAGGCCTGTCCACTTTATTCATCTTGGACTCTTAGTAGCCCTATATGATATTCCCATGGACCCTAACATAAGATTTGTTTAGTCCCCATAATTTATAGCCTCATGCCTAGGCACTTCCCTATTCTTAGATGCAAGCTATAATCACAAAATTTGCATATAAAATATATATTGACCCTTATCGTTTGCTATTAATGTCTTAATAGGCCTCTTCAAATGTATTTCTTCGAAATGTTAATAACACTGATGACACGTCTCCAAAATTCTTCTATAATAAATCCAATAAAAAATTATTTAAATAAATTATTTGAAATCAAATTTTAATTTATTTCAAACCTACCTGAATCCTTAATCACGCTTATGCTTGCCTCTCCCAACTACCACTTTTAAACATCCTAATTTATTTTCCACCTCCTCCTATTTATAGTCGTTCCTTTCTTCATGCCCACGCTTAAATCTCTTAGATTAGATATTTGAGGTTTTATCATCATTTATCTTGTCTGCTCCATCTAATCAATTAATTACTTAATCTCTCCATTCTTTTAGAGTTTATTTCATTTGTTGGCTACGTGGCTTTAATTTACCTTCAATTGTTGTAAAATCTTATCTTAATTATGCTCTTCTCCATGTGCTGTATTATCTGTTTAATTAATGCTCTCATACCTGTATTTAATGCTTTACAGCCTTTACATGGGTTTAGCGCAAAAGCTTTTAATTTGCTGACAAGTGGCGTATCATGGGCACTCACTGCTTCCATTTTCAATCCTCAATCTCCATGTCAATCCCTACATTAATTAATATAATATTGTACACGCATGATTGTCTTATCCAATTCCTTCTCCTTCAATTTAATAATTATGTATTATATATGTACGCCTACTCCAATTCCTTCTCTTTAAAGTTTTAATAATATTATATATTATATACGCCTTCTCAATTCCACTTGCTTCGACTTTATTATAAATTATACTTAATTTTTAAATATTCCACAAATCACTATTAATTACTTTTCACAATAATTTTTTGATTTCTCCACTTAAATCCTCAAATTCATCAATCACCAATAATTCATAAATAAGGCATCTAAATTATAGAAATTATTTTTTCTCAAAATATTAGGATGTTACACCTTCGTCTCTGAATCTCTAGCCCTTTGTCTCTGTCTCTATCTTCTTCTTCATCTCTGGCCTTTCATCTTCGTCTTCATCTCTAATCATCACAAAAGCAATTGGAATTTCCAAAAATGTGTTTTTTAGTTTGAAATTATTAATGCAATTGTTTGAAATTGCTTCTTGGAGAAGCAAAATTGAAAAATGACAATCAAATTGAAAGGATAATTGAGGGGAGGAGCAAGGCTGAAATTGAAGGGACAATTGCTATAGGCTTCTTGGAGAAGCCAAATTAAAGGGACAATAGAGGTTGAGGGGAGCAGGGTTGCAGGCTTCTTGGAGAAGCAAATTGAAAGGACCCTTAGATGATCTTATTCTTGTGGTTTTGTTGTATCGTTCTCCAACCGCGACTAGTATTTTCCATGCTCTCTCTCTCTCTCTTTCTCTGTGTGTATGCTCGTTGGTATAGCTACAAGCACTCGAGGTACAAGGAAGGACCAAATCAAGCATCGATTTAATTACTTCAGTTAAACCAACCATGCTAACCAAATCGATGAATCTAACCGAAATTTTCATTAAAATTAACCGAACGGCTAACTGAACTAGCCAGTTCGGTCGGCTCAATTTTGTTTGATCTAACTGAACTAATGCACAACCCTAACAGAGGTATATGTCTCTCGTGTTGTCGTCAGTTAAGGTCCTTGGTTGTCGATTTGGCAAAGAAAAATCAATAGCTAAATTTGTTGACGATGAAAGTGGAATGGAATGAGATGGTCGGAGGCAATGCATCAAGCTAAGGTGAAACCCTAGATGCCCTTATGAAGAAAATAGGTTTGACCTATTTAAATGGTTGGGTCGGGTGACTTGGTTGTGTTCGGGTCTAGATTAGGTTAACTTGATCCATAAAACGATCCATAAGTGGATCTAGATCCATTAACCTGATCCATATCTAGACCTATTTAATAAAAGAAATATACAAAAATGGGAATTATGAAAATATTTATAACTTGAAATTTATATTAGGAATAATTTGTTATTCACCAAAGTGTCCAAAATTTTAAAATAAATAAATTTTGAATTATAAATTATTTTCAATTATTCACAAACTTTATGTTTGATGATGACATTAAGATTATGCATGATATTTGTTTATGGGTAAATTGAAGTTTCCATTATAAGACAATTTGGGATTACCTCAAAGGTTAATTATCTAATTTTATAATTAACAAAAATAAATGTGTTAATTTATATGTTTTATTAGTTTTACTTTGCATATCCAAAGATAGTAAAATAGATCTAATTAGTGCATATAATTGTTTTATTTTGTATATGTTAATATCACCAAAAGGAGAACTTTGATGTATCTTATGTTTAGTTATGTTGAATGTCTAAATCTAAACTCATGTGAAATTTTATATTTCAAAGTATTAATGTATGAGTATTTTAATTCATGTGAATTATCATGAAATATGATAATTCACATACCATGCATAAGCATGTTCTTGATATGACGAACTTAGCAACAAAATTAAAGACTTTAGGAATGAATAATGCGGATAAGTACTTTTTAGTACAGTTCATACAAAATTCCTTATCTCTTGAGCAATATAGGTCATTTCAAATGAATAACAACATCATAAAAGATAAGTTGAATATAAATGAATTGACCAATATGCTTGTTCAAGAGGAGACTAGATTAAATAATCAAAGAGCTCATTTTGTTCATTTTTTGAGTCATCAAAAAGTTGGAAAGAATTCTAAAAGAAAAAATGGAAAGGACAAAAAGAAAAATTTTCACAATATGACTGAATCTTCTAAAGGTGCTCACAATAAGGAATATAGGACCATTAAGTGTCACTTTTGTATACAGGTGAACACCTCAAGAAAGATTATCTAAAATGTGAAACTTGGTTCAAAAAAAAGGTAAGGTTTATGATTTAGTATGTTTTAAATCAAATTTTACTGAAGTTGCACATAATATTTGGTAGATTGATTCTGATTCTATTATTCATATTTCTAATACGATGTAAGGATTCCTTACAATCCAAACCATAAAGCTAAATAAAAGTTTTGTGTTCATGGGGAATAAAAGCAAAGCCCTTATTGAAAACTTTGTCACTTATTGTTTAATTTTAGGTATCAGACATTATTTAAATTTATTAAAAACTCTTTATGTGCCTACATTTTCTAAAAAATTAATTTATTTGCAAAAACTTGATATAGCATGGTTTTCTTTTAATTTCAATTCTGAATCTTTTAGTATATTTAAGAATAATAGTTTGGTTCTGGAATGTTATGTGATGGTCTTTATATGTTTAAATTTGATAATGTTTTTGTTGAGACCTTAATGGTCTTGCATCATAATATTGGTACTAAACATAGTTTAGTTAATGAGAATTCTACTTATTTGTAACATAAATGTTTGGGTCACATATTTAAAGAAATGATGTAAAGATTATTAAATAATGAAATCCTTTTGCATTTAAATTTTATTGATTTGGAAGTGTGCATTAAAGACAAACAAATAAAACACACCAACAAAATTGTTAATATTCTGTGAAATAAACACAATCAAAACTACAGTAGTACTAAGATTCACGTCAAAACAAAATCAAAGAAATAAAAATACGAACACAACACACACAACGCAAACAAAAAATTGAACACAATATTTTCGTGTTTGGATCAAAACGATCATAATCACGGCAGGGCTTCACCCTAGTCAATCTACTAAGGTAATAGACAATGGATTACAGAGATATACAACACAAATCAAAACTATCTTACCGAATCAAGAAGACGAATCAAACAGAGTACAAAGCTCACAAAAATCGGAGCTATTCCTAGCACTCTCGAACAATCATCTTTGCCTCTCACACAATCCCGTGAATTTTCCAATGAAAGAATTGATGCCTGATTACAGTTAGGGTTATGATTGTTTCTCTCTTGTGCACGTTTTTTTTATTTTCTTGTGTTCGTTGAGTCGATGTGTGAAGTATTGATTGAAATGCCAAGAAGAAGCTTATATACAAAGGGAAAAACACTAGCAACCCTTGGATCAAGGGTTTCTCATATGAGATCAACAGCTTAAAATAACCAATCACTTTAACAGAATATATATAAACCAAATACAAATAAAATGCATATGAAATGAAATCTAAATGTAAATGAACAATTATCAACTGATTTTGAATCACAAATCAACAAAAATATATAATTCTTGACTAGCAAAGAGGGTGTGGGGTGGGAGTGGGGCCTGCGGCTAGCCCCACGCCTGCCCATAGTTGTTCGAGTCTCTTATTCACCATTAGCCAACTACAACCACCGCATGTTGTTGTGCATTATCGCACCATCATTGGTGACTCTTGGTTCAATGTTTCTTCGTCAATTTCTATCTTTTCCAACTAGCATCACAGGCAATGGGATTGTACAAAGAAATTGGGGAACCCATTGTACAAATTAAGGGGTCACACAATCGAGAATGCCATCATTGTTGAGAGAGAGACATATCGAAAATAGTTTGTAAACTTTATCTATATTAAATAAAAGACACAACACAATATGCAATATAATTTGTAATTTTTCATATGTCACAAATATTATGGTATATTTTAAGTCAATGCCCACTATATTTTTACTCTACTAAATACTCCCTTCACCATGGAGCCAACCTCTCTTCTAATCAAATTTTGCTGCACCGTGAGGTCAATCATGTGAACATAATTTGCCATACCGTTGACTGAAAGTCATTCACCTATAATTGCATGGGAAACAACTTAATTGATTAGAATAATCATCAACTCCACCATATCACGAATGAGATACTGAATATACCCACATATATATAACGTGAAAAACTTCTGAATTTCTCAATCTGATGATTATAATTGATGCTGTCACACGATATTTAATTATGTAAGATTTAAAATAAACATTACAATATTAACCCCTCTCTCTCTTTTTTTTTTATTCCGTTTTGATAAACCATTACAATGATGGCCTAATCATTTGACATATTAGCTTACTCCATCCTAATGTAATATAATATTTATATATATATAAAAGTACGATAGTCTAATTTTTCCCTTCTAAAACTTACATTAATTAGTAAAAGTAACAGTAATTAATAATTACTATAAAATTAATTACTGTAAAATATTTAATATACACATAATAAAGTAAGATAGTCTACAAAAGAATTTTTTCCTCTCAAAACTTACATTAATAATAATTAAATTATCTTTATATTATCTTTATCTTTATATTATTATTATTATATATATAAAAGTAGGATAGTTTGCAAAAAAAAAAAAATTCTCCCAAAACTTGCATTAATAATAATTAAATTATTATTACTAAAAGTAGCAATAATTAATAATTACTATAAAATTAATAATAAATTTTTCAATACATGAGTTTTTTAATACTAATCATGGGTTTTTCAACGCATTATTATGTGTATATTAAATATTTAGTTAGTAAATAGTTTATTGTAGACACAATTAAATAGTTGAATATACACACCAAGAAATTACATAAGATGCAGCCAGAAAATCACTTTTATATTGATTTTTCATGGTCTTGCTGAAAAATTATTAAAATTCATTTATAATATGTATATTATTTACCCACCCATTTAAATATTTAGTTAGTTAACTTCTAAGCATGAATTTTTTAATGCATTATTATGTGTATATAAATATTTAGTTATTAAATAGTTTGCCAAGCATTTTTTTTCCTCCAATAATTTACCAAGCATTTTTTTCCTCCAATAGTCTGCCAAAGTATTTTTTACCTCCAAACTTGCATTAAATTAAATATAGTAATAATTAATAATTAAAGTAAAAAATTAAGCATGGGTTTCTAATACTATTTACAATATTTATTTATAACTTAATTTTAAACTCAATTAATCTTCTCATCAATTAATTCCTCAATTAATTAAAAATAAATATTATTTTTTATAAATATTATTAATTAAAAATATTTATAATATTATTTTTGATTAATTCTTCAATTAATCCCTCAATCAGAATATGAATAGACAAGTTAAACTATTAATTAAGTCATAAAAAATTATTCATTTGTATAAAATAAAAATAATTTGTATTTAATACTTATTATTCAAAGCAATTACAGATCTCTTATAAAGTACTTTGGAACTTTTCATTATCAACTAAATAAATATTATTAATAAAAAATTTAAATAGACAATTTAAATTATTAATTAAGCCATGTATAGATATATAATTTCTCAATGAATTAAAAATAATTTTTTTATAAATATTATTAATAAAATATTTATAATATTATTTTTTATTAATTCCTCAATTATTAAAAAATAAATATAAATATATGAATTTTTTAATGTTAATTGAGATTTAACATATCACATTTGTAAGACTATGGAAGAAAATTAATACATAGTGAAAGAAAAATAGGTCAAAATTTATATTTTCAAAGTTTTGTTATCACGGTAGAAATTAAATTTTAAGATCAGAAATTAAAAATTTCAAGTAAATTTTTAATTAATATTGAAAAATCCATGTTTTCTCATATTAAAGAGTTTTAATTTATATTTATATTTATAATTTATAAATAAATATATAATAAATAAATAATTTTACTTTAATAATTAATCAATCATTACCTTTAATTTAATTCAAGATTAATGCATAGATTTTTTAATACTAATTAACATTTAAGATATTATATTTTCAAGAATAATATATAAATTTTTTAATATTAATTAAAATTTAAAATTTAAATTTATTATGATTACACCTCACGTGCATTGCACGGTGAACACGAGTGGATTATTATAAAGAACTACGCATCACCTTAAATTCCTAAACATATTGGGCCCAAATGTGGTCCAAGCCCATATATTCATTCAACTCAAAAATAAATGGGGTCCGCTTTCCACGAGCTTTTTGGTCAATATCAAAAGTTTTCAAAAATCATCAAGTATAGGAAGGACTTGGACCGACGACTCTAGGTCCACAGAAGTCAATGTGTTTTTTAAACTAATCCTAATCCTAGTCATCATCCGTCTGTTAACTCCGATAACAACAATTAGTAATTAAATTACCATCCTAAAAGAACACTAATAATATAATGATTTTAAAAATATACGAAGAAAAACAATCCGTCGCAAAAGACAAGCAGATGTGGTGGGGCAGGTGGCGCGAGTGTAGAGCCATGTGCCTGTCTCGGTCGGTGTACAATTCTCTACGTTGCACTCCAGCCACGGTCTTCACACCATCACGTGACTCTTGTCTAACGCGACACCTCCTTCCTCCTTCTCACGTGCACTCTCTTTCTCCTTCCCAACATTCTGCATGTCAATTATTTCATGCGTTTCTTATCTAATAATTAAAAATAAAAAAAATTATTTCACATGTTCTTCTTATTCCATATGCAATCGCTTTAAAATATTTTAATTTAAAAATATATTTGTAGTTAAAATTTAAGCTTTTAATTATTTTAAATAATTTAGAAGATGATGAGTTTAGGTGTAATAATATACGTAAAATAACATGAGTTTGGAATTTTAAATTAAATATTTAAAAGATATTATTAAAATTTAAAATTTTTGATATTAAGTGTAGACACCCGTAATTTAAAGAATAATTTAAGAAATTTTAATATTAAAATTTTGCATGCAATTATTTTTTAAAAAGAGAAAAAGGGAAATAGAATTTTATTATATCATATTTTCTCTTCCGCCCGTAATTTTTGACTGAATATTACGTGTACACACCGAATATCCCCTCTCTCTCCAATAACGCAAACCGAACTTATAACAGAGGAGAGGGAAATCCAACGCGGAGAACAGAGAGAGAGAGAGACAGAGAGAGAAGGAACAGAGAACGAGTGTCTCTGAAGGAAAGAAACCTCTCTCCTCTCCGAACCCACCAAATTTATTTTATTTCTTTTTCGGGTGTTGAATTTCTGGGGTTGGTGTCGAGAATGGAGCATAGGTTGCAGGAACGTCAAGCGACGGCGGCGTTGTAGGGAAATCAAAGCCGTTGCAGGCGGCCAAGTTTCCTTTGACGTTTTGGGAGATGACGGTGGCGTGCGGCGTCGTTTCGGGCTTCGTGGTAGGGCTCGTTTCCGTCTATCTCACCATGCCCCCATCTGATTACAGCTTCCTCAAGCTTCCCCGTACTCTCCAAGATCTCCAAATCCTAAGGTACCACGAGAACTTTCCATTCTTTCATACGTCTATCTTTGTATTTTTGTTTATTTGTTTAGTGGCGGCTGTAAGGAGATCTGGGATTTTTTTCCGGTTTGGATTTATTTGGCTACGATGGTAGAAAGTTTTAATTTCTCCCCTTTGAAAGAAAATTCTCCATCCAAACAGATGTATAACGGCAGTTACCTTGATATTAATACGAATGTGTGTGTAACTTGTTTTTTGCGATGAAACATTCGCTGAATTCGGAAATTTTCTCATACTTTTCTGTTGTGTGAGAGGTTATTCAGTTCTCTGCTTCAATTAAACCCATTAATTTCTCCAGTGTTGATGAACAATTTTCGTTTTAACTATAAGTCAACATCCGGGAGATTTAATGGGTTCGATAAATTGGTTTGTGGTTTCCATTCCATGGTTTTTGACTCTTTCACCTTTCTGGCTTTGATTGGGGTTAGTTAATTTTTCAATTGAACTCTGTGTGGTGCTAGAATAATATGATTAACGTTCTGCTTCAGCTTGGCGTAACAATTTGTTTTCTTTTGTTTGTTGCTGTTATTGTAAATTTATGATTGTGGGGTTTCACAATTTTGTAATTCTGAAATTCTAGAATTATGAGATATCATCCAAATGAAAGTTCATCTCCAAAGTCTCGGGTTTTAGAGAGCCTCTCTTTTTAATTATGGTAAGTGGGAGACTGAATGTACTTCCAAGATGATCTTTGTGGCGTGCATCCATAAAATACTACTAGCAGCTTGACTAAGTGTCAAAATAAGTTCATAGTTAAGTTATCTCTAATGAAGATCTGGGACCAGTTCTTCTGAATAATTAGGTTAGATTCATCTGCGAGAACCCTCATATGCTGCTATGGGATGGTGAAAAAAAGGGAGCGGGAAGAGGTCCTGGACAAGCAAAATGGTAGTGGGATGAGATCTTTGTAAATTAATGGGCTGTATAAAATTGGATTATGTAAATTCAATTTAATTGGAAGAGATTAAATTGGATCACATTACCATGATTACATGTTTACTTTGTGTTTGTCTAGTAGGTGGAAATGGTGGATAAGTTTGAATTTAGTTGGGTGAATTTGTTCTTTGAACCAAATTTTCACGCCCTTCCCCCGACCCACAAAGAAAACATGACGCAAGGATGTACAAGTAGGGTTCACCATTTTTCTCAGCATATAGTTGATAGCTTAGAACATCCAAAACGAGCTCTATTTTTGTTGAGAAGAGGCATACTTATATGTGATGATGAAGATTGCAAAGCTAGAAAAGTTGTTCTCCAAATCATCCGTGCTGGTTTCGGACCTTATCCCATCAGTAAGAAATCTATAAGAAGTCCACCTATCAGGTTGGCAAAATTTTTCCCCCGTCATACTAAATTCTTGATTTTGAATTCTCGCTTGTTCTATTTTCTTCCTTTTCTTTTGGTTGGGTGTTGGAGATTGGGATTGGGTTGGAAGAGCTTATAATGGCATTTTGGTTCGTAATTTATCAATGGATAAGATTTCATCGCCCATATAAAGTGGGCATATTGCAATTGATGGACCTGGGTGTTGTTGAATTTGCATATACCCATCAGTTGAGGGTCAATAACATCTTTTGTTTCATCATTTGCGCTTAAAAAAATGTGACAAAAGTGTTCTTTGCTTGTCTTTGTGTTTTCTAATACTGTAACCATCCTGGTCCTCCTTTGCCCTTACTTTTCTGCTCGATCGAGCTTATTGAGTGAGATCATAAATCATGAATCAAAACATCTCTGATATTGCTATTGATGTTCCCTGTAGAGATCACCTTGAGAGCTACACAAGTGACTACACAATACAAGTCCTCTTGGGGTACTGCATGGTCTACATTTTCATGCAGACTTTTATGATACCAGGGACCGTTTTCATGTCATTGCTTGCTGGAGCCCTTTTTGGAATCTTTAAAGGTTTAGCACTGGTTGTGTTTAATGCTACTGCTGGTGCTTCATCATGCTATTTCCTGTCCAAATTGATCGGACGGCCCCTAGTCTTTTCTCTCTGGCCAGACAAGCTTGTATTCTTCCAAAAACAGGTGACTTGAAACTCATTCCTGTTTTCATATTGGCTTTGTCAACATAAATTTTTAGTTCAGATATATCTCATCGTTTCCAGGTAGCTAAAAGAAGGGCACGGCTGCTGAACTATATGCTTTTCCTAAGAGTGACCCCTACCTTGCCTAATACATTTATTAATGTTGCTTCACCAATAGTTGATGTGCCCTACCATACTTTCTTGCTTGCAACCTTCATCGGGCTCATTCCTGCTGCTTACGTCACTGTTCGGGTATTTGCTTACCTATTCTTTTTTAGCATTATGTTTTCATATCTGTCGGAACATGCAGATTGTTTGGTTGCTCGATTACCTTCTTTTCACTATGATTTTTATCTACGCGCACACAAAGGAAGAAAGCCCTATTTGATTCCTGGTGTCTGCAGGCTGGTTTAGCTCTTGGTGAGCTGCAATCAGTTGGTGACCTTTACGACTTCCATTCAATAGCTACTCTGTTTCTTATCGGGGTGGTATCAGTCACTCCAACGTTGATGACCAAGACCAAAGAGCACTGAAATTTAATGAAGAGACTAAGGGGGACAACTCTGTGGATCACTGCATTTCTGTACAGAATGGCATCAACACAAGCGCAACGAGAAGTTTCACTTCAGCCAATAGATTCTTTACTGTTAAAAGCTGAAAAGATCCAGTTGGTACGGAGGTGGTGTTGTGTCTCAAATGGATCCCTATTCATTGTATTCTTCTGAGAACCAAAACCAAAAGACAAAAGGGTTAAACCCTTGTATGATACTATCCTCAATGTGTCCAATTATCCAAGCAATGCATTATGATTCATGTGCCAACATCCAGAGTTTCTTGAAATACGGGGTAGTCATCTGAATTAAAATGTCTTGAATATGAAGTGAAATCCAACTATGACATTGAAGAAAAATTTGAGGTTTCCTTGGAAGTCTGTGTCTTGCAATTCACTTATTTCCCGTCAAAAAATGATCCGCATAAGAGGATTGATTTTGTTAAAACATTGGCTGTCTATAGCGCTAGTCCCCTTAATTGTTTTGATTTTTAAAGTCACAAAGCAGCCCATCTGTTTGATTCACCAAAGAGAACCATAAATCATTTTTCTTTCTGAAAAATATCTTTCGGGCACAAATAAGCGGCTTGAACTTGGATACTTGAGGGATTGTTTGCAAACTTATGGAACTTAATAGACTGCTTTACCAGATAGCAAAGTAAACACACAAAGTAATCGGTTGCTTTTCAAGCAGTCCATTAGTTCGGAGAAGAGAGTAATAATTATCTGACTCCACGCATACGGCGTCAAAGTTTAGCCTGAACAAAAGATACATACAAATATATATATATATATATGTATGCGCGTGCGTGCCTGCCTGCGTGTGTGTGTGTCTGCGGGTGTGAGGAAAACATGTAAAATTTTTTTTTTTTTTCTGTAAATTAAAACATGTAAAAATTAACAAGAAAATCATATGGAACGGAAGAAATAGCTGAGGCACATTAGTGTATGATATTTTATTTTGGCAACAAACGTTTTAACACCTGCAAAAGGGTCAAAAAGCCATGCTAAAGGCGTGCTTAAAATGATAGAAAATGACCAAAACTGCACTAAAATAGCAAGTAGAAGAAAATTTTCTCCTGTTTCCTCTTACATAAATACACACATACATATATATATATATATATATATTATTTTTCTTCCAATTCCCCATCGTACCGAACCTAGAAGACTCGACTTGAATTGCACTTTCCTCCCTTTTCCTTCACTAAATTCATGGCCCACATGAATAAAAGATGAATACGACTGTGGTGGTTGACTACTAAGTTACCCTTTCCTGGAAGAAATACGGTCAACACTTAATAGTTGGACACTGGACAGCTTCTACAGCCCCATTTTATTCCCACGAAAAGATCAAAATGAGGACAAGTACAGCAAAATCAAACAGTTAAGCATTAATGCTGGAATATCAACTACACCCTTGCCAATAGCAGCCAGACTAAACAAACTTCAAGAACCTAGATAACACAAGAACAAAATCTTCCAGTCATCAAATTCAATCTCCATCAGAAAATAAAAAATGGGTCAAAAAGGATTGTAATGCTGAAAAACCAAAGAGATTGCTTATTCTCTGTCGATGATTGCTTGTTGGGAAGTTTGCAAAGCACTTTTAGATGACTGCTCGGAAGCAGCAGCAAGGCCCTGCAGCATTCTTAGTATCTCGGTTCTATCCTCCAAGTAGTACTTGGCCTTGCTCGGTTTCTGGCCAACAGTGCATGCAAAAACTTCGGCAACAGGGGAGAGAGCAGGACCCTCCGTTCTTATCACCTCAAACATGTCCTCATCCGACCTGTCATCCCCAATACAAAGTACAAAATCGGGAAGCATGCCCTTCTGCCGCATTGTGAGGAGGAGGCACTCGGCGACAAGACCTTTGTTGACCCCCTATCAAGAGATAACACCGGACAGACCATGAGGTTCAGAGCACAAGCTGCCGTATCATTTGAAAGATTTGGATCATCTTCATACAGTTCATACCCATACATTTATCATTTTTGCTAAATGTTTGTTGAAGATAAGATGAGAAAGTTATAGTTACTTGCAAAAAGCAATAAGAAAGCACGCAGTCTTGCAAGAAGCTGGAGAATAATGTAGAAGCTTATGTATGCTAAATTGATAATTGATGTGTGGAAATGTTGCTGTTGATTTTATATTCTAGTTTGTTTGTTATCTCGTTTGTTATTTTTGTCACTGTAAGATATAACAAACAGTAGGTGGTTAGCATTAGTATAAATACTTGTATGAATACTTGTAAAGGCAGACTGGAGATAATAAGCATTTTTTTACTTTCTTTTCGTCCTTGCTCTGTCTTTTCTTCAAAGTTGCTCTCCAGATTTACATGGTATCAGAGCAACGATCTGGCTTCCGATCACAATACCAATTGCTCCTAATCCTCTGTAGGCTGCCTTTCTCCTCTTGTTTACCTGATTCACACTGGAACTGATGGAAGAGATCATTGCCGATTCGAATGACAAAGGTAACTCTCAAAATCTTTCCAAGTTTTCTAGTGGAGATCCTCTATATCTTCAAGGATCAGATCATCCAGGTATGATTCTTGTTTCTGCTCCTTTACCTGGACCAAATTATAGATCTTGATGCCGTGCTATGCAAATTGCCCTAGGTGCCAAAAATAAATTAGGGTTTATAGATGGCCGAATACAACCACCTGACAAGGAGTTGGAGCTGTTTGAAACTTGGACACAATGTAACTACACAGTTACTTCGTGGATCTTGAACACTATGTCAAAAGAATTGGTAGAGGCTTTCCTCTATCCTACCACTGCAAGAGAGTTATGGACAGAAATAGCTGAAAGGTTTGGTGAAAGTTATGGCCCGTTGGTTTGTCAAATTCAAAGGCAAATTGCTTCTATTTCGCAAGACAATGCGTTGGTCTCAACTTACTATACTAGATTGAAAAGATTGTGGGATGAACTACCTTCGGTAGATCCGATTCCAACATGTGATTGTGATGCGGGAAAGGCCATGACAGAAATAGGTTGATGCAGTTTTTGATGGGATTGAATGATGGGTTTGATCAAGTCAGGAACCAAATTTTACTTCTAGATTCACTTCCATCAGTCAATAAAGCCTATTCCATGGTACCGTGAGTTGAATCTCAAAGGATGGTCTCTTCGACCCTTGCTGATATGGCCGAAGGTTCTGCATTTTTAGCAAAGCCTTCCAATACAAAGAATGA